>OX493396.1:10249380-12656620 GCA_950371165.1 Lacanobia oleracea
TCTTTAGTCTCCGGGAAAAGCTCGCCTCGTTTAAGCCATGCGTTCGACGCTTCCTTGTCGACATTAACTTGGGTTAATACTTGGCAGTGTCTTCCGTGTAAAGACTTTTGAATCCATTCAAGTACCTGACAACAAAACAAAACGTTTTGTTGTCAGGTATTTTTTGGTTTTTCTGTTCGGTTTTGTCTTTTAGATTTAGAGGTGTTAAATGATGGTCGTTATTTGCAATAAGTTTGTGTAGTGTAGAAGATTCAGTTTTAGTAAAGAAATATTGTCTTAGTGTTGTGATTTGTTTGTTGTGTAAGTTCAAAATATCGATTAGCCCCCTGCCTCCTTCTTTTCTTGGCAATGTTACCCTTTGCACGCACGATCTTGGGTGGTGTTTACGGAATTTCGTCATGGTGGTATTTAATTTGCGCTGTAAATTTTTTTAATCTGTTTTGGTCCAGTTGATAATGCCGAAAGAATAGGTAAGCACTGGTATAGCAAAAGTGTTTAGTGCTTTTATAGTATTCCTTGAATAAAGTTGTGTTTTTAGAATACTATTTATTCGGTGTTTAAACTGTTGTCTTAATTTCTGTTTGGTTTCTCTCTGGTTTATTTGGCGCGATTGGTTGTATCCTAAATATTTATAAGTATCGTGTTCATTTAATGGCTCAATGTGTTCTCCTGTTTCTAATGTGTATTGGTGTTGATAGTATTGTCCTGCTTTGACTGAATTTATTTTGCATTTATCAATACCAAATTCCATTTTAACATCATTAGTAAGTTTTTCTGTAAGGTTTGCTAGTTCATTGAGTTGAATTTCGCTCTTAGCATATAGTTTTATGTCATCCATAGATATAGAGTAGGTGATTTAAGGCGTTATTTTGTGCCTGAAGCTGACCACTGTTGGAATTTTCTAAGGGGAATCCTGAGCATGACGAATTTAAAATATTTGATAGAGGGTTTAATGCGAGGTAGAACCACAGCGGGCTCAGTGCGTCTCCCTGAAAGATACCTCGTCGTATTTTTATTGGGTGGGCATCCGCCGTTTTTGTTGAGGTATTAATTTTTAGGACAGTGCACCAGGTTGTCATGATAGTTTTTAGGAATGTGATTATTGTTGGGTGGATTCTGTAAATTTCTAAAATTTTAACTAACCAGGAGTTGGGAACTGAGTCATAAGCTTTTTTGTAATCAATATACAAACTGTAAAGATCAGTCTTGGATTTTTGTGCCTTTTTAAGAATTACAGAATCTATGACCAATTGTTCTTTACAGCCTTGACTAAACTTTCTACACCCTTTCTGCTGTTCGGCTAAGATGTTATTAGCATTGACGTGTATATATATTAATTCTGATAAACAAGATGTGATAATTTTGTACAAGGTCTGCAGACATGACATGTTATGGGGCTATATTTTGCAGGGTTAGAGATGTCATTGTTGTCTCTTGATATCATATAAGTTGTACCCAATGTTAAATAAGATGGAATTGATTTGGGATCTTGAATAAAATTATTTATATAATTGTAAAGCAAACTATGAATAGCTGTAATTTTTTTGTACCAGTAACTATGAATATAATCTGAGCCGGGTGCTTTCCAGTTATGTAAACGAGCTAGAACTTTATGAAATATTTGTGGCGATATGTGTTCGAATGCCATTGGCTGAATTTTCGTACTTTCGTCAGTTCTGTTTGTATCCATTCAGCTTTTGTGTTATGCTCAGTTGGTTGTTCCCATATTCCTGCCCAGAATCTTTGTAAGGCTTCTGGGTCCAGTTTGTTATGACTATCTACGTTGTTAGTGCTATTATTTTGAACATTAGTACTTAGATGTCTGCTTTAGGTTGCGATAAAAAACCTTTTCGTTATTTATAAATTGGGTGTTTTGCTGTTTTCTTTGGGTACACGCTTTATATCTTTGTAATCGGCCACTTACAACTGCGACCTTTTGTTTTAGTGTGTCTAATGTGTGTTCGTATTGTGTGTCTAGTTCTTCGTGTACTGTGTGGATTTTATACTGTGTAGCAATACTTTTAACATGTTTAATTATTTTTCTATTTCTAATAAATTGTGTAATCCTGCCTATTTTTAAACGTAAGTCTTTTAATTTTCGCTCTAGCCGTCTTTGCCAATGTGGATTATTATTATTATTTTTTATTTTCTCGTCGTCCCTGGAGACCCGGTCCTTTGATAGGCGTACAAGGGGCTGAAGCCAACTCTTAGAGACCCCTTTAGACATTTCAAATGGAATGGGACACCAACCGACGATTATCCCTGTATGCACTGTGAAAATATGCCCAAGGGCAATCCCCGGTTGGAGTAGGGCTATTGTAGGATATGGAAACAAAAGATGAAACGCTATGGGTTTGGGTGGTTTAGTGGACTGATAATCGTTTACTATGGAAGAACTATTGGCCCCTGTCTGACTACTGCAAGCAATTAAATCTGCTTTAAAATGGCAGGGGTTGACTTGGACATTCAATAAATAGGCCCCCGAAAACGATCGCTAGCACAAAGTGACGTAGCGCCAAGAGGGCAACATATCCTGAGGTGCTAGGGGAGTGGAGAGGTATACCACGGCTATCAGGACAATCCCGGAAGTACGGTCATGATCCCTACCAGCATCTTACTGGATTATACATCCTTCTCCCGAGCACGTTTGCTTTTGCGAATCTCCACTCAAACCGGCCGATTAAGGCAAGAAAGAGGTAGGAGCTCTGTTCCTCGTCAGTGTTCACTCCGGCCAGCCGGAAATGAGGAACAAGACTTCTCCCTATTATTATTAATATCCACCATCGATGCTCCCTCTTATGAATTATTTTGCTGTATTCCCTTTATATAGTAGTTTTTAATCGACTTCTTCAAAAAGGAGGAGGTTCTATGTTCGGTTGTATGTATGTTTTTTTTTATGTATGTTCACCGATTTCTCCGCCAATTCTGGACCGATTTCAAAAATTCTTTTTTTATTCAAAAGCCTATACTCCTGAGGTGGTCCCATTGTCACCAAGTTAAAATCTGATGATGGGATCCCATGAAAATCGTGGGAAACCCTCAAATTTTATAGGCACATACACTGTTTTTCATTAAATTTCTAACGCAATTCAGATATTTGTGCCTGGTAATCATCATCTCATGGTTCTGAGCTGATGAAGGAAAGTATAAGTCAGGATCTGACGATGGTATCCCATGAAAAATGTTTATTCAGCGATATTTTCGCCAATTGTTAACCGATTTGGATTATTCTTTTCTTGTTTGGAAGAGTATTTTCTTGGACTGGTCCCATTTTAATTTGGTGAAGATCTGATGAAGAACTTCGGAGATAGGCAACGGAACTCCTTAATAAATTATAGCAAAAGGATCGGGATTTCTGAAAGGATATAATTTAGACGGTCACCAAAAATGGATCAATGGTCACCAAATGGTTGATGGATCAATGGTCACCAAATTCTATCCAACTCAACTGTGATTGCCATAAAATGTAGGCTTGGGGTTACAAACTGGATAAAATAGGTTTGGTTAGGTTAGAATTGTGACCAACCGCGCGCGAGCCGAGCGAGCGAAGCGAGCGGTGCCGCGGCAGCGGCCGGCGATTTTTTTTTGTCGATGGCCACTCGCAGTTATCAACCCTAGAGGGTTGTCAACTACTGAACCGGACTTGGCGGCCGGCGAGCGCTACTTCTCGAATATTATTTGGTGACCATTTATCCGTTTTGGTAACCGTTTACAACTTTTTTGGTAGTAAAATAGGTACTTTTTTGGGCGGTGTTTAAACACAAGCCTTTCTGAAATCACATGTTTGTTGATTGTTTACTCCATTTCATAACATAACATCACGCCGGCACGCTGTGTTTGTGGTATCATTTTTTAGTGATACCTGCGTACCACTAAAAAGTGAAAAATAAAAAACTTTAAACTTTTTTGGGGGAAGATACCTTTATCCAGTTTTTTGCTTGTATCTCTAAAACCCTTAAAAATATCTCTTTGTTCGCTTCTAAATTAATTATTTACATTACATTTTCTATACATTATGACGTTTGCATTTAACTGTAGGATCAGTACTTTAGGAGATAGAGGGTATTCAAAATTGATAAAACCTATACAAACTCTTCAATTTAACTAATAGACACACCACTGAAGCTCAGGTAAACTTCTAATCTTGAACATAACAGCTCAACATTCCGGTCCTTCCATAATCGTAAGTCGCTTGATGATACATCCAGCGGCTGCAGCGCTTAATCTCAAAGCGTAGTGTAATCAACGCTAGAGCGCTGGAAGCTTGAGGCGTGCGTATTTGGCAGCGACATTCTATCTCAGCTCAATGCATCAGCCGAGCGGCAAGCAATTAGGACGGGCCATGGAATACGCGAGGAGCGGAAAGCTGTAAAAGTGATGTAAATTGGTGTAAATCGTGTTATTTTCACTTACTACCAAAATAAACTTATCCTGTTTTATTTGGAACTCCTCCTTGCGTCGTTTCCCTCTATGCTGATGGTCGTGACCACGTCATGGTTTCAAAAACTTCTCTTAAATAATTCGACTACTTTCAGCGACGTGCACAGCTTCTGAAGCTGTTATCTTCAACGGTTTTTGACTAAGGGGCCAAGCGATTTGGTCCAAGGGGCTCTAAGCAAAGTAACGAACTCGTACTATGAGCGACGACGATTGCCAAAACTCCAACAAGTTTGTGGCTGACCAAGTGTCATTTCGGTGTTGTGTCAGTTCGCATGTTGGATTAATAACAACATTTTGGAGCTTTTGTCAAACGTTATGGCTTATAAAATATTACTTTATCTAGAGGCTTATCCTTCTATCCCATCCCTATATTTTTATATTGAAAGTCCCGTTTTTTGCGAAGAGTTGCAGACAAATGCCTACGTTCAATAGCCTCTTACAGAGCGTCATCTCCTCCGACAACTAGGACAGCCAAATAAAAACTACAACTAACCGCAATTCTTCGTGCACACATAAAAAGCCCTTAAAGTTAATACAGCCGTAAACGTTACGTCACAGATTGGACGTTTCCCTTATGACGTCATTACTGTTACGTTAGTAGATGCTTGTAGCAGCGGCGTTACGAGCAATCTAACGCGGATGAGGTAATTTCAGGGTTGTCAACTGCGAAATTGGTGTCGAATGTTTGGCTTGAAATTTTCAATTTTAAAACCATTGTGTTCTTGCTTTTGTTATAGAAAAGCTTTGGTAGTTTAATAGTTCGGGATTGAAACAGGTTTTGGGTTTGGTGGTCCATGTTAATTATGTTTTTACCAAAAATATTCCCTGCCACCCGTGTTTTCAAAAAATCACAGGCATTTTTCTCTCGCTCGATCCATTGTAGACCTTGCCATGAGGGGATCGAGGTCAAGATTGAGCTCAACAAAATTGCATAAAAAGGCAATCAACAGTGCAAAAAGACTCGTACTGCTCCGCATCATTGAAAGTCAACTTGAATGTAGCCTAGCCTCCCTCCAAATCAAACAAGTAGGCAAAACTAATGAATGAACTCGTCAGCAATATTTACTTGATACACTGATGTAGCCCTAGAACAAATTCGCGGCGCGTCTGCTAGTAGCTTATTCCACTATGTGCTATACGAGTTGTGTGGAACGTACATAGATGCAGCGCGAAATTGGGCGGAGTGATGAAAATTGTTAATTACTGCTGCTAATGTAGCTGCGAAGTCATGTTTAGGTCTGTTTACGTACCTTGTTTTAAGGTACGTTTTTGTATTGAAGCAATAAAGTACTTAAATTATTAAGTCTTCTTTACGAAAACAAATTCCATTATTTTATTTTTGACAAAATTCAAAAAATTCAAAATTCAAAGCATTTTATTTCAAATAAACCATTCACAGGCACTTTTGAAACGTCAAGGTCGGTCAGTCAAAAACATGGAAGCTATTTGCACGTTCCAAAGCGTAGATCTCTATGGAGAAGAACGTGCAAGAAACTCCACGGACACTCTTTTAAATCATGTTCTGTTTTACAAAATTTCAAGTTACATATACTTGTTGCTTCTGCATGTGAGGACAATGCAAAGGAAAAAAAAGGGCTTATTTTAAGAATTTTAAATATAAAGATTAAAATAAGCCAATGGCAGTTAAGAGATGACCAGTCTCAACCGACGGCGCCTGTTCACGAACATGACGCGTGTATCGGCACCCTTCAGCTCAACCATTTCGAAGGGAACCGAATGATCAAACCCACGCGCCGCCATCAGCGAGACATTTGAGTGAGCATGACATGCTCTCAACCACCATGCTCGTTCATGTCCAACAAGTAAAACTATAACTACTCACATAAAATGTAAATGGTTTCATGGTACTCACATTTACAAAATTTTAAAAATATGCTTCTACTTTACACAAAACTATGGTTGTCAATGACCAAATAATGAAAAATAAATTAATAAAGAGAACGATTAAGTTCTTACATCAAAAAGAATAAATAAGTAATTAATATAATTTGTATGTATATAAGAATAAATAAACGAAATAATGTAAGAACCACTAAAAGGAGCGAATATCTCTTCCAAATATAAAAACATAAAAACCTAAAAAGTGGACCTAAGCAGCTGTGACTGTGGAGCAGGACCAGCATTTAGCCAAGCGTTTTTATCGAGGATATAATCTTCCAGTTTATAATACGCTTGTCTACATAGTGTGCGTTTTATGCATGCTTTAAATTTTCTCTCATTCAGTTCGAGAATATCAACTGGTATTTTATTATAAAATTTAATACAGTACCCCATCAAACAATCCAATCACCCAGTTAGCAATAGTTTGGCCTATTGCTCACTGGATGATTGGATGGTTTGCCCAACCTGGGAATCGAACCTGGGACCAATACGGCATTTTTGCAGAAAGCTTTGGTAATCACGTTTGCTCGTTGTGAAAGTGCTATTTTAGTCTCAAAAGTCTTTCATGACGAAATCACGGCTATTGCAATGTATGTACTTAATTTTATATATTTCACATCAACTAACATAACCTACAGAACGAGTAAAGACAAACTGTCTTCACAAACTTTATTAATTAGACAGCAAAACAATATCACACGCGGAGCGAAGCTACAAATGTTTGCAGCACCATCCTCATACATTCTGTATGCTTGAATTTTGCGCATTTGTACAGACGGATGGAACGCCTTGTTTATGCATAAGCCTTTTGCATATTCTGCTTGGTAGCTCGACGCGTGGCCAATCTGCCCAATTTAGTATTGCGGCCGTATACTTGAATAATAAATGGATCTGAAAATATACAATGTATTGTAATTGCGTCGGATTTTTTCATCAAAATGGTGAGAATTGTATGTGTCGAGTTTGTATCCGATTTGCAATTAGTTTTAACTTAATGTTGATTGAGTGAAGGTTCTCTTTTAAGCAGCGTTGCATTCGAGCCGGATGGCAACGTATTTAGTGTAGTTTTTGCTCGTGTGTCTAAAATAGAAGACATATTGTTACAGTGTATGGATTTGGAATAATTATGTTACTTATCTCATTAGAAAGGAGGTGTAGAGTTTGCTGCGACTACTAAATACTTAGATTATTTTGGAAATGCTAGCTTCTCAGCAGAAAACACACTGACACTTGCCATTTATAAAGTTAACTGTAAATATTCTTGGAATACCCACGAAATATGTAAAATACAGACCCAAATGATGTATGCGGCACAAAAAAATATACTAAAAACGACAAAATTTATATCCACTTTGTCGACTACCAAAAAATTGTTCAGCTCCATGAATTTTATACACACAGTCATAAAATAGGAGGTATAACTAACATACGTTAGGATTATAGAGATTAATATGCGGACAAACCCGGCTTTACGAGCTAGTCGCCATTCTTATGATGAATTGGTTTGTGGACAGGCTTTGTGGTTTTCGTCGATATTTTGTCGTTTATGGACAAAAGAAATGGCCTGGAACATTGCATTTTTCTTGTTTGAACATAAATATCATCATTGGTGGATTTCCTTTCTTTAATTTCTATTTTGAGGGCGGCTTCAGTTTAACGGTATGGCTTTCGTCTTTGTATAAACATTAATCGCCTTTTCTCTTTCAATATTTTTGCTACATAACCTACCACTATTTGTAGAGACAAATAGGTGATGTAGAGACATCACCTAATGGTTGACTGATAGATAATGCCTAAGGCATTAAGTCCGCCTGTGTTAGCGTAAAGTATAAAATAAATAAATAAATATGTGTATTTTGTAAGTACGGAACGGTACTAAAACCTAGTACATACTTCGCACCAAGCAGTATTTTGCAATTTACTCTTTAGCTTATAGACTTAAGTAAAATCAGCTACCAGAGTTTTTCCAATAGGTACTTAACCTACCATGTTCATTCATAGCCCAGGAAATTCACATGCATTTTTCACCATAATGAATTTCCACCATGACCTAACATACACCATACATCGTCTGACCTGCGCACCATACACTACAATATGTATGAATCAATTGCGGCAAGGGTGTTACTACGGCCATCATGGTCCATAATGTAGCCATCACCGTCCATTATAGGTCCCTGTGTATAAAGGAGAGGTGTTGACGTAATCAACGAGGTAACACGCATGGATTGAGGTGTGTGCGGTAGTCCTATTAAGGAGGGTACTGTCTTGTTAAGCTTCCTGTCTTGTCTTATCGTATAATCACTTCTGTGTGAAGATTAGAAATTTACAACAAGGGATTGTTGCTTTGGTTTGGAGTCCCCGTGACCGCTATAATCTTCTGTTAAGCGTATTGATGGTAAATACAATGGTCCACTTTGGGCTATACAGGAAGTGAAGTTCTCTCATCGATAATGATTGAAAAATATCCAAGATCTGCGATTGACAACTTGAAATTTCAGTAGCGCTCATTGAAAAAAAAGTGAAAACCGGCCAAGTGCGTGTCGGACTGGCACACGAAGGGTTCCGTACCACAAAGCTTAATTTTATTATTTGTTGTAATAGAGGCAATACCTACACACTCTGTGAAAATTTCAGCTGTCTACATATTACGGTTCTTGAGATACTGCCCGTTGACAGACAGACGGACGGATGGATCGGTGGCAACCCTTTGGATACGGAACCCTAAAAACGGATGGGACTAAATTTCAGTTTGTCAATGTCCTTTTACTCTCTTCTATCTTGCGTCGCATGCCCGCCCTGTCACTTGTACCTTAAGGGTGTCCATTACAGCGGAGCGAGGCAGCGGAGCGGAGAAACGGAGAAATTCTAAAGCCGGATTTACATTACGAAACAAGTGTCATGCATGATAAAACTAGTTTCGTGAAACTAATTTTAGTACATGTGAAACTTCTTTCGTTTAAATTATAGTGTCGTGAAATTATCAGTATCGCGGAGATAATGGCCCTGTCAAAATCAAAGCTGTATTTTATGATGCAAAACGTCGTTGTAGAAATCATAAAATATAAAATAAAAAAAAGGTTATCTCGGAAGAAAAGACGTTGGTGGATTCGAGGATGGGTTGAAAAAAGCATCTGGGTGCAACACAGTTAATCTCTGAATTGGCAGATGAAGATCCTGAAAGCTATGCAAACTACTTTCGAATTTGTTTTCTGCAATCCAACAAAAAACCACACGTCCACTCTGCGCAGGTGCTGTCGCGACACTAGTTTCGCGTCGCATTTACATGATGAAATTAGTTGCATGACATTAGTTTTACAAAAAATATGCGCATAGCACGAAACTACTCCAGTGTCGCAAAAGTAATGCATGCATCGTAAAACTGAACGTTTACACGTGAAATTAGTAGTCAAATTAGTGTTATAAAACTATTTTCAAGCCACTAATTTCGTAATGTAAATCCGGCTTTACCAATAGAATTGCGCAAAATCATCGCATGACGTGAGTCACTGACATTTTGTGCAATTCCAATCAGCAGCCTTATAACTGCGTCAGCTAGCGGTGGTATTCGTATGGCTGATGATTTTTGGCCAAACAAGTTTGTACCTACTTAGTTTTTCCAACTGATACCTACGTTACGAAGATCGCTACTATAAACCGTATAGATATGGTGTATTACTTTAGTGTTCATCTATGTTTGCCATTGACTGGCCTGTTGGTCTAGTGGTTAGTGACCCTGACTGCTATGCCAGAGGTTGTGGGTTCGATTCCCACCCAGGACAAATGTTTGTGTGATGAGCATGATCATTTGTTCTGTGTCTGGGTGTAGTTTATCTATAATATGTATGTATTTAGAAATATATAAGTATGTTTATCAGTTGTCTAGTACCCATAACACAAGCTCTGCTTAGCTTGGGACTAGATGGCGTTGTGTGATAGTTGTGTGGAATATTATAGTATATTATATTATATTATTATTATTGATAAGATTAAATCTGTAACAAGAGGGCCGAGCACGAATATTTTTGACGTTTATTAACGTAACGTAAAATTTTACCATAGCTACAATACTCGTTTTGCACATAACATTTATTTGAATTAGATACTATTTTCATATTTTTGAGGAGTTCCTGGCTAAATAATAACAGCCGCACGGGTCGATCTTTAAGGTTAAGCAACGCTTGCCAAGTTTGGTCTGTGGATGGGTGACCATCTTAACATACCGAGTTTCCTCCGTGCCTCGGAAAAAAGCGAAAGCACGTTAAGCCGTTGGTCCCGGCTGTTATTTGTAGATCTTTGGCAGTCGTTACGGATTGTCAGAAGCCAGTAAATCTGAATCCAGTCTTGCCATGATGTACCATGTTACCCAGTTAATGGGTTGTGGAGGTCTGGTAGGCAGCCGCTTCTCGTAAAATACTGGTATTCAGCTGAATCCGGTTTGACTGGAAGCCGACCCCAATATAGTTGGGAAAAGGCTAGGCAGATGATGATGATGATGATGATGATGATGATGATGATGATGATGATGATGATGATGATGATGATGATGATGATGATGATGATGATGATGATGATGATGATGATGATGATGATGATGATGATGACTATTTTCATATTTTTGAATGATATAAATTGTATGTGTCTCATAAAATTAAACTAAAATACTATGGGGTTTTAGTTTTTCATATTCAATATTCACTTACGTTAACGTTACTGTATGTTATAATCCCAAGAAACCTTAAAGAAGCTCATCTCGACACCGATATGGCGCAAAACCGTGCACTATGGAAAACGAAGACAAGGAAGGCCGACCCCAAATAAATGGGCTAAGGTCTAGCCAGAAGAAGAAGATGTTAAAATATTTGTGCTAAGTTCTCAGAAGTGTACAAAGATTCACAAAGATTCTATGCCCAGTCGCACGTTTCTTTATTTAATTTCCCTTTGAAATTTCCAACATCCGTCATATTTTTATTAATAACTTTCTTGAAGCCCATTCACGGTTAATTTTGTAACATTTTGGTAAATTAAATTCGGAAATAAAACCGCAACTCATTTACAAACTGCCAAAAAAGAGAAAATTTAACTAGTTACTCGTATATAATTGTTTTTTTTCCTTGGAAGAGTCTAATTTCGATAAATTATTTTATTTAAGTATGTAAATCACGTACAAAAAAACGTTTACAAGTAAAAAATTAGTAGAAACGCATATTTGTAAACTACTTTTCAATGGAGTTTCCCATCTATGTAAGTACTGAAATAAACTCGGAAATCCAATAGAAAGTCTTTTTAAAATCCAAATACTATGACATACCAATCATGACTCTGTTGTGGAAAAGTATGGTGTTATGCGTCTTAAATAGCTCCGTCTCCCTCTCACACTGGAATCATGATGGTTTTAAGACATTATCATCAGAGTCCTAATACTATCTTGGTCATATAGAACCGAATGCCGAATGAATTTGTTGTATGATGTTGGCCGGTGCCGTATGATGCCGTAAAGAATAATACCCCCACCACTTCCCGTGGCGTGGGTATTGTAAGAGGCGAAAAAGGGACTCACCAGAGAATGGGCAGCAGCATTCTCTGTAAAACCCAACACCAAACACTGCGATCGCCAACCCGCCTGCCAAGCGTGGCGATTATGGCAAACCCCCCCCCAATTTGGAAGAGGCCAATGTCCAGCAGTGGACTTCATTCGGCTTATATGATGTTGATGATGAAGATAATATCTTATCTTAGCGATATTACAGAGCGATATAATTTTGGGGGAGGCCTTATGTCCAGCAGTGGAAGTCTTTCGGCTGTCTTGATGATGATAACGGGTTGTGGAGGTCTTTTAGGCAGCCGCTCCTCGTAAAATACTGATATTTAGCTAAATCCGGCTTGACTGGAAGCCAACCCCAATATAGTTGGGAAAAGGCTAGGCAGATGATGATGATAGAACCGAAAATCATCAGAACTCATTAACCAAATACTTTAAGGCTCTTTTTCCCGCTCATACATCAAGGCAAAGCTCTTACACAGTTTAATGGTAGTTGACAAAGGCATTATGGGCACCTAACCGTGGAGTGATTATTATCTAAGTTGGGGACATCCCTCTGTACACGCGCGTACGCGGAAAGGGCCATGTCATCAAGATTTATGACTTAGGTACTTTAAACTTTGCAGAGTTTACAGGATAGTTGCTGAGGAGACTAGGTATTTGTGGAATTTAATATATTCGTAGGTATGTTTGTAGATATGAATTATCTGTGCTTACCAAAGCTTGAGGTTGAAGTACTTAATAACATTATAGTTATTTTTTTCATTTAGTACAGAAAATAAATAAGAAGAGTGGAAGAATACTTACAAGTAAATATTTATTTTGAAGTGATAACTTCTTTAGCGACGTTATGCACTTTTTTTGTGATGGCTAAAAAATGTTAAACTCACGTCAGGACACGTGACCTGATCGAAAATTCGTTAGACGGAGGGAGAAAAGCACGTATTCAAGTTTTCACTTCTGCCGGCACTCCCGGAGTGCAACCCGTTGTTTCTTTACTTGCCGTCGTGGGCTCGCACGGTTGCAAATCAGGATCAATTTATATAAAACTGTTGCGTTACTGGTGACTGACTGAGTGATTGATTGACTGAGTGACTAACGGACAGCGCACAGCCGAAACTACTGGTCATAGCAAGCTGTTTGGCAAGTAGGTTCCTTGGGGTGTGTAGGAGAGAGGTACTAAGAGAGATCTCCCGATATTCCTACGGAACGGTATATGCGCGTACGAAGTCGCGGGCAAGTGCTAGTGATGTAAATCTTTTCTCGTCTATTGTTCTTTCAATTAGTGAAAACTGTATCAAAATCCGTTGCGTGGTATAGAAATAATCGGAGAAACTGGTACGAGCAGACTTTACGACTTTATTTTTCACTATTTAGAAATTAAAGAAGAAGAAAGTAAATGTAAAGATAAGCCCACTCCTTCACCGACTTCGTCTTTATCACCTCTGACTTAGACTAGAGTCAAGAGCAAACCCATCTCAAGTAAAAACAAAACCGGTCAAGTGCGGTTCCGTACCATAAACCTTAATTTGTATTATTTGTTGTTATAGCGGCATTGAGGAGCTCGTGGCTAAATAATAACAGCCGCACGGGTCGATCTTTAAGGTTAAGCTACGCTTGCCAAGGTTGGTCTGTGGATGGGTGACCATCTTAACATACCGAGTTTCCTCCGTGCCTCGGAAAGCACGTTAAGCCGTTGGTCCCGGCTGGCATTTGTAGATCTTTGGCAGTCGTTACGAATAGTCAGAAGCCAGTAAATCTGACTCCAGTCTTGCCAAGAAGTACCGTGTTACCCAGTTAATGGGTTGCGGATGTCTGGTAGGCAGCCGCTCCACGTAAAACACTGGTATTCAGCTGAATCCGGTTTGACTGGAAGCTGACCCCAATATAGTTGGGAAAAGGCTAGGCAGACGATGAGGCAGATGTTGTTATAGCGGCATTAGAAATACACAATCTGTGAAAATTTCAGTTCTTGAGATACAGCCCGCTGACAGACAGTGGAGGCTTAGTAATAGGGTTCCGTTGGTTACCCTTTGGGTACGGAACACTAAAAAACGTATAATTCTAGTGACAAATAGAAAAACAAGTATTCAAAACACATGCATGTTTCCCTTTAGTAAATATCTTTCATTAATTCGCAAAGAGTTCTTCAGGGATTCAGCTTTTCATTATTGAAATACAGAATTTTGTTACATGTGGACGTAATGCCTTCTCCGGGGCATTTTTCATTTAATTTCTGCCATAATGACGTCATAAATTACACACCACTCTTATCTTTTCCCCACTTTTAAATTAAAACTCTGTTTTTAAAATGTTCGTCCGTTTTACGCACTGCATTATGAGTTTTATTATTTATTTTATCTTCCGAAGGACTGGGAGAGGTAAGTTAATGTTTTAGTTGTTACGTTATTGTAAAAACTGGAGTAAAATTAATTTTAACAAAACCTTTCAGAAAGTAACGTGTTTAATGTAAAATTAGGTATTTAACCACTAAGGTAATTTTCTTCACTTGGGAGGAACTCACGGCTAAGTAATAACAACCACACAGACCGACATTTTAAAGTTAAGCAACTCTTGTCGAGGTTGGATTGTGGATAGATGACCAGCCATTAAGGCTGCTCTCTAGAAAAAAGCTTAAAATATCGTGCAGATGAAGCAGTCTTTCGTCGGCACTAACAAAGAAATTACATCTGAAAATAATAGTCAGTAATCTTCATGATATGATTCGTAATTTGGTTTAGCCAGAATTTGTCTATCGCTATCACATAATAAGATAAAACCATTTTACTCCTTCATTTTTTATCAAAAGAGTTACTGCTTTTCAATACTAACGAAAATAATTTGTTTTGTCACTTTTTAAAAACAAGTATTATTTTTATTATAAAAAAATCCTAACGGGGGTAGCGGAGTGGCGCGTAGAGGCGTAGTTAGCTCCGTTTGTATGCACAAGGTTATTGGCATGTATACAAGCCTTAAATACTGAGACTTTTCAGGGCTTCGGAAAGTATGTTTTCCCAGTAGCTGTCATTTGTAGATCGTTGACAGTGGTTGCCGGTAGTTAGAAGCCAAATTCTGACACCAGTCTTGCCAGTCACATTATTCAGATACTGGATTGTGGAGATCAGGTACGCCTCAGGGAGTCGCCTCGTGTAAAATACAAGGCAGATTATGTTATTTGCTTAATTAACACATCGTTTTAAGGAACGCAAAATATCTCAGACACTTGCATCTATGCTGTTCCTACACCTTTGCTTTCACAGATGCTGTTTCAAATTTTATACTAAGCGCTCACTATTTTATAAAATCCGCCAATCAGGAGACCGGCACTGTCTCTCCTAAATACAGGCTAAATTTTAGCCTAGTTAGGAGAACAGTATTTCACACATATTTATTGTAAATTGTTAGTGAACCTACAAATATGTAAATGCAACATCTATAAACTTTACAATCCCTTTATGAAATAAAAACCATTACTATTACATATACTCGTACCTATACGCTAAGTTATTGTGTATTATTGTTATTCTTTGTTAAGTTACCTACTCACCTTCATAACATGTCAAGTGAGTTCATTTCGTATACTTACACTGTAGTTTTCAAGGAGGAGCTCGTGGCTAGATAATAACAGCCGCACGGGTCGATCTTCAAGGTTAAGCAACGCTTGCCAAGGTTGGTCTGTGGATGGGTGACCATCTTAACATACCGAGTTTCCTCCGTGCCTCGGATAGCACGTTAAGCCGTTGGTCCCGGCTGTCATTTGTAGATCTTTGGCAGTCGTTACGGATAGTCAGAAGCCAGTTAATCTGACTCCAGTCTTACCATGAAGTACAGTGTTACCTAGTTAATGGGTTGTGGAGGTCTGGTAGGCAGCCGCTCCGCGTAAAATACTGGTATTCAGCTAAATCCGGTTTGACTAGAAGCCGACCCCAATATAGTTGGGAAAAGGCTAGGCGGATGACACTGTAGTTTTCAAGCTACAAAAGAAAACATTTGTTCCCGAAAACTTATAAAAAGCTGTCAAAAAAAACTTTACCATTTTCTTCAACACACAATTCAATAAGTACAAGTATAAAGCCGGGTGCACACAACTTGGGTACATAAATCTAAGTTAGCTCTGCGGGGTGCGCCCTCCTCAATTTACTTCTGCTATGGTCACCCTTCTGAGATGAAATTACATCAGATAGTGCTTACAGCCCTTATCTTACGGTGATTTAGAAGAGATACGTAATTTATGTCATTGTTTAGATAACAACTTGTATTAAATTATTTACGCTGTTGCTGTTTTACAGTGTAAGAGCCAATTGTGTTAAGTGTTTTTTGTTGATGGCAGCTCGCTTGCATGCTGTGTGTGGAAAATCATTTCAGTGTAGGTAATGTGCTTTTTTGGTATTTGCACACGCAATGATTTTAATTAAACCCTTAATAAGCGAAACCTTTATTAATAAATGGTTTGCTGTTAAAACAAGAGAATTTACACCGGTGAATCAACATTTAACAAATATTTAAAAATAAACTTCCCATCGAGTCATTAAATCCATATTGTTTCTGTCGAACAATACGAGAATTTGTTTACCTGTACGTAATTCGTATGAATAAACAACAATGTTTAAATGTAATAAAAATAAACGGTACCATTCGTCAAATAGTTGAACAGTAGCGAAGCCGTTGTGTCCATAAAATAAATTCAGTCGTTACCGGAGATAATAACTCAATAAAAACTGAAGTATACACAGGAAGTACGGATTACCGCCGATATATCAACCCTAGTGCCGCCAAGTGTGTTTATTTTTGCGGGATTTCTCGATACTGGGTTGAATTTGGGGGCATTCACAGTTTGTGCTCGCTACGAGACCGTTGTTCCCGACAGAAAAAGGCTGGAGTGTAGCTTCTACTTTTGTGCCGCTCGCTAAAAAAACCTTCTAAAGTTTAGAAGCGATTTCATTCGGATTTCTTTTAGTTTACGTCGATTTATTTTTGCCGAATTTCTCGTCACTGATCATCTTCTTATCGTGTGACCCCCCACAACCTAATGTCAAAGTTACTAAACCACCTGCTCTCCTCTGACATGGTTTATTTGAAGACTGCCATTTGGCGGCCGGGACTACCGGCTTATGCGTGCCTTACGAAGCACGGAATTATCTTTTTATCAGAAAATCAGACGATTCAAACCTGCAATGTCCTAGCCAAACTGGAAAACAACTTTAAAAAGCATAATCTTCCCGTGGGAATCGAACCCACGACCACCGGGTCGCAAGGCAAACGCCTAAACCAGATACACACAATCTTGTCACAGACAATAAACAGATATTAAAATTAACAAAAATAGATAAACAAGCCTCCGACCGTAATATCGGAGAACTAACTAAGAAAGGCAGGAGGTGGTTTTAGCCGGTAAGAGTCCGGCACTGCCCCAACCGTGTCAATTGTGAGGCGGTTGGGGCGTCCATGAGGACTTCCCCTCCTGCCATACCTTAAAAAAAAAAAAAACCAGATACACATAGACCACAGAGGCAGTTGATAAATCAAGACCACGTTTTATAGAGTAGTGTATAAGCAAATTACAGCAGCAATATCCTTGATTTTACATGCACATTTTGTTTCCATATTTCCTAAAACTGCTGGCAACACCAATCACTGCTATATGGAAGTAATTAAAGAGCTCGAAGTTCATCAATGTTTTTAAAAGTTTCCCAGTGGAAAAAGGAGTTGTAATCGAATACACTTTGTTAGTCCTATTGATCCGAAAGTAAAGTTAGGTGGTCCGAGTGCAGTAGGTATCTAGTTGCGCACTTGCTGAAAAAATAGGCTATGATGATTTCGTACGATTTTGTGAATTTTAAAGTATATTGATATCACATTATTCATAAGTTTTGAAGGTCTGGCGAGCAATTATTTTCCTGTTTGATTCAAATTATGCCCATTTGATTTCCAATAATATAATTGGTAATCAAAATCAATTAGTAATGACAATCGTGTTTATATCTTAAAAAATATTGCAGTGCCTAAATTGTAATACGAGTATCTCTGTATTTGTACAGTTTCACCGCAATTCCCGAAAATACTTTAAAAACATCGGAAATTATTGTTCTCATAATAATGTTAGCAGCAGTTGCATTATCTGTGGTGCACGATAGAGGTGGGCTATTAGAGCCAAGCCAAGCTAATGAAGCGGAGAAAAGTTTAATTAAGTATACTTTCTTTACACACAATGAACTTAGCATTAGGGATGTTTTCAGTCGAGAAAAATGTTGGCTGAGAAGAAAAGGCAGAATTACGAGTAATTAAAGTAGTTAAAGAAGAAAAGCCCGTGGCTAGATAAAAACAGCCGCACGGGTCGATCATCAAGGTTAAGCAACGCTTGCCAAGGTTGGCCTGTGGATGGGTGACCATCTTAACATACCGAGTTTCCTCCGTGCCTCGGAAAGCACGTTAAGCCGTTGGTTCCGGCTGTCATTTGTAGATCGTTGGCAGTCGTTACGGATAGTCAGAAGCCAGTAAATCTGACTCCAGTCTTGCCATGAAGTACCGCGTTACCCAGTTAATGAGTTGTGGAGGCGTGGTAGACAGCCGCTGCTCGTAAAATACTGGTATTCAGCTAAATCCGGACGGATCGGATTCGAGAACCATTCGAGACATTGCTTCCGTTTTCTAGATTTCGTTGAACTTTTTATAAAACAGCTGATCACATAGACGGTCGAAAATGTTATGTTATTGTTTATTTGTCGCTGAAGTAGGCATGATATACGCCATAAAAGCTGCTTTGTTTATTAACTTTATCAATTCTCAGAAAGTTTAATCATGTTTGTGTTTTCAGAACAAAATATTTACGAAGCCGATAGGAGCTGGTTATCTATACATGTTTATTTTTAAGCTATTGCATAGCTTCTATCGCGGGCCTTGAGCGTGGAGACCGAATCCAGAAATTCCGTAACGAAAAAACCTAACACCCCCCACTCCGACCGGTACAGCGGTGATACTTTTTAGTTTTACTTTTTACTTTTTTTTAGCTCAAAGTGTAACTTGAATTAATATCAAAGAAAAAAAACAAAGAAAAAAAATATATTGCATAAATAAAATAAATATATAATTATAATTGTATAAGTTGATAAAAAATGCTATGCAATAGCTTTACCGCGGCAGTCTCCGAGTGCCACACGTCTTTTTTTATTTTTTTTATTGTATTGGGTTTGCTCCTGACTCTAGTTTATGTCAGAGACGACAGAGACAAAGTCTACGATGTAATAAATCATAAATATTTTTTAGGTCATACTACATAGTACATGACCTAAAAAATATTTATGGACTAATTAAGATAGTACCTAACAGACTGTGAGTCACAAAGAGTTCACTACTTACAGACCTATTAATAGGTACGTAATTAATTATTAATATCTATAGGTAGGTAGATAGATAATTATTAGGTACTAGTTGACCCGCGATGATGATGAACGTAGTTAAAAAAGACTTAAAAGAAATACGTACATACATACCAAACTACAGAAACTTGTCAAAAGGTGAAATAATCGTATAAAGAAGAATAAAATGAAAATCCATTTTATTATTAAAAAAATTGCTGCATGTTAAAGGTATGTACGCCCACACAGATTCTGGAGCGACGTTCCTCAAATCAAACCCACGTCGGAACGCACGCGGCATTTTTTCACCGCGCCGAATTTTACTCAATAAAACGATAAGAAAGATGGCTGACACGCGGCCAAGCCGACCGTGGCGCGAATTCGCGTTTATCACAGACATCCTATCCTGCTGGGTTACGTCCAGGGATTTGAACAACGGACTCTTTGGAATTTGGATAATAATACCATTCTGTTTTTAAAAATGTTTATTTTTTCTTTTCGAATTTTGTGAGCGGGCTGGCATTTTTTTTTTGCGATGAAAGGCTCGATGTATTTGCCTAAATAAACCGTTTTGTTTTGTAAGATACGGAATACCCTAACATTATTGAATTTCAGATCATTTTATTTGGGTTTTTACATAGGTTAATTTTTAAGCAGGTTATTTTCATGCAAATTGTCACTGATCAGCAGTTTACATAATTAAAAAAAAAATAGGTGTTGGATTTTTTCTTTCCTAATCATATGTTTTTTTTTAGAATAACAACCTTTTCATTATTGGGCCACAGGTTCAATTCTACTAATTTCAAAGCAATGTTCGCATTCAGATAGCTTGCATGAAAGTAGTCCTAAACTCCTAACTAAGGGTAAGTGCTCGTAGGATTAAAAAAACCGGACAAGTACGAGTCAGACTCACACACGAAGGGTTCCGTACCATAAAGCATTTTTTTACATTTGAGTTGACGGAATGAAAGGTACTCGTAAATTGCGGTTCAGGATTTATGACGTATTAAAAAAACTACTTAATAGATCTCGTTCAAACCAATTTTCGGTGGAAGTTTGCATGGTAATGTACATCATGTATTTTTTTTAGTTTTATCATTCTGTTATTTTAGAAATTACAGAGAGGGGGGTGGGTACACATGTAACCACTTTAGAAGTGTCTCTCGCGCAAACTATTCAATTTAGAAAAAAAAAAATGATATTAGAAACCTCAATATAATTTTCGAAGACCTATCTGTAGATATCCCACACGTATGGGTTTGATAAAAAAAAAAATTGAGTTTCAGTTCTCAGTATGGGGTTCCCCATACTGAGAAAAAATTTATCGGTTTTTCTTCTGTTTTTGGGTGAAAATCTTAATGCGGTTCACAGAATACATCTGCTTACCAAGTTTCAACAGTATATTTCTTAAAGTTTCGGAAAAAGTGCCAGTGACATACGGATGAACAGACAGACAGACAAACAGACATGACGAATCCATAAGGGTTCCGTTTTTGCCATTTGGCTACGGAACTCTAAAAACTTTTCATTATCCACGACACACCAATATTGGCTACGCAGTAGGTGAGGCATGCAACCTGACAATCAAAATATAGACAGACTTTAGGTTTTATAATACTAGAATAAATTCGTACATAGCTAAAGTACGTCAATCAACGTCAGTGCTCTAGTTCCGTGTATCCAGTGGACAGCACTGGCCACAAAGAGGCATGGATGACACATTCATATTTAGAACCCTTTGAAAGATGGTGAGTCCTGTGTACAAACCTTATGACGTCACGTCGCACGAGGACTTAATAATATAATCTGTGGTCTAAGGATCTTTGCGTGTAATGTTTTCAATGTATTGTGGAAACTAAGGTAAGTATGGCATTCCTTCCGAAATAAATAGATTACAATAATAGACTTTTAGATCAACCGTGGGAAACATAACAAGCAGACTTACTCTTCATTTACAGATCAGGGTATTGTAAACCCTAATTAGACAAGCATAAGTACTTGCTATACCTACGCCTTTAGGCTGTTATTACCTGACATCTAGGAAGAAGGTAACACTGTTCAATTTACATAATATTGATTATGGATTAGAAAGGGTCATTATGACTTCATTAAAAGTATTAAGAAGGAGCCTTTACGTAAAAGTCTGTCTAGTGAGATATTCTGACTGTTGAAATTGAATTTTTCGATGCATTCCATAAACAGAATTTATAACGTTGATAAGTAAAATGAACGAGAAATGTAAAGCTTTTCAAGAAATTTCATGTGAATTTATCATTATTTTCAATGTTTTATGCAAAAGAGGAATCAATCTACAATATTAACACACTGAAAATATTAAATTCTCCTTTAAAGCATCTGCTTTCCGCACATACTTTTCTTCAACAGGAATCGACGTTGAATGAGAGAAAAACAATTTTCTTTGTGGTCTGTTGCACCAAATCCTGTTTAAGAGTAAATTCAATTTGACGAAGTGCGCGCAAGACTTGGTGAGCTTTAAGAACGGCCGCAAACCGCAAAGTAGTTTATGTGAGGATTAAAAAATTTGTTTAAAACCTCGTTAACATTGTCTCTGGGATAAACTTTCGGAACCCCGTTTAAGGGTACGGTTTTGTTTATATAGAGGTTTGAGCATTACCGTTTGGTGCATTGGGAATGTGTATGAAAAACTAATTGTTTATCTAAACAATCGATAAATAATGTACAACATATGCGGGCAAAGTTCCAGGTCAATCGGCAGCCGGGAAGAGTGTCAAATTTAACTTGTAAGATTCTATTACAGACAGACAACCCATTGTTTGTCTGTAATAGAATCGGATCAATGAAAACCAAATCAAAATTGATCGAAAAACGAACGAAATGTAATATTATTCCGAGATATTCCGAGCTCCTATTGGGTTTGATTCAACTTTATTTCTATCAAAAAAAGAAAAAAAAAACCCGTTTTGCAATTGTTTCCTGAAAACACCTAGGATCTCAGTCCTTCTTCTTCTTCTTCTTCTACCTGGCGTTAATCCCGGCTATTGCCAGGGTCCGCCTTCCTACTTAGCTTCCTCCACTTTGCCCGATCTTGAACATCCTTCTCAGTTAGGCCATTGGCTCTCATGTCGGACTTAACGACGTCCAACCAGCGCTTGCGAGGGCGACCACGGGACCTAGCCCCAAGAACAGCCATATTCATGCATCCCCGACCAACGTACTCCATAGGGCGGCGCATGATGTGGCCATACCATCGCAGACGACACTCCTGCAGTTTTTCCCCCACGTCACGGACACCAAGACTACCTCTGATGAAAGAGTTGCGTATGCGATCGGATCGCGTTACGCCACTCATCCACCTCAGCATCTTCATCTCCGTGACGCGAAGCTCCTGGGTGTGTCTGCTTAGTGCTGGCCAACATTCACCGCCGTACAGTAGGACAGGCCGTATGATGCATTTATATATCTGCCCCTTGAGCTTAGGAGGCATTTTGCGGTCGCATACAATGCCCGTTACCTCGCGCCACTTCGCCCAAGCCGCGCCTATACGTGCTTGGACATCGTCGTCCACGTTGCCAGACTCGTGCAGCACGGATCCAAGGTACCTGAACGTATCGGACTTTCTGATCAGGTCCGAACCTATTCGGATGAACCTATTTGAATCCGTGCCGCCACAGGACATGTACTCAGTCTTCGCCACATTTAGTCTCAGACCACCGTTTTCAAGCGTGTCCTTCCAAATGTTGACTTTGCGCTCAAGATGGGCTTTGTTCTGATTAACGAGGGCGATGTCATCGGCATACATCATTAGCCATGGGGGCTTATCTTGGATGTTTGCCGTAACTACATCGAGCACTACGTTAAACAAGAACGGGCTAAGAGCCGAGCCTTGGTGAACGCCAACAGATATTGGGAAGCCATTCGATTCGCCAACAGCGGTCTGGACAGAGGACACGGAATCGCGGTACATGTCTCTGATAATGTCAATATAGGCCTCGGGAACGCCTTTGAAGCGCAGTGCCCACCAGATGGACTGCCGAGGTATACAGTCGAAGGCCTTCTGCAGGTCTAAAAAGGCCATATGCAAAGCTCTCCTTCTCTCTCTGTAAGCCTCAGCCAGATTCCGTAAGGCGAATACTGCGTCCATGGTGCTGTTACCCGCCCGGAAGCCATATTGACACTCAGAGACAGTACACTCGCTACGGAGCCGTGTGTCAATGATGCGCTCGAAGAGCTTCATGGTGTGGCACACGATCTTGATACCGCGGTAGCTACTACAATCCTGTACGCTACCTTTGCCTTTGTATACAGGGATAATCAGGCTAAATCGCCACTGGTTCGGCATTTCCTTGGTGATCAGGATGCGGTTAAAAAGATCCGTCAGAAGGTCCACGCCATGTGGGCCCATCGCCTTCCACACTTCAATTGGCACATTGTCAGGCCCGACCGCTTTCCGGTTCTTCATGTGGCGAAGAGCAATGCGGGTTTCGTCGGGGGAAATAGGGGAAATAAGTCCAAGGTTAGGAGGCGGTTCGGGAGGAAGGTTATGGGGATGCTGTTTGTTAGACAGCTTCGCGAAGTATGTACACCATCTCTCCTTAACAGAGGGGGCATCGTAGAGCAGCTTACCCTGGGCGTCCCTTACACAGAGACATTTGCTAATGTCCCGTGCAGCTTTCTCCCGGGCACGCGCCAGCTTAAAAATAAGCTTTTGCCCCTCCGCAGTTTCCAGCTTGTCGTACAAGGGCGCCAGACTTTTGCTGCGGGCTCTGGCTACAGCTTTTTTGCAAGCGCGCTTAGCCGCTCCATATGCCTCTCTGTCATCCGGAGAGTTGGACCCTTGCCACTGTTTAAATAAAACCTTCTTCTTCCGAGTCGCCTCTTGCACCCCGTCATCCCACCACCACGTCTCCTTTTCTATGGTGCGGCCACCACGAGACGTGCCAAGGACCCGCTTACCCGCATCGGTGATTGCTGAATGGATCCTACTCCAGATCTCTTGAGCGGACTCATGCGGAGCACTGATCTCGAGATGCTCGAGCTCCGCCATGAAGTCCGACTGCCTAGGACCATCAAGCAACCACCACTTTGTGCGGGGTTTGCGTTTTTCGGTCACTTTCTTTTTCGGTACAACCGCAAAGTCCAAGACAAGGAGGCGGTGTTGAGCCGTTAGGCTTTCACCTGGGATGACTTTGCAGTTGGTAACCTTGCCAATGTGGCACCGTCTCACCAGCAGGTAATCTATTTGGGTTGAGTAGGCACCACTACGGTACGTAATAAGATGCTGGGGCTTCTTCTGAAAGAACGTGTTCGCGATGGCTAGGTCAGACAAAGCGCAGGTGCTGAGTATACTGACTCCCTCTGCATTGCATTTAGCTGGCCATATCCAAAACCACCGTGAACACGTCCGTACTCTCCAGCAAACTGACCTACGTGACCGTTGAGATCCCCCCCAACCAAAACACCTTCGGAATTCGGAATAGCGCGTAGTACGTCCTCGAACTCATCCCAGAAGGCCTCCTTTTCAGACTCACAGCAACCAGTTTGAGGAGCATAGGCGCTGATTAGGTTCGTTACCGACCCTTCGATCAGCACCCTAACTCGCATCAACCGGTCGCTGCATCGGTCTACTTCAAGGAGTCCATCCTGGAGGTCCTTAGACAGCACCACGGCCACTCCGCCCCTGCCCGTTGGTGATCCGGTGTACACTAGCCGGTACCCCTGCCCGATGTCACGTGACTTATTTCCCTTCCAGCGCGTCTCCTGAAGGAAGGCGCACTGGACCCGACGCTTCGCAAGTACGTCCGCGAGTTCTCGGCAACGTCCGGTTAGGGGGCCAATGTTCCAGGTGGCAAAGCGGAACTTCTTCTTGGGTACTATCCTCTTTAGCCGTGCCCGTACTCGACACGGTAGCCCTAGCCCACTTATCGCTCGGCTTAGGGCGATGTGCCTGCGCGTCGTTATGCGGCGACGCCCTAGCCCGAGTACCCGTTATCAACTTCTTGTCAATTTTATTTGGCTGAAGTTGGTTTTACGTGGGGCGACCAGCCGTCTGACCCCCACAACCCTACGAGAGGGAAACCAGGTTCGCCAGAGCCTCGTCCGTTGGACAGCAGGGTGCACCGCTAGCAGGTGAGGTTGGCTTGGGTCTTAAGATGGTAACAGACCCCATGCACCCCAGGATCTCAGTCCTTGTCACTGTTATATACGCTTGATTTCCCTCGGAACGATACATACAATCGTAGTTTTATTTTGAATTCTCTGAAAACTTTCTGTCTGCGTTTGTAGAGTAAATATAATTGAATAAAATATTGTAATGGTCCTCACCATTTCAAAGCATTACAGCCCTTTTGGGTGGCTGGCGCCGGCTTTGAATGATAATTTTATTTGTTTAACTCTTTTGAAGCTTGCATTTTGTTTCGAATAAACTCATGTTACATGTATGCATTCGAAACAAAATGCAAGCTATAAAAACACCACGTTTTCCGCGACGGGTCAGGCAGAAGTTTGTTTAATTCCTACAACCACTTTTCGCCTGATACTATATTACAGTGTAGGAGTTGAGGAGCTCGTGGTTTAATAATAACAACCTCATGGTTTAATCTTCGAGGTTAAGCAACACTGGCCGATTTCGTTCTATCTATATCATACTGAGACTCCTCCGTGCCTCCTGCGTGAAAGCACGTAATAAGCCGTTGGTCCCGGCTGTCATTTGTAGATCTTTGATAGTCGTTACGGTTACTCAGAAGTCAGAAAATCTGTCACCGCAGTCTTGTTAAGGGATATCGTATTATCCAGTTACTGGGTTGTAGAGGTCCGATAACTAATGTACAGACATTACACACCACATCTAGTTGCGTACATTCCGTGTATGTTTACATTTTAACTGTGTTACTTATTAGCGATTACCCTACACTTCCAGAATATTTTAGTACCTATGCTGTAAATTTTGTTTTGCCAAAATTGTACGTAAATCAATGTGTTTTGTATATAAGTTAAATATTTCTCATGTAAGTGAAAAATACTGGTTCTCAGTTGTATGCAATTAGACTGGAAGCCAACCTCAAAATAGTAGGAAAAAGGCTAGGCGGATTAACTGATGTTAAAGTCCTATGTGCTGGGAAGACAATTTTACCGGGTTAAGTTATTTTCCTACCGATAAGACGAGGCTAAAAGGACACAACAGCCGCACGGGTCGATCTTCAAGGTTAAGTAACTCTTGCCAAGGTTGGTCTGTGCATGGGTGACCATCTAAACATAGCGAGTTTCCTCCGTGCCTCGGAAAGCACGTTAAGTCGTTGGTCCCGGCTGTCATTTGTAGATCTTTGGCAGTCGTTACGGGTAGTCAGAAGCCAGTAAACCTGCCTCCAGTCTTGCCATGAAGTATCGTGTTACCCAGTTACTGGGTTGTCGAGGTCTGGTAGGCAGCCGCTCTTTGTAAAATACTGGTATTCAGCTAAATCCGGTTTGAATGGAAGCCGACCCTAATATAGTTGGGAAAAGGCTAGGAGATGATGATGAAGACGAGGCTAGAAGGACCTTAATAATATGAAAGGTGACGTGTTGGTCTTCAGATACGAGTATAAGGGTGGTTGGTATTTGTTACTTTCACATTTACGGTTTGGTATAGGTTTGAAAAGAAGGTCGTTCCTATTCTCTGTTTATGGTACTACTAGCTGCCGCACGCGGCTCTGCCCGCGTGAATATCGAAAATTATCCCAAAGGAACATACTTCCGGGATTAAAAGTATCCTATGTGTTATTTCAGACTTCATCAAGATCCGTTCAGCCGTTTATGTAACAAACATCCATCCAAACTTTCACATTTAAAATACTAGGCTGATCAAAAAGTAACGATAATTGGTTATTTTTCTTTTTGCTCGTCGCCTATGGGGCCTAGCGTGATGTTAAATAGTCTGCAGCCTTCCTCAAGAATTGGGCTATCAAATGCAAAAAGTTTTTTTTTCAAATTCTACTTGTAGTTCCTGAGATTAACACGTTCAAACATACAAAAAACTCTTCATCTTAACTATTAGTATAGAAAATATGAACCGATTTTATCATAACGTTTTTCTCATTACGATAATATCAGGCTTATCCAAAGATCCAAAAAGAGATTATATATGACCCAGATTATTATATACTAATACGCTTTACAAAATAACTTTCAAGAGTTCTCATGGTCTAGATTCGATTTTGACTTGATATATTGCGTTTGCCACTACCTGGACTGAAACTAATCCAGTATCAAGTAACATCTCAGAATACAGACGTTCTGCCAATTTAATTTGTCGTGTAGGTACTGACTGTCTACAAGCTAAATTAGCAATTACACAATCCTGATTCAAGACTAATACAGCGCCGGCTACAAAGCGCTTGAAGCTGTTTCTGTCAAACGTAACACCTAGTTTGGGGCTTGTTTCAATTGTCATGAAATAGTTTAGTAGGGAATATTGTATACGTAGGTACTGAATTTCTAATCTATTAAATTTAGTATGTGTTACGTAACTGCGTCCGTGGCATCACAGGCCCTATCATAAAACCAGCGCTGTGTTATTTATTTTAAATTTCGCAGCCTATGCTGAGATAGGGACCTTTTTTGGCCTCGCACAGACTAACATTTTTTATTGATTAAGTAATAGACCACTGTTAGTTTTAATTAATTTTACACCTGTCTGTTTTGTGCGAGTCCCAAATAAACATTTTTTTTCATTCTTTCTTTAATTTAGGTGACGTTTTTTTTTAAGGATGGGAAATCATCAAATGACTCCGTCCACTCTGGGTGAGGCGAAAGGGAGTGTCAGGCTCTTACTGACTAAAACCCATCCGTGTTCCTCCCTTTGCGTTTTAGGGCTGCGGCGTCTCTTTCGCAGGGATTCCGCACCCCGGCAGGCACTGGCCCTAGCGGGCCCCGTCTTCTATGCTGACAGCTCCTTGAGGCGCGCGTGGAACACAGCGCGCCGCCGAACCGGGCCTGTTCTAATCGGACGGCGAGCCAACCAATGCTCGCCGTCCGCAGCATGGCAGCAGTGGCCGGAAATCGCCCTGCGACTCCCGACGCCTGGGGCGTCTTCTTCTGTTGCGGCGGCTGGGTCGTGAGGTTTCCTTCTCTCTCACATGTTCGGCATCCTCCTTCGCTAGCATTACTGTTTCGCAGAAGGAGGTGACCGCTTCCCATGCCTCTTCGCTCCGGACCAATTAAGGTGACTTAGCTGTGGAAACAATGCGATGAATGCCACTTGTACTCATTTTCTCATTCGCATGTCAATCGCAAATTGACAAAAATTTATTAAAATAAAGGCTTTTTTACAGTTTGCGACTGACATGAAAATTCGAACATTGTTTAAAAATTAGTAGAATTGACCCTCTGATATTTTAAATGTGAAATTGAATTTGTATCAATGTATATTGTTACACTTTCCGCCTAAATCAATGAACCGTATTTGATGAATTATCGTACAGAAATAGATGGGAGCCTGAAAACGTTTCTAGGATACTTTAACACGAGCAAAGCCGCGGGATAAAATTAGTATGGAAATAAATAAGTGCAGGACAAAAATTCGGCTAAGTGAGAGTCGAACTCTCATACGAAGGGTTTCGTATAATAAGCCAAAAAAATGTTTCTTGTATAGAAGCCCCCTATAATTTTTAATTTAATTTTAATGTTGTTATAAAATACACAGTGAACATTTCAACTGTCTAACTATTACGGTTCTTGAGATACAGCTTGCTTACAGACAGACGGACGGACGGATAGCGGAGGCTTAGTAATAGGGTTCTGTTGGAACATTTGGGCACGGAACCCTAAAAACGATGATCTCCTTATCCATTATAATAAGCAGATTGATTGAACCGGTGTTCTGTTCTTGTTATTTCAGAGTTGGTCCAAAGTGTTAATTGGCTTCACAATTTCTATCATGTCATAAAATTGACAATGAGTTTAAAATCGGTGTATAATTAACAAAATTCTAATAACGATTACTAATTAACGCAATTAGCACATTCAAAACAATCATAAATGTGCGTCAACATAATATTATTAGCACACAATTAATAGTAAAACAAATTACAATCCTCAATTCTATTTAATTTTATGGAAAAGCTAATATTTGTCTTTAACATTAATAAATAACGTTATAATTAATACAATTCATACTAATGGCATATCAATATTGGTAGGCGGGTCGTTGACCTAAATAACAGCTCTGAAATCAGCGAATGTTATATCGGTACTAATCGGAAGTAAAATAGCTACGTATACGCGCGCGGGTTATAGGATCTCGTTAGTCACATTCTTTTAATGTTGCCACTATGGTAGGCGCCAGATAAACTTGCAATAAAGTACATTGACCTTTCCTTAATACCCCTTCGTAGATAGCCGAACAATAAATTATGAACCGTTTTTCATTACTAGAGAACGAACAGGATCACGATAGGTCAATAAATGTATGTGGGTCAATGACCGTTATTGCACATTTTTCGGGCGCCTAGCAAAACTCCTGCCAGGGGCTTCGCCCGCGTGAATGTCGGAAACTATCCCAAGGGAACATACTCTCGCGATAGCCTAGTCTATGTGCCATTCCAGACTGTAATCTATCTCTGCGCCAAATTACAACCAGATCCGTTCAGCTGTTCCGGCGTGATCGAGTAACAAACATCCATTTTCATCATCTTTCACATTAAAATAATAGTAATAAGTTTTCTAAGTGACACATCTATAGTTTAAGTATATATTCCTGATTCCTACAAGCAATGTATTTCCCACATTTTCCAAAGCTTACGACCCCATTCGCACTGCCATATCCATTCAAAGTCATAGAACATCTAACACTAATCTGCTCTGATCTCTTTAATTATAATATTATTTAGCTAGTACGCGTTCTAATTTTCAGTTTAGAGGATCTGTGTCAGGCTTTAATGTCCATTAAGGCTCCCCTGCAATTATAAGTGGCGGCCTTATCTTTATTAAGGCGAAGACGGTAATGAACACGGCTGGCAGCTTGCAGTCGGCGGGGTAAATAAGTCACTGGGTGGATTTCTGTGCTTGTTTAGAAATAAATAAAAGGTTTAATTGTAAAGAAATGTAAGTGACTAAACGCCATCTACGAGTATGTAACTTTTATGTACGTTGACATACACATAAACACGCGTATAAAATGGAGACTGGAAAATATTTCGTTGGTCATCAAAAATACGTCAGCATTGCTGTCAATGGGAAAAGTGCACAGAAGAATAGCAGTGCTGCCTCGTTGAAGATATTTGGTTTTTTATAAAAGAAAAACTATTCCAATTTCAAGATAAAGCGAACTCGATTTGTATAAGACCTTCACAAAAAAAAAAGAAACAAATGATAAGAAACCGTCACAAACGAATAAAACACAATGCCAAGGTCTCGATAACTTCTTTTAAATAAAACACGTAAACGAACAGGGTTACATATAAAGTTAGGTTACTTTAAGAGTCATGGCACATAGCAAAGTCGAATAGAATTTCAAAGAAATCGCTGTCATGTTCCGACGTGCCTAGAATTATTCGCCATAAGTTTTCAGACATCTTTATTTTGTCTCCAGCAGGTTTTGAAGACGTTTAGTACAAAAAAATATAACGACCATATTGTAAGGAGAATTTCTTTGCTGAGAATACTAAGAAAGACTTTGAATTGTTATACTTTTTCTCGATTGCAAAAGTCTTGGAGGGTAAAATACTATGCCATTTTCGAAGCCACGCTGACGTGACTTCAAAACAGCTGCTTTTTCAAGCGGCCATGTTTTATTTTCCTTTTGAATTTAAAACTTTAATTTAAGGTATTCAAAAGGCTATCTGAAAACGATTTGAGACTGCCTCCTATATTTTATTTTTTAATTTCATCTGTCCAATAACATAAATGCGATTCAACGTATTGTTCAATCTGTACTAATATATAAAGCTGAAGAGTTTGTTTCATTGAACGCGCTAATCTCAGGAACTACTCTAGTTTCGTAATACACGTGTACCTAACTTTTTAACAAAGACGTGTTACGTCATACAATGTTGGAGTATATATGACTAGTTGAACCGTGCAACTTCGTCTGCTCCGCTCCTATTGGTCCTTAGCGTAATGATATTAGCCTACCTCGATAAATGGGCTATCTAAAACTGAAATCATTTTTCAAATCGGACCAGTAGTAGCTTTCTCTTTTTAGGCACGCGTTTGACCAGTATCTCACCTGATGGTAAGCGATGATGTAGTCGAAGATGGAGCACGCATGCCTAGAAGTAACCTATTCACTCTTGACTTAAAGTTCCTGAGATTACCGCGTTCAAGCAAACAAAGAAACTCTTCTGCTTTATATATTAGTATCTATAGATTTATTTGCGGTTTCTGAGGTACTTTATCGGTCGCTTATCTGTCCGTTAACCACTAACCAACCAATGGTGTTATGAAATTAACGAACACATAAACGACCTATAAAAATCTCAGAAACTGGGCATGAGTCAGCCAGCGTTAATGAATTGCACGTATTGATCCCTTCGGTGAGACCTTTTCATTCAGGTCCCCTAGTTTGATGACCTTTCGTCGTATGTTAGTTTAGATGTGATTCCTTAGGGCCGCTTGTGTTATCTTTAAGTCAGAGTTACCTAGTTGCTGACACCAAGTACACACATATATATATATATATATATATATATATATATATATATATATATATATATATATATTATTCCATAAATATTCATCATCATGGGTTAAAACTAACTCGGAGTTAAGAAATAACTTGTTTGCCTTACATGTAATAATACATTACTATGAATACTGCTTATAATTTATAATACTTTTTCTTCTGCAACACTCTATCAACCCGTATCATGCATTATTTTATAAATAGATTTAATGTTACTCACACTAAAAAATCTTTCGATCGTTACCAAAACAAAAGACATAAGACTTTTCCACAATTTCCTTTTATATCTCGAGAAATATTTTAATAAGGGCGAAGATCTCCTCTCCCGGTGCAACGGCAGCCATCTTTAATGGACGGTAGGCCGGATGCTGTGAATTGTTTTAGCGAACCCATCGCGAACTAATAGGGGCCCTCAGCAATCCAGTTAGTTCTAATGAATTGAAGTGTAACGGCAGAACGAATTGGAGAGACAATTTTATCTTTGATGGGAATTGAAGAAAGGTTTCAATGGCATTTCATTGGTGTTTGCTGTAATAATATCAATATTGGCTTTATATAGTATAGTATAGGTAGTAATACTTTTAGTAGTAGGTAGTAGTCATTTAGAGTGCTCAATTTTTAATTTTGCTGTGACTGAATAAAATAAACACAATTTTTATTTAATTGTTTGTTAACTCAAACTAAAATCCTCCTACATAATTTCGTAATTGCAAGTCAGTACATCTAGTATTGACTTGCAATTACGAAATTGTGTAAATGTAAAATTATGTAGAAAATGTAAGACCTATTTTAAACACAAACCTTTTTTTTCAAATTTCTATATCATTTAACAATAATTCTTATTATACAGGGGGCCCTATTATGAGATGCCTATGCTGTCATTATTCCATTGTGAATGAGGGATAGTGCAAGCGTCTTGTATTGCTCCGTCTCTCTTCCAAACTGGAATCTGGATGGTTTAAATCCATTACCTACAATAGGGGCACTAGAGGCCCAGATTCTTATGGTATTATGATGTGGAATAAAGGCATGGTATGAGTAGCATAAATGTAAATAGATATAAGCGGTACAATTAATAATAGCAGTCATTTTGAAACCATTTATTGTGATAGCCGACCATCCGTAACGTTAATAATACAGTTTGTGCAAATGTTCAACTGCTGATGTTATCGTTTTTAAATAAACAGTTTAATACGGATGTGGCTGGTTATTGGTGGTTTGTTTCATATTATGTTGTTATGAAAATAAATAATATCCTCTATAGGGTCAAATTACATCAAAACGAAACGCGGCGCTGCGCATACTTTCTAGCCTTTCGTAAATCCGAATGAAAAAGGGAACCCTTATAAATTAATTATAGTTACTCGTTTAATTATTTTTATAACTAACGTTTTAGGCGAAAATTTACCATAATCCACCACCACACCACCATTCTCGAAACATGTTACCCTAAAATTAAAAAATATACATAAACAGAACTTTTTGATTTCCTATTTTGTTTGAAAATAAATAATTAAATGAATAAATAAATAAATACTAGATACATAAATATATATTTACACAAAATAGTTCGGAATACGGAACCCTAAGCATGCGAGAGCGACTCGTATTTGGCTGGTTGGAATAACTTTATATTATCAAAGCTACTTATTCTTTATAATTGAATAGAACGCACCCCGCATAATTTTAATTCCAAATCAGTCTAATGCACTCACTATCTTGTATCAAGTAAATAAAGATCTATGTGGTATCGTTACGTTAAAAAGTGTGCGGCGTCGTATTTTACCGTATCTTTGTGTGTGTTCACCTATATAAATGATATTAATTAAATTGTAATAATTTCATACATTTCGCGGAAACTCATTGGATCCGCGAAACCTATCATTACCTTGAACAATATTGTTATTGCTATCATATTGAGATATTGTTGGTAAACATGTAATTGAAACATTAAATACAAGATAAAAATATTATGCAAATAATAATATAAAAGTTTTGATGTTTGTAACTTATTTTTGTTTCGTATCTTTTTGCAGAAATTATTAGGTCAGAGGGGTTATCTGGTGACAAGAGTTTGTTTATATTTTTAATTATTTTGGGTTTTTCACTGCTTTAATTGCAAGTAAACAGATAACTTTTATAAACCTACTATGATAGCTACGACAAACTATATACGTGTAACACAATAACGCAAAACTTGAAACCAGTTATTGTACTCATTATAATGGTCAAATTATATACAGTATGGATATGAAATATATGCAATAATCTTAAGGGGTAATTGTACTCATAATTGTGAACAACTTTTACGATGGGACTAACAATTAAAACGCAAAAAAAATCGACTGCTCCATACATTTATGTGCGCATAACTCGACAAAATGTACTGAACAGCTGATTATTTTTTCGCGATTTCGTTGTTGATCCCATTGTAAAAGTTGTTCACAATGATGTAGTACAATAACCCCTTAAGATTATTGCATAATATGCAGTAATCTTAAGGGGTTATTGTAAATATATATTATATGTCATATCCATACTGTATATGTATACAGGGTTATTTGTAAAACACCAGTAACCTCTTAGGCAGTGAAAGTACACATGATTATAGGCAACTTTTACTTTGAGGAAACCCCGAAATCACGAGAAAAATATCAGCTGTTTCAACATCATTGGCAATCTCAATGGAGAATAACTATCGGCGCGGGACATTTATAGTGCACAAGTATTTACGTAAACGCAGGTGCACTCCTTCCTCTATTACTCCCATGTTCCCATGGGATGGCAACCCGACATGATGGCGCAGGACCAACAGCTTAACGTGCTTGCCGAGGCACGGGGCTGTCACACCACCAGCTTCCAAAATCTGGGCTGGCGGAAAATTTGACCACAGAGAAATTGTTTATGGAAAACCCTCTTCCTAATGTAAAAAAAAATGGTTCTATTGGGTTTTCCATTAGGAATATCTCTGTGGTCAAATATTACTAAGGGACTGACGACCCCGAGGAGATCCCATAAAACGAAAATCGTTCATTCATTTATTTTTGCATAGCTCGACAATATGTACTGAACAATTGACTCCTTTTCGCGATTTCGGGGATCGTACTTTATTAAAAGTTGTGAATCACTATAAGTTCAATGACCCCTTTTCAGGTTTCCCATTGATTCTCTTACACGTTGTATATGACCAGCTTTTGGTGCAGTAGATGAAAGATAGATGCAACTACACAAAGACTATTCCATGCAGAGCCCGCGCACCAATGCATCAATGCGTTAGTCCCTTTATATTTGTAAGCCCACATACAAACTAGTCCATTCTAATATATAAAACTAGTTGACCCGCGCAACTTCGTCTGCACCTGCTCCGCTCCTATTCTCCTATGCTCTGGTCTCAGCGTGATGATGTATAGCCTATAGCCTTCCTCGATAAATGGGCTATCTAACACTGAAATAATTTTTCAAATCGGACCAGTAGTTCCTGAGATTAGCGCGTTCAAGTTAACAAACAAACATACAAACTCTTCAGCTTTATATATTAGTACTAGTAGACACGCGCAACTTCGTCTATGTCACAATTTTCATTACTGCTCCGCTCCTATTGGTTTTAGCGTGATGATATATAGCCTATAGCCTTCCTCGATAAATGGGTTTTCTAATACTAAAAGAATTTTTCAAATCGGAGCAGTAGTTCCTGAGATTAGCGTGTTCAAGTAAACATACAAACAAACTCTTCAGCTTTATATATTAGTAAAGATAGAAGTATAGATTAGATATAAGATTCTTCCGCTACTGATTGAGTGACTGACAAACAACGCTCAGCCGAAACTCCTGGTCTTAGAAAGCTGAAATTTGGCATGTACGTTCCTTGAAGAGTGTAGGGGAGGATTTCCCGAAATTCGCACGAGGACGGAAAAAAACGGGATGCGCGCATACGAAGTCGCGGGCAAATCTAGTTAGTAGGTATATATGAGTACCACATCACACTTACTTAAATCTCTAATGCCAGGATTACATGAGGCTACTTTTTGAAGGTAGTATAACAAGTAATATCCTGGATTATCATCCTGGCTTGGCACATTTAAAACCCAGCCATATGCGAGTCGGACTCGCACACGAAGGGTACCATAACTTTACAGAAAAAGAATATGTTTCTTGTATGGGGAAATATTCTTTAAAAATAAACACATAATATCCCAAATAACATTTTGGTGTCAGTTACAGGCTTTTTTATGACTTTAAGTAATATAACAGGATTATAATTATTGGGCACGGCACAATTGCGGCGATAAGTCCCCTCTTTGAGGAGTGGCTAGAGCGGCGCCACGGAGTCCTTACTTTCCGCTTGACGCAGGTACTCACCGGACACGGTTGTTTCGGGAGGTACCTGTTTCAAATACGGCGGGAGAATACGCCCGGGTGTCAACACTGCGAGGATCACCCGGAGGACACGGTGGAGCATACGGTTGAGGTCTGTGCTTGGGCGGAGCACCGCCGTGTCCTTGCCGAGGCGATCGGCGGCGGCGATCTCTCGCGTCCGGCCCTGGTTCAAGCTATGGTCCGGAGCGAGGAGACATGGGAAGCGGTCACCTCCTTCTGCGAAGCAGTAATGCTAGCAAAGGAGGAAGCCGAACGTGAGAGAGAAAGGGAAACCTCACGCCCCAGCCGCCGCAACAGAAAAAGACGCCCCGGGCGTCGGGAGTCGCAAGGCGATTTTCGGCCACCGTAAGCGCGAGCCTGTGGACGGCGAGCATTGGGTGGCTCGCCGTCTGATCAGAACCAGGCCCGGGTGGACGGCGCGCTGTGTTCCACGCGTGCCTCAAAGAGCTGTCAGCGTAAAACACGGGGCCCGCTAGGACCAGTGCCTGCTGGGGCTGCGGACTTCGTTCGAAAGAGGCACCGTACCCTGGAACGCCCTGGGGCACAGGGAGGAACGCGGATGGGTTTTAGTCAATAAGAGTCTGACACTCCTTTCTGCTTCACCCAAAGCGGGAGGAGTCATTTGATGATTTCCCATCCTTAAAAAAAAGGGTTATAATTATCTCAGTTATTACTAAAGACGATATAGAGGATAAAGCTACTCCTAAAAATTAAGTTTTTTTTATACTTGAGGCCAGAGCGACTAGCCTGCTACTTAATCAGCAATATTTTCGTCTTAACCAATAATGTGCTATTCATAGACGCGTCATGCGCTGACATGACGGCTCTTAAACTAACGCAAAGACTTTTGGTACTAATCTGTAGCAAGATGCTACGTGGTACTCGCGCGGGGTATAGGATCCTGGAAGTCTACCTTCTTCTTTTAATGTCGCCATTTCTGAGTGCGGGTTATGCTCTCAGCCGTCCGTTCGAAAGAGACGCCGCGGCCCTGGAACGCAAAGGGCATTAGGAGGAACACGGATGGGTTTTAGTCAGTAAGAGTCTGACACTCCCTTTCGCTCCGCCCAGAGCGGAAGGAGTCATTTGATGATTATCCATCCTTAAAAAAAAGAAAAGGCTTCTATAGTTGTATATGTTACTGGTTGACCGGCGCAACTTCGTCTGCTCCGCTCGTGTTGGTCTTAGCGTGATGGTATGATATCCTATAGCCTTCATCGATAAATGAGCTATCTTACACTGAAATAATTTTTTGAAATCGGACCAGTAGTTCCTGAGATTAGCACGTCAAGCAAACAAACAAACTCTTCAGCTTTATATATTAGTATAGATTATATATTTATTTAGTACAATAGTATTGTATTATTTCAGGTCTTAGCTAGAATAAACGAAAATCGCGTAATAAATTAGCTTAATGTTATATTACGCAAAGCATCGAAAAGATCTCCGACATATTGTTGCCCACATTGACCGAGTTCAAGCGGGCATTGCACATAGCCCTGAATAATGTAACAGTGAAGGCTCGCAGCCACAGACTAAACCAGAAAAATGGAAATTGTAACTGTGTATACTCACGGACTGTGAGAGGCGACCCGGGATTTACTATGTATGCATAATACTATCGAGGTGGTATAAGGTAAGTATACTATTTTGTAGATTATAGACAAAATGGCTGATTTAAAAATAGTAATAATCCGGGTATTTTTATGCCGTGTTGAACTTCATCATCTGGTTTGCCTTGCGGTCATTTTACGTGAAGCGGCTGCCTACTAGATCTAAATAACGCAGTAACTGGGTAACACGGTACTTCTAGGTAAGACTGGTGTCAGATGTCTTCTGACAGTCCGTAACGACTGCCAAAGATCTCCAAATGACAGCCGGGACCAACGGCTTAGCGTGATTTCCGAGGCACGGAAGAATTTCGGTATGTTAAGGTAGTCCACAGACCGACTTCGTCAAGTGATTAACCTTGAAGATCGACCCGTGCGGCTGTTATAATTGAGTCACGAGCTCCTCATGCCGTGTTAAACTTCTACTACTGTACGGAGTAAAGTTTAAATAAATTAACCATTTTGTAGTGCTATCAGTTACTTTGGAGAGTAGGTACCTCTGACAGAAAAACAAACAATTTTTATCTCTTTATAACATTGATTAAGAGAAGTCATGCGTAAATTCAACGTTACATTTACTTTCAAATTAAAAACAGCAACATGTGTAATTTAAAAATAAAATTCAATATTTATTTCTCTTTGATCATGAAAACAAAATATAAAAAACGTGGTTTATTTTATAGTTCTGAATATATAAATGCATTGCAAACAAAGTACCGTGCTGCTACGCCGTAGGCGTGTAGCCTCGTAGCCGCGTAGCGCGGAGCACCTATTTTCTTATTTCAAAGGTTAGACTAACTTTGTTCTATTTGAAGAAATATGCTCATTCTATAAAATCGTTGTTCTTGTTTTTATAGAATGAGTTTATTTTAACGCACTGAATTTTACTCAATGAATGTGGGTTAAGGGTGGGTGGGCCCCGAAAAGTGCCATTTTTTTTGTCGCAGAGATCTCCATAATGGTAATACATTTTTAAGAGAAAAAAGTGCAGTGTATAGCCAAGTCTTTAAAGTAAAGCATTTTACAAAGATATTATACAAACAAGGTCCAAAACATTGAAAAACAGACGTCTACTTGTGAATTTATAGCTCTCGTTACTCCAGCCCCGGCCATACTTTGCCATATTTCTGGTCTTCCTGTAATTTTGAAACCTAATCGCTCAAAATTCCAGCCCCGGTAATAATACGATATGTTTCTGGTCTCCTGGTACTTGTGAATCTTTAGCGCTCATAATTCGAGCCCGGAAAAGCCTTCTACATATTTCTGTTCTCCTGGTACTTTGGAATTCTAACTGTTCACAATACCAGCATCAGAAATATTCTTTGACATGTTTCTGGTCTCCTAGTACTTTTGAATACTAACCGCTTGCAATGAAAGCCCCGGAAATACTTTGACAAGTTCCTGATCTTCCTGGTAATTGTGAGTCTTTAGCGCTCACAATTTCAGACCCGGAAATAATTCAACATCTTTTCTTTCTTGGTACTTGTGAATTCATAGCGTTCACAATTCCAGCCTGGAAAACCTTCGACATGTTAATTTTCTCCTATTCAAAAAAAGTTCTTGCTCAAAAATTCTTTGACATGTGTCTCATCTCCTGGTACATGTGAATCTTTAGCGCTTATATTTCCAGCCTTGAAAATATGTCGTCATGTTCCGTTCTCCTGGTACTTTTGAATTCAAACCGCTCATAATTCCAGCGCCGGAAAAACTACCACGTGGTTTTATCCCCTGGTATTTTTGAATCCACATGAATTCACAAGTATCATGAGACCGGAAATATGTAGAAGTTTTTCGGACTGGAATTATGACTGCTAAAGATTCATATGTATCAAGACATCAAAAACAAATCGAAGTATTTCCAGGGCTGGAACTTTGAGCGGTTATGATTCAAAAGTACCGGGGGAACAGAAACATGTCGAGCTATATCACTGGAATTGTGAACAGTTAGGATTCAAAGGTACCAGGAGGCCAGAAACATGTCAAATTATTTTTTCGGCAAGAATCATGAGCTCTAAAGATACACAAGTACCAGGAGACCACAAACATGTCCAAGTGATTCCGCTGCTGAAAGTAAGAGCAGCAAGACTCTCAAACTATCAGGACACCAGAACTTTGACCAGGTGTATTTTCGAGGATCAGAAAATGAGACAGCAAACTTGCACGCCAGCTCTAAAGTCTACGCAAACGAAGTCGCGGACTGAAGCTAGGAAAATGTATATTTTCGGCAGGAATGTGAGCGCTAATGATTCACAATTTCCAGGAGACCAGAAACGTGTCGAAGTATTTCCTGGGCTGATGTTGTGAGTGGTTAAGAATTTAAGACACGTAAGTAACAGCAGATCAGAAAACATGCTTATGACTTTTGAGACTGGAATTGTGAGCTTTAAAGATTCACAAGTACCAGTAGACGAGAAAACATGTCGAAATGATTCCGGGGCTGAAATTACAAACAGCTATGGTTCACAACTATTAGGATAACAGAATCATGTTAGTGTATTTCGGAGGATGAGAATTTAAGGCTAAGAAGTAGCGCGGCAGCTCTAAAATCTGCGCAGACAAAGTAGCGGGCAGAAACTAGTACAATTATATTAGTCAACAACTGCATCTCCATCTTAACTTATAGTACTAAGTTTGATTTTTGACTAACATCCAAAAATCCAAGCTCCAAGACGGCCAACTGGCGTTGAGATGCAACATGTTTAATATTGAACTGTCTGACTGTATAAGAAACACCAAGCAATTTGCATTTTGCGTCCGGCCTTGGTTCAATTCTCGGTCCGGAGCGAGGAGCCCAGACACAGTCAATTCCTTCTGCGAAGCAGTCATTCAAGCAAAGGATTCGGTGAAACACTTGTGGGAAGGAGAAACCTCCCCAGCCACCGCAGCAGAAAGCGACGCCCTAGGTGTCGTGGGTCCAGGTCCGGGTAGATAGCGCGTTGAGTTCCACGCATACCTGCTAGAGCCAGTGCTTGCTAGAGTTGTGAAATTGTTACAAAGTGTTACCATTTCCCTGGAACGCAAGACATAAGTTGGTCTGGTCAGACCACGTCTACCGGAAACCATCAAAGCTGTGGGTCCGTATAAATTAAGTTCGACCTAGTCTAAACTGATTGTCCTGGGCTAAACTAGTAAATCTTGACACGATTAGGATGAATTGATTTGGTCTAGGACAAACTAGATTGCCCTGAAACTCGATTTAATTTCAATTTTGATTGAACGATGTAACTTCATTGGCAAATTAAATCTTTCTTGAAAATTGGTAAAAGTATATCAAAGAAGAATTCTCGAAGTAATAAGCGGTTAGATTTATACATAATTAAGTAAGTTGCCTCCTCATATACCTTGGTTCTCTGAATCAAAACTGAGTCGCTGTCAAATTGTTGCTGCGCATCGTTTGCGGTTTATCTCATGCGTAAATCTGACTCCCCTAACTGTGAGTTCTGTAATAAAAAAGAGGACGTACATCATGTGAAAGTGGAAAGTGTCCGATACAAGAACAAAAGAATTGCCCTTATGAACCTTTTAAAAGTATCACTAATGGATGTTGGAATGTTTCATGGCATTTTAGCTAAATAAGAAATAAGTCTACCTCTTATTTTGTATAGTAATTTATTTGTAGCAGTACGATGGGATTGACGTCGTCACATAAGTGTACAAAAATTCCTTAAATAAATAAATATTAAAAAAAAAAAATAAGTAAGTTGATGAAATAAACATTTTTAAACAAAAATGTTCTACAAAAAATATTTTTTAATATTGATTGGACTGAAATTAAACTTAGGTAGGTATCACGCGTGTCACCGAGATAGTTGAAGGCATGTGATAAGAGATTTTTTTTCTGTACATGTATGTTTAAGTGTCCTCGATACATACATATGTATGTTTCATCGTGCGTCACGACATAGTAAAAAAAATAAAATGACTAAGCCTACTTCCATCAAAAAACTATTGATAATAAAGTATGGCAATTGTTTCTACACGGCCGTTAATATTTACGAATCTTCATGAGCTGGCAAGCATTAAAAAAAATGTATGGCATTTTCTTTGGTGAATCGTATATCCGTCGACGTACTATATTATATGAAAGGACACGGGTGGAGGAGAACTTCAAAAGGCCTGCTGGCTCAAATGCAGCGTCTTAAAAGAAACATATTGTGTCAAGATTTACTTAACCGGCATTCGATTGTGAATTTAGTGAACTTGGTTGATATGGCTAGCTGTTCTTTTAATGATTTGAGGTATATTATATTGAGCTTGACTAGCCCATTTTGACTGCTCGAATATAGCGTATATCCTTACCTCAAATTCAGGTGCTTAAAAATTCTCGCAGGTTTGGAATCACAAACATTTTAGGTAGCAGAATTCTATCAACCAAAAAATTCCTTTGAAAGTTCATCTTAAAATAGCCTTGATGATTCATCCCATTTTCTCAGAGAGTAACTTTACGAACTGAGAGCAAGTCGAGTTTATAAAGGGAGTGGAAGTTAATAAAATTATAGCGTTAATTGAGCCAAAAATATGGAGTATCGGCAATAAACAACGTTGATCATGATTATTAAGCGGGCTGTGACACAGCGGAGGCTATTAAATGACGGCGTCTGTTACACCGAAGTTCAGTTGTTTTAGCATTTTCAGCATTTTAGTCTCTACTTGTGCGATAGATCGTAGTGCGTGATAAGTTTTGTGTATATTACGAAGTTTTATTTGGATTTTATATAAAATGTTGTAGTGCTGATCGCATTTAACACCTATACGTACTCTGCTTAAATAAATATAATGATATGGATATCAGTTTCGTTTGATATAGTCAAATAAATCATAAGATTTTTTAATAGAGGTGGTTAAGAATACGGTAGTATAATAAGGTTGTATTTGCAAAATATAATAAATTGTATTCCTTCTCACTTATCAGCCAGATGTGTTGCTGCTTCTACTTCCCAACTAAAGCACTAGGAAGTAGCTAAAGCGGGCGTTTTCTTCATGTAAATGATGACGTTCAAAAAGTATTGTATAAATGACTTAATATTTTGAAATAAAGACAAGAAAATCTTTCATATTCAAATGTAATTCATGTGCAAATTAAGTATTACCTACTTATTCTCTCCTTCAATATGTTCTCTCAACCACAATAATTACACGTAGGTTAAAACTCAAAAAAAACAAAAACATATTTAAAACGCATGAGCGAACATATATGCACCAATAACACACGCTTCGGTGTAACACACATCCATTAAGGGTAAACAAGTTATTAAATAGGACACTTTGGGGCGTGGCGGCGACGTCATTATGAGATGTGGCGCCAATGTGGCGGTACTAGAGTGGTACTAGCTTGGTAAAATAGTGGTAGCCTGGTACTAGTGAAGCTGTGGACACGTCATGTTAACGGATGGAATGGCGTGATGGATTTTACTAAATATTGCGAGCGATATAATACACACACAACTTACTACATAGATAAATACTAATTGTTGTGCGACTGTGAATAAAAACATAAATGATTTGCTGTATTCGAATGACGATGCGAGTATGTCGATATAAAGTATGTGAAAGAAGAAGTCAAAAACAATGCTGAAATAAATGCTTTTTAGTTTCAGTTAAAATTATATCAATCAATATATATAATATCAATATTATAAAACTCTACCGTTACTGCGTGACTGACAGACAAAGCACAGCCGAAACTACTGGCCGTAGAAAGCTGAAATTTGGCATGTAGGTTCCTAGGTAGGGGAGTACTAAGAGAGGATTTCCCGAAATTCCGACGGGAACGGGAAAAAACGGGGTATGCGGGCATAAACTAGTAATTTATAAGAGTAAGTAACTTTACAGCTTATAATTTCTGACCTTTCCTTTTATTTACTGGCTGGTGCTAGTGAACAGAGAAACGAATGTAAATTTCCAAACGAAAAAATTATCAGTTACAAATCAAGCCCTCATTAATAGTACTAAAAAGTAAATTATAATGGCGTCCATTTTAATCATAAATCAGTGCACAAATAAACGAGAGTCGCGGAACATTTTAGCTTATTATGCAAATCATCGATGCTGACCTCAATTCGAGCGTTGATGCTGATGTGACACGCTCCGTCAATGAGCCGCCCGATCGCTTTTATTCACAGCTTCATTATGTTTCAGCCTTTTACAAAATAATTTTCATGACAATTTTTCAGCGATACTGATGATACTGGGTTTTTATTTCAGCTGGTTTGGATACGAGTATGCGTTTAATCAATCTGTGTTTTATTTTCCCAATTATATTCGGGTCGGCTTCCAGTCTTACGGGATGCAACTGAATACGAGTATTTTACATGAAGTGGTTGATTATTTGACCCATTAACTGGGTAACACGATTCTTCTTGACAAGACAGATGTCTGACTGACTGTCAAAGATCTGCTAATGACAGCCGCGACCCACAACATAAAGACAAACCGACAAGGAGCCATACATACCATAGAAAATACAACCGACTTCCAAAAACAAAACACTCATCTGCGTAGCCTTTTCCCAACTATATTGGGGTCGGCTTCCAGTCAAACCGGATTCAGCTGAATACCAGTGTTTTTTTTTGAAGTCGGTTAAAAAGTGCGATTTACTAGTGATGACGATTGTCAAAAGTCCATACTGGCCTCATGTCATATCGGTGGCGCAAGTTAATCCAATCGCTTTGAACTGTTACAATAGTCGAATGTCATTTTCTGTAGCCCTCATGGTTACCTAAAGATTCGTCGTATGAATGGTCCCCGATATTAATAATAATAATAAAAAAATATTTCGGATATCATCGGTGTTAGTATTAGGACTTACAAACTATGTTAGTATCCAAAAAAATATTTTTATTAAACTAAACTAATTAACTCCCGCAGCTTTGTCTACGGGACCAGTGCATCAGAAATCTGTCAGTCTGGCTTCTCCGCAATAACCTTAAAGATGCTTATGGAGCTTCCACGTATCCTACGCATTAGGGATGCCGTTCTTTTGCGCATGAGAGCCTCAAAACTATCTATGCCTACCTCACTCGCCCGACGCACTACAGAGACCGCGGAAGCCCCAACAACACCCGAAAAGCACTGTTATACTGAACCCGGAGGGCACTGTAGGCATATGCAGCCTGTGGTGCTAATCAAAGCCTAGGTAATAAACTAAAGAATGCAGAACAAAAAGGCCATCAAAAACGAGACCACGTACAAGATAATGGAAAATATCCTAACTTATCGAAAAATAATACTGAACAAACAGGAAAATAATTTCCTGCCGGTAAAAATTCTGTTTTTCCCGATACTTTCAATCCTTTTGAATTTCGTTTTCAGGCAAAATGCGTCGAGGATTATTTTTAATATTTTGGCGGGAGGCACGTTTTGTCAATAAGGGACAGTCTTCCCTTTCCGATTACTTTGCGTCAATACCTAATGTAAATAAGGGGTGAAGTATGACATTCTTTAAGACTTATTTTCAGTGAAATTCGTGCATGTTTCCTCTCTTATATTTGCTTTCCCATTAGGCATTGTCATATGGGAATTTGAATATTGAATACCAACAATGAACGAATGAGTTGGAATCACATAGAATTTGTTCGTATTTTCTGACATTGTGAGTGTACTTACTTCTTATCGTTCTTTTAGAATTGCTTTTATTTTAAAGTCACTGCTTTGGATTTGAATGTTTTGGTAACTCTAACAGTCAACTTTTGCATGATGCAGAACCAAATGACAGTGGTAGATGCAATATTGAGCGTCATTTTCCATGTCTTTTTGGCATTTTTTGTGATAGAAGCAATAGTTGTAGGTTATTAAAGTATACAAAATATCGGCTTGCATTATATCATATCGGCTGCAAATAATATCATGTCTTGCCAAATAAAACCGCAAGCAAGCCGTTACCCTCGCAGATAAAAAGCCTACACCCTAGGGATGTACCAAAATTAAAGTTCACACTTTCTGCAGTCATAAATAATGTCAGGACCACAAGCTGACACCGCCGATAAAGGGGCCAAAGTGAAATTGCCACCAGTTTACCTTCACCCACCTGCAGGGCGCGGTTCGCGGGCTTAGCCAGACAACGTAATGTATGGAGCCATTTGTTATAATTTCAGACAAACCCCACAGAACAGTTTTACCAGTAGATCAAATCAGCTTACCTGTAGACTCACTGCAACATGTCATCGGGTTTCTGGTGATGTTTGCCTAGTCTGTGCTGATGTTCCGCTTTTGATTGACGTGTTTACGTTTGGTTGCAGAATTTCAATCCGTCTCTGTTTTGGATTTCGCAGCGTTTGAACGAAACAGTTTTGTCGGAAATTTGTACTCAGGTTTTGCGTTGTAACTATAGAAAACAGTTATTAAAAAAAATCTGGAATCATAAGCATTATGACAGAGGGTGAAGCAAGAAAGTCTTCGTTGACAAACTGATTATACTAAAACCATTTGTAACGACTTGCCTTATTGTTGAAGTCGTTGTCTCCAAGTCTGAAGTTACTAACAAGAACTCAAAAATTAAAATGAATCCACTTTTAAAATACTTCAGCCCAGCGATTACGGCTTTTAAGTAGAGTCACTAAATAATTAAAAAGTTGCAAAGTTCGATTTTTGAGATTAAGCAACGTTTGCCGTCGATACATTATTTACCAAGTCTCGCTTCAGATAGCGCGTCATTTGTAGATCTATAAAAATTATAATCGATAGTCAGAAGTCAGAAAATCTGACACCAGTCTTCCCTAGAGGTATCGCATTACCCAGTTACTGGGTTATGAAGATCAGATAGGCCGTCGCTCCCTCCATCTCTTACCATCGGTGAGATAGTGGTCAAACGTGTGCCTAAAACAAACAAGTGCAAAGATTAAAAAGATCAGAAAAAACGGACTGCAAAACAAAATGGAAAGCAATGCGCAAAAAAATGTATTATTTACTTGCATTCACTAGCTAGTTCATCATTTGCCTAGCCTTTTCCCAACTATATTGGGGTTGGCATCCAGTCAAATCGGATTCAGCTAAATACCAGTTTCTTCCGTGAAGCGGCTGCCTACCAGACCTCCACAACCCGTTATATGGCTAACACGTTATTTCTTAGCAAGACTGGAGTCAGATTTACTGGCTTTTGGTAATCCACTAGCTAGTTCGAAGTATTTAAATTTATTACAGTTCTTTCGCGACAACTAAGCATGAAAATTGATTCCCACAGTGGCTTAGTGAAAGCCCCGTGAATGAACGAATGATTTAATTACAGAGCTCCGTTAATGAGCAACTCATGTGGATTAAGTCGCTCTTTGAAATGAATGACGGTCACAGATTTTGTACGACTAAATCATATTTAGAATTGTCATGTCTGTTTAAATATGAGGGTGGCACAGGAACGTGGTGAAGGCATAGACAAAAAGTGGCGTATACCCAGCAGCAAAGTCGGGCTTTATATTTTAGGAAATAATTTTTTATCTTATAATCTTAAAAAAGAGTTATTGAACGTTTTGAAACATGTGCTAATTACTATTTAATTCGAAAACCCTCATTTATAACTCTTTATTTTTTTAATATGTGTAAAAATAAGCTTAAATACAAAACAGAAAGTATAGTTTTACCCTAAAGACCTTGTTTACAGCTAAAAATATGGCGTCCGAAAAGTTGTGATCCCGTAAAGCCGTGAAAACTAAAAGCTGGTAGCATTAGACCATAAACACATGAGTTCGGCCGAGTGTAAACTTTCAAACTGTGGACTATCGTAAATTTTGAACGACACTAAAATCGGGGCACGGAGAGAGACCTTTATTTTGTGTCACAGAGGTATAAGTAAATGAAGTACTAGTTCGTTTGTCCCGCTTAAAATCGTAGTCAGTTTTTTAAGGTTGGACATGAGTTTTATTTAAGGTGGAAAAAGATTTGTATCAATTTGCATGCCATCGTGATTTCATGTGAGAGAGAGGCGAAACTCTACAGGACGCTACAACACAACACTCACGAACACCATCACGAACACTATTATTTCATATTACATTTTTCATAACGGATTAATTATAGTCATGACACGTCAAAGTTGTTGGTGTGTTATGGTGACAGTCAAAATGCCTAACCTCTATGTGGAGCAGCCGATCACTGAGGAGACGGTATCACGAGCCAAACAAAATAACAAAAGTAGGAATAAATTATATTTAATAAAATAGAATAAAAACCAGCCCAGTGCGAGTCGGACTCGCACACGAAGGGTTCCGTACCACAAAGCGAAAAAAACACGTTTCTTGTATGGCAACTAAAATAAAAATTAAAGGGGGCATAGCGGCAATAGAAATACACAATCTGTAAAAATTTGAATTGTCAACCTTCCGTATCCCTAAAAATGGTATTTCGAAACTAAGTGTGTGTCTCGCGGCCAGCGTCGCATGTCGCTAGCCTTGGAACGGAGCAGCTAGAAGACATGCAGGTGATACAAGGTGACAGTATTCAGTTACACTTCATTTTTTACCTAATCTATGTCATGAACAAAACTCCCATTTGTGTAATCCGAGCCTACCGTGCATTGTTTATGAAGTCCCTTCCGAGTAACATTTAAATCGTACCTGATAGATTTCATTAAACCTTTTCAAACCGCACATTGTTTTTCTCAAAGTTGGCTAAAGTATTCCAATTGGTTTGTTTGGGGACTTGGGGTACGGGTGTATTGGTTGAGTTTATGAGTACCTACCTACGTTCTAGAGTATTTTATAACGATCTGGTTTATTATTATGATATTGAAAGCTTATTCGATTGGTTATGGCATCGGCTGCCTTCAGAAAAAATTCTTCCACATGTTGTAAGCTGTATAATAATAATGTTGTGTAATAATATGCGGCTGAAGTTGTTTATTTGATGGCATTTGAAATTTAAATTGTAAGCTCTTCTCATACATAATTTATTAACTTAAAACATGTGTGTCTGCTATAGGTGCGTACTACGCTTATTCGCTTTACCTACCCATATTGTACGAATAAAGTTGCATTGTTTCCATAAAAATAAACACAAACGCTTAACAAAACTTTACCCTAACGTCGCGATAAACCCAAAAAGTTGAAATTTGTCGCGGAAATATGACGCCAAATTTGTCCGTCTGTGGCGTAGTTTTTATAAGGGAACGCTATCTATTGGAGAACCAGTATACCTTGGCATCTCATGACGGCGCTGCTGGCAAAAGAAAACATCAAAAGCGAGTGAAATTCAAAGTTTTAGTTTACTTTTTACCGTTAGCGCGTGCCAAAATAAACTGGACAGTCTGTAAGTGCGATTTCCGGGACATTAGGCTTGATTCGTATTGAGAGGCGACAAAAACTCGACACAGATTTTCACTCAGCCCCCTGACTATTCGCTGAAGAGAGATGAACCGCGTCAACGTGGAAAAAGTTGGAATTTTCGATCTTTATTAGTAGCATTTGATGTCACCTGTCGGCGGGTCTCAATCTGCTGAGTAAGGTACTGACTGCGTAGGAGAAGAAAATGGTAAGTAGTTAGAAGACATTTTCTGTGTTACAGGAATTATTATTTTACGGTATTAATTGTTACAGTGCCCTAATATGCGTGATTTTTTTTCAATTTTGGAAACAGTCAAACATATTCATCTCAAGTTTGAATATGCTTGCAGGTTCAGCATTTACAACAGTACCTACATAAGTGCCAGATAAATGTGCAATATGCCCTTGAGGAGTAGCCTCTGCGCTGCTTCAGGTGCTGCGGCATCGGGCACACCCGAGCCCTGTGCCCGTCAGCGGTGCACGCATCGTGAACTGGCGGGTGGAGTTGGTGGAGACCTTGTCGGAGTTTTTAAATAAAAAGATTAAAAAGACACATTAAGATTATTAACCTTTATTTAACAACCTAAACCTTTCTAGTATGGGAAAGTGTTAACTGCCATCTCTTTTGCGGTTAGAACAATATAACGGGCTCCTAGAATGCCGTCCAAAACCTAACATTAACGTAGTTTCTTAGGCCATGTGTTCACAAGATTTGTAAGATTGAAATTGATTTTTGTCAAACTTGAATCTGAAGAAATGCTTCACTCGGATTTGGAAAATTGGGTGACCACATCGGACTTTGTTTCGGTGACATAACCAAATTTTATTTTTGCGTGGTTGGATTTTATATTTGTAGAGAAATCCCGAGTATGCTGGTACGCACCAGTGTACTTCCAGCTCAAATTTTGGTACGTGTCATGGGAGATAATAATAATAATAATAATAATAATAATAATAAGACTTTTGGTAACTACTGTGTGCGAAGAATTGACTAAAAGGACTAAGAATTCTAACTAGTGTTGTTAAAGGTATTCCACACACCACTTCAACTCTTCACACACTCCTACACAACACACCCACTCACACCACACCACACACTCTCATATGCTTAGATGGTGCTAGCATGTCATTCTGTTTGATTCTGTTCTGTTCCATTCTGTTTGTTTCTGATGCATATAATAGTTAATAAATTGTAAATCCGTAATTGGCTGATAGATCGGTTTTTTATTTTAAGTAAAATTGTTAAAGAGCTGTGGATTTTGTGAATAAATAAATAAATAAATTTCGGATCAAATTATCCATATGTAAAAAAAAGAAGCGTAAACAACTTAGCTTAGGTGAAAAAGTGCGAAGCGGATTTTAAATTAAATTATATATGGCACCGAGAAATTGCAGACTCCGTATGAATGTAATAAATAAATCTTTATTAGATTATGATTTCTCGATATGTTATAAAAATTGATTTCTGTACATTGAATCCCACCCAAATTCAATAGTTTTCAATATTTCCGTGGCTTATTAAGACAAAATAATTTGTAATTTCACGCGATACTGTACAATTCTACGACATTTGCAATTTTCTGGAGACAAATACATTTTTTTTTTTCAAATTAAAATACTAACATTAGATATAAGAGGTTTTACTAACACAGCGGATCTCATGTTGTCCAGAATAAAGAATATATTATTATTATTATTTCAAACAATTTCCTGAAAAAAAAAAATAGTAGTAGGTGGCTATTGAAGTACCTGGCCACTTTATTCTACTTGTAGACTCCGCTTTATACCAATCTCCACCTTTTTTATAATAATGCTCGTGTCAACATCCCAGCTCAATACATTACATATTTACCAGCAAGTGAGTATGTATCTTAATTTTCCAAGTACAAGAAAGTGTACTTAACTTGATTTGTTGTCGTTTAGCTTTTAATTGCAGCTGGCAATACAGAGACCATTTCCAAAGTACTAGCAATGTGGAATTACGGGTTCCAAACTGAATTTGTGGAACAACTCGTGTTAGCCTTGATTAAATAACATCAAAAAGAAAATTACTTTAAATCTCATATAGGTAGGTACTCGTTTTAAGAGCTTCAAACCCATTTAGTTGCTTTTTAAAATTAACCTTATACTAAGTTATGTTTTCCAAATGGACGACTCTGGCCAAAGTGCCACCAACTAGTGGCGTGAGTTCACTTGGTAACACTTATTGTCAGAAATGGATAAAACAAACACATGGATAAGAACAATGTTAAATATATTTGAAAATTTATTTTCTCCCTATTTTACTAGTAGTACATTGCTACAAGTAAAAATCGGAGAAATATATTTTAATCTAAGTGAACTCACGACACTAGTTGGCGCCACAATTTGCCAGATATCTGAATTATGTTGTGTGGCGATAAAGTCACAATAGCACTAATTGTTTTCAAAATCCACCCATTCTCTTTGAAACATCATAAAATCCAGGTGAAAAACTAGTTCAATCACCTCTCGGTTACTGTAGCAACGAATAAGGAAATCTCGTCATATGGGTACGTACACAGCACCCCAGCACCCCACTGCGAGGCACATCGTATCGCATTTTCCAAGTCATAAAACTAAGTGGATTTGGCGACGTTTCAATAACTTTACTCCGGATCTCCGAATTTCCGTGCGGTATAGGTGTTATAAAGGCCGGCAACATTGTACGTACCAAAGTAAATAATAGCACTCGTAAAATCTAAATAGTCATAAATTGATGTTATGATGCTGTAAAAGCTATTTTAGTTCGTCTCAAATGTTATTGTGTTACTATGTGTTTCTGAATTATTCGAAGTTCAATGAATTATACAGGGCGATAAATGTTACTCTGTGTAGCCTTCACCCAACTATCTTAGAGTCGGCTTCCAGTGTAATCAGCCGGGATGCTGCCGTTTTGCCGAAAAAATGTTAAAATTTCATTACACAAACAAATTTTATAACCTTTCTTATACCAATGCAATCTTTGGAATGATTTTAGTAAGCACATTTCATTTAGTCAAATTATTACTCGGCAGAATATTGCCAAGGACAATATCATTAATGCATTTGGACTTTAACCAAATGATTTATTACAGCAAACAATCTTTAGATAGTAAGCATTTAGTCTAATGATTTGTTGTGACAAATAAAAATAAAGACAAACAAAAAGATTTTTTGGGAATTATGTTATTTACTAAAAATAGATTTAGTGACAGAAACGAGTCGCTTTTAATCTCCAGTCTAACCTGCCCTACCCCTAGAGTGTAATTTAGAATCGCGTAGGCGCAGAGGGGCAAGGTGGTCCGCGTGTTGAGGAGCAGGTGGTTTTAACACACGCCGCCGCGGCTGAGGCTGGCCGGCAAAGCCGATGATCTTGAAACGGTAAATTGAAAACTGACGATACTAAATATTTGGCTTCTTTTATTTTGTGTCAAATATGTTTTACCAACTAAAACATTTGACTACATGAAAATTGGTAAAAGTACTAGTTGGTTAGCAAATTATTGCTTAAACGTTAACTTGCCAAACATTAGGTTAGCGTTACAATTATTTATGAAGAGTTTATGTGCTAAGTAAGCATTTGGCAAACTAAATTATGAGGAAAGTTGTTTGGGAAGTGATAATTTGTTAATTCTTTTTCGATGAAACAAGGGTAACCCGATCCAGCCAGACGGCAGTATTTAAGATAACGTATCTGCGTGTCTGACCTCCACATTACAGTTGTCGGATAACATGACACGTGACCATTGCTTAGATTCGCTGACAACTGCGCGAACCAACGGTATAAGTCCGCCTTTGTACCAGTGTGTTGCATGAAGTTTTAAAGAATAAAATTAAATAACTAACGATAGTATAGTTGCGCAAGTACTTTTATTTTATCTTATTAGAAACCCAAATTATAACATCCAAAGCCAAAAAAAAGAAAGATACATCATTTTTGTTTGTGCCATTATTATCATGTTATCATTCACTACCTATAGCGGTTCAGTTATTTTAGGGTGCTTGTACATTACAGCGGAGCGAGGCAGCGGAGCCAATTAACCAATGGAATTGCATAAAATCTCCGTACCACGTCAGTCACTGACAGTTTGACTGACATGATTGAAATTAAATCATGGTTAAAATTTCTCCGTTTCTCCGCTCCGATGCCTCGCTCCGCTGTAATGGGCAGGCACCCTTATTCTCTACTAAACACATGAAAGATCACGTGCTATTTCGACAAAAATGCCTATCATGTTAAGTCAAAGGTTATTTTACAAATGGTATATAAATGAAGGAGTAAACTAAACAAGTGCGGTTCACGAACAATCAAGTATCATCAACCATGTGGCAACTAATAGTTCTATCTGTGCTTTTAACTAGTGCTCACGGGCACATTCAAAACTTTTATGGAAATTGGACATCAGTGATGCAATTCCCGGATGATTACGAATTTCCAACGTGCCTCAAATTTTCGCTCTCCAAAGAAAATGACCAACACTGTTCATGTGCCGACGGAAAAGTCACAACGTTCTTAGATTTTGACTTTGGAGACGTAGATTTTCCCGGAGAAGAAAGACGTCAGAATTCAAGCGTTAGGAGATCGTTCCCAGTCCATGAAGCAAAGACCGCAGCAGAAGTTCGGAGCGCTTTGCGTACTAGCTCCTGCAACTGTGCCAGCACGAGCCGTACCAACCGCGTTGTTGTAAGAAGAATCAATGATGATTACTTCGTTCTATACCAAGGCAACATGGCAATTTTGCAAGCAAGAATCGTTCAAATTGCTTCTGAAATACAGAAAATTGCTGACCAAGTTGATGATTTGAGCGGAAGAAAAGGAAAACTGGTATGTTCAAAAGTTTAGTGCTTTCGTGAAAGTTTGTGGTTTTACGCGATAGTAAGGTAGATTATAGATGGGTATTAGAATTAAAAGTTTGTATTTGGTTTCTATACAAATATACTGTATTTTTTGTTTATCCGTAGTTATATATATAGTTGTAGCATGTATATTGTCATTGCAACGTACTAATGTACGTTTACATAGGATCAAAAGTATGCGTTGAATTTCAATTTTACAATTGCATTCTATTGTTTATTATGACATGAATAAACGGTGAAGTTTGTAGTGATTTTCTTTACTTCTTCCAGTATTTTCCTCCCAACTTTAATTTCTTAGGAATGATTTCATACATATTATTATGTAATTTTTGTTAAGTACAGAAATTGCGTGCAGAGTTCAAAAAATAGTTCTTTGGTCTTTCTTATACATTTTATGTGACTCTTGGACCAGTTCGCACACAACACAATAACTCCATGGCAATGTCAAAATATCTCAGTCATATTTTTAAAATTATACTTTTTCCAGTATTTTTCAAATAACAACACAACGACTTTTAACTGCTGTCATGATGTTTTGCATAAGCAATCGTACTTAAGTCTTAACGTGTTTTCCAAGGCTCGGATAAGGCGATAAAGTGTGAGACACACTGGTCCTACGTACGCAACGTATGCGATGTCGCACACGTTGCAACGCATTATGATCTAGACTCAAGTTTTTATATGAAAAACTATGCAATAGAAAAACACGTCTTATCGTATGCAACGTAATCACACGCCTCCCACGCAACGTCGACCTGCGATGTCCAGATCGGCATGGGAAGGTGGAGGGGAACGACTTTATTACAACAGCGTGTAATGCCAATTTACGTTGCATACACGGGACAAGTGTGCACACCAATCTCCCACGTTGCATCGCATACGTTGCGCACGTGGGACCAGTGTGTCTCTAGCTTAAATTTAACTTTAAAACTAAAATATCTGAACAATTGAGAAAATCTCTGAAAAAATCCTGTCAGTCATTTGTATGTTCAGAATACCTACCTACTATAACTATTTATTTTCCACAGCTTAAAAAAAACTTAGTTCAGAAGAATCTTGTAAATAAACAATCCAACAAAATACGCCTATATTATTATTTCCGGAAATCCACAGCCAAATCCGAACACACATGATATTCCCTGAATCTCAAAATATAGGGCGTGTCATAGAAAAAAGCCGGCCAAGTGCGAGTTGGGCCCTCACACGAAGGGTTCCGTACCATAAACCTTAATTTTTCTTTATTTGTTGTTATAGCAGCAATAGAAATACGAGTACACAATCTGTGAACTAGCTGTCCACCTATTACGGCTCTTAAGATACAGCCCGCTGACAGACAGCCGGACGGACGGATGAACGGACGGGCGGACGGAAAGCGGATGCTTAGTAATAGTGTTCCGTAGGTTACTGTTTTGGGACGGAGCCCTAAAAATCGAGTTCTTCAGTGCGTGTGAATCTTTAATAAAACTATTCAGTGACTACCCTCGACCCATGCGGGGTGAATGACACCACACAATTTTATGACATGACTACGTGATAATATTGAAGGGGTACGCATTTGAATTTTTATGAAATATACCACAAGTACCGCGGTATTTGTAAGATGTGAACTGGGGGGATATCGACGATAAATAATTTGCACTTGATTATTTTTTCTTGTGTACCTATGATATGAAGATGAGGTGGTGATTTCAGGAGTTATGCAAAGGTATAATATTATTATTACTATGTTAGTACTTAATCGTTAACTGCCGTCGTGGTCGAGTGGTTTTAGGAGTTTGCCTTGTGGCCCGGTGATCGTGGGTTCGATTCCCACGAGAAGCATACATTTTTAAGATGTTTCTGGTTTCGCTAGGACATTGCAGGCTTGAATTACCCGATTGTCTGATAAAAAGATGATTCCGTGCTCCGAAAGGCACGTATAAGCCGGTGGTCCCGGCCGCCAAATGGCAGTCGTCAAATAAACTATGTCAGAGGCCCTTGAGGCGGTCTAGAAACTCTGACATTAGGGTGTGTTCGTTAGACCTTACTGCCTCACGATAAGAAGAAGACTTAATCGTTTGTCGTTCATATCGCGAAACGTAACTATGTAGGTTATTACTGGTATTTATGAAGATTTCATGATTGTCTAGCAGTTACAGTTCTTTATGCGGCCAAAATGACTTGGTATTGCTCGGATCTTTGAGCACTTTAAAGAGCCGACAGGAGAGGAGGTCGACTTTAGCTACACGTATGTGGAAGACTGGAAATATTTCTTCAAAATACCACTTCAAATAGTTTACTTGTGATTTGACCAGTACGCATAGAATGGAGTGAGACGTATCTTCTGACATTTATTTTAGTATTTCTTCTTAAAATTGTCAGCCGGAAAACACCGGCCAATATAAAATTGACAAAAAAGAATGACGTGAAATTACTATTTTTAACCAACTAATTTTTTAATAAGATATTATTTAATGAGTTGTTATTTATAGAATAAATAGCATTTATCAGTTACAAACAATGACCTAGTCGTGTCGACGAGCGCCTTGACACACGGGGTATCATATCCCCGGCTGTAGCCGTATAATGCCGTTAAGGTTGCCGCGGAATCTGCAGTTAGTTACCGAGGATTCAAGAAGCTGCAACCACGATTAAGGCAGGGTTGATTCAAGCCATCAGCTATCAAATCAAATCAAATCGAATCTGTTAACATTTAGAATTCTGGTACCTAGATGTGTATGCATATCCCGTTCTCGTAGGAATTTCGGGAAATCCTTTTTCAGTGCTCGCCTACGAAGTGTAGGGAAGCTACATGCCAAACTTCTTTCTACGACCAGTAGTTTCGGCTGTGTATTGTCTGTCAGTAACGCAAGAATTTCATATTTTAGGATAACCCTTGACTTCACGTGATGGGCGTTTTGAAATCTGTGGTCTGCGTTAGGTACCTATTAAATGAGAACAAGATAATAAAGGCACAAGCTGTTTGTGTGTGTTTGTGTTGTTGTTTGTGTGTTTGTGTGTTGTTTGCAAATATTACCCGTTTTTACAAGTCACACACACGTAAGTCAGTCAATGCCTAGTTGTGGCCAAGGCTTGTATTTTACTTAGTACTTTTCTCAAATATTGCGCGGAAATTAGAATACTGGATTGGATGGATTTTCATACAGCAATTTCGATTTATCTCGAAGAACGTTGATACATTTCCAGGCATGTTTGAGGAAAAGTATCTACAACATAGCAGTTGGTCCGAGCGGCTGCCAGCGTAACCAAGCAAAGAATCTTGTCATCCAGTTACTGTGTTGTGGAAGGAAGATGGCGACGCTCCATGTAAAATACTGGTATACAGATGCATCCGGTACAACTGGCAGCTGACTTCAACAAAGTTGGGAAAAGGCTACACAGAGTGAAGCGCTTATTACACTACACGGTATTCAGGGCCGGGCGGTAAGGGTGGCCGTCGTCCGCAACTCAACACCAGCTGCGGAAACGTCACACGTGGTACGTCGACCCCTAAACGTGCCTACGCCGCTATTGTCACCACTGGCAAATCGGATGCGTCGCAACATAAGCGACCAGCCAAAATAGCGGAAGTTAAGTTACTCAACCTGCCCTGACTGCGACTTATAGCTCCTTGCCAGAAACGGGCCAAGTTGATGAAGAGGGTTTCACTAAAGTAGAGGAGAAGAGGAAAAAGAAGCCCTGTTCTCGTAATCAGTGCGGTACCACACCAAGTGGACCAAACATGCTGCTGCGCCCTGCTGTGCCTTCGACGCAGCTGTATATTTCACGTTTGCATCACTCCACAAGGGTTGAGGATGTCGTGCAGTACTTGAAAGAGAAGACCAAGTGGACTCTGAGGGTCGAAAGGTTGGAATGGCGTCACAATATTAACTCTACGTCGTTCGTGGCTCGAGTTCCAACCCACCATCTGCAGATTTTCTTAAAACTTTTGGCCGAACGGTGTCGTATTTCGACGTTTCCGAGGACGTTTACGTGCCACCACGCAGCGAATCACGACGCCGGCAACGTTACGTGTATCATTATTATAGTGTTAATTAGGTTTTAGTTGTCAATATGTATTAGTTTATTATTTTTTAAGATAATTTTGTATTTCATTATTTTAATTTTGTGTATTTTATCTATGGGCCTCAGTCGTCTGATAATAAAATTATAATTATTACACTAGCCAGTCGATTAGGCCCTAACTTAGTTGTGAAGTGACCAGCGTTTCAATCGCGTGGGAAATTTCCCAAACTGCGGGGAATCTCAACTTGATTTGGGATTTATTGGGGGTTGGCAAGATGTGGGAAAAATTCGGGGAAATATCGATGTTGTTCATCTGATATTATTCTAAATATCGAATTTGTGGGGAATCAGTAGATTTTTGTCCCCAAACTGTTGAATTTGACTTGAATTTTTCGGGGAATTTGTTAAATTGGTGTTGACAGCACTCCTCTCTATCTCCCTAAATCCTATTACACTGCTCGGTAGTAAGGCAGGTAGGGAAGTAACTACGAGTAGACCGGGCCGCTCGGCCATAATAATTGGGGTCCTTAACTCTTATAACAACACCCTAAATCGGGATTTAGGGCCCTGAATACCGTGTAGTAATAAGCACTTTACATTATCGCCCTATCGTATTCATTTAACTTCGAATCATTCAGAAGCACATGGTGTATATGCAGTAAGTGTATGACACTCAGAGATACTGTGACTTTCAATCTGTAAAAGAATATTCGTAATCCGATCAGCTCTACCACCTTACCATCTACAAACATATAAACAATTTTGTTTTTCATAATATTTGTGGAGATCAGAGGTCTCTAAACTTTTTGTTCCCTCGTATAGCCACCTCAAAGCGATAAGCAAATTCTAATTTAGACCACAAACCAGCTCATTCATCTCTGAAGAGGCACTACTATCATAACGGTCTACTATTAAGGCCAGGTAGACCGTTCTTGGGGTGAGTGGAGCGGCGTTTCTAGGTGCCTCTCCAGAGATGAATGAGCTCGTCTGTGGTCTAAATTAGAATTATCTAACGTTTCCATACTTTAAGCGAAGCGAGCTGTGCGCTCACGTCGACGGCGGCGTGAAGCCACTGTATTATGTAGTAATTTATTATTAAAAGAATTAAACTATTGTTCAAAATGTAACCAGAAATTATTCTTCTATATGTAATTAACCTTTCTTAGATATGGTTTTTGAAAGTATAACTTTCATAAGGTTCGAGAACATTAAGAAAAACATAAAAAAATTATATAATAAAGAATTTAGCCTCTTCTTCAGATTTTTTTTTGATCGAGTAAAGTTTTCGATACTATGTTTTGAACCAAACATCTAGTACTTTAAGTATCCTTCAAAACATTTTTTTGGCTTCAAACAATCACGATTTGTTTGTTTATTATTGATTCAAAGTGATGGAATATTGTGAAAATTCGGAATACCTGGCCTTAATATAGCAGGCGGCGCGGCGTGCCGAAATAGGTACAATCCATTCCTTTATGTTTCAAATACCCCAATATCACGTTTCCTTGCCATAGTTCCGTTGCAAGTCTAGTCTGGGAGTCCCGATGGATTACTTTGAGAATGACTGGTTGCATAATTTACTGGTTGCTTTATTCTTTTCGAGTCGATGGTGACCCTTAAATATATTGTGCCCAGTAGGTGACCACGTCCACAGCGGCATCAGTGGCGGTTATCAGGTTCTCAATGGTGCAGGTGTAAGGGCACTTGGGACATTCCAATAAGTGGGCCATATTTTGAACGGGGGCTCCGCACTCACACTCAGTTTCAAGCGGATCAATGAAACCTCATTTTGAAAAGTTGTATTTGCAACGGCCTACTTGGGTGCGCAAACGATTAAGTGTTCTCCATATTGGCCACTGCAGTTCGCGTCCAGGTGGCAGGTGTTCCTGAGGTTTCAAGAAGTCAAGTGGTGGAAAGTACAGTTCTGCCCACAACTTGGCTCCTTTTTTGAGTGGCTGGTCTTGGACAGCCAGTGTGCAGCGAAGAAAAGTCTTCCGACTCTTAACTCTACCCGGGGCCGCTGTGTGCTCGTAGAGGGGATGCCGGGAATCGGATTCTTGGTTATATTTCTCAACCGCGCATGCAACAATTGGAGGCGCTATACCAGTCAACGCGTAAAGTTTATTCCGCGGAGTAGGCTTCAGGCATCCCGATATAATTCGGCACGTCTCGTTAAGGGCAATGTAAGCATGCTTCGCATGTACGGATCGGTGCCACACTGGACACGCGTATTCGCCGGCAGAAAAGCATAGGGACATGCCGGTTGTGCGAAGAACATCGGGTGCCACTCCCCAGTTGGTTGAAACAAAGCGACGTAACAGGTTCTGCTTTGTGCTTAATACCCTGGCAGCGTGAGGTACGCTCTCGACGTCTATTTGTTACTAGCCTCTGTAAATATAACGCTGGCTCGCATACACCACTTTGGTTGAGACATATAACAATGATTTTAATTCAATCGACATTCTTTTTCATAGTAAAGATGCATTCCAAGCAACCCTAAGAGATCAGTAAAATAATATTTAGTAACATGTGTAAAAATTTTTAATAATCTAAGCACACAAATTAACTTTTTCTTTTACATATTTGAAAATCAAGAGAGTTCTAGGACAATCACCGTTGTAGTATTGTATCTTTGCTTCTAGCTATTTTTAAAATACTTGAAATTCTTATCTGTAGAGAACGTAGTGGGTGGCATAATTGTTCTAAATTGTAATATTAAGATATAATGACTGTTTCTTATTGTGCTACTGTTTGCTTTTCCTTAAATAAATAAATAGACACAAATACTGTGCGTAATCGTCATTGTGAGGCGGACCCTGGCAATGGCGGGGATTAACGCCAGGTGGAAGAAGAGAATCGTCATTGTGAATACTGTAAGTACTGAATTGTGCAAGCAGTGACGATTCTCTGTTCAAGTGTCACGTAAAACTTTTGATGAAGTGAGCGTGAAGTGAACTGGCATTTCTACGAAACCAAAACTCAAATTATTTTCGTTTGTATTGAAAAGCAGTAAATATTTTGATAAAAAATGAAGGAGTAAAATGGTTTCATCTCAACGATTTGTAGGTGATTTGGTGTTTTTTATTTCTCATTATGTGATAGCTATAGACAAATTTTGGTTAAACCAAATAACGAATCATCTCATTTAGATTACTGACTATTTTTACAGATGTAATTTCTCTGTTAGTGCCGACGAAAAACTGCTTCATCTGCACAGTATTTTAAGGTTTTTTCGAGAGAGCAGCATAATCTAAGTTTTAACGGTGGTATTTGCACGGAACAGGCTGGCCGTGCCACAGAGCCGTAGGGAACTAGTCGTTGTCTTTTATTATTTGTTGATAAACCGGCAATAGAAATACATACTCTGTGAAAATTTAAACTGTTTACCTATTACAGTTCTTGAGATACAGCCCGCTGACATATAGTCGCCCGGACGGATGGACGGACAAATGGACGGACGGATGGATAAACGGATTCATAAAAATGTATATTTGCTGATGAAATGATGTTTACGAGAGCCTCAGCTCGGCGAGCACGTGCACCACTTTCAGACTCGACGCTCAGTTCTACCACTACGCCGCTTGAATCCAGACCCATTCTCTGGTGAGTCCCTTAGTGGCGACTAAGGGACTCACCAGAGAGTGTTGAATTTTCTTACGACACCCACGGGAAGCGATGAGATGGTATTATTCTTTTACGGCACCATACGGCACCGGCCGACACCGTACGGCGGAGCAACGAGTACCAGCCATGAAACCAGCCTAACTGCACGTCGACGGGGAGTGCACTGGTCGCTCAGGTTATATTAAACAAGGCCCTGGCCCGGCGCGATCTGCCTTGCGAAAAATCAAGCCGCGGTCCCACCGCAGCTTTTGACATAAATTACTGTATTATATTTCGTCATGCCGTTGACTTCTCCATTAATAGAAGACCGTTTTAGGGCGAGTGGATCGGCCATTCCAGGTGCCTCTCCAAGGCGAATGAGTCTCTCTGTCGGTCACGTGTGTGTGTGACATGATATGTCACTAAGTACCCACTATCTCTAATGATATTGCGTTAGTTTGCGTATTTTATCAATTTAAATTTGAAATTCTATAAATAAAATCATCATCATCTGCCTAGCCTTTTCCCAAGTACCTACATTGGGGTCGGCTTCCAGTCAAACCGGATTCAGCTGAATACCAGCGTTTTACGTGGAGCGGCTGCCTACCAGACCTCCACAACCCATTAACTGGGTAACACGGTACATCTTGGCAAGACTGGAGTCAGATTTACTGGCTTCTGACAATCCGTAACGACTGCCAAAGATCTACAAATGACAGCCGGGACCAACGGCTTAACGTGCTTTCCGACGCACGGAGGAAACTCGGTATGTTATGATGGTCACCCATCCACAGACCAACCTTGGCAAGCGTTGCTTAACCTTGAAGATCGACCCGTGCGGCTGTTATTATCTAGCCACGAGCTCCTCGTGTTCTATAAATAAAATAGGACAATATATTTTAACCTGTGTAGACTTTTCCCAACTTAATGAGGTCAGCTTCCAGTCGTACCGGATGCATCTGTATACCACTATTTTACATGGAGCGTTTGCTACCTGCCCTCGACCACAACACAGTAACTGGATAACAAGGTACTTATTCGTTGCTTAGATTCACTGACAGCCGCTAGGACGAACGGCTTATCAACAGGTGATACAAAGTTCATAAGGTCTTCGACTCTCGAGTCTTCAAACTGCGGAGGTAATAAGGTTGATTGTCTCGTGCTATTTAGATTAACGTTTGTTTATTAACCTTGCCAAAATCATAGATTGGCAAAATGGATATACACACATTAAAAAAAGTTTGCGATCACTAGCATAAGCTGTTATATATTTTTTTAATTTAACTTAACCAAGAAAAACATATTTACTGTGTGTTTTCTTTAAATAGAAAAACCCTGATTAAAAATAAAAAATAAACTATTTTTTTTTTTTATTAACAAAAATTGAGTAATTAATCAGAATGTAATTGTAACAGGAATTTGATATAATGAAAAAGACAGTTTAACTAAACTTAAGCAACAATTTATTTATAAAAGGTTTATATTCAATATAATTTAACTCCTCCCCTAGCTCTAACACATGCGTGGATCCTCCTAGGCATGCTGAGGATCAAGTTGCTGTCCCATTCTTGAAAAGCTGCTTCCATGAGCTCTGACACTGTCTAGACACGAGGCGGACGGTTCCAAATAGCATCCCACGCGTGCTCTATTGGGTTTAAGTCAGGCAAGCCGGCAGGCTAGTCTAACCTTGTGATATCGTATTCATGGAGCTCTCCAAGAATACGATGTCAGAAAAATGCTGCTTAGCATCGTTGAGCTCGATGTGCGGGCGCATTATCTTCGACCAGTACAAATTGATGCCCATGATTTACTCGGAATGGTCTGACAATTCCATCAGTAGCAACTGCTTTATACATGTCTGCTGTCATGAAGTCTCGATACGGGATCAAACACGTTCTAGCTCTAATTATAATATTACTCCAAAAGGACACCGATGATCCTTGCTGTTCTTTGCCTTTCACGGTCTCCTGGTCTTCTCCAAATACGGACACGTCAGTTATCTGGATGAGTACTGATTCGCGATTCGTCAACGAAGAGAGAGTTTTGCCAAATGTTTTCTTCTTCATCTTCTTTATTTTGCCGAAGCCTAGCCCACTGCAATCTTCGTCGTTGACGTTGCTGGGAATTCAGAGACGCTCACTAAGACCTCCGTGCTCGTAATCCAGCCTGATGCAAGCAATTCCGAATGGTCTGAGTGCTAACTTCCGGCCCGAATTTCTGCTTTTATTTTAGTAGCGTTGATTGTTGGGTTACGGGCTGCCAGCAATCTAATATAACGCTTTTGGACAACAGTCCAAACAGTTGAGATGCTCTTAAGCCGCTATACAAGAATGGGACAGGTTACCCCGACAAATGCTGGATAGCTTGATCCTCAGCATGCCCAGGAGGATCTCCGCAGATGACGAGCCAGGGGAGCAGTTATCGGCGGCGCGCTGCGATCCCAACGCGCCTCAAGGTCATGTCAGCACGGAAGACGGGGCCGCCTGCTGGGGCTGCGGACTTCGTTCGAAAGAGGTACCGTACCCTTTTTTTTTTTTTAAGTATTGTAAATCATCAAATGACTCCTCCTGCTTTGGGTGAAGCAGAAGAGAGGTCAGACTCTTACTGACTAAAACCCATTCGTGTTCCTCCTAGTGCCCTTTGCGTTCCAGGGTACGGTGCCTCTTTCGAACGAAGTCTGAAACCCCAGCAGGCACTGGCCCTAGCGGGCCCCGTCTTTTGTGCTGACAGCTCTTTGAGGCGCGCGTGGAACACAGCGCGCCGTCGACCCGGGCCTGGTTCTGATCAGACGGCAAGCCACCCAAAGCTCGCCGTCCGCAGGCCCGAGGTACCGTACCCTGGAACGCAAAAAAAAAACGCACGGATGGGATGGGTTTTAGTCACACTCTTTCCTGCTTCACCCAGAGCAGGAGGGGTCATTTGATGATTTTCCATCCTATAAAAAAAAAGGGGAGCAGGTATATTGAATTTAAACCTTTTAATAACAAATTGTTGCTTAAGTTTGGTTAACAGTATTTTCCTTCTTTCAAATACCTGTTACAATAAATTACATTCTGATTAATTACTCAATTTATAGTGTTCCATACCCAAAGGGTAATCAACGGAACTAATCTAAGAAAAAATATTACTAAGCCTCCGCCGTCCGGCCGTACGTCCGTCCGTCCGTCCGTCCGTTTGTCTGTCTGTCTGTCAGCGGGCTGTATTTCGAACTGTAAATAGGTAGACAGTTGAAATTTTCACAGATTGTGTATTTCTATTGCCGCTGCAATAACAAGTAATTAAAAATAGGGTTTAGGATACGGAACCCTTCGTGTATGAGTCCGACTGGCACTTGGCCGGTTTTGATATTTTTTTTTCAAACAAGTTTATCTTCTTTGAAGAAAACACACAACAAAGATTTTTTCTTGATTAAGTCAAATTCATCGCAAACATTTTTTGATCAATTAATAAAATCCGGTTGACATCACATATTATTATTGTTTATGGATAAAAAGAGCTTATTATCATTTAATTAGGTATTAAACGATAACAAGATACTAAGCTCTATTTTGCAGACCAAATATTTTAAATCGCCTATCACTTGAAGTCAAAGGTTATTTTACCGGTATATAAATGGTACAGTATACTAATCGAGTGCAGATCGTATAATCCACCATGTGGCAACTACTAGTTCTATCTGTGCTTTCAACTGGTGCTCTTGCGGACATACAAAACTTGTATGGAAATTGGAGAGTAGTGATGCAATTCCCGAACGAAGTACTTCGACCGTGCGCCTATTTTACACTCTCCAAAAACAATGACCAAAACTGTACATGTTCCGACGAAAAAGCCTCAACGTTTATAAATGTTGACTTACATCTAGACTCGATCAAGGATCCTGTTAGAAGCTCGTTCCCAGTCTATGAAGCAAATACTGCAGCAGAAGTCCAGATCGGTTTGAACGCCTCATGCTATTGTGACAGCGAACGCCAGACCAGCATCCGCCGCGTTGTTGTAAGGAGGATCAATGAAGACTACTTCGTATTTTACCAAGGCAACACGGCGATTTTGCTAACAAAAGCCTTTGGAACTGATTCTCAAATACAGAGCATTGCTAACCAAGTTGATGATTTGAGGGGAAGAAATGGAAAAGTTTCATGTGCAATATTTTAGTACTGTAGTGAAAGTTGATTGTTTAACGAGATGATAAGGTAGATAGATGGGTTTTAGAATAATGAGTCTTTATTTAATTTCTATACACATACCTATGCAGTGTATTTCGGCTTATCCGTTGGTAATCACATAGTTATTGCATGTATATTTTGATTGGCTGTTACACTACAATGCAATAGGGTCAGAAAAATAAATGGTTGTCTTTGTATTTCACAATCGCTTTCCATTATTGTGACAATAACCCTGAATAAGCTAATACCTATGTATAACAAATTAATAAATGCAAAAAAGGTTAATAGTGATTTTCTTTATTTTTGCCAAGTATTGTCCTCTCACCTTTAATTTCTTAGGAATTATTGCATCGTCTTTACCAAAGTTTCCAACATAATTATCGCGTGAAAAGTGTTTTGATTATGGCAAGTTGTGCGTGAACTTTAGAACTGGCTCCGGAGAACAATAATAAAAGCAAATCACATCGCAATGTGTAATCCGACTCACATCATACGTGAAAGTTAAAATACTTTTCAGCTTTGTAAAAAGAAGAAATGGCGCTGGTTGTTGAAACTGCGAGAGTTTCAACAACCACTACCATTTCTTCTTTTTAAACGACTTCAAAAAACGGAGGAGCTTCTCAATTCGACAGTATTTTCTTTTTTTTAGAGGAGTTTTTTCCCGGACTGGTCCCATTTCAATTTGGTGAAGATATAATGAAGAACTTCAGAGACTTCGAGAGTTCGTCTTTTATAATGCGCACAGCAAAGGAGTGGAACTCTCTGCCTGCGTCTGTGTTTCCACATGCTTACAACCCTAATCTCTTCAAAATTACTGTGCTCCTTCTGGGTAAGCTCGCTCTATTGTTGACTTTGTTTTTGTCTTCTCCGACCTGGACTAGAGTCAAGAGCAAACCCAACACAAATAAAAAAAAAAGATAGGAACCTTAACTGTTCGCACGTGCACAACCTTGCAACATGAATTGTATTGGGCCAAGAAGCTCATTGCGGCTGAAATATAAGACCTCGTATTACAGGCTAGGTAATTCAGTGCGCCTCCCAAGGATTGGTATCGCAATTATTGTTACTGGATATCGAAATAGTAATTTACAGAACAGACTAGCTGTACGGGTATGTTACACATTTTCGAGGATTCAAGAAGCTTCTATAGCGACAGATAAACTGCCCAAACACAATTAAGGCGGGGTTGATTCAAAGCATCGACTATCGTTTACATTTAGAATTCAGTTAGATGTGTAAGCGAATGGATTATTAGAGTGCCTAACAAAAGTCTAGTGAAGCCTGTTGGATCTGTCTGCTAATTTTGGGGAGAGATTACTGCTCTTTCTGACTTCAAAGGGTAGGCAGTCTAAAATGGTTTATGTTTTTAATTTCATGTGTGTCTATTCTACGTTCAATATACCAGCCAGTCTATTCCGTTAAGTGCCTTTACGTTCCAGGGCCGCGGTATCTCTTTTGAACAATATCGAAGGGCAGACACTGGCACTAGCGGGCCCCGTCGAATATGCTGACATATTCTCTTTGAGGCACGCGTGGAACACTACGCGCTGTCAAACCCGGCCTGGTTCTTATTCTTATCGGACGGCTATCTACCCAACCCTCGCTGTCCGCAGGCCCGCGCCTACGGTACCAGAGCAGAGCAGTGTAAGCAGAGCAAACCCAGATGTCCTCCGGGCGATCTTCACAGTGATTTCAACCGGGCGATCTTCACTGTGATATGAATCTGCTGAATCCAAAACAGGGAGCTCACAAAAACAATAGTGATTTTACATCTATTTGTCATCAGAAGATAAAATTGTCAGTTAAGATGGTGCTCAACTGTGCTCTTAGACATTTTGTAGGCAGTGTAAGAGAGATTCTGTTGAAAATTACAACGAATATTACATTAAGGCTAACTTTACCTGCTACGATTAATAAAACACCAAAGTCATCCATAGAAAAGCATTAGATAAACTTATTAAACCCATGTTATTGATAACACTTGAGCTACGAAATATTGCCAAGTACTATGAAGGTGCTATATGTGTCAAATTTTAACAAGGACGTGTGGCTGAGTGTACGTTATACTTAGAACAGCACAAAGTAACCGCCACATTATCTAGGGCTTAAAAACGAAGCCTCACAGCCTTCCACGAAGACGTATTTGTTGGTATTATTGAATCCGTCAGGCGTCACGTTGGGCTAGCTGAAAGAGTAGTTGATAAATATAGAATCGAAACCTATAGATACTTTTTAGTACGTTCAAGTAAGGTGATCTTATTATTATTTTTTGATACTTAAACGTAACAAGTTATTTTGTTTTAAAAACTTTTATTTTTACTTAAAATGTTTGTACTACAAGTTTATTGGTTGGTCAAGTCTTATAAGTTTTTGAACAAGTTCCTCTTATCCTACAGATTTGAAAGTTTAAACGTTGGTTTAGTTCTAATGACAATGTATTTCAATGATAATTGTGAGCTTATTTCCCTTGTTGGATTGGCTCCAGACGAACCAACTCCTCAACGGTCAACGGTAAGACACAAAATGTGATACACGCAATCAAATTTCATATCACCATTTAAAATCTACCATGACGTGATTGCTGTGTTCAGGGTTGGCTAAATGCGAGATTTCTTCATCAGCATTCTGTTCTTATAGCCCTTCCATAGTCCACCAAGACTTAGCTGCTGCGGCTAGGTTGGCTCGGAATCAGAATCAGAATGCATTATTTTTAAACATAGGTCAAATTACAACAGTGTGCGAGATGCGAGATGGTACAGATAGGTAGATTCTTTATGTTTTACCCAGAGGCGTACAATATATTTAATTAATTAACATTTTAATACACATTTAAATTTTAAACATCTTAAAGTGGTAGAATTTATATTACGTAAATTTATGTAAATTTTCACATGACATTTTTTTATTGACATATGTCAATTAGGCAACAAAAATTAAAACAAACACTCAAATTATAATAGGCCGTTCCGTCACCATGTCTTTGCTATTCCGTCTAGGTTTATTTGACTCACAAGAAGGTACGTGGTGGTTGACTAGAATAATATTTCAGACTGGTGTCGCCCTGACACAATACAGTACCTGGATGGCAAGGTAGGTACGTATTCATTACTTAGATTCGCCGACAGACGACGGTATAACGATATTAGTAGTTAATTTAATTTATCTTGGTAAAAAACCCAGTAAAAATATCCTGTTGATATCACATTTTGTTTATGCCACTGTTATCTAGTTCTCATTAAAATATGTAAAGCAGACCAGATATTCCAAAACGCTTATCTTGTAAAGTCAATGGTTATTTAGCCAATAGTGTATAAATGAAACAGTGCACTATTTGGGCGCAGTATTACACATCGTATCATCAACCATGTGGCAAATTATAGTTCTATTTGTACTTTTAACTACTGCTCTTGCGGACATTCACCTGTATGGAATCCGAGAGTTGAATTCCCTCAGATTCCATAATCTCCCCTTTCTTTACATGCATGACTGCGCATATGTCCACACCAAATTCCATCCTGATGGTACTACTGAAGGTTTCAGTTACCTTCAGTAGCTCCATCAGTCGCGAATTGTTTTAGATCATCCATGTAAAGAAGGTGAGATATGGCCTGACCATCTCTTCTCAATCGATAGAGATCTGAATCCTTCAGCAATGTGCTTAGAGGATTCAGAGCTAAGCAAAACCAAAGCGGACTCAAACTGTCGCCCTGAAATATTTCCCGTTTTATCCATACAGGTTTCTCCGGAATTCCTCAACCTTTGTGCTGGCACAAGCTACGAGTAGTAACTAATAAGATACGCCCGACATCTTTCGTACTTACCTAAGTATACTAATCTCCGTTCCCTCATCTTTCCAATCTCCAAAGGAAGCAACCATTTCATTTTATTATGATGCAAATCCCGTAGATGTTTCATTCGATGAATGGTTGAAATATTAAAGGTATTCCGGTTTGCCCTGAGAAAATACCTCGACCTGCTAGTCTATCTCACGCATTAGTTCGGATTTGGTTAGATAGTGCCTCCACTTTTATATATTCCTTCACGGGTGGGTTGAGCATGGAGTGCACTGTCATTTCACCTTGTTAGTATGGATTGAAAGCTCACTTCATGTTAACTTCAGCTAAGCTAGCAAAGTGAAATGTTTACAGAATCTCACTGCAGTTCATTTTATACTCACGCCACTTACGTACATACACGGCGGGATGTTGACATTGTACGCTGGCTGATATGATTACGAATATTCTTTTACTGGAAAAGCTGGGTAATTGCTGAGTTACATGCACTTACTGCACTGCATATATACCATGCGCATGTGCAGCAAGTGTCATTTCAGCTAAATTCGGTTCGACTGAAAGCCAACCCCAATATAGTTGGGAAAAGGCTAGGCAGATGATGATGATGTGCAGCAAGTGTCATCTCCAATGTTATTATGTTACCAAGTGCTTCTGAATGATTTGAAGTTCAATGAATACGATAGGGCGATAAATATAACTCAGTGTTGCCTTTTCCCAACTTTTTAGAAGTCTGGTGCCAGTTGTACCGTATGCATCTGTGTTCCACTATTTTACATGGAGCGTCTGCCATCCGCCCTCCACCTGCCACAATACAGTACCTGGATGACAAGATACGTTTTCATTGATCAGATTCGCCGACAGCCGCTCGGACCAACGGCTTATCGATAGCTTGGTAAAAACCCCACTAATAATATTCTGTTGCTATCATATATTGTTTATAGATAAAAAAAGGGAATTTAATACCTAACGCCGACCAGATATTTTAAAACCCCTATCACATGAAGTCAAAGGTTATTTAACCAGTAGTATATAAATGATGCAGTGTACTATTCGAGTGCGGTATCGTATCATTCACCATGTGGCAACTACTAGTTCTATCTGCGCTTTTAACTAGTGCTCTTGCGGACATTCAAAACTTTTATGGAAATTGGACACAAGTGATGCAATTCTCGAAAGATTTCTACTTTCCACCGTGCCTCACAATTTCGCTCTCTAAAGACAACGACCAAAACTGTTCATGTGCCGACGGAAAAGCCTCAACGTATTTAGATTTTGACTTTAAAAATCTAGACACTCCCGAGAAGTCTCTTAGAAGATCGTTCCCAGTCCTTGAAGCAAAGACTGTAGCAGAAGTCCAGAGCGCTTTGCGCGCCTCCTGCAATTGTACCAGTAAACGCCAAACCAGCCGTGTTATTGCAAGAAGGATCAATGATGACTACATCGTACTTTACCAAGGCAACATAGCGATTTTGCATGCAAGAATCGTTCAAACTGCTTCTGAAATACAGAACATTGGTGACCAAGATGATGAATTGAGCGGAAGAAAAGGAAAAGTGACATGTTCAAAAGTTTAGTGTTTTCGTGAAAGTTGGTTGTTTAATAAGGTAGAAATACTTGTACAAACGAGTACATGGTATTAGAATTATTATGAGTGTGTCTTTATTTAATTTTACGCTGTGTCTTTTGGTTTATCCGTAGGTAAACCCATATTATTGATGTATATTGTGATTGACAGTTACATTAAGATGTAATAGGATCAAAAATGGTCGTCTCTCTATTATTGTGATGAATCCTGCAAAAGCAAATACCTGTTTACAATAAATGAATTAATAAATAGCATAAAGTTCATAGTGACCTTTGATTTCTTAGGAAATTTTGATTCCATTATTGTGACAATAACCCTGAACAAGCAGGCTAATATCTATCTATACATATCTATATATCTATACATACAATAAAACAGTCGAGACCGTGATTTCTGTACATTAAACAGATATACCAAAAATCGAATAGGGGAGATAAAAAAAGCTATAGAACATAAAAAGAGCATTTTTTTTTGTTTGTCTGTCTGTTCACGCTAATCTCCGAAAATACTTAACAGATTTTGTTGGCGTTCTCAAAGTTAGATTAAGCTTATTTCTGAGCATCATTTAGTCTCTGTTTCATTTTAATTGGTAGCTGAAAAAATAAGTTATGGACATGTAACTACACAACTTTCAATTATTCCTTCAGTTTAGCATTAAATTATCCTTGAAAAACATATCCTTAGAAATTGTAACCATCTTGCTATATCTTCGAGGAGCTTAGCAGTAAAACTACCATTAATTATTATAATATCGGCTATTTCATTCAAACGTCAACTGAAATCATAGACACCAGACATTGTACTACCGGGGCAGTACAATGTCTGGTGGTCGAATGATTCGGTCTAAGTTCGAATATTTTCGTTGGTCGCCACTTCGTTTGCATGTACGTTAAAAAAAACTTGGAACTGTATATAACGAAGTACTGAAATTCCAGATTTGTAGGATAATAACCAGAATCTATTTTCTGTTTTTCTGTATTATTTTTTTATTGCATCATAAAAAAATAAAAAACCAAAGTAGATAACTTTATACATAAATCTGGTAGAAATTTGTGGCAATGTAGATGAAGTAACTTACTGCTTAAAAATATACATACAATGCCATTTATTGACACAAATAGTACTTTAGAAGGCATGAGATAACAAGTAAAATTTGTTTAGGTGTACCAAAAGTGATACACTTAAAACGCCAAAGTGATTCTTTTAATACGCAAACATACGTATGTCTTCGTAATGAACGCCATAAAGAAGGCTGTTGGAGGTAGGGCATTACAGAGCGATCTACACTGCAGGCGACCGAATGGTTTGGAGACGCGACGTATGTGGTCGCGGTCCTCAGCCGTGAGGAAACGACGACGAAGAAGAAGAAATTATAATTTTACGAATACTGTTAAAATTGCTGACGGAACCACAATCAAGAAGGTGGTTAGGATATTTTAGAAGAAAGCCTGTGTTTTCCTGTTGCTTCAACATTAATTCATTTCTTCTGTGTACGGGTAACCCACCAACCAAGCAGCAACCGTCAATAGGTACGCATAATATTGACAGATGTTTGTGGGGAAAATATTTTCATGAAAACAGGCATGGAAGAATTGGTACCATTCATCCTGTTAGTTTTATGATTCATATTTAAATTTCGAGCAAAGGCACTCGGCTGAAAGATACCCATATCTAACAAACTTTAGCTAAAATAGGACTTCGGCTGATTACTCCGGTGACGATGTGATCATACCCAATTATTTTCCATTTATTTTCAAAACAGTTAGGTAATTTCCCAGTGAGCCTATGATAGGTACCTACGTCATGACCAGCTCAGAGCCCGAAATTGCGTTGCGGACTTCAACCTCCAGTGGATCATGGGGAACTGTAGATCCTTAGGCAATGACACCACAGACGAACTCGCAAGTTTCGTAAATGAATTTATTTATTTATTTAACACTTTACGCACACAGATGTACAGAGGCGGACTTAATGCCTGAGGCATTTTCTACCAGTCAACCTTTGGGTGATGCAGAGAAAATACTAGTAGGTGCAAATTGTGAAAAAAAAAACAGAAACGCGATTAAAATTTAAATTAATACAAAGATATATATATATATATATAAACATACTAAACTTCATGAGAACCAATGGTCACGGGCTACAAATTGTAGGCAGGCAAAAATGACAATGTCAAGCCTATACACGCGACTAACTTAACTACTTCTCAGTCAAAGTAGAAATACCTTTCGAATAATAAGAGGTATAATCATGGCCTTCAAAAAAACATTTCTACAACAAGGGCGCCTAATTTGCAGAGGTTGCTTCGACGCCGAGAAATCAATCGCCCACTTCATCCTGGAAATGATGCCGTTGCTTCCCGATGTAAACAAATCCTAGGAACGGTGAGGTCGCTTCGTGAAACCTGTGGGGTACCTAGGAGGCTTCTGTGGATTTGTGTGGAGCTAGACTGCTAACTTAGTCAGAACTCTTATGCGCAATGGACCGAATGGAGTCTAAATGCGGATTACAGAATCTCTACTCCATCCATTGCGGAGGTAGACTTCTATTCTGGTTGGTATACCCATGGCCAACTTTGTGCAGCTCTCTCGCGTGTTAATAACCCTAGCAACTTTCTTGAACACCGTTTACCGAAGTTTTTCATTACGAAAAATTACTAGGGCTGGACGATATTTATTTACGACAGAGGAGATACCACTTCCAGTGCCTTGCATAACAGTCTTCCAAATTCCTTATTCTAAGAGGGGTCAAACTATCAATACATATTGTGTGTTTGTATATCTTATCTTAGCGATTTTACATAGCGACATAATTCTACTTTTCGACATACACGCAAACGAGGTCGCGGGCAGCAGCTAGTTGCTTAATAAATAAGAAAGAACGTTGAGTGCAAAAGTTCGTGTTAAGGCGAGTACAGACATTGCGAGGCATGCGCAGCTCACGGCGTTCATCATATGCTTCTGTGGACGTTCATATTCGTGGTGAGGCATGTACTACCCAAACAAATTTATATCAAAGCGTGTGCATTACGAGGCGTTTGCGGCGAATGCCTCGCAATGTCTGTATCCTTAAGAGTGTCTTAGATTTGCGTGCAAGAGTTTGTAAAGGTGTATGTTATTTGGTCCAATTTTGTGTAGTTAAGATAGGAGGTGATTCGGCCGGCACTATAGGTAGAAATGACTGCAGATTGGTTGTTTTGACCACCCAGCGAGCATCGCCAAGTAAGTGTCGCTGAGCGAGTATAATCATTCTTTAATAGCTCTTGACGCTGCGATCAACTAGAGGTAAGAGCTGCTCGCCGGCAATGAAAACAGCCAGCTATCGACTATGAATGTATGTGTCTCTTTTACTCACACGAGATCTATATCTTTTGTCCCTTTCCTCAGCGAGCAAATGGTCGATAGCCACTCGCTTCCTCGCCGGCGGTGAGACACATGCCTAAAGTAACGACAGCTAAAATATTCGTTTCGCGCATAATATTTATTTAAATTGAAAACTGTATTCACATTTTTGAATGATACAAATTGTGTAGGTCGCATAAAATTAAACCAAAGAACTCTTTTTTTTTTTTTTTTTAAGGATGGGAAATCATCAAATGACTTCTCCCGCTTTGGGTGAAGCAGAAGGGAGTGTCAGACTCTTACTGACTAAAACCCATCCGCGTTTCTCCCAGTGCCCTTTGCGTTCCAGGGTACGGTGTCTCTTTCGAACGAAGTCCGCAGCCCCAGCAGGCACTGGCCCTAGCGGGCCCCGTCTTTTACGCTGACAGCTCTTTGAGGCACGCGTGAAACACAGCGCGCCGTCCACCCGGGCCTGGTTCTGATCAGACGGCGAGCCACCCAATGCTCGCCGTCCCGCAGGCTCGCGCTTACGGTGGCCGAAAATCGCCCTGCGACTCCCGACGCCCGGGGCATCTTCTTCTGTTGCGGCGGCTGGGGCGTGAGGTTTCCCTTTCTCTCACACGTTACGGCTTCCTCCTTTGCAAGCATTACTGCTTCGCAGAAGGAGGTGACCACTTCCCATGTCTCCTCGCTTCGGACCATAGCCTGAACCAGGGCCGGACTCGAGAGATCGCCGCCGCCGATCGCCTCGGCGAGGACACGGCGGTGCTCCGCCCAAGCAGGGCAGACCTCAACCGTATGCTCCACCGTGTCCTCCGGGCGATCCTCGCAGTGTTGACACCCGGGCGTATCCTCCCGCCGTATTCGAAACAGGTACCTCCCGAAACAACCGTGTCCGGTGAGTACCTGCGTCAAGCGGAAAAACCAAAGAACTCTGGGGTTGCAGTTTTTTATACTCAAAATTCCCTAACGTTAACGTTACTATACGTCAAAATATTCTTGCTAGGCCCTCTGCCCTCCACAATACAGTACCTGGATGACATAGTACGTATTCGTTGCTTAGATTCTCTGTCAGCCGCTCGGTCCAACGACGACGGTATAACGATATCGTAGTTAATTTAATTTATCTTGGTAAAAAAACCCAGTAATAATATCCAGTTAATATCACATTTTGTTTGTGCCATTGTTATCTAGTATGTAACGCAGACCCGACATTTCAAAACGCCTATCTCGTAAAGTCAAAGGGTATTTAGCCAACAGTGCACTATTCGAGCGCGGTAATACACATCGGCAATCATCATCATCATCAACCATGTGGCAACTTATAGTTTTATCTGTACTTTTAACCAGTGCTCTTGCGGACATTTACGGAAATTGGACATCAGTGATGCAATTCCCTGACGATGTCCTTTCGCCAACGTGTCTCCACTTTTCGATCTCCAAAGAAAACGACAAAAACTGTTCATGTGACGACGGAAAAGTCTCAACGTTCTGGGAGTTTTACTTTCCAAAACGACAACAATTAAAAGACTTTCATCACATTTCAAATATTAAGAAATCATTCCCGGTCCTCGAAGCAAAGACTGCAGCAGAAGTCTTGAGCGCTTTGGGTGTCTTCTGTACAAACGGCAGCACGTATCATGACAGGCGTGTCGTAGTAAGGAGGATCAATGATGACTACTTCGTACTATACCAAGACCAAATGGCGATTTTGCATGCAAGAATCGTTCAAACTGCTTCTGAAATACAAAACATTGCTGACCAAGTTGATGATTTGAGCGGAAGAAAAGGAAAAATAATATGTTCGCAAGTTTAGTGTTTTCATAAAAAAAATTTGGTTTTATGCGTTAAGAACGTATCTGTTCGTGCTGTTATTTCAATTTTATTTAAATATGCTGAGTTAATTTTTTTTTTAATGGAAATAAATAGTTATCACAAACTGTGACTGATATTTTTTTATGATGCGATAAGATCCACTAACTTTCGATGACTCTTTTATATTAGGTCTTTACCTATGAAATTGCCGTTCTGCAGTACTGGCCATTCCAAATCAAAATAATTTTTGTTTGGCTAAGAATTCTAATTTCGAATTAATTTTATTTTAAAAACATGATTTTTTTTTCCAAAAGTAGTCATTTGTTTATTGATTCGTGTTGCATTTTCATCGCATTTCAATCTTTTTCGTCATCATGGATACGTTAAAAATTCGAGTAATTATGGAATATGAATACCGTCGTGGCAGCAACGCGGCACAAGCGGCACGCAACATCAACGACGTTTACAGAGCTAACACTACAAACCAACGCACCACCTGTTATTGGTTTGCTCGCTTCCGTTCTGGAAATTTCGACCTGAAAAATGAACCTCGCGGTCGTCCGAAGACTTTGGTCGACAATGACGAATTAAAGGCGATTGTGGAAGCTGATGATACACAATCTACGGCTGAATTAGCAGCAGCTTTCGACGTTAGCGTCAAAACAATATTGGTCCATTTGCGTCAAATTGGCAAGGTAAAAAGGTCTACTGATAAGGAACTAGTATTGAGAATGCAAAAGAGATGTATACGGTCAATGTTGGGTCTAAAAACAACAGATAGCTGTCTTCCCTATTTCAAATCTTTAAAAATATAATCTTTAAAACAGCATTGTTTGTAAAAAACAATCAACAATTATTTCAAAAACTGTCGGAAGTCAGAATTAACCCGATATGGACTCAATATTTAAACCAGGTATGTCATGTAAAATGTAAAACCGCGCTAATGAAGAAAAGTTTTTTTGGTATTGCCCCGCGCATTTATAATAAAGTACCTGATGTAATAAAAAATATGACTGTAATAAAATTTAAAAGGGCGCTTAACGAAATATTAATTGAGAAAGGATATTACGCGATTGACGACTTCATCATCTCACTCCGACATTTTTCAGATATCTATTTTTTTTAATGTAATGTAAACATGACATTTATTAAACAAAATTTGACATTTATAATTTTTATTAGCGTAACCAGTTCGACATTTTTATTGTTTTATTGTGACCCTAACATGACATTTATTTAAATAAATCTGACATTTATAACTTTTGTGATTTAAATTTGTATAGTTATTTTTTATTTGATTTTAATTTGTGAATTCAATATTATTTGCATGCCCTTGCGACGGTAAAATATGGAGAACTATACTATGTAAAATAGAACATCTATGTACCAATACCCATGTTTGCAAATAAATAAATGATTGATTGATTGAAAAAAGCTTGACAAATGGGTGCCCCACGAACTAAATGATCGCCAGCGCGAAGTACGCGTCGAGACGTGCCTTGCACTGCTCAACAGACACACAAATGAAGGAATTTTGAACCGCATTGTTACCTGCGATGAAAAATGGATTCTGTTTGATAACCGCAAGCGCTCAGCAAGTTGGTTGGATCCTGGTTCAGCACCTAAACAATGCCCTCAACGAAAACTTACCCCTAGAAAAGTGATGGTCACTGTTTGGTGGTCTAGCGCCGGTGTGATTCATCACAGCTTCTTACCAAACGGGGTGAACATTAATGCAGATGTGTACTGTGAAGAACTGAACACAATGATGGAGAAGCTGGCACATCTCCAACCAGCATTGATCAATCGCTCGTCTCCGCTGCTCCTGCACGACAACGCGCGACCTCATACTGCACAGCAGACGGTCTCCAAGTTGCAAGAACTGGGGTTGGAAGCTCTCCGTCATCCACCCTACTCACCAGACCTTGCGCCTACAGACTACTACTTTTTCCAGAATTTGGATAACTTCTTGGCGGGAAAAAAATTCAATACCCGAGAGGCAGTACAAAATGCCTTTGAACAATTTGTTGCCTCCCGTACAGCTGATTTCTTTAAAAAGTGCATCAATAAACTGCCACTGCGTTGGCAAAGATGCATTGATTGCATGGGTGATTACTTCGATTAATACAAATAAAAAATACATGAAAAAAATTCGTTTAAATTTTTTCATACAAAACGGCAATTTCATAGGTAAAGACCTATTATATGTTTGAACATCGCATTTCATTATTGTGACAATAATCCAGCAATGTTAATACTTTTTTGTATTAAATTCATTTATTTATGTTTTACGTCTGTTACCGAAATCATAACAAAATTTAAATAGATTTTTTTTTCAGAAATCAACAGTTCCAAAAAAGAAATAGTTCCATTCACTGTAAAGAGATGGCGCTAACCTAAACCTGCATAATAAAACTACTAATTTTATAAAAATAAAATTAATGAATAGTAAAGTTTATTGTATTTTATTTTATTTTTTTTCTGCTATTATTTTCTTCACACACTCTGTTAGGAACGATTGCGTTACCTAAACCAAAGTTTAATATCAAATCCAATAATATTAACTGAGTAGGTATACTTGAGAGCGGGAATTATTTTTATTGGATTTAATCATTTAAACATATATAGGCACAAGTCAATACTTCATTTACATACTGACAACTTGCTGTCAAGGTTACCAAAACAGATGTATCAGTCCTCCGCCGCGAATTTCAGTGTCACGGCTCCAGCCTGCAGCATCTGGTCCACATGCCGTCGCACCACCCATCCGTCTTCAGTTCGTATCTCATAGTGGACTTGGCCCAGACGACGTAATACCTTGCCAAACTCCCACCTCGTATCTGGGTTACGATATGCGTAGTTGCACCTTGTCTCCTGGAGTAAACATCTTGATGCCAGTTGTAGTGGTGGAGTGTTTTGCATTGTCTGTTGTGGCCCTTCCTTGCGAAACATAACATGTACGAGTAGCTTAGTTCTTATTTCCCGAACAAACATTATTTCACATGGGGTCTGCCCTGCGCTATTTGGTGTGCGTCTCAACTGCTTCATGATGGATCGTAATTTGTCGTGTAGGTTCCCCTAATTCTCTTCTATCTTCTTGAGTGTCTTTTTTATTGTTTGGACAAACCTTTCAGCTTGTCCATTCGTAGCCGGATGGTAAGGGGCAGAGGTGCGATGTACAATACCAGTTTTTTTAAGGAATGTTTCGAATTCAGTTGAGGTGAACTGACGTCCATTATCTAATATTAGAGTAGGTATGGGGAATTCCAAAAGTAGAGAAAACATCTTTGAATTTGTTTATGCACCACGGGCTTGTGGTTGTCTTTGTTATAATAATTTCTACCCACTTAGAGAATGCGTCCACTACTATGAAAAGTTGATGACCAGCCACTGAGCCTTTTTCTTTTTTTTTAATGATGGGAAATCATCAAATGACTCCTTCCGCTCTGAGCGGAGCGGAAGGGAGTGTCAGACTCTTACTGACTAAAAACCATCCGTGTTCCTCCCAGTGCCTTTTGCGTTCCAGGGCCGCGGCGTCTTCGACGATGTCGTATTTAGGTCTCGTCCTTGACAGCCGATGGAACTTCGTCGAACACTTCCGACGTTTGGCTCCCAGACTGGGACGAGCCGGGGCTGCCTTCAAGCGGCTTCTGCCCAATCTAGGGGGTCCAAATGCCTCCTGCCGGAAGCTTTACGCGGGGGTCGTGCGGTCCATGGCCCTTTATGGGGCGCCGGTATGGGCGCCTACTTTGAGGAAGCGACCTGCCCGTTACCTCAACGCGTCTCAGAGGGTCATGGCCATCCGGCTGGCCCGGGGATACCGCACGGTCTCTGGCGAGGCGGCGAGCCTCCTTGCCGGACTGCCGCCATGGGATCTGGAGGCGAGAGCCCTCGCGCACATTTACGAGTGGCGCGTGGAGGCGCAACGCCGGGGCGAGACACCTCTGCCGCGGCAAATCGCAGCAAGGCGGACGGAGCACCGGCAAGATCTCATGGCGATATGGAGACAGCGACTGTCGCAACCCAGCGCTGGGCACGCAACAATCCAGGCGATAAGTCCCCTCTTTGAGGAGTGGCTGGAGCGGCGCCACGGCGTCCTCACCTTCCGCCTGACACAGGTACTCACCGGACACGGTTGTTTCGGGAGATACCTGTTTCGGATTCGGCGGGAGGACGCGCCCGGGTGTCATCACTGCGAGGATCGCCCGGAGGACACGGTGGAGCATACGGTGGAGGTCTGCCCTGCTTGGGCGGAGCACCGGGTCCTCGTCGAGGCGATCGGTGGCGGCGACCTTTCGCGACCGGCCTTGGTTCAATCTTTGGTCCGGAGCGAGGAGGCATGGGAAGCGATCACCTCCTTCTGCGAAGCAGTAATGCTAGCAAAGGAGGAGGCCGAACGTGTGAGAGAGAGGGAAACCTCACGTCCCAGTCGCCGCAACAGAAGAAGACGCCCCAGGCGACGGGAGTCGCAGGACGATTCCCGGCCGCCGTAGGCGCGGGCCTGCGGACGGCGAGCAGTGGGTGGCTCGCCGTCTGATCAGAACTAGGCCCGGGTCGGCGGCGCGCTGCGATTCCAGCGCGCCTCAAAGAGATGTCAGCGTGGAAGACGGGGCCCGCTAGGGCAGGTGCCTGCTGGGGCTGCGGAATCTGTTCGAAAGAGTTGCCGTAGCCTTAGAACGCAAAGGGCACCAGGAGGAACACGGATGGGTTTTAGTCAGTAAGAGTCTGACACTCCCTCTTGCTTCACCCAGAGCGGGAGGAGTCATTTGATGATTTCCCATCCTTAAAAAAAAAAAAAAAAAAAGGGCCGCGGCGTCTCTTTCGAACAGATTCCGCACCCCGGCAGGCACTGGCCCTAGCAGGCCTCGTCTCCCTTGCTGACAGGTCCTTGAGGCGCGCATGGAACACAGCGCGCCGCCAACTCGGGCCTGATTCTGATCGGACGGCGAGCCACCCAAAGCTCACCGTCCGCAGGACAGCGCCTACGATGGCCGGAAATCGCCCTGCGACCCCCGACGCCAGCCACTGAGCCTGCAAAATCAATGCGGATTCTTTACCATGGTATTGTTGAGATTTCCCAATGGTGTACTAGCACTTTAACAGGTTCATTTTGATGCATTCTACTGGTGCGGCATGCGTTAACCAAGTTTTCTATGTTACCGTCAATGTTTTGCCAATAAATGAAACTTCGTGCTAAAATTTTCATTTTTACCATTCCCACATGTCCAGTATGTAATTCTTGCAATGCTAAAGCACGAAGTGTCTTTGGGATCACAACTCGTGACCCTCGAAAAAGACAGTTCTCTTGCACAGTGAATTCATTGTCTCTGTGACCAAACTGTTTTAGTGTTCTGCCAGTCCGCAGAGCCACTTATATAGATTTTAGTTCGGTATCCTTCTGTGTTTCCGCTTTTATGTTTTCTGAATTCACGTGCAGTGAGTTCAATAATACCGTTTGGTTTGGATTCTGTTAACTTTATGTTCTGGTGTTTTGTCGACGGGAAATCTGGATACATAGTCAGCATTGCTATTGTTCAATAAAGTGCGGTATTCTATAAAATAGTCAAAACCAGACAGGAAATGGGCGTAGTGAAATAATCTCATAGTACTCATGGTAGGTAATGTCTTGTGGGAATGAAATATAAGGGTTAAAGGTTTGTGGTCTGTAACCAGTATGAATTTCCACCCGTAACAGTAATGAAAGAACTTTTTTAATCCCCAGTAAATGGTGGTTGCCTCCTAATCAATCGGACTATAATTTTTCTCGCTTTTAGATAGAGTTCTTGAGGCAAATGCAATGGGCTTTTCTGCATCATCTCTAAGTCTATGCGAAAGCACTGCTCCTTATCCATTTGGCGAAGCATCCGTTGCAAGAACCAATGTTTTCTGTGGATCAAAGTGAGTTAGGACTTTTTTAAATAGAATTTCAGTTTTGATAGTTTTGTAACTCTCTTTTCATTCTTTTGACCATTTGTATTTAACGCCTGTTCGCAAAAGTTCATTTAATGGGCTGGTAATCGATGCAAGGTTTGGTATAAACTTATTGTAAAAATTTGCCATGCCGAGGAAAGTTCGAAGTTCATTTACAGTCATTGTAGGTTCTGCATTGGATATTGCTTTTACTTTTTCTCTACATTTATGTAATCATTGTTTGTCAATAGTGTGTCCTAAGTACTCTCTTTAAACTCTCTTTAAAAAAAAAATGTTACTTATCCCTGTTAACTTTTAAGTTGTTTTCTTTCAGTCTCTCTAATACCTTCTTAAGACGTTGTAGTAACTGAGTTTTGCATGATCCTTGAATGATACTTTCATGGAAGAAACATTTAACCCCTCCAATGCCTTGCAGTTTTCTGTCCATGAATTTCTGCTACAGATTAGGTGCCACTTTCACGCCGAACATGAGCCTGTTCACCTTGTACGTACCTTTGTGGGTACTTCGGGTTTGTAGGCAGGCACTCTCTTCACCCATTACCATATGTAGATAGGCTTGGCTAATATCTAATGTACAGTAGAGTTCCTCTCCATTCATTTCAGCAAAGATGTCTTCTATGATCGGTATGGGGCACTGTTCGTCTTCGATAACTTTGTTCAGGGTTACCTTCTAATCAGCACATAGTCGGATAGTCCCGTTCGGTTTTACTACCGGTACGATTGGTGTGCCCCATTCCGAATGATCTAATATTGTGATGACACCTTGAGTGAAGTTTTTCGATTTCTTCGTCAACTTTGGTCTTAAGTGCATAAGGTACTCTTCGTGTTTTTATGAATATGGGTTGTTTATTTTTACGTAAATTTAGGTGAGCTCGATAATTTGGGATTTCACCCATTCCTTTTGCAAAAACATTTTTAGAGGTTTGTTCGAGAAGTTCATTGAGTTTAGGTTGCGATTCTATATGTATTTGTTTTATATCTGCCAGCTCTAACTGGAGTTCTTTCATCCAGCTTCTTCCAAATATTGGGTCAACTTCTTTATTTATGAGATACAGCTCATTAGAGGTTTGAAAGATGATAAAATAAGAGCACAATTATTGTATTTAATAATTTTAGCATATTTAGAAGTCAATACTTTATTTACATACTTACAACTCGTTGTCAAGACAACCAAAACCACAGATGTATCAGTCCGCCGCCGTTTCAGTGTCACGGCTCCAGCCTGCAGCATTTGGTCCACATGCCGTCGCACCACCCACATGTATGGTTTTGGTTTGATTCGTTGAAATTTGTTCTTGACTATTTTTATTTGCGATCATAGTTCTCTGTCTACTCAGTGTAGTAGGTATTTTTTTTTTAATTTAAGCAGTTGTAACTTTAAGCACGTCGTTAAATCTTCAAATTCAAATCTGTAGTTAATTTCATTTTGTGAGGAGCTCGTGGCTAAAGAATAATAGCCGCACAGGTCGATCTTCAAGGTTAAGCAACGCTTGCCAATGTTGGTCTGTGGATGGGTGACCATCTTAACATAACGAGTTTCCTCCGTGCCTCGGAAAGCACGTTAAAGCTGTTGGTCCCGGCTGTCATTTGTAGAACTTTGGCAGTCGTTACGGATTGTCAGAAGCCAGTTAATCTCACTGCAGTCTAGCCAAGAAGTACCGTGTTACCCAGTTAATGGGTTATGGAGGTCTGGTAGGCAGCCGCTCCACGTAAAACACTGGTATTCAGCTGAATCCGGTTTGACTGGAAGCCGACCCCAATATAGTTGGGAAAAGGCTAGGCAGATGATGATGAGTCAATTTCATTTTGTAGATTTTCGTCAGGCGTTTTAGCTTTTACATATTCCTGGATTTTATGGAATTTAAGTAAGTTGTCATGTAGGTTTTCAATTCGTAGTGTAATCTCTTCATCGGAGATGTCGGTCAACGCATTGATTGCATTTTGAATTTTACTCAGATTTCCTCGTAAAGTTCCTCGAACACGTTTTTGCTTAGTGAGTTCAATATTTGCCATCGTACCGTAAAACCGTGCTCTATTGGTTAGTAGTAAAATTCTTAACCTAAGTTTTCTGAATGTGAGAACTATGTAAATATTTATATTTAGGTTTTGATTTCATGATTCTCTGGTAGTTTGAATACATTATGCAGCCAAATGCATTTTGGTCATTTGTTCTGTCGAGCTGTTGTTCTTGATTTGAGCTAGGTACTCGATAACTGGCAAAGGCCTTCACTGTCTGGATAAGGCCATTCAAATCTGTGAGTGCTTTCCTCAAATGACCACCGCAGACTTAAATCTGCATGAATCCCATGTGATTTTTTATTTATTTATATGTTAGGTCTTATTCAATAATAACATATTACATAAAATTACTTATACATCTCTTCTGAGAGAAGCTCGTGGCTAAATAATAACAGCCGCACGGGTCAGTTCTTTAAGGTTAAGCAACGCTTACCAAGGTTGGTCTGTGGATTGGTGACCATCTTAATATACCGAGTTTCCTCCGTGCCTCGGAAAGCACGTTAAGCCGTTGGTCCCGGCTGTCATTTATAGATCTTTGGCAGTCGTTACGGATTGTCAGAAGCCAGTAAATCTGACTCCAGTGTTGCCAAGAAGTAACATGTTACCCAGTTAATGGGTTGTGGAGGTCTGGTAGGCAACCGCTCCACGTAAAAACACTGGTATTCAGCTGAATCCGGTTAGACTGGAAGTCGACCCCAATATAGTTGGGAAAAGGCTAGGCAGATGATGATGACTTATACATCTATTATTATGGTGACTTTGTCACTTACAGAAAGAAGTACACAGCTTAATCATAAATAACAAAATACATACCTACTAATTGTGAGATCCTGAATAATATAAAATAAACTAATCTTATTTTCATTGTTTCTGTGAAAAATAAATGTAACAATTTTATTATTTGACCAGTACCGGGGTTGCACGGGGTTTGAGAGAGACTTCGAGCTCTGACTTTGCTTCGGTGTTTTTTCTCAGGGCACAGCTAGGAAGCACAGGCCTTTAAGATTCAGTTTGTTGTTGTTTTATCACTTTGCAATCATATTTAGCTGAGCTGGAATATACTTCTAACCATGAGTCAACTTGAAAAAGAAGATTCTGCCACCTCGCAGTTTGTATTTGCAGAGGTCATTTATAAATGTCAAACGAAAATATATGATGGCAAGTTCATCACTGTACATATCACCTATCTTTATTGGCTGAAAGCGATTTGTGAGATAGTCAGAAAAGATCTTTAGCTGCGTTCCTCTAAAATAAGTAGGTAAGAGACTGTATCAAAAGTTTTCGCTTAATACAGAAAGCTTGCCAGTACTTTTTGTTTATTATCGAGATCAGGTGATACAAAGTTCCCAAGTTCTTCGACAGCATCTCTGGTTGACTTGTCAGAACGGAAACCAAACTGCGAAGGTGATAAGGTGGATTGTCTCGAGCTATTTTGATAACCGTTTGTTTATTAACCTTGCCAGAATCTTAAAGGCCGTTGGCTGAATGGATATAGGTCTCCTCCTGTCCTCCCTCCTTAATGTATAGGGTGGATGTCAACGAGTTTAATACTGTCGGCGAGTGGTCAATTAATAAAATTAGGTTGACATCACATATTATTATTGTTTATAGATAAAAAGAGCTTATTATCTTGTCTTCATTTAATTAGGTTTTAAATGATAACAAGATAATAAGCTCTTTTTCGCAGACCAAAGATTTTAAACCGCCTATCACATGAAGTCAAAGGTTATTTTATCGGTAGTATATAATTGGCACACTTTACTAATCGAGTGCAGTAAAACACATCGTATCTTTCACCATGTGGCAACTACTAGTTCTATCTGTGCTTTCAACTGGTGCTCTTGCGGACATTCAAAACTTTTATGGCAATTGGACAACAGTGATGCAAATCCCGAACGATTTCCTTCCACCGTGCGTCAAATTTACGCTCTCCAAAGACAATGACCGAAACTGTACATGTCCCGACGGAAAAGCCTCAACGTTTATAGATTTTGATTTAAGTCTAGACGAGCCCAAGGATTCTGTTAGAAGATCGTTTCCAGTCTATGAAGCAAATACTGCAGCAGAAGTCCAGAGCGCTAAGAACGCCTACTGTTATTGTGACAGCAAACTCCATACCACCAGCCACCGCGTTGTTGTAAGGAGGATCAATGATGACTACTTCGTATTTTACCAAGGCAACACGGTGGTTTTGCAAGCAAGAATCCTTCAAACTGCTTCTGAAATACAGAACATTGCTGACCAAATTGATGATTTGAGTGGAAGAAAAGGAAATGTGACATGTTCAAAAGTTTAGTGATGTAGTGAAATTTGATTGTTTAACGAGTTAATACACAGATGGGTTTTAGAATTATGAGTGTCTTTTAATTACAATACAAATCTGCAGTGTAGTTTTGTTTCCTCCGTAGATAAACGTTTATATATTTTAACTTAGTTTTTAACTATAATGCAATATGATTACAAAAATCAAAAATGGTTGTCTCTCTATTTCACAAGCGTATTCCACTATTGTTGACACCTATGTACTCGTATAATAAATGGAAAAAAGTTAGTAGTGATTGTCTTTATTTTTGCCAAATGTCCTCTCACCATTAATTTCTTAGGAATTATTGCATCATCTTTACCAAAGTTCCCAATGTTATGTGTTTTGATTAAGTTGTGCGTAATCTGGCTCCAGAGAGAAATCATAAAAGCAAATCAGCTTACAATGTGTTATCCGACTCACATCATATGTGAAAGTTAAAATACGTTTTAGCTGTATAAAAAAGCAGAAATAGCGCTGGTTGTTGAAACTGCGGGAGTTTAAAAAACCAGCTCCATTTCTTCTTTTTAACCGACTTCAAAAAACGGAGGGCTTATCAATTCAACGGAATTTTCTTTTTTTAGAGGAGTTTTTTTCCCGGACGGGTACCATTTTAATTTGGTGAAGATATAATGAAGAACTTCAGAGATTCAAACCTTAGCTGCTCGCATGTGCACAACCTTGCGACATGAATTGTATTGGGCCAAGAAGATCACTGGAACTGAAATATTAGACCTCGTATTACAGGCTCGTAATTCAGTACGCCTCCCAAGGACTGGTATCGCAATTATTCTTGATGATTCAGCTCATCACCAACCCAATCTGTCAAAACTTTATGCAGATCCAGTTCCAATGTACGTAGTACATTATTACATCAATGGTTCCAGAGGGGTTTTTGCCGGTTTGCTTTGGTCTATATCATGCCTCGCCTAGATCCTTAAACTTAAAATATTTTCTTAGTGATCAAAATCTTGTGATTTCGACATATTTAACTGGCATTGACAGAAGTACATTCTTTACTATTTAGACCAAGACCAACTTGCTTGTTAAGATCAAGGTTCTTCCTCCAAATTGAATACACCGTTGTAGCAATTAAGTTCACTATATGCGTTACGTAACCCATTCCGTAATGGATATCTGGGCTCTGCCTCGTTAATCGCATCAGACATATTATTGTGTATTATTATTGTATCACTAGCTTCAATTTCAGACTCTACACTGGCTTGAAACTGTTTTCCGTCTACAGACTCAGCTGTATTTGAGCTCTCTATTAAATTTTCGTAGAGGTCTTTGTTCATTGATGTAGATGGACCTAAACATGAAGAGTGGCCTATTTCCTAACACCATTATCTGCCTTATTAATACTCACCGAGTGAGAAGAAATATTTTTTACTGTGTCAAGTTCAGGTATTTACAAGTCAGAATCTTTACAGAAAATTACACCTCGCCCGATTGTTACGTTTTGAGGGTTATTGGTATCCGCAAAATGATAACCTTTCGTATCTTCACAATAGCCAATCAAAATATATTTCTTCGCTTTTGCATCCCATTTCTTTCCCTGCTTTAGAATATGTACATAAGCAGTTGAATCTAAATATTCTTGTATGATTCTAATTTTAAACTTCCGCTGTCTTCAGTTCTACTGGAATTTTACCATTATTGGCGCTATGAAGTAGCTCGTTTTGGTCGTATACCGCTGTATTACACGCTTTCACCCAAAACTTCTAGCTAAGATTCTTATCCAATAGCATGGTTTGTGCCATTTCTAATATAAATCGTAATGACCTTTCTCCGACGCAATTTTGTTCAACTGTGATATTTTTATAGATTATTTGACGCTTGTATCCCTAAAAAGCGCAAAAACAGAAAGAAGAAAACCGGTTTCATTCACTATACATGTCACAAATTCGTTCAAAGTTTCCTTTGAAAAAATAAGCAAATTACTTCCTCGTGTAATCATCCACAATGACAACATGTAATGAGTACCACCATACATACGTATGTTCCGACATTGGACCACAAAGATCAGCATGTAACAAGCCAAGCTTGTTTGTAGCTCTTCCTACTTTAGCTATTGGAAAAGGTAATCTATGTGCCTTACCTTTGTTACTAGCGACACAAGGTTCCATAACGTTTATCCCTACAAGTTCCATATTAGGGAGCTTGCGTAAATCATTTAGATTCACATGCTCAAGCCGTCGATGCCAAAGCGCCAACGAGTTTTGCCCTTGAACCGCCGCTAAAGTTACTTCTACAACTGGAAAACAATCATCAAATATACATATATGTAGATACCGGAAACTTTACTAGCAGTATTCACAAGTTTTCTCGTTATTCGGCCTACCAACTGATGAAACATCTTACAACCATCAGAATCAAATATCACTTTCCATCCTCTTTCAGCTAATTTAATAACAATGGCCAAGTGCGACTCGGATTCGCACACGAAGGGTTCCGTACCACGAACCTCAATTTTTATTCTTTGTTGTTATAGCTACAATAGAAATGCACAACCTGTGAAAATTTCAACTGTCTACCTACGGTTACGGTACGGTTCTCAAGATATAGCCCGCTGACAGACAGACGGACGGACGGACGGACAGCGGAGGCTTAGTAATAGGATTCCGTTCCGTCCGTCCTTTGGGTACGGAACCCTAAAAAATGATAAAAGATTATCTTACAAGTCAGGTACAAAGCAACAGTCTTTTATAGGTAGTAAAACTCCTTTCAGACTTACTATAATATCTCCTTTACCTATATTTGATATCTTATCATCATTCTTACATGTCACAACATTCTTATCAGAAACATTAAAGTCTCAAAATAAATGTTTTTAAAAACTCATATATGATTAAAGGCTCCACTATCTAAGTACCATGTCGTAGAGCTGAAAGATTGATTTACCGACAATTAAAAACATAAAGCAGCTTTTTTGAACATCGTAGAAACTGTTAATATCATAACACTAGAGCTACTACAATTCTGCAATTTAAAAGTAACAGATTTATTTGTCAACGTTCTAGTTACATTGAGTTAAGTTTGATTATCTGGGGTTAAGGTTTCTGTTTTGGTGGCGGAATGAGAAGGAACAACGGTGAACGTTGGTGACTCTGATCGGCTTTCTGTATAAGTACACTGTGCGTCGTTGGAAGTGGATGTCGTGGGTGAAACCAAGGATCTGAGGTCATAGCCTTCTGCAACCGTATTGGACTTCCACCTGCCATGACGTTTTAAAGTGGTGAGATCGGCTCCGGAATCAGCCAAGAGCGTTGCCGAAGTTCTCCGAAAGCAGCGACCCGTGTATAGCTGAGGCTCTTCCAGCTTTAAGAAAGTGGCAATTTCTCGCGGTATAGCACCTATTTTAATACTCCCATAGGCTGTCTTGAGCATTTATTATTATGGTATTGTATGAAAAATCGGTCGGTTTTTATATCGGCTGGACGTAAATTTTAGTATTTTTCTGCAATAGTTACATATTCTTCGCGTACGACAAAATACCTGTCAAGGTTCGTCTTCGTATTTTTCAATTTTACTAACAGTAATTTATTTGAATGTTTTACGATATTATTAACTGTTAGCTGTAATAGCTCGTTATTGCGACAGGCTCCACAAATTCCTATGCTCAGTACAACCCGTAATGAAAATATTACATAATTAATATGCATAATTTAACATTTAAAGCATCTTTTACATATCGTAATAAATATTTTAACAGTATTGCTAAGCCAGACTAGGATTCATTGCGCCTCCAAAAATTAGTAGTAGGCAGTAAGTACCTTTATAGATAACAGTCTACACACAAATTTTAATACCTAACAACATAGATTCATAGGTACCACTTACTTTAGCGGCAAGATAATTGCAGTCCGGAGCTTCATAAAGAATTTTTTTTGGGCCGTGAAAAATTTTGACTTTTTGGCCTGACATTCTTTTTAGAAAAGATACGGGTTTTGCGTATGTTTCAATATGAACGTTATGTTTTGTTTCTGAAGTAGCTTTCAACATTGAGTAAATACTCCACATTGTAGATGATCGCCTCATCATCTGCCTAGCCTTTTCCCAACTATATTGGGGTCGGCTTCTAGTCAAACCGGATTCAGCTGAATACCAGTGTTTTACGTGGAGCGGCTGCCTACCAGACCTCCATAACCCATTAACTGGGTAACACGGTACTTCTTGGCAAGACTGGAGTCAGATTTACTGGCTTCTGACAATCCGTAACGACTGCCAAAGATCTATAAATGACAGCCGGGACCAACGGCTTAACGTGCTTTCCGAGGCACGGAGGAAACTCGGTATATTAAGATGGTCACCCATCCACAGACCAACCTTGGCAAGCGTAGCTTAACCTTAAAGATCGACCCGTGCGGCTGTTATTATTTAGCCACGAGCTCCGTAGATGCTCGCCTCGTCTGTGATAAATCTAAAAAATAAGATAGAAGGGCGCAAGCAGTTTTTCGTCTTCGAAAAACTGCTTGCGCCCTTTGTAAGTCTCCATTCATTGAAGACATGGTATGCTTTCAAATATTTATCGCGAGACTTCTCAGGTAGGAAACTTAATTCTGCATTAATAACTTGTTGTTTTAACTCTTCCGGTGTTAAAATGCTGTTCTCTTCGCTAGTTTCACTCATATTTTACGATTATTTTAATATTTTTTAACTTATTCAACTCTTTACGCCACTGAATTTTTGTTCCCGCTCTTTTATTTAAGTTAAGGCGTATTCGGAAATAGCACCCATGATATTTTATTAATCAAAATATATTACGTAACATTATTGAAACTAGAACCGTGTTACCCAGTTACTGGGTTGTGGAGGTCTGGTAGGCAGCCGCTCCGCGTAAAATACTGGTATTCAGCTAAATCAGGTTTGACTGGAAGCCGACCCCAATATAGTTGGGAAAAGGCTAGGCAGATGATGATTATTGAAACTAGAAATAAATATTTACAGGTTAAATATCAGGTTTATTTGCAGTAAATAGGTACTTATTTTTGTTTAAATACAACAATAAGTTAAAAATTCAATAAATTATATTAAAAGACATAATTATCTTTTTGCAAAATTTCTTTAGTTAGTACGAAATTCCAAACGTGTTTGTCTTTGAGGTCGAATTCAAAGTCGGAACTTCGAAAGGGCTGGTCTTTGTCTCTCTCTCTTTCTAATGGCGGGAAAGAGATAAAGTGTGAATGTTTCAAATTGTATAATTAACCCAAGGCTGAATAAGATATTCGCGACTTTATGAATAAAAAAAATACTTGGATTTTGCTCAAATCAGTGAGCAAAATTGCATTTTGCTCACTGATTTGAGCAAAATCCAAGTATTTTTTTTTTAGCAGCAAAACCTACATGTTTGAGCTACTGAAGTGAAAAAGCTTTTATAAAACTAAAAAGTATAAAATAAAATGAACGTCCAACTTACACTGTCTTAAGGCCAAGCCTCAAGCTTTTGAGAAAATATTAAAAATGTGTTTTTACGTATCTATGTCTTATTTCGTACTTTTTAGTTCGTTATAACCTTATCTTAAAAAGATTTTTACTTATTACTTTTCAAAAGATTTTATGTAGGAAAGAATAGCTGTCAATCACTAAGATGGAATGACACCATTTTCCCAATAAACCTTGAACATAATGCGTTTGCGATTAAAATGAAATTTGACTGATTTTTGTGTGGTTAATATTATGATTCTAATATGATTCTGCTAAAGTGGCCTTAAACACTTTAACAGAAGCGGAAAGCAAATCACGCTACCCGTCACTGTCAAATTTTCCCAATCAACTATAATACGTTAGCGATAAAAAAGAAAATTAGACAGATTGTTGTGTGATTAATGCAAGCATGGATCGAGCAAGTAGCAGCGAGCGACGAAATACCGGTGTGCTACGCGAGCCTGACGACATCGGGGCCTTTTACAACGGCGGCGGGCGGCGACTACGTGTGCTACGAGCGTGCTACGAGTACCGCTACGGGTTTGCATCGGCTACGAAACCGAACTATTACGCCTGGGAGAGAAGCGTTTTGCGGCAAGTGTGAAAAAAATATTCCACATTTAGAAAATGAAACGACAACCAAATTATCAAATACCATCAGCAAAAACAGTCAGCTTGTTGGAACACCAATATCTGAATCAGACATCCGTGATGTGTATCGTCAACCCGGAAAACCCAGCCCAACACCACGTCCTATCGTAGCAGAGTTCACAACGGTACATAACAAACAAAATCTACTGATGGCTATCCGATCATACAACAAAACTAAAACTTCAAAAGAAGACAAACTTAACACGGAAATGATTGGTGTCAAAGGCAAACGCCAGGCCATCTTTGTCGAAGAGCGACTGTCCGCCAGTTCGAAGAAACTATTCTATTCGGCGCGACAATTTGCAAAGAATAATCATTATAGCTTCTGCTGGATCAGCAACGGAAATATTTTCCTCCGCAAGCAAGTTGGTGAGAAGCAAATTCTGATCCTCTCAAAAAAATGTCTGCAAGACCTTAATACCAATGTACCTAAACAGAATGTCTGATTAGGCAAATTCATGATATTTATGTCATATAAACAAAAATGTTCTTTAAAATTTTACAATTCACTATCTGCTTAGTTATTTAGTTACACGAATATCTACCAGTCACAAAAAATGAGCACTCATCAAAACACTTTCAGCAACAACATTTTAAACACTCACATACTTATTCACACAATCACGCACAACCAATTATTGGCTCCAACCCTACTGTTAAAATTCTTATTTAATACCCAATGAAACTTTTGTTCCCCCTCTACTCTCACTGGTAATAGGAACTATTTTTATATTTTTCTTGTATTAATGGTTAATTTAATTAACATAAATAACGAACTTGACCAAATAAGCCAGGGAAAATCCTTTATTTGCAATCCAGACGAATGTTTAACCTTTTGCATTTAAACATTCGTAGTATTAACAAAAAAACTCCGCACCTTCAAGTTTAGTTGAATTTGCTAAATGTGGATATTGATATAATTATCCTAACCGAATGTTGGCTCAGTAAAGTCCACAATATACCATTATTGGATAGTTTATTCACATTACACAACTACAAACTGTAATCAAAATGATGGAATTTTTATTTGATGGCATTTCATCGCTAATACTTAAAACCTGTCGACATGTACTAGTTCCACCAATTACTTACCTTTTTAATCGATGCCTACGCAAGGAAGTCTTTCCAGAGGCTTTTGAAAAAAAAACTGTGGTTCATCCAATTTACTAGGGAAGGAACAGAGACTGTGTTAACTACAGCCCAATATCGGTCTTACCTGCACTCTCTAAAGTTCTTGAAAAAATCCTGAATAACTCTCTACGAAAATTTCCTGATAAACACCAACTCATTGCTAATAACCAATACGGATTTCGGACAAGTCTATCTACAGAAGGTGCAATTCTAGACTTTACGCAATAAGTTTTATAAAATATGGATAAAAATCGAAATGCCTAGGTATATTCTTAGAAGCAGTCTCTGTTCCAAAACAAAGGGAGGGATCCTTTCCCCGACACTATTTCAGATCTGAACGACCTCTGCATACTGAGTATCCCAAACAGTAAAATCTACGCCTACGCAGACGATACTGCGATTCTTGTGGAAGGAATCACTTGAGACAGAGTAAAAACAAATACGGAGACGGCCATGGCTAAAGTTATGATGTAGTTAAACTCGAACCTCCTTACTTTAAATCTACAAAAAACTACATATACATATATTACTTTTTCTATACGTCGTAACGCTAGACCAACTTCTTATTTTAGTATAACTGCTCATTTCTGCACAAACGCGCCATCCACTGCACTTGTCTTCCGCTTGCAAGATCCGAAAGTGCTAAATACTTCGGAGTACAGATAGATGACGGACTGAGATGGGACCAACAAATTTAAGCCGTCACCACCAGAACATTACGTCTCATATATTTAAGTCTCTCAGAGTGTCCGCCAACCTAAACATTCTTAAGATGGTGTACGCGTTATGCCTATACCAGTGATTGGTTATTGCATAGTTGCATGGGGCGGTGCCACAAAAACTAGCTTTATGAGGGTGCAAGACGAAAAAGCCCTACAGGTATCCAACAACTAAACTGTTTTATGACTGTAAAGTAGTTACGGTTCTTCAGCTTTATGTGCTTAAATTCACCCTTCGAAAACACGCAGGCCTTCCGCCTCCTTATCCAAATAAATTCACATATCTACCACCAAAAATCCAACACAAGAGTTCCTTCGCCAAACATCAATATTAACTATATATTAAGTACTCATATTTATGAAAACATTAACAAACACCTCAACATTATAATTTTAAACTCTCATGCTCTAAAATCGAAAGTTACAGAGTGGCTGCTCCACCTCTCGCTACTCGAATTTGCACAATGTCATGTTTACGTCATACTCCGTCGCGTATCGCGGGCGCCCGCTTATCGCAAGCGTAATATGACCCGCAGCACAAAAAACCTAATCTCTCTGCTCACAAAGCAGCTATTCACACACTTGAAACTGTTATGGGTTCTTTAATTATGTCACTATGTATTAGAATGTAAACAATATTCTTATAACAAACCGAAATATAAACATTTTGGATAGATACGAGAGTACTTGCTGAAAGCTATTTTGTTGTATTATTATGTTGATTTCTGACACAAATGTTGGATCCCTTACACAAAATTTTGGAATTAAGGTCATAAAAAGACAAGTAATCTAGTGATGATGTTATTTTACGAGATCAAAAATCGACTGCCGCAATATTTAAGCTCAAACTTCATAGTACGCGGAGCAGACATTTTGATTTACGTAATTTGTATTTTTGTAAACAAACGTCAAGAATATTCCAATAAGATTCCAATAAGAAATGTTTCTAGATTACTAGCCATGTATTCACGAACTCATTTTTAATTGTATATCGTTACAATATGCCACTATAATTCTGAAATATCAAATTACTTACGTACGGTAAGAAATCCGGTAACTAGTTTTGTTTCGTAATTTTCACCAGATAATTTACACTTTTGACTTTGAATATTAGTTGAAATTTAACGAAAATAAAGTAAATTATGAATTTCTATCAATACTTGGCTTACTTTCCACAGAAAAACACGTAAAAATCGAAAATTCTCGCGCACAAGTTGAACGAATGTTTGTTTGATTTGACAAACGTATTCTGTGACATTTCGCTTCTTGTCAAGCGTATTTTTTTTTTCCGACAGTGTTCCCATATGAAAAATATTATATACCATAGAGTTCAATCATTGAGAAAAGAAAATTAACCGTAAAAATTACTAAAATTTAGTTTTAAATCCGTAGGGTCGGGTGGATCCACAGGGACCCACCTGGGTGTTGACGGAATTAGACGCTAGTGGGTCCGTGAGTCCCTTTGATACCCGAGAGGTTAAGGATTACTCTTACACGGAGTCTACTTACCTATCTAGTGTAATACACCCACATACCCACACATACACACACCTGCACACCATCACCACTCACACACAGGTACACAAACTCACCACACACACAATTTCACTATTTGTAAACCATACAGTAGAATGGCACAGTCCAATCGATATAATCGAATAGATAAGTTTTTGTTGTTCAATAAAGACCTTGACCATCTCTTAAAATACAGATAGAGGTAGAGTATTATTAAACCTAATATTAAACTGTTATTTCTTATCGCTGGTCTATTCTGTCAAAATCTCACCGTGTAAACTTAGGTGGATTGAGCATAGAGTGAAACGTCATTCCATCTTGTTTGTATGGATTGACAGCTCACTCCACCTACACCAACTTAAGCTTGCACAGTAAATTGCTTACAGAATCTCACTGCAGCTTTTCATACTCACTTCACCTAAGTATACACGGCGGGATGTTGACATAATACGCTGGCTGATCTGATTACGAATATTCTTTTACTGGTAAAGCTGGGAAATCGCTGAGTTTCATACACTTGCTGCACATACACCGTCTCCTATGTTATTGTGTCCTATGTTATTTTGTTGTTGTGTTGTAGTTTTACATGGTGTATCTGCTATCTGCCCTCCACAATACAGTAACTGGATAACAAGGTATGTATTCATTGCTTAGATTCGCCGACAGCCGCTCGGACCAACGGTATAACGATATAGTAGTTAATTTAATTTAATCTTGGCAAAAACCCCAGTAATAACATCCTGTTGATATCACATTTTGTTTGTGCCATTATTATCTAGTTCTCATTAAAATATGTAACGCAGACCAAATATTTAAAAACGCATATCTCGTAAAGCCAAAGGTTATTTAGCCAAAAGTGTATAAATGAAACAGTGCACTATTCGAGCGCGGTAATACACATCGTATCATCAACCATGTGGCAACTTATAGCTCTATCTGTGCTTTTAACAAGTGCTCTGGCGGACATTCGAAACTTTTATGGAAATTGGACATCAGTGATGCAAATCCCTGATAATCTCGATGCGCCAACGTGTCTCCACTTTTCGATCATCAAAGAAAACAACGACGAGCACTGTTCATGTACCGACGGAAAAGCCACAACGTTCTTGGAGTTTTACTTTCCACATCGACAACCTTCAGAAGACTTTCATCAAATATCAAATATTAGGAAATCATTTCCAGTTCTCGAAGCAAAGACTCCAGCAGAAGTCTTGAGCGCTTTGGGTGGCTCCTGCGCGTGTGGCAGCAGGAATTATACCAGCCGTGTCATCGTAAGGAGGATCAATGATGACTACTTCGTACTATACCAAGACGACACAGTGGTTTTGCAAGCTAAAATCGTTCAAACTGCTTCTGAAATACAGAACATTGCGAACCAAGTTGATAATTTGAGCGGACGAAAAGGAAAAGTGATATGTTCACAAGTATAGTGTTTTTATTAAAAAAAAATTGTTTTATGCATTAGGAAGGTATCTGTCCGTGCTGTTATTCTAGTTATATATAAATATACCGTGTTATTTTTTTTATTTTTGGGAAGGGAAAAATATCGTTGTCACATACTGTGATTGACACTTTATTATGATGCGATAAGATCCAATAATTGTCGATGGCTCTCTATTTGAACATCGCATTTCATTATTGCGACAATAATCTTGCAAAACGTAATACTATTGTGTATAAAATTAATAAATTGTAAAGTTTATTGTATTTTTTTTTTTCTGCTAATATTTTCCTCACACACTCTGTTAGGAATGATTGTGTTGTCTTACTTAACCAAAGTTTCATATCAAATCCAATAATATTATCTAGGTAGGTACGCTTGAGTCCAGAAATTATCTGCCTTTAAGTGTTTCGTGTTATTTGTTATGTAACTTTGATAAGACACTCACTGTCGTCAAACGTAAGACCTTTATATTGTGTGCAATAAAGCTCATTTTGCGAGGTTTGTCACTCAGGTGAAGCTCGATATCTAGATGGTTATTTATAGAATAGACTAGCTGCTCAGAAATAAATTGAATGGCTATTGAGGAGTATAATTATCTCAATAAGAAAGTTTTATTTTCAGATTTTTCCAACATAAACCTATCAAAAATATTTAGAAAATGATACTTTTTCTACATATGCATACACATTTTCTGGCACACCTTTCTAGCAGATAAAACAACTTATTGCCCCTTCTATGATGCTTCGCATAAGAAACGTTTCCAAAACACGGATTGGGGATGAATGAAAATTGAAAGTGTACCTTAATCTCCAAGATTAATTTAACCAATTTTATTCAATTGGGTCTAAAAAGTTAGTTAAGAACTTTTGTGAACAAGAGTTTAGATAGAAAAATACGAAACGAAAACCTTCATTTTGTTGGTGTACGCTGATTAAGTTGGTTCGTACTCACACCTGTATTTAAATTTATAATTTACTACATACAGGTAGCGCCATCTGTAATATTAGTGGAAACCGTCGACGTGATCTGAATACATCAAGTGCTTTTACAATGCCGATTAGCACAGGTGATGCTTGTTGTGTCTGTGGGGATCCTTCTAAGATAACAAGGCAAGCAGCTGTTTATATCAGGGAGAATCTGAACTAGACATTCAAAAGTTATCCACCATGGGCCACAGGGGTTTACACAGAATTGCAACAAATTTCATTTATTCATTATCTGCCTAGCCTTTTTCCAACTATTTTAGGGTCGGCTTTCAGTCAAATCGATGTCAGCCAAATGCCAGATCTCCACAAACCATTAATTGGGTAACATGATACTTCTTGGCAAGACTGGAGTCAGATTTTCTGGCTTCTGACAATCTGTAACGATACCCAAAGATCTACAAATGACAGCCAGGACCAACGGCTTAATGTGCTTTCCGAGGCACGGAGGAGTCTCGGTTTGTTTAAATGGTCACCCGACCACAGATCAACCTCGGCACGCGTCGCTGAACCTTGAAGAACGACCTATGAAAGTGAAGCCACGGTTCTTGAGAGATAGAACGTGCGAAGCCGCGGAGAAAGGCTAGTACTGAATACGGTTGATCCCATGCTAGGACGGTCCATAATGGCTCAAGGACCAGGCTGGGATAGTCCAAGCCTTACGTCATCATCACCATCTTAACAGCCGAAAGATGTCCACTGCTGGACATAGGCCTCCCCCAAAAGTGGGGGTTTGCCATAATCGCCCCGATTTGCAGGCGGGTTGGCGATCCTAGCGAAGGTCCTGGCAAAGCTTAACGTAAGCTTTTTTAAATAATGTATCCAATTTGTAGGTGAAATAAGAAAGTGGCACGCGATAATACGAGCCGTCAAAGCAAGTTGAACTAAGTAAAATTTTGACACAAGGTTTTTCCGTTACGTCAAAAGTTCAAACGTTACGTCTATCTCATACATACTTGCTACGCTGCACGCTGTAACTAGACGGTATTTTGAGCGGCCTCTAAAACATGGTGAAGATAAACTAGTTTGAGTGTTCTAAATCTTATTGATATTTTTTTTCACTCAACCAGTAACTAAAAAAAAACCGTAAGTCTGAGTACCAATTTTATTAATTTTAAGGTGGATGCTCCAGGGTGGCCCGCGAAATTCAAATATTTTTATGTTTTTTGCAATTTGCCGGTCAGTGTGAAGCTGTATGTAGACCAAATGCGATCTGCGACCGTAATGCGTATTTATCTAAAGAATTATAACCATTTTAATCATCAATATACCCCTTTAAGTTCATGTAGTTCGAAAGAATGATTATTTCTGAAATATTCATTCTTTCGAACTACATGAACTTAGAGGGCTAGATAAATACGCGTTACGGTCGCAGATCGCATTTGGTCCACATACAGCTTCACACTGACCGGCAAATTGCAAAAAACATAAAAATATTTGAATTTCGCGGGCCACCCTGGAGCATCCACCTTAAGCAAAGTTCGCATTCGCATCTCAGTCGCAGTCTGTCAAAAATGTATGGAAATTATTTTTTACATATTGCGACTAACATACGAATGCGAACGTTGGTTTAAAATAGCAGAATTTTCCCTCAGATTAAGTCCATGATTAACAGGGCACTATCATTATATTTGGCACCAAATCATTTACTCGCTAAAATATTAACCTGATGTACCTACTTCCAGAAGTAACAAAAACATTGTTATAATTAATATTGTTTACACAATCATTTCCACGAGTAAACGATTCATAAATGCAAAAGTTTGGATGAATTGATGGATGGATGTTTGTTTGTTACTCAATAACTCCAGAACGGATCTGGATGAAATTTGATGGTTTTTTTTTTTTAAATAGATTATAGTAGAAATAGCACGTAGGGTAATTTACTTTTTTATCCCGGGAGTATGTTCCTTTGGGATAATTTCCAACACTGGAAAAAGCTGCTGGAACAAGTTTCTATATGTATGGGAAATCATAAAATGACTCCTTCCGCTGTGGGCAGAGTGGAAGGGAATGTTACACTCTTAGTGACTAGAACCCATCCATGTTATTCCTAATGCTCATTCCAGGCCCACGGTGACTCTTTCGAACCAATTCCGCAACCCTGGAATTCCTCAACCCTGGTGCTGGCACAAGCTACGAGAAGTAACTAATAAGACACGCCCATCATCCTTCTAGTTACCTAAGTATAGATACTTATCCCCGTTCCCTCATCTTTCCAATCTCCAAAGGAAGCAACCATTTCATTTCAATATGATGCAAATCCCGTAGATGTTTCATTCGATGAATGGTTGAAATATTAAAGGTAATCCGCTTTGCTCTGTGAAAATACCTCGAACTTTGAGTCTATCGCACGCATTAGTTCGGATTTGAGTATCAAGCAGCTTTGCTCTCGAACTGAGTAGTCTATGGAGGTAGTTTGATAATAGTAAGTTTCGACGTAAGGTAAATTAGTGTGTGGATTATACGAAGCTGATAAATGGTTTTCAGAATGAAATAGATAGATTTTTCAAAAGAAATCGAGAGTGACAATTCTACTATTTATAAGGATCACTCGGGTGTCTGTCTGTCTGACTGTCTGTCACAGCCAGTTTTCTCCGGATCTACTGTACCGGTTCTGTTGAAATTTCGTACACATGGATTTTTGTGGCCCAAACACGGACGTTAAGAAACTATAACATTTCAAAAGAAAGTTTTTTAAACTGTATTGTGTGACATATCAAATGATAGTACTCATTGTGAGGGTTTTACTAATATTTTTTCATAATTTTAAAATAAATAGTTTAAAGTTATTTAAGAAATTAGACCATCGTTCCCTCCCTTAATTTTGTTATAAATAATGCCGCAAATATGGATGATGTTTATAACCGCAAGGATAGTTTTGAGTACAAAAATGTGAATGGCTGTCCGAGTAAGTGAAAAAAGATGGATGGATTGGATAACGGATGATAAGACTAGAAAGAGAGCGAATACTGTGTTAATATTAGAAAAAGACAAGCGTCAAAACCAAATAAATTGGGATTAGAATAGAGAGAATGACGTTGAGTAGAGTTTTGCTGTAATCTTAACCCTTAATCAAAATCTCAGTTGGTTTTGAAAACAAATGGCACATCGAAAAAAAAACAACAACATTAGCTAGCCTCTCCACAATAGACAGGACAAGTGGCCCAATTCCGACCACTTATTGACGTTCCCAATTCGAGTGAGTGCAATCCATTAGTACCTAAATAGAGATGGGAGCAGTCGGCATGCAGATTTAATTTCCTACCGTAATAGATGTCTGCACTTCCCCTTTTGTGTAAGGGTACAATTTATATGAATGCGGACGTTACTCCCCTTTGACTCTTGACTTGATAGTGTTTGGTAGCGAGTGATGCTTAAGAGCGCCTTCAAATTTGGCGCAGCGCAGCTAAAGCGCTGCTACCGTGCTGCTTTGTTAATTCATACAAATAATAAACATGTGGCCACAGCCACGCGCGGCAGCCGTGCTGCAGCCGCGCGGCACTTTGCGACATATTTGAAAGAGCCCTAACTTGTTCATGTTGATAAGTAAAAGCGTGGGTCAAATAATGGGTAAATTCTATAGCGTTCTTGCCATGGTTGTGGAATTTGTTCAAAAGAGTCACCCCTGGAATGCAAAGGACATAATGAGGAACACGGATGGGTGTCAGTCAGTAAGAGTCTGACACTCCCCCCGCTCCGCCCAGTGGCGGAAGGAGTCATTTGATGATTTTCCATCTTTAAAAAAAACTAAGCGTTCGTTTGTGAAACTTTGTCTGTCTTACCTATTCATACAAAAATCTGATCTGTTTGGCACCTGTTGAACAGATTCTCCATACAAAATAATCGAATCTTGTGTGAAAATTCAACTAGCTTCTGCCACACAAGATTCGATTATTTTGTATGGAGAATCTGTTCAACAGGTGCCAAACAGATCAGATTTTTGATGATCGTGGCGGAAGGAGTCATTTGATGATTTTCCATCTTTAAAAAAAACTAAGCGTTCGTTTGTGAAACTTTGTCTGTCTTACCTATTCATACAAAAATCTGATCTGTTTGGCACCTGTTGAACAGATTCTCCATACAAAATAATCGAATCTTGTGTGGAAAATGCAACTAGCTTCTGCCAGAGCTTCGCCCGCGTGGAAGTCGAAAATGTATACTTCCGGGATGAAAGGCATTCTATGTTCTATTCCAAGACATGGTATACCCGTGTGCCGAGTTTCATTCAAATTCATCCTGTCTGTCAGTTCGATCCTTCTGTCTATTTGTTACTCCTTCAGGGGGGCTAAAAAGGCCGTTTTAGGAGAATCATAATATTAATCAAATACCAATCTGTCAAATTTAATTTTCATCTTTATCACTGATGCATTAGGTTCAAGGTTGATTGGGAAAATTAGACAGTGAAGGGTAGCGTGATTTGCTTTCTGATTCTGCTAAAATGGTCTTTTAAGACCCGCATGGATGGATAGTGAATGAACTACATGAAATAGTTTTGCTTTGGACGAAAAGAAGGAATCAGAAACCGGCCAAGTGGGAGTCGGACTTTCGCACGAAGGGGTCCGTACCATAACCCAAGAAACAAAACACGTTTCTTAGGGAGCCAAGATTCTTGAGATACACCCCGCTGACAGACAGACGGACAGATGGATAGCAGAGGCTTACAGAAAAGGTTCCGTTGGTTAGCCTAAAAAAGAAACAACAACCGTAAATAGCAGTTTTGGGTCTACTGCAGAATCCTAAATACATATGTGGGCACGTGCCCGTCCATATCAGAGTCAGCCATGCTTCAGCAAGTGGCAACGTGGGTAGGAAGCAGCAAAGAATCACTCGAGTCACAATCAAAACTATTTAATTTAAAGTTATTTTAACAAAATGTCTTCTGAACAGAATTTAATCGAAATACAGTCACTAGCAATCAGAAAAACACTAAATCAACCGAACCAAATTAATTCCGGAACATAAACGCATAGGATTACGCGGAACAAAAGCGATTCGTCGTATCAGTGGTGCGCTCGCCGTTGAAGTCCGAAAGCAACTGACATTCAACATGGCGGCGCCGACCATAGACTCGACGCTCCGCTAGACTGACAGATGTCAAATCTAGTTCCGACGTATCTTCAACAGATGGCGCTAGCAATGCGCCGTCACGGCCGGACTGACATTCGACCGTCCTCGGGCGCATCAGTTTGCAGTCCTGTAACAATCACACAGTCAATCGCACGGGTATCTACCTATCTTATAACCCGCTCGTTCAGCCTGACAAGCTATGACCAGTAGACATAACACTTTTCTCATAATGACTGTAATATTATAAGTAGTCGCTATGTGCCTCAGAACACAAGAAAGCGTGTGTCCTTTCGACCACGCATGGACCGGACGACACCTTTCTCTAACAGTTATTAACAGTGCAGTCTAAATCCGATCAGTATGTCCCATCAACCAACCCTCAGATTTGGCTCGGACGATACCGTCGTGCTGCGATCAACCATAACGCAATTATTAATGTGGACCGGACGGGTGTGTCCTTTCGACCAGCCGCTCGTGCATGGCCCGGACGACACTGTCCCTTCGACCAACATTAATCAACTTTCCTCTCAATGTGAACGTGGACCGGACGGGTGTGTCCTTTCGACCAGCCGCTCGTGCATGGCCCGGACGACACTGTCCCTTCGACCACCATTAATCAACTTTCCTCTCAATATGAACGTGGACCGGACGGGTGTGTCCTTTCGACCAGCCACTAGTGCATGGCCCGGACGACACTGTCCCTTCGACCACCACCACAATATCCGATTATTGCCCCCAACGTCACAATATAGTAAAGTACTTCATTCATGCAACATTCACACATACCTATAAGTTACGGACCGTCTTGCTCTGCATGAATTTGGACGTCATGCTCAATATTCTCGTGATCTGAAGTAACGCTCAGGGTATCAGATCCTGCTGTAACTGTATCTGATAGTGCAGAAAGGGTTTCGGAATTTGCAGATAACGTATCACAACTACTTAGTCTGTCGAGGTGACCTTCATCGAGTTTAACGTTTTCCGGCGCCGTCATGGCCTCCTCCTCCATCATCAAACTAGTAGATATCTCAACTTACCCATCGTGACCCGGAGGTACTGGACGCAAGTTCTCGTGCGCGTATTTTAAAGTACGATGTGAACCGGATAAACTTTGCAGCTCGTAGCGATCGTTTTCTAACACTGCAGTTATTACAAAAGGACCCCTAAACTTTCTATCTAATTTGGTTTGACTACGTTCACTACTTTTGATAAAAACGAAATCACCCTTTGAAAACGGCTTGATACTGGCACGACCCTGGTCGTCGAGTATCGGATTCCGCTGCCCTTTGTATATTTTTAGACGCGTCATGTCTAGCTGTCTCTAGGTCGATACGTTGTTCATGTTCTGAATCTGGACCTGAACACCTAATTTTCGACATGCCTAAAGAGTGTGATCGGACACCGAACATAAGTTCTGTTGGCGTGAATTTGGTGACTGTAGATTTAGTACTATTGAGTGCTAACTGAACATTTCCTTACTCGTCGCGCCACGTTTTATTGGGGTCGTTTTCGATGATTGTTAGCAAACTTTTCAAAGTGCGCATCACGCGTTCTACTTGCCCGTTTGCCCTGCTGGAGCCCGTTGCTATAAAATGCAGTTCAATATTATATTCTGAGCAAAAATTCTTAAAGTCCTGACTAATATAACACCTACCTTGATCGGCTATTATGCGCTTAGGTGCTCCAAAAAGGCAAACGGCATTTTTAAGGGCTCGAACTGCACGGGTTGCGTCTAATGAAGAGGTATGCTCTAATAGCACGTATTTAGTGAACGCATCGATGATTACCGAACAGTATTCCTTACGGTCACTTTTTCCACTTAGTTTCCCGGTAAAATCTATATGAATCGTGTGCCACGGTACCGATACTTTCGGAATGGAGTGTAGTTGCATAGGCTGAGCGCCTGAAGGACCTTTCGATGCCTTGCAAACAATGCAAGAGTCAATAAATTTTCTAACACACTTGGACATCTGAGGGAACCAATACTGCTCATACAGTTTGTCCAAGGTTTTGTCACTACCCAGATGTTGCAATTCATTATGGATGTGATTAATCAAAGTCCATATCAAGGAGCGAGGGACGACTGGCAGCCATGAAATAATCTTGTTTCTTGCAACCTTCCTATATAGAATGCCATCTCTAACGTCATATGTTTGACCAACCGTTTCGGGAAAATCGTTATTGTTATGCTTGTTTATTAAGTCTTGAATTTCTGAATCTCGTTTTTGCTCTACATGAAGCCAACCCTGATGCAATTCCACAAAATTTACTGTCTTGGCTATAGGTTTAGAAGAGACTTGCGATGTGGAAGCTAAGCTGTTGGGGTCTGGCAAGGCGTTTCTCGAGAGGTAATCCGCATGTTCCATGCCACGACCCTCGCGATATATGATATCGAAATCATATGCTTGCAAAAACGCCCAACAACGATGAACGCGTGGAGTTAGATCAGTTTTCGATTTCGATGCCTTTAGTGAGTTACAGTCCGTGAAAACCTTGAAACGTCGGCCGTATAGATAGTGCCGGAAATGTTCAACCGCTCGTACGACTGCCAGCTTTTCTAGTTCGTACGAGTGGTAGCGGGATTCGACTTCAGATGTTCGTCGACTAAAATATTCCACAACATGTGGCAGGTCGTTCTTTTTCTGTATTAGGATTGCCCCATAGCCCTCCGAGCTAGCGTCGCAATGCAATTCAACGGGTAAATCTGGGTCAAAGATCGTGAGAACTGGTTCGGACGTAAGTATCTCTAGAATGGTATTGCGTATCTTTTCATATTTTTCGTCCCATTTTATAGGACCCTTCAGTTTTGTTAAGGGGTACAACGGACCAACAACATTCGTAAATTTAGGGATAAATTTTCGGAAATACGATGCAAGACCTAAAAATTGACGGACTTGCGTCGCAGTTTTGGGCTGGGGAGAGTCTATTAAAGCCTGTATTTTGCGCGAGTTTGGTCTCACTTCTCCGCACTGCAGAGAATATCCCAGGAAGTCTATTTTCTTCTTCATAAATCTACATTTTTTAAGATTTAATGAGAACCCAGCGGTAGAGAGAGCATCTAAGACTTCATTAAGACGTGTGAGACCCCCGGATATATCAACAGAGTGACATAAAACGTCATCCATGTAAATTAGGGGCTTATGCATCAGCTGATGAACAGCCTTCGTGATGCAGCGTTGATAAACGGAAGGAGCATTGCGCAACCCAAAGGGCATGGTGAGATATTCGTACTGCCCCTCGGGCGTTACAAATGCTGTCTTCTCTATTGAGTCACGGTTGATAGGGATCTGATGAAATCCTGATGCCATATCTAAGGAGGAGAAGTAATGGGCACCACTAAGCTGATCTATTTGTTCCTCAATACGAGGGAGAGGGTAATGCTCGGGTCGTGTATTGGAGTTAAGCTCCCTATAATCGACACACATTCTGTCAGTGTTGTCTTTTTTCTTCACCAAGAGAATGGGGCTCGCGAATGGCGAAGAGCTTTCCCGAATTACACCCGCATCCAGGAGTTCCTGAATCTTTTCTCTAACGATTTGCTTTTCAATTGGTGCTAGCCTATATGGACGTCTTTGAACAGTCTTATGGGGGTCTAATAAATCAATTTGTAACTCTCCTGTTTTCACACGCCTATGGGGAACACCCTCTATGAAACAGCTAGCAAATTTGTTCAATAGTTTAATGAGATTGTCTCTATCGTCACCTGTCAAATCCGTATCTATCTGAGTAAAGTCTGGCTTGGTAGCAATCGACTCGCAAACATTAGCTTGTTCCTTAAAATGAAATATCAAGTTATCATTATCTATTTTAACGCTCACACCATTTTCTAAAATGTCCCTACCTATTATAACGGGGTCCATGAGGCAAATATCTGGTACTACGTGAAATGTCAAAGTTTGCAAAATATCTCCAAGATTTACCTCACTCGAAATTTGTGACGTACATTTTATTTCATCGCCTCCAATACCTGTAAGATACACGAGATCATTGCGCACAGTACCTGGGAATTTACAAGTGAAACTCTCTTTTATTAAAGAACAAGACGACCCACTATCAAATAAGAAGAAGACCGACTCACCGGATAACGTCCTCAAGGTACCTCTCGACAGTCGTTGTTCGCAGAGATTGACCTCCTTCCTCGCAGCAGCTCCAGCACCCTTCCCTTTTTCATGACAATTCGTTGCAAGGTGTCCTGGACTACCGCAAATGTAGCAGGTCACTGTCGAAGTCCTGTCGGGAGCACGTGCAGTGGTTGAGGAATCTTGTTGCTTAGTTGTTGCAGAGGAATCTTCACGTCGCTTTCTACAGTCGGCTTGCCGATGTCCTGGGATTCCACACCAATGACATCTACCGGGAAATCTTGAATCCGTACTTCTAGGTCGCTTGGAATCAGGTTCTTGGATTTCAGTAGCCTCCAGTTTTCTCTTCAGTGAAATGCCGCTTAAGATTCTAAATAGCAGAGCTTTAGTAGTGATAGCATGTGCATTTAGTTCGCGGCGTATCAAACCATCTTTCTGGCATAAGATCGATATAACGAATCCGGTTATAGCTTCTTCTGGCAATTGAACCTTAGGTATACGTTCGATCATATTCCATAAGCGTAAGCCACTTTCTGATGCAGTTTCCTTAGCTCCTATTTGAAAGCGCAATATCTCATCGAAATGATCTTGAAATAATTTTGGTCGACAAAATCTGGCCATCAAACTTTGTTTAACAGCGTTCCATGTTAGCTCATTCAAATTTAACTTGGTCAAGCAAGAGGCTGCGCGGCCTTTTAGTGCACTGGTGAGAGCCAGAAGCAAGTCCACGCCCTCTAAGTTTTTGCTCAAAACTATAACTTCTGTAATCTTGCACCAACCTTCAATATCCGCATCAGCATCATCGGGATTAAACTGAACGAGCTGCACTGCATTAGACTGGGCGCTGGTACTTGCCACCGGCGGTTGCGACGTTGCTAACATGCGTGTAAGCAAGGCTTCCATATTTCCTAACAACTTCAGGGCACTATTTTCGTCAGGTGGTCGTTTTTCTTCGGTCGGCAGCTCATGGGATCCCACTTCTGATGTGGGCACGTGCCCGTCCACATCAGAGTCAGCCATGCTTCAGCAAGTGGCAACGTGGGTAGGAAGCAGCAAAGAATCACTCGAGTCACAATCAAAACTATTTAATTTAAAGTTATTTTAACAAAATGTCTTCTGAACAGAATTTAATCGAAATACAGTCACTAGCAATCAGAAAAACACTAAATCAACCGAACCAAATTAATTCCGGAACATAAACGCATAGGATTACGCGGAACAAAAGCGATTCGTCGTATCAGTGGTGCGCTCGCCGTTGAAGTCCGAAAGCAACTGACATTCAACATGGCGGCGCCGACCATAGACTCGACGCTCCGCTAGACTGACAGATGTCAAATCTAGTTCCGACGTATCTTCAACAGATGGCGCTAGCAATGCGCCGTCACATATATAAAGCAGAAGAGTTTGTTTGTTTGTTTGTTTACTTGAACGCGCTAATCTCAGGAACTACTGGTCCGATTTGAAAAATTCTTTCAGTGGAGGAAGGCTATAGGGTATATATCATCACGCTAAGACCAATAGGAGCGGAGCAGTAATGAAAACTGTGACGCAGACGAAATTGCGCGCGTCAACTAGTAGAATATAATTCTTTCAAATCATTAAATAAATATAGACTTCCAATGAAACTTAAATTGAATGAATTGATTAAATCATTGAGGACGAGCGAGCGAGGTTAAAGCGACCGCGTATTAGGTAGACAAAAATAGAATAAATATTGATAGGAAGCTTATTATTACCTACCTAAATTTTGAATAGGTAGTTTAAAATTTACCTATTGGGCAAAATGTTTGCTTGTAAATCTGTAGGTAAGTCTTTAGTAGCGTTGAAAAAAGCAAGAAAATTCCCGTTTCTTTCCAATTCCGTTGTTCTTTTCAATATTACATTCGAAAGTTTGAAGAAAATTGGCCAGGATATGTTTCATGTTTTTTTTTCCAATGAAACCGAAAAAAATCGAAGAATATGAAAGAAACAGGAAACGTTTAATTTTTTTTTTAAATACGTACTTATTATATTTAACTTTCTATGCTATAACTCTTCCCATAATACTATGTATTACGTGCTAAATATCTCAATTAAACTTGATTTTTTCAAGTTTTCAAAACATTAAGTGAAAAATTCGAAAAAAAACCTATTTCTTTCCAAAGGATTCCTTCTCTTAATTTTTCTATGTAACATACGAAAAAAAAGGAAAAAAAAAATGTTTTTTTTTCGTGAAAAACACCACTTGTTAGTTGTTATTTTCGGCATTTTTAATGCTAGTCTTTAATAAAGTAGATTTGGATTTTAAAATCATATCACCATTACCTTATTTAAATCAAGAGTAGGTACCTACACAAATGTACTTTTGATTTAAATAAGACATCACAGGAAAAAAATCAATTTAAGCCGAAAGACGACTATTACTTGAATGACCACTCACCTAACACTCAACCAATGTCACGTCACGTGAAGTGGTCACGTCACGTGATCACTTCACCCAAGCCTTCACTTTGACATGTTTACAGAATCGACCGGCTGAACGTATTACACCGGTCCTGTGCGGGAAGTCTCGACATAGTTACCGATCACCAACCGACCGAATGCGGTCGTTAAGTCCTAAGACCGCCCATACACAGTCAATCTAGAACGCGATCCACGGGTCAGATCATTGATTTTGATCGTCGTTTCGTCGTCGTTTTCTGTAACTTATATGGTGTACATAATAAAGAGTATTCTATTCTATTCTAATAAAGAGATGGTAAGGTAATTATATCGTGACTTTCCACCGTGGGTCGTTCGCATCCCGCAGATTTCCTTGGCACCAGATCATTAATTATACACATAGTGGGCTTTTTTTTTTCAAGAAAACAAACACTACCTACACAAAACACAAGATATGCTACATAAAATATTTATATTTTTACCATCTATTTTTTTTTTAATTTTTATTTGTAATGGGTTTGCTCTTGACTCTAGTCTATGTCAGAGATGACGGACACATAGTCTACGATGAAGCGGGTCCTTTAAAATTATAGGACCCGGACTTTATCGTTAGAATTGGGCAGTAACCAAACTGTCTGTTTAATGAACGAACATGCTCCAATTGAAACGAATCGGTTCTACATTACTGTAATAATTGCTTTCAACTCTGTGGAAAGTCTCGCTGGATAAAAAGATTAAGGTTACTTTTTAGTCTAAAGTTTTTAACTATTATTTTGCTGTTGAATTTTCATTAAAGATAGATCCACCTACTTACTGCTTAGATGTTATAATTTAAGGCAAGGGCTTTATGTGCATATTTATACTGACTCACCATATCCTAAGTACAAACTGAAACGATGCTAGGCTAGGGAAATTTTCGTACAATTTCTTTCAAGGACTGAGAGGAGCTCGTGGCTAGATAATAACAGCCGCACGGGTCGATCTTCAAGGTTAAGCAACGCTTGCCAAGGTTGGCTTGTGGATGGGTGACCATCTTAACATAGCGAGTTTCCTCCGTGCCTCGGAAAGCACGTTAAGTCGTTAGTCCCAGCTGTCATTTGTAGATCATTGGCAGTCGTTACGGATAGTCAGAAGCCAGTTAATCTGGCTCCAGTTTTGCCATGAAGTACCGGATTACCCAGTTAATGGGTTGTGGAGGTCTGGTAGGCAGTCGCTCCGTGTAAAATTCTGGTATTCAGCTAAATCCGGTATGACTGGAAGCCGACCCCAATATAGTTGGGAAAAGGCTAAGCAGATGAGTGATCTTTCAAGGACTGCTTAGCTAATAAGGTCACTCTAACTAGCCGTAATGTAATACAAATTACCAATACAAACAAGAAAAAAAAATTAGCTTTATCGATAATGTTTCCGGTCAACGTAATCGAATACCTATTTCCATTTACGATCCCTATTCAAATGGAAAGATCCGGAACCAACTTTACTTACAAAGTCAACCAATTACGGGTCTACAAATGTTTGCACATCACAAACTTTTCAGAAGAAAGAATTTCGGAAAGAAATATCCATCATTGAAAATAACCTTGGAACTTGTAAAGGTCTTGAGTTTACATCCGCTGATTTGTTTCTTGAAAGGTATGTGTATGTCTAAAGCTTATTGAAAAGAAATCTGCCACTCGTAAAGTGGTAGTCATTAAATAATAACGCGATGCACCTGCAGCGATGATCGAAGAACGATAACCTTTTCTGTGAAACTTTACGTACAGCGCAGCGTAACGAACTAAACACAGACTAGGAAACGACCAAATTAGAAACAATTATTTTGAGATGACCCAAATCAGTGAATAATCTGCATTAATTTAAACTGAACAAATAACTGAGCTTGAAGTTACTGATACCTTATTAGAATACAAACAACCTTAGAATTGAGAACAAACTTTTAAGCAACATTTTCTCCAGAATTAATTAATGACGACATCTTCGAATTGTACAGGAGGCGTGTATATACCGTACGGTCAGCTGCACGTACAAGAACCAGTTGAATCACTAAGACCAACCCAGCTGCAACAAAATAATGGTACTGTCCAAGCCCCAAGAAGGTGTGGTTAACTGTACCAGCAACGTGAAGGGCGGTTTACACGAAGCCAGTACGATGGCGAAAATTGTAGAAACTTGCCATTGCTGGCCTTACCGGGATTGTTTACGCAAGGCCAGTCATTTTTGCATCTTTAGCGAACGAGACGAAAGTGACGCAAACAGAGGTCTGGCTAGAAAAATAGACAGGCACTCTGTTCACACCACTGCTGGTCTAGCCAGAAAAAATGATGACACGAAGAAAATTATAGGCCAGCGCTGTGACTTTGTGTAAACTCCATGTAACCTCTGGCACCTCATGAAATATTCAGTGGACAAACAGATGTCAGGTGGGTGCACGTGAGCGTGTTAGTAGCCGTCAAAACGATTACAACGTGACCAAATAAACTTGATATTGGACTGTAACTGTAGAGGTTAATATAGCCGCTATATTATATTAGACGGGAAGAATAATGTTTAATAACAAAACCTTCATAAATACACACGCTTTCAGTGATAACTTGGAATTTCCATATTAAGGAAATGTTTTATGTTCCGGGGTGTAACAAAATACCTACTGATGATTTTAACTATATCCCCGTATGTTCTAACTGTTTTATTCAAAAGCAACCTACTATAATTTGTGACATTTTCAAGAGAATACTAACAACAACGGCTTCAAGTAATATAATGTACTTTCTTACAGTTTCATTTCGGGTCATATCAGTACATCCATGGATTACGTCTTACAAACAAAACTTTTTATTTACTCATTATAAGTTTAGATCAGAGGAGCTCGTGGCTAGATAATAACAGCCGCCGCAGCTCCGTGCTTCAGAAAGCACGTTAAGCCGTTGGTCCCGGCTGTCATTTGTAGATCTTTGGCAGTCGTTACGGATAGTCAGAAGCCACTCTTGCCATGAAGTACCGTGTTACCCAGTTAATGGGTTGTGGAGGTCTGGTAGGCAGCCGCTCCGCGTAAATTACTGGTATTCAGCTAAATCCGGTTTGACTGGAAGCCGACCCCAATATAGTTGGGAAAAGGCTTGGCAGATGATGATGATAAGTTTAGATCAATAATGTGGTGACCGGGTTGACTATCTAGCAGCAGTACTTAGACGAACTAACCAAATAAAGTGAAGGAACTTTCGTAAGCGCATTAGTACTTCCACACATTCCTCTAACGACAACATTAACTCTTTATAGTATTAGCCCATCTACTATGACAACACAAACAAACCGAATACCTAGCAGTCACTAATCTGTTCATCGAAATACAACCCAATTAACAGGCTACAGGCAAATGACAGGCCAGGCATCTGTTTACTGCTAGCTCAAAGACGTCAGATTTGGAAACATATGAATATACAATCGATGCCCGACACTGGTTGGATGAACGGGTCGGGATGGTCAGACATGTTGAGATAGCTTGTTTGTGGTCATAAACTTGGTCTTGTTATCTTGTACGACGTAGAGAGAGCATGTTATAGTTGGTTGGGATTTAAGTTAGAGATTAGTACTTGCTGAAGTTAGATTTTAATGGATTTGGTGAAATATTCAGCTTCAATTATACAACTAAGGTCTATGAGATATTGAAAAGATTAGTAAAGAGGCTTAAGAGTCTTGGGCTTGACAAATCGAATTTGTTTCAAGCAGCGAATAGGCATTCTCCGTATTAGCAATTGTTTTATTTTTTGACCGATATGTCTAATTTATGTCCATTATAAAGAGTTGATTCCATCATAAATACATAGGTATATAATTTTCCCGTACCTACGTAAAATTATAATCAAGCAAGGTAATTTTCCAAAACAATTTCGTGATCTCAAAATAATATCGCGATCTCATAAATCCCTCCCACAAGGAGGACCGATGATCCGGTGCGGGTCGCATGTAGCTTTTTTTTTTACTATTAATAGGCACGCGCTTGACCACCATCTCACCTGATGGTAAGCGATGATGTGGTCAAAGATGGAGCACGCTTGCCTAGCTGATGGATGAGAGACGCACAGGACCGGTTGTTGTGGCGACACTTGGAGGAGGCCGTTATGATGATGATATTCGCTTGTCAGCTACGTATGATTTACAATCGGAATGATCTTCCAATGATGTTGAATTTTGCAGAAGAGGCTTTTAAGTTTTTGCAGGTTAACTAAAATTGTTTACCGAGAGTATATTATTATTTTGTATATGACTATTTTTTTACTCTACCCCACACTTGGAATTTCTCCTGTATTGTGGGTGCGTTAACAAACTCACATTATACAAACGGCCAGACCCTGAACAACAATCTGCAGGTCATATAAATACTTGTTCCGTGCGGGAATCGAATCTACGCGATACAGCCAATCGCTAAACCACTGCGTCAATCGTGTCGTCAACTTCGTCAACATCAGCAAAAACAAATATTTCTTTATCTTATTTATTTAAATATGCTTTATTTTAAACATATAAAACTATAAAATATACAATTGGCGGCCTTATCGCAAACGCGATCTCTTCCAGGAAACCTGGAATGGAAAGAGATAGCCTGGAAATGAAATGGGGCTACACTTGGTGTAAATATAATAGACAATTTTAACAAAGAAATATACGTAGATAGTAGGAACTGAAACGTTATACAAATCATACAATATACAAAAATATATACACAAAAACATACATACTTATAAGCACTCGTACTAATAATTCAAATATCATAGTGACAAGTAGTGTTCCTTAACTTGACCTACAGATACTAGTATCTTGTTATATAATTATATTAATACACCTATTCTTGACGAATTCTCAATGTCACGAAGATACGTAAACCTCTTCCAATTAATTGATTACATATCATCACTATATCTACTACATATTATGTAGTAGATATTATGTAAACAATTGAATTGGATATCAGCTTGTTTTTTTTTTTCACAACATAAAACAAGATACGCATTCTAAATATCGCATGAGTAGGTACTGTAGTATCGGGGGTTAAGGCGTAGCGGTAGGTAGTTGTACAATCAAAAACTGATGTAACTTTTAAGGAAAACCATTCATTTTATATTGCAAGGAAATATTTTCATAGAATCCTCATTTTAAAAAGAACCAAATTCACTAGTCATTATTTGAATTCCTAATCTAATATATTTTTAACTCTTTTAAGGCTTTCGTAAGTAATGAGGCTACACCTCCATAGAGGCTACATGAGCTACCCCCCTAAGAATGGAGGATACTAAGAAAGATTTCTTGTAATCATCCATTCCCAGCCTTGGAAGAGTTAAGCACCTACCTACTCCTAACCAGGATTTCTTACCTATCCCCGGACATAGCTGACAAACGCAAGTACATCTTTAGATGCAGCTTGAATCATGCCTTGCTTAGTAAAGTATATTTGCAAAGTTATTGAGTGCTTATGTTTTGCTTAAGCAACGCAAGGCATGTTTGGGCCCCAGTGCGAAAAAACCGGGGTAAAAGTCGTACCGTACTGCGATCTCCTACTATATTCGATGTGGCTTGTAAGCTAACTAAATAATCTATGTGGTTGCCCGTCGGACAATCAGCGTAGGTCTACTCTGTCAAACGATTTAAATTTTAACATTGAACTTACTCCAGCAATCATAATTTATAGGAATTGAAATTAACTGCCTCCATAAACAGCTCAACCAATGGTGACAACTAGCCACGCCTTGCGAAGGCTGTGCCCCGTATGCAAGGTCAGTATTACCGCCCATGGAGTCCTTTAATGGCGTTTAAATGAACACTATACTGGAGTAACCTCAGCCTAGCTAATAACTTTTATTAACGCGCTCTTCTCAGTCTGGCAGCGCCCTCGAAGTCGCCGATCAACGTACATGTCCTTCTTCAAATATTACATGAAATAGAAAACACAATTAATAACTTATTCAACCTACCAAACTAAAATAATGTTTTTGTTTACATGAAAATAAGAATCCAATTGTCATCTGCTTCGACATCATACTTTTTCTACCATAGATCTAAGTATTTTTTTATACTCTAACATAAAATGGTTTCAACCTATTTACATGGACAATCTATAAGGCTCTACATACACTTTACATAGTAGGTCTGTCACCTATGAGTACTAAATAAACTGACTACTGCCATACATCTGGCATTGTTGCATGGAAGTGTGAAGTACTACTTCCATACACGAAATTTTTTGTCTATCCTGTGCCTTTTCCTCTCGGCTGGCACGGCTGGCAAATTTCAAATGTCATGTTTTCGTCATACTCCGTTGCGTATCGCGGGCGCCCGCTTATCGCAAGCGTAATATGACCCGCAGCACAAAAAACCTTATCTCTCCGCTCACAAAGCAGCTATTCACACACTTGAAACTGTTATGGGTTCTTAAATTATGTCACTTTGTATTAGAATGTAAACAATATTCTTATAACAAACCGAAATATAAACATTTTGGATAGATACGAGAGTACTTGCTGAAAGCTATTTTGTTGTATTATTATGTTGATTTCTGACACAAATGTTGGATCAATTTACACAAAATTTTGGAATTAAGGTCATAAAAAGACAAGTAATCTAGTGATGATGTTATTTTACGAGATAAAAATCGACTGCCGCAATATTTAAGCCCAAACTTCATAGTACGCGGAGCAGACATTTTGATTTACGTAATTTGTATTTTTGTAAACAAACATCAAGAATATTCCAATAAGATTCCAATAAGAAATGTTTCTAGATTACTAGCCATGTATTCACGAACTCATTTTTAATTGTATATCGTTACAATATGCCACTATAATTCTGAAATATCAAATTACTTACGTACGGGAAGAAATCCGGTAACTAGTTTTGTTTCGTAATTTTCACCAGATAATTTACACTTTTGACGTTGAATATTAGTTGAAATTTAACGAAAATAAAGTAAATTATGATTTGCTATCAATACTTGGCTTATTTTCCACAGAAAAACACGTAAAAATCGAAAATTCTCGCGCACAAGTTGAACGAATGTTTGTTTGATTTGACAAATGTATTTTGTGACATTTCTTATCTTGTCAAGCGTATTTTTTTTTTCCGACAGTGTTCCCATATGAAAAATATTATATACCATAGAGTTCAATCGTTGAGAAAAGAAAATTAACCGTAAAAATTACTAAAATTTAGTTTTAAATCCGTAGGTCGGGTGGAGCCACAGGGACCCACCTGACTGTTGACGGTATTGTGTAGTGGATCCGAGGGGATCCACAAGCCAGCCGAGATTTGACACATTATGACCAATTGTTTTTATGCTGTCATGCCATTTACCACCCTATGAATTAATCTATACAAGGAAAACGTTCGTGTTTCGTTGTTATTAAAAATAAAATTATATGTTATGAGATCAGAGAACATGAAAATAACTAAAATTATATAACTAGCAAGCGTAAAAGGAGGAAACTCAAAATAAATATAAACTTTTCTAAACAAAACGTTTCCTGACTTTATAATAGTGAACATTCATCATTGGTATTTTATAACTCACTTGCTCGTTGCCGTGGCTCCGCTTTTGTGGTTTCTCATACATGATAAAGTAGCTTATGACATTTTATGACCGTGTAGCTCATCAGTGAAATAATTATCTTAGTTGGATCAACACTTCCATACCACAAACTAGCTTTGCCCACGGCTTCGCTCGCTGTATTACAGATTTTCGCAATAAAGTACACCGAATATTGATAACTGTAGCGGCATCAAGACCGCCACAAGAAAAACCTACGGAGCAAATCCACATCGCAACAAAAAGAACCGCGACGCCATCTATCCGACTAGCAGCGAACTACAACGTTGAAATCCTGCATCGCGCAAGCAGAGTTTACCGTGCGATTTGAACATATACATCAGCCCGAATATCAACTATCGGGCAGTAGCCCGCCAGGCACAACAGCCGCCTGGTCGGAGGATCCTCCTTTTCAATTGAGGTGTGTGGGACTTTACTCTCTGTTCCGCATACCTCTAAACTGGTGACCCTCGACATTGAACGTCAGCGCAGCCTACGTGCAACTACTTCAGCGTGACGTCATCATCACTTCTCCTCATCGTGACCTCAAGCTCTCGAGCAGCGAGTCATACAGCCAGCCAGTACCCACGGCTTCTACGGATATCCTGACCACCAGCATGCAGCAGCCGCGCATTCCTGTTCAGCATCCTCAGCCTCAATCATCACCCCGACTCACTGGGGTACCGCAAACAGTTCCGACTCACCGTGAACTCTGCGACTACCGGTTCCGACTCACTGGAGCCAGCAACAGCACCACTCCGACTCACTGGAGCAAGCAGCATCATCCCGACTCACTGGGATCCCATCACCCCGACTCACTGGGGCATCGCATATAGTTCCGACTCACCGTGAACTCTGCGACATCCGGTTCCGACTCACTGGCGCCTGCAGCATCATCCCGACTCACTGGGATATCTCATCACCCCGACTCACTGGGGCACCGCATATAGTTCCGACTCACCAAGAACTCTGCGACTTCCGATTCCGACTCACTGGAATCAACCTTCAACTGGCTTGGCAAACATCTCAAGATACAAGGACGACTCATCCACTATCGACCTCCGGTCTCCGGAGGGGAGTGATGTAGCGGCATCAAGACCGCCACAAGAAAAACCTACGGAGCAAATCCACATCGCAACAAAAAGAACCGCGACGCCATTTAACCGACTAGCAGCGAACTACAACGTTGAAATCCTGCATCGCGCAAGCAGAGTTTACCGTGCGATTTGAACATATACATCAGCCCGAATATCAACTATCGGGCAGTAGCCCGCCAGGCACAACAGCCGCCTGGTCGGAGGATCCTCCTTTTCAATTGAGGTGTGTGGGACTTTATTCTCTGTTCCGCATACCTCTAAACCAACACCAACATTAGGGTCCCGTCTTTCTCTGAGCGCCAATCACATAACACATTACCAATTTTACTGAATTTGTCAAAAAACCTCATAAATGTTTGACAGATTGCCACTGAGATGCGAATGCGGACGATGCTTAAATATAAGTAGATATTACCTTCTGCACCAAAATACACTTTCGCATTGATGATATTTGTTAGAGATAAGATAAGATAAGTCTTTATCATCCTTAAACATGGTATAAAGTTGTTACAGTCAGGTATTAATCTTAGGTCCACATGTTTAGCTATACAGAATATGTATCAATTGCATGCAAAATATTATAATTTAATTGTTGTTCAATGTCAAGAATATAAGGTCAATACAATAATATAATAGTTTTCAAAATTATTCGCGTAAATGTCCAAAAGATTATAGTTTATTGTTAAAAAAATCTTTAATGTCATGAAACATATGTTCTTTCAGCCATTTCAATCATTTGTTTTTAAAATAGTTACATAACAAATTTATTTCTTTTGGAATTTTATTATAAATGCGTATACACATGACCATGAAACATTTCGCATACTAGGCTGATTTAGGAGTATCTTGCAATACAAGTCTACATGGATCTCTACTCCGAGAGTTCTTTTGATAGGCTTTTTTGAACAATCCCTTATACATAATTACAGATTTTGTAAATGTAAAGTGATGGAAGTGGTAAAATACATAGCTTTTTAAAGAAACCTTTACAGGACTCGTCAGGACGGATACCACAAATTGCTCTGACGCATTTCTTTTCCGCAATAAATGCTCTGTGTCTATCCGTGCTATTACTCCAAAAAATGAGTCCGTTTCGTAAGATGGATTCTATATAGGCGTGATAAGTTGTAATAGCGGTTTTTTTGTTTGTTACATTATTTATTTGTCTGATAACATAAACAAACTTATTAAACCTGCTGCATAAATTATCCAGATGTACTTTCCAATTAAGATCTTGATCTATGAGTACTCCTAAGAATTTAGTTTGTTGAACTTCTTTTAGCCTGTCAATATTAAGTTTAAAATTGTTTTTACTAATTATTGATTTATTAAACTACATATAATTAGATTTATCCAAATTAATTTTTAATTTATTAGTCTGTAACCATTTTAAAATGTTGTCAATAGTATTATTAATGTCCATTTCTTGATCAGATTTAGTTTTATATTTTTTGTCAGTTGTCACAATAATTGAAATGTCATCTGCAAATAATACACATTTATGATTAGTCAATAGTGGTAAGTCGTTTATGTATAATAGAAACAATAAGGGTCCTAATATACTCCCTTGGGGGACTCCGCAATTATTAACTCTATGGTCTGATGAATACGAGGTTAATAAATTTTCATTTGCTTTATTAATAATAACGTATTGTTTTCGGTAGCTTAAATAAGACGCGATCCACTGCAGTGCTAAACCTCTTATGCTACTTTTTTCTAATTTTTCCAACAAAATACCATGTGCCACAAAGTCGAAGGCTTGTGACAGGTCGAAGAATAGTCTTTTCGTTAAATAATTTTAATTTAGGAATTTATGAACATGTCCTAAAAGATTAGCAATTGCTAGAGTTGTTGACTTGTGTTTTTGAAATCCATACTGTTCTTTTGTTATTATTTTGTACTTGCTACAGTAGTCGGTAAGTCTCTTGTGCATACATTTTTCAAATAATTTAGATAATATAGGTATAGGGGTTATCGGGCGATAATTTTTAACATCATTTTTATCGTTTTTTTTTTTTTTTTTGGGACAAGCCCGCCACACATTCCCAACCACTGCAACTCCTGAAAGCCAGAATCAACAGTGGCGACCACCAGAAAAACGCCGAGCCAATGAAACCCGACGAGTCCCGGAGAAACGATTCAACTGTCTTGGATCCTGCAACGAAATTAATCAGAAAAGTACAGCGGAGGAGTAGGAAAAAAAAAAATATAATTTCCACTTCCCTCCGTATCAAGCAGGATACAGAATAGAACTAGGCCAATAGGCACCAAGGGACAAATACAACTGGGTTAAGCCCAGTTGCCAAGCACCACGGATTATCTTACCACTTAAACTAATGGGTCCTAAATTGTGAGCTACTTTTGATTCCAGTAATAGGTATGGCAAAATCGCTTGAACGCACGGAAATTTGTTCTGGTTTCAACAAGGTCCGTATAGTAAACTACCCCAGATGTAACCTAAATACTATCTAACATAATATTGCGTTCAGTTTGTCAAAGACTACACTCCCACAAGATGTGATGTGCGGATTGTTCGTATTCATGGTCAGCTGTAGAACATTGACATAAAGGCGAGGCCACAAGCTTAAAGGAAAATAATTTACTCTTAAAATTGCCATGACCTGTGAGAAATTGGGCAACACAGTGATCTACCTCCAGCCATGTCCTGTCCAGCCCCTCACGAACAACTGGAAAAAATTGGTGGAGGTGACGGCCTTTGATGGAATTTTCCCACCTACATTGCCACTCGGATAAAAGTTCCTCCCAGACATCAGTCTGGGGTTTTAGTAATCTAGAGATCTTAGCACGGCCGCGTTGCGGTAAGGACTCTGGGTCCGTAATCTTTCTAGCGTAGTAGTACATAGCAGCACGCCGCTGCACTTCTAGATCGACTGGGAGAACACCCGCCAGCACTGGTAAGGCTTCAGTACTAACCGTCCTATACGCCTTGCATAAGAATATCAAAGCCAAACGCTGGCTTTGAAGCAATTTACGTCGTACCGCACCTATGGTGGCCCTATCGGCCCAGACAGGTACCCCGTAGCACATACAACCCAAGTAGGTAGCCCCATAAATAGTTTTTAAGGTTTGAAAAGATAGACCCCAAGTAGCTTTGGATATTCTCGTCAAGGCGTAGAAGTTCTTTTTTGCTTTCTCACCTACTGTTTTTATATGATCAATAAATGAAAAGTTATTTTCTAATAGCATACCGAGATAGCACACGAATTCTTTTCTTTTAACGGGTACGTTATTAAATTTAAAACTAGGCCAGGATTTAAGGTTTCCTTTTAAAATAAGTTGATAGGTTTTATGCGGTGCAAAGGTCAGACGGTTTCGATCCACTGTGATATTAATCGTAGGCATGTGTCAGCCAAATTCTCAAGGCCAGCACGAGTACTTGCCTGAATGAGAAGCAAGCCATCGTCCGGTAACCGGTTAACGAGCAGCCGCATGGGAGCGGAAGCGCGAAGAAATCATCGTAGCCAATATTCCAAACATATGGACCGATAACTGAGCCCTGAGGACATCCCATGGTTAGAGACTTAGTAATGGAATGATGTCCTAGTTTGAGTTTCACGGAGCCGTTTAGAAAGTAAGAAAGAATCAGATTATAGATGTTTTTGTAACAACCACGGTTTGTCATTTTAAGTAGTAGCATCGGCCACCATGCGTTATCAAAAGCGCCAGAATAGTCGAGAAAGATTTCAACCACATATTTATGTTCCGATAAGTTAATAATTTTACGAACAGAGAGCACCGCGTCGACGGTGGATTTACCAATAGTGAAACCAAATTGATTATTATGAAATTTAGGTCCATTCGGTAGTAAGCGCGGAACGATTAGTCGCTCTAAGAGTTTTCCCAAAGATGGAAGTAAGTTATGGGCCGATAGGACTTAGGGTCATCCGGGGGCTTATCGCCACTCTTCGGAATAATGCGTATAAAGCCCTGTCGCCATATTCGAGGAAAAATACCTTCCGCAATGCATCGGTTATATACTGATAAGATCGCGTCTCCGGCTGTCTTACACGCTTCTATAATCATTCTATTAGATATTTTATCTTCACCGGATGATTTGTTGAGAGGTAGTTTCTTGACAACGTTTATGAATTCGTCTGTGGATGGAAGATCTGAATCCGGTGATTCAGGTGGCACCGTGGCCCACGCTCTGATCTGTTGGTGGTATTCATTATCATTTACTGATGAATCGTCTGGTATAAGGGAATCAAGCAGAGCATCAGTTGTTTCTTCAATGCCATGCCGGTTGTGTATTAATTGTTTACTTTAATGTTTTGAACGTACGCAAGGTCGACAGATCTATTAGCTTTGAACTCGTGGTACAAAGGAGACCACGGACCCTCCTTATCAAGTTTATCAACAATTTACCGCAATAAATTACCCTTAGATTTTTCAACAGATGCTCTGTAGCGTGACTTGGCAACTCTAAAAGTACTTAAAGCAAGATTAAGGAGGTCCCCGGCAACCTTCGTTTTTTAGCTTGTTAAGCTGTCTACGAGCTCTACGAAAGCTTCTACGTTGTTCAACAAGGTAGTCACTCCACCAATCACATCTACGAATATTGGTCATGGATGCGCGACCAATAACAATGTCAGCACAGTAAGTGAAGGCGTCCGACATTATCTCAGCACTTTCCTCAGCTGACAGTCCATCGCGAGTGAAGTATTTGACATGACCAGTAAAAAGTGAGCCGAAGAATTCCTAATTCGCGCCCTTACTTTTATATCTAAAATTTCCAATTAAGTGTGACGAACCTTGAGTAAACATAGGAACAAACTCGTACACGATCAGGCGATGATCACTACAAGACGCGTCAGGAAGGACACACCACCTATCCAAGCGTACGTCTGCACTAGGAAGTGTGACGTCAATACAAGATTCGCCCATTTGGCTACAAAAAGTAGATGGTGCGTCTGGGGTGTTATGAATTGATAAATTCATCTCAGCAATAAAATCTTCGACAGCACAACGTCGTTCGGAATCAGTGGATCAAACTTTGCCATACCACAGGGAAGAAGATGCATTTACATCAGCACCTACTATAACTTTGCAGCCCGCGAGCGACCGCAAGACGTGACGGAGATTATGTATATTATGTGGAGTAACTGGGTCTGAATATTGAAAGTAGCAGCTCACAACGTAAACCTTAAAGGTAGGCGATGATACTTCCGCCACGGCGCAATGAGGCGTCATGAGATTACTTATAGATGTTACAGTAAAGCCCGTAGAACGCGCTACATAAATTCCGGCCCGCGCCCTGCAGTCCAGCTGAACCACCCTGTGACGTAAGCGCGCGTTTTGGTATTGTTCCTGAATAAGTACTATGTCAAGATGATAATCCACAATCAAATTATCCAGCTCAGATGTCGCCACCCTATCGTTATGGAGATTTAATTGTCCTATGGTTAAAATATCCATTATTAGTAGTTAGTGTTTAGGATTAATTGTTCTAGTTTCAGTTTGTAGGTAGTACACTCTTGAGATCCGCAGCGATGATCACACGGTTTTTTAAAGCGTTTGCACGCCACGCAAGTCGGTTTAAAATTTAAGTCGTCCTTATGCGGGCAATCATTTGTTTCGGGTGCCTCCGAACAATTGGCACAGGTCGGTTCCTTACTAGCGCAGTGTTTCTTAACGTGAACGAACTGTTGGCAATGCAAGCACCGAACTACTTCTACATCATCAATAAAACAGCAGGTAGCCCAATCAATAAATAATTTATCCTTGGTAGTCACTAAGTGTTTACGTACCGCGGGTTCTATTTCAATGCCAATCCATTTCCGACCGTTATCTAAGGAGCGCCTACGAATAATTTTGGTAGACTTTATAAAGTCATCCTCTTTAATTTGTAGCTCATCCTTAATATTTTGGCGGTAAAGCGCGTTCAGAAAAGCGCCATCATCCATTGATGATGGAACATCCTTCACTAACAATCTAGGGCGTCTACTCTTTGGCTTTTCTAGTCGTAAACCAGCAGCCTTTATAGCATCCACAGATTCTAACTTTCTAAGTTGAATTTCATTAGCAACGCGTAGTACGACACCAGATTTCGCGGTTTTTTTCACGCCTTCAATTTGAAAACCGTCGTCACTGGGCTTAATTGCCTTCATGAGCGCTTGTTTTGTCGCGGACGAAGTGTTATAGTCGGCTGACCGGTCCGCGGTAGGGTATGCGACCACACAAGGTAACGGTGGTCGGAACTGCATAATTGCATATGAAATTTTACAGTTGTTATTGACAGGATCGGGATTGACAGCGTTATTCGACTTGATTTTATCTAATTCGCGTTCCGTATTGGCTAACTTCGTCTCGTTGCATGATGATTTTATGGCCAGCATAGAAACAATGGCCGTGACACGCTGTGTCATATCCATGATAGCTGATTTATTTGAAACATTAATTCGAGAGCCCTGATCATTCACTAGGTCGTTAATTTTAGACAGGTATGACGACGTCTCGGAAACTAAGTCACAATAGTCGGTATTGCTCACATCACTGACATTTAAAATCGGCGAGGATTTTTCCACGGTTTCGAATGTTTGATGAAGCCGTTTGGACCTATCATCGGGCGAAATGTATGATGGAGACATTTCGCTGAATAAACGTTCGCCACGGTCGCCACGGGCGACCTTTGGGTTTTAGTATTTCTACGAAATATTTCTCCGCCGCGATCTGGTGGGTCATCATTTGTTGACATCATCATTGACGGAGAATACGATAAATAAACGTATTAGAACGCGAATGAATGAAATTAAAGAATTAAACAAATAAATATCGATCGATTAAGTTATTTCGCGGTACCCACACACAGAAAAAAATAAATGCACTTACCGAAGGCTGGAGAAATTGACTAATTAGCAATAAAAGAATAGACAGACAGCTTTAAAAACTTACAAAACACGCACTTAATACACTATGCCACAGCTAGGAACAGTTCACAAGCCTTAGAATAAACACACAATGCAAATTCCGAATTTACACCTCACAGCGCACAAGTGGGAAGGGAAGTGACAATCAGTTCTGTACTGCAAGTTTTCATTATCCTTGTACTAATTCCATCGTAACCTTCTAAATTAGTGTTACTTAAAGAGGCCACCTCATCGGAGGCAAGCCCCCTCCCTTTACCTCCTTTTTGGCCCTTACCCCGCCTACTGGTGGGGATTTTTCGGACCGAGGCCATCTCGTTTGAAGACAACCCCCGGTTATCCTCCTGCCGGGGCCGCTTTCGAAAGAACTTGGAGTTCCCTGCAGCAGCCCCCACTTCCTCGCGTCCAGAGCTTGCCGAGCCGACGCCTGACGCAGAGTCCGAGTCTGACCCGGCATCTCCTTGACGCTCAAGCGAGCCCTTCCTCCATAATTTGGAGGGAGCCTCCGCGCTACGTGCGCCCGACCCCTTGTCGGGCGTATTAAAATTATAACCGATCAATTCCTTAAAGGACGCCTTAGATCGGGAGCCTCCTCGGCTCTTGTTGCCACTGGCAAGCGGTTGAGAAGCTAGACATTCGTTGCCCCCCCAGAATACGAGGGGCATAACGCCTCCAGAGGAGACGTGGCGGATTCTCCAGCTGCTGAGCAGCTGGTACCGCCCTGGGGTAGTTTTTTCCGACTGTCTTTTCCATAATGTTCCTTTTAAGGGTGCGGTCCCTATCACCTTCGCCCACTCACAGGGTCCCTCTCTTCCTCTACTTGCTCACTGCCCTCACAGTCACGTCTGATGAGCAGACGCGTACCAGAGAGCAGTGAGCAAGATTCCATCCTTTGAAGCGCACACCATCCGAAAACCAGAAACAGTTCCAGTTTCCGAACGGTGTGCCCCTCACGTGTGTGTGTCCCTCTTTGTCTGATCTCTCGCTTGGACCTTTCCGGCATAAGTAGCTCTACCGGCAAAGCTCCAAGATCACTGAGACTCACAAGCCCCACCACGACGGCAACGTGGGACACTCGGTGGGGAACTACTCCTCTAGGCGCCACTTCGCTATCCGTGTTTTTAATTTTTTATAATAAAAATAGTACATGTTTTTAAAAAAATAACAAAACCAAAATTATTTCCGTTTGTATTGCAAAGTAGTAATCCTTCATATTTTTTATCAAAGGATTAAAAAAAAATTATAATCTTTTGATAAAAAATATGAAGGAGTAAAATGGTTTCAACTAAACGATTTGGAGGTGATTTGGTGATTTTTTTCTTATTATGTGATACCGATACATAAATTCTGGCTAAACCAAATTACGTATCATAACATGTACATTACTACATATTTTTTCAAATGTAAATTCCCGAAAACAAACCAACGATTTTAATTACTTAAAACTGAGAAATTACGGTTCAAACTCACCCCTATAACATCTAAACTTAACACCAAATATCCCTATCTGTTAGCATGTTTATTTATCCGTAATGTAAGCTGTAAACTGATTTGTCAAAGATCGAGTTCGGAGCGTACAAGTTGGCTGGTCTCATGAATATGCAAGCGTGGTTTGGACTGGCTTGCCAAACTTATATTAAACGCATCGCGGGGACAATGATCCTATCGCCACTGATTGCTTCGCTAGTATGGGGTACAGGTTATTTGTATGTTTATAAATGGTTTGTATCTTTTATCTTTTGGTGTGTGGTATAGAAAAGGGAAGGTGCTGAAATTTTCGTGAGGGTGTAATTGTTTTGGGTTATGGTCCCTTTTCTAAAGCCCGCTTGTACAAGTCAGAGGTAACTTATGGACTCGAGAGTTATCTTAGGTGAAGTGAACATAAAGTGAGCTGTCAATCCACACAAATAAGATGGAATATTTACACGGTGAGACGTTGACAGAATAGACTAACTAAATCTAATAACTGGCTGTTATGTATCATCATCTGCCTAGCCTTTTCCCAACTATATTGAGGTCGGCTTCCAGTCAAGCCAGATTTATCTGAATACCAGAATTTTATGAGGAGCGGCTGCCTACCAGACCTCCACAACCCATTGACTGGGTAACACGGTACGTCATGGCAAGACTGGAGTCAGATTTACTGACTTCTGACTATCTGTAACGACTGCCAAAGATCTACAAATGACAGCCGGGACCAACGGCTTATGGTGCTTTCCGAAGCATGGAGGAAACTCGGTATGTTAAGATGGTCACCTATCCATAGACCAACCTTGGCAAGCGTTGCTTAACCTTAAAAATCGACCCGTGCGGCTGTTATTATCTAGCCACGAGCTGCTCACTGGCTGTTATGTATGATACCTACATTTTTCATTTGAACATATATCAAAGGTATCATACATTACAGCAGTGTTCGCAAGTGTTGGTATAATTGGACCTAAATATTAGGGTCCGGTCAGCTGATGACAATCAATAAATGATGCTTTCTTTTGGATGCTATCAGCCACCATCTAAAGGTAAAGAATTTTCTAATGATGGGATTAGGCTGTGTAAACAGGCTGCTGGATGTCGTGGAACAATTTAAAAACAATGACATCACATACATATGTAGGATAGTACGAGTAGAATAGGTTCTAAGTAGAAACCAAGAATTCATTCGATAGAAACTCTTTGCTAATTCACTTCTCTTCTAAATTTAAAATTAAAAAAAAAACCTAAAGCCAGATTCTGTTTTCGTAACATAAAATTGCATTTCCACGTCTTAGAATGTCTGAGTGCATCCGAACATTTAAACCAATCACGAAAAATATAAAACTAAACAAAAATAGTGCTGCGCTACATGCAGTGGCTGCGGATAAAAATGAAATTGACACTACAACGGGCATCTCTAATCCTGTTAGAGTCGCCGAAATCGAGATAGCCAATCAGAGCGGGACTGACAAGGATTTAACAATATTCCTATATTTCATGGTAGAGTTAGTCGATGGGCTTAATACGATAATTCCATTTTTTACGTCATTGGGTACGACGCCCCACGATGACGTATGTACAGGGTGCGCACATTCGTCACGGTGATGCACACACTCATTTCTGTCCCCCTATTGTGATTGGATATCAAACGGATATTTTATTGCAACTCTCGTTTAAATATGTTGAAATCGACGTCACAGCGTTTGACACGTGTTTAGCATTCGACTTAACTGCTTTTGTTGCCAACGATTGGGGGATGGTATTGTTAAATTGCTGAGCGAATTAAAGTGTTTTAATTTGCTAAGTAATTCTTTTATAGTTTGATGTTCGGTGAAATTTGTTGTGTTAAAGTCTAAAACTCTTGATTAATTGACAAGTAGTGTAAAGTTATTAGTTACCACTTAAAAATATTGATCCGATATTGAGGAGATAGTTAATTGAGTTGACATATGCAATTAATTAACTATTTTAGCGCAGACTTAGTTTTTGGAATACTTACTTTTATTTTCTCATTACTATGTACCGTGATTGTTTCATACAAATATACCAAATAAAAAAATAGGAAAATCAACCTTCCTAAGCACTGAATTAAAGCAACCCAGCAGAGCGACGACCCGAGCTGAAAGTAAATATAAATTAATATCTGTAACACAGCCAAGTCTTCAAACTCAGATAATATACGATCAAACGCCAATCCACAGATACGAAGGGATCTATTGAATTGATTTCATTGATAGAGTTATGTTTAATTCATCCGTGTTATGCAAATGGGTTGGAGTTAGTAGTTCGAATTAGGGAATGTATTAAGTCACATTATAATATGCGTACTTAATTACGTTTGCGTACTTGAATAATGTGATTAGTGTCGATACATTACGTGTTGATTTTCGTTGCAATTATTGGCGCTATTTAATATACCTATACTTTTCAATATTACCCTTATCGCTAATTGTTCGGATTCATTATTACCTACCCAGATTATAAATTGATCAAGTTAAGAACATGGAGATCTTTACTTATGACTTAAGTTTGACCGGTTTTCATACTTAACTAAAGTGTGTGTGACATTTTGTCACTATTTTCAATAATCGACTCTCACTGTATTCCTTTTTGTTGAAGACTAGTTGTGGATTTTGTAAATTATTATTAAATAAAAATGTCACGAACAAGAATTTATAAATTTATTTACATTATTTTTCTTTAAAAAAATAGACCATCTTCAAATTACCGCCAGATAACATTACAAAGATAGCGCTACCGGCTACGTAATAATAAACTTTTTAATAATAAAAATAAAGCTGATATGACACGACCCACGTGCCAGCCGTCACCGCCTGTCATCCAGCATGACATGTGAATGACAGCGGGAGCCACCGGAATGAAATGACATTGCATTGTCGGGATTTGTATGCATGAGAAAGAACAACGACGAAGCGGCTGCGGATAAAGGGACAGCCTGTATATAGAAATGTGATGTGCAAAATTATGAAGTAATTTCTTTTATAATTATATTTCTGTTATTTTTTTTTCTTTTACGCTGTGCATTGAAGAATGTTAGCTTGGAGTTTTACGTTAATTAATGTAGAGTAAAATGAAGGTAGTTTAAGTACCACATATTAGGAGTTTTCGCAGAAACTGACACAAATGAGAAAATGGAGTGGCTTTTTATCTGCACTATAATATTATAAGTGTTACCTTTTGACGTCTTAACGGCTGAAAGGATGTTGATGAATCTTGGCGTACGGGTAGAGCATGTCGTAGAATAGTACTTTTTCTGCCGGGAATACTTTCCCTTGGGACAATTATCGAAATTCACACACTAGTGATTTTTAATCAGTTCCAATCGATTGGCAAATTTTTATTCATTCCGACATCATCATCAGAATAATAGGATGCCATTCTAATTCCCCGGCGGTCATAATTAGATTACTTGCAAGTATTTTCTTTTGGGACAATTTTCGAAATTCACACACTAGGTCAGCCGCTGTCAGAATCAAGTTAAATATAACTGTCGCTTGTTTATTCTGCATTGTAAAAGTAACAAATTACTGTTCAATGCCACTCCGTGAATGTGATCCGTTGTTTTATTCCTTCATTGAAGTTATCTCAATACAACAAACCGATTCGTTTCAAACATAGAATAAATGCAAACTATACTGTAAGCGCCAATCCCTAACGCACATAAAACATCTGACAAATTCGAGACTAACATTTGTATCTCGGGAGTTCTTCCAACTAAATTCTTTTGAATCTTTTCAATCTCGGGAAGGAACTAAGATGGCAATATGAGGTAAAGAGGGCGCTTAACCCGCTATTCACGAAGTCTATTCACTGTGGATCTATAAGCATTGTCGGTCTCAAACGGAAACAGGTCAGCTGGGAATATTGAAGATGCATGCTATGTTACGTGATATGGAAGATGTATGGAGGTTATTAATGGCGAATGGTTCTAGGAAGTTGATGAAACATTTGGTGACAATGTTTGTAAAGATTTCTCTCGAGTATGTTCGTGATAACGACAGGTTTTGTTTTGTGTTTTAGAGAGATATTCTCATTTATCTCTCTATGTCTATAAACTTTTATTTATATATGTACTTTACTTGCTTCTTCTATCGACTTAGCCCACGTAACTGTCGAAAATTATCCCAAGGGAACGTATTTCAGTGGCTCTCGGTAGAAAACGATTTTAGTTTAGGTTAATGGTTTGTTTTTTGTATGTAAAGAGATTCACATTCAAAAATAGCTCTGAGATTTGCTGATTGAGAACTAATTAAGTATCGTATAAGCTCGCCTTTACAATTTTCATCCAGCTTAAGCATCAAAGTAGTCATGGACCGACTACTTTGATGTTTAAGCTTTATCACTGTAAAGTTTCGGCCAAATCCGTCAATTTGTTTTTGCGTGCGAGAGTAACAAAAATCTATCCGTCCACACAAACTATTGCAAACATAGTACTCGTAGTAGGATGACCTCCTGTACCATTGAATTTTTGCTTTTGTTCATCTACAGCTACACTAATAATATTATAAAGAGGAAAAATTTGTATTTTTGTGTGTATGTTTGTAATGAATAAACTCAAAAACTACTTGACCGATTTGAAAAATTCTTTCAGTAATGGATAGTTACATTATCGGGGAGTAACATAGGCTATATTTTATTCCCGAACTCCCTCAGGAACGGAAACTACGCGGGTGAAACGACGTGACGTCCGCTAGTATAAAATAAAATAATAATAAATAGTAACGTGTAGTTAATATTCAAACAAACAAAAAATTAACGCATGTTTTAATGATTTTTAATCAGTTCCAATCGATTGGCAAATTTTTATTCATTCTGACATCATCATCAAAATAATAAGCTGCCATGCGAATTCCCCGGCGGCCATAATCAGATTACTTGCAAGTGTATATCGACGTTTATTCAAATGGCACCGGCAGAGGGGCGGCCTATTTAATTACAAAGCTAGACGCAGTCACTGATGCGTTCATGTGTGCAGTATTGAACTAACTCAGTCCATTTCTCCTGGCCGCCATGTAGATACAAATGTATAACGGATTTTTTTGAATTTAGAGTAGGTAGGGTATATTATTTTGTTACTGAGAAAATAATAGAGGTCTGGCAGGTCTGGGATTTCTGTCTAAAAGTCTGCAAACTACCAAAGAGTCATTTATCAATTCATTGACTGTCAGTGTCGATGTTCCTCGTTTCACTTTTTCTAACTAAAAATGTAACTCATAGATCAAGCGCTGAAAGTGCTTTGTTACAATTTGAAAATAATGGCACCAGGGAATAAAACCGAAGTTAATTACTTTTTAAAATGTTTTCATATTATAAATTATCCGTTCTATTGTAATAATTAAAATGTAAATTATAAAAAAAAACTATGAATAGTGGTAAAGGTTTCATACGTGTTGATTCATAGGCCACTTTTACTATGTCCTTTCTAGTACTTTATTTATATTATTCTATTTCGCTGAAGCTCGCTGAAGGTTGGTCCCAAATAATTATCATTAGAATTTTGACAGTCGATACGGATAGTTACAAGGCAGTCTTATCAAGAGGTTTCGTTCTACCTGCTGCTGGGGTGCGAAGGCCAAATTAGCAGCTGACGCCCTATGTAAAATTTTTGTACTCAGCTGAATCCGGTAAGTCCGAAAATCGACTCCAACATAGATGGGAAATGGTTTAAAATATTGATTATATTTAACTACATGCTTTGAAAAACGAAAAGCAGTTTTTGTAATTCGACTTTTGAATAGGCACTTTTAATTGGACGTCAACGACAACATAAAATGGGTGATTCAAATGAAAACATATTTGCCCACCCTTGATTATATTCACTTTTTAAAGGGTAAGGCCATAATGGCCGTTAATGGGTAGGTATAAAATAGTATTTTTATTTGAGGTAGGAAACCAACCATCTGTCAATAATGCCATTTATATGTTTACTGTAGGTATCCCGTTTTATTTTGTATGAATTATAATACTCATTTGTTTTTACACATTGGCGGAATAGTAGACATCGGCTCTATTTGCTATTAAAAAAATAAACTAGAAAAGAAGTTTCACTTACCTATCTTTGAGTTGGTTTCGACGTTTCTTTTCAGACTAGTCAGCTAGGAATAAACAAATAAATGCCAATTCAAATAATTATTAAAAACTTTCGCATTCGCATATCAGACGTAAATTAATAGAATTTGCCGTCTAGTTTAAAAATAAATTTTCGTGAAATTTTGCCTGGCAAAATGTAATTTTTAACCAATTTGCAAAATAAATAGGAATTTTCCTAGAAAAAGTCTTATAAAAGTAACTCTCTCTACGACTACCAAACCAATAGACATTTCGTTGTATCAGCCATGAACTGTTGTAGGTTACATATAAAAAGCCGAAGGGTAGGGCCACAGTACACGGCAATGACTCGGCGGACGCTTCTTGTTGAGGCATTGTCAACTATTTCCATTTAAACCAAGGGTGTCACCGTTTACTCGCAATATGTGGTAAATGAATTACTGAAGACTTTAAAGACGTTCCTTAACAGAAGTAGCAGAAGGAATGTGCTTTTTGCGCAAGGCACTTTTCATGTGCGAATCCATGATATCAATATTATTTAATGCAAAAGTATTGTAACTCTGTATGTTTGTCCTTTAGGTACATGCCATAACGGCTGGACAGATTCGCACGCAATTTGGTGCACAGGCGGACCATAATCTGGACAAGATACTTTATATTCTTGCCCGCGACTTTGTACGCGCATGTCCCGTTTTTCCCGTTCCCGTAGGAATGTCCGGAAATTCATTTTTTTAGTGCTCCTCTACACTCCAGAAACCTACTTGCCTTTCAGCTGTCTACGACCAGAAGAAATTAGTAGTTTAATATTATTTTGGATAGTTTATCTTTGGATAACAAAACAGTTTGAATTTCTCGAAGCTGCGTGCAATAGCTATGTAGTGGACGTTGCCAGCGCGGCAATCCCTGCTCTACGGGAAGGGCTATGAATATTTATCCCTCCTGTCAATTCTACTAACACAACGAATATATCAGTCAGAATACTATCGTTTCATTTTTCCGTCGTCACGTCTATTATGCCAGTCCGATCAATCGGTCAAAAGGAATTACGTAAGTCCGGCCAGGTAGCTGCTCCATATTCTTGCGGCAATGACCTGGATGTTCATCGATCACCCCTTGCGGTAGGTCGCAGGCTGAAGGTATCGCGTGACAAAACAATATAACGCTAAATATACCTATTTCACCCCGAATTTTCGGGGTTCTTACCTCATGAATTTCGTTTTGCGAGTCGGATTATTGATTAACTTTTTTATTTGATTGTTTGGGGGATTGGAGTTAGTGATTTTTCGAGGTTAATATTGCCGACTTTGGATAGGTATACGTGGGAGAAAAGTTTTTTTGTGAAAACGTAGCTAGGCGTACTTCCGTAGGTATAGTTCTGAGTTCAAAGGAACATAAGACGGGTTAATACAGGGTAACTCAACTTTTTAGGAGTGTTTCGAGTCGAGACACGTGTAAGGAAACTTATTTCGTACTAGACTTCACGTCTTAATGAGTTAATTAGCTGTTGGAAATTTTTGGGGTTCATTTTGTTTTGTACTGTTCGGAAAGGACAAACTAATACATCATTACGTTCAACGTAAGATAATTATGGTCTTACGTAAACATAAAAACGGTTACCGTGGTACCCGTAAAAAATATTCTACCTTATTTTATGAGAACAAATGACCTGAAACTTTACAGGTAACTCCACTATCCAGTATTCCCATCTACCGACTTTAACTTCGTCAGAATTCCTATTATTCTTTTTCATTCTACTTCCACTCGGTACTTTTGCACGTAACTAAGTTACGTTTTAATTGTTTCTGGTGGCTCCGCAGATTGCAACTGTGTACCGTGCGGCGCACGTAGCATTACGAAACAAACGCCTGCAGATTTTATGATAGCAACACGTATTAGCAAAACTTTTGCTGTTAAAAGTGTTTAGGCGAATAAAACGGAACTTTGTTGCGTGCTCAACTCTAGCTTGGTTAAGTCCAGAAATGGAGCTGCAGTTAGTACTTTGGTAGCAACAATGTTACGTAAAATGAATGAATTTGAATGTCGCTAATATAACTAAGTTTTCATGCGTTTTTTTTAAGGTATTTCGACTGTTGTTTGTGAGTGGAACCCGGAAGCGGACGCTTGAGTATCTCCTTAGACTTTAAAAAAGACAAAACAAAAGAAGTTTATAGGTACTTAGCAACTCAAATATTCAGCGACAAAACACTTGTGAGATAAGTAGGTAAGCTTACTTAACTAATTCTTAAACCAAGAAATTAACAATAAAAGGCACTTATTTATATTAAGAGGAAATCGGTATCTCTAAAAATAATTATATTTATCGATTCGTTAAAACGTGAATCCGCAGAATCCCGTGTTGATTAAACGCCGAGAGCCGTGGCGAGTCGTCTCGTTCCGCTGACTACTAGGAAAGCCGCAAAATCAATCAATTTGTTGATTTATCTGACGCCGCGCATTGAGGCGACCTTCTACTATCTCTATTTCTAAGAAAAATATTTTAATCGAAAGGGGTTATTTTGTGTAGGCTTGCCACAATTTATTTTGGCATGTAATTGAAATTTTGTCAGGTCTGGTGTATGTGTTCAATAATATTAATTAACAAATCAATCAAATCAATTCCAGGTTTTCATTCAAATCATGCTTGCTACATAAATCAACTCAATCACAGGTAACTGTTTGACGTAAACCACTGTGTGTACATTGATAAATTCTAATAGGTACAATTGGATATCGTTGTATCAAAACCTAGTTTTTTTTTTCAGGGAATACTCAAACTAATTGTTATATTATTAGTATGTATGGAAGTATTTGCCAACTAGCTTGTGTCTGTTGCTTCGTCCGCGTATAATATGTTTTTAGCTGACTTCCAAAAAAGGAGGAGGTTCTCATTTCAGTGGGTATTTTTTTATTTATGTACACCGATTACTCAGAGGTTTCTGATTTGATTTCTGTGATGTGTTTTCGGTGCGGTATACTTGCCCCTTTTATATATATATTTGGTCCCTTAAAAAATTAATTATGTTTGGTCCAGTTGTTATTTTATGAGCATATTTGCTTATTTCAATTTCTGCGTAGACGAAGACGTCGTCTAAGTTTCACCACTTAAAAGTGAAAAATAAAAACTTTTTTAAACAAAAAAATGTAACCGACTTCCGAACAAAACACTACAAATAAAAAAAAACCTTAATTTCGGAAGTAGATGTTAAAAATCAAAGAAACAAAAAAAATACCCACTGAATTGAGAACCTCCACCTTTTTGGTAGTCGGTCAAAAACCAAAAACACCGACTTCCGAAATTAAGGTTATTTTATACTTTGTAGTATTTGTTTGGAACTCGGTCACATTTTTTTCTAAAAAAGTTTTTATCATCCCAACATTGCATCCCAAGCGAGCTTAGGTAATACCAGGACGAAAAGTATCCTAATTCTAATATATAAAGTATAATAAATAAATAGTTTACCTGGGTGCCAAAATTCATTAAAGTCAGTTAAACGGTTTAGGCGTGAAAATGTAAAAGATAGATCGACGGGTTTTTCCCCATTGTCATAATTATAACATTTTATGTCAAGCTTCTACGAGGCTTTAGCCATTTTAAAATATTATCTTGCCCCCGTTTAAATAATGTAAAGTTAGCACTTAGCATGGGCACCACAGGGTAGCGAGCTTTTTAATATGAGCTTGACTGCTGGCTAAACGCTCCAGTGACTTTGTCTAGACTATTAGTCGCCGAGGTCTGGGGTTGTTCTATCTGAACTGGGAGGCGTCCAATGTCTTGACTCACGCAGGCACTAAGTGCATATGCATGCCTTGTGCACAGAATGATGAACGAGGTTTATTAAGTTTCATTGATGTAGAGCTGAACAAAAATGGGTTTGTATATGAGATCATCGACATCTCATATGCAAACCAATTTTTTGTCCTTGTCATTTCTTGTTTATAGATGGTATAACAATGATTCCTTATGTAGGTGATTTCTGCTGGTTTGGTGTACATCCATACCGGCTGCATTCGGTTAGACAGCGAAGCATATCGCGACATAGTGAGAAAAGGTCGGGCACATTTATTGGTTTAGATGTTCTTTTCGAAAATAAATCAGGAAATTACTTTTCGACTTCCCCGTGGGTTTAATCCAAACACGTCTTCTATCATAACTTTAAAAAGTACTAGTTTCCTTGTTACAATAGCAAATTCTTATTTTTGTTTTGTCGACAATCTAACTTTTTTGGTTTTATATGTCTCCAAGTACTATGATAAGCAAACTACATTTTTGAAGTGGCAGTCAAGGTCTTATTGAATGGAACTCTTAAAAATTCAAAATAAATCTGCCTACACTTTCCCAACTAATTTGGGGTTGTGTTCCAGTATAACCGGATGTGTCTATATTTTTTGACTACCCCTATACCTTTACGGACCAATCTCTTATCTCGTCAAGCTTTGTTTTATCCTGAAGATTGACCTGTGCGGCTGTCATTATTTTGTCACAGCTCCTAAGAATAGAATAACACTAAAATAATTGAACACCTAATAATCATGGGCTAATAGGCATATGTGTATGCATGTGCTTTTAGGCTCCTTCTGGATAGGATCGCCCCATCGTAGACTTTGTCTCTGTCATCTCTGACATAGACTAGAGTCAAGATCAAACCCAATAAAATAAAATATATATATATATATTTCGGCTCGGCTAAGCATCCATTATCGATCGATAATGCAGTGCGCCGCCGCCCTATTAGTGCTAATCCGTTATCGCTGCTACTTGAGCTTGCAGATTGTTAATAGGTTCTATCACAGCAATTTTAGACAGGTATGCGCCATCTCCGTCTTGAGCGCGAGAGGTAATCGATTGCAGTAATTGCTTAAGATTATTAGTTGATATCAAACTGTTTGAAATACTTACATACTTAGGTAGTACTTGTGCATAACTAGCTTCTATGTCCGCCCTACCTTACCTACAGAACCCGATGGAAAATATAGGGGTTTCTGGTTGCCTAAAACTAATATTTTCTTATTTTTGACTTAAATATGAGATATTTTTATAAAAATAAGATGTTAGTTTTTGGTAGTAAATTGGTAGTAGCTGCAACCCGGAAGGGGGTTGCAGCTACTACCAGAAAACAAACCCCGGGAAGGGAATTTCACTCCTTAGTTGTAGTGAAAGAAGCTTTTGACTCTCAACGCTAGAATATTTTTCAGTGAAAGAGTTTTTGTAAACTTTAACTTCAACAAACCAGCAATTTAACGATGAGACGATTCTATACCTACATGAAAGTTCTCATTGTAATTCTAACCTCCTGTAGAACTCAATTCTACGACAAACCTATTCTATTCAAATAAAGCCTCTACGCCCGCTACAAAAACCCGCAATGCATAGCTGTGGAGACCAATCGCATCCGCCACTACGACCGCACGAGCACTATTCGTTTAAGCACTGGTCCACAGTACCAGCGGAATAAGTACCTAATGAAACAGAAGCTAACAAAATAAAATGGTATTCAGCAGTTATGTGAGTGACGTCCGCGACTGGCATCGGCCCGCGTCGTACGACCGCTCCATATGTCACTAGCAAATGAAATGTGAATAATGGACTGCGAAACGCCGTACGAATTGGAAATAGCAACCAAACACAGCTTACAGAATTTGAAACTGTTGTTTTCACATGGCGCTCTGGAATTTTGTTATTTTGCGCGTTGTCTTTTCCATTTTCGCATTTTTTTCGCTTCTGTTTAATTTAAGTGACTTGGGCGTGAAAGGAATTGTTCTGTAGCTATTCCTAAAAAATGTTGAAGAAAAGAGGTTTGTAATCTTAGTTTAGAATGGCTGCGAGACAGCGGAAGGTAACCTTTAGTTACTAAGACACTCGTAGGTGCTAGATTTTATCATTACAAAATTCAGAGGGAAGCATAAAAAATAGTATCACTCACTACGGATTATACCTACAGAATTCAACTTTCGGTAGCTTAATCGCCAACGTCCATACTACGTTGAATACACCGGTTCTCGTCCGATCACCGAAGTTAAGCAACATCGGGCGCGGTCAGTACTTGGATGGGTGACCGCCTGGGAACACCGCGTGACGTTGGCTTTTTGCCTTATTATGTTATATTTTTTATAGAAGTAGTTTTATTAAAATACTCTCTTATTTTTTATCAACGACAAGAAAGTATAGTTTTTTTTTCTATTATGTACTTTCACAGTGTCGTGTAGAGTCCTTATTCTTGTAAATAAATGAACCAATTTTTATTTACGTAATAATCAGACATGATTCAGACCTAGCTATTTTGCGTATTTATACACAACCAGCTGACTCGGCAAACGTTGTTTCACCATAAATATTATAAAACTAAATAGCCTACGATCTATTCTCAGGTTTACCGAATAAACACAAAAATAAAAATCGGTCAAGCCGTTTCGGAGGAGTTCGATAACAAACACCGTGACTCGAGTTTTTTATATTAGGTAGATTATACGCAAGATGCCTAGAACTTTTCGAAAATGAGTAAGTAGAAGAACAGAGGGTGCCTAATAATTATATGACGTGAAATGTAAACCCACTTATAGTACGCGACCTTTCCCTAATATCCTTTTGACCCCCCCCCCCTCTCCTTTCTTTTTTCTTTTCTTTTCACCCGAACAATAATATTAAAGTATCACGATACAAGTCGATTCAGGACAGCTTTAAGTCTTTATTTCTGTTTTTGATAGAAAGTCAATAAATGTATGGGAGTCAATGACCCTTATTGCACATTTATCTAGCGCCGCCGCTTCGGAATAAAGGTGTAGTTACACTTTTTATTTACCATCCATTCAATCATCGAACTTACTTTGTTGACTTTAACATACACTAAAAAGAGAAAAAATGACAAGGGAAAAATGAGAATAGAGACAGAAATCAAGATACTATAAAGGAGAAAGAAACTGGAGATGGCGAAGTCAAGAAAAATAAATCCCTAGAATAAGAAAAGGAAAATTCGACTCGAGGCTAGCAGAGGAGTAAAAAATATAGTGACACTAGTAAGGAGAGAATCAAACAAAATAAATTTGGAAAATCGGACAAACAATTATACGATATCAAACCATTCACTCAACTGCCCCTTGTGAAAACTGATGATTTAACGAAAATCATAGATGGTATGGACAAGAAAGTTACGCTAAACGATAGCAGCAAAGATTCCAACGACGAATTCGTCACTAAGTCTGTGGGTGTGTTGAAGATGAGGAGAAATAGTCTGGATTCTGGGGAACTGGCTGTCAAGGATAACTTGATGTTGAAGAGACAAAACTCTCTTGATGAGAAACAGACAGGGAGTGTTCAGAGGAGAAAGAAAAGAGTGAAAGTGAAGACCGACGTACAGAAAGGAGAATTAGGAATAAGGTTCGTCCAAGCTTCGTCAGGCAGGAATGGGCAAGTTTAGTAAACAGCGGCTCGCGAAGGAGAAGGACACGTCGCCGCCAACCAAACCTGTTAACTATAGTGAAAAGAAAGACACCTGAAATTAATGTGAAACTACCCTAATCTTGGACAAAATTCAACTCCCTGAAGCTGACATTCTAACAAACCCTGGCAGATTCAGTAGATGAGGACGTCTGAAAGTGTCAACTAATGGAACCACTGTCTAGCCCATAAATTCCTAAGAAGCTGAAAATCTATATGAACGTTAGGGTAACATTATAATGAAATTGTGAAAAGTCCCCATCGATCCCACGTGTGCAAATTTTTTTATTGAAAGTCAAAGTTCGCAATAAATGTTTATTTTGTATTGTTTAGCGAAACGGTTAGTTTAATGATAAAAATAGATCGATCAAACGAAATGAAATGTATACTTCTGCATTATTTTTTATTTAATTTTAAAATGAAAAACAACTATTTCTAAAAGGTAAACTTTATAATAGGTAGGCACCTATCTAAAAATAATGAAATAAAACAGGTTTCATAATTATTCGTTCATAGTGATTGGATTCCGAGGTTTTTATACTATAGGCGCTAAAGGCGGTTTTTAACAAGAACACTGAAAGTTATTTTTATTACTAACCAGATTCTTATGTTTTTAGTTTCTTCGTTTTTGGACACCGACTTCCAAAATTAAAGTTTTTATTTGGAAGTCGGTTGTAGATATTTATTCGTAAAGTGTTTTGTTATTTTTCACTTTTTATTGCTGGTACCCTCCAAAAATTCGCCTACATTATGACGGAGTTATACCCGAACATACATAGAGAAATATTAACATGCGAATTGATAAGCAACTCCCTTTTTGAAGTAGGTTAAAAAGAAGAAAACTACAAAAAAGAAATCGTCAACTTTATACATAGGTACCTACTAAATACCTATCATTACTAACACAATAATTATTAGCTATTATTTCACTATTTTCGGAATCCTTAATAAGCCGCAAGCGTCCAAGCGTCATACGTAGGTAATAACAATTCTATATTGTTTCATAATTACAGAGTACAAAACGTAAAAAGCTTTTATTACAAAAGAAATAGGTATACGCGATACTAGTTACTTTACAGATTATAACTTGTGGTTCCTTAATGAATATAAATTAGTATTATAAGTTATAGACCTGTGAAAACCGTAGTTATTTCCTCAGGCATAACGCGTTTTATGTATTTTTTTATTCGAGACTATATTTTCAGTTGTACAGGTAAAGCCTATTTATAAGCCGGGTTGGGAAACAAGGTATAAAAAGTTTTCTTCGCGCATTATTTTTTCTTTTACTACACGCGTAGCTTCAAAGTAAGCAAAGGTATACTCATTAAGCCGACCAAACCTCAAAGCGAGGTCTTCTAGCTGTTTCCTTTGTCGTTCAGAAATAGTTACCATACTATGTTCTTTAGGGATGGCAAAAACCTATATATTTGCCGCTTAAATGTGAGAGAAAAGTAAAATTAAACTGCCCAAGTGCGAATTGGACTTGCGTGCAAAGGGTTCCGAACCAATTTCATTTTTGTAACATGTTATTTATTTTCTGCTCTGCTCCACGTATATTTAATAATATTCCAAGGCCTATAAGAGTAATTACTGAAATAAAAGCATTTAAAAAGAAACTCCATGAACTATTAGTGAACAAATGTTATTATTCTATGAAAGACTTTTTTGATGACAAATCCCTATTAAAATATAATCTGCCTGAGTCATGATGCGTTCTGTGTATATAATATAATAATAATAAGTAACGAAGATCATTGTTGACATGCATGTATGAGTAAACTAACTTGATACTCTTTCTATTGTACGCCCTAAGGGTAGGACATAGCTGGTCCTAAATATTTAAATAACACCATCTGTATTGTGTACCTATGATCCACAATAAAGATGATTTGATTTGATTTGATTTGTTATTTTAACACTACTTATAGGTTTTCCTGTAATTTGTTGGTAAATAACTATTATCAGCATTATTTTAGAAATATCAGGCTTAGTAGTTTTGGAGATAAGGGGGGAATGGTGTTTTTTGGTCTAATTAAATTATGAAATAATATAATTAAATACTTCACAAAAAGCCCTTTTTTTCTAGTTTTAATCCAAAAAGTTATCCCATACTCAAAATTAACCTATTTACATAACGCGTCCGTGTCGGGGTCACAGAAGTCCATAATTTGTGTAAACTGATTTTAAATAGAATCGGTTCAGTAGATGAGGCGAAAACTAACTGTTACAGACGGACAGACAGACACTCGAGTGATCCCATAAGGGTTCCGTTTCTTACGGATGTTCGGAACCCCGAAAACTAGATAGGTATATATTGATGTTTTAAGATATACAAATAGCAAAAACCTGCAAAAATCAACTATCTTGTATTTAGGTACTTTTCACGTTTTTCTCTTGTTTCTATACAAACTCATTCTCTTTTCCTCTAGAAATACTTTTTCAAAAAGTGTTTTAACTGACTTTTCAGACCTAGTTACCATGCGTATGCAATGCATGTTTATCTCTATAATCAGCTAATAAGTTTTTTTTTAAGCACGTGGTCCTATTTTTTTATGAAAAAGCCTCATTGTATCCAAACGTCAGTTCCTTTCCGTCTTAAAACAAAAGACAGCCCGCACATTCGCACAGTCATGAACGCATAAGCAACTCCCCGACAATCGAAGAAACCCATACATTCGCGGGACTGCATTAGGCCTACGCAGCTACGCTATGAGTCGGAAAACGCGACACTTACCGACAACGAGAGTTTCTCCCCATTTATGACGTCACTTGATTTATTGCCAGCCTCCCCCAGACGGTTGTTATTCTTTGTATTGAGTTCAACGAACTCTATGACTCAACAGATATCTTCAAGAAGCTACAACCTACTATTATCTTTTTGTAAGACAGTAACGATGGAATTAATTGGGTGTGTATGTTTAATTGAATGGCTAATGCAGAAGGTGTTGAGTTCGTGGGATTGCAATTAAGTATGTACGTCAAGTAACATCGTTATGTTTTGAATGTTTGAATGCGTTGAGGTATATAGGTACCTATTAAGAGTTTGGATATAATCCAAATGGTTATGTCCAAACTCGTTGTACATGGTTAATTGGTTACTTATTTTTGTAGTTTTAGAATTAAAAAAAAAACCGGCCAAATGCGAGTCGCACTCTCGTAAAGAACTAAACCATAAACAAAAAAAAAACATGTTTCTTGTATTTGAGCCCCTTTATTTTTAATTAAATTTTTGTTATTTGTTAAGGCGGAAACAGAAATACACACTCTGTAAAAAATTCAAATGTCTACCTATTGCGGTTCTTGAGATACAGCCCGCTGACAAAAATACGGACGGACGGACGGACAGCGGTGGCTTAGCAATAGCAAAAATAAAACAACAATTACAATTGGGTTCCGTTGGTTACCCTTTGTATAGGGATCCCAAAAAAGGAGAAACTGATGCTCAGAGGGACATGGAAACCAACCGCCGAAAAGTATTTAGGTACATATATCTATCTTTTTTATAAACTTTAAAATTAACTATATCAATTGTCAATATTTTTAAAATTTACCGTTACTGGAGACTGACTGAGTGACTGACAGACAACGCACAGCCGAAACTACTGGTCGTAGAAAGCTGGCATTTAGGTTCTTTGGGGCGTGTACGGGAGCACTAAGAGAATGGCGTTCTAACCATTGGCGGATTCAGGGGGGCTCAAGCCTCCTCAAAGTACTAGATTTCTTTGGTAGCTTATACAACGTTAAGAAGTCATTAAGGAATTTACTCACATGGAAGAAATCAACAGTAAAAAAAAATCGGTTCCTGGAAACCCTGCGGATATTTGGTTTGATGTACCTATTTCAAGCTTACAAGGCAAACTGGCTTTTCGTCCGTAAACACCGTTTTAGTAATATTGGATTTCGGACACGACCGATTTCTGAATCCTTATGGTAAGATAAATCTGATGGCTACCTCAGAAAGTCAGTGCTGGTACAGGAATCTCCTTAATCAGTGCTTTGTCCATTTAACTTTATTGACAAGAACGTTAACAGATGTGTTAATTTTTTTATGCCTGACATTTTCAGACGTACGTAGTTTGATTTCTCAGAGTCACCGCGGCCCTCGAAAGTTATGGGCATTTGGAGGAACACGGATGGGTTCTAGTCAGTAAGAGTCTGACACTTCCGCTCCGCCTGGAGCGGAAGGAGTTATTTATTTTATTTATGTTTGGAAAACTTACAGCCAAACAGAAACAGTAAGTAATAGTTTTAACAAAATATCTTATTTGATGATTTTCCATTGTTAAAAAAAAAAGTAGGGTTATTTAAAGCTGCCGTAGATGTAAAGTCAAGTAGACAGCCGCGCAGCGACAATACAAGAACAACGTGACAAACTCTTGATACAAATTGTTCTCCGGAAATTATATGAAAAGATCGATTTAGCAGTCGCTGTTTGTCGCGTCGGTCGCGGCGAGGTTAAAAGCAATAACTTAGGTTTACTTTAAAAACAGTTCCTTTTTCTCCGATTTCAGAAGGTTGGTCACTTTTAGGCGCATTCCTGTCGCTTTCAAAATCATGTTACTGCCCCGTCGTATTGTACGTATACTACTCTCAAAAATCTTTGCTTATCTATGCCAATCCTCTCGTAAACCCCATCCTAGAGACCCATTTCGCAAGGTTAGGCATTTCGATCAAATTTCACAACAATTTATCATGTTCACACCATGCATCGAATGCTATCATCCCTTAATTTCATGCATGATTTCCGTAGAGTTCGTACCATACTGGTATATTTAGAATTTTGTTATAATATTCGTGTACCTTAACGATGGGATGTTCGGATCAACTTCGTGGAGTGTGAGTAATCCGTCGGGACGAGTGGGGTGCGGCCCTGGTGGGGTATGGGAGGCTGGTGGGGTCTTGCTGCCCTTGCTGCGTGTGTCGTATGCTGTCATGGAGACTGGCTAGCTTGGCTTGTTTTTATCTTGTTGGGAGCATTTTTGTGGCGGGTGTGGGGTGTCATGGTGTCTTTGTTTTATAGCAGCGTCAAGAGGCCTGTATGCAAGATATTCTAAAATAATTGGGTGACCTGTTTGGTGAATAACTTTCTGTAACTAGGGTTCTAAGCGTCCGAATAATAAAATATAACCCATTTAGGATCACTCGTGTGTCTGGCTGATCGTCTGTCATACCAATATTTCTCCGAAAATGTTGGTAATATCTGGTACACACATTATGAATAGGTATTAGGTTAATTTTGAGGGGTAAATTAGAAAATGTTAAAAAGTTTGGCAAACCGTGTGGCAGACAATCAAATGATAGGTACAAAGTAAGGGTCTCAAGAATATTTTTCCATTACTTTAATATAAACTGTTTTAAAATTATTTAAGAAAATGTATGAAACTTGATCATTCGCCTCCCCCTCTCCTTATCTACAGGGTTTTTCATTCGGTCGTACGGAACCTAACGGAAGTATAGGCGCCTGTATTATAAGAATTAACAAGCAACTTTTTCTTGACGACCTCTTTCATTGATAACAAGAAATAGATAGTAAAGTGGACGATCCCGTACACAAAGGGATGAGTATTAAAATATCAATCAACGATGCTAATTTTGTTGTTGATCAACTTTGCACAAGGCACACAGTCTCTCGAGTTGGGATTGGCAAGGGCATAGGCTATCGGAATTACAAAGAGAACCATTAATTAGTATCGTACTTACCTATTATAAATTAATTTTGCGAATTCCAATGACGTTTTGTTTGTCAGAAAAATTGCGATAAGCAAGTGCATGCGTAGGTAGGATTTTTGTGAGAAGTGGCAAATGTGTTTTTGTGGAACACATATGCATCTACTGAAGATAGAAATAGAAGTACTTACACTTTATTTCTAGGAGCTAGGTACAAAGCCCGTAAACCTTACTGCCTTGTGGTTGACGATGAAACACGCTTGCCTAGAACTAGCCTATTCACTCTTGACTTAACGACCCCCAGGTTGCAGCTAATAGGGAACAGACTCCGGCAGGGAACCACAACCCTTATACTGACTTAATCCTATTGGAATCCAGTCCTTATTAGCAGCTGACTTCTCTTTATAACGCAAAAAATCCATAGTAGGTAGGTAAGTTTTAAAATAATCAGCTAATATTTCGGAAAAAGCCCATTGTCCGAATATTGACTGATGAAGTGCGCCTGACTTTTTTTACTTACGATTAAAGCACAGTAGGGTTGTAACGGAGTTGCGGAATTTGATCGAAAGAGTCACCGCAACCTTGGGACGCAAAGGGCACTAGGAGGAATGCGGGTGGGTTTTAGTCAGTAAGAGTATGATACTCTTTTCTGCTTCGCCCAGAGCGGGAAGAGTCATTTCATGATTTCCCATTCATAAAAAAGGGTTGTATCGGAATTCTTCCGCAAGTGCGGGATTTTCGCAAAAAAACGTGCGGAAGCATCGGTGGTTTCAGATATTGGAGATTAAATGTTCCAGTTTCCACTACAATAAAATCGCCTAAAAAGTTAAAAAGCACGAGAACTGTTTTTTTGCAATATTATGTACTTTGCTTACATTATACGTACACATGTATTAAATTATTTTCTAAAAAAAAACCCAAAAGGGTACCTAATCAACCAGTAGGTCGATGTTTTACTTGGTAAACATGTTATTTTTGTTTCTATCGATATTTTTATGTATTTCAACAGAATGTATGTTGTTTTGGAATAAATGAATTATTTTAACTTATTTTGTCTATCTTCACCTACGTAGCTTTGCAGATAAAACTTGTAGGTACCTTCGCCTCCGTACCTGCCTCCGCTAAAAGACCTTCGTAATATTTCATCCCTAAAACACAGTCATAGGTATCAAATTTATTTGTTCTGTTAATCGACCTCTCAATATCGGTACGTGGGGCGTACTTTAATTTTATTTGTGCAGTCAAAACAAGGGTCAGCTCTGATCCCTTTTCAATTAATTTATCCGAATATCCCGGGGCCCGCTTTTTACTCTATTACCATTTGGCTAAATCGAAAACGCGAGTACATTGTGGCAACTTGACGAAGTAACTGATATTATTTTGAGTTTGTTATGGATTCGTGTGTTTGCCTATTGTTTTAATAACATTTTGTGTGCTCTGTAACGAAAGAATTTTATTAACGTCCTTTTGAGGTTTTTGGGTTTTAATTATATTTTTTATAAAAAAAATATAATTAAAACCCTCACAGTTAGTCCTTTTATTTGATTTTCACACGATACAGTCTATTTTTTTAAGCGTCTTGTTTGACCCCAAAAGTGATCCCCATACTCAATATTAACGTAGGTACCGCGTCCGCGTTTGGGTTAAAGAAGTCCATATTGTCCATGTGTACCAAATTTCAAAAGAATCTTTTCAGTATATCCGGAGAAAACTGGCTGTGACAGATGGATAGATAGACACCCGAGTGATCGCTTGAGGGTTCTGTTTCTTACGGATGTTCGTAACCCTCAAAATAAAAATGAAACAAAAGTACTATAAATTGGAAACAGTCACTTACCTCTTTAAAATAGCCTACGTGTAGATAATATCTTTAGATCTCAAAGTATTTCAGTAATAGACTATTTGAAGGAAAAATCTTTAAATATTCCAAGTTATAAAAACATTAAACGATTTATACGTTATTCTCGAAATAGCAGATTTTGGCGAAATGTCAAGTACTTAATAACGGGCAATAAAATAATAATAAACTGCGATGATTGGGCATGTAGCTTCCTTAGGGAGTGTAGGGGAGCACTAAGAGAGGGTTTCCTGAAATTCCTACGGGAACGGGAAAAAAAAATTGCGCGTACAAAGTCGCGGGCACAAGCTAGTTAACATTATATAACATCACCCCCATATTCCTGAAAGGTTAGGCAGAGACTGTGGGCAGAGATGTAGTCCAACCAGGTTTGTGGGATTATTCGTAAGAGTTAGTGAGTTAGTTAGTTAGAGTTAGAGAGTTATGGAACGCCAAGGACAATTGAAGAAACAGATGGATTTTAGTCAGTTTGTTGACACTACCTCTCTCTCCGCCGATCAGGGCTACTCTCTAAGCCCGAAGTCCGTAGTTTCGGGCTTAATTGCAGGCGTATTCTACTTCGTATCACCTACGAAATTACGATCGGTCCCGAACCCGAATCAAGAATAAGTGACAACGCGATTTGACAGTAACTGTCAAATTGTGTTGTCATTAATTCTTAGTGGTTAGATAATTCTTAATACGCCCGTAACTTAGCCCAAAAATTTGGACTTCGGGCTTAGAGAGTAGCCCAACAGAACTGCTTACTGCAGAAGTCATTTGATGATTTCCTATCCTTAAAAAAGGCAGAGATGCAGTGGACCTATACCTACCGAGTAAATCAACATTTTGCGAGGAATGTTTAAATCGCCATGCATTAGGGAGCAAGCCTATTTTCCCAAAACCCTCATTGAGTTTGTTTATAACAAATTGATACAAAAATATGTTAGTATTATTACTGTATCAGTTTATTGAAGCAATAATTGGCGAGGTGAACTCGAGCGTGGCATTTCAAGTATGAGGGAGTTCCTATGATACTCAACGTGAGGGGTTACCGAGAAGACGTCGACGATTAATTCATACACTTTTATATTGCCCACATATGCCTCGGTTTTATTAATTTTATTGCGATATAAATATATATTAAATTCATAAGATTTAAGAGATTTTTTTACTACAAACCAAAAACTAACCGTTGAGCACACAAACTGGCAAAAAAATCAATTTGTTTACCAATTAATGATTGGACGTAAGCAACTTGAATCAATTGATTAAAACATACGAATTGATTATAATACGGTTCCGTAATATAAACATATTAATTGGACTTAACGTTTATTGAGCAGTCATTCGTATGTGCAAATTGCAAAATGTTTTAGTGAAGTTTCTTCTATTTATTGACTTTATCAGCACAAATGATTTAAAAGGACGCCTGTCAAAAAATGGACTGACCTCATAATAATTGCTTACAATTTTATTGCCTTGTTCTTTTTTAATAATCACATTTACCGTTTTGTGTAACTTTCACCTGATTTCTCTGAAATTGCGCGAGCGCTTGATAAAATATCCTCATTATAGATTACGTTGTCAATAAATGTAGGTAATGGTGCGTTAAAAAGAATTACATAAAAAAAATCGCAGCCAATTTTAAAGTGCTTATAAACTATTGTGTACGATTAGTACATAATGAGAACTTCAGAAGAAAGCTAATTCAAATGAAAAGTCTGGCAGATTAGAAACTAATTAACTGTAACAAGTCTATGATTAAACTACGAAGATACACAAGACTGGGCTTTAATAGTGGGAGTAGTGGAAACATTATACTTTCAGAAGAAACTTAATCTGTTTATACTCCTTTATTCTGTTAACTATACATATAAATTATATTTTTAAATATTTGAATAAAATAAATAAAAAACTATTTAAACATATTAAAATAGTAGCCCATCGATATCGGGAACAGGGTCCAAGCTACCGGTGGTCAGGGCTCCAGAGAAAGGAACCTCCTGACAATGCGAGCCGTGTCCAGAAGTACCGCTTTCTGAATCAAGCCCTTGATCCAGCTGCCCAACGAGAGCCTCCTAAGGTGTTGGTCGAGGCTCGTGGCTATTAAGCCATTGGCCGACACGACTATCCGTACAATGATTTCGGAGTCCAATCTATTTATTATTATTAGCTTATCTATTTTCAGAAATAAAGTATCGATGAATTAAATCGGATAGCCGAAAATTATATTTCACATAATTATTTTCTATCAGGAAATTGGTGAAATTAGGAAAATGTCGTGATGAACGTTTTCAATATGAATATAGTAGGTAAAGGTAGACAAATGAAACTATTGATGAAGAAGTGAAAGATGACATAGTAGCTACAAAGGAGGTGACTATTAAAAGTACGGCAAACAGATGTATAGAAAAAGAAAATATGCTGCGCTGACCGCTGGGAATTAATTAAGATATCGACAGGATGATGCTTAGGTACAGAAAGTGTTTGTCGGTTGATATTGGCCATGACAAACATGGTCGCTCATAATGGGGCTCACCAGAAGGCTTACAGTCAATGGATGGCCAAACTGAAGTGGTGGGCCACGTACATTGCTCGCAGAACAGATAGTCGATGATGCCGACAAGTTATGGAGTGGAAACAGCGTACTGGATGATGCTGCGGCGGAAGGCCTCCCACAAGGTGGACGGATGACCTGGTGAAGGTCTCTGGTAGCCGACGGATGCGAGACGCACAGAATCGGTTGTTGTGGCGACACTTGGGGGGGGGACTATGTCCAATGGACGTCTTACGGTTGATATGATGACGATGATGGGCCATACTTAGGGTAGATCCATGTTCATCAGAGATTGAAGGAGACCCATATCCAGCATGGGTTGGGGGGTCTGTTGGTCTAGTGGTTAGTGACCCTGACTGCTATGCCAGAGGTTGTGGGTTCGATTCCCACCCAGGACAAATGTTTGTGTGATGAGCATGATCATTTGTTCTGTGTCTGGGTGTAGTTTATCTATAATATGTATGTATTTAGAAATATATAAGTATGTTTATCAGTTGTCTAGTACTCATAACACAAGCTCTGCTTAGCTTGGGACTAGATGGCGTTGTGTGATAGTTGTGTGGAATATTATTTCAAGCCTGATATAGTGGTGGTGGACCGAATTGTGAGGCGTGCAATGATTGTAGACATAACCGTCCCGCATGACGAGAACCTCGTGAAAGCCGAGAAAGACAAACAAATCAAGTATATTGACTTGGTTCGCGAGGTTGTCGACATGTGGGAAGTGGACTCCGCAATCATTGTAACGATAGTCGTATCGGCCAATGGCTTAATAGCCACGAGCCTCGACCAACACCTTAGGAGGCTCTCGTTGGGCAGCTGGATCAAGGGCTTGATTCAGAAAGCGGTACTTCTGGACACGGCTCGCATTGTCAGGAGGTTCCTATCTCTGGAACCCTGACCACCGGTAGCTTGGACCCTGTTCCCGATATCGGTGGGCTAGGTACTATTTTTATATTTTTAAATGTTTTTTTGCGTTGTGTGATAGTTGTGTGGAATATTATTATTATTGTTATTTTTGTTTTTGACATTCTCGGGTCCCTAGAGACCCGGTCCTTTGGTAGGCGTACGAGGGGCCGATGCCAACTCGCAGAGGCCTCTTTAGACATTTCAAATGGAATGAGACACCAACCGACGATTATCCCTGTATGCACTGTGAAAGTATACCCAAGGACAATCCCCGGTTGGAGCAAAACTATTGCAAAATATGGAAACAAAAGATGAAAAACGCTATGGGTTTGGCTGGTTTAGTGGACTAATTACTACTACTATGGAAGAACTATTGGCCCCTGCCTGACCATTGACCCTTTAAACGGCTTTAAAATAGCAGGGGGTGACTTGCACACTCAATAAATGGGCCCCCCGAAAAGGGTCGCTAGCACAAAGTGACGTAGCGCCAAGGGGGCAACATATCCTGAGGTGCTAGAGGAGTGGAGAGGTATACCACGGCTATCAGGACAATCCCGGAAGTGCGGTCAAGATCCCTACCAGCACCTTACTGGATTATATATCCTTCTCCCGAGCACGTTTGCTCTTGCGAATCTCCACTCAGACCGGCCGATTAAGGCTAGAAAGAGGTGGGAGCTCTGTTCCTCGTCAGTGTTCACTCCGGCCAGCCAATAAAGGCAAGCCGGAAATGAGGAACAAGAATTCTTCTTGGAGATCAGGTCCGTGGGGTCGCTAGTGCCCAACAGTTCGCCACAAAACTGCCTTGCGGATTTATTATTATTATTATTATATCGAGCAGATGTTGAGAGAGACCCATGCCCAAGTGGATGTCTCTTGGCTAAATGATCATTATCTGCCTGGCCTTTTCCCAACTATATTGGGGTCGGCTTCCAGTCAAGCCGGATTTAGCTAAATACCAGTATTTTACGTGGAGCGGCTGCCTGCCAGACCTCCACAGCCCATTAAACACGGTACTTCATGGCAAGACTGGAGTCAGATTTACTGGCTTCTGGCTATCCGTAACGACTGCCAAAAATCTATAAATGACAGCCGGGACCAACGGCTTAACATGCTTTCCGAGGCACGGAGGAAACTCGGTATGTTAACATAGTCACCCATCCACATACCAACCTTTTAGTTGCTTGACCTTGAAGCTCGACCCGTGCGGCTGTTATTATCTAGCCACGACTCCTCTTGGCTAAATGATAATGATGACTATTTAAGTCTTGGTAGATAGTTCACTCATAACAGAACACCATTGTCGACAAAGCTTAAATACCTTTAACCTGTTAGTATGTTTACGTGCTGCCGATGATATCCCGTCAAAGCAACGGTAGTTATTGTTGCATGCAACTAGCATCGTGTGCAGAACAAATATTGTTTAAAAGTTACGGTGAGGCGTGAAATAGCGTGTTGCAGAGCCGACTGCCGTTATCTGCGAGGCATTGTGCCTTCGCTCAATATTATCAATGCATGTGTGTATTTACGCCTTTTAGATGAGTGAAACCACCTAGGATATAAACCTAATAGAGTGGGTACAAGAATAGATTTTGATGAACTTTGGTGCACTCCGAACAACCCTAATTTGTTCAAAGTTAGAGTGAACAGACTCCTTTTGGGTAAGCTCGCTCCATCGTAGACTTTGTCTCTGTCATCTCTGACCTAGACTAGAGTCAAGAGCAAACGCATCACAAATAAAAAAAAAACGGGTTGCACTCCGGGAGTGCCGGCAGAAGTGAATAATTGAATACGTGCTTTTCTCCCTCCGTCGTACGAATTTTCGATCAGTTAACGTGTCCTGACGCGAATTTAACATTTTAAACCCATCACAAAAAAAAGTGCACAGCGCCGCTAAAGATGTTTGCAGGACACGTGACCGTCTTACTAATTTTCGATCAAGATCACGTGTCCTGACGCGATTTTAAGATTTTTGCTCATCACTGAAAAAGTGCATAACGCCGCTAAATAAATTTTCACTTCAAAAAAAAAATAGATGGGACCCTGTGGACTGATAGGCTACTTTAACAAGAGTGAGTTTGAATATAAAATGACATTCGCGAACTTATAAAGAACCCAGAATATGTTTTTTAGGATAAAAAAGAAATTGGGTTGAAAAGCAAGTGTAAAAAACAAGAAAACGATACACAATAAGATAGTCTACCTGGGATTGCTTTTGTCTAACGATCACCTTATTGCTGTTATGTAGTCGACTATTTTGAGTTTACTACGGATGGTGATAATGCAAATAGTTTTAACAACTTTCCATACCCTGGAATAAATGAAGATGTGGTAGGAAAGTACATTTGAGCATATCTATGTCAATGGTATGATCGAGTTGAGGGCAACGAACAGTAATTCTTAGTTCAATGTACAGAAAGCAAACCTCAAAATGGCACCTCTGAAGGAGAACTAAAAGCATTGTCAGATACGTTACGCACTATCTTGTTTCCTATACGTTCCAAATCCTGGCAAGTTCACAAATCCGAGAACTTAAGCTCGGTTAGGTTGGCCAAGCGGTACGGTACGTATACCTACATATGTCGGGTTGGCTACCGCAGGATGGCTGCTTTCTGCATTATTTACCTTCCCCACGTTCTAATCTGGTGTGACGTTTCTGTAATAACTTGCGGTATCAACTGCGAGGTGCAAGTTAAAGGAAATTATAATGGTCAAGATGAAGATGCGAATATGTCATCAAAAGTCTACGCGAAAGTAGTAGTATTTAGTATAATTTAGTAAGAACGTTCGTGTCCAAACATTCTGAATGTATTAAATAAACATTTTTTTAACAGACACATATTACTCTCTGTCACGCCTGGAAGGCAACAGATGAGGTCTACGATGGAATGAGCGTGCCTAGACGATGCTTGTTCACTCTTGCTTTAATTCCACTAGCTCAATCAAAAAGACCGTTACTTGCTTTTGTTTTCCAAACCATCATATTTCAAGGTCATATCATGTCTGTACATCATTCCTCGCTAAAAATGCCCATTCTTATTCTTCAGGCGGATGAATGTAATTTTTCGTATAATCAAACCGTTGGATTACAACAGCGGTACCCATCTATGTATGTCTATGTCTCAAGGTTCGTGAATCGTGACTGGCTGGCACCGTGGTACCGGGTATTAGTACCAGCGATCATGTATTATTCATGCCACGCTTTGTAATCAGTCACAGGTGCCGATGTATCGACGCCACTGCCTTTTTTTTCGTTAATTTTTTTGCAATTTTTTTTTATTAGACGCATTCGGAATGGTAATATTTGGTCCTCCTGGAGATTTGGGTGGAGGTGTTTGGAAGTCTATGGAGGTAATGGAAGCTCATATATTTATATTCGTCTATTTTTTTTAATTTCTCCCATCGATTAACTTCATTTTCATTATCATTGGCAGCAATCTTAAAAGCATTTCTGGAGCCTTCTCCCTTATGCCTTGTTTTACTAACCGTGCCTGCGATTCTTTATCAAGTATATTATTATTTAACTTGCCTCTTCCATCTTTATCTTTCAATGCTTAAATCTAGGTCGCCAATAAGATTTTTCTTCAACGCTAGCTTTATTTAACCAGCCATGAATCCACTGTTCGTTATTCACCACTAACTGAAGCCCGTTAGCTGTTTAGAGAGCCTATTGAATTGTCACGATTGCACTATCAAAATCTCTCAGCTTGTTACCAAATAAAGTGGACTGTATTTGAAATAAACCATTGTTGAAATTACAGCTATATTTCATCAATTTACAAATGCTTAGAAAAATGAAAAATGCCAATAGCTGAGCTATAATTAGCCATTGCTCTGTTTAATTCTAGCAGTGTAAATAAAAAGAGAATGAATGAAAATTAACTTGGCATGCAAGTATGAATGTTATAAAAATGCAGTGATGCAGGGCCGCATTGCTTGGTTAATAACCCAATAAACTATGAGCAACTAGTTCTGATCCTTGCATGTTCTATCTCACGCTGTGAACACAACCGCGGTCCGCGATACCCGATATATTATATTCCTCTATGCCAGCGACGCTCCGTAGTTCCGCGCACGCCCGTCACAGCCGTGTGTCGCCCTCGTCGCCGCCGGTAGTACTGCCCGGCGCTTGTCGAGAGTGGACGTACGCTTCTTGCGCTTCGAACTCCAAGTCAACGCACGAAACAAGTTTCACAATTTAACTTCGGACAGTCTTAAACATATTCAGATATACATCACAATGGACTTGAGTGATCATCTAAAAAGTACATTTCTCAATGTAATTTCTTAATTTTATTTTACTTTTCTTGTGGAATTTGTGGCTTTATTATCTAGATTGAAAGATACGGTTCGTAAAGGTGTAATAGAAACGCGAGTGAAATTGTTTATTGTTCTATAAGACAATCCGTTGAGGAGTTTGAATTTTCTGTTGTTTTTTATTGTTTACGAGGACGCAAACCTTAGCGTGTTGAAAAGAGACAAGATGAGGTCCAAGCGCGCGAGAGCGACAGGTGTGGTTGCTTTAGCGGTTCTGTTGGCAACTATAACAGGTAAGTTAGTTCACTACTACCAACTTTATCCTTTGTTTTAATTTAATTAGCGGTTTATAGATTCTAGTTTAGCTTTATTTTGACCAAATAAAACCATATTTTCCAAGAAAAGACTCGTAGTATTTGTACACTAAGTGTATCAAGCATGATAAGATTTTTTTTCTGAGGTTGGCACTGATGTGTGTGTGAATCATTCAAACAAGTTTTGTTTAAGGTTATGTTTTGTTAATAAAAAGGTTATTTATATGTATTTAACTTTGTCTCATGGTCGCATGTGAGTGCACTATTAATGAACAAATATGTGAGTAAAATATAAAGTTGCACCAACTCTATTATAAGTTTCTTTAATTTCATGGTAAGTCGAGAATTGATTAATGTCAAAGCGGCTTCAATTACTTCTAACATTAAGTTCTAATTAGTTTCTTCTAATGAAACTCTCACTAGAAATATCGAGATTTCTTACAAGAAACTAATGAAAGATAAAGAAAATAAACTGAATTTGAAACTAGAAAAGATGCTTTTTAAATCGAGAAAAGATGGCACAGCAACAAGAGAAGAAAATTCCAACCCCATAAACGCAATAACTAATGAACAACTAAAAAACTCACAATTAACCATTGTGCAGTCTTTACTTGAGAAAAAGAACAGTAATCATTCACCTAGATCCGAAGCGAAAACAATTAGAAACTTCAGTGGATTGACGAACGTGACGATTAGCGACAAGCCAAGGCCTAGTTGTGCGAAAACCGTTGAAGTCCGTTATACATTGAGCAGGTGGCTACTACGGAAGTGGCGCTTTCCAGGAATAATTGCGAATTATGCCACATTTGTTCACAGCGCAACCGAGCGTTACTTTCTCATCGAACCGAATCAATCAATTTCAAATCTATATCTGGACACAAGTATTTTTAACTAGAAGCGAATTTTTTCACACGAGCCCTACTGGTATTGTAAATTATAGTTCCTTTGCTCGTTTGGAAGAATTGATGCGTCTCGAGGTTTTGGGGCTTTTTTCCATTAGATAAAATTGGCAGTAATCCCTCTCCCTCCTACTTATATTCTTCAATCAATCTGGATAACTTGGCCTTGTGGTAAAACATTGGCCCCTCGTATGTTGGGAGGGCGAACATTTTTCCGCTTTCGGGAAGATTTTATAACTACATCGGTTTTACTTGACTACCACTGCCAGTTCGCATGAGCAAGCATCCTAATATATTTTCCGATTTCTTTTAGGTCTAAATTATTTATTTTTTTTTTGTAGAAAAGCATTCAGAATCTACTAATCAGTAATTTAAAGTAAGCATTTTGGTATTTTTTTAATGATAAAGCCTGTCAATGTATTCTGACTTCTAAATGCAGGTCTGACAACTATTTTTGGACCTATTACAATTAATATTCGTCGCCTGAAAATTAAAAAGGACTAATTTAAATATCCATATATTAAAATGTGAAATAAATCCCTTCACTACAATTGGGAATATTAATTCTGCAGACTCAGAGAGAGGATTAATGAAGCGATAATTAACTTGAATTTTCAGTGCCTTTGTATGGATGAAAATGATATTTTTGATCCAATGATACAGCACCGTCAGTATCGGCATGATCCCCGGATCAATAACCTGGCATCGCCTCGTTGAACGTGAGAGCTTTCATTACTTATCTGCTGTAATGAGTATTAAGTTAGCAAACTATAGTCTGAAGATATTGCGCTAGAATTGCACTTCAGATAAACCAGTATCAAGTATACGTATGACATTATAGAGAGGCTATATTATTAACGAGAATATTATACAGCCGAGGATATGTTCCATAAAGGCTTAAGTAACTATTGAAACTATTATCTCGTATCTACAATTCATACAAATTCTAAGCATCTGCCGTGTCATTACCCTCAGTCATTTAAGCCTGTTAACGCAGCGAGACCGCTGTAATGGCATGTTGACGGCACTTTCCACGGTCATGACCGTTTGTGATTATGACTAGCAATAAGATGCAGAGATATTACTTTATATTTCAGTTAGAATGATGTCTCATTGGTCTTATGGGACGCAGCTGGAGATGATGAGGTCCTGAATTCGTAAAGCGAGCAAGGTTTTTGGGAAATCGAGTTGGAGCCGTGCCCGGTACACGATGGAAAATTCGCTCCCAATCACATAAAATCTAACGCCATCATCGGCCAACTTGATCCTTCGAAAACGTAAAAGTTAATGGTCATCGGATGTAATATGAAAATTCAGCTAAAACAAAACAATGACTAACCAAAACGACTGAAATAATACGTTTTCCCATTTCTCCGTCAGAATATCCGTCTCAATATTTCTGTCAATGCAAGCATTTATTGAAAGTAGTTCGGAACTTCCTTGGATTATTTTAGTGATGCATTCTAGAGCTAAATGAATTTAGCTCTCAGGATTATATCGGCTACTGGAGCTTCCTGGATGCGAATAGCAACTTGGGATCTAATGCGTTCCTGATTGTGCAAGACTGTTACTGTCGGACTATTTAGAGACATCATAATTTCGACAATGTCTAAGATACCTTTTATTATAGCTGTGAACTCAAGTATGCCACATGTGACTGCATTTAGAAAAATGGTCACGTTTGTTAAAACAATTTTCACATCAACATACGTGTTAGTAAATGAAGTAATTTTAACTGTACGGACGCGTGATGTGGGTCATCTCGATGAATCATGTGAAGTCAGACTAACACGTTAAAATGCCTTACGTTACGTGACATCGTAATCTTGTACTAACGAAGATCCGATAGGTTTCTTAGAACGTCAGACGAGCCGTCATGTAACAGTTAACTTTATTACTTTTCCGTTTATTGTGTAAAGAAAAGTGGTTTAGCAAATTGAACTGAAATTGCTCTCGGTGATTGGAAACACTTTTACGCTAACAAATATATTCTTCCGTACACTTTGTGTATTTAAGATAGTTAAAAGCGATTCGATAAACAATTTGAATTTAGAAGACACTATAAAAGGTGATATAGCTAACGCAAACACAAACCTAAGAGAATCGCCGTTCATGTACAAGACCGTTGAATTATATTTCGTGTTCGATCATGACTACACAAGCCGGTCATTAAGTAAACAATACACGTTTATGCTACAACCGGCCAGCACGTTACTGGGCTATGTCATCAATTGATAAGACTTATCTTATCCAGTACAGGTGCTTCCCTATCGGGGACGCATTCGACGTAAACCGTCCCAGATAAGGACTCGACGAAATTCTATGCAAAAACGGACGCCTGAATTACGCCCGTGTTTTTGTTGACACCTTGTATTGTAAAGGTAATCTTAAGGCTATTGTGGAAGTTATCTTAAAGGAAATATATTTTAGGAGAACTCAGAATACATTTATTAAACAGTACAAGATATGAACTTCTCAGTACAAGATGTCAGAGGGGTCCTAAACAAAATAGCGCCAGGTGATCAAGTATTTACGCCAAGTTTAGTGGACATTTCGAAATTCCTAATGAATCGTCATTTAGGACCACCCCAGGAATGGCAATGCAGCATTTTATAATGCGCAAAGAAACACGACAATGCGGAAGTACAGGAGAATTTCCAACTTTAGAACCATAACCATTGAGCTGATTATTATGACAAAACTTTTATTTCAAGAAACAAAGTTCAAGGTTAATATGATAGCATTAGTGTCATTGTATCAACTTTCTATATTACATAAAGCCGTCAAGGTTATTTTTAAAGTTAACGTCTTGAAACGATCGTATTACATTAGGCGCCAGGCCTCTGAATATAATAATATACGCCTACAAGGGTATTAAACGCTACGAAGCTTCTTTTTTGTATAGTGATTTTTGTAGTCTCATTTTTTTTATAAGAAAGCGAATATCTAAAAAAAATCGTTGACGTCTCAATGAATGTGCCTGTGGTCACCAAATTGCTCCTGCTCCCATTTTTTTGACAGTTTTTTTTGCAAAAAGTTTCACTACCTAGCTCGAAGTTTACAATCTTCTTTCTTTCTATTTTCCAGGATATGTGTTTCCGTTTCCCTAAGCATCGCGTCGATATCGCTTTCATGTGGTCGTTGAGTTACTGATAAAACCGGTAGCCCAGACCGGTTAGACGACGGGATGTCGAGCCTGACGATTTTCGCAACATTACCTTACGCAGGAATGTCGTATGAAATGTTTTTGCCCACTGCAACTTATTTGGTATTGTTGAAGCAGATTTTTGGGATTGCAGGAACTTACCAGTGTCTTGTTAAGCCTTGAGTGTCAAGGAAACTGTGACTATCAGTTTTTTTTTTTGGTCTCTTTGTGTTGAATAACAATTTTCTTTTCTTCCACTAAATTCCCTACACGCTTGAGTCTAATTATTTTGCTTTTAATACTACGTAACATAAAAGGCTATGTAAGATTATGTTATAACTTTACACGTTTTATAATATCCGTTCTAGATTCATAACGAAGTATTTTATTTAACACAATGGTTAGTTAATAATACTTTAAGTAATGTTTTGATAGCATTTTTGATAACAATTGAAGGTCTAAGGTAGAATGAGATTGTTTTGGTAATCAGTAATTTTCTTCATAATAATAATATCAATCCAAGATATATGGAATCGGTGGGTGTGGAATAAAGAAGTAACCTATAAGTTATTTTATCCGTTCTTTTTACAGATTCCAAAATGGACTTTAGAACAGCGAGAAATCAGAGTTCAAAAACATGGTACAGTTGTAATGTTCAAGTTGAAAAAACCCATCCCAAGCACAATGCATTCAAATAAAACCATACAATACACATGAACAGAAACGTCACAGACCGTTAACAACTTACTGTTACGAAAATCTAAACAATTAGTTCTGCCTTTGCTTAAAACATTTTTAATTCGTTATACTTGCATCATCATAACACGGGCAAAAGAGGTAAGCATCTACCAGCTCAATTGTGAAGAGTAAAAGTGATGCTTTCTAATTCGTCAATGTTTGAAGCTAGGTTCAGAGGTCCATCACGAAAGTTGGGAGCATCGGAATTTTACAAATAATTTGTCATTCAATTGCAGTTTTTATCCCGAGGTTGCGATAGGTCGTGTTGCAAATAACTCAGTGTACTACGAACTAAAACCGAAATCGTGTATCGTATCTACCAGGCACTGCCATGGTTCGTGTTGTCTTTTTGTTATAGCTGGCGTTTCATGGTAGACCAATTTCCCTTTGTGGAGATCGGAGGTGTGACCAATTGATGTCATAATTTTAGATTTCTTTCTAAGAATATCATTGGTTCATGGTTTGAAGAGTTTTAATTGATGCTCTCGTTTCAACTTTTTCTAATGTTCAGGCGCCACGGAAGCGCGAGCAATTTATTATAACGTATAGGTATCTATTTCCTACAATAATTACATATTCAGATTGCTCAATTTGTACTAATCATACGAATAATTGAATAAGTGCTATCAAAATAATTTGACTATTTATGTCAGCAATGAGAGCTAGTTAGTAATAAGTTACAATAACCTATTGAGCCGTCCAATTTTCAATAAAAAAATGGCCGACTAGTGCTTCTAAGAACTAGATCATATTGCCAATAAATTCGTTTGTGTCACTAGGCTAACCATTAAGAGGTCGCCAGGGTTCATTGAAAACTTCGCTACGATCTATTTTGCCGTTGAAACTATATCTACTTATATTTTGTGTATTCAGTTTTCTCCTCGTATATAATAATAAGTAATACCTCGAGTATTTTCAAATTTAGATTTATCAAAGTTCGTCGAAAAGTTATCATTTCCAAAGGCTTAAGCGCAGTCATTTGGTTTTTAGTTTTGTCAACAGACATAGCATAGCATTATGCCAATCACATTATAACTACACGAAAATAATAATAGGTACAGGCCTATTCTTAACCAGGAAGAACATACGGTTAGTAATAAAACAATAGAAATAACGCAAGCATGAAAATATCACTGTGAAAGGTTAGGGGATTAACTATTTTCATCATTGGTTCATCGTCAGTATATTCAAACGAAGCTACGTTGCGTCCCGTCATATAAATTTATTCTCAACGACGTACTGTGGATAGTCAAAAATAATGGAACCAAAGGTTCAGGTTCTGCAGAATCTTGATACAATTTTTTTTAATCATTACACTGCTACTTTCAGTGCTGTTAAAACTTAAACTTCATTCTATTCCTTATATTATTAATGACAAGCAACGTATAACCTAGACTACTTTGTCAAGTAACAGGACTCCTTTCAAAGAGTATTTAAAAACGTATCCTCTAAGGGTGTCAAATAGGGAATGAAGGTATGAAAGACCTTAATTTTTACTTGGAGATATGCGTTGTCAACGCTCCTTCAGGCCTCTTAAATATACAAATGGGGCGTTAACAGCTGACTAACACATTGTACCAACATATAAATGCAATAATTTCATTCAATCTAATTGATACTTGCAGACGGTATCAGTGGAAATACGTCGTATCAATCATTCTACCAATAAGCGTACGTACTCGTACCTACTACGTATTAATGAATCACTGTTTTGACGGATGTTCGTAATGTGTGAATGTAAATTAGAAGTAATAGTCCGGATATATTTATTTACTATCATAAAGATTAAGTTGTTAATTTGCTGTTGATAGAAATGTGAAATTAATTGAGTGTTGGACAGGTGTAAATTGAAGATAACATACGGCATTAAAACTGGAATTGATTTAGTTTTTGCTTTTCATTTTCTACAGTTACCGGTGTCGTTATTACAAACTTGGTTAAATAATGTCTATCTAAAGTACTGGCCCTGTATTGCCTTATTTTGGGAGGGATGTGCGCTGACTGGGTAAGCAGCAAAACAAGTAGCTTCTCCAAGACTGGAATATTTAGTAAATAAAACATTGACCTAATTAATACAATTGTTCTGTATAAAATCTATACATATAATAAAACAGTACAGTAAACAATATATACAGAACTTCTTCGTTACTGAGTGACTGACAGACAACGCACAACCGAAACTGGTCTGAAATTTGGCATGTCGGTTCCTTGGGGAGCACAGGGGAGCACTAAGAGAGAATTTCTCGAAATTCGTATGGGTACGGGAAAAAACGGGATATACGCGTACGAAGTAGCGGGCATAAGTTAGTAAATTATAAGACAAAATATTCAACTATTTAAATCCCTACTCGATTAAACGAGACACAACCAGAAGTTGACACTACACAACATGACACTAGAACAGTTTAAGTTGTCATCATTACTTAACCAATTCCGAGTTTAGATAGCCGAACAGCGAATCATGTCACAGCCATAAAGATGTCACATGCAATGTTATGACTTCGTAAATTGTTTGAAATGGCCAGCACGGGCTTATAGGAATAAAACCTCATTGTTCAATTGGTCTGATGAGAGTTCGTAGACATTAAGAATAGACTGAGTATACCCTTACGACATTGACCACACTGAAAAAAGAGACGAAGTGATTGTACTGCCAATGCTTGTCCCTTTTCCTGTTCAATTAGTATTCTTAACCTCCTCCTTTTTTGGAAGTCTGTTTAAAAGACAACTACTGATCACACAATGCTTGTGGCTATACGAGTAATATAACCGAAAATGCGACAAATTTGTCACAAGTTGTTTTAATTGTTACATTTTCTCGACAGGTGCTGTTTAATACCGAAGAAAATTGACGCATTATGCCTGAAACTTGTCGGTTTTATTAAAAGACCTCTGAAAAGATAAGTTCATACTGTTTGTCTGTGTGAAAGATAGACTCAGTAGGTACGCGTGCTTGGTCAACGTTTAAAACATCAAAGACAACGGGTTTGTGGTACAATGTAGCAATCAGAGTGTGTCGGTGAGACTGGGCTGACGGCCTACGACCGAGCGTCCGCGGACCTTGACGAGCTCTCGGGGTTGCGTACTTACTACACGTTATACAAGTTTTTCGCACCATGCCGTTTAAAGTCTCCTTTAACTTTTTTGTTCGAACAACTCCGACTTTAAATCAGTCCATACTTCGCCATCTTCGCACGGTGGTTGCGAGGTAGACCGTTAAAGATATTTAACGGTCTTGCCCGTGTAAGACCAGAAAGCGAGACGGCTAGACTAGCTTTAGCTGTTTCAATGTATTTTACAGCAAAAAATATTTCGAATTTACTGTAAACGGCATTGATTTCGTTGCCCAGTTACGTACTGTGAAAATGAATTGGTAAAGGGTTTTGCGACAGTATTAAAGTCTTGTATTTTCTTGTCATTTCCAAGGCACTCGTTTCTTACGCTGCAACGGAAACATAATTAAGATATAACGAGCAATATAGACGACCTGAAAGATTTATGAATATTTTATTATGTTCGTACACCATCAACAAATTTTTATTTATTAGCGACAAATTACGGCCATGTTGAATTGATGGTCCAATTAATGTAACTTGTAGTGAGAAAATCCGTGTACCGTGGTTCCAGTTAATTTGTTGAATTCAATTAGTTACATATGTTTGTATTAGTTTATCGGTTTTCACCAGTACACTACGAACATAAAGCTACCTGTTTTGTTAATGAAATTATTGCCTTTGGAATTTTAATTAACTGTAGCTGTATTGTTTAGTTGAATGAAATTAAAATGACTGATTAATATAAGATACTTTTCGAGCTTTCGTTCGAGTAATTAGTTACTTACGGCCACATCTGAAATAGGTAGTTATTAATAATATCGTACTATAGATATAAATTCGTATGAATGATTTTAAAATATTGGTATTAGTTGTAAAATAAAATTATTAAACGCAGATAATTAATACTGGCAGCCGTATATTTTCAGTAGTCTGTGGAGGTCTGGTAGGCAGCCGCTCCACGTAAAATGCTGGTACTCACCAGAGTTTAGTTTGTTTGGAAGCCGTCCTCAATTATAGTTGGGAAAAGGCTAGGCAGATGATGATAATATTTTCAGTAGTCACTTTCACTGAATGATCTGATATTGTTTGTTAATATTCCTTTCAAACACAAGTCTTCATCCCGTCGAAAAAGACCCACAACTCAACAAGGTACTAAGTCTGCAGGCAAAAAGATTCAAAGCATTTTATTTCAAATAAACCATTTACTTTTGAAACGTTAAGGTCGGTCAATCAAAAACATGGAAGCTATTTGCACGTTCCAAAGCGTAGATCTCTATGGAGAAGAACGTGCAAGAAACTCCACGGACACTCTTTTAAATCATGTTCTGTTTTATAAAATTCTAAGTTACATATACTTGTTGCTTCTGCATGTGAGGACAATGCAAAGAAAAAAAATCTTATTATAAGAATTTAAAATATAAAGATTAAAATAAGCCAGTGGCAGTTAAGAGATGACCAGTCTCAACCGACAGCGCCCATTCACGAACATAACGCGTGTATCAGCACCATTCAGCTCAACCATTTTGAAGGGAACAGAATGATCCAACCCACAAAAGATTTGTCATGTGTGTCTATCAAAAGATCTTTTGAAGAACTTGTGCAAACGTCAATGCTTACCAATTAAACAGACGTTAAATTAAAGTAGTGACAAAGCATGAACCCCTCTTACTATGGGAGCATCTCTGAAATCGTGAAAATATCAGTCGTTGCTTACATTTTGTCAAGTTATGCGAACATGAATGAACTGGACAACTTTTTTAATTTGTTTAGCCTTGAGTCATCATATAAGCCGAAAGACTCTACTGCTGGACATAGGCCTCCCTTGGGGGGTTCGCCATAATTGCCACGCTTGGCAGGCGGGTGGGCGATCGCAGTGTATGATGTTGCGTTTTACAGAGGACGCTGCTGCCCATTCTCTGGTGAATCTCTTAGTTGCCTCTTACGATACCAACGGGAAGTGATGGGATACGGCACCAGCCGCCACCATACGGCAAAATACCACCAAATGTAAATGAGTAATAAGTCACCCTGTATACACACAGCTGGAAGGTTCAACTGCAATTACTTCCACGAGAAAAGCCAACAATATAAAGTGAATAAATGTGTTTCTGTCAGTAGACTCAACCGGTGAAAAATGGTTTTATAGAGAATTGGACGCAACAACACTCGTAGACACTCGCGACATACCATGTTATGTGTGAGCATGAAAAATCGCTCTATTTCCACTCCTTTGAAACTTAAACTTCGTGCATTTACATAATTTTTGGGTTTTTGAAGATTAGGCAGATGTAACTGAGAAATGTGACGAAATTTCTGTTTTTAAATATAAACTAGCAACTTAGCAAAACATCAAGATTTGTTTATTGTGTAAGTTCATTATACTTTTACCCAATTGACGCAGCAAACTGCATCAAACTCCGTTGTAAAGTTTGTATGCGGTCTCATAAACAGTCATGAAATGCAACTTTATTTGAATTATACGAGTATATACAGAATGGAAACAGAATAAACGAAATATTTCGTAAGGGGTAATTGTACTCATCATTACGGATACCTTCTACTATGGAAACATCCACGAAATCGCAAAAAAGAACCAGCTGTTCAGTACATTTTGTTGAGTTATGCGCACATAAATGTATGAGAAATAAATCTATACTAATATATAAAGCTAAAGAGTTTGTTTGTTTGCTTGACCGCGCTAAACTCTGGAAATCCTGGTCCGATTTGAAAAATTCTTTCAGTGTTAGATACCCCATTTATCGAGGAAGGCTATAGGCTATATACCACTACGCTAAGACTAATAGTAGCGGAGCAGTAATGACGCAAACGAAGTTGCGCGGGCCAACTGTCCCCAAAGTGCACAGTATGCAAGAGGTCAAGGCACATCGCCGCAGATTCGAATCGAGACACATTCGCGAGACTGGACGATGTTGTCAGACTCGCAACAATTCTACTCCTTAACACTTTGTATGTTACTTGGTGGAAATAAAGTTCAAGTTGCCGTGACATCACGATAAAAACGTGCCGTGACCCTAACACTTCTTATGAAAATGCGTCATGTATGTTTAAATCAAATTTGTTATTAATAGTACAAATATCTCATACATCCTGTCTGTCATACATCCGACATCAGTCAATCACCCAATACTAAAAACCATCAAACACTGCACAGCAGGATATTGCGCCATTCAGATTGTCATGCAAAAACTCCTGAATTGTTTAATAAAGCTTACCATCTGTTTAAAACTATGGCCGACAGAAAAAGAAAAAAAGACCGCGAAAAAAGGGCGCGCGCCAGCCAAGGAGCGAGAGAAATGCAATAATTTGCATTTTATTTCCCACACACAGACACGAATTTCGTTCTCGTAACTGTTTCCCACCATTGTGGTGCCGTATAATTGTACAATGTTAATGATTCCGAGCGATCTTCACTATCTGCCTCACATCTCGGCCTCGCCCCGTGAACACTGGCCGTTATAACTCACTTTACTTTTTTAAACAATGTTCATGTATACGTATGTCTAAATTTTTCACACCTTGTTAGGGCTGCATTTCGCATGTCTTTAATTACCATATTTCGTCAAGAATGAGACGTCTTCACGTAATATATTGGTACTAAAAATGAAAGTCTTGCATGCCAGACTAATAAAGTGAGTAACGCTCCAGTTTTCGAAAGGTATTTATGACGTTTTCACTTGCACTTATGTGCCTTAATCACGTAAGAATACTATAGGAATGCCTTTATTTTAAAGCTTAATTTCTCTGTTCCCAGTTTCTTTTATCTGGTATAGAGGCTGTTATTTATTCATATGATATTGTGCCTCCGTACACCCAAAGGTAAAAGCCTCTTGAAGATCCGAAATAAAATCTTATGTACCGCAAAAAGGTCGCTTTACGAATGAAATGGTTTCCTGAGGTCATATCCCAGATAATCCTAAAAAGTAACTGCAAAACAAAGTAGAATGAGAATGATTTATGAACTTCCTTGAAGGTACAGAAGCCATTCGTTTTCTAAACGTTGGGCAGGCAGCGGTTAATAGACAAGAATTATTATTGTTTGCGGTGTTATGTCTTGATAACTTTGAGACAAGCAACTTGGAGTTGGAGAGGACTCGAGACAGTTGTCGGTCATCATAACTTCTCCCTTGTCGCGTCTTTATGTAAATGAACTCGGGAACTAAGCTTGGAATAGATTAAGTTTTGAATCACTTGAATATTTTCATAAAAGTACACACTCAAATATCAGAATCTTTTAGATTGTGAGTAAAAATCATGATCCCAAAAATGGAATATATAAATTCATTGTTACCAAGCAAAGCCACTCGAACAGAATGGCAATCGTAATTAGCAACCTGATACACTACGGTTAAGATACAAATAAAAGACAAGGATTCGCAATCATTGACAATAACAAGTTTTCACGAAACAAAAGAAAAAAGCAACGAAACAATATTTCACAATGAACAATCCAACGCATTCCCAGAGAATGCATTCCGATAAAACAATTCGCTGTCATTGATACAGAAACTGAATTATTCAAGTACTTTCACATTATCTCTCTGTAATGATTCATTGGTATCTTTATGTGGCTATTTTGGATCATAAGTGGAGTGATAACCATGGCTGGAGTACCAATCGGAGGAACATTAAGCGAACAGGAAGAGAGGGTCCGTTTAATGTTCGATATTAAACGCCTCCGCTTTGATATGAGTGGCTAACGTCTTCATCTTGATTAGGAGTTTGGTTGTTGTTTGGTATCAATGAAGTCTTGGTTCTTTATTTCTTTGATATTAGGGATCATTATCTCTTTTTGACTTATGAGTAGCTTAAGAATGTTGTCAATTACATTGAAATTAAAAAGAGAGCTTGGTAAGGCAACATCAAAGAAATCATCGTAATGCAAAATTATACCGTCACTGGTACCTGATTGAGTACTAGAGTGACTGATAGATAACGCCCTGCCAAAACTACTGGACCTTAAAAGCTAAAATTCCTTGGGGAACACTAAAAGAGGATTTCCCGGAATTCCTACGGGAACGGGAAAACACGGAATTCGTACGAAGTCGCGGGCAGAAGCTAGTATGTACATAAAATAAAATAAGATATTTTCAAGAAGATTCAACTGAGCATTTAATGTTCATGAAACATCCCAAACATAACTTCACATTTTTATCAGCCGGAAATCCCGAAAAAGGACAGGAACTTGACCATAAAATTTCATGCAAATCTTATCTGAAGGAAAAAAATCTAATTCAGCAACTGCTGTTGCTCTCCACGTTACGCTTTATGAAGCAGGCAATGCAAAAAGGATTTCGCATTAACCACGGTACATGGAACTCAAAGGTTATGTGAGGAAACCGGTGAGCAGGAAACCGGTACAAGGTCAGGACTCCTCTTTGTACATTTTATTTACCTCGTGTATTTACTAAACATATCGAAATATTTATCAGCCTGAGTGAAGTTGTAAAAGATGTGGCATGTGCTATTTTCCCACATTATAAATACGTATCGTGAGATTTTTGTTAAGACATCTACGTTTGTGGGCTGGGAGATGTATCATCTTAGTATTTCCATCTGTTTATCTGAGTATCTTTATTTTCTTTTCAAGATACGGGTGTTTAATCTTGTCTTATTTAGCCCTTGGTGCTTATTGTGTGAACAAAAAATGAATGGCTTATGCAAAAATGTGTGAAAGCGTTAATGTTTACTTTCAAAGTTGTATGGATATTGCCAACTTGTTACTTCCCATCTCCATTTTACCATGATCGCTTGCTTCAACAAATGGGTAGGCAAGCAACAAGTACTGATTTACATTTGTTCCATGTTTCCTCAAGAAAATTTACCATATAGGGAAAATGTAAGAAAAGAGGTCATTATCTCGTAAGGAAAGTAGGACGGCAGACCACATTATTTTCACACCCAACTTATATGCCCCGCGTCGTGTGGTCAAGTGCTTAGGCATTTTATTAGCAGATTCAGTGGTTTTGGTGGCACTGGCTCGCCTTTACGACTGTGACGTCATCGAATGAATGCTACTTTGGCCGCATGCCAACTGATAGCCACTCGACCCGGCTTACCCCGATGCTTAATGCCCGGGTAATGACCTACAGTTTCCAGCAGGTTTCCAGAAGTTTCCACGAGTGGTCATAAGTACTTACGTAGTCTGTAACTCTGTAAGTAGGTTACGTTGAAAGGGTTATAACTTGGACGAGTCATTTGATGATGCGATAAAGTCGTTACACTTATGAGTTAGCTCGCTTGTAATGCGATCGTTGAGTCTGGCTTTGACGACCATTTATGTTGAAACTAACTTGGTAATGGCTTCCTACATTCTATTTTTCTCAGCATCATTATGGAGAAAACGATTATCTTTCTTATATTTTTCTTTAAACGACGTAATTAGTTCAAAGCGGTTCATTTAATCATGGAGATAAATCTTGGGAATACTTCAAAAACATCAACAGCGGGCCGAACATTGCGCCTTGCGTCAAAAGTTTCAAACAAGGTAGACTGACAGTTGGAACGCTGCTTCCCTTTTCAATCAAGTCAGAATTCGTTTTGTTAGCTAAAGGTAATTAGTCTTACAACAATGAAGGTTAGTCGCAACCATGATAAGAGGGTTGTCAGCCTTCATAAATATTAATGGGCCCACTTGTCTTTGTCTTGTATTAAAATTAATGTGTTCAATTGCTCGTAGCATAACTCGTTCACTGAGACCCCTTTCGCGGTGAAATTATCATTTTTCTCTTTGGCCTATAAAAAGGCTCGTCATGCTTTTTTGTTTTGTTTCCCTTGCATTTGTATCTGAATTAGGGATTTTATAGAAATAGCAGAGTAAGAAAAAAGAATATTCATGCATTCAATAGTTGTTCTATTCTGTGATTAGACGAAGTTATTTATCACCGGAACAAAACTATCCAATAAATTTTCATTTAAATGAATGTTGCAAAAGAAGATGTAATTATTATAAGTTATGGAAACGCTTTGTTCAAAATATTCACATGACAAAAATTACTGCCTGACTCATGCTGAAAATAATAGTCCGTAAATCTAAATGAAATGCATTTGTATGAAAAACCGTATATCATCATTAAATATATTAACTAATGCTGTTCACGCTTGAAATGCAGCTGCAGTGAATAAAACAAGTGTTCGAATTTTACAAATTAACGCCATTTTGCATTTAGTTCAGCATGTACACATTGGACACACAATTCGGATTAACATTTTTGTCACTAACAATAGTATGTAGGTACCTAACTAGAATTTATGTGCAAGCATGACATGTGATGAATATGCTGTAAAAATATATTATGTATTCTATTGTAATATTTCTTGACTAAATCACAAAATATATGAAACTGTAGATATTGGCAAAGATGATAAATAAATGTAAAGAAAAGTACATTTGTTTTTTGCTATAGTGTTTCAAGTACTTACAGTAAAAACCAGTTGTCAATTTTATAGTAATCGTGAAAGTCGGTAAAGTTACACAGATTCCTAGACCGCCTTGAAAAAACCAGTGGCGCCACAAAAACTAGGTTTCAGCTTCATTCATTCAGTTTTTGCTAGTGTAGTAATGGCTGCTTGTAATCGTTGAGTAATTACGATAATATTGATCGAATAAATGTTGCTAGAATTAAAACGGTACTTACGTACTGAAATTGTTTCTTTATGTCCTTGGTCTCTTGTGTAACCTATACATACAACAGCGTTTTATTTTAACCTGTATTAGTGTTTAAGTTAGTTGTTGCCGCTCTTTGCACAATTGTTTAAAGTTATCAGGGCCTGTAAACTTAATATTTATTATCTTTCTGTCATGTATATCAATGATGTGATATGCTTTTTTTTTAAGGATGGGAAATCATCAAATGACTCCTCCCGCTCTGGGCGGAGCGAAAGGGAGTGTCATACTCTTACAGACTAAAAACCCATCCGTGTTCCTCCTAATGCCCTTTGCGTTCCAGGGTACGGTGCCTCTTTCGAACGTTTTCCGCACCCAGTGGTATGCTTATGTTGAAAAACCCGTTCTTATTTCTATAATATCCTCGGAATTTTGTTATGACATACCGTATCAAAAACTTTTAGTCAGAGTCATAACTGTCCGACAGTAAATTACAGCAACTGATCGCAACAAAAATTCGTCTCTCTGCGTCTTTCAATTTATATTTACTACTACACTCTCTTGAAGCACAGCGTCTAATAAAAAGTTATTTACTCCATTAGTACTCATAAAATTTAATACGTTTTTAAGTAAAACTGAGGCGTGCTTAATGTGTCATCAAGCGGTTGTTTACGGCGTTTCAACGAGGCACCGCAATTAGGAACATCCTGAGGGAGGCAAGTTCCTGAAAGTTTAACAGTACTGCAAGATATGCTGGCTAAGCATCAATAAAAATGCCGAGTGGTAGACCAAATTTGACGGTGTAGTTGTTAACGATTGTTTACGTAAAACTCAGTTTAAGTGTTCTTAGTAACACGAGCTTTGTAATTAGTGCTCTGTTTGGAACATCAATAGATTTTGTCTTATTTTAGAGACTTACTAGCTTTGAATGAGACTCATCAGCAGACAATTTAACTATCCAGGCGTTTTACAACAGTCGTTTCCTTAAATTCAGTTCGTTCTTCACAGTCTTCAGTGAGTAGAGTTTTAAATTACACTATCTCGGTTTTAAACGACGGAAATCTTTGTTCTGGGCTGAAAGTTTTAAAACTTGTAGCAGTTTGAATTTTGAAGTTACAATTTGTACGTTATGTATATATTTTACATCACAAGACTAGTAAGTCTTCCTATAGAAGACTATAGCGGTTATAGCCACAATGACGTCAATATATGAGGTTATATGTGTTTCATTTATATGATAGTTCTGAGAACAACGGTTATTACTTGTCGTAGAAAGGATTTCAATTTAACTCTGTACAACATTACAAATCGTGGGTGGCAACACAAACAACGCTTGAAAACCGTTTGTCTACGATACGGAAATAGAATATCCACAATATTTTCAAGAAACATATCAGGTAAATACGAATCTCTGCTTCCGTGTATATAAGGAGTACTTCAGCTTCCTCTCAAGAAATTACACATCCGTTCATCAAATCAGACCCATTCTGAACAATCACACTGGCGTGACATTTCACACGTTACAGTGGCGTTCATAGCAGTGACTCAGTGTCTGTCTGGGCATTATTTGGGCAACTTTTATTGACGTTAACGCATATCGTATCCGGCGGGGACCCAGTGACGTATCACGTTACTTTTGAATAAACAAAGGGGACAATTAGGGTTTCAACCTCATGAAGGAAGTGGTGCGTTGATTAAGGTTAAACATTAGTGGGAGAGCGTTAGTTGCATGCTGCATTTTATGATTATTATTTGAATAACGACTGGGTATGACGTCAGATATGATCTGTCTGCGTTTTGAGTTATCCGATGTAGGATGTGCAAATAAGGTTTCTGTGCTTCTGTTTGAGTAAAAGCAAATACATAGTAAAAATATAATTGGACACGATTGATAAACGAAATATAGTACCAAAATGCACTCAAAGTATTTGTAAAATACAGATAATCCTACATATCTCGCATATGGTAAACGGATGAAAGAGTTTGCTATGCGATTTTAATTGAAAATTCACATCAAGGTTTTTTTACCAATTTTGTTCCCGAGCAGTGACGAATTTATGATTAAAGCGAAACGAAATTTCGCAAATCCATTCAATATTGATTCAGTTTATTAGATCAGAATCAAAATGATAAAAGTAACTATTTGACGATTCTAACGAAGTCCTATGTAAGCTGACAGTGACGAAAATCAAGTAAAATTTTTCTTTGAGAAAATTGTGTTAGCAGCTTCCTTGAGGCTAATTTTCATTTCTTGTCCTCGCCTTTTAGGAAATTCTTGGGTATAGTCACAAAAGTGACTTCAGCTGTGTAAATAGCTATTTTCTTTCTTTGTTCAATAATACTTAACTAAATATCAGCAGAAATGTTGGGTCTATATGGGCTAAGTAATGTTTCTTCTCCCAGTCGTTCTAAGTTCATCCCAGCTTATAAATTAACGTAGACATTCAGCTAATTGGTCCAATTACGAATGCGACACGGCCGCATTCCGTGGCTTACCACTGTTATCTAAACGACGCCATTTTATTATTTTAAACTGCAAGCCCGATTGTCACTTGTTATGTAGAGCATAAATTATTCGAATTCGTTCTTTTGTTTTTATTTGCTCTGTGCCAAAAACGAGGTGTTTAACCCTAGCGGATCAATGTTGCGAACATAAAAAAATGCAACAATAGTCAGAACTGAATCACTGGAGTTGCCATTAAAATGTTAATTTTCCGTTATAGTTTAATTTAAATGAGTAGGAAGCATCGAATTAATTTCGTCTTAGTCATGCGTTAATTATTGCCATAAATAAAACTGTTTTGTTAGTCATATATTATGTTTTATTATGAAATATTCATGTGTCATTTAAATGTATGCTACATTAAACTTTTTATCGTGAAGTTCGCGAGTTATTGAATGTTGTAAGAAGGGTTTAACGATGTCCGCTTGCCAACTGTCGCCTTCCCGAAATTTGGAGCAGTTTGCTTGCAATTATTAAAGCACGTAGCTTCGTTTCCAACAGAAGGAAATAATGCCAAAACGTGTTCCTGGAATTTCTTGAAAAAAGTCCTCGAACGAGTGTTATTAAACATTCTTTACTTGGAATATCTTTTTAAATTGCCGCTTATTTTTATAAAATATGAGGAAGAAATGAACATTAGTCTCGTGATTGTAAAGTGCGGTTTCATAACCGATGTTATCAGTTCAATTTGGTCTAGAATAAAATGCTGAATAATTTTTTTAGCAAATTACTTCTACTTTTGCAATATGCGATTTCAAAGTAAGAAGTTTGGTGTTTGTTGAAGAATGTGGAACTACGTTTATCTATTCCTGCTTAGACATTAAACCTTTATCGGATAAAGCCTCACGGATTAAATGTATCTTTCTGGAAGGCGTGGTAGTGGATACATTAAAACTTTTCGATTGTAGCGATGACAATGCAACGACATGAAGGTTCAACCTACACACGAACAGATGCTTCCTACGAGGTATTATTTTATTTTAACTCAGACTTAAATTGTCCATAGTGTTAGTAACACAACAGTCTTTAAATAACTATGTCAGTACAAAACACGGCGAGTACAACTTAAAACTATTTCACATGGATGCGTATCCAATGCTCCCATAGAGGACTATCAACATGATCAGCAACAACCCTCAGGTAGCTATTGGAACTGTCCCTTCTCATTAGAGTACAGTCAGGGACCAAAAGTGCAATCGCTCTTTACCAAAGCTACGCCTAAAATTTATTTGCAAAAGAACTAGTTACATATATGCTTAGTTTAAATTGTACGCTGTTAATGCTGTTCATCATCATCTGCCTAGCCTTTTCCCAAGTATATTGGGGACGGCTTCCAGTCAAACCGGATTCAGACCTCCACAACCCATTAAACCTCCACAACCTATTAAATGGGTAACAACACGGTATTTATTGGCATGACTGGAGTCAGATTTACTAGCTTCTGACAATCCGTAACGACTGCCAAAGTTCTACAAATGACAGCCGGGACCAACAGCTTAACGTACTTTCCGAGGCAGGGAGGAAACCCGGTATGTTAAGATGGTCACCCATCCACAGACCAACCTTGGCAAGCGTTGCTTAACCTTGAAGATCGTCCTGTGCGGCTGTTATTCTTTAGCCACGAGCTCCTCGTGTTAATGCTGTTAACGCTGTTGATCATTCGTAAATTATTTTCCCGTGACTGCAAAACAACTCTAGCTTTGGTAGATTGTGACAGTACTTTTGACCGCTGACTGTATTTTGTTACTAAGGTACCTTACACAAGGAATCTGCTAATTTCGCCACTTACCCAGACATAGAAATAAGTACAAATTCTTCTAAAGCAGATATTTTTTCTAGGTTTCTAAAATTATTTCCTTTTAGCGTCGCGTGAGGAAGGCAATGCGGTAATCATGTTACCTCGATGCATTAACTTCGCAGTTCCCACCTGCTGTCAGGGAAGGAAAAATCTATTGGCTTTATTTGCAAACTGGAAATTGTATCAGTTGGCAAGAAAGTACTATATAAATAGAAGGGTGTTATAAATAGAAGGCTTGTGTAGGAACCTTGTTTATGGATTAGCTTGACTTAATGAAGTCTGATTTGGGTTCAGTTTAAGTATTTAGGTCTGTTTGGTTTTTGAAGTAAATATAATAGTGTATAATAGTGTGTGTGTGTGTGTGTGTGTGTGTGTGTGTGTGTGGGTGTGTGTAGTGTGTGTGTAGTAGTATGTGTGTAGTATTTTAATTATATTTTTTTCCACAAAGATATCAAGCTCATTGCACATTAGCACTAAATAATAGGAAATGAGAAGGAAATGATTAGATACTTAGTTATTCAAAACACAAAACAATATTACGCATCTACACTACACAATACTGCAGGAGCTTACATTCCTCCACCCCTTGAGAAGGACTCCGAACATTAACGCTAGCAACATTTAACTTAACGTGTTCTGTACGATGTTCTTGCTTCGATATTAATGGTGAAACTCAATTTATCCCAGCAAAAACCGTCAGTAATAAATAACTCGGCATACCAAAGAAAATTCAGCCCTCTAAATAACCAACTCCAATGGAATAAAACTTAAACTACGAACGCGGAGCAATTTACCAAGTTAGCTTACTTTCTTACTTATTTACTTGAATGAAAGCGTTCGCATAAATATCAGAAAACATAATTTTCGTTGTCGCAGTTCGGGAAGGAAGTAAGCGACATTTGTGTTTCTATAAGCTATTGTGTTGTGTAATGTACCTGGCGGAGTTCTGGGCTTGGGGCTGGTCGCGTGCTCGACTTTTTATAAAGTTGGGTACTCGTTCCGACTTATTTAACCTTTTGTGCGAGGTGGCGCAGGATAAGCGCCCATCGCCTGGGGAGCAGCTCCCATGTTGATTGAAGATACGCCATACAATTGTGCAGTAATAGTTTCCTATTGTCGTTCCCTTGTTGTGACACATTTAGTCAAGTTCTTTAAATTGTTATGACTCTGTACCCTACCATTACATATGCATTATGCATCAAAAATTGACAGGAAATGAACATCACTTCGATGTCGAATTATACTTAGATTTGTCAGTATGTTTTGTTCCAAGATTTACTAAAATGTCGCTTTAACTTCGACATGGGAGTTGAGCGCACAGATGTAGACTATTAATTGGGCTGTTAAAACTTCTAAAATTTTTGGTGGGTAGTGCTCATTTCTTGTACGCCTACAGACATACTTTTACCGTTAAGTCAATTAATAACTTGAATAGAGTCATTGACTCTCCCTAAAATATGCACCAGTTTCACGCCTATTTTGCACTGAGCTACCCCACCGACCGCCAAATTGCATAACAAAGAAAAAACAAAAGACGGAACGAACAATGGCGTGCGTGACGTATAGCGAGTCTCAGGAGCGATCGTCATTGTTCCTAGTCTATGGAGGGACTGCACTCAGCAAGGAAGTCGAATTTCGGAGCTGTAACAAACCTTTTTTCTCTCGAGAGACTCGCACATTGCGGTAGTGCGAGTGAATCTCGCGCTATCACAATGTGCGATTACGATGAATCGTAACAATTACACTGCATCTCTAATAAGAGTGGGCGCTGCGCTGCGACGTCCTACGGTCACCCACCCCTAGAACACGCTGAGCATCACGCGCCATTATAATGCCTCGTGTGTCGTCATAATAAATACCATCACTAAATACCTCGTTGCGTCACCGCTACTATGCTCAAGCCGTAACAATTTCCACCATGAATTATGTGCATCCATACCGAGGGCCCTTTGTTTTGCTTCCTCGTATTCAATCCTCATTAATCCATATTCAATCATACACGCACGGGTGAGCATTGAAATTCATTATTCTTACACCCTACTCCGATTGAAACAAGTACTGTCTAAGAATATCACGGTGGTATCACTGATCGGATTTCAAGTGCATCTTAAGATGTGGATCGTTTTGTTATCGGAGATAGCATTGAGTTGCATCGGCTCACTGTAAATCCCGTTAAAGAAAGGCTTGATTATGTCTCTTCTTGCGTACGAGTACTTAATTGCTTAATTAATTCTAACACGGTTACTCATGATTTATTTCCACTTTTGTTTAACTTCAATTTTATGTGAGAGAAAACTGTTTTAATTTAACACAAAGGTTACAATTGAACAAGTTGAGGTGGACTATGAAATGTACAGCTTTATCCCGCGGCCGTATTTCTATTTTAAGCTGAGGTATCTGGTTGGACCAGGCAATCTCAACCACCTTCACTATGCTCGGCTTTAAATAAAATTAAAACCTCTACGAAATTCCTCGCGGCTTGCAACCTTTTTAAATAAATCTGAGCGTAGGAGCGAGTGATGGAATGTAGACCGTCTGTGGCGAATTATTTTGAAGATAGAACGTGAATTGCATTTTTGTGGGCTGCCATTATTGCTTCGACACCAGAGCCTTTAAACGCACAAAAAACAAGGAATGCCACTTGACCGAGATTTTTCCCATATCGGTGGTTCATAATCGTGCTATTTTCAGAAAAAGAATGTGGAAAGATTTGTCGCATGTGAAGGAATCCATGGTCGTGGGGGTCGTTCAATGACCGTGCCGACCTAAAAACTACCCGAGACATGGTCGCGATGCGGAACCACACAGATGAAGGATACGGTAGATTGTTTATTGCTTACAAGCGTCTCGGCTGGGTGGCGCGAGACGTCGCCGATTGGGCGACTCCTTTTTTTTACTGTGCGAAATTTTATTTATTGATTCGGTTCCCCTTTTGTGTTTCTTTTGAGGGAAGAGCTTGCGCCATGCATTTATAAAATTTTCATCATTGTTATCGTGAAAATTGTACGTTTCTTATTCACCCTCCAAAAGATCTTCGCCTACCGGTTGAAAAACAAAAAAGTACAAAACATCTAACAGTACAGCAATTTCGAATATTAACGAACTTGCTAATTTTTACGGGCATAATTAATTAAATTCTATAACAAACTTTTATTTTAAAACTCATCCGAACCTGAACATTTTACAAAGGAGGAGAGGAGATTTAAACATTTTCACGAAATGAATTCAAGTGCTCTTACTTTAGCTTTAAACGCTTCTTTTCAATGAGGTTGATTCAGAAGCGGGAGATGGCTGGCTGCGGTCCAAAGTGCTTTGTTTTTTATGGCCTTAGGACGCCCCCAGCAACATCCGAGACGACCGATCCGGTCAAGTGGCCTGGACTTTTTGTTTGTCTGCGCTAAGATTTCTTTAAAACATGAAATCTCATAAATTTTAAGGAACATTTCTCTCAAGAACGTGCGGAGCAACGTGTACATTGCTTTCGAAACCGATCGCTTGGCTTTTATTTACTTCGTTTTGTAAAACTGTGACCTGAAAATTGAAACACATGGTGCGCTCGGATACGCTTTAAATAAAATACTGGAACTGTTTTACACAAAACGATTGCCAACATATTTTAAAGGTTTTGAAGGCATTAAGATTTCTTAACTTGGTAATAGAAATTGAGGAGGGGGGATTCTCACACTGATATAATCTCAACATAAAAAGTTTTATTACAACTTAAATGCCACAGGTTGCCATCGTAAAGCTGTTGATTACAAACATAATCGTACAGAAAAAGTTATAATCTGGTGGAAAAGAAAATCACACAAGTACTTTTCACTTTCTTATACATGTGATTTTACTTAAACATTAATCGTATTTTAAAGCTAAATAGTAGTAAATCATAAGTTCGAAGCATGTTTTGCATTTAGCAGTTTTATGGTGGTTTTCAGTATTACCTCATTAAATATTTTCATGTTTAACATAATTTAAAGTTATTAAGGTGGATGCTCTAGGGTAGCCCGCGACCGTAACGCGTATTTAGATAAATACCCGTTACGGTCGCGGATCGTATTTGATCCACATACAGCTTCACACTGACCGGCAAATTGCAAAAAACATAAAAATATTTGAATTTCGCGGGCTACCCTGGAGCATTCACCTTAAACAGATAGCTAATTTCCAATTTTATTTATTGGGATTAAGATATGAGAAAACTATAGGTACCTACCTATTTTCTTTTATTTTTTTTTTATTTGTAATGAGTTTGCTCTTGACTCTAGTCTATGTCAGAGATGACAGAGACAAAGTCTACGATGGAGCGAGCCTACCCAGAAGGAGCCTGTTCACTCTAACTTTGAAGAGATTAGGGTGAATTTGAAGTGATTACCTATTCTCTTTTCTTATCTCTATAGAAGTAATATTTGAATGGGGTTGGTTTGGTATCTATTGGTAATGTGACTATATGTATATGATTTTTCCATTCATGCAATACGCAGGCATCTAAAGTTTATAGTGACTGAATTTGGTTTTCTTATGAACAATTTTTTTATGATGTAACTAAAAATATCTGACAGCCTTTTTCATACATATTAATAATCTGGTAAGTGTCTAAAAAAGATAGCTACCATTTTGTGTTCCCTTTTTGTCTTAAAATATGCCTCAATTTTCAATATAATACGTAGTGACCTTGTATTATAGCATTTATAGCTATATTAACGGAACCGCAAATGTTTTATGTCGTAAAATTGACACTTTTACATCTACCCTTATCAGTATTTACGATGGCAGTTTATTTCAATAACCTTGCTGAAGCTACCAAATATTGATGGCTGAAACTTTATGTTTTACCAGAATACATATTTTATTTTAATTTATGACGAACTGTTAAAAGCGAATTTGAAAGTTAGGTGCGTTTTTTTAAATAAAAAAAAAATCAAATGACTCCTCCCGCTCTGGGTGAAGCAGGAGGGAGTGTCAGACTCTTACTGACTAAAAAGCATCCGTGTTCCTCCTAGAGCCCTTTGCGTTCCAGGGCTACGGTACCTCTTTCGAACAAAGTCCGCAGCCCCAGCAGGCACTGGCCCAAAGTAAAGTACTTAGATAACCAAATAAGTGATGAGCTCAATTGAACTTCTTTTAAAAGGCAAAGTAGGAAGTATAGTTAGGTTGTTTTGCAATAAAAAAAAAACAAGAATTGAATTTTGCCCTTTAAGTAACTATCTAGAGCTCGTAGCTAAATAATACTAGCCGCACGGATCGATCTTTAATGTTAAGAAACGCTTGCCAAGGTTGGTCTGTGGATGGGTGACCATCTTAACATACCGAGTTTCCTCCGTGGCTCGGAAAGCACGTTAAGCCGTTGGTCCCGGCTGTCATTTGTAGATATTTGGCAGTCGTTACGGAATGTCAGAGTCCAGTAAATCTGACACCAGATTTGCCAAGAACTGCCGCATTACCCAGTTAATGGGTTGTGGAGGTCTGGTAGGCAGCCGCTCCACGTAAAATACTGGTATTCAGCTGAATCCGGTTTGACTAGGAGCCGACCCCAATATAGTTGGGAAAAGGCTAGGCAGATGATGATGAAGTACTTGTCTACTTTATAATATGTCTAGGCAGAATAAATATATTTTTTTCGACGAAGAACAAACATATTATTATAGGTTCAGTTTGTTTGTACTTTAATCAGGGCAGGAAATCTCTAAATTAATGTAAGTATCAACTACCCACTTTTGTAATAATTCCATTGTTTGTGAACGGGCAACCAGACGAAACACAAATTGAGATAATTGTAGAGTGGGCAGATTTAGGTATTTTACATTTTTATGCATAATGGTATGGTAGAGGTAGGCAGGCAGTTAAACATTACGAATTTGTATCGAATATGGCGACTAATAGGTGTACGAAAAAAAAAATGTTGTGTATACAAAACATTACCTAAATGTTAACTGGTCAAAAATCAAAAGACATTTATTCAAACCGCTATATACTTTTTCAACATCTTTACATAAAGATAGTCCCCCGAATCGCCCCGCCCGTCACCATTTTCTAGTGTTTTACCTGAGAAAAAGAACTGACGCAACAAAGAAGACGATCATCTTAACTAAAGAAAATCCCGAAATAGTAGGTATATGTACCTCGTGTTTGTGATAAAAAGGTTCACTCAGTATGATGCTGCACATACCATGAGTAGACAGGTAGACAGGTTTGGTGTCCGGTGAGTAATTCTCTGGAAATTGCCCACCAGACACAATAATACCTGTCTGGTTGAAGGTTCCTCCCGTTTCAATGGTGTTTGCGAGACTTTCCAATATGTTCCGTATACCCTACAGATACCTACACAAGGATGTAAACAATGGATTACAGACAAACACCAGTCACCTGTCATGTTACATATCAATTACCTACCGAGCGGCGTACCATAGAGATTCGTTCGACATTATGTTCGACAAGCAGCCTTCACCACAGACTTGGTAGACAGTGATACATTTCAACACACATTATTATGTTCGTAGCAAGAAAACCGAATTCCGTCTGTTTTGTCACCTGTCTGTTTTGTTCCGGAGAGACTTAGAAATTCTCTGCTGGGATTTCAGAAGGATCTAATTTGTTTAAATTGTCATTGGATTTTTTTCCTTTCTCTCGTGTTATCAAAAATAGAAGAAAAATTAGTTAATCAACAGGACCAGTAGCAGAATTGAAATTAACGGCCCTTGTATATAAAATTTTTGTCACATATCACATACAGGTTCTGCCGTAGGCATTTACCCTTGACTAGATCAAGTGTCTCTGATTGAGACTTCTCGAATCGCGATTACCCGAGAAATCTAGCCTCACTCGGGACGAGTAAAAATTGTAACACTGATTGCTACAGTTTTAAAGAAGTCAATATTAAATATATATAAACCTAAACTACAATTGTTGAAGAGAGCTCAATTGATAGTTTTAATATGAGCATTTAAACACCAGTCTATAAAACTAAGTTGCGTGTAACTTGTAAGCGGTTTCAAACACAGACTTTTACAAAAGTGATTTAGAATCCCTGAGCGTCCGTCCTGAAAATATAGTCTTATAAAACTCACATCTAAGTCACGAGTACTTTCTTAAGGCATTGCTCAAACATCGCATGATATATGCGATATACACCAGTCTATAATAAGTAAGTTGGAGAAACTTGTAAGCGGTTTCAAATACAATTTTTACGAAAGTGATTTACAATTTCTGAGCATCCATCCTGAAAATTTAGTCTGTTTCATAAAACTCGCATCTAAGTCACGAGTACTTTTTTAAAGCATTGCTCATACATCGCATGATATATGCGATATACATCAGTCTAGAAAAGTAAGTTGGAGAAACTTGTAAGCGGTTTCAAATATATTTTTTTACGAAAGTGATTTACAATTTTTGAGCGTCCATCCTGAAAATATAGTCTGTCTTATAAAATTCGCATCTAAGTCACGATTACTTTCTTAAGGCATTGCTCATACATCGCATGATATAAGCGATGCGCATCTAAATTTAAATGTCCTATTTTAAGACCCACTTAACAATCAATTGCCACCCAGTGCGGTCATAAATTAATACAATTAACAACAGGAAAGAATTGTAGAGGAGAAAAGGACGTACAGTCATGAGCATAAATATGCGTCGAGTACGCACGTTAAAAACTGATCTATAAAAGTGACTGTTGATAGTATTTTTTTTTTATAAAATTATAAGCGTTATTTCACAAGTAATTTTAAAATTTGCATAAATCATTCCCTTACCCTTGGTGTAAAACGTGGCAAAGCACATAACATTCCAAATAGCCACATTTTTTTTTTTTAGAATGCGAAATCGTCAAATGACTCCTCCCGCTCTGGGTACAGCAGGAGGGATTGTCAGACCTTGTTGCCTAGTGCCCTTTGCGTTCCAGGGTACGGTGCCTCTTTCGAACGAAGTCCGCAGCCCCAGCAGGCACTGGCTTTAGTGGGCCCCGTCTTCCGTGCTGACATGTCCTTGAGGCGCGTTGGGATCGCAGCGCGCCGCCGACCCGGGCCTGGTTCTGATCAGACGGCGAACCACCCAATGCTCGCCGTCCGCAGTCCCGCGCCTACTGTGGCCGAGAATCGTCCTGCGACGCCCGGGGCGTCTTTGCTGAAATAGCCACACTGGTCCGACATAATCCATAAGATATAGTGGTCCATCGTCACGGAAAGAAGCAAAAGAGAGATCAATGTACAGCCATTAGCATAAATGTATGACGTACATTTATGCTGATGGCTGTACATTGATCTTAATGTGTCATAAAGTTCCATTACACTTGTCATTGTATCCTTAACATCAATTATTAAAGCTGCTGGCACAATAACCGTTGTTTGGTTAGAGCCCCTGCGATCATGATTAAGTTTTATGGTATTAATAATTAGTTAAGCAAAGATCGTGGGATACGGGAGTTGATTTAATTGTTGGGAACTTGCTGTGTCATGGAAGAGTACGGGTGCTAATTAGTGGTCGACCGATATAAGCCCCTGAGTACCGTACTAGTGCGGTTAGGTTAGGGAAGTAGTGGTTGGAAGAAAAGTTATACGCTACGAGTTTATAAATACACCTTTACTACTGCGCTTATATCACATGACTAGTTGACCCGCGCAACTTCGTCTGCTCTGGTGCTATTGGTCTTAGCGTGACAGTCTATATCTATATTAATATGTAAAGCTGAAGAGTTTGTTTGTGTGTTTGTTTGCTTGAACGCGCTAATCTCAAGAACTACTGGTCCAACTTGAAAAATTCTTTCAGTTTTAGATAGCCCATTTATCGAGGAAGGCTGTAGGTTCTGTATATTATACAGTCCGCTGACATACCGACGGACAGACGGACGAACGCATGGACGGACAGCGGTAGCTTGTGGCAGTCTCATGCTGTTTGTGGAAATAACATGCTCAACCTCAGGTTTGATGCTATAGCATTAAATGTTACTCGAAATAAAACTACCTTCCTTCAGAAGCAGCCGGTTTGAAAATGAAAAAAGTATGTAATATCTATGCGCTTCATAGGAACTTAATTTTCCAACACGTTAAACCAAGAAAATCACACACATGAGAAGCCATGTGCACATTAACTTATTACCATAACTAAAAGGTTACCATAATGTGCCAACTTCCACCTCGAACCAACAGTTTGAATGTCAAGACTCAAACATCAAAGCTCTAACAACTAAGACAAACACGATTTAAGTCTCATTACACACAGACGTTGCTCAAACTTACTAAAATATACATTAAATCTTAGATTTAGTGAGCGTCTATAAATTATTCACAAATTAGACACAAGTTTTGGCCGTCAATTACACCGAATTTTGAGGAAGTATTAAAACAGAGTTTATAGTTAAGCCGTTCAATTAATCAGTTGATTAAAATCTAATGGATGTTTTACACATTTCGGGCGTGTAACGTTTTGTTAAGATTTTAATCTGTAATGTTGCCATTTAGAAAGTTTTGTGTTTACTTAATTTTTGTCACGGTTGATTGAGAATCTGTCTTGCATTTTACTACACAATATTACAAATACTATTAAAGAAATGGAAAGTATCTGAAATGTAATCGATACAAATGGTTCACAAGTTTTATTATAATTTATCAACAATGAACTCCACAATCGCCTTCCAATTCAAAACAAGAATGCAAAAAACTGTTTGTTTAAGTTAAACGCAGCAGCTGAGAACGTCAAGAGGCGGTTAAATTTAATCCCCGTTATGTTAATCTAGAGCATTATGTACGGAACCACTGTGTTAATAATTATGTATGTTAATCTTGTTGCAGGTATGTACGTGTTCGGGGCATTCGACGGTAAAGTAATTATGAGCAGACCCTTTTTTTATTAATTTATGACATTTTTCTTTTTTTTCCACTCTCTTTTAACCTCCAAAGCGGGATTAATGTTAGCTAAATGTTTCAGAGTTTATGTTCATTCTCAGGGCTAAAGGTTAAAATATGGGTTGCTGCTATAAAGCTGAATGAAAAAAAAACAAAACGCGCTTTTAAGAATTGTTACATGGAAAGTTACACTAAGGGCCTCTGCACACGGCGTTTCTTTAACGCGCCGACGACGCGCGCTAACGCGCTTCAGACACAGATAGTACTGCTTTTTGTTGGTATGCATAGGCTCTATAGGTGAATTTCACCAATCAAAATGAACGCGAACTATTGTTATACTCATTTACCCTGAATTCAGAGTTCAATAGCTGCCAGCGTTAATATTCAAAACAATAATGACACTGACAGCTCATAAACGTGGTTTATATGTGCTGATAACGTTCTGTTTCATTGGTGAATTTGGTCCAAGACTGTTATTTCAATCAATCTGTTTTTTTTCCGAATATGAAGGAGTTGGAATCCAGTCTAAACGCATGCAGCTCATTGCCAAAATCTGCGCGTCTGTCTATCTGAACTCCACAATAATATGATACCCCTTGGCAAGAATGGTGTCAGATTTTCTGGCTTCTGTTAAACTGTAAGGGCGCCTTCAAATATGTCAGCGCAGCCGCGCACGGCAGTTAGCGTTTATTATTTGTATGAATTAACAAAGCAGCGCGGCACTTGACGACAATATTGAAGGCGTGCTACAAAAAGCAAAATGTTGAGAAATTGAAATATGGACTAACACGAATTTTTTGACGTAGTAAGGTCACAGCATCGCTAACTTAAGTGAATTTTTAACATAAACCTTAAGCTATATAGTACTAAGGTTTAATTTTATGCCGCACAAAAAATTTCATTCATTAGTATGAATATAGTATCCAATTCCCTAACAGTAAGCCCTTTCATCTACATCTACATAATTAAACACTTCTACACTAATATTATAAAGAGGAAAGATTTGTTTGTTTGTTTGAATTGAATAGGCTCCGAAACTACTGGACCGAGATGAAAAAAATTTTCACCATTACAATCATACATTATCCCTGATGAATATAGGCTATAGAATATTATCCAGAAAGTTAGGAATCCGTGTGAAAACTTCGATAATGTAACCCAAGGTGTGTGCGCTTTTTGTTCAAATTATTCAATCAAAACCCGGGTGCAATAAAATAGTGGTGATTTTAGTATCATGATATTAATCTTTATCTATTTAAATAATTATTAAAGTTGGCCATGTACAAGTATATTAAACTTTAAATTATTAAAATCGGACCTTTCGTTTAAAAGTTATGAAGGGTGTAAATGACTCTAAGTAAGAAAAATGTTTCGTCGAACGTTTAGTCTATTAATAAGTAATTTACACGGGGAGATGAAGTTCGTGGAGTACTAACCAAACCCGCGCGAACGAAGTCGCGGGCGAAGTGCTACTTTGATGTATTGTGATATGATTATGTCCAAAAAACTTTTATGAAAAAATTCTATTTTGACCCCCAAAAGTGACGTGTACCAATTTTCAACAGAATCGGTCCAGTGGATCTGGAGAAAACTGGCTGTGACAGACGGACAGACAGACACCTGAGTGATCTTGTAAAGGTTCTGGTTTTTGTTCGGAACCCTGAAAAACGCTTCAATTCCATTTATTCGCAATAAAAATAAAACAAAGTCCACGATTAACTTTCTTTTGTTACACGGTAGGCCCGACTTTACAACGGCGGAACAGAGCGAAGTTTTCACAGTATTTGATAAGATCCTAAGCCCGACAACAACCTATTCAGAAAGTTTTCCCTTTAGCGGAACGATCATCAGTGTGTTTTCTTATTAAAACTTAAGGCGGAAACAAGTTACCTGGTGTCTTCAGTCAAGTTTAAATACTAGGTAAATATTATACACGTTGCCATTTTAGTAGTCTTACAAACGCAGCCCACTTAATGAACCCGACATGCGAGATTTTTTTAAATAATTATTTAAGGTAATAGGTACAATAAATAATGCATTAGAATTATAAAAGACTGAATGAAAAACTTAAAAATATATTATAAATGTTTACGTATTAAAACAAAGTCGCCGGTTCGCGCCGGCCTTGAAACACAAGGCTCGGACTACGCTCGCTCCTGGTTGTTTCAGACTACGTCATGCGTCATGATATTGAATAATATTTTAATTTTTTAAGCATTTCAAATGTTTATAAATAAATATTTTTTATGGATGTGTAGTAGGTATGTAGTCATTGTATGGATGGAGTAGGCTTCCGGTGTAAGACGACTAAAATGGCACCGCGTATTAGAACTAAAGGTCATTTTACATTTACTGTACTTTTCCCATGAGTATCAACATCAACATGCCGTATGGTGTCGGCCGGTACCGTATGGTGCCGTAAAACAATAACACCATCCCATCACTTCCCTTAGGTGTCGTAAAAGGTAATTAAAAGGGACTCACCAGAGACTGGGCAACAGCGTTCTCTGTAAAACGCAACACCAAACACTGCCATCGCCAACCCGCCAACCAAGCGTGCGATCTCATCACCATCATTATCATCTTCCTACCCTCATTCCTGCGGTTTTTGAAAGGTTATTCAACTACCAGTCGCTATTCATCCTAATGTTTGTGCCTAAAATAATCCTTCATAGAATTAATTATTTTGTCTTTATGCCAGGTGATTATGATTTTCCGACTTTCGAGCCTTTATCCAGTAAAATTTAATTTTGTAATTGACCTTTACGTAGATACAAAGCTATGTACCAACATTCTCAAAGAGTTTGTAATACTATAAAGGTCAATTTCTCTTGTAGTGCCTTATCTCACGTTTGGTATATAACTGTCAAAACAACATAGGCACTTGAGTTATGGCTGCTACAGATCAAGATGAACCTTTGAAACGTCAGAACGACTGGTAAAGACTTTATCTGTCTTTGAACAAGGCTCGCCTTAGCTTGTGAGTGAATCTGGAGCTTACACGTGCAAGAAAGGAAAGTACTCGTAAGGGCTTTTTCGCGCAGGACCGGTCGTTGTGGCGACACTTGGGGGAGGCCTATGTACAGCAGTGGACGTCTTTTGGCTGACATGATGATGAAGGGCTTTTTATTTATACTAATGCTTGCGATAAGCTTAGGCCACAACCCAAACAAGCCAAGCCCGCCACAGAATTATCAGTAGCAACCACAAAAAAGGACCCAGCCAATGAAGTTCGATGAGTCGGGAGAAACAATACAAACGAGTTAAACCCCACAACGAAATTAATCAAATAAGAACAGCAACGTCTTAAACGTATAAAACCTGAGCCAGTAAAGGCGAGGGTTACACAGTTACACTGTATCCGCGCACTTTAGTACACGGTAGTTTACACGATACATGAGCCTGCGCAAGTTCTATGCACCGAGTACAAGACATACTCGTACGTACGTAGGTACATACGACACTGAGCAAGACTCGCGTACGGTACGTGAAAAATACTTCACCATACAGTGTTGTATAGACTTCTCATCTTTAGCTTTTGTTTTTCTATCCCCTTATTGCTGTTTTATTTTGACTTTTGACGGAATATGATAAGTCATCAAATGACATATCATCTTCCGCTCTGGGCGGAGCGGAAGGGAGTGTCAGACTCTTACTGACTAAAATAATAATAATAATTACTGGCATAATTATGGAGGAATACGGAAGGGGTATTCCTCCATAATTTCCCTTTGCGTTCCAGAGCCGTGGGGTCTCTTTCGAATAAATACCGCAGCCCTGACAGGTTCTCAATGCTCTAGCAGCGTTCTTGTTGCGAATCGCCAACAAAGTTCCTTGAAATGACGATGTGTGCATTACAAAACCACATCTCGCTGAGAAACCGCCAGCTCCCGCCAAAGTAAGAAGGCTTTTAGCTGGATTAAAAGCCGAGCAGGATTTAATTTAAACAGTATTTGCGCAGTCCTATACTACCAGGCTTTTATGAAAGATAGATGTAATTTCTCATTCATATTCCTCTTCAAATTGTGGATTTTACTTATAACGAAACTGTGACGGAGCCGTTTCTCTTTTAAATAAGGTTATGTTTTTTAAAATTGCTAATTTAAATACTGTCACGTTCGCTCTCTTGAGGTCTTTACAACTAAGAAAGTTTTCAGAACTAAGTAGCTTTCAGAATTATAAAGTACTGGACATTATAAGTTGTAATTTGTGTTTTCTTTCGTTTTCCATTCCTAAAGTGGGCATTTGAGCAAACTTGCTCAAGTTAGTGTCAAGGAGGTAATAGGGTATTTGACTGGATTTTTTATTGAATTTTTTTCAAAACTAAGACAAGTTGTTCAATCTCAAAGTAACCGAAAGTGGAGCTTTTTATTAAAGTGTGTGAGTGCGTGTAAGTTCGAATTTTGCTTCAAGGATTTTTTTTTTCACAATTCGTATTATTTACTAATACCTCTCAAATAACTATTCATGTAACATATTCCCGAATTTTTAGATAACGGTCATATTTTAATGTCAGTCTATCTATAAAAGCACCTCTAATTTTGAATACAATGTGTGTCTTCAATTTGATCAATTTTATGAATGTGAACTGGTTCTGTTCTTATAACAGCATTAATAACACACATTATTAATAAAAACAATATGTTTCAAGTGAAACAAAAGCCCCTATTACGCTTACCTACCTATTTACTGACAAAGGGCGTCATATCCTCGCATTGGGAAACAAAAGACTAGCGTCCATGTCTGAGGGGGTGCTTCTATAGATAACGATATCGACACACGATACTGTTATAAAGAAATGTTTTGAGGAGCTTGTAGGAGTATTGTTAGTATTTCTTTTGTGTGGAAATATGTTCCTGACACCCTCCCTCCTATAAGTAGAAGTTTAGAAACAAACCATTTTGTGTGAATTAGCACATAAGTTTTGGTCTGTTAAAAGAAGTTAGTCCCAAAAGCTATAAAGTACCTACGCAGTAAAAGTAATCGTCTTCCAAATAATTATGTATGTTTGTTATTTAATTAAACTTCGGATTTTTTGTGCTATAAAATATTTCAGAGAAATTTCATTCTATTTCACAAAATCTAAAAAAGTTTCAGCTCTGCAAACGTCCAGAATAATATCATAGTTTTTAAAACAAAGTGCACCTAGATAGCGCTTTGCCACCCTCCGCCCGATCCCATCCAGGTCATCTCCAGTATAATATGAAGCCATAAATTTCCCAGTTGGTCAGGAGAGTGTTATCACCTTCATAGCACCTACCTTCTCACGGAATTCATGAGACACAGACAATGGTTATTGTCGCCTGCCCAGCGTGATATAAGGCCACCATTACTTACATTTTGGCGAATATTATGGAGACATCTTGAATATCGTATGCGAGAGATAGGAGATGTATTAGGCTGAAGTAATAGGTGGACAATTAAGTGATTGTGCTGCTTCAAGGATTAGCTTACATGAAACTAAAGAAGAATAAAATGCTATGATTGAAACGTAGGAATACCAGGGAATAAGCTTTGCGAAGATCAAACAAAGAAAAACAAGGTGAGTTGTATTAGATGAAACGAGAAATAGATGAAAGGCTTGGAGACTTCTGTTCCTATAGGACTACTCGTAATGAATCAACCGTATAGGGAAAACAAATATAAGTATAGTTTATTATTATGACCGTTAGAAACTCTGTCATCATACAATACAGCAAACAAACACAACAACACGTCACAACAAACAATACAATGCAAACACAACAACAACAATTGCGAAACAAAGGTACTTGTCAAATATAAGAGCAAAAGTCTATTACCGACTAGATTCATTCGAGTGTTTGAAAGTTCCACTTTACATACCTACCCAAGTTGAAGGTCGGCTGAGATACTGTCTCCTGCAAAACAGGCTCACGATTCCAGTATTATCTTGAATGCCAAGGCTATACATTCCTCTTGGCCGATCGAGATTTTGCCGAGTGATTCATAAATAAACTCCCACAAATTCCCTCGCTTGGCGTTTAACGGCTGAAATGTGAGAAATTTTTATCAGAGGTACATACCTGCAAGGAGGACGACCCCGTATGAATTATGCACTTGATGAAGCATTACACGTGCATTCTGGCCGGGGTCAATAACCTATCTGGACGAGATGACAATATAAAAGTCGGGCGCTTATAAATGTGCGGGATCCGTCCGCATTGTGCGCCGAGAATGGAGTATGCATATTTTTCTATTCTGGATACTGTTGCTGAATGATTTCATATCTTCTTTTGAATGTATTCGTCTTCATCCTTGCGTTTTCCTGATTTATTTCCGTTCGGTTTGCTTGCTGAAAGTGGTTTTGCTTTGACAAGTAGCAACATTATATCTTTCAACAGTCTTTTGATTCATCAACAGCAAAATACAAGGAATTTTAAGATTTATATAAAACAGTCGCCTTAAAGCCTTCCATCCATTAGTGTGACCTTAATCTTTTTTCCTTTTAGTCTAGAAATAAGTGTCAGTTTTTATTTCCCAAGTCCGAACTCGCCAACTCAATAAAGGCAAAGAACTCCAATAACAAGATTACCGTTCAGATACGTCAAACACTAAAAGGATTACGAGTATGTCAACAGAATATAAAATAAAAATTGATGTGGGGGTGCTTAAAAACGTATCAGTCAAAAACTAGACTGAATAAAAACTCAACGTAATCCCATAAGTGGGCTAGGGAGTTCGGTTATCGTCGTGAATGGAGCCTGTGTACTCCTTCTAAGACCCGAAGTGACAAATTGCTCCCGTATCGCTTTTCATCGGACACTTTTTATTCCGTGTGAATTTTCAGCGGGAATATTTTTCTGTAGTGAACGGCCATGATAAATGTTTGTCGGTATCTTCAGTTTTAAAGTTGAATTTGGTTTGTACAGTTAAAGTTTATTGGTGTAGTAGCTCGTTTTTAGGGTTCCGTACCCAAAGAGTATCCAACGGAACCCAATTACTAAGCCTCCGCTCTCCGTCCATCCGTCCGTCTATCTGTCAGCGGGCTGTATCTCAAGAACCGTAATAGGTAGACTGTTGAAATTTTCACAAATTGTGTATGTCTATTGCCGCTATAACAACAAATAATAAGAACCAAGGTTTATGGTACGGAATCTTTCGTGTGCGAGTCCGACTCGCACTTGGCCTGTTTTTTTGTTACATGGAGTATCAATTTCAATATGATAACCGAAAAATATTACGCTTTTTTATTAGGCTAGTCCTGCTGAAATTGGTATTTTTTTTCATGACTGCTGTTCTATAAGGCGATAGTCCAGCAAAAACAACACTTAGGCAGTGGTTTTGGTCACGATTCATCAATCTAGGTTATAAAATTGTACTAACATAAAAATGTTAGGGTTCGGTTCTGTTTTGTTGCCACCATAAACCAAAGAAACTGAACATATAACATTTTTATTAAAGAATTACATCTTCCTTCCTTCTAGATAAACGTACACGCATCAACGTCCCTTATTTGGGTAATATTTACGATTTCGTTGAAACATGCTACACGCGATCCCAATAAAACTTTTATTGGTTCCCATTAGAATTCTTTTTTACGATTTCGTTAGAGATTATACCTGTCCGGTGTACAGTGTACACAAAATCATGCAATCTTTGACCCCACGTCTACCGCTTTTAAGGGCTTATAAGTTCTTAATATGCATTAAAGTGTTTTACATATTTATCACCTGAAAATACAGTTAGGCTACAAAGCCTGGGGCAATCTCAACACCCACTTACTGAACCCTCCGATCTGCTCAATTCACTTTACCGTTTTATGTTATACTAAGCCATACAAACACGCCCAAGCCTTTTAGCATTTCGCGCCGATCCATTCGTTGTATCCCAAATCCAATTCAAATACTGACCACATCATTAATTCTCTACAATATCGCACCCTCAAAAAGCTTCGTCTTCGATATTTCAACGGGAACTATTTATATTTGTGGAGCGGTGTAACAAAGGCGCGGGCCATAAATAAAGGTCCCCGCACTCTACCCCTGGGGATACCGCCTTACTGCCTTTGATACGGTCCCTTTTCTTATTTTGATGCGGTCTAATGTTACTGACTCCTCTGTGTATCACTCGCTTTGTACGCACTTCATAAATCATTACCTGTTCGCGAGAGTTGTGCGGGTTCCTGAGTGGCAGGTTGTCTGTGAACATCTGTTAATGCAGTGTTGGGCATTATAGATGAAAGTACCTACTGCAGGTGTCTTTAGATGTGGTAAAATTGATGATGAAATTAAATTTAATACTACTAATAATACTTATTGAGAAGGAACTCATGGCTAGATAATAAGAGTCGATCGTCAAGGTTAAGCAACGCTTGCCAAGGTTGGTCTGTGGATGGGTGACCATCTTAACATACCGAGTTTCCTCCGTGCCTCGGCTCGGAAAGCACGTTAAGCCGTTGGTCCCGGCTGTCATTTGTAGTTCTTTGGCAGTCGTTACGGATAGTCAGAAGCCAGTTAATCTGACTCCAGTCTTGCCATGAAGTGCAGTGTTACCCAGTTAGTGGGTTGTGGAGGTCTGGTAGGCAGCCGCTCCACGTAAAATACTGATTTTCAGCTAAATCCGGTTTGACTGGAAGCCGACCCCAAAATAATTTGGAAAAGACTAGGCAGATGACGACTACAAATACTTATTAATTATTTATGTTTGTATTTAAATTAACGATATGGGAATAGATGTCGGTGATCTGATTAATTAAATTTTTATAGTTGGCATCAGTTAGATCATTTATGAAAACAGATAATAATGTTGTTAAACTGACGTCAGCTACTAAACAACAAACATAAAAGTTTATTAAATTAGTTATCAGTACCATCACTAATACCATAGAGATATACATTTCACGTAGTCGTTGGTAAGGTTTCAGTTAGCGTATCAATTACACATGAGGAAACTGCTAAAGGTACAGCTAACTGTTATTAATAGTTCGGAGCCAACCGAGTCTTGAGACACATGTCTGGTGGACCCAGAGCAACTAATTTAACTTCAATTTATTGCCAGCGACTCTGAGCAGTCTGAACTCAAAGCGGGACCAATGTTTATGATTGGGAGCCTTCAGCTCAGCTGCAGGTTCAATGTTCTCGTCATATCTTAGCCAAGTCGTTAGTAAGAACTCCTCTTGGATATCTACATATGATTTGCAGTACAAGTTCGCGCAACTTGTATTTAGTTTATCGGGGTCGCAACTTAGGTTTCCGTTTCCACATAAATACTATCCTAACATGAGTTAGTGAAGCATGTTTAGATATTGATTCTAAGTAGCATCTCTAGAGCTTGTTTGCACTTCCTAGTATATTTGATTTAATATAACGTTAAGGAGTTCGAGGTTAGTAATTTCCGCATGGGTCGATATTTGAGGTTATGTAACATTGTTGATGACTATTCTAACATGTTTGAACTTATCAGAGCCTCGGAGAGCACGTGGATTCTAGCTCTCTTTGTAAATAATAAACGATTATTTTGCAAATTGGTTCCAGCACATTTGATTAAACCAAATGTGGTTTAGTAATTGACAGTCGTTACCGGTAGTCAGGAGCCAGGTAGTATTAAAAATGTATTGCCAAGGAATGTGATGTTACCAAGTTATTGGGTTGTGGAAGTCAGATAAGCAGTCGCTCCATATAAAATACTGGTATTCAATTGCATCCAGTAGACTAAAAGGAATCCTAACATTTAGAAAGGCTAGGTAGGTAAGTAACGTTGTGGTAAAGATTGAACTGCGTATTTCCAACGCAACCAAGAAATAATTTAAAACGAGAAGCCGACGCGAACGTTCCAATCCAGATTATTGGTTCACTTAACTCTGAAGGAGCAGCATCCAGATAACGCGGTACAAAAATAAGTCTGGCTTAAGTTAGCCTTGAGTGTTTTGATAACGGCAGCGATATACAAGACTTGACAGCCAAAGGGGAAGTCAAGGACCAACAAGAAAAAAAGTTAACTACCAACAACGGTGCCAGTTTTGTGGAGCTATACAAAAACAAATCTTGAAACTCTAACGTTGTTTTGCAGTTACTGTATAGTACTTTGCGTATAAATTAAACTCTGCTTCATTCGCCTGTTTAATGAACAGTGTAGCTCCGCTAAAACTTTCCGAGCGAGATAATACATTATGTCGGCTTGTCGGCACAAATAGGAGAACCGCTTAACTTTATTCCGTTGTGAACTACATAACATTGAAAATGTGGCCGAAGTTCATTCATTAACTCTTTATAATGACAATATGTGAGGTGGTAACAGTTTGCCAACTTTAAGTGCAACTCAAATGGATACTGTTTGGAATTTAATCGATACTACTAACAGAAACCGGAAAAAGTGCATGCTGTTTATTTTAACCATGAATACAAAAGCGATTGCTGTTAATAAAGCACAACTTTTAGCTACGCCGTTGTTTTTTGTTCACAATTAACCGAGCCATTTCTCCGCGCCCTTTCGCCAAACTAATTAGTGAATCCAACTTTGCATGATCAGTTTAAATAATACTGATTCAGCGGGTCCCCAGACACAGCTGAGTTCTATTTTAATTTCACAAGTACCATGAATCATGTTTGGGTAAAATTAACTTATAATTACTAAAGTATTACAAGATAATTAGGAAATTTCGGAAAGATTACTTCAACCGAGAAACGAAGAGAAAAGTTTTGAAACTCAGCTAGAACTTGAGAGCCTGGAGACCAATTTTCGAAACTATACTTTTCAAATGTTTTTATTTAATTCCCTTAGGATTAATGTTATTACTTACTTAAAATATTTAACTAGCTTGGCTTAGGAGCATGTTTTTTTAAGGTTTGTAATGCCACATTTTTTATAAAGGAGAAAATTATTGAAAAACAAAAGAAAACTTGTACTGTGATTTTAGAATGAAATTAGGCACTGTAAGTTATATAACAACCAAACAAAAGACACGCAACACCGTTATTTTGAATTCTGTAAACAGTGAACTGAACAGTGCAAAGCTTAGATAGGGTTGTGCGAATTTCAGAATTTGAAAAGCCGAATCCCATACCAACAAATCGGATTTCGCAGGAACAGCGTCAATCCGTTTGTAGATAGCTCGCTGCTAAAATACACATCATTTGATTTGAAGATCTGTGTATAAAACCAGAAATGCTAGCTCTCATCAACGTTGCATGATTATGTCTTTCACTGCAGTATATATGCGTCAATTGAGTGAACCGACTTTTTGAGTGGCTGTCATAAATTAGGCGTACCGCAAGGATCACTCATAGGCCCCACGTCGTTAATACAATACTCAAGCTTATTTGTTTAGAACTGACTCATAAATCGTTCAAGTAGTAATATTTTAAAAGGATAAGTAAGATAACGGTGCCGTATGAACCAACGTTGTAATAACTAAACATTTTTAAAATATGGCTTGCCCTAATATACCCAACATTAAAAAAAAAACTTGATGACTCAATTATAATTTAAAACTATGAATAGAATGGTAGAAGTATTTTCCCACCAGGTTAACGTTAAAGTGTGAACTAGGCAATTTTTGTTAGTGTAGCGCCGTTTCGAAATTCTAACCAGTTAACTTTGAACGTTTGGTTGAGAGCCATGAGTGCTGATAACAGTAACCTAGCTGGTAATTTATTGGCTCCAACTCGCACCCCTGGGACCTACTTACGTGAATTTTGGTATTTGAATTTATATTTTCCAACCAAATATTACAGAGAAGATATTTACCACAACGCACTAAAATATATTCCTATTTGTGTATTGGGGTGTTTTATTTATAGCAAATCCATTCCTGTATAGTAAAAATAGATTAAATGAAAAGGATTATACAAACAAACGAGTTAAAAACTGATTCAGAAAAACATCGAATAAAAATCTTCCTGGAAACTAAAATATCAACGGTATTTAAATAAAATGTACTATCATTTTCACAGAATATGAAAGCACAAAATATTCCCTTACTGCTCGTTTGTGAATATTTTAGTGTTGCTTGTTAGCTAGTAACGTGGACGCTTTGTCGCGTTTTAAATACCAGTGCATGATTGCCGGGAACGCGACCACCCTGTGTCGTCGTCTGTCATCAGTCCTCCACTACTTGCCGTTTCATGCCACTTTGAGCGCGTACACGACTCGGCTCATTTTCAATTTATGACTTAACGCCAGTTAATTTTGAAGCCGCCTGCATTTGTGTCCATTGACTTTGCCGATGTAGTTTTAGAATTCCCTCCTTTGTTATCGACTTTGTTGTGTTCCTTTGATAGAACATAGCTTGCGTCGTTGAGCTTGTAATTATATTTTTACAAAGAAGCAGACACGTTAACTTGTTACTTACCTACTTACAAGGCTACAATCCTCTTTTATATAAAACATTGGTGAGTCTTTCGTCATCTTTTGGTTCTCAAGTGTTAACCACTTGTATTCAGGTAACTTTTTTTGCAAATTCAAGAGCATTTACGACATATGGTAGCAATTTTGTGGTCGACTTGTCTCTTAAATTCTGAACATGTGGCTGCGTTGTATCCATGTAGATAAGTATAGTAACCAATGTACGGTATGGTGGAGCACTGAGGGTATTAATTTTGAATGTTTGTTTTATTATTTCTCAATTTCGTGATATTTCAATTTACAAATTGCTCTGCTCATATTCTGCTCGCATTCTTTTGTCGCTTTTCGCGTAATTGCTTTCAAATTGGCTTTATGAATTGTCGGAAAGTGATTCTTTTGCTGACGTCGAATGATACAAACGTATAGTTACCGGTTATTGGACTCTCTGCAAATAGTTGCGACATGGTATCTTCGTTGTTTGCACAATTAACGTCCCCTCTGCCGCCATTCTTCTATATTGCAATATCAGCAGTTTCCTGTCGTGTTCAGATCAACACATTTTTCTTTGAAACACATCTTGTTTCGCCGGGAGCGCTGGGAGGCGCCGCGTGCAGGTAATAGCGTCTTACAATTTGCAGACGTCTAATTGATGTTGCAACTTTCAAAGGAATTTATCCACGTAGCTTTCACATCAAATGTGTAGAATAAGAATTTTCCCCTATAATAAAATTATGGACTCGGTCCCAGATTCCCCATTTCTTAAACAATTTTCCTGTTTGCTGGAACTAAAGTACAGCGATACTTTATTAATAAAACTACGCGTACGGTCGCGATTTACGAGCTGCAGAAATGAAAAAAACTTGCACACTGGCCTGTAAAGTGAAACAAATTATACCATAAATCAAGCATTCAGTGCTTGAGTTGCAGGAACAGGTAAGTTCCGCGAATTTAGCTAACAATAAGCTCTTAATCCTTATTCGAAGGAACTTGACACGTCGGCCTCGAATCATGGAGCTTTTATTTCCAATTCGCCTCGATTAGGCACGTTTTTGCCCATTCCCTGTAGAGCACGCTTGTTCCCCAATGTTTGTTATTGTAACAAATGCCCAAACACAACGTTTGTTTTGGCTGGTGAGAACAAAGACCTTTAGCTTTTTCTTGGCACTTGGTTTCGCTTGAAGTTTTTACGGTGTAAGCACTTGCATGCGATCGTTTATTAGTATTACACAACATTTTGAATTTATATGCTCTTTAACGTCGCTGAGTATATGAAAAGAAATTAGTTCAGTCCTAGAATAAGTTTTCTTTGGATAAAAGCTAAGAAGGCAATAGTAGTATGAGTTTTCGTTGCTTCGCTGGGTCACCATAAAATGGCTGACTTTATCATAATCTCTTGGGCGTAAAAGAGTTCATTTCAAGTCGGATTCCACGGTTCTTTGCCAATTTAGGTCATTCTTGGAATCCTTGCGTAGTCGTCTTTGGATTTAATCCTTTTATCAGTGCCTGCTTGAATTTTGCTCCCCATGCCAAATACTTACGATCAAGATCGTACTCGTGTGTTTTCGGAAAATTGGATCGATTATTTTCATGTGTGAAATTCAGTGGCTTGCGTTAAGTGTCAATGCATTGAAATTTTCGGTATTTTGTCGATAATTGCTTAAAAATTAAGCAATAAGACTGCATAACGCCATTTCTAAATCAATTAATAGGGATCAGTCGTCCGCATGCTCTGCGATTTGGGCAAAATCATGGGTTAGTGTTTCGCCAACAGAAAGACGATATATGAGGTACGGACATACCTACTATAAAATGTATAAGAAGGTATGAACAAATGCTTTATTGGTGTTCAATGAAAACACAGTTTCCCATAGTCAATAGACCAAAGAAAAATAAAGATATACAACTTTGAAACGTTTTACCGTAGCGAGTGTGAAAAATCTTTTGACTTATGCGCATTTTGATGTTCCTACGGTGTTTGAATAAAAACCATTCCATTTTACTTATGAAGTTGGCAGTAGTATCGTTACAGCGCTAGTTATAATTCATTGTTTGCTTGCATCACTTGTTCAAGTATAATTGTGTATTAGTTTATTAATTTGAGTATATATTATAGTATTTTATTGTATATAGTTTATATAAATTTATCTTTGTATCAATTTAAATATTAATCGGGTTCTGTTTTTTTTTTTTCACAATTTGCACCTACTAGTATTATTCTCTGGCTCACCCAAAGGTTGACTGGTAGAAAATGCCTCAGGCATTAAGTCCGCCTCTGTACATCTGTGTGCGTAAAGTGTTAAATAAATAAATAAATGCTAAAATCATATAAGAGCATTTTAAATCCGAACATTTAATTTATTAGAGAGGGTCGTGTATGAAATAAAAATAAACAAACAGAATCCCTATAAAAGGTTGGTGTTAGACTCGTGATGCTAATAGAATAAAATGGTAAAAATAAAAATTATAAAATGAAAGTGGGTCCGCGAAGCCGTACGAGTGACTCCATTGTGAGATTGATCTTTGCTATGGTTTCATTATGTCGGCTCTGCTTTGTTCTTTTCATTTGATATAGTGTGTATTGTAAGTCATAGTAGCTAAATTTGTGTGAACATTTTCACTGTATTTAATAGATATGATTTAGAATAACACAAAAAGCTGCATGCTATTTTTAGCTGATTTACCCAAACCACATAAGTTTAATTAAGATGGATAATGTTAACTGAAAATTATTTTGAATAACTGAAATAGGGAATTTCAACTATTTGATTAATGTACAAGTGTGATATTTATCTAATACTAATCCTGTAATGCACTCAAATCGAATTCCTGTAATGATTGGACTATTTCGTTATCAAAAGCTCTGAGCTAATTTAAATCGTTTAGTTAATCACAAATTGATTTTCCATTCTATTTGTTTGGTATTTCATTAAATAATCCACTTTAAATTAAACGGTTTCAATTTAGTTATTAATTAGAATCCATTCGGTTACTTTGATGGATTACCATTGTCACTCGGTAGCTGAATTTGCGAAGACATTTAATGATGAAGAATGATTGCGAAAAGAGTTACTTTCTATACAACAAAAGCTAAATAAAAGCGAAGTTTACGTGTTTATCTCTAATCTTATGATTTCATATCTCCTAAAATAACTATGAAAGATGGACTCATTATTAAACAACAACAAAAAGGTGCAGCTTAAATCTTTCGAAATAGAAATTTTCCTGAAGATGAGAGATAAGTATTAAAAGCTCTTAAAGAACAGTGGTTTGGTACACTTTCTCTCGAAAAATCAATTTGTTTCGTTGAACGGAACTAAGACAATGAAAGGGTAGCTTTTGTAGCTCACGCCGAAGCTTGCCTTCATCTTGATAAGTAACTTATCGAAGGCTAACCTAGAAAGTCGAGTCTTTTGTTTTAAAACAGATGTCTAGAGAGGATTAGATCTTGCTTTGTTTGAGACTCCTAATTAAGAGGTTTTATATAGTTATCCTTATCATTGAAACATCGCTTAAAGTTGATTAGTTCGCTGTGTAAAACAGTACTGTCATGGTAAAAAGTGACGGCACAAACATTTATTTCATCTACTATAAATTCCTTTATGTCCAGAACTAGTTCCAATTTCATTGAATTCGTACATCGAACTAGTGTTTGCGTTGAGTGACCCAGATTTAATTCAATTATTCCGAATCCAACTATTGCATACACCAACTTTTCGTATTCAGTAGCCGAGTATAGAGTTTAATTTTAGATGAATTTTAGATACAGATTATGGGAAAAGTTTTGAATTCGTGTAATATATACGATTTTTTATATTTACGCTTGTTTTATCATTTATTGTATATCCTAATATTAAATTCTTTCGTTACTGAATGAGTGACTGGAAGACAACGCTCAGCCGAAATTTGGCATGTAGATTCCTTGAGAAGTGTAGCGGAGCACTAAGTGAGAATTTCCCGAAATTCCCACGGGAACGGAAAAAAACGGGATATGTAATAATAATATAATAATAATAATATTCAATAGCCAAATCATTCGTGTAATGAAGTGTGTTCGATGATGAATAGTTAGTAATCAGTAATTGGGTTTCGTGGGGCTCATTAAGCGTACACCCAATGCTTTTGAAAGCTCAAGCTCAAATCCGCACATTGTCCGTTCATTCTGTCAAAATAGTGGGGGCTACGTGATTCGCGTTACAATGTCGGATGACAAAGGCCGGTCTTTGTTAGAATTGAGGAAATTGCATCTCTGAAAACCTATTTGAATGCGACATGAAGTTGAACACCTTGCCCAGCTCATTTAACTATCCGCTTAGATAACTATGCGATTCGGAACGCTCCAAAAAGATTGTTTACGGCTTATCATGGTTCATCAGTTGTCCGGAATCCCAAATTGGATTAAGATTGCCTTCAGATTGGGTACCATCGTTTGTCAAAGTTAATTGATCTCTGGCGAAAGGCCTGTTTTCGATAGAACGTTCACTAATAATGTGCTTTATCTGCTCTTTGATCTGTTAACAATTTTTTTTTCTTTATAATCACTTTCAAAAGCGCTAGCAAAGTAAGTAAGTAAGTTTTCATAGCTCGTCCTGCCATTAAAAAATGGCAGGACGAGCTATGAAAACTTTTACAATATCCTTAATGCTCCAACTCAATTAATATCTTTAAGATTGTAACGTATTCTATTACTTTCGCATTAGATAGAAAATTATAAACTCTTAAAAACAAAATTCTAATTACAATGTAATAATATCCGGTAGTAAGAAAATGGGATTCTCATTAGCTAATATTCCTCAAGTTTTTGTAACTTTCAATTTGAATTAAAGGGCTTTTTGTAATTAAAACCTCGGCGCACTGAACTATCCTAAGTTCGTCTTATTTTATAGTCTTTAAATTTGTTGAAATTTTTGTTGAATCCGTGACCAATTTTGATGTCATCATTAAAGTTAAAGGGTGTCTTTAAGTCAAGAGTGAATAGGTTATTTCTAGGCAAGCGTGCTCCATCTTCGACCGCATCCTCGCTTACCATCAGGTGAGATAGTGGTAAAACGCATGCCTACCTATAGAAAAAAAAAAAAAAAAAAGTTTAATTTGACGAAGTTGATTCCCATGTTATCAGATGCACAGATGGGACAAAAACATAATGCGTTTGTCTATTAAGAACATCTTGGGTGGCTCTGACGAAAGCGGTCTGTTTTCCATAACCGGCTTTCCTGTCCCCTTCGTGCTCCCGTATCGACGTCTTTCCTGTGACAAGTACAGTTAAGGACAAAATTACTGATGTACTTGTAACACTATAATAGCAAACCTTTCGTAGTACTCGTTCGATTGTTGTGAATCCATTCACAAAAGTTTGTTAGCATATGCAGACAAATTCTTTGTGCTAAAATAAGGCATTTTTTAGTCAAAACTAGCTTCTGCCAGCGGATTCGTCCGCGTGGACCCTAAGGAACACTATACTACTGGGATAAAAAATGGCCTATGTCTTTTCTCAGGTCTAGACTATCTGTGTACCAAATTTCATTTAAATCGGTTCAGTAGTTTCGGCGTGAAAGCGCGACAGACATACAGACAGACAGACAGACAGAGTTACTTTAACATTTATAATATTAGTAAGGATTCGTTGCTGAATTTCGCTTAGTGCTTACATATTTTTGTCCATGACTGTACTATCTCCCCCCAGCAGTGACACATGCAGAATTTTGATGGGGCAATGACAAATGAGCAATAAATCAACATGGAAGTTAAGATTTTGTTTATTTTAACTTTTATTGAGGGTTGCGGTTATGAATATTGTAAGATCTTGTTTGTTTATTTACTGGGAAGATTTTTGCAAGTGAAGATGTAGTTGTAGAGCCACTGGAATTAAGAGAGTAAGTATACAGAAATAAATATATTTATATGATATTTATTCCATTTTAGTAGAAGTTTGTTGTAGAGAAAGTGTAAATTGAAATATTTAAATTTTTCTCGCCGTACTGATCAAAACTGCGTCACCAGAAGGCTGGCTCGTTCATTGCATAGGTAGCTATTCAACTAGGCAAGGTCTTCTGGGCTCTTTTCTGGATGACAATGATGTGGAGGAATACTTCGATGCTTGTGTATCTTTTTTTTTCGTTTTTGCATATTATGTTGTATTAGTCAGTAGTAAATATGTATTTAGTACGGCATAGTAGTATAAATAGGTGCACTACAAAATGGAACACGCATAACCCAACATAACCGCTTCAAATCCTTTTTTGTGTCATGAAGAGTTCAAGTCATTATGTTTATTGTATTCACGAGACTTTGTTTAAAGCAGCATCAGATAATATATTACGAGGGGACCACACACTCATCACGCCACAAATATTAAAACCTCCATCGGTTTTAATTACTTGCGGTAGAAATATGCAAAATAAATCCTGAAACGCAAATATGATCGCATGTGCGGCGAGCTTTGACGTTATTTACCACTCGTAAGAAATGTGTGTAAATAACAATATAGGTAACGGAGGGTGCCCGGACATGGTGATCTATATGCAAATGTTATAACCCGCTTATTATATTTTCCGGACGGAAAACAGTAAGCCGTGAAACAGCAGCGATACTCCATCAAAATTTATTGAGGGTTCTGTGTGCGCACAGCCTTACAATATATTCGTATCCCGGTGTGCCTGTGGCTTTATGAAAAACATGTTTTTCCTGCGATGTCCCAATTTGTTTAAATTGATTGATGGTGTCCCGATTCTTGTTTAGATTATAAAACACAATATTGAAGCTTCTTGTTTTGAAATTTTTTGACACGTGTTTTGCATGCCTAGAAAACATTAGCGGTTCAAAAATGAGGTTGAATTATTTAGTCTACAGACTAAAAATATTTTTGTTATCTACGCGTGTGGTTTCATGAGCGTTGGTTGTTGAGTCTGTGAAACCATGGCTTATCGCGAATGTTCTAAAAATAGAATGGGCTTCATTAGTTTTCGTGACTACTTAGAGCACTTGAAAAGGTCGAGATACGGAATCCTTGAAATTTAAACTACCAACAAAGTTTATTTATTACTCAAAGCTTATATTTTACTAGTTGACCCGTGCAACTTCGTCTGCGTCACAATTTTCATTACTGATCCGCTCCTATTGGTCTAAGCGTGATAATATATAGCTTATAACCTTCCTCAATAAATGGCCTATCTAACACTGAAATAATTTTTCAAATCGGACCAGCAGTTCCTGAGATTAGCGTGTTCAAGTAAACAAACAAACAAACTCTTCAGCTTTATACATTAAACTAGTTGACCCGCGCAACTTCGTCTGCGTCACAATTTTCATTACTGCTCCGCTCCTATTGATCTTAGCGTGATGATATATAGCCTATAGCATAAATGGGCTATCTAACACTGAAAGAATTTTTCAAATCGGATCCGTCTGTCTGTCAGCGGGCTGCATCTCATGCAAGGTAATAGGTAGAGTTGAACATATAACATCCCACATGTCCTAGTAGCCCTACTTTGATTTTTTAATAAATCCTTTCAGTCGCAAGGAAAAGTTTATATTTTTATTTATTTTTTTATGTGTAAAATAATTGAACAGACGTCATCTAAACCTATTCCAATTTTCAAGTTCATAGCATTAGTAGTTCTTCAGATATCCAGCTGTAAAAGACAGACAGAATTAGTCACACTTACACCATAAGGGTTCTTTTTTACCATTTTGGTACGGAACCCTAAAAAGGAATTAAATCATTGGGTTACGAAATGACTAGGTTATTCGGTTTTTCATCGAATATTGCGTTGTGTTTGTGTACTTTCCCCTCACTACTTACAAAGGTATGTATTTGGTTGTACGAATTCCACATTCAAATTAAGTACACTGGAACATCAAAGAGTTCCTCATGCGGTTGCGGAAATGCGATTTTACGGTTCACTTGTTAGAAATTACACGCGGAACTATGCCATTTAATTCCGTTCTTCTACGTCATTTGCACAGATAATTAATTGGTCGATAAATGGGAAATTTATTCGAAATGCATTTCAATAATTTTCAATACTGTTTCTCTTTGATTTGCCTTCGTGAGTTTAAATTTTTGATGTGGTGTTTTCCTGTGTAGTGTTTTATTATTATGTATTGAAATCTTATTAAAATGTGATTTTTAAATATTACTGTTAAAATTGCAAGGAAAGGAAATGAAAATCACCGTGGAAAAATTCTCATAACATTCTTAAAACGTATTTGAATAAACCAACCAATTAAAATAGAAAACGCAATTAATTATTATGCGTGGTAGTATAAAATAATGACTCTATTGTAAAATCAAATAGGATATTGAAAAAATCATCCGCGAAGATTTTAATGGACATCGAAAGCAACAATGGGTGAAAGCAAATTGTCGAGGGTAGGACAAAAGATGGCCCGTCTATTTTTATTATGTCCCGCCGTGAAAGCGTCTTAATGAATTAATCAAGCCGTGGCTGATCCGAGCCGATTCACTTTGGTACTCCTTCCGTTGTTAACACAGACTGTGCGACTTTTAATCGACCGACAAAAAAAAAAAACAAAAAACTACTCGTACAATATTTTTTTCGTAAAATAATTTAGGAAGTCGGTGTTTTTAGTATTGTTTTTTTTCTTTTTTGACACCGACGTCATTGTCTACGCATAAATCACTTGATCCAAGCAAAAATGCTCATAAAATACCTCATTCAACTAAGAATCATAGAAATTGGATCAGGAACTTCGGAGTTATCGGTGTAAATACTTAAAAAAATACCATCCGAATTGTGAACCTCCTCCTTTTTTAGAAGTCGGTTCAAAATTAGTCGCGTCATATTGTGATTTCACCTCACTACTTTAATTTCACGCACCGATTTCTATGAGTCTTATCTCTGAACATTCTATGAGAAATTGGACCATGTTATTACGCGAAATTAATACGTGCCCGATTCGACTTTATTATCTAGCTTGGAACACAGTAATAATAGAAATTGCGAATTTGTTCTGCCCAACAATTTAGTCGGGTAATCGCAAACGTGCGCTTTTCCTTAAATTCCCCCTAGTTTGGTACGCCCCTACCGGAATTCCTTATTCATTTGTGGCATTACATTAGGCGTATTGTCCCAAAATGAGACGTTGACAGAAAATACAAATGGCGTCTTTTATTGAGTTTCCGGAATGTGTTGTGTTTGAAACGCTCGTTTTATGGGCTTTAAATGGAGCTATAGCAATTAAAAGATCCGATGAGGACTTGCTTGGGTGAGACGTATTGTGTATTTTTACATGTATATAGGATTGCAGTCATTAAGGTGGAAGCGCCAGGGTAGCCCGCGAAATTCAAATATTTTATGTTTTTTTGCAATTTGCCGGTCAGTGTGAAGTGTTTGTTGAACAAAATACGATTCGCGACCGTAACGCGTATTTGTCTAAAGAATGGTTGTTTCATGAAAAAGTCATTCAATAGGGCTTCATGAACTTAGAGGGCTATATTGATCATTAAAATGGTTATAATTCTTTACACAAATACGCGTTACGGTCGCGAATCGTATTTTGTTCAACAAACACTTCACACTGTCCGGAAAATTGCAAAAAAACATAAAATATTTGAATTTCGCAGGCTATCCTGGCGCTTCCACCTTAACACGTTGTATCTTTTGTATAAACTAACCTTTAAAGATTGAGACACTGAGGAATTAAATTACATATAGATTTTGTAAAATAAATATGGGAAAACTCGACTTTTTCGAGATAAATGTAGCCTAAAAACACGAAATTGTCTTATCAACAAAAGCATTTTCTATCGAATCAAAACTTCCAGGAATACCTCTTGCAAGCACACACTAGATGAAAACAATCTGAAAAAATATTTATTTTATCGCAAAAAGAGATCGGCCAGAAACTCATGCAACATGTTCCGTAGCCAAAGGGACCCTATTACTAAGCCTCTGCTGTCCGTCCGTCCGTCCGTCTGTCTGACAGCGGTCTGTATCCCAAGAACCGTAATAGGGACAGTTGACATTTTCAGTGTGTGTTGCCGCTATAACAACAAATAATAAAAATTAAATTAAACATTAAAGGGGCTCCCATACAAAAGAACCGTAGTAGAGACAGTTTAAATTTTCACAGAGTGTGTATTACCGCTATAACAACAAATAATAGATTAAACTTTAAAAGGGGCTCACAAGAAACGTGTTTTTTATTCGTTTTATGATACGGAACTCTTTGTATGAGAGCCTGGCTCGCACTTGGCTGGTTTTTATCTTGTATTCAATTCGTTTTCAGTTATATATTTTAGTAGAGTTTTCTTCGGAAGCGGCTCACAAACATCTTTAACACACAATTCTCTGCGTATCGCTGTTCCATTGAGTTGTTGAATTTTTCTCTATAGAAATTCTATAATTTATTTATTCTCGGAATTAATATTGTTGTCTATGAAAGTCTATAAAAATAGAATGTGTGTTAAAAATAATCGCGAAAGGCTAGAAATAATTTCGATTGTGTTATTTTGCAACGATAAATTATAAGCTTTAGACTTAAAATATCTGTGATTGTTAGCAACTGGTAAGTTTTGATTAAAAATTCACCACATAACTTAAAAACTTCTGCCACCAAGAGAAAAAAATACCTGCCTGCCCCTTTTATTTATTCTGAACGAAAAGCCAACCTGATTAAAATGACTTCTTCATCTGATTAAATATTCCGAATATTTTCGCATTGATTCCGCACGGGGTTGTTGAAAAATATTTTCCGGAAAATTTTCGATGAGATTCGATGGCATTCTCCGAATATTTATCTGCTTTCTCCCGCGGTAGTGTGCTCGTACCTTTCATCGATGTGGTCTACATTTAACTGAACTGTTAATTAACAAGGAAAACAGTAAATAAAAATGGTGAATACTCTATGAAACTTAATTTGAATAGACTAATATCAAAAAGGTGAAGGAAAACATCGAGAGGAAACCGGCTTGTCCTAGAACCAAAAATTCGAAGACATGTGACATCTACCAACCCGCACTGGGCCCGCGTGGTGGGTTACGGCCCACTCCCTCTCACCGAGAGGAGGCTTGTGTCCCAGCAATGGGAACATTATAGGCTGATTATGCTATGATAATATCAAATTTCCTGATAAAATTTGCGATGAGTATTTCATTTAGTTTCAATTAACTACCTGCTAAACGAAAACAACAATAACAGTAGGTACAAGTTGTTAAAATAAACTTGTCAGGCTTTAGTTTAAATTGAAAATTGATAATGGTAGGGAGTGTATTAATAGAAGCCACAAAACATTAGATATTAATTGGATCTATTACGTCACTAGTTGATACGCCTCTCGTGGGTTATATTCAACTTACCTAGCTTCGGAACAGAATGAGAGGCAATTATTATCTATTATTATTAGTAAAAAAATGCTCATATAATAAAAACTACTGAGTCCAAACTGAATTAAATTTTTACGGGACCAAATGGCAAGTACACCGCATTGAACTAAAATAGAATCACAGAAATCGGATCTCGGATCGGATTTGTTTCATAAACACGTTAAAACAATTTTACTTCTTTGCAACATTGAAATGCTCAGCTCTCACGTTGAATCCCAGATGAACGTAAAGTTTCAATAAAGAAATCTAAAAAATTATATTACCGTATTTGTTATGTGATCATTTTATTGTTGTTTCTATGTTTATATTGAAAATTGTATACGATTGGAACTGCTAACCATAACAAATATCGTTATTTTTAACTGTGTGTTTTATAAATAGCATCGTTTGTCGAAGTTTAGCTCTATTACTAACCGGTTTAAAAAAGGGATGTGTGTTTCTCAATTTGACTAAATGTTTTTTTTTCTTGAATGAACATCGCGGTAATGTTGAAAACATTACCTAACGAAAACTCAAGGTTTTTAACTTTTCCAATTTGCGATGTACCAGATTTACTCCACCTTGTCATCAAACACCAAAATTACCAGCAAACGATTTCGTACACCAAACCCAAATTCAGTGTCTGAACCATTTCAGTTACACCGAAACATAAAAAAATCAAGACCAAAACACGAAATAAAAACGTGCCACCCATTTCTCATCTACCGTTGCCAAATAAGAAGGATCCCCATACGTTCCCCTTGCCTGTAGCTTATCTTACCATCCTTGGATAAATCAGCTGGAAAATTGAAATCCGGGGAATCCTTGGTTACCCGGATACCCGGTGCGAAACTTAAGACTAACTTTGATTAACTGGATCCACCTGCCTGATTGAAATTCGTGCCAGTTCCAATTAGTAATTATTTTATTTTACTGTTGGTTTGTTTAATTTTGATTGAGGATTGACTTTTTGTCCGGATTGTTTTCGAAGTTTGATATTTATTTTTCAAAACCTGTATAAAAATAAATGTTTGTTTCAAACATTTTGAGGTCCATTTGAATTTTGTTTAAATATAGAATACCGAATGGACACATATTCTTATACCCAAAACCAATATTGTAAAGAAAAAAATACACATCTAAATAAGAACCTCCTCCTCTTCGGGAGTCGGTTAATAAAGACAAAGATATATTCCAGTAAGATTGATACTCAACGATAGTTTTGTTTCTATTGCGAGACCAAATTGCTTACTCAACTCTTAGAAACATACAAAACTTTTCTCATACAATGGAAAGGTACGCTTGACTTAATACAGACCCACTAAGACACAGTACTCTATCAAGAAATTTATTGACTAAAGAAAACACAGAGACTCTTAAATCTATGTGTTTTCTAAGTACACCAACGACTGTTGGTCTATACGGACACAGCCAGCGCGTGTTGTATCGCGACAACAAAACTACGACAACATTCTCCATTATAAGTCAACACAATTGTATAGATAGCATCGTTGCCTTATCTTCCTATACGTGTCGATATAAAATAGAATTGCGATGTTTCTATCTCGATACAATCGCATAAAAGGGCAAGCGGCTTGATTCTGCGACTTCTTCAGATGAAATTTAGATAAGGGCAAGTCCTCACGCAGTCGCGTATACTGTAAGTAATTGGATGGGGCGGGCGTGGGGCCGGACTTATCGACACTCGTCAATCGCAATAAAACTCGGCAAATCGCAGTGTGTGGATGGTTACTTATTAGAGATGAACCGAATAGTTGGAAATGCTGACTATCCGACCGCGTTTATAGTTTGCGACTAGTTGGTGATCAGTCAACACATGTGAGGTGAGCCTTTTCCAACTATATTGGGGTCGGCTTCCAGTCAAGCCGGATTTAGCTTAATACCAGCATTTTACGAGGAGCGGCTGCCTACCAGACCTCCACAACCCATTGACTGGGTAACACGGTAGGTACTTCATGGCAAGACTGGAGGCAGATTAACTGGCTTCTGACTATCCGTAACGACTGCCAAAGATTAAAAAATGACAGCCGGGACCAACGGCTTAACGTGCTTTCCGAGGCACGGAGGAAACTCGGTATGTTAAGATGGTCACCCATCCACAGACCAACCTTGGCAAGCGTTGCTTAACCTTGAAGATCGACCCGTGCGGCTGTTATTATCTAGCCACGAGCTCCTCACTTACACTAATAACGCATAATAATAATGCGTTATTATTCTAAGGGTATACAATAAAAACTCGAATGTAATTACAAAAACACAAAACGAGTGGAGATTATCAAATTTTTATTTGTAATATAGTTAAGGAAAACATGATTATTGTTAAAACGAAAATAAATCAACCGATTAGTTCGGAAAGCCGGCGAATAGTTGGGTAAGTAAGGTAAGTCTGCAGTCGGTACATCTCTATTACTTATAGTACATACCTATTTCGTATTCGATTTATAGATAGAGAAGTAATGACTACTCGATACTCGCTGCAGTTATTACTGTATTCTCGAAATCGAGTTCGTTTACCGATTTGTGCTTAAATTCCCGGTAAAGCTGGTTGGAAATGTCGTTTTGTGTTAAATTGCTAAATAATACGCTTAACTGGTATTGCGATTGCACATTGTACAAGATTATGGGGTTATGCCTGTATTTACTTTTGTTGCAATACTGGGATTAGATTCGTATTTTGCTTTGAAAAATTAAGCTGGTCTATTTTGTAAAAAACTTAGATGAAGTGACCATATTAGCTGTCAATCCATAGCTTAGATTAGGTTGAATATCATTTCACTTCACGCTCTTTTCACCTTATTTCGAGAGAAATTGTCACTGAATACAATTACTGTCATTCTATTTGACGCTTGGGATTCTTATCAATTTAAATTAGTTCACCTACATTTTCATTGTGATATTTAGAGAATAGCTGAGTAATCATTATTGGCATTAGACAGCACAAAAAAAAAATGCGTTACTGACGGACTGGCCGAAATTTGGCATGTGAGTGCAAGGTAGTGGTTCCTTGGGAGTGCAAGGTAGTACTAAAAGAGGACTTCCTGAAATTCCTACGGGAACGAAAAAAAAAGGTTATATGCGCCTACGAAGTCACTGGCAAAAGCAAGTGGAATATGACAATCAGCGACGGGCAGTCAAAAACATGAAGGTCTGACCATTTTGTGCAAGCTAGGAGACTTCAGTATTTGTCAGTAATTGGGTTAGGGGTTTTTGTTGGCGCTCGCTGAAGAAAGAACAGGCTTCTTCTTATTATGCAGGCACAAAGGTCTAACGACCCACACACTACTACACAAACTGCTTCCTGGGCCTCAAACATGGTTTATTTGACGACCGCCATGTGGTGGCCGGGACCACCGGCTTATACGTACCTTCCGAAGCACGGAATCATCTTTTTATCAGACAATCTGGTAATTCAAGCCTGCAATGTCCTAACCAAACTAGAAACGATTTCAAAAAGTATGCTTCTCGTGGGAATCGAATCCACAACCACCGGGTCACAAGGCAAACGCTTAAACCACTCGAACACGGAGGCAGTTGAACAGGCTCATATGTTTTGTAAGACTAGTATTTCTAAATACACTCGAGAAGCTCGTGGCTAAATAATAACAGCCGCACGGGTCGATCTTTAAGGTTAAGCAACGCTTGCCAAGGTTGGTCTGTGGATGGGTGACCATCTTAACATACCGAGTTTTCTCCGTGCCTCGGAAAGCACGTTAAGCCGTTGGTCCCGGCTGTCATTTGTAAATCTTTGGCAGTCATTACGGATTGTCAGAAGCCAGTAAATCTGACTCCAGTCTTGCCAAGAAGTACCGTGTTATCCTCTTAATGGGTTGTAGAGGTCTGGTAGGCAGCCGCTCCACGTAAAATACTGGTATTCAGCTAAATCTGGTTTGACTGGAAGCCGACCCCAATATAGTTGGGAAAAGGCTAGGCAGATGATGAGTATTTCAAAATATACTAAATTTAATTAAGACAACGCAAATGATTATGGTAGTTTCTGAATTAGACCCTGCCTAAGTCTATTTTGATATAAAAGATAAGTTTTCAGAGTAAAGTCGAGTTTGATAAACACTGAACTTCAAATTTTTCATTCAGAAATTGGAGGATGGTATGCATTCTTAATACACTGATACATTATGTACATGTAATTAAGTACATGTCATATTGAAATAACGTATTTGTTTTGTTATTAATAAACCAAGTATTTCAATATGAACTGTAACAATTAAATAATAACAACTACAACAAAGCAAAAATTAAATTATTTTCAAATTTAATTATGACACGATTGAAACTACATAATTTAATTATAATAATTATAATTTGTTTTAACTTTCACAGCAAATTAGGTGAAGATTAATGATTAAAAAGTAATTGTTGTTCTTAATTAACTTAGCACTTCGTTTTCCTTTAATTAGTTTTGTTCGCTATTCTAACTGTATACTTTATTGTTACAGGTATATACAGAAAAATTGGCTCCATATTTTCAAGCGGTGACAGGTAGAAAACCATGTACATTGGTACCTACATATTTTTTTTATAATTGTTTGGCTAATCTCAAGTGTTCTGCAATTAAGATAAGATTAACTCCAGACTACGCTACAAATTAGTCGTATCGCAAGCAGCGCAGTCGTAAAGCCCGAAGCACACTCACGATAACCTCCTCTTCTGGAGTTTTAGCGCCCGACTATAAATAGTCAGCAATAAATTTGTCGTTACACTACGAGTATCTAACGCCCAGGAAATTACTGCTTCACTTGATGACCCTTATTTTTACTCCAGACTCCGTCCAAATTGAGAACTCGCACAGTTTTAATTAACATTTCCTAATGAATACACACTTCGTGTACAGCTTCATTAATTTTTACTTTCGGAACCACACAACACAAACCGCTAAATAAAGTTCCAGCTCAAATGTACGCTCACAAAAATGTTGAGAATAATTTATGGACCATAATTTTACACAGCAACTTTGAAGACCACAAAACGGGAACGAAACAACGAATGCTTATGAAATATGCGCAAAGTCCCAGTCAATATAATTTTATTACAACATTCGACAATCAACAAAAGAACGCGAGACAAAGGACCTTTTTTGACGGCTCATAAAACTTAATTTGAACTCCCCCTTGATATAAATAACCACAACATAGTTTTGCTAGAGCACTCAAACTTCTACTATTACAAATGTGTTCGAAAAAAGGAGTTTGTTAACGGATTTTTACTATTTGAACAAAGAACGTTTCGTTCTATTTTCTAATTCGAGTTTCGATTACGTCACAGGGAAACAAAGACCTGTTGATGCAACTCATAAACAGATGAAGGCAATGAATGAAACGTGCATTTTGTTAAACTACCCACATGTTTTTGTGTGGGGATTTAATTTTAAATTATTGTGTCAGTTGATAAGGATATTTATCGGTTTGGTAATGGAAGTATGAGAAGAGTTAAGATTAATTGTGTGTATTTATAATTTCCTGTCGGCGTCCGTTTCCGCTTTAACGACGAGATATTGACATATTTAACACTTGCTAAGAAAAATCGGTTTTGGATTTAATAACCGGAGATTTTTTTTTAATATTTGTAGTGTATGAAAGCTCCTGCAAATTCCACACTAATATTGGCATGCAACAAATACGTCTTCTATATTGTCGTCATAAAAAGAAAAATCGATATTTTCCTTCCATTCACGAAGTCATTAACTCCGCATGAACGCACGACTGTATTACGTTTTCTTGTTAACGACAATTATGTCGCACATTTCGGGGCACAACGAAATATGTGCGGGCATTAAAATGATTTTTATTGTTCTTCGTAACTGCGGGACCACGTGTAGGAACCATTGTACGTTGCGTACGATTACTTAATATAGATGTAATATTTTATAATGTAGGATTTAGGACGAAGACGGGAGACTGGAACTCAAAAATAAAATTACTTTGTACCCAAAAACAAGCTAAAAATTTTCAAATTGTAATCGATTGTATGACTTTGTTTCTCTGAACTTTGTTGTTTTCGAAACACTGTGGAAAAAAATTCTCGATACAAATGGTCGGCAAACTTGCCACTAACTTTGATCTGTTATCAGTATTACTTGTCAGCGTACGTTGGTCAAATTATTAACAGTAACGAGTGACTTAATTATTGTTTAAATTGTGTTTTTTTTTATATTAATTAATTAATTTTTGAGTAAATCGATAAAATGTTTAATGTTATGCAATAAACTGGTAGCTTTTGTTACATCCATCACGCATCTTTTTTTATGTAGTCCAAGAGTGACCGAGCTTTACGTCTTGTAATCTTGCCGTTAAATGATTTTATTGTTCTTCGTAACAGCGGGACCACGTGAAACCATCGCACGATTACTTAATACAGTGCAGATGTACGATTTCGTAATATCGGATTAAATGTTCCCCGGATGATGGCCGTGTGAACACGTGTTGGGATTGTTATTAGATAATTATGTCACTTCATAGACGCTTGGATGTTTTATTATTATTATATTACAGAAGGCTGACGATTAATAAGGGCGTCGCTTGGGCTTTGATGTTGGAAGTAAAACTGTTTTATTTTGTCCTTATTTGGGTGTTTAATTAAACGGTAACAAAAATTTATGGCATATATTATACCTAAGGGTCATCCATTGATGCACTACAGTTAGAAAATTAAGAGCATTGACGACATTAACCCCAGTTTCTGACCCATTCAACCAATTACAGTAGTTACCACTTGCTTGATAATTTGTGGTAAATTTCATTCAAATAACTAGGCATAAATTATTCAATTTAAAGTTACATAGATTTGGCTCTTTCTTGCTATAAATTGAAAGCCAAATGTCAACTGTGTAATTCAATGTCCTCATTTACATAATTTAAGCGGACAGTACACATTATTGCAATAGCATCTCTACTATGATTACGTACCGGAAATGTTCTGCATAATCGCAACCAATTACTTAAATACTACTCGTAAAAAGCCTTTTTGCCTCCTTTACCTCATTGTAGATAAAATGATTCACAGCTTCAACACTTAGCATGAGTAATCCGAGATGAGTCTATTTTTTCATAAAGATCTCACAAAAAATGTGTGACGTAACGCTCTTAATATTAAACGCCATACTTTCACATTGTCGTCGCTTTGAAAGAAAGATTGCTTTTTACGAGTGGATGCGTACCAGATGATTACGTTTTCTTTCGTCGACTGAGCGATCCCATTTCGGCTTATGATTTACATGAGAAGTTGTAGCCGCAAGATTAATAAAGAACGGCACCGAAGTACATCACTTTCAATAGCAATTTCTATAGCTAATAGAATCAGAAGAACAATACGTCAATAAGTAAGTCACTGTAGAGTGGATTTTAATTTAATATCCGTCTTCGTAATAAACGACATTACAGAACGTATTGCTATAATTTTACATCAAAACTTTTACTTGCGTCGTAAAATGTCTCGGTTGGTAGTGAGGTTTTCTTGATTACTGTCATTAAATTATTAACTACTACTTTTTCAATCTATATTTCTGGAACAAAGGAAAGTATTTTGTGTCGATTCTACTTCTAAAATTCATATTATTATCGCTGATCGATCAAAAAATGGTATCGAAAGAAAAAGTGACTTTGTGAAAATCTTGCAAAAAACTTGATAAAAAGTGTATAAAAAGTTATCCAATCTCTTCGGTTTCAAAAGGTCTCTATTATAAGTTTTGTATAGGAAACCATAATAAATGTAGGTAGTATCAGTGGGTACTCGTTGAATTACCCTGCGGGGGGCGCGTCTTCCCGCAGGGAGTCTGACTCATTCGGGGTAAGGGAACTTTGTTAATGCACTTTCCGTCACACGAGTTTATTTGTCTAGCTGGGTACGATTCCACATAGAATAACTTTATTACTGTGCCATTAAGTTGTTGAGTGCGAGGACAGTGGTTATGAATACCGTGGCAACAAATTAGGTCTTATATACCTAACTTAATTTATCGTGGAAACTATTTTGTAGAATGTGTGGAGTAGATAATAATTAATTAGAAGTTTTATGTGGCAAACTCTAGCTTATAAAATAAACAAGCATTTCCTTTGGCTTTACATTTAATAGACATGAAGCGCAGATATATATATTTTCCTCCCAATAATAAAAAATGCCTGTTCCAATTCTCATGATATTTCTTAGACCATCTTTTCCGCAGATATCCCTATAGTTACCGAAAAAATCTTCCTTATAACCACATTCTCACATACTACAGAAATCAGATCCTTTTCAAAACGCACTTATTTCCATACGTTGGCATGTTATTGAAGAGTGCTTTGAATTGCAAATAGGCTGGTCCTCGGGCGAGTTCCATTGAAATGTCAATTTGTTTTCTATTGGGGTGGCTTGTTTGGTTACCTCCAGACATATCGTCTTACCATTGTATGCTTTTGCCTGCGGATGTGGATCTTACACTTTTCCCTGTGTGAAGGAGATGTTTGCTGTGTTTTGCGTGAGATACATTTTTATTTGCAAGTCTTCGATTTGGGGCGAATCTGCAGGTTGAAAGACGAGGGATACAAGTTAGTGTTATGGTGGATTGAAAGTTACCATACTCCTTTAGCCCCAAGCTTAATGCCAGCCTATTTTATTCCACTATCCCCTACATCTCAAACGGTTTCAGATCAGTGCTACTGAAGAATGATAAAATTTATTGGTTGTCTGGTAGAGTCAACCCATGGCATTATTACTGCCTGTTGTATGATTATGTATGTGTATGTGTGTGTAATATTGTGTGTGTAGTTTCAATAAATGAAATTTAAAATGTGAACTTACTGGATATTTAAACCTGAGTCTTTACTTCAATGTCAGTTTTGATAATAACTTGTCATGTTTAGCAATTTGCTGTAGTTCACTACAACCATCATCTGCCTAGCCTTTTCTCAACTATATTGGGGTCAGCTTCCAGTCAAACCGGATTTAGCTGAATACCAGTATTTTACGAGGAGCCGCTGCCTACCAGACCTCCACAACCTATTAACTGGGTAACACGGTACTTCATGGCAAGACTGGAGTCAGTTTTTACTGGCTTTTGACTATTCGTAACGACTGCCAAAGATCTACAAATGACACCCGGGACCAACGGCTTAACGTGCTTTCCAAGAAACGGAGGAAACTCAGTATGTTCAGATGGTCAACCATCCACAGACCAACCTAGGCAAGCGTTGCTTAACCTTGAAGATCGACCCGTGCAGCTGTTATTATTTAGCCACGAGTACCTCTACTGTAGTTTACTACAACCGCTGAGGAAAATATTAGCTTTTTGTTAAAAGATTCTGTTTTAGTCTTTCGATATTTGAATAGGTACTGGTACGGGTAAGTGTGTCACGACGTAATAACAATATATTGAACCTAAATCGATAAAACAAATAGGAGCTAAAGCATCAAGAGAGTTATGTCATGCTGGGCGGCCATTAACTTCACTGTGTCAAACTGAAACTGACACGAAATCGAATAGCAAAATGTACTTTCTTTAAATTAAAACCGAACTTTTGCATATATAGTATAAAATATGGATGCAATACACGTTCCTACTTTATTATAGAATACTAGCTTCTGCCAACAACTTCACTCTATTCCGGGGCAGGTTTTACCCATATACCAAGCTTTATTCAAATACGTTAGACGTGAAAAGGTAAAAAATAGACAGTTAAGACAAACATACATAGTTACTTTATCATTTATAATATTAGTATGGATTATTTATGCAAAACTCTCTCTAGGAGCTCGTGGCTAAATAATAACAGCCGCACGGGTCAATCTTGAAGGTTAAGCAACGCTTGCCAAGGTTGGTCTGTGGATGGGTGACCGTCTTAAAATAACGAGTTTCCTCCGTGCCTCGGAAAGCACGTTAAGCCGTTGGTCCCGGCTGTCATTTGTAGATCTTTGGCAGTCGTTACGGATTGTCAGAAGCCAGTAAATCTGACTCCAGTCTTGCCATGATGTACCGTGTTACCCAGTTAATGGGTTGTGGAGGTCTGGTAGGCAGCCACTCCACGTAAAACACTGGTATTCAGATGAATCCGGTATGACTGGAAGCCGACCCCAATATAGTTGGGAAAAGGCTTGGCAGATGATGATTATTTATGCAAAACTCGGCATTGTAGTCAGGAATGAATAGAGCCAACACAGCCACCAGCCACCCACTATACCGTCCGAAGCCAACCCTCAAACGATAAAGCCAACAAAACGGATCCAAAATTTTAAACTTCGTACTTTATGAAGTGGGCTCTAAATTTCGGGGGTTTCTCTTTTTTGCGGACAAAAAGTGTAGTCGCCGTGTTCGGTATCGCGGTATCCGGGATCCGGTTTTTATTAGTGGCGGATATCGAGTGGCTTCCGAGGGCTTTGTGGGACGATGTGGACCCGAACGCCCATTGTGGCTGCGGTACCGAACGCCCTATTGTCAGCAAGATGTCGCTTTTGTCGCTCAATGGCTCGAACGTTTAGCAAAATGAACTATGCTTAACTGCAAATCGTTATTGATTGTTTGAATTTTTTGTCAAGTGACATTTTTTTGAGCTTAATTTTGGGGTGGTATTGTTTTTTGTTTTCATTGATGTTGAAGCCTTACGGTGGCTTAATATAACCCTCAATGTTTTTTTTCTGATCCCGGTACTAATATAAACCTTGAAAAAAATGTCAAGGGTTCTAACCTTCTAGGAAATCGATAACCCCGTTGTATGTGCTTTCAATTACACATTGTTCTCATTCTTAATACAACTCATATCGAACTTTGTAATTCTCAGAATGTTTGAGTTTGGAGATTAAAGGGGCGTTATCGCAAGTTATTTCTATTTGTTGCTAAAAGCACGTCCAGTTGTTTCTCGACACTTGTTTGTTGTACCGGATCGAACAATAAAACAATGATGATTAATGTCTGCAATAACAATACAATTCGAATTAATATCGGTGCGAAAATACCGATTGGAGAACGATTTGTTTCACTCATACATCGTACGAACGTTTTAGACAATGGATGAATAATAGATTAAAACTGGCAATGAATTTTATACTGCGAAGAATTTTAATAATCATTCAGTTTCATTTGTACCTACGGTTCAAGTAATGTAGGTAGCTAGCTATATTTTCATAAATAACGGTTACTTTGTTTCTGAAAACTTTCAAAGCAAAATCTTTACTAATATATAAGCTGAAGAGTTTGTTTGATTGTTTACTTGAACGCGCTATTCTCAGGAACTGCTGGTCCGATTTGAAAAATTCTTAGAGTGTTAGATAGCCCATTTATCAAGGAATGCTATATGCTATATATCATTACGCTAAGACTAATAGGAGTAGAGCAGTAATGAAAATTGTGACGTAGACGAAGTTGCGCGGTACGACTAGTTGTTAATAAGACGATGATACCGATTCAGTATATCTTGGCACGATTTCGTTCAGCTAAATAAAACAGTTTATTGATCTCAAAGCTGTCGATTGGATTTAAACTGAATATCTAATTGTTTAGGTTGTTATTAGAAACGTTTCACAGAATCCCAATCCCATGAAGTCAAAAAACTACATTTTCAACATATTTTATTAGATTTCTGTAAACACAATTTACAAGGTTTAAAATACTGTAAACAACAAAATAGGTAAGCAGTTAAATCGTTTACTTTTGGCGCCATCAATTTATTACTAGGGTTGGGCACGGTAAACTTAAAATCTCGGATATTTCGAATAAAACTGTGTACCGAATTTATACGAACGACTAAGTTTGGAACAAGCAGTGTCCAGTAGAAATGGGAAATGCTGGGAAAGCGAAACGAAACAGAATGTAAAGGATTTGTTTTAAAAAAGACGCAGAGCGATTTGCAGTTGGGTCGCTCAAAGTAACAAAGTTGATTGATGGAAACGAATTGTTTTTGTAGGTATTGTCTCCTGAAAAGTTTGAGAATGTATTTGCTTTTGACAAAGAATTTGCTAAGGTATTATTCCTGGCTTTTGAAAGAAAAATGGACGATAATATTTCGCGCATTTCATTTTTATGTACAGAATAACCCGGACTTACTCTAGAATATTTTCCTAAGATTTTTGCGATAACCTTTTACTAAAGGATCAAGTGCACGCCACCAACCGACAACCCTATTTCAGATCCATTGAATTTTAGATTAACGTGCATTAAGATTCAGTCCGGAACGCGGAGTCAGTTAAAATGTTTTTGTTGTTCATTGCTGCCATCGAATTAATGACCCGCCTTTGTGTTGCCTGATTACATCGATTACTATCGCATAAAAAACACTTTGTACGAATTATTCGAGCTTCCATTCAAGGAAAAATATTCGCAATGATTGAATCCACCACAGCTCATCCATATCCATTGAAATGTTGGCCAGAATAACTTTAAATTAGTTGCAAAAGAAAGTCCGAAGTTGGACGTAACGTTAAACGCGTGTAGCGTAGTTTTTAATAAAACTGCCGAAGAAAACTGCATAAGTAATACTTCAGTAGAAAGCGAGAAAAAAAAAGTCTTTTTTAACGTTTTAATTTCTTATACATTTAATCCTATCTTATACTTTATAACGAAGAAGGTAAATGAACCCGGAAGGTTATTTTAAGTGGAATGTTTTAACATTTTTATCTTTAGTTTCTTTGCGTTTTCGCAGCAAACCAGGCTTCTGGCTAGAAGAGCCAATGAACTTGGAATCCAACTAGGAATGTTTACGTTGCCCATGGCACTCCGCTATGGGAAACAGTTGGTTATTTTTGCACAATCGCTATTTTGAGCACAGTACTAGCGCCATGTTGGCATAATATTATCCTTGTTGTATGTTGTAATTGGTAGTTTTGTTTTAATGCCAAGAACATGGTAGGATTGATTGGAATAAAATAACATTCAATTAAGTAATTCATTTTTACGAGGGAGGAATTATGATTAGTATGTCCTTCTTTTATTTAAATTCGTGTAACGTTAATATTTTAGTCGTGCATATTAATTTGCTTAAGAATACAATCACTGAATATGATTGTAAATTTTATTACTATTTGAATAAAAAACCGGCAAAGTGTGGACTCGCACACGAAGGGTTCCGTACTATAACTCTTAATTTTATTATTTGTTGTTATAGCGGCAATTCAAATACACAATTTGTCAAAATTTAACTGTTACGGTTCTTGAGATACAGCCCGCTGACAGACAGACGGACTGACAGACGGACGGATAGCGGAGGCTTAGTAATAGGGTTTCATTGGTTACTCTTTGGGTACGGAACCTTAAAAAGCAGTATTTTCATGACAATTGCTAGGTAAAAGTGAAATTGATGTCTTGAGATCAAAATAAATATAGGACTTTCATTACTGCACTACTTACGCAATATAAAAAAAGCAAGCTATGCTTATGTAGGAATAGCAACGAAATCGAAAATGTTGCCCCATACAAGAACAGTTCGAAGTGAAAACATCCAAGTCACAAGGGACATATCTTTTAAAGCCCATTGTTAGTGGGCTAGTGATTGTACGGTAACCCTGTTCCCACTGGAATTCTCAGATAAACCGGGAACCATTCGAATGTTGCGAATAAACCTCCACTCTGTTTAGAGAAACGTTCAATGTTTATGTTCGCACACAGCTTTAAGCTCATGTTTACGAGTCTTTTGTAGGACAGCACTTTATTTGCTTTAAAGTCTAAAGGTTCTTGTTTGAAACATGTTTTATTAGGTCAAAGTATTTACACTTTACAGTATCGAGACGTACATGTGGGCCACCAACATCAAACGACTTAGCCTTTTCGTAGCTCAAATCGGAATCGGCACCCACTCAAACTGGATGTAGGTGAGAACCAGTATATGGAACCACAGCCTGATTGACCTCCACAACCTAGTACCTGGGTAATACGATACCCTATAGTAATGCTAGGGTCCGATTTTCAAGCATTTGACTATCCATAAAGACTGTCGAAAATTTACAAACGGCAGCTGAGGCTTTTTTTTTTCCTTCTCCGTTGTACTTTTCTGATTAATTTCGTTGCAGGATTCAAGACAGTTGAATCGTTTCTCCGGGACTCATCGGGCTTCATTGGCTTGGCGTTTTTCTGGTGGTCGCCACTGTTGATTCTGGCTTTCAGGAGTTGCAGTGGTTGGGAATGTGTGGCGGGCTTGTCCCAAAAAAAAAAGCGGAAGCTTGGAGGAGTTTCGTTATGTAATGGCTGGTCATTCATCCCTCGAAGATCAATCTGTGCGAGTAGTTGTGGTTAAGGCTACGAGTATCATACTGATATTTATTACAGAGATAACAATCCTGGAGGTGCTTGTGGCTAATAATAACAGCTGCACGGGTCGATCTTCAAGGTTAAGCAACGCTTGCCAAGGTTGGTCTGTGAATGGGTGACCATTTTAACATAACGAGTTTCCTCCGTGCCTCGGAAAGCACGTTAAGCCGTCGGTCCCGGCTGTCATTTGTAGATCTTTGGCAGTCGTTACGGAATGTCAGAACCCAGTAAATCTGACTCCAGTCCTGCCAAGAAGTACCGTATTACCCAGTTAATGGGTTGTGGAAGTCTGGTAGGCAGCCGCTCCACGTAAAATATTCGTATTCAGCTGAATCCGGTTTGACTGGAAGCCGACCCCAGTATAGTTGGGAATAGGCTAGGCAGATGATGATGAGAGATAACAATCCTGTACCATATTCACTGCTACTGTACCAGTTTATGAGGAAGTTGTAAAGTTTTAAAATGTGATCGATCTGTCTTCTTAGCGGATGGGTGGCCAATACAAATGAGACGTGACGGCCTCAAAGAGTATTCCCCTTGGTTCCGGTTGCTACATAAAAAAGTAAACATTCAGAAAGTTTTTGTTTAGTATAGTGTCAGGAATTTAAGGAATGCGTGGTATTGTATTGCCTCTGCTTGTTTTCTTTATTTTTATTGAATACTTGTGTAAGTGCTTTGCTCACCACGCTATTAATAGGTACTTCGTTTCCTTTGATTTCTAGGTTCGAGTAGCTAGCTATTTCAGTTTTCTCCCATCAATAAACTGTTTTCTAGATAGGGTCTTTGATCACTTGCAGATATGATTTATTAGGTATTTTCGCTTTTACAAAATAATCACTCACGATGCAGTAGGTAAATAATAAAATATTGTTTATTTTTTTTTATGAAAATGGAAATATATAGAATCTATAAAGAATGTTTAAATTCATATTAGCTTTTCCTCAAGGCTTTGCTTGTATTAAAGGAGTATAAACATCACCAGGAACCCTTTAGGCCTTTATTTCATCTAAATCCGTTCGGTGATTTAAACGTAAAAGCGTAACAAACAAACAAACTCACTTTTATATTTATTATATTAGTTAGGATTTCAATTAAAAAAAAATTCAATTCTCTCTACTAAAAGCTAGAAAACACTGAATGTGCTACAACCAATCACGTAGTCAGGGAAACGGTTACAAAGATATCGCTTTTACAATGCCCATAAAAAGTCATGGCTAACTATCAAATCGTGGCACACAGTAGTAAAGAGAACGCCGTAACAAAAATCGTGCGTCAATCACCTTAACGGCTTCAAGCGCGATTTTCTCATAACTTTTCAAATATACTTTCACAAAAGAAATTATTCATGTAGGTACATTGTGGGTATATCTCCCCTTAAAGTCGTGTCAGTCAAGTGTCCAGTGCCCATGGTGGATTAATGACTCAAAACACAGAGGTTACTAATGGACTTGGGGCAGATTAGTCGAAGTCACTTAAAGAAAGTGATGCTTTCGCGTGAAAGGAACTAATTTTAAAGGAAATTCAGGTTGGATCCAAAGTAATGGTCAAAGACTTTAATTTTAACGGTACTCATAGAAACAAATTGAAAGCTTCGTTCATTTGTTTCTCGTACGAACAAAGATAATAATGCACACATTTTAATAAAGCTTTAACTAATATTTTAATTCGGACAGTAATGTTTTCATGTATTTTACTCAGCAGAAATGTTACAAACATTAAAAGAGAGAAACTCGGGTAAAACATTTTTATGACTGTAATAAAAATAATTATTCAAAATGTATACAAAACATTTTCATTTAGTCCATTGAAAGATAACAACGGAGCTCGAATGTGAAATATAATAACAAAATGCATTTAACCCGACCATGTAACGAATTCCCAAAGCGCTGTGGCTATCAGCCGTCAGTCCCAGGACAAACTGACAAACTTTAATATCAGGACATGTCTGATACACGATGACGCGCGGTTTTACATTAACATAGCTTTGTTTATACGTGGTTGGTTTTATGTAGATACAGATGGCGATTCTAGCGTAAATATTTCAACTGTTTTAATTAAAACTCGAGAGAATTATTCTTTGGTATTTTTATTTGCGTTTTATTTACTTCAAAATTGTCAACTGATGTTATTGGATGCATAACATTAGTTAGACAGTTACTGCAGCTTCTGCTTAAAGTCAAACGTTAATGTGCCAAGAACCCTATCCGTTAGCTAAGTGCAATGATTGTGGCAATTAACGACACGGTCTATGGGGAGACCCGTACGGAGTAGACGTCAGGCCAGATAATGTCAGATGTTGCTAATTGTGAAAAATTAAGATTGACTTCGATCCCCAGACTAGATTGAATCCAATAACCGTCGCATACAGTAATGATAATGGACAAGTAAGATAAAACTTAAGACAAAGATGAAGAGGGATTGAAGGCAGAGGTTGAGATAATGATGATGGTGAGAACGTAAATCTTGGAAGTGCTAAATCTACATCACACTTCTCGGTAAGCCGTCTCATAGTAACACTACATCCCACAACAACACTTGAAGATGACACGTGCAAATGACACAATTAATCAACAATTACAATGAAAACAGATTAAATTAAAGTAGTTCGCAATTCAGCATGGTTGTCCTACTTAAGCGGGCTCTCTACGATCTGTCATGTCGTACGAAATATCGCATGATGTATGACCGACGGAAGTTTCAATTGCTATGTTAAGCCCTTCATATCTACTCAAATCATTATTAATTTATTTACTGTCTTTGTTTGTTGTTATGTATTTCCGCTGCTATGTCTGATTATGTAGTGTTGCGAACTTGAACCAATTTGTTCACGTTTTGGTCTTCTTTGAAAATGTTCTCTATTTTATCATTTTATTTTGCTGTAGATATTTTCATCGTGGTTAATTTATGTTGGCTCAAGTTAATGAAAACTGATTCCGTTGTGAAAAATAATGAGTTTTAAGCAGAATCTACGACTTGATAAAACTGTATGATTCAATTAGATATTTAAGTTAACAAGCTTAAACTATTAAATGCTCAATTCAGCATTCCTATAGATAGATTAGAAAGCATTTAATTGAAACTAGTCATGTCATTCACGCTAGTATGATTTGCAAATCTCTTTCACATTTTGACTTGACATTCAAATGCGTTTCAAAAATAACAATAAGTCCAATGTCGCTAAGTGCTCGGTCCCCTATTCTGAATAATGGCGTAACGAAACGGCTTCGGAGGGAGGACTTTCCGTAAAATGATTCTGTAGTACTCCTCCCTTATTAAATGTAAATAGTTATTGATCCCATAAAGATAAAATGTGATGGGTGTAGGTAAGCAAAATGGAGGAAAAGATAAGAGTAATATCGTGTAGTATTTGTTGATGGAAAAATACTGCAGCCGTAATTATTCAAGATGAATTGTAACATAAGATACTACTCCGCTGAGGTGCAGTTTTATGTATTTTGCAACAACCATATATTTATTTACATCAGTCGAGAGTAAACTATAATAATTTAGGAATTAATTTTTGCAAGATCTCAATAACGTTTCCATTTTAAAAACCAAAATAAATATTACATCATGAATCACAAACACGCACTCCTGAAAACGTACACGAAAATAAATACACGCTACGAAATAATTTACCTCACTCACAAAGTTATGCGATACGCTTATTTTTAATAATAAAGATATATGAACCGTGGAAATAAAATATTCCGAGTCGTTGAGCAGAAGTCACGTATAGACGCCGTTGTACGGAGCGTGAGGCGACCTCAAGAAATTGAATGTCAGTGACTTGCGTGGCTTGAAAGAATGTGCCAGTAAAAGCTTCTCCAGACAGGCACGACATGACAATGGGACAATGATGTGACAAGGTTTTTTTTATCATTTAACTAGTTGACCCGCACAACTTCGTCTGCGTCACAATTTTCATTACTGCTCCGCTCCTGTTGGTCTTAGCGTGATGATATATTAGCCTTCCTCCATAAATAGGCTATCTAACACTGAAATAATTTTTCAAATCGGACCAGTAGTTCCTGAGATTAGCGTGTTCAAGTAAACAAACTCTTCAGCTTTATATATTAGTATAGAGTATAGATAGTCTTACGTTTGACCACCATCTCCTGATCGTAATCGAAGATTGTGGTCTACGATAGAGCTGGTGCACCTAAAAGTAGAACCTCTTGGTTGTAACTATCAGGAATCAAATCCAATGATCTTACGGCTTAAAGGCTTCCTAGGATACACGATAAGGCAATTTGCGTCCTGGAGAGCCGTAAATACCAAAATGTCCGCCTATGTACCACTATTGTGCATGAACTTTAAATAAATAAACAAGCCACCGCTGTCCGTCTTCCTTCAGTTTATTCGTTTTATTTCTGTCTCGCTAATTTAAAAATGCCTTCTAGAAAAAGGTTGAATCTTTCACAATATAGCAAGAATCGTAATATATGTATAAAACAAAGTCAAGTTTGTTCGAACACTTATAACACAAGAACGGCTGGACTGTTTTATTGATTTTTGTGTTTTTGGATTAGTCTTTGTCCGGAATAGCATAATAAGTATTAAAATATTAAAAAAAAATAGTAGATAGGTAACCCTACCTATCTACCCTACATATCTACTATTTTTACCTACCTACCCTAGGTACCTACCATACCTAGGGTAGGTAGATAGGTAGGGAGGTAGCCAGTTAATGGGAGCGAAGCCGCGCGGGTCAGCTAGTAAATAAATAAAACGTAAGTTACACAAAAGTAAGCACTTAATATACAACAATTGATTAGTGAATGACAAACTGGAACGCAAGCTATTCACATCCTTTTGTAGAAGTCTATTTACTAGTATAATCAAGACAACATAGAGATGGAATTGAATATTCTTTCATAGCCCATGTAAATGTTCGCACATGATTGTGTAATAAAGTAACTACTCCATGAATAAAATAGAACTTAACTCCGAATATTAAAGACTAAAGAGAAGGTGTCATATTTGCGAGATCATATATCTTCGCGTTATTATCTTACGAGCCATCCACTACAAGGAAATGGATTACATTTTTGATCGTTTCCATTCCATCGCGCTCATTGTCTAGGGGGATGCTATGTGACGGATGACACCCATCCACCGTTTTTTCTTTGATTAATATTTTCGCTCTTTTTGTACTGTACATAAATCTTCTGTTTGCTTAAATTTCTTATTTGCAAAGAAGAACTTATGGAAATTCAGGGTAACCTTTGCCTTTATTTTGGCGAATAAAGAATAAAAATACAGTTTGTCTTTGGATTGGCATAAACTGTGTTACTTTACTATTTTGTTAGAATTAGCAAACATATTTGATTTGAAAAGCTTCATTAATGTTGTTTTCTCAGAATTTATCCCGTAATACTGAAATTAACGAACTTATTACTTTTCCTGAAAATATTTACGCGTATATCACGTTTATAAATTTGCTTTACGATATAACTAAGCCTCAATGTGACATCAAATATATTGTGGTCGCAGCATATTTTAAATTTCCGAACAACTTCGTTCCATCGACAATCTCAATTACAAATATTACCAACTAAAATAAAGCATCCGGAAAATCTTTTCAGATTACCGACACTTCCTTAACCGTCTTAATTTATTGTTCCCAACTGGGACTTTTTGTAATCCTCGTGATCGCGGCGAAAAATCCGACAATCATCGCGTACCCAAACTTATGTCATTAAAAGATTGAAAGATTACTTGTTCACTTGCTTGGGGTAAAAATCTACCCCAAGGCTAGAGATTTATCTCATTAGTTAAATGGCCCGTCGGCTAGACGCGAGATCAAGTTTTGGTATCCCGACAACTGGAATTAGGATATTCCTAGTAATTTCTTTGCTTCCAAGGGTTCATTTAAAATAAATTAGCTAGCAATTCTGTTAAAGTCGTGGGTGAATTATTACTACATGATTATGGATAATAAAATAAAGATAAAGTATGTATATCGATGTTTATTTTTGTGTTTATGCGAAGTAACGATATTAAAAGCCAGCATTTTTATTTTATGTTAGGTAATATAACTTAGTCATGCAACAGATACTGTCTCTTTATCAGTACCTAAATTGGTGTTGTGGTAGGTTATATTTTACGACTAACTGTTTTTAATACACTATTTATAGTAATACTATCTTTTGCCCGCGACTTCGTTCGCGCATATCCTGTTTTATGCCATTCCCGTAGGAATTTTGGAAAACCCTCTTAGTGCTATGGAGCTATGGCTAGCTATGGAGTGTAAAGGACCTACATGCCAAGTTGCAGCTCTCTACGACCAGTAGTTTCGGCTGTGTGTTATCTGTAAGTTACTCAATCAGTCAGCAACGGAAGTATTTTATATATAAGGATTAATTATAACAGCGGATAATAATTGCATAAAATTAAAAAATCAATGGACTCAAGATAGCTCCCTGAGGAACCCTTGAGCGATAAACTAACAACTCCTACGGAATGCATTGAACTTTTTAATCCATTATGCTATTGCATGGTCAAGGATTATCAATAGTGCCCCAAGGCTTACATACCCAAGACCAAACCTGTAGTAGACGATGGTAGTACATTTAAACCCGTGACTCATTCTGCTAACATTAACGATGGCGGTGAAGGAATGCATCTGTGGGGGAAGCTTATTGGAAAAGTTTTAACTGGATTAGATTTGATTAGAGCGTTCGAGTCTCCCTGTCGCTTTGCTTTATGGCTTGTAAGTAAGTTGTTAGCTAATTCCAAGTTTTGATGATATTTTTTATATTGTCAGTCACGGAGTATATTACGCTTTAATGATGCACGTTTCTCATTTTTTTTATTATGTACTTTTATGTAACGAGTGTCGTTGATATGCGCTTCTGTAATTCTCACGAATTTATGATGTGCAGTAAAAGGAACATGATACATACGAATTGAAGTCAAGCTTTAATTAATTCAAATGAAGATTATTATCTTGATGGGGATTCTTCAACGACTTTGTCGTTCATTTAGAATATGAAGTTTCTTAGTAGTGAGATTACTGGAGTTGTCTATTTAATTGATAGGATTTATTTTTAGAAATGACTAGAGTATTTTGTTGCATAATGACTTTATAAATAACCAGCTGACACGCGCAACTTCCTTTGCGTCAATATTTCAATAATGCTCTGCTCCTATTGGTCGTAACGTGATGTTTTTAGCCTATAGAGTCCTCGATAAATGGGATATTCAAAACTAAATGAATTTTTGCAATTTGTATCAGCAGTTCCTGATTTTTTTTTTTACTATTGATAGGCACGCGTTTGACCACTATCTCGGATTAGTCAGAAGCCAGTAAATCTGACTCCAGTCTTGCCATGAAGTGCCGTGTTACCCAGTTAATGGGTTGTCAGTTAATGGAGGTCTGGTAGGCAGCCGCTCCTCGTAAAATACTGGTATTCAGCTAAATCCGGCTTAACTGGAAGCCGACCCCAATATAGTTGGGAAAAGGCTAGGTAGATGATGAGTTCCTGAGATTAACGCGGTCTACCAATAACAAACTTTTCAGCATTATAATATAAGTTAATTGTTATTATTTCACATATTCTTTCATTTGCCTGTATGCACTTGAAGGTTGCAACTCAGCGTGGTGCTTAAAGGTGTCAATAAAATAAATAAACACGCATAAACATTAAAATTGTTCTCAGAGTCCTTAAAGTGAACATAATTTGGCTGTATCACGTTAACAGTACCGTATGATCACTGGGCCGTATAAACAAGCTATCAAAGGCGTCGATTACTGACACAATGGCTCTCAAGTGTACCTCAGACAGGTTAATGAGGCGTCACCGTAACTTTACTTTGCTTTACAGTTTGACGGGTTACTCATAACTGTAACGTTAATGTTAATTGAAGTTTGTAGACTTTTGAGTGCTATTTCGGTAACTTCTTCTTTGATTCTAAAATAATTGCTTTTGTTTTGTTAAGTTTAATTAGCAAGTGTGGTTCTGTTATTGTTAACTGTTTTTAACTGTGTTACCTTCAATTTATAATTAGCCTTTCGTATCATTTGGAGGAACTAATTATAGTCCAAGTCTCAAAAAAATATTAACATTTATAAGTCTTGTGACATGATTGAAAATTCATTTTGGCTCACTTTTATCAGTGCAATGCAATGTAGGTCAATCCTCATTGTTTTATTTCATAACACTGCGCTAAGAGCAAGTTTATGGGAACGTCAAACATCTCTCTTGCTTCGTTTGAGATATTTATAGTGAAAAACTCGTCTGAGTATTCTACAACGAGAAAGGTAAAATATTTCAATAACCTTATGTATTTCTTCGTTCTTACTCCCTCTTCATAATTTACTTCAAATACTCTCAGGTAAGCAAACATACACTTTCAAGTTATTGCATAACTTACTCGCAAATGCTACCTCTATATTTAAAATGTTCAAAGTGCCCAGACGAAGCCTCATAACTCACGGATACCATTTGTGCAAGCGCACCAAATGTCACAAAAGAATCAGGCCAGTCTAAAAAAATTAGCTAACAAAAGTGGAGTAGAAATGACTATAAAAACCCCTGTAAATATCAAACAGAAGAAAATGCGTTTGAAATCCATATTCCTCGGCATCCAGTAGTCTAGGATGGCAAACATTCCTAGTCCAAATAACAATAGCGGTAAAAGTCCTTAAGTCCACCACCCGTCTCACCGTTTGTCTTACAATGACGCAAGTGACGAGCGAAAGGGAGCCGGGAAATAGGATTCTGTACTTACAGAACCATAAGAACTATTTTTCGACCTATAGTTAAAATAAAATATTTAGAGAGCCTGTTTACTAAAGCATTCAAAAATATTGATGGAACAGAAGTAAATGTGTTTAAAAAAATCATATTATTACTGACAAAACGTCCGCCATAACTGCGAATACACAAGCTGACTCAAATATAACTCATGAAGAGATGCTTGAGACATGAAATGTTCTTTTCCCTCGACTTGCTTTCCAAGGAGTTTTGAGAGCTCCAATGGAGTTTATATTCCTTCTCTCATTAAACAGAATATTTTAAGTAGGTACTGCATCTCCTTTTACGGCAACAAACAAACATAAATGCGAGTAAAAGCAAACGTTTGCCAACCGCTCGTCGCCGATCCTTTGCACCAGCTAGGAAACTAGCTTCACAAAGGAAAAGTAAACATTTTGTACGTGTTCACACCATTCTCTAGCATTCTCACGGCTACCACGGAGTTTGCTTGCGGCACCCGCCTTTAAATTCGGGGCTTTGCAGACCACTCTGGCAACTTGAGGAGCAAAATTTTCAAGTAAATTAAACCTACTGTCTCTGGTAATTAACAGAATACGAATATTATAATTGAGACCGCATTCTTGTTCTATTTCTTTAATTAAAATTGTATCTTTTTTGGCGTTTTTGGAAATGTCGTCTAATTGTAAGAATATAATTATTGTATCCACCAAAATACATTATTATCATTTTAAAATTCTTCGTCGATGATAGTCCAGGAAGCGATAGATCATAATCAATTTTGGGTTTAAAAAATTGACACCTGTTTTTTGTCGGTAGGCCTTTTTTGCTTTCATTCGGGAATTTCATCAAAAACGTGTCAGATAAAATGTTCGTTTGTGAGTTCCGATAGTAAAGGCATTATGGGTAAATCACTGTGTCAGTTAAATATTATCATGTTTCACCTAAAACAGGTGTGAAGACTACCATAATCATCTGTATGTGGTTTTTCCTCGATGATATCAAATATTTATTCAACAATTACGATGCGTTTCTATCGCAAAGGTCATAGGTATTTAGTTTCTGTATCTGTGTTAATTGTAAGATGAGACAAATCAATGCGGTTTGTACATTCAATACCCATCGACAGGTCAGGCTCATTGGGGACAGCTCTATTCATAATAATGTACTTGCATTAGTTTTACTGACACATCTTCTTCAATATCATTTTAGATTAACATATCTGCAAATTATCCTACTGAAAATCATTCTACTATTGCTTTTCATGATATTTGGTATTTTATTACAAAACTTATATTCCCGCATTATTTATTATTTATATTTACTTTTATTTCAATCATTTCCACTAGTAAATCCTTATCAATTCTACGAAATATGAAACCAACACTTTAAATTAAATTTTTGCTTTATAAATTTGTACAGGATTATCAATTCTCCGAATACTCGACCATATTGAATTGACCTGGATTTCATTCGTAATTGGTAGATAACAAGATCAATAAAGCTATGAAGAGTTGCAATCCAAGGAGCGTTCGCTTGTTCGATATATATATGTGATGATAAAAACGGGAGTAAATAATTGCAACTCAGGGTAGCAATGGAAATTATTGTTGATCCTCTATACATTCTAATCACAGTTAGAAATTATAAAATCCACATTTATGTCAAGTCTTACTTGCTCTAATTAGACTGACTTAGATACACGTACTTAAAGGTTTAGCTTGAACATAGCCCTTAAAAAAAGTTCATTTCACTTTTAAACATGCATTCAAGTCAGAACGAGGTAAATGGGTCATTGCTGAACCCAAAGGGCTTAGGTTGACAAGACAAACTCTTTTAAGAGGAACACATTTCACATGCCACTCTTTCGCTACATGTCGCAGAGCTACGTAAATATTTACCAGCGAAACATATTTTTAGCAAAATTATTCTACAAGCTTCAAAAATATTAAAGCTCGTTGTCATGAGCTGTATTTTGCATTTGCGACATCTACCCTCGTATTACAAAGCAGCATCCCGCTCCATCTGTATTGCCCATAATTTTCGGGCCAAATATCACGCAGGTGCACCGGTTATCATTAGTGGAGGATTATATTTCTCCAGCTTTTGTCTCTTTCGCTCTTTTGAAGTCTATATCGCCTTCTCCTTCGCACGAATGGTCGCCGACAAAATTATCGCGGGAAAAAAATATGGTCGGTACTGTTTTTTTTTGTTCGCTTAAGAAGCCGTATTAATACCAGATTGAGTTACCGCTTACCCCTTTCGTTTGTGGTTGGAAGCTTACTTTGCCGGCCAGTCGCGTTTTGTTTTAAACTTTAGGCTTAGTACGTAAATATAATCTATACTTATTTGTTTCGTAAGTATAAACGAAATCGTCCGTCTTTCGTCCTTTCTTCTTTAATTAAACCTGAATCGTTTATGTTCATTTGGGAAATTATTTCTGTAATAGTCTACAATTTTATTCTCACCATCAAATAATTGTATGCAGCAATACTATTTATCTGAAGCGTCTTAGTAAAAGGACCAAAGCAATCAGGCTAGCCTTGTCTATAGCATTCTCATCTGTTTGATATGCTACTCAAAAAATGTTTGCATTGCTGAGTCACGTAGAGCGCAACTTTATCTTATTTTCCTTTGACACTCAAAGTGTGGGGGACTAACTTTTTTGCCTTTTAATTTGGGGAGGTAAATTTTGACGGAGATAATACCGTTGTACAGCTTAATTAAGTTTATTAGAATTTATTTTGGCGAGACGTGCCGACGTTATCCAAGCCCTTTATACTGATTATGGCGAACGGCCAAAGCGTTCCGGTCATTGAGCTTCATAAATTCTTCAAAGTAATTTAATTAAGTAAGTCAGTAATATTTTGATAGCATCATTTCGATAATGAATTAGACACGCTTTTACTCAAACACGATAAAATATAAACAGTAGATGAATCAGTACAGAATGAATTACTTCCGCTGGAGCAACTTATCGATACAGCGCATACATCTTGATTAAAAATTAATTCAAAGCAACAGTTATTAGCTGCCCCACTTAAGATGGGTTATTAATAATTCTAATTTCATAGGGCATTAGTTCTAATGTTATAATATTAATGCAAGTTAAAAGTAGTCCGACCCGGATGCATTAAGAGCCAAACAAATATACGTACACTGATGCATGGTTAGCAGCTGATGTGTTGTTTCTTAGATATCAAAGGGCACAATAATTGCTTTCTTTGACAAGCAAAGATGAATTTATTTTATTCTGCTCTACAGAAGCATTCATTAAGAGCAACAAAATTTTCTGCATTTAAAAAGAGTTAGACCTTTTACATAAATTGATTCCACAGACGGAGTAAATTAAATGCAGGTACTTGTTGTGAAATGAGCAAGGGGTTCTTTGTAAGTGAGCGCATAATATTACTTCCCTGATTGTTTAAACGTTTTCCCCTTTGCAGACATAACGTTTAATGGAAATTTTATTCTATTTGTTTTAGTAAAAGCCAGGTAAATTAACCTTTTGGTGAATGTAGTTGTTGTTATTGCACACTTAAAAATGCTTATCATTTCAAACTACATTTCTAGTGTTTGGTGATGTTTTAGAAAATCATTATCTGAATCTGACTCTTTGTATGTAAATGTAGCCGTAGTTGGAAGGAAATAAATACGAGAAGAGTATAAACACATCGTTAGTAATCCATTCATCAACAGGCAATGTCCTCAGTAATCCCCAAAGACAGAATCAATAAGGCATCAGTCAACAAAGCAGACGGCTAATCCTCGACTATAGACAGGCTTGGGATAGCCGCATATTTTATTCAAGCTATCACGCATGCTCCATCTGGCCAGGTCTAAGACAAAGCCCGTGATTTAATATGGACGTGTAAGAGGCACCGATGTTTGCGAAGCCTGCCGACGGTCCCCATTAGTCCGTGCCTGCCCGTGTTCCAGGGTTTGTTCCCCTTGACAACCGAATTATTTGACCATCATTTTGCATTCTGGGCATGGAGGTTTTCTCTACTTTTATTTAGCTGTCATTTGTATTTTGGAGTCCAAGGATTTTTGTTGTGGTTTGTTTTTTGCTGTCTCTCAATCCTTTCCCTGCTCGTGCATTGACAAGATCGAGTTTTTATATTTGTTCTTAAACTCGGTTTCTTTATACTGATAGATTGTTTTACCCACTAAGGTAGGATTGCTTTTTAAAAATACCTTTCTAAAGTCTCAGAGTGCATCATCGATGGTTTTTTCTTGGTAAATGGTGAATCACGCTTTTGGTATTTGACTTTTAGTGATCGTGATACAAAATAACACAGTAAAAGATTTGATAAATGATTGATGACGCTCGATTACTAAAGCTGATATAGGAAATAAAGAAAGGAGTTAGTTGCATTTGCATACCGTTACATTTTATGGGTTTTCGAGCTTAAAAGAAAGTTGTTTGGGTGGAGAATTACTGTAACAAATATGTATATGGAGTTGACATTAAAATCAAACGATTGTCTTGCCCGCTAAACGTTATTCTATTAACGGATATTTTTCTCTTTTCAGGTAAATAATGATCCTGAGAGGTACCTACTCTGCAGTGTGACAGACCAAAAACTTAAGTACCGACTTCCATTTATTAGCGACCTCTACAAGACTGCTTCAGTGGTAGCAGATACTAAAATTGAGGCCTGGTATCGATCCCCAGGTCAAGCAAAGTATCATTGGCTTATTCATTTCAGCGTGGTTATTAGCGTTATATGATTATGGCCGTTTGATGCCATAAGAGTTCATGCCATATCACATGGGACTTAAGACTTACGCAAACGGAGCTACCTCTACGCGCCACTCCGCTACACGTGTTTTTTTATTTTTTTAAAATAAAAATAGTACATATTTTTAAAAAGTAACAAAACCAAATTATTTTCGTTTGTATTGCAAAGCAGTAAATATATTTTTATACTCTTTTGATAAAAATGAAGGAGCCAAATGGTTTTTTTTATTATGTGATACCGATACAAAAATTCTGGCTAAACCAAATTATGTATTATATCATGTGGATTACTCCCTATTTTTTCAAATGTAATTTCTCAGTAAATGCCGACAAAAAACTACTTCATAAGCACGCTATTTTTAAGCTTTTTTCGAGAGAGCAGCCTTAACTGCCAAAACATATATCCATCTATATCATTCTTCGGTAGGCTGACGATATTGCGAGTATGTCAGATACATTAGCAATATTCTTAATCACATAATCAGGCCTACGTGATATGCCGTCAAAATCAACGATTATTCTCACACTGCCTGAAGTAATTCCTTCTACAAATATGTACTGTGACGTCATATTCAACCCTCGTAAAGGCTCCATAGCTGTAAGGAAGATTATGCAAACTGAAGGAACCCTTTGTTATTTTAAGCAGGTTTCGGTAAGCACTTAAGTTGGGATGATAAAGATTCAGAGGTGGAAGAAAAGTGTTGCATCTTCTTAAGTGCAACTTAAACGTTATAGGTATACCTATGTTTCTTGCTTTATCATTATTCTTACCAACGGTTTCAGTAGGGATTTGAGTCACGCGGTAAAAATTTAACGCAAGTCAAGTGATATCTATACTAATATATAAAAGATGAAGAGTTTGTTTGTTTGCTTGAACGCGCTTATCTTAGGAATAACTGGTCCGATTTGAAAAATTATTTCAGTGATAGTCTATTTATCGAGGAAAGCTATAGGCTATATTTATCATCACGCTAAGACCAATAAGAGCGGAGCAATAATGAAAATTGGGACGCAAACGAAGTTGCGGGGGTCAGCTAGTAATTGGCTAAATAAAATATTACAGCTAACACGCGTTCTCGACATTATGTCACTTTATTTTTTGCGACAATTTTGGTTGGAGAAACTGAGTCTATAAGTCCTATAAATATTTTCGGTTTGAGAACGTTTCAGGTAGGTACTAAGAAATAAAGAAACACAAACCAAAAGTATATTTCACTTTTTAAAAATAGGTAAAGCGAGGGTGTTATAATATGATTTCATAATTTATGTCAATATTTCAATAATAACAGTATAATTGTCCCTTGTTACGTGACATTAGTGGTTATCCTATTATTGAATTAAACGCTAATGATGTCCATTTTGTATAATAATTATCGATATTTTACAAAGGGACTGGATATAGTCGACCACAGCGGAAAACTTCGTTAAACACAGTTTTAATATTGCATTAATTATTCAAAGAGCGTCCATTTGGGGCGGATTAATTATTTATTGGACAATTATTAAAACGGCAATTCACGCCTGAGCGACAACGAGCGAAATAAATACGATTGAAGTTTCAACATCATTGAAATTGTGTCGAGGTTTTTTTTTAATATTAAATCAAAATCTGGGATTCTGGGAAACGTGCGGACTGCTGTATCAAAATTAAAAAATTAAACCAATATTGATAGGAAGAAAAAGGAGGTAATTTTTTTTTTCTTAATTTAAAAGCTGTTTATATTATCAAATAATATAGGTACGTAGATAACCATTGAACCGTATAACAGTCAACAATTCAGCGCATAATCATCTAATATCGCCAATCTTCACCCCTAATTATCTGAAAATGAGGATTGATAGAAAAAGGTCGAAATTGAGTCACCCGGGTCGGCAACCTTCGGCATACCGGCAATATTTCCACGCACCCTTATTCCGGTGAAACGCTAATAAAACGTTAATAAATTGCAACAGATAGGTACAACCAGGGGTTTGCAACGAAGGTTGACCAAACCTGCTATAAATCTGGATTAGTCCTCACTGATACGTTTGAAACAAACGTAAACAAATTGTTGTTTGTGGTATTGTTTCTATTAAAGCCGTGGTGTTAGTGTAACTATCGGGACCTAACGAACCGCAACCAAATGCTGATTATACCTGCTATCGTGTGTGATTTATTTTACTGTGGGATGAGTATTTCATTACACAACTAAACCCGATTATCAGATGTTATATTCTGGTTTACTCTGTGAATCTGTGTGTGTGAAATTAATTTGATATTTTGAAGTTAAAACTAGGTTTTGCCAGCGGCTTCGCAAGAATGTTGTGAAATTATTATTTATTTAAACTTCATGTACAATAGTGGTACATAGGCGGACTTAATGCAACGAGGCATTATCTACCAGTCAATCTTTGGATAAATTATTTCAACACGTCACAAAAATAAATTGCACAACACTGCAATGTAGACGCGCGGCCGGTTACCGCTTTACTGGAGTGCTGGAGTGCACCACTCGTTGCCGCCCCAACGCCCCTGCCGCACCACTGTTTTTAAAGGGCCGGTCCATTTGATTTTACACATTAGATCTTGCCACTCCGGCGCCGTCACCGCCCCGCTACCCGCAATATTTGAGGCAGAGGACTTAGGGTTCCTGTAACATTACAACCGAGCAAGGCAGCGGAGCGGAGAAACGGAGAAATTTTAACCAATGGAAGTGTCCGTACCACGTGAGTCACTGACATTTTGACTGACATGATCGGTTAATATTTCTCCGTTTCTCTGCTCCGCTTGCAATGGACAGGCATACGGCAGGGATGGATAGCAATAAAAATCTAGCTAACATGCAAATCTCAAAACTGCTTTAAAACCTGAACTTAAAGCGCTAGTCAACTGTCACCAGTTGTATTCCCTCGTGACGACATATTTGCAATCCCAAAGGAAACAGGTGCGCGCCTGAAACTGACAGTTCACAGATGTCGTGAGAATAGACCGAACAATGTTTGTTCTGCTTTTTACATCACCATAACGATGTTCTGTTCCGCTTTTGTTTTTGTAGCAAAAGACATGTTGTAGGAAAACAAAAATAGTATCGTGCGTGTGATTTTTATTGAGTCGAAAAAGCTTCAAAACTGTTGAATCATTTATCATTTCAAATGAAAGTTCCGTTCATTTTAATATCCAAAGAGTTAATTAATGTAAATATAAAATATTTAGACCTAGACCTTAAGGCTAGTTTAGATCACAGTTTGTAATCAAAATTCTTCAAACACTTGGAAAGTGAAAACCCTACCAAAATCAATCAATAAATACCTTTCATAATTCCCACAAACTTTGCCAATAACTTAATTAAAGCTTAAACCATCCTTTCAAGTATAACTTATAGTTTTAACCAACCACATGCTCCCCTAGTGGTAGTAGAGTGATCTCTCTCGACAAATTAAGCGAGCATGCACCTGAGCTAGTTGGGACTTGTCTCCGGACATATGGGACGCTCAGGGGGGTGACACGATCGTACATCACCATTGTACGATGTACGTCTAGCGCTAAGGCAGGACAGAAGGCTCACTAACAATGCCAGGTAACAAACATGACGTACTAACACTGGTTACGGTTCAGAAATGGAATATTCTGGAACTAGAACGCAGATTGTTAGCGGTATATAATGAACGCAGGATTTGTATATGTTTGTTCTAAGGATACAATGCTTTATCATTGTTTGGTAGAAGTAATTGTGAAATGAGAATCGAATACTTTGAATAGAGGCTGTGATATCAACGTTGAAATTACTAAGCGAGGAACTTTAAAGGATTTTAATCTCCTTTAGCTTGAAATAGATGAGTAGATTATTATTTATGATTAGGCAATCTATCTTCATAAATTGGAGCATTGAGAAAATCCAACTATTGAAAATCCAACTTATCCCTCAAACGGCGCAAATACTGTAACCTTATTGGTAATTACAGTTTTGAGCCGTTTGGGGTCGAAACGCTAGGGTCATGGGGTCCAAGTGCGCGTCTCCATTTTAAGGACATTTCTCGCCGACTGTTCAACACTTTGCGTGACCAGAGGGCTGGCTCGTTCTTTGCTCAAAGAGTTAGCATTGCCATTCAACGTGGCAATGCTGCCAGTCTTCTGGGCACGTTTCCGGATCACAGCGATGCGGAGGAATTTTTCAACGCTTTGTATATTCATAATGTATTCTATTGAGCGATTCTTGCTTGGATTAATTTTAAAGAACCAATTTGAAGATCATCATTCCCCAGTACTTTTATAGTGTACTTATAATGATAATTATTTTCTCTTTTCCTTCGATCTTTTGCGTTCCGTCTAGTCCTTTGTCTTAGTTATTCATTAGTTTGGGATTACACTCACTACATTTCCGATGCAATGTCTGTTTAGATTACGAATGTTAGCGGGAAATGTATTTCGGTTTACACGTCACTCGCTTGTCTAATACGTTAATTTGCGTTCATGTAACCGTACGGCGTAAATTATTGTGTTCCCAAATGAAGTCATATCGGTTTACTTGAAAAATTCGTAAATGATGAGTACGGGTACGAAATACTGCGGTAAAAACGTTGGCAGCCGTAATGTCGATTCAGTTAAATGCTTTCTTTTTATTAGAGATTTTTCTTTCTCACGGTACAGACGTTACAATGCGACAGACAGTCTCAGATTCTTGAATAGCCGGGGGTTGAAAGTAAAACCTCTTCAAAGAAAAAACATCAACATTCATTTACCAGCCCGACATTAAAATATCCTCTGATATTTTCATTATGAAACGTATAAATCCTCGTTGAAATGTTTAATCCGTTTCCCTCGGATTTGTGAAATAATCGTGTTTATTTAACACCTAGACGACGGATTTCAGCGTCTCAGAATACAGAATAAATCTTTATCGTATTTCGCTGTCGGAACTTGGAAATAAAAGATGAAAATATCACGAGATTTTATGTAAGGCTGATATATTGGAAAATTTTCAACGCCTGCTGCTTCGAGATATGATTGGTACCTACGCTTTCAAGAAACTAACAGGTTTTAACATTGCCAACTTTTTGCCAGTACTCCTTTATTTTAAGCTTCATAACTGACTTTATTGCATGGCCTTCTTTCTTCCACAGTCGATACTTTTATTTACCATTCTTGTTGTTAAAATGACATCCAACTTTTATAAGTCCCTTGCCGATACTCGTTTGCAAGACGACGCAAAGCTCAAGAATTTATAATAAAAAAAATAAAAGTATAAACATCTATAGCCACACAACTCATGAGATTTCATGAATTTATAAAAAATGACAACTATCTTTAATTACGAGACAGAAAATATATTAACTATAAATTCATAACCTTGATCTCCTTTGAATGAATGCTACGCACCCTTGCTCACACATACACACTCCTCAAATACACCTCACTTATACTTCACCTTTCTAAACAAAACTCTCTTCACTTGCTGCTGACTTCACTATATTGTACTGTGTATAGTTATGTAACTGAAATGTCACGGTTGTATTTTAAACCTGAAAATGTCGTACTCCTACGATACAGGTCTGCGTACCTAGTGTAGGGGCCGGAATATTGTTAATGTTCTCGATTGTACAACGTTTTGTCTACATGTGCTATGTATTTTCATTGTTTGTTGTTGTTATTGTTTTCTAATAAATTCCTTAATTCTAAGTTCTAAATAAGTGCTCTCATTTGTGTCAACTGTTATTTATTTTGCTATATTGCTAACTTATTCATTAAAGTCTGGCTTTCTTTGAGCTTCGAACTTCACTTCACTTTACGCTCAAATTTCAGAGGGATTGAATCCTCGGTGCTGTACTACAAGGCTTGCATCCCATCACTCATGCACTACGATGTAAGCCTCACACGTCTTCCAAAAGTAGCCTGAGAAGGCACATTTTGGCACACACCCAAAATGCACTAACCGTGTCCTATTTTATTCCTTGCGAGCGAAATATTGCGAAGCATAGAATGTAGTAATAACTCGAAAATTTAAGAATTTATTTTATTTTTCCTTCATGACGTCTGGCAGGTGCTTTCATTTCCTCACTCCAATTTTATCAAAGTTAAATATTGGCCTAACTAATTCAAATTATTACAAATCTAACATATTTATCGAAAACAACCCGGTAATATCAGTATTTACTCTTCTAAATTTGAAGACCTTGGAAACCCACATGGATCGAACTCAGTACACATGCACTCGCAAATAGCAACAATGAATAATAACCAGGATCAATGACAAACACAATGACACCAACAGAAATCTAAACAATTGCAAACATTGATTCGTACCGAAAGATCACACAGTTCAACACTCGTGCCCACGTCAGAACAATGGACTGGATTCGTCAATTTTATTGGTGCAACAATTCTAACCTTGGTTTCTATTTGGCACATTAGTACCACAGAGATGTTAACCTACGAAATTTCGGATCTGATATATTTCGGAATAATAATGTTATACCGGTTTCGGATATGACATTATTTCAGTTTATCCGTTAGTTTCGGATTGTTTAGGTTTATATATTTAAAAAAATTAACAAGAAAAAGACAAAATCGGCTGTCATGACTAGTCTCATTTAGATACCGCCCCTATCCGAATGTATCTCAAACTTATAACAGTTACGGATAGATCTTATTTCGGATATTTGCTAGTTTCGGTTACGGAACTCCCTAACATCTCTGGTAAGCATATCGTTTAGCACTAGACATGAAACGAGGCCCCTAATATATTGGAGAACGGGCAATGCAATCTTAATGCGTCTATTATTGACTGGTAAATGGTCTGTGGTGTTGCCAAAGATAGTGTTTGGTCTACAATGATTGTAATAGTCTCGATACGTGTGGAATGTCTTAGTTTGATGTTGTTTTACAGTCATAAATTAGAGTTAACTAGTTTGATAATGTTCTTGGTTTTCGTAATTTCAACTTGAGTAAATGCAGCCAGGTGTCTGTATGATAAGAAAATTGCAGAAATTAAAGGCTATTTTACGCTTTAGTTGCACCATAATGAAACAACAATAAACCTGATGTATGATAAGAAAATTGCAAAGAAAAAACTATCTCCGACATTAAACCAAGTTTCGGTTATATCTACGCTTATTTCAGAAAAAGTTTCTTTAATAAAGATAAATGCTACATTCAATAACGTCGTAAACCGAAAAAAAAAACGTAATTATTATCGTCTACCCATACATATTAGGTCCAATACATGTGTCGCGGACGTGCGGAATAAAGTACGGTCAGCAAAAGAGTTTGGTTGCCAAATACACTACAAGTGTCACAGTTTGTTGCTAATAGAATCTTCAGCGTTGAATGACATTTTCAGGGGTGCTGTTGATAAACATTTAAGAGGTCAGAAAGGAAGAAAAAAATAGCGTTTACTAAACAAAAATGGGTGCATTCGTTCTGATTAGTTTACGAGCCTAAAGATCCATGTACAATTTTAAAATATTAAAGGCAAAAAGTCACCCTCTTCACCGAAAATATATTAATGTTATTGTTTTTCCGCGAAATATTTTTAGCAAGACCACTCATACTCGAGATTTCAAAGACCGGACCAACTACCGGACTCACCGGACGCACAAATTTAAGAAGAGTTGTAGCTGCCTGTCCGCAGACATATCTTTTTTGTTGTCTGTACCTACATAAAGTTCCGCGACGTCACGCGTGTGGGGGCGCCACTGTCGCGTCGCCTCGTTATGGCAGAGAACGTGACGAGACTGAACGTGGTCTCTGTTTTGGTTTATGCGTAGTACTACGGCATAGATACACTGAAATAGAATAGGTTTTAATTTATGGATTCCTTGGAACGGGCATAAGTTAATCTGTAAAAACTGTGAGGGTTTCTAGACACCTTCACGATTTTTGTGCTCCTGAAGTATAATTCGAAACCTGGTTTCAAATGAAGATGACAGATCCTCCCACATAAGTTGTTGTAACCCACAACAATCTGGTATAGAATTATAAAGATTAAATTAGACACTTTAAAGTGAAACACTGGATGAGATTTTATGTGGGAGGCATCGGGTATTCACAAGAAATGTGTGCAAGTTATTTCGGGTACGTATTCATCTCACCTAGGGTTCCCACACTAGGTTGGCTCTGAAAGGTCAATGAAATAACTAATGTATTTATTACATCTCTAGCTATACTAAAATTCAGCAATACAGTCGTGGGCGAAACTGCTAACCGATTTTCTCCGCTTAGTACGCCCACTTTACCCACAAAAGACCGTGAAAATACATTTTCCTCAGTCCGTTTTTTCTATTTGTCCGGGATTATCATTAATATAATATGAACCGCTGTAATACGTCGATGTTTATTATCCCTTCGGACACGGAACGCGAGTCTTTACGAAAAATATGTTTTTAGGCGTTCGGGATTAAACAGAGGTCAGAGGAAAGTGTAAAAAATTGCCAAAAACAAGGAGGCGTGTTTTCTTTTGTTCATATTTATTACTGAACCCGCATTTTATTATGATTTATTCCGAGAGTTATACAATATTTATGTGTTATTCGAGTAGAAATAAATATACTTCCCGAGAGATGAGGAAAAATTTATCAGTTGGAAAACGAAACAAAACAACAGGACGGAACTTGTAAGTAATAGCGGCCCACTTTTAGAAGCAATAAAGTGGATACTCGACTTTTTGTTTGAATTTTCTCGAATTAAAAAAGGGGCGTGCTGCTATCGATTAACTTTATTAGAATTCATTTGAACGTTGGGAGCTTGCTAATGAGCCCTTAATCCCTTTCAGAATTCAACATTGGAGTACACATAAAAAGTACTCGAGTATTTAAGCTTACCCAAGTAGACAGTACAACTTTAAGCTCAAATATAGGTGCACCGACAAAGTTGGAAATGTGTAACTTCCAACTTAAACTTTTGGTTAAAGCTCCACACGCTATTGACTTTTTGAGGGAACTGGTTTGGTGAAATGTAGAATTCTACCGGTTGTGAATTTATGATTGTTCTAGTTTTTTCCCTGGCTTTTCTCCTATGGCCTTTTCCAAAAGAACCTTTAGTTTTCCGGGATGAAAAAATAGCCTTTGGCGCTCAAGGATAGTGTCACTTTCTTTAGGTACTTACAAAAAATATTAATCAGACAGACGAATAATTTTCAGTTATTAATATAAAATAGATTAGAATAGGGTACTCTTTTATATGTACACCATATAAATAACAGAAAAAAAACAGATGAAGAAATCATAATATAGGGTGACCCAATGGACGGGCTTATTTTTGATAATCGAATGATTATGTGCGTCGTTTCCTGTGAAATATATATTATTTCTATCTTCTTGTGGTAGTACGCTAGTACCTACATAGCTGCCTCCTATCTACTAATGCCAACTAACTGAAATCTACGTGACAAGCATACTGATTTTACCAATTTTCCCTTTGTTTGTTTATTGGAGCGGTTCGGGATGCTACAGTCATTTGTAATCATTCTAATGATGATGATAAATTGAGTTAGAATGATTGTACTGACAAGATTAAAAACAGATTAGACCTTCATTTATCCTGAATTTAGTTGCTATTTTACACGTCCAGTCATTCCTTCGTCATTACGTCCGTCTGTCTGTCAGCGGGCTATTTCTCAAGAACCGTAATAGGTAGAGAGCTGAAATTTTCAAAGATTGTGTATTTCTATTGCCGCCATAACAACAAATAATAAAAATTAAGGTTTATAGTACGGAACCCTTCGTGTGCGAGTCCGATTCGCACTTAGCCGGTTTTTTATATATTTCCTGTGGGTTTCTCAAATAAATATATTTACATACTTTCGCCTCCCATTGGGTGGACCGATGACCTAGTGTAAGTCGGTGGTAGATGCAACGCACAGGACTGGACGATGTGGCGACATTTGGGGGAGGATAAAACGATGATGACTTTCTTCTTCTTAATGTTCCCATTGGAATAAATGCGACTACTTCTATAAAAATACAATTTAACATCATTTCAAATGTTCACTTACCGAGGCCCTTACACTTATCAAGACGTTTACAATAAATCGTGACTGACGGTTTGTTGTCCCTCAAGTACCTACCCAATTTGCAAGGAATGACAAGCAACAAAAATAACTCCAAGCACATTATTCTTGTTTGTCCTTTTACCGTGTCAGGTTCTTAGAAATTGTTACAAGAAAATATCGTATGACCGGTATCTTTTCTTAAAATAAATTTATTGGATTGTTTTTTCTCTTCAGAATAACATCACCTGCTAGTGATGTGTTAAAAGTACGTTGAGTTTCTATTTGTGTATCTAAGCAGAATATTATGTGTCATTGCTGAGGATAACATTTCTTCTCTCGTTCTCTCTGTCCTCTGCCATTGTGGACTAGCCTTTCGATTAGCAATCAAGTTCGTCCTGCCTGCTTCGTTTTAGTCCTAGACTGACGTAGTTGCCTCGTCACTAGACTGACGTAGTTGCCTCGTCAACTTTTCGTTGGTCATACAGTTTCTGCAACTTCGACGACTTCACCTTTAATGATGATTTTAGAATTAATTTGGAAGATAAGCAACCGTGTCTCCTAAAACATGTCAGCTAACACTGCTTTAACATAAATTTGAGTTTGAGGTTTACGAGATCCATTTTTATATTTCGTATTAACGTAGCTTGATGATCAGGACCTTGAGTCTTGAGATCACTGCGCTGTTGACCTTAACTTCAATCAGACGAATAAAAGGCAAAAGGGAAATCTTACAGATAGAACTTTACCGTTATTTCTTCATTCCGTAATCTCACGATCTTAAACAGATATTTTATCACTGTTCCTCTAGGGAAAATATTAATTCCGTGGAAGCGGATTGTAGGTTGAAGCTCGTCGGTACGCCGAGACAGGCTTATTTTATTATTACGCGTCTTCTCTAGTGTTTGGTAGCTCATTTACATGTGATACGGGAATACCTTAAATTAATACAGGATTATGGTTTGAAACTTTTCAATTAGCTGCTGCGTATGTGTGGAGGTATTGGTAATATATAGGAGTATATCCGATTAGGTGTTGGTGAGTAACTTTTGTGCTTTGATTTCATTATAAATTGATTAATAATTAGAGTTGTTATTTGATGATCGAGAAGTTAAGCAACGCTTGCCAAGGTTAGTCTGTGGATGGGTGACCATCTTAACATACCGAGTTTCCTCCGTGCCTTGGAAAGCACGTAAAGCCGTTGGTCCGTGCTGTCATTTGTAGATCTTTGGCAGTCGTTACGGTAGTCAGAAGCCAGTAAATCTGACTCCAGTCTTGCCATGAAGTACCGTGTTACCCAGTTAATGGGTTGTGGAGGTCTGGTAGGCAGCCGCTCCTCGTAAAATACTGGTATTCAGCTAAATCCGGCTTGACTGGAAGCCGACCCCAATTTAGTTGGGAAAAGGCTAGGCGGATGATGATTTGATGCTTCATTAGTATGGACTTGTTATTTATTTGGTGAAGGTTCATCATCACACAGCTAATTATCACACTAAGCAGTGGGTACGGAAAATATATAATAATATGTCCTCAAGAAAGTGTAACCAATAGGGGGTCTAAGAAAAACCAGTTTAGGAGAATCATAATATTAATCACGCAACAATCTGTCTAATATCATTTTCATTTCTATCGCTAACGAATTAGGTTCAAGTTTGATTGGGAAATATTGACAGTGATGGGTAATGTGATGTGCTCTCTGATTCTGCTAAAGTGACCCTTTTAGATCCGTGGCTATAACAGATCGGCACAATGAAGCTATGTCTTTGAGCTCTTCAATGGAAATTAGCTCTTTGAGTTACTGCAACCCTAGTACCAGGCGGGTGATTAAAATGCAGTTTCCTTAGAAAATTACTATAAATTCCGTATTTGATGGTCAAAATATACCTAATGGTATGTACCAGTAGCTAATGCATTCCATCCTATAATAATGTTAATACATATTAACGACCGGTAAAAAACGACATAATCCAGTACAAAAAAGTACTGGACATTAATTTCAATTGAGGCTTTCACTGGATGAGTTTAAATAACTGTTATTAAGTTCTATCATCACGCGATTGTATTTATTTTGATGCTTTTAAAATTATATAGAACAGTAGGTGGTCTTGCAAAGCATTATATGAAAAGAAAAAGGAATTAGAAGCGTAGCTAGAGATGATTAAAAAGCTCACCAATGTAATCTCATCATCGACATCATTCACAGCCTTGTGTTCCATATGTTCTTTCCTTATGTTTCATGCTTTCCTGGTACATACGAATATTAGCCAAGTCTTATTAACTAACTGTTGAATGCCATCAATCCACGAAGTAGCTCTTAGCTTACCGGTACTCCTCTTGTTAGAGTTTGAATACTAAACCTCTAAGAAGGTGAAGCTATGAAACCTCCATGGTTGGAATAGCCACTAACTAAAGAAAAATATTGCCTATCACTTCTTAAAATATTTTGTTCCTGTAAGATAGAATTAAAAATATATATTGATTTCATGCCTCTATTTCGTTAACTTTAATATCATTCAGAATAGAATGGAATAATAAATACTCTTTATTCAGTTACGATTTTACGCCTCCTACCGTCACCTGATATTTTTACAAATCACTATTAATTAACTGTGGAAATGGGAAACCAATTAATTTTATAGATGCTATTTAGTGTTCTCTCGAATCTATAAACATTTTAATAGTAGCATTTTTAACGAGTAGACATTAACGACTCCAATGCGCATTTGATTTCCAACAACGCGAAGCATCATCAACATTCCTCACCTTCGAGGCTGCCTCATGGCGGAATGTCAGCGGATGATCGTAATTTGCAAAGACTAACTCGAATTAATTGCCTTTTTATTGTATACCCATTAATGCTCATTTCCTATACTTCCGTCTTAAAACATTAAGAGCTAGAGATTAATCAATCGATCTATAAATTCGTGATGTACCTATTTATTTAGTCATCTATGGGAACTCGAAAGGAGATCAATTCTCAAGCTCTACTATTGGCCAATTCATTTGTTGGTGAGGTGTGCTTTTTTCACCTGTGACGCTTCTAACGGAAATCGACAATTGATTTTATGGTGTTAAAATGTTATGATAAAATTATAATGAAGCACTCAACGGCATAGTAAAGATAATTTTAAAGAGATAGATAGACGTATTGTCTGTTTCGAATTATGATCAGTCTGTGTTTAAAATTAGATATTATAAATAATAATAATACTTTATTTTGTACAATACAAAGACTTAGGAATACAAAGATAGTACAGAATTGTGTCATTAAAAGTATGTTGTACAATAGTGACAAAAATTCAAGGTCGAACGTCTGACTTTGGACTTGGAAGGTAGCTAGAAACTCACCCTTAAATTCCTTTTTACTGTTCGCCTTAAGAACTGACCGCCTGGAGAAGCCAGAATCAATATTTACACGCTTTATAGACCAACAAACTCTACAGTAATTTACATCAAAACAGCTTCACACTTAACAAGTAAGTTAATCGTACAAATAAACCCAATCAAAACATAACCCTCAATCGCTGACTTAGACAAACAGTTCCTCGAAGCGTTAATTTGCAAAGTGCGATAACTTGAATTTCGAATTGGAATTTTCGGGGTGTTGAGCCCTACCGCAGCACTCCGCAGCAGACGGGTTGGTTTCACGCGCCAAGCTCCAAGATACACGGGGTGCGAAACACTGCGCGCTTTGCAACTTACACAACTAATTTCGTTGCTGAGATTTACACGAATAGAAATTAATGTTATACCTACTGTCCTAGGATTAGGAGTAGAGGAAAATTAAAAAGTGCCGGTTGAAATTTAAAGTTGGAAAATAGTAGTGAGTCTGTGAGTTTAGTATTTTTCTTCGATTAATGTAACTCTTTACAATCTGTTTTTTTTTTGTGTTTCGTTTCGGTGGAAGTTTTTCCCTAATTGCTAATTTGGATAATATTTTTTTGTTTCATCTAGAATGTAAATTTGTATGTAAACACAAATTGTCCAAAATAAAGCAGTAATAAATAAGTTCATTAAAAAAAATACTTTTGACTAACAGTGAAATGACATCCGTATATTAACGCCTGATATATTAATTATAGCAAAAAATGTGACAATTATGTCATTTTGACAAATATTTCACTTCGTTAGTTGTATAAATGGGACATTACACTATGCTTATAATGACGTCATTAACTTACTGCCGTTCCCTTCATAGTTCATATTATGCACAGAATTATGACGTCATATTTTATTCTAAATTCAAAAGCTAAAAGTTGTTCTTTACTCACAACCATAAATCCACCTTAGCTCATGTTTACTCGGGAGGCTAAAGAGAAGATACACCGACTACAGAAAAGCTAGTAGCTTCCGAACTAATTTTGTACAAGTTCAAGCGAGGCGAAAATTAATATAGTGCAGTTATATTTATTAACTTAGCATCTTACTCATGCGTGTTATAAACTAGCTTCCTCTGCAACTGCGTAAGTTTATGGAGGACATTATATTAATTCGTTTTAGTTGGGTATTCGGGTAAGAAGATCTTTCAGCTATCATTGAGAGAAAAACCCAATTTAAAAAAAGCCATTGTTACTCGAAACTTCTTGGTTTAAGACTATTTAATGCACATTGCTACGGAAAGCAGACATAAGGGCTTCTTTCTGCTCAATTCGTTGGAATTTGCGATGCTCTTTTTACACCACCACTCAATCAAAACGCATCCCACCAAACAGAGCGAAGCCGTCAAAATGCTCCGCAATCGTGGTTCGTCGACGCACTAACTTAAACAAACATGGGCTTCAATAATCTTTCCAGCTGAATTTATCCCTTCGACGCTGAAATGTATGCACAACCATGCCCCTGTTTGCGAACCCGTGATACTGCTAAAATTAGCCGTTCTCACATCCCCCGTGTTTTGCCAGTTTACGCTTCGCTGGATGACGCTGTCTGTCAACATGGATGTTCTACGGTTCTGCCCGTAATTCCATTTTGGAGTGGCATATTTCTCTGATATAGGTGACCTTCCCAAAGTATTGTTTTAAGAATCAAATTGTATTGAAACTCATTTTTTTTTAGGTCAAGTTGGGAACACGCCCTGCTTAAATCAAGTCGTTTTATAATGAGACTATGTTTGTCTATATGTACAAAACTTACTCACAAAAAAAAAAACATAACAGTTTTCGCTTTCCGCGCTAACTAACAGCTAACAGCTAAGGCACACCTTTTTGTTGAATGAAGTTTAATAAATACTCGTAAGAGCGCCATGTCGATAAAAATTACACGCCCGTCATACGCGCCTCTTATGAAAACATTCTGAACTAACAGAAAGCTGGTAATTGGTGTTCACCTGACTTTTCCAGTATAATAAATAGATCGTCGGCTAGGGGAGGTTTTGTAGGGCTGCATTTGACGAGAGCCGTGGGCGACATGACGGAAAATTGGACGGGAAATATAATTGGAAAATTATAAGGGTTCGCCACTTCCCTGCTAGTGCATCTATGGGTTGGACCCTGGGGCGGATGACTTTTCTTACTTACTGCCCCTTGGCATGTCGAAATTGGAAAATAATTTGATTCTAACCGAAAACCACGAGACATACGGATCAGGATTGTTGACAAATATTACCTACTATTTTGTAAAAATTTAAACTTAACGAGAGTTATATTAGCTATTTTTAGAAAACCGTTTAATCTTTTGCAAAAGTCGTCATAATGTTATATGTCAAATATTTTCCATTACTAATATCAGCACTTGCTTGTTCCCAAAGCCAATTATCCTCTAGCGCAATAAGGCAATTTTCACACCGCGCGACATACCGCCACTGCGGTACGCGATGAAGCGGATTTACTGTTCCACTAGTCTGATAGGGATCCGTGGTGGCTTAATATATGTAATTCGGTGCAAACTGTGTTGTCACGAATATGAAGCTATTGTTTGCTTAGCTTCGACGGTTCAGAAATGAGTATGTTGTCGTACGTAGCTTTCCTGAAGTTTATAGATGTGAAAATGACCAGAGACCTTAGCGCCAATGTAGTTTTAGTATCAATAAATCAGTTATTGTTCGTTATCGATTATTCACTTTCTGCATACCTTGGTAATTTTAGGCTAAGGTGTTCTTAAATTTGGTTACAAATGTCCACTTTTTATCTGTAGCAATACCATCACTGGAGAATAATTGCTAATATTTGAGCATCATCGTACAAAAGCTAGTGTTACAATCCACTAGATATTGGCCTCTCCTAATTCCGTCACAATAGTTAGCTCTCCGGTTTACGCATCCATTCCGTAGCGGATGTTCATCCTTCCAATATGAATGCGTAGAGTAATTTGAAGGCACCCACAAGGAGTGCGCTACAAACCGGGATCCATCACTAATTTATTTGTGACAAATAGTTGTAACTGTACAGGGCTAGCAAATTAAAAAAAATAGTATATAATATCAATAAGTGCCTTTCAATCTTGAACGAGGGTGAATCTTAAAAAAGTCAGTCTTTAGCTATCTTAAAATCAATCACTTTATTTTTAGAATATCAATATATTTGAATCTGCTCGTGCAATTTTGTTGTCTATCATTCATAACACCCAAGTTTCCTGTGAGTCAAAATATTTGATATTGTCACCGTTCCACATTTCACGTTTTTTGGCACGCATGTCACTATTTCCAATTTTCTGCTAGTGCGATTGTCACACAACGTAACGGAGAATTTTCTAATAAAGTTGTTCCATACAAATGGTTCTGTGGTTCCATTTTGCTGAAGTTGAATGTGGAGTTTCCAACATCTCCGTATATTCAACATGTAGGGTTTCAACTAAAGGAGTCTCTTTCAACTGTTGTTTTGCTATTCTTTGGGATAGAGGTCTCGTCTTGTGGATGATATTGTTTTGTCTTTTATTTCATTTTTCTTCTGTGGAAAAAAGAACGTTCTCATAGTTTCGTAACACCGTAATCAATTGCAATGATATTCACTTTTCAATTCAATCTATTATTTTGTTTTTGCTTTGCAAAATCCTATTGTTTTATAACCAGTAAGTAATTATTAAAACAAAAAGCAGTACAGACCAGTGAATGACGCACAATTCTCTTAATTTCACGCTGTTTAAGTACTTATCGCCTAAAACGCTTAGCGGCTTGTGTTGACGCGTGCTGCAAAATTAGTTAATTGAATTCCCTTTACGCAACGAAACGAATCCTTTACGGACAGCCGCCAAGGATTCCAAATATAATTACAACCGCGATGTTGAAGGAACAGTCTCCAGAGAGACGGTGTCTTATGATAGAAACGGATAATAAATCTAAGAGTACGGCGCCCTGGGTACCGTTTGTACACGTCGACATAGCGTGTTGAATCCGTTAAAAGCTTCAATTTGTCTTTATAATCCACTGCTAGCGTGTAAACAGAGCAGCGTAACCTTGCTTGCTTCCACTGATACTCTAAGAGACGCGTATTGCTTTCGCGGCGCTCTTAATTCTGAACGATCGACAAACAATGCGTGATCATCTACGTTACTAGCAAATCTATGTCTTACAGGATCTTACAGTATCATGTTATAATTCAGTAATGTTTGCTTTAGGATTTGTGAACGTTGCGGGCTTATTAGTTCATGTGTATGGAAGCGTTCAAAGTAAATGTTTGGTTTCGCAAGCAGTTGCGTCATGTTTTTCTATTTCACTTTCATTCTCTCAACAACTACATGAAGTAACGTGAGACTTTACACTTGGATTTGCTCCATCTTATGTAAAGTCTACTTGGTCAATTTGCTGCCATACTGAAATATTTTAAGTAAACCGCTACTTAGTGCCGCATTTACTCAAACATTTAAAAGGCAATTCATATTTTATGAGGAACAGTCAAAAGTACAGCACACAGCGGGATCGTTCCACCGGAAATTATGAATTTCGTGAAAATTTTCCACGTTCTATCAAAGTTTAAATTACTCTTGCCTTATTGAGATTTAGGTATCTTTTGGTTTTGCGCGGTTGTTGTAATCAGTAAAGCGTATCACGGCTGAACAAATTGTGTGATGTCAAAGATTTATAGTGAAAAGTCAGGGTTGGTTGGCTTATTGGCAAACATGGGAGGGTGGTGGATAATTAATCTGGCCAGACGGATGGGCGAGAGGTGCGGAATACAAATCGGCGGTGACGCGACGTGCTGTTGTTATTCATGGGGATATTTGTTATATATTTGGCAGGAATTTTAATTTAGTAAACATTGGATAGAACGGTTTTGGTGTCGTTGAATTTTGTTACGTATTTGTGAGTCCAGCCATTTCATGTGGTAGCGTTGGTTCACGAAATTTTGTATATTCTGACGTACTTTATACGTACTCGTAACGTACGCTACTGTAAAATTCATACGTTTTAACTGAATTTTTCTCATAACACACCTAAATAATATCTCCCATATTAACTTGAAAATATAAACCGTTTCCAACATTTACACGCGGTCTGTTTCCACGAGTCCACTCTACGTACCTTTTTTGTCCGTTTGTGTGAGCTTCTGATATTGTGGTGTAGATTAAAACACGCTCCAGAATCCCATTGTTCAACTTGAATGTACGGCAAGTGTCCGACTTGTAAAAAGCGGATTTTGTGTTGTATAAAGCCGCTTTCTGCGCTTTTGAAGTTGATCGTTGCACAGCAACTTTTCGGTGCTATGGTTTGGTTGAGGTTTTTCTACGGGCTTAAATAGTTTCTTTATAAATTTAGAAGTCTATGATTTCTGATAGCTAGAATCTGGAAGTCTTTAAGTCAAGAGTGAATAGGTTACTTCTAAGCAAGCGTGCTCTGTCCTCAACTGCATCGTGTTGTCAAACGCAAGCTCACGAGTCAACAACAATTTAAAAAGATTTTTATTTGTTGTTACATTTTAATCGGTATCCTGATAAAGAGTGAATCCAGCGATTAAAAATTACTCTTCACAAACAACTTTTTCATAAATTACATGAAAGCTCTAATAAATATCTGCCCTTTATACTAAAACTAGTTGGCCCGCGCAACTTCATCTGCTCCGCTCCTATTGGCATCGTCTGACTCCTCCTTAGCGTGGCTTCCTCGATAACTGAGCTACCAAACACTGCAAGATTTTTTAAATCGGACCAGTAGTTCCTGAGATTAGCGCGTTCAAGCAAACATTAAACTCATCAGCTTTATATGTATATTAGTATAGATACAGATATTAGAGAACATCAGAGTAAATTCTTAATCAAACAACTTTATTAATCCTATGAAGACTTATGTTACATTCACAATAGCGTTTGATTCCAAATGAAGTATCTCCACAAGGTAAACGAATACCGCTATCTACAAATAAAATTAAATCGTGGAGTACGTTTCAAACGAAATTGGCATTCCTTCTGGCTGGTATTTTCTCTTTGAAAACTTTTACACATTCCTCAAGGCGAATGTGGCTTTGTATGAGGAGATGGACTTTGATTAATTTAACGTTACAAGGCTTCTGAAGTCTACTTTGCTTATATATGACTAGCGGACGTCACGCGGTTTCACCCGCGTAGTTCTCTTTCCCGTGGCAGTACGGGGATAAATATAGCAGACAGAATTTTTCAAATCGGTTCCGTACCCGAAGGGTAACCAACGGAACCCTATTAGGTACTAAGCCTTCGCTGTCCGTCCGTCTGTCTGTCCGTCCATCCGTTCGTCTGTCTGTCAGCGGACTGTAGCTCAAGAACCGTAATTGGTAGAGAGCTGATTCACAGATTGCGTATTTGTATTGCCGCTATAACAACAAATAATAAAAATTAAGGTTTATGGTACGGAACCCTTCGTGTGCGAGTCCGACTCGCACTTGGTCGGTTTTAAGTTTATTTGTTACATACAAAAAACAAACCTTTCCTTTTTATAATATTAGTACAGATTAGTATAGATACAAAATACTTATAGGGAGTTCTTTTGTTGTATGGTACACCAAAAAGTATTTGTTTGTATGATTTCTCAGGTTAGAGCCCTTGTAGAGGCAAGTTTTTGGTGTCTTTTAATGCCCACTTTCTTTATCAGCAGCACTTTCTTACTTCAATTATATTAATGGATCGACTTTTGCACAATATCTACTGTTTTCCATCTTTTTTGTACCCGGTATACCTAGGTACATCTTTACTTCAAGGTGCCCCATTTATTAATTTCCTTTCTACCTTTCCTCTCTGTAGTATATTCATGAAAATTCAAGGACTACAGTCTGAAATGAGTCCCTGTATCCAGAACGTTTCGCAGCTAAGTCGTTGTTTGAAGAAAGATGAAATTTTCAAGCAATTTTGCGACGACAGCTTAGCGTAAAAGGCTGCCACCGTCCATAACAACTACATAGTTTCGCATAAAAGCTCATCCAGCACAATCCCTTTTGTACAGGGAACCTAGTTTTTGCAACAGTTCTTCAGCACTTTATAATGGAGAATTACTTACTCGGTACCTTAAAATATTTATGAAATCCTGGCACTTGAACTGAAGAAAAATCTCATGGAACGTGAAGTTGTATCTTCAATTTTTCGCTCTAACTTCTGCCCGCGGCTTTGTTTGCGTTCATATTTTATATTCGTATCTATCTCTGTACCAAGATTTAAGCGTGAATGCGTAACAAACAAAAAAACTCAATTTCGCAATTATACTATTAGTTAGGATGAGTCACATAAAAGGACGAGGAGGAAACGAGGAGCTCGTGGCTAGATAATAACAGCCGCACGGGTCAATCTTCAAGGTTAAGCAACGCTTGCCAAGGTTGGTCTGTGGATGGGTGACCATCTTAACATAACGAGTTTCCTTCGTGCCTCGGAAAGCACGTTAAGCCGTTGGTCCCGGCTGTCATTTGTAGATCTTTGGCAGTCGTTACGGATATTCAGAAGCCAGTTAATCTGACTCAAGGCTTGCCGTGAAGTATCATGTTACCCAGTTAATGGGTTGTGGAGGTCTGGTAGGCAGCCGCTCCGCGTAAATTACTGGTATTCAGCTAAATCCGGTCTGACTGGAAGCCGACCCCAATATAGTTGGGAAAAGGCTAGGCGGATGAGGATGAGTCACATAAAAGCCTTTAATTTGAGCAAGTTTATGTTATACGACCATATACGTAGGTGTAAATGGGTACTTATCAGTAAGTATATTTACATCGGCATCGCGAGCGGTGGAACCGGTTCCAAATAGCGAGCATCGTGAATTGAATCTAATAGTGCGCGTAGGCAGACCACTTGGTCATCGTTATGTTGAGTTACGACAAACTTACGTCAGTGGACTGGACAATGATCTTGAATAGAGCAAACTAAAGCAGTTCACGAGCAAACTTCCTTTTGAATATTCCTTTGAATCTAAAATGCACCCGGAGAGTCCAAGAAAAAAATCTTAAAGAATATTTTAATAACTCTCTGTTTTGTTAATGAACCGAAGTGAGTCCTTCGTATTTACCTAGCCGTTGAAAGATTTTCATTATAACCTGCAACGGTTTGCCTCTAAAATAAAAAATATTCAAAACTTTCCGGTGAAGTCAATTAAAGATGAGATGAAAACTTTACAAGAGGTAATAAACAACGCGGGGTGAAATGATGTCGGTTTGTTTGCGGGCTATGAAATGAGGAGCTAGCTTCAAGGGGCCTAGCAGCCACCAACCAGTAATTAATGCTCCACCGAGGGGCGGCCCGGGAGAAATCGGATCAATTTTCTTGCTATTCTTCGTTCCAAAGGGTGGGCTATTGGCAAATAAACATTGATTAGGCTACGAATTTCCTTTATCTACCTAAAGCATTTTTATCTGTTACTGTGAAAGATGGATCCAAAGAATAAATTTTTTAACTTACATAAAGGCGTTGTGGTTATTTTCAAAATTCAACCCGAATTTACTGAGCCCATGGGACGCCATAAATTTCCAACGCAATAAAGGAGTCCAAAAATTCTCCATAAAAATTCTACGAATTCAGCACATATTGAGTGGTCTTGAACAGTTTTAAGTATGGGAAGCGCGGAGTAGGTAGTATCCGACCCTCGTATTTAGCTATTGTTTTAAGTGGGCTACACTTCGTTACGCCCCTGCCGTTAGGCGAATTTTTGAGATCGGGTCTTTTTATATTCTTTTTTGGCGGAAGAGCCCTCACGCTAAACTGATAATGACGCCGACCTCGGGGGGAATTCGAATGTACGCGGAGTTCAGCAAGGCTTTAACGATGAAAATTTATTGTAACGGTTGTAATGCTTTTCTTTACTCGTAATAGCACCGTTAACGGTAATCCTAAGAACTGAAACACCTGGGTCAGCGTTGTTCGAAGTGTTTGGAATAAACGCTGACTTATAAACGGCCTCATAAAAGAGTGCTGTTAGCATAACCTTTCGAAATAACATCAAGAAATCAAAACATGAAAAGAAATTCATGTTTCTTTTTCGTGTTGGTTGAGGAAAAGTTTACTATGATAACTTTATCTGTATGTGTGATATTTGTCGCGGAAGTTTTGTCGTTTCCGTGCGACATCAGGTTTCATCAAATGTTTTGCTACATGAGTCACAATCGAGGGTTTCCTCGGGCTGTTCGTCTCCCCTTTCAGAGCTCAAACAATCCGCAAGAGTAATTTATCTCATTTCCCTCAATTACGTGCTTTTCAGTAGAGATGGAGTCACATGTCAAATGGGGTGAACTTGCTCGTCGAAGTGTGCATACATATTTTATGTGTTCGCCGTAAGAATGATCAAGTTATAGGTGTTTGTTTCCTATAATCAGTTTGTGGTCGTATCAATATTTGGTTTGGTGAGATATCCACTCAGTTATAGTCCCTAAACGTGTCTCAAAACGCGGGGTGCGTTTTGAGCCGTCTCAGACAATTTGCAGTATGAATTACATTTCTAAGTTATTTGAGCAGGCATTCTCTGCTATTTGTTATAGAAATAACTCTACCCTTCTAATTTGCGCTCAGCGTTAATTCAACAGATTTTCCGATTTTCTCAGCTGAAGTCGGCCCATTTGTATTTGTTTCAAGTTCGCAGACACTCCCTCGGGCGACGCATTCATCGTGAGGGGAAGGTGGGCTTAATTAGGAAATAATGCCTAAGCGATTAATCACAATACCCCTACGAAGGTTGTAGCTACGTAGACAGTCTTTTGTTTCTAAATTGTGAACCCGACCCGGTCTTGAGGCTGATTTCCAATGGGAAGTGGAGAGCGAGGGACGTCTCCGCCAGACCTGAAACTGTGACGGTTCGTTTCACATCCCCGTATTGCTGTTTGCCTATTATTCTAAAAGTCAGAGGTGAAATTGAGGGACGGCCATGAGTGAAAATATGTTTCAACTTTTAAATTTACGGTCTAAGAGTTTTTATGGCGGAAATAATTTGGACACGTTTATTTATTGCACTGCTTTGAGATTTTCATGTTAAAGTAAATGTCTGTAAGTGTTCAATTTTAGGATGTTGTTGTAAATTATTGAAAAAAATATTTTTTTCTATTTAATTACACATCGTCTTTTACTGTTGAAGAAGTAATTCATTGTGGGGTTTTAAAGTTATGAAGTTTACATGAGATATTTTAAGCAAAACTCTTTGTTATTAATGAGTTTTGTGGCACAGACAAATCCATCCAAACAGCTTGTTATGAATTAAATGAAAATAATTGGTAATACAAAACCGCTTGGGGACGCGGGGTTTGTTATGAAGCACACAAATTTTCCGCAAACCCTTTAATCCCGCGCTCGCTTATTTCACTTGGCCCCTCGTTGTCGAATGTCCCCTATCTCCCCTATGCTAGTTGATGAAATTTCGGTGATGCCTCATAGGTATAAACTGTAAAATTCATGTTAAGCTTTAGATGCGGCAATTCCTGCATTATGCTATACAGGTACGGAATGGCACACAGGGGAACAAAGAATAATGTGGCATTGTTATTTTAATGTAATGATATACTATTTCACTTTACATTTTCCACTCCACCTTTGTTTCACTGGATTTTTGTAATATTTTTATGTAAATTTTGAAACTACAAAACGTAATGCCACAGGGCCATGTTGCATGCATAGATACTAAGTACTTTAAGTTTTTCCGGGTTCATGAAAAAGGAAAAAAACGGGGCAGCTGTTCCCGTTGTGAAAGTTTTAGAGGGAGTCGGTAAAGTTGCATACTTATTGCAGTAGTAAGCGAAATGCGGCGGAGCTGTCTGTTTTTGCATGGTTTAATTAGCAGTATGTCTATCTTACAAAGGGAATTTTGTGTTTGCGTATATTTTGTTCTTTATCTTGTCTTAGAATAAGGCCCCTCAATTTGAGAGAGCTTGTGGCTAGATAGTAACAGCCGCACGGGTCGATCTTCAAGGTTAAGTAACGTTCGCCAAGGTTGGTCTGTGGATAGGTGACCATCTTAACATACCGAGTTTCCTCCATGCCTCGGAAAGCACGTTAAGCCGTCGGTCCCGGCTGTTATTTGTAGATCTTTGGCAGTCGTTACAGATAGTCAGAAGCCAGTAAATTTGACTCCAGTCTTGCCAAGAAGTACTGTATTACCCAGTTACGATTAATGGGTTGTGGAGGTCTGGTAGGCAGCTGCTCCTCGTAAAATACTGGTATTCAGTTAAATCCAGCTTGACTGAAAGCCGACTCCAATATAGTTGGGAAAATGCTAGGCAGATGATGATGATGATGATTATCATTGCAGATTGTCTCCAGAGAATTGTAACAAGCGTTATTGAGCCAAATGACAAAAGGACCAACGAAAAACTTCATATTCTATCTATTTTGTTATAATGAAAATTTGTTTAAGTTATACCAACCTACAAACTGCCAAGCAACGAGCTTTTTATCAAAAGAAATGTAGTCATGGATAGGTATGCGTTGAAGGAGCATCCCCCGCAAAGGTTTAGATATCCACATGGGACTCTATACAAATTCCCTCACCCAATCTACACGAGGTCGCGAAACCGATTTTTATATAAAAACTCGGCCCAGTGAGAGTATATCTATGATATAATGCCGAAACCTACTCAGATTTTCCCTTTTATTTTTATATTTTTGGGAAACAGTGTCAGCATTTGTAATTTTGTAAGATAAATGAGCACAAACACGAACTCAGTCGGAAAATTACCGAGATAAGGGCAATAAAATTTGCTTTGGCAAACAATTGGACGGATTATTTAAATGAGCCATTATCCGTTGATCCATAAAAATAGCTAAACGTTTTGTTTTTAAAAAAGGCACAATCCTGATACATTAAGGTGAATGCTCCAGGGTAGCCCGCGAAATTCAAAAAAGAATTAATATTTCAGAAATAATCATTCTTTCGAACTACATGAACTTAGAGGGCTATATTGATGATTAAAATGGTTATAATTCTTTAGATAAATACGCGTTACGGTCGCAGATCGCATTTGGTCCACATACAGCTTCACACTGACCGGCAAATTGCAAAAAACATAAAAATATTTGAATTTCGCGGGCTACCCTGGAGCATCCACCTTAACTGGAAAACAGTAACCGTATTTTTTTTAAACGTGGCCCCACACTAGGAATTTCTCCTGTATGTAATATACCACTGTGCCAACCGTGCTAACCGTGCAGCTATACTACAAACAGCCCATCATTATAGTTTCCACTCCTGTTACCTATCCACTGTTACACATTTGTCCATATCCACACACACTTACCTGCGTTTACGTAACCGTGAAAATTATACCTGCACTAAATTGGCAGTACAAGTAGTAGTTGCGATTCGCTACGAACATAATCGTAATGTCTTAGACAGAATGTGCTACAGTACAATTATGAGCACCTGTACCTAACTTAGTGGTTATTGTACATTGTATTGCAAAGGCAGACTAAAGATAAACGTTTGTGGGCTCGAGATTCAGAATTTGCATTATATTTCTTCAGCTGGAAAGTAAGAAAATGCAATAGGAATTCAACGTTGTATCGTATAAAATGCAACCGACGCAGTTGTTGGCAAACTCAAGGATAAAACGGAGGGTCGGCGCGTGGGCTGCATACCTAAAAACTTGGTAAAAAATTCTATGCGTCTCCCGCCTACCATAGACATATAGATCTACACGTCTACACGTATAGATCCTGCGGATTTTATAAAGAACGGATCAGCCATTTCTGATGTGGTGTTATTGGGTACATGTCTTATTTATTTGACTTTTTATGTGAAGAAGAATCTCGAAATACGGCGTGCATAATGGACAGGGTCTATAGAAATTATTTGTTGCTTTGTAGATTCATTTCATTAATGTGTTGTAACTGCAACTTTCCTTTATAAGTGATTTGAATGATTAAATGACAATTTGAATTTATAACATTATCATCTGCCTAGCTTATTACCAACTATATTGGGGTCAGCTTTCTTTCAACCCGTATTTAGCTGAATACCAGAATTTGAATTTGTATTTATAACAATATCTTTTATTTGTCAAATACAATTTCGAGTAGATATAGCCAGTTAATTACGTTGTTATCCTAAAAATCTGTTTGACTAGCACCGAAAAGCCGTAATCTTCAGTATACTTTAATGTATTATATCCCCATAATTGAAATTTGTACAAACTACATAATAATGATTCCCGAAATTAGAACAAAGTTAGCAAGGGTACAAAATGATTATTGTTTATGAAACTCCAACTTTTCATTTACCTCACAAAACCTGGCATGTCAATGTTCAAACCATAATAAATATTAATGAAATCCAGCTTACAACATACAATGTATAATTAAATTTGGAAAACTTTTAATTAATTTCTAATTTTATACTCTTACATGAAGGTTTTGTTCTAAAACTTTGTGTATTACCTCTACGTTCGTGTAATTTATATTGTTATTTTCGGGTATGATAGCATGTAATCTGTTGTGTTGGGAACTTTTGGAATTAGTGGTCTAACTAATAGATCATCAGTTTTCGAGTTGCTAACCTAAATGATGAATGTCTATTAGTTTGTTTCGAATTGATTAGATTTTTAATAAGTTGTGGATTCTAATCAAATTTAATGGGAACAAAAGGATACAAAAATTATTAGTACGACGTAATAATATTATTGGACTGAAAGACTTGCCAAAATCGGAGCTAAAACTTTGTATAACACCAAAAAAAAAACAAAACTGAATCAACTCCAAAATAACTCAATATGTCGCCACCCAAAAGAAAGTTCGCATCCCTAACCCATTTTTTTGAGAAGATGACCCTAAAATAAATTGTGAGCGGGAAGCGAGAGGCTACGGCAAGCGACTTGAAATCCCTGCAATAACGAGACGTGCCCACATGAATAGACTTGACAACACTTGAGTTGATGCCGCAGATATACAACGTAGGAGATAACGTAACACATAACTATAGGACCTACAAAGACGCAGATGGAACAGGCACTGAACACTCTTCGTGGAAAATTCACAAAGTTATTTTTCGGAAGCAATATCAATTAATTCATCGTTTAATGACTACTTACCAGAATCAATTGGAAATGTTTATGATTAATTACTTTGAAAACGCAATGAAGATAAAATTTAGTTATCCATCATTTGTTTCTAAGCCATCAAGATTAGCTTTCTAGTCACTCTCTCTACCAACTTCATTAGTATCATCATCTTCATAGAAAGCTTAATTAACAAACTTGTTATTATCACTTTAGGGTTTTGGGACATGCACGCGCTATATGCACATCATGTAATTAACGGTGCGGTCACTGAGGGACATATAAAGACCTCTAATAAGCATCATGGTCACGTGCCACCGAATAAATTGCGGTAAACTTAATTAAAGAGTTATGCTCCGCACTAAGGCGGGACCGCAGCCTACGTGTGTTTATTTTGCATTAGATGGAGTTAATTTTGTATTTAGCATTGCTAATTTTAACTGCACGTGTATTCTCTCAGTGAAGGAATAAAACATGTTATTAACTTAAGAGAAATTTCGACAACTTTCATGTTTTCTTTCATGTATGTTTTGAGAAATTTGACTTCTAACGAACGTTTTGTGTTATGTTTCTAATAGGTATTCGTTTCTTGTCTTTACCAGGATGTTCAGCGCAGACCCTGAGAATATTCCCGATGCAGAAGCAGCAGACGGTGGCTGTGGGCAAGTCAGTAGTACTCACGTGTCAAGTAGATGCCCCAGACCCAGCGCTCGTCACGCAGCCACAATGGAAAGACCCTAAAGGATTCGTCATTAATGAAGCCGCGTAAGTACCTAATGACTAGATCATTTCATAATATTCCGAGCTGATTATGAATTGATTAACATGCATTGTGGTTATGACGATTAATAGTAAAGTCAAGAAAAAAAATAGTAGATTGACTATCAATATAATATTGTGAATTGTGTATACACATACCAAAATTTGTGATGTAAAAGTGTTATGTGATAGCTATTTTACCCTGTATTGGCATAGTGCGTATGTAAGTAAATCTGCCCAACAGTTTTAATTTCCAGGTATTTAAAATGAGATGTTATTGTTGGTTTATTTATTCACTGAAAATATTCAATGAATGAATAAAAATACACGAGATAGTATTAATAACTTAAAGTGAATACAACATTTATATTGAAGTTAACTATAGCCAACAATTTAAAGACACCATCAATCAAAATCAATAACCTTACTCCCAACAGGAGCGGCACCAGACCTGAGATATACACGGAACCGATGCCGGCGAAGCAGCTGCAACTGCTGTACATATCGTCGATCACTCCGGCTATGGCTGGCAACTACACCTGCGTCGCCACTTACACTAACATGCCACTGAGCGCCAGTGTTGTACTGGATACCTTCGGTAAGTATTTTAGAGTATTAAGAAACCGTTTAAATGCTGCGTATGAAAAAATATCCCATGCCTTGCATTTCAAAAATATTCCAAAATTTAGATGGTGATATAAAATCGGGCAGTAGAGTGGTTGATTTTATATCACCATTATTTTTTTTTCAACAAAATCTTTACGAGGCATTACTTATCAATAGAATTATATTATATATTTGTTATTATTATATTTGTTGTGTGGAATATATTATATATTATTATATTAATTATACTGTATGATGGTACTCAAAAACGAGGAATTATTACTGAAAATGACTTTAATAACGAAATTATTAAAAATAACCTCCTACAAACAATTTCGTGGAATTTGTGGTAATAATATTTAATCGTTTATTTAAAAGAGGATTGTGTAGTAAAATACGATTACAGTTTTATAGCTTTGTATTTATGAGAGACTCTTGACATTTATTAAAATGTTATTCTCATTTTAGTTGCAATTACCTGGACAAACGCTAATGAGAATCAATACGCTACCAAAGGAAAAGATTTTAAGATCATGTGCGAAGTTACCGCTGAACCGGCTCCATCAGTTGATTGGTTTAAGGAAGGAAATCCTGTAAGTAATAACAATACTTCCAAAATGAACTTCTAAACATAACTAATAAGATCTTGAAGCTGATGTTGATATAATGTATTTCTTTAGGTTGCAACCGGTGACAGGTACGTGATTCACTCAAATGGACTAATGATAAAAGGTGTTGAAGAAAGTGACGATGGCACTTACACCTGTCGTGCCGTGGTCATCCAAACTGGTGAACTGGCCGAAAGGAACATCAAACTTGAAGTAAGTGAACAACATAAAAATTTTAACGTAGGTAAAGTAATATCTACAAAAAACGTGTAACCATATTTTTAACCATTGTTTGATACCTATTCTAGGTTTACACCGCACCAGAAATGGAAGAAAGAGAGTTAAGAGTTGAAATCAAGGAAGGTGAGAGTGCTGCTATCTCATGTAAGGCTAGAGGAAAGCCATTGCCTACTTACTCTTGGATCAAGGCTTCAACTCGAGAGGTAAAAACTATATATTTTTGGAATAAAACAGAGAGCAGTTTATTATTACTACACTTATGTTTCATGTCTCATTTAAAGGTGCTCAAAGAATTATCTTCTGTTTTAGAATTTAGCAAGCACATCCCGGTTCAGCGTTAACGAAAACAGTGGTCTCCTAAAAATCGACCGCGTAGAAGCCGGTGACTACGGCAAATACATTTGCAGCGCCGTCAACCAAGCTGGTCAAAACGAAACTGAAATCGAAGTGGAAGTACTGGTCAAGCCTAGAATATTCGAACTGTTCAATAAAACAGCTGATGAGAAGCAAGAGGGTAGATTAGAGTGCAAGGCAACGGGAAGGCCTGCTCCCCGCATTAGTTTCCGCAAATTAAGCAACCCTGACCGCTTCCTCAATGGACCGAACGACGAGGGCAGGTAAGACAATTGCCTATAACAATGGTGTTTTACTATCTTAATTGACACAGGTGCCGCATTAGGGTTGCCAAGTTATGTTTAGTATTATGTAGTCAGTTCATTACAGGCTAGAAAGGAGATATAATTGGATATTCAATATTAAAAGTATGACGATTTTTTCTTAAAAAAGCAGTTGTTTAACAATAACATTGATCATTGCCTTTAATAACACATAACATCAAAGGAAAATCTTTTTGATAGCTGCAACGGCGGAAAATAAAAGCCTTTTCAAGTTCAAACACATGTTTTTATTTATAAATCGTTATAAAATTTGAAAAAATTATTTCATTTTTTCCAGGATTACGATCGAAACGAGCAGTCGACAGACTGGTGACCAGATGGAATCTAGTGGAGTTATCACGATCTCTAAACTGAATAGGACTGATGATGGCCTTTACGAATGTTTTGCTGAGAATGCTGGTATTTAATTTATTTCTAGTACTATGATCAAATAGATTGTTTTATTTTGCTTCTCCTCTTTTTTGACCTTACTGTTGACCCGGGAGTATTACCTAGACCCATGTTGCTAATTACTTTGATATCTCTTTCCTTTTGTATACAACAACCGTGTTTACCGACACTACCAATCTACATAAAGTACATCTTTCCCAAAATTGAGTATATTTATTTATATATATTTCCTGATGTTTCTTCATAATTTTAGGTGGTGAGGCAAGAAAGAATGGACATTTAACAGTTAATTTCAAACCAACTTTCGAGCATATGCCAACAGTCCCTATCTGGAGTTGGAACAGTCGTCCCGCCAATTTAAGTTGTACGGCCGAGAGTATCCCGAACGCCACCATTAAATGGAGGTAAGTCTTATGTGTTAAAACAAAGGAAAGCCTCTAATGCAGTCAATTTAGTATTCTCCGCTGTTAGGCGAATTTATAATGTGATTACGAAGTAACAAAGTACTTATTTCTTTGATACACATTGAACATCACGTGTACATAAATTACTGAGGATAGCATAACGTGTTTCTGTTACAATAAATCTGTTTCACTTTCTAGCGACTTGGTCCTTATTGTTGTTGATGGATAACGTAGTGTCTACATACATACTACTCACAACGTTGATAGTCTCAAATAAACCGTTATGTATGTATGTATATGTCACCGTATAATTATGGCGATTGTTAAATATCGCATAAAATTATAAAATCATTTTTCTCAATAAGACACGGATCTATTGAATTCGGATGGAATTTACTGAATTAAAAATTACCTGTTCACAATATACTGAGGAATTTTTAATCTAATAAATATTTATTATAATATTAAGGAATTTACAACTATCCGGTGACATATACAATATTATGTAACGTTATATTATATTCTAGGGTTCTGGGAATTTTGTAAAAAATTCGAGCTCGTTATGTTCTAATTTCTAGATTCCGTGACTTGGACCTGGTAGAAACTCCCCAAGTGAAAATCTACGGTTCTGGCCCATCAAGCTACGTCATTGTTACACCAACAGACAAAGCCTTGTACGGTATTTACAAATGTGTCGCTACCAATACACTTGGCGAAGCCGAACACATCATTCAATTCAGGGAAGCCTACCCACCGGGACCCGTTATTCAAGTAAGTGAAACAGTAATTACAGTTAAATTGCTCGGCGAGTATTTGGACAAAAAATCGACGCGAATTAATACCACATTGACGTCAGTCTGCGGCTTGAGGGACAATTCCGAATTGGAGTAATGGATTCAAATCTGGACTCACCTCGATTGGACAGTGGTGACCTAGTCCTAGAATAAACTAGCCGCGGTTTTAGGTTAATATTTAAAAACTATTTTAGTTACCTATTTCTTACTCAGAAGAGATTATTATTGTAATCAATCAATATGATTCAACTGATATTATTGTCAACAATATGAAATAAAACTATCAATATATGTCAAGACATGTAGTTGTCTATGTTAAGATATAACATTACAGCTCATAACTTGAACATGATTCAACAGATTGTCGCCACAATAATAAACTTCGAGATCAAAACTTTTACGTGATCCTTGTTCCACATAACTTATACCGAATCCCTTTTATTTTGTAGGCCCGCCAAGAAACAATAACTGCGACATCAGTATCATTCAATATCGTGGGACCGGCTGAAGAAATGGGACCACCAATATTGGCCTACATAGCCCAATACAAGGAAAATGGCAATTTCGATTGGAATCTCTCCCAGAACAGGACTTGGTCTGCCAATTCGCCGTACATTGTGGAGGAATTGAGGCCGATGTTCACTTATGATTTTCGATTTGCGGCCATCAACCGGGTCGGTGCTGGCAGCTGGGGTGCGCCTATTACCGTCATTATGCCAAGGAGGTAAGGTTCTGTTTGCTATTTCCTGATTTGTAAGTCTGGATTTATCAAGACGTCAGTCTATCGTTTAGTTACACAAGCTAAATGTTTAGGATTCAATCAGTCGATTTATGATGTCAATTACTTCAAGATTGCAAATTCTAAATGTAAAACTGTCTTCACGCTTGTTATTGGATTATAAACAGTTATCAGAACTATAACTATTTCAAATAAAAATTTATATCACGTTACGATTTCTATCTTCAAATGAATATAAATCACAAAATAGCATTTATCATCACTATTCATATCTTACTTTTTAGATCACCACCGGAGCAACCGAAATGGTGGGAAAATGAAAGCCCAGAATCGCTTATTCATGGTAAATACGCAGACAGATATGAGCTGAGATGGCGCGTACCCGCCAACAATGGCGAACCCATCGATATGTATGAGATCAGCTACTGCCCCGTAAGTTTTTATTGTGTTGTACCATCACATAATATTCCCATTTCCACACACAATACACACGCTTTCAATAGATTTGTTTGGATGATTTATTTCGATTTTCATACTACGTAGAATCCGATAACCTTATTACTTATCGTAGTCTTTTGTATTGCTAAAAGATTTCTCTAAGATATATGTTTCAAGAATATACCGTTATCGAACAAGAGAAATGATCCAACAGTCTGAAACAGAACAACATTTTAATGTAAAGTCACAATTTTATTTAGGTGCTGAAAGTAAGTGGAGAATGGCGCATCGCATCTGAATCTCAATGCATCGTTGAGGAGCTTAAGTCTCTAGAGGCAATCAGTTACGAAGTACGTGGTCTCCACCCAGACACGCGGTACAGAATGCACGTTCGGGCACACAATGTCCTTGGATATTCCCTGCCTGCCCAACTTTACGTCCAAACGGCTCTCGGTGAGTACAATCAGGAGAGTAATGAAGTCCCCGCAAGGGCCGGCTTCTACGACGTTTACACCGCCTCAGAATCAATATACAATTCGAAAGCAACGACCATCTATTCCTTCAGCCTGTTCACCTTTGTTTTGTGTTTGGTTTTGTGAACTCAAACTAGTGTTTTGTGCGCCTTTATTTATTTTGTCGTGCTCCTGTAAAAATATTATTTTTACTACGAATTTATTTACCTGTCATGTTTCCAGTGGTTCTAAGTTTTTTTTGCTTTTCTTTGATCAAGTACAAGTATTCATAGTGTAAGTCATTCGCTTGTTAACCATATTTTTGTGTTATTTATTTTTCTTCATATTTTTCTGAATGGTTTTTATGATACTAATTTATCACTCACATTTTATTTTTTATTGTAAAATCTTGCCTTTACAAACATAAATAACTTTTAAAATGTACAAATACTTTTAAAAAATATTACAAATATCAATTGTGAGGAGTGTGTGAAACTGTTGTATTTTGGCATGCGTTTTCTATGATTTTTATATTATTTTGAAAATTACTTTTAGATTTTGAGTACAATTATGATTTCATAGTTATGAAATACTTTTATAGCTTTATAAAATTTCGTATTGACGATTTTATATTATGTTGGTGTTAATTTGTTACAAATGGTGAGTTTGAATTGCCTATATAATTTATTTGATTTCTTATGTAGAACGTTTTATTTGCCTTATTAACTATACGTATTTATCATTATCAAATATTTTCTAGGTAACCCAAATGGATGTCCAAGTTATTCCAGATGGGCTCACACTAAAATGGAAGTCTTAGCAACGATATTAATAATGTTTTACATAATATAAACAAGTAGTTAAAATTTAAAGTAATAATCTCCTAAATTAAGCAAGTCCAAAGACGACTGTTGTTATTTAGGGAAAAACTTGTTGTGATAATGCAATTTGTTGAAGTGTAAATAAGTGTAAATGTTGTTTGTGTTTGAAAATATCATCAAATGATTTTTGAACTTTAGTGATTCCAATTGTGTGTCTTTACTATTAAATAATTAAAAGTTTAATATGATTTGATCGAATTTCGGAATGGCGTTTTGAATTATGGTAAAAACTTATTCCACACTTGTTTTAAAAGCTAAATATAATCGTGTGTAGGTAATAAAACGGCTAATAAATTAACACTGCCAAAGTATAAAATCGTAATATAGTGTTAATTAAGAAAAAAATGCCAAAAATTAAGGCATCAATTACATTTTATCATAGTACGTTGTATAAGAATTCATAAGATTTGTGTACGAATTTTTGATGACTATTTTGTCTTTTTGATATAGAATAAAGGTGGGAAAGAAATCGTCCATCTTAATGATAAAATGGTGTTCGAAGAAAATATGAATGTTGAATATTGAGGGTTGAAAATATAACGTAGTTAGCCAAAAGTTCTACTATAATTGCAAGGAGTTCGAATTGTGATCTGTTTTAGGAGAAAAAAAAAATATGACCAATGTGAAAAATAATAAATGTTTTCAAAACAAATATTGCCATTTGTAGTTTTCTGTATAGTACATAAAATGAATGAAGTTCCATTTACTAGCTGTAAATAGTCATTCAAATTCAGTTGGTATAAGGTGCTGGTACAATATAAAAACTTCATTCATTTTCAAAATGTAACTACCATCACCAAATTCCATGAAATTAGAATAACCCTCATCCCTTAATGTACCCCATGAAACTAATGATTAACTGTAATAAGAGATCAAAAAGAAAGCTGTCAAGATGCTTATCAAGAAATCCATTACCTAACCTTTTGAATGTTGATCGTTACACAAGTGTGTTTGTGTCGCCCTGACTGAAATTTGGGTAAATATAATTTTACTTAATATAATATTTTTAATAGTTAATAATCCTGCTGCTAGTTTCCTTTTGAATGTACTAATTACTATTGCATGACCTTCATGTACACCCTTCAAGCGCTGAATAATTCACATTATCCCGATAGCATGGTCCAAACATTGACGACTAAACATTATACCGATCCCTATATCAAATATATTTTCAGTCTTTATCATTTTAATTATAATTATCTTAGTAGTCATGATAGATGACAATGTTTATAGAATTTATATTTTGGATTTTAAAGTTCATATCCTAGTCGTGTCGGTTTATTTATTCCAAGCATGGATGGTGTAATCTATGGAACTGCCAACACGGTCCTGATCAATTTATTGTCTTGCTGCCGAAGCTATTTCTTTATCAGCTGCTTCCATTGGCAGTTTCACCAGGTTTTAGGAATTCTTATTGTACTAGAAGTATATAAAATTGCTGCTTGAAAAAAAGCTAACTTCGGGTTTTAAGTTTACTGGGATTCATTGTACGTTTTTTCAAACAGCAATTAATATTTTCCTACAATTATGATTATTTGTGTACTGAGGTGATGGTTAATAGAGTTCCATCCAATATTTAGCTGTTTTAAAACATTATTATTGTTCCAAATTATTATTCTTATTATACGTTTAAATTAGATTCCGATACCGCTTTAATAGAAAAAAAAACTTGTCATGGGGTTTGAACATTTATTTTGCGATAACGAGAATCATTTGGAATGTTTGCATCTTGACAACTTTTCTTTCTTATGATTATTATATTGTTATCATTAATTTTAAGGTCTTCGATTTATGCATCATCATCTTTCGTTTCTATCATTCGTCATCTTTCATTTTTCATTCAAACCCCATTTCATTCTAGCGGAGAGCTTTCTTCCAAACCGTTTGATGAGTCTATAATGATAGAATAGTTACCGGTGATTGGGTGCACGATTTCTTTATCTGAAAGCACTCCCTGTTTGTCACCAATTTGCTGATTGCAATGAATGTCTGTGTCTGTGTACAATTTAATTCTAACTTATATTTACTTCTGAGTACACAAGAGCTAAAACTGCATTGATTACAATCACTGCCATGTCATCTAACATCTTCAGCTTCTGTGACATGATGCATAAACTAACAATACCAAGAGCAGTAGATCCAGTGACCACGTAATTTGAAGATCACACTTTAGCTTTATCCTTTTATAGCAATATGGTATCCTGCTTCTACTGTTCTTAAATGCGATACAGGAAATATATCGAAACAATGTTGTTTTAACAGGCGTCGAACGTTCCGGGTTTGCGCCACCGCAACTTTTGTCAAGTGGCTCCATAATTGGACTGGCATTGGGTGGAGTTTTCATCTGTCTTCTTATCGTGGACCTCCTGCTCCTGTGCTTCAGACGACAAGGTGTCATTGCGACTATCTGTGGCAAACGAGGAAAGAAACATAACGACGACGAAGCCAAGTTGGGAAGGTAAAGCTTTTGCTAAACTTTATATTTACTTAAACGATTATTAATACCTTTGTTATCAAAAACCTCCAAAACAAACAGATCATCCGAAAGCACTTCATCGACATCATAACCGTTACACTCCAGTCTCTTCCATTGAGTATTATAATTACCTATTTATATGTATTTCTCCTTATGTTAATCGTGTCAAAGCCTATCCTTTTGTGTCCCGTGTTCCATGTTAAGTGTTAGTGTCGATGAGAGATGTTTCTGCCCGCTAGTCTGTACGGTTGGCGCTTCCCGCTCCCTTATTGCAGCACGAGGCCGCGCGCGCCGCCCTCCCCCGCGCCCCTGCCGCCACCGGTCAAGCTCGTGTCAACCCCTACGTAAGGCACCACACAATAGCCATACCAAACCTTGAGACTGCCTGCATGCTTTGTTTGTGCGGATGATATGGTTCGGCCCTTGTGAGGAGAAACAAATCCTGAACTGAATGATCATTTGGTTTGGACAAACTATTAAGATATTAATAAAGGGGATGACGTATGTATAAGATTTTTCGCTGGGGCTGAGCAGTTTGTACATATCAAAGACGAAAAGCTTCGCGATTTGCCTTATGTATATAGCTATGGAGATGATCATAGAAGCCGTAATGCTTTAGATTGAAGACTGTTAAAGTGTTGTAGTTGTGAAGTAGTGTACAGTGTCGCTTTTTGAAGGTAAACTAATTTAATTGCAGCAGAGATTTGTATAATTTTATAATTGGAAGCAGGTGCCACGTCTTTTGTATCAGAAAATTTCCACAGAGTTCTGTTTAACTGGAACATCTCTTACGACAATTTTCCGTTCTTGTTTCTTTGAAATTTATTTGTTTGAATCCTATCATTACCTTATGTTTAACTTTTCCCCAAGCACTTATGTCACGGGTTTTCATAGTTTGTCTTTTAGATGTTTTACTATTTGCACAATCCACTAACAAGTATTATTTGTCTTTCCCAATGCTGCCCATTCCAACCACGTGTAGCTATGTACCGACCACGCCAGTGTAAGACATTCAATTATATCATACAACTTTATCCTTATTACTACATTTTGTTTGTGCCTTGTGTTTTGTGATTGCAGTGTCTGCCAAACTGTTTTCTGCATTAATTCCTTGGCTTTCTGTTGTGTTCGCTTTATTTACCTTCAATCATCTATCATCACATCTTTGTAACTTATATACCTCACATCAAACATACATTAATGCGCGTAGTTTTGTTTGGTCATTGTTTAAAGTTGCATAGTTACATTAAAATTCTTGAGCATCACTTTTGACTTTATTCACTGTAAAAAAAGAAACAAATGCAACTCTAACCAGCTGACATGCTGTAAATAAAGCCTGAATAACTTTTAAACTGAAAGCAGGATCTAATCAACATTTATATCACAGGGATGAAAAGGAGCCACTGAAGGACACAAACGACGATGCTATCAAGAGGAACTCTTCAGTTGAATTCGACGGACACCGAGTGTATGCAACCAGTGGCGGGCCAATCATTGGAAAGAATTCCGCAGTATAAGGACTCTGTACAGTTAAAATGAGATTTAATTATCATGAATGTTTAATCGTCAAAACTTGGTGTTACATTCGATATGCTTGTGTATATGTGAGCGCGACCAGTATTTTAAACTGCCAAAAGTTTACTTAAGTATTCAGCTTTACTATTTCAATCTTATTCATCATCACATATTCTCTATATATTTTTATAATGTTTAAATATAATCATGCGAATCATATTTTATACGATTTTCTAGAGTTTTGTTGTTAAAGGCAATGATTTTGTCTTTTTCAATGGAACTTTAATACACTCTACACATTTCTTGAAAGATATAGCTGCTTCAAGAGGTACTAAATGTGCCTTTTAGTATATTTCTTATAATGAGGGTATTATATTTTAATGTATATAGGATAATGTATATGTAACGACACACGTCAAAATATTATTTTTATCAGCAAATATTTTATCAATGAATATATAAAAGACAATTATTTTTATATTTTTCTCTATTTCTATTCCTTTTTCATATATTTTTAATTTTTTACTTACTATCTTCGTAAGTCATCACTTCACATAGGTATTATAAACTTGACCATCATGATATTAAAATAAAAATCAAATGAATGGAAGAAAATGGACACTATTTTGCAAATCGTTTTAGTTATTAAGTTGCCTTTAATTTTAATGAAAAAATCTGAAACTATAGCGTATAAGTTAACATAGGCTTTGTAAATAAATAGTTAAGACTGTACATATTTTCTATTCTTACTGTTTTAAATGTCTCACATGATACAATCTCAAACAAGGTTTAATGATAATAGGAGCCAGAAAGAAACTGTTATTAATTTTCCAAATATGAGACAATCTTATAAGGACGCTTGCTTATGTCAGTATAAGCTGCCTAGGTGTCATGTTTAATTTTATAAACAAAATCGTTAGTTAGGTAATGTATACCTGTTAGATGATTTAAGACTATTTAGATATTCCTACTTACTGTAATGATTTAGGTATGATAAAGCACAATACACATGAAGTTTAGAAGTCTTCTAATATTATACACAAATGCAGTCATCACAATGCAATAAACCGTAGTACTTAACACTTTGATACACTTAAACTTTTCATGTACTTATCTACACATATTTTTATACTTCTGATCTCGATATTAGTTTTAATATTCTACTTCTTAGCTTTAAGAATTTATTATCTTCTTTATTTTATGTGTATTGTGCCAGCTCATTCGAATCAGACTGCTAACTTTAATCAAGTATACAACCATGTTTATAAAATTCATTAAATAATTTAGCAGTCGGTTCTAATAGAGCCGAAAACGTTTTTATAACCGCTTAATATATTAAGATATTTTTATCATAGTATTTATCTACATCTTGTACCTAAACTTTCACATTTTATGATTTTGAAATTTCATGCAGCGCCTTTGATAAAAAAAAGAATTTATGAAGTATTCGTAGGTTAATGTTTTGGAAATAAATGTTAAGTATATGTTTGCTGATATATCGATTGTTTGTTAGTGCAGCTGAATGATGTCACTTTGGAAAAGGCGTTGGCAATAAATAGTTCGAGAAGTTTCTAAAACTCACTGAGCAGGTATGACTCAGAACTGCTAGTCTTGAGTCGTCTTGAAACTATAATACCAGGCATTAAACTTGTCTTGTAAATCCAACAATCGATTTCAATTTATCCATCAAATAGCAACAAAGTCTGCCTCAATAGATACAATTTAGGGCAATTGAATTACATGTTTCATTGAACAAATTGCAAATTGAAGAGACACAAAAACTTCAGCATAGTCGTTTGCTTCCTCATGTACAAGCTTAAATGTTATTCGTATGTAAGGTATGACTGTCTGCTTTTAGTGGCCGGGTAATCGACAGGACGAAAAGCGCATTTTTATATGAAAATAAATGTATTGAAAAGATTTCTGTGTATCATTTTGGACATCCTAATAAAGTGATTTCCTGGGGTTAGTATCAAATTGGGGGAATATGTATGGGTAAGGAAATGAAAGCAACACAAAAAGCCATTTCATGATATTTGTAATTTGTTTTTGAAAAGAAGTTACAAAGGTGAAAACATGTCTTATTTTACGCTTCATTAATATTAATTTGCGTTATAAATAGAGCTATTATGAAATAGGGACGCCCAAAAAATTTGTCGACAAAGAGACATGATTTATTCTTGTTACTGTAGCGGTACAAAAAGCTATGCTTTTTAATCGTTATTGTAATAACAATGTAATCTTTAGTGAGGGGATGAAGTGAACAGACGGGGCCCGCAGTTTGCGGACAATGAAGCAAATGTTGTGCAACAGCACTTAGGAGCGTATTAACTGTAGTGATGGGCTTAGTTACGCTAGTCGATTAGTGCCAAAAAGGCTGATTGGAAGTATAATGACGAAGCTGTAACAAGCGTAGTACTTACATTGTCAATGATATTGGAAAAATATCTCTTACGAATCAGAAGTTTACAAGACATAATTCATAGATGAGATAATTATGTTAAGATAAGAAAAACTTCAAACATTATCATGAATTTTTATTTAATGAAGCAGAAATACAAACGACGCTATGTTTATATCTTTGGAAAATAAGAACAAAGCAGTGACACAAAGTAATTTCTCATCGAAAACATTTTATAACGCATGTAAGTAACCAGTCAACTAGAACCAAATTTATTGAATGCCATGGAACCTATCGACTTCAGATGAGCCGTGACGCAGTTAGCAGCACTATTTCGCAAAAGCAATGCGTCACGCTTGATCCACAGGGTGCAGTCAATCTCTGCGGTCTATGCGTGAGGCGAAGGACACAATGACGCACCCTGTTTCTGTTATAATTTATTTTTCACTGACATTCACTGTAGGGGGACCGTGCGTGCTTTATCTAGCGAGACACCGAGGAAAGTGGAGTGGATCTTGGTAAGTATAGTCACAATCTTCAAGCTGAAAATCTCAAAGGTCAAAAGTAAGATCGTAAATGACGATATAAAGCTACAATGATAAATAAAGGAAATCGTGCTAATTGTGTAGATTTCTTATCGTTACAGACATCATTAATCATTGTACTTGACAGGCCTGTCATCAACGGATATTATACTGTCCTAAATGAGGGAAATGACCAAATGAACACGGAAACTTCGGGAGAAATTTTTATTTAACTTAGAATAGAATACTCTTTATTATGTAGAACATATAAGTAGTAGTTATTTTTTTCATTGAAATGGAGTGGTTGACTTCATGTGTCCGTCAAGCCTCACTTCAGTTTCTGATATCAAGTGACCATTTTAGAACTTTTGGCATCATTGAGGTGTGCATTTGAGCTCTGCAGTTTAATTTTGCGACTTCATCACGTCACCTGAATCCGAATCTCTTCATTAATATTTTGTTCCAAAAAAACTTCACGTTTCAACTTATTATGTTATTAATTTCCAAAACCTCAGAAAATTTGATTCGATAATAATTTAATTTATTCTCGTAGGTACCTAGTCACCCTACTCTAAGCCCATATTGGTTATCGCTGCAACAATTAGGGCGTCCACGCGGCCGGCTTATTTTCGCTCCGACTAACTTCCCTTTCAAATAATTGCCCCAGTAGCAGATGATACGGATTACTAACGGGGCACAGCCCTAAACACAATAGAAAGTAATACAGGTCGACTCATTTCCGATACAAGTTGTCATTCCGTAAAAATACACCCCTAAAAAGTTGATGCCCCTTTTTAATTAGGGGTCGTATTAAAAGGATATGTTTAATATTACTTTTGTAAATGATCCCTGTTTGAAATTAGTTTGCGAAAGTAGTTTTTGGAGTAGGCAACTGATACAATGATTTGATTGGGGGAGTCCTTAACACGGTAGGTATACCGATTATGAGAAAATAAAAAATAATAATTCCAAAAAAATACAACCGACTTCCAAATTATTATTATTTTTTTTTTTGGTAACCCACACATAACAATACCACTGAAAAGTCACAGGAAAGCATAATATGCAATTTCGTTTACTTGGATGACAGACCAAATACGTTATCTAAGTAGACGAATTCCAGCTATTTCGATTGAAAAGCCAAATGATAAAATTTAAATGGAATCAATCGAATCTTTCAAATAAAACAAGATTTTTTCAAATCGGTATATAAATAAATAAAAATAATAATATAAATGTATGACGGAGTTAAACCACCAAACATAAAAAGTACAATCTAATTGAGAACCTCCTTATTTTTTAAGTCGGTTAAAACTGTCATTATTGAAATCGAAAAATACAAAGATATGGCTGTGCAACGGGTGATAGTGATGATAACGCTAAAGAAAAAAAAAATTTTGTACAACCTGAAAAAAACTTGAATAAGGTGGGGCGGTGGTGGTGGAGAATTTAGAATACAACTGTATTTGCAACTTATTTATCTAAGGGTCGATTTTTCAAAAGTTAGAACATTTTTACCTATGGAATAAAATTGGTGGGTTGACATAGTTTGTCTTAGCATAGAAAATTGGTCAATCAGCCATACATTTATTCTTCAGTCTTTTTTAAGCTATTGCATAGCTTCTATCGCGGGCCTTGAGCGTGGAGACCGAATCCAGAAATTCCGTAACGAAAAAAACCTACCACCCCCCACTCCGACCGGTACAGCGTTGACACTTTTTAGTTTTACTTTTTACTTTTTTTTAGCTCAAAGTGTAACTTGGATTAATATCAAAGAAAAAAAAAACAAAGAAAAAAATACTGCATAAATAAAATAAATATATAATTATAATTGCATAAGTTGATAAAAAATGCTATGCAATAGCTTTACCGCGGCAGTCTCCGAGTGCCACACGTCTTTTTTTTTCAAAGATTGAAATATTTATACTAAACAAAATCAACTAAAATGCTAGACAGATTAAGGTATCCGCCCTAATGACTAAATTGTCTCATAAAGTTGTTACGAACAATCGTCCTTGTAATTAGATGTAATATATTCTGTGAAACAGCAGATCTCATTTAGTAAATAGGAGCTCTCCGTCTAATTGCACCAGATTAGTTCAGATTTAGTACTTTACACGTGAACGGGCGACTAGTCCCGCCTGTGGAGGATACTATTTAGTGTTGATCTAAATGGTTTACTTTTCAAATAATTATTCACAAATCGTCTAGAAATAGGTTTTTGTTGTGGTTTAATCCTAAAATGACAGACAATGCACAGCTGAAACTGGTCGTAGTAAACTGAATTTTTTTATGTAGCTTCCCTACTATCCGTAAGGGAGCACTAAGAGACGATTTCCCGAAATTCTAACGGGAACGGGAAAAACTGGGATGTGAGCGTACGATGACGTGGGCAAAAGTTAATTATCTATTAGTTGACCCTTTCATTACTGCTCCACTCCTATTTGTCTTAGCGTGATGATTTATAGCCTATAGCCTTCCTCGATAAATCGGCTATCTAACACTGAAAGAATTTTTCAAACCGGACCAGTAGTTCTTGAGAGCGCGTTCAAGCAAACAAACAAACAAACTCTTCAGCTTATAGCTATAGATGTAGATAAGGTTTCGAAAAGTTTCAAATCAAAGGTTTAAGATAATAAGCCTTTGATTTGAAAGTTTTCGAAACTCCGTCGAACTGCCTAGCCTTTTTCTAAATATTTTGGGGTCAGTTCCCAGTCTAACCGGATAGAGCCGAGTGCCAGTATTTTACATTGTGCGACTGCCTATTTGACCTCCGCAACCCAGTACATGTGTAACAAGGTACTGTTGCAACATAGATGTCAGAAACTCTGGCTTCTGATTGTTCATAACGATTATACGTATAATGTCTTCAAATGACAGTCAGGAGGGGAGGTCTATGACCAGCAGTGAACGTCTTTCGGCTGAAATGATGATGATGACCGCTGAGACTGTTGCCTCACGTTCTTTCTGCGGGTCTAAAAAGACCACTTTAGTAGAATCACATCTCGCTACCCGAAACTGTTAAATTTTCCCAATCAACCTTGAACCTAATGTTATAGCGATAAAGATTAAATTTGACAGATTGTTGTTTGATTATATTATTATGATCCTAATATGATTCTACTAAACTAATATATTCTGGGCTACGATGATGTTTCGGTATAAACGGATAGTCGGCTATTAACGGATCGCTCTCGACAAGCACTGTTTAACATCCACGCATGCGGTTGATGTTACTTGGCCAAGGGCCTCTCAGACTTCCAACCCTTTAAAACTATCCAACTAATACGAAGATCAATACATAAAGAATATCCCTCAATTCAATGCTTAGTTTACTACCTAATATCAATCTACAAACATTATAGGAAGGAACCAGTAATTAGTTAAATATATATTTTACCAGTTGACCCGCGCAACTTCGTCTGCTCCGCTCCTATTGGTCTTAGCGTGATGATATTTAGCCTACAGCCTTCCTCGATAAATGGGCTATCTAACACTGAAATAATTTTTCAAATCAGACTAGTAGTTCCTGAGATTAGCGCGTTCAAGTAAACAAACAAACAAACTCTTCAGTTTCATATTATATTGGTATAGATTATCTAACCAAGTAAATATTAAATTTCACACCAAAACAGATTAATTCTCCCACCGACGACAAACAAGCAAATGCCGTATAACTGCTAAAATCCCACTAATTACGACACAGCAGTAGGTAATGTCGCGAGTATCACGGTATAATCAGATTGTTTCCAGCAAAGATAATATAATTACTAATGGTGAGTGCAGCATACGTGCTCTATCAATTTAGCTCCAATATTGACAAGGTACAACGGTGTGCCATCCATCAATGTGCCATGCTACCCCTCTGACTGGCGAGGGTGATAAAACAACCTTGATGCAAGGGCTTTGCCGAGTTAACAGAAAAAAAAACAACTTCGAATTTCATAAAATATTGGAAAAAGAATGAGCCTTTTGTTTTGACGCAGAATAACGAACCTCGTGGGTTGAGATTGCATTCTCAAAAATTTTCAACCCTGTCAGAGAATGTCAACATTTATTTACAAAAAAAACACGGTCCGTGACTCTTAACGCTATACTATGTATGATATGACAGCCGAAACTTGTGCTCAGCGAAATTGCGCACTCTTGAATCCTTTCCCTCCTTTCTTCTGGTGCCAGTCCAAATTTGGTCCAATTTTAAAACCGCACGGCAAACATTTTTGAATTGTCTACTGTAAAACCTACAAATAGTATAAGTGTTCCAGTCTTGCGAGAAACGTCTGTGCGATTCCACCTGAGAACGACTGTGCGATTCCAGTCATTGCATTAAAGTCGTTTAAAAATTCAGCAAGCTAGAAAAAGAGAATATCCCCACGGACATTCTCTTTTTCAAGCTGGCTCGCTTTCACAAGAAAAGGAGCGACTTTAATACTGCAAAAAATGGACGCATAGCTAAGAAAAATGATTCTGAATTATCTTAAAAATTCTTGTTATTTTTGAGTAAAGTTAGTGATAATATGTTTTAGGTATCAATAGGTACCGATTGTGCAGAACAGATGGTCGATGGGGCTGAAAAGTTATGGAGTGGCGACCGCGTACCCACAAGGTAATAAGGTCTCCCACAAGCTGGACCGATCGCCTGGTGATAGTTGCGGGTAGCCGATGCTGCGACACTTAGGGGAGGCTTATGTCCAGCAATGGGCGTTTTTTGTCTAATATGATGATGAAACAGATTGTGTTTATTTCTTGCTTCATAAGTTTAGGCGACATTTGGGAAGGCTTATTCCCAGCAATGATAGTTTTTTGAAATTTTACTTACTTTTATAACATTATAAATGTGAAATAAAATGTGTATGTCTGTATGTTTGTTACTTCTTCACATCTAAACGGTAAAATGGGTTAGGTTAAAACCTGGCACATGGTTCGAACATGTCGTGGATAAGAATGTAGCGGCATCAATTCCGCCACAAGAAAAAACCAACGGAGCAAATCAACATCGCAACAAAAAGAACCGCAACGCCATCTATCCAACTAGCAGAGAACTACGCCGTTAAAATCCTGCATCGCGCAATCATAGTCTACCGTGCGATTTGAACATATACATCAGCCCGAATGTCAACTATCGGGCAGTCGCCCACACCGGACACAACCGTCCGTTCGGAGGATTCTTCCTTTTCAATGGAGGTTTGCGGGATTTTAATCTCTGTTCCACATACCTCTAAACTAAAAGGTTATAGGACACTTTTTATCTTGGTAATAAATTCAAGGGTTTAATTACTTTTTATGCTGTTCCGGCCGATGTCTCTCAGACAACGCCGGCTGTCGCTGAAAACCAACGCTGTGGCTCTGTTAGTCACGTATGTGACGCATATCTTCCTAACTTGCATGCTATGCGTCATGCAATGCGAAAATAAACTCTATTTATTTCTTTTTAACCGACTTCAAAAAAGGAGGAGGTTCTCAATTCGGCACGTATTTTTTTTATGTTTGTTACCTCATAACTCCGTCATTTATGAACCCGATCTAAAAAAAATTTGTTTCATCTGAAAGAGTATACTTCTCAATTGGTCCCATTGTCACCATGTCAGAATCTGATGATGGGATCCCACGAAAATCGAGGGCAACCCTCAAATTTTATAGGCACTTACAATGTTTTACATGAACTTTCTAACGAAATTCAGATATTTGTGCCTGGTAATTATTATTTCATATTGCTGAGCTGATGATGAAAGGTATAAATTAGGATCTGATGATGAGATCCCATGTAAAATGTTTGTTCAGCGAATCTTTAGCCAATTGTCAGACGATTTGGTTGATTCTTTTTTTTTTTGAAAATGTATTTTCCTGGACTGGTCTCGTTTCAATTTGGTGAAGATCTGACGAAGAACTTCGGAGGTAGGCAACGGAACCCTTCAATCAAAGGGTAAAAAAAAGGCAAAAAAAAAAAGGCAAAGGCAAAGGAAAAAGGCAAAGGGATCGGGATTGCAGTTCTTAACATTGCGCCGGTACGCTGTTAATGGGTACGCAGGTACCTAGGTACCACTAAAAAGTGAAAAATAAAAAACTTTTTTATAAAAAATACAACAGACTTCCAAAAACAAAACACTACAAGGTACAAAATAACTTCTGAAGAAAGAAAAGAACTTTAATTTCGGAAGTCGGTGTCAAAAAACGAAAAATACCCAAACACACCTATTTTATACCTTGTACTGTTTTGTTTTTGGAAGTCGGTTGTATTTTTTGTAAAAAAGTTTTTTGTTTCATGGGATCATCGAGATCAAAAGTATGCAACATAATTATGTTATCCAACTTTATATATTTTTTACTTTTACGCAGATAAAGTCGCCGGCAGACGTTACTGATATAATAATAATGATATTTCTGGCTATTCCAGCTTAAGTTTGAACCTTGGAAAAAGATCACATACGAGGAAAACTCATCTTTTTCAACGCAAACATAATGATAATAGTTCAGCGGAAGAACGTTCTCAGTGAAGTTTATAAAAATGGCAAACCATAATTTTTCCCAAGATAAATCTTTGCACTATAATTTTAAGGAGATTCAAAGAGTTTTACAAATGAAAAGCTCTCCTTTGTGACATATTCTTTTGAGTTCCTACTTGCTATCTATGTGAACTACTTTTTTGTTAGCATCCAGATAAAACCGACTTCCAAAAACAAAACACTACAAAGTAAAAAATAACTTTAATTTCAGAAGTCGGTGTTTTTGGTTATTTCGTTTTTGAACACCGACTTCCGAAATTAAAGTTATTTAGTACCACCAAAAAGTGAAACCACAAACATAGCGTGCCGGCGTGATGTCATGTTATGAACTGGTGTAAACGATCAACTGATATGCGATTTCAAAAATCCATATCCATTTGCTATCATTTATTGAAGAGTTCCGTTGCCTACCTCCGAAGTTCTTCATCAAATCTTCACCAAATTTAAATAGGACCAGTCCGAAAAAATACTCAACCAAACAAAAAAAGAATCATCTAAATCGGTTAACAATTGGCAAAAATATCGCTGAAAAAACATTTTCATGGGATCCCATCATCAGCTTATCAACATGAGATGATGATTACCAGGCACAAATATCTGAATTGCGTTAGAGAGTTTATGAAAAACATTGTATGTGCTTATAAAATTTGAGGGTTTCCCTCGATTTTCATGAGATCCCATCTTCAGATTCTAACTTGGTGACAATGAGACCACCTCAGGACTATCGCCTTTCAAATAAAAAAAGATTTTTTTAAATCGGTCCAGAATTTGCGGAGAAATCGGTGAACATACATAAAAAATAAAAATTACATGCAGCCGAACATAGGGACCTCCTCCTTTTTGAAGAAGTCGGTTAAAAACTGCTTTTGTACATGTAACTAGATGAACCAAAAAAAAGAAATTTCCTTGTGAAATTATCATCAGCTCATCAATTCTTTTTTGACCTGCGTGCGCGTTTTGATACGGTGTCACTCAAACACCCTCTCCATCTCATGAGTGGTTCACAAAAACGTCATCCAATATAGCGGATTTTGATCTAATTCTAAAGAGTTTTCGATTTTACGTGATACTTAAAAAGACTTTGTCGCTAAACGTATTTCAAACAAGTAATCGACGAATGGAGGAACTATTTTATCTACTCTTGGGTAACACGATACTCCAAGGCTGCTTTTCCTCCAGAGATGTGCCATGCAACGTTACTATGAATGCGTTTGAAATCCACCAATCATATTCAATGGTTTATATAGCATAGCACTGGTGGAAACTGAGCGTTTTTACTATGCTTGTTATGAGGTGTACAAAAAAATATATAATACATAAATAAATAATTAAGCTACGTCTTTTATATGGAAGAATGCGTGCTATGCAAGCAATGGATGCAAGCTATGGATGGTCGCGAGTTGTGTAACTTTGTGCAGAGCAGTGCATGCAGTCCCTATTTTCGATATGTCGCATAACTCGAGCTGCGCATCTTCCCCGCAAAGCTACCGTGCGGCGGCGCATTTTCATAGCACATCTTATAAAAACAAAGAGCGTACATAATAAAGAGCATTCTATTCTATTCTTCAGTACACACGGTCACATAGTTTCGTAGCTTAGCGTTTGCATTCTCGCAGCATAACTGCATAGCACATCTCTGGTGGAAAGGCATTAGGCACAAGTGGTGTCAGATTTTCTGGCTTCTGGCATTACGACTATCAAAGATGACAACCAGGACCAACGGTTAAACGTGCTTTCCGAGGCACGGAGGAAACTCGGACTGTAACGGTTGGTCACCCATCCACGGATCAACTTCATAGAACGCCGCTTTACCCCGAAGATCGAACCGTGCTTGTGGTATATGTACATAGTAGACCCTATGTGTTCCGTATGTGTATTTTTAAAATGTAGGCGTGACACGTGTCGACCTCGTACTTAATATATTGGTTTACTATCACAACCTTGTCTGTTACCGAGAATCACTGTAATTGTTGTTGTCGCTGGTATATTTATAACCGCTAATAATTATAACAATATTTACCAACGTCAATGTGGTTTAATGAGCGAAAAGCTCCTAATAGCTCCGCTTCCTAATTATTATAAGCCTCTTTAGAATGTCTAATGATACAAGTCGCCCACCCACTTGTCAATCATTAACATCTCTAAATAAGTTTCGTGGAAAATCTATATTTCAAAACTAATTATATAACTGAGAAAGTAACTCTGTGAGTCTGTCTGGCTGTTTGTTAGCTTTTCACTTCTTAAAAGGAAATGCGGGCGGATAGATTTTGTATGTAAAAAGTCATAATTCGAGGTTTCGCTCTCACCTGTTTCCTCCTTCAACATTGGACCGATTTAAAATGTATAAAATTGATAATAGTTCAATACCTAAATTACAGGAATAACTACAAGAAATCTATAGTGTTCAAATATACAACAATGAAATTCGTTTGGATTCCTTTGCACGCGAGCCCGACTCGCACTTTTTTCCGAATTCACGCGGGTGAAGCCACTCGCAGAAGCTAACACCAAATAATCATTTAATTCTGTCACAATCAGGCTTTTCCACTTTCAACTAGCTACATAGACAAAACGGGTACCTGATTTCCTGTTCACAAAGTAGTATCTTTCAGGTTTTGTTTAAAAATAAAAATGTCATAAAATTACTTACCTGTGCCACGTTCACGGTACAAAGAAAGCTTAGAATTTTTAATTTCAAATTCCCTCCTGTCATACAGGCGAGTTTAAACAACATGTTGATATGAATAAAAAGCTTTGCGCAATCCAAAAATTCTTCACCATACCTGAACCTCGATGTAGATAATATCTCCGCAAGATGAAACTCATTTCAAACTGGGTAATTAAAATCCTTTAGACGAAACGAACTCCTAAGAGTTTCATTTTCACAGTGTATTTTACTTTAAGAACAATATCCTGAAGAAGATAAACCGTTATGACGAAAAATAGAGATCTGCTACGGATTTATTTGCATAGTAGCTATGAATACTCCGACTAACTGTTTATTTCTAGACGATTAAGTTGATAGTCTTTATCTTGCGAAAATCTTTATGGAAATTGGATCGGCTTTATGAAGCTTTGGCCGTGGAATAGTGATCTCATGTTTTAAGATTGCAATTTCTTAACATTTTTCTTTTTAGCTTATTATGGACAAAATCATGGTAATCTTCCACTGCAGGCCAAATACCAATCATCCTGACACTGTGTACAGTAACCGTATCTACCCTTTCTAATACAAGTTTCTATATATCTAACGTCAAAATAGTGCGGTGCGTCATCACTCAAAGGAGATTAAACTTTTTTCTCCGCTGCGGAGTTATTGCAGCATTCAATAATTGGCAGTATGGGGAGCATAGGGGGAGTCTAGTCACTCGTCTAGACGCCACGTTTATAAATAAAGAGAAACGTCAAAAACAAACGCAAAGTTTTAGTGCAAGGCGACGTTGACGCACCCCCGTAAATGTTCTTTTCCTGTAAAACTTTCGGGCTCCGAAAATAAAAATGATATCCGTTGAAATGATAACAAATTGACGCCTCTCCCGCACGCTTTATTTTCTACTATCTGTTTTCATTTTTTCAGGAAAATGAAACAAAAACGTACGTAATGGACGTGATAGAGTGGATTCGGTCGGTAGTTCCAGTGGCTTTTATTGAATTTTCGCTGAAGTGTCTTAAATTATTTTATCAGTCGTCGTTCAGTGGATTTAGTAAGGTCAGGAGTTATCGATTTTGCCTTGAGAGCTGTCAAGGTAACAAAGCTTCAACGAAAATATGGCTGCAATGTTTAGTTCATATATATCTTAAGAATTTATTGTGCTGGGATGTTTAAATTAAATAATGAGATACGAGTATACCAAGGGGTATACAGTTTTAAGCTAAGCAGATTGATCCGAAGTTAAAAATTTGTGTTTTCCTAGAAGTCCTTTAATTTCACATTTAATAGGATTAACAAGCCAAAAAGTAGTCGGAAGGTAATAATGATTACGTATTCGTTCCTATAATAACTTGTATTAACTCTTTGAGCACCGTTCTCTTCGTGGGTTCGTGGGTTCGCGGCTGACGCAGTAAAACTTTGAAAGCCCATTTCCCTCGAATCTCGGTTAATATTAAACATATTTTTCTTTAGATGTTAAAATGTTGGTTTCGTCCTATGATTAAGGAAATTAAAAAAAAAAACTGTAACAGAAATAACGGTTTTCAGGTTTCTTTTTACGTCACCATTCTAGTGTTTTTACAAATACATAAAAACTAAATTTTGACCAAGTTTGTTTCATTTTAAATGCTTAGTAGATAGGTAAGTTAAGATATAAATACATATTTACATAGATAAATACATATATGTATGTATCTTTGACAGCATGATTAGTTGCTAGAGAAAAAACTAAGTGAGCGATTTGGTCGAAGCTACAAAATAATTTTTGTCCAACCGACAGGCCGATCGCACTTTGGGAATGGCTGTTTCCCAAAGTGCCCACTTTGGGAAACAGCCATTCCCAAAGTGCGATCGGCCTGTCGGTGCGTGCTGCTTATGCAATCCTATATAAACAACATAATATTTATTTTATTTTCATTTACGGTTTCGCGCGTAATAGATAAGCAGTACCTACTTAAGTTCAACACTAACTTGCGTATTTCTCAAAACAAAACAATGTCGGAAGTAAAAAAGAAGAGACGACAATCCTGTGCAGAATATATTAAATTCGGATTCATTGAAAATCCCACAAACCCATCGTCGCCTCTGGGCCTTCTATGTATAAAACATTTTAGAATGAAGCAATGAAGCCTTCAAGACTGCAAGATCATTAATCCATATATCATCTAGATAAGAAAGACAAGAATGTAGCATATTTTCAAGACCTAGAGAAGAAGCGTAATACTCAGCCAAGTGTAGCAAAACTATTTTCGGCGGCTGCTAAACAAGATGACGACGGTTTTCGAGCTTCGTACAATATCTCTTTGTTAATTGCTCAAAAAGGCTGACCACATAACATCGGACAAGAGTTAATTTTTCCAGCAATAAAGGAAGTACTACTACTGTGCTTCGCTTACTGTGCTTGTTTGCTGAAGCGCACGTTGACTGTTTTTATACTGTGATGCGGAAGCGGTGCGCATTCCTGGTCAGAAGGGTGCGGGGCAGCGCCAACAGCATCCTGTCCATGATAGCAAGTAGGCTAGATTGTGCGATTGTGAAACACTGCTGCTGGGTATCAGCTGGGCATGTCGCCTTGCAGCAGTGATGTCGCAATTTTGTGTTGTTAATGTATTACTAACATAGTTTGTAAGCTTTTTGTTACTAACACTTTTGAGTCTTGGTACCTACTTGTAATAAATGTTATTATTATTTTTTCATGTTTTTGACTTCTCGGGTCCCTAGAGACCCGGTCCTTTGGTAGGCGTACGAGGGGCCGAAGCTAACTCGCAGAGGCCTCTTTAGACATTTCAAATGGAATGGGACACCAACCGACGATTATCCCTGTATGCACTGTGAAAGTATAGCCGAGGACAATTCCCGGTTGGAGCAAGACTATTGCAGAATATGGAAACAAAAGATGAAACGCTATGGGTTTGGCTGGTTTAGTGGACTAATAATCGTTTACTATGGAAAAACTATTGGCCCCTGCCTGACCATTGACAATTAAAACGGCTTTAAAATAGCAGGGGGTGACTTGCACACTCAATAAATGCCCTCCCCGAAAAGGGTCGCTAGCACAAAGTAACGTAGCGCCAAGGGGGCAACATATCTTGAGGTGCTAGAGGAGTGGAGAAGTATACCAGGGCTATCAGGACAATCTCGGTGTACGGTCAAGATCCCTACCAGCACCTTACTGGATTATACATCCTTCTCCCGAGCACGTTTGCTCTTGCAAATCTCCACTCAGACCGGCCGATTAAGGCAAGAAAGAGGTGGGAGCTCTGTTCCTCGTCAGTTTTCACCCCGGCCAGCCAATAAAGGCAAGCCGGAAATGAGGAATTATTATTATTATTATTTGTGTTTTTGACATTCTCGGGTCCCTAGAGACCCGGTCCTTTGGTAGGCGTACGAGGGGCCGATGCCAACTCGCAGAGGCCTCTTTAGACATTTCAAATGGAATGGGACACCAACCGACGATTATCCCTGTATGCACTGTGAAAGTAAACCCAAGGACAATCCCCGGTTAGAGCAAAACTATTGCAAAATATGGAAACAAAAGATGAAAAACGCTATGGGTTTGGCTGGTTTAGTGGACTAATTACTACTACTATGGAAGAACTATTGGCCCCTGCCTGACCATTGACAATTAAAACGGCTTTAAAATAGCAGGGGGTGACTTGCACACTCAATAAATGGGCCCCCCGAAAAGGGTCGCTAGCACAAAGTGACGTAGCGCCAAGGGGCAACATATCCTGAGGTGCTAGAGGAGTGGAGAGGTATACCACGGCTATCAGGACAATCCCGGAAGTACGGTCAAGATCCCTACCAGCACCTTACTGGATTATACGTCCTTCTCTCGAGCACGTTTGCTCTTGCGAATCTCCACTCAGACCGGCCGATTAAGGCTAGAAAGAGGTGGGAGCTCTGTTCCTCGTCAGTGTTCACTCCGGTCAGCCAATAAAAGCAAGCCGGAAATGAGGAACAAGAATTCTCCCTGGAGATCAGGTCCGTGGGGTCGCTAGTGCCCAACAGTTCGCCACAAAACTGCCTTGCGGATTTATTATTATTATTATTATACACCGGCCGCAGATATTATCCGAAAAATTCCTTTGAGTAATAATTCTGTGCAAAGATGAATTGATGAAATAGCTGAAAACATTGAAGGATCATTGTGCGGTCACCTGAGGACAAGTCAATTCTCAATTCAGCTCGATGAGTCCACTTTACCAACTAATGAAGCATTGTTGCTGTCTTACGTGAGGTTTATTAAATATGTGAAGAACTATTATTTGCTAGAAATTTGGAGACCGATACTAAAGGCGAAAGCAATTGGAAAAGTTTTGTAATGAGAAAGAGATTCCCTTGAAAATTTTTAATCAACTGATTTAATCTTTTTCAAGGGAATCTCTACGGATGGCGCTCCGGCTATGACAGGGTGCCATAAAGGCTTCGTAGCGTACTTAAAAAATAAAATTCCAGATGTCCTTGCTGTACATTGCGTTATTCATAGACAACATTTGGCTGTTAGAAACATAAGTGAACGACTATTTCAATCACTGCAATATGTCATCAAAGCAGTCAATAAAATCCGCAACAGCTCTTTGAATGATAGATTATTTCATCAACTTTGTGTTACTAATGACGAGGATTTTAACCGTTTGTTTTTTCATACTGAAGTTCGTTGGCTATCAAGAGGCAATTGTCTGACTCGATTTCACAATCTGTTTAACTTTGTGATAAAGTTCTTGGAAATTAAAGATTCAGAATTGCACAACAAGCTCATTACATCAAAGTTTGAAATAGCTTACATGACAGACCTGTATAAATTGTTCAACGACATGAATCTCCAACTGCCAGGCGATGAACTAAATTCAATTAAAACAAAATACGTCGTTGCTGCTTTCGCAGCCAAATTGCTTCTACACAAAAAAAATATGGGCAGACGTGAGTTTCACAATTTTCCGAATTTATCAGTATCCTGCAGTAACGACAATTTGTTTGCCTACTGCCAACATTTGGAAAACCTCCACATTGACTTCACCGAACGACACCAGGACATTTTGAACTTGGAAATAACAGACTGGGTGTTGGATCCGTTTTCAAGTGTCAACACAGCAATGTCACCTCAGCTGGAAGAAGAACTTATAGAATTGACAACAAACGAGGAAAGTTCAAAAATGGTTACCAAGAATTTTGGCTACAAAAACCGATCCCGCAATTGTACCCTGGATTGTGGTCAATCGTTCAACGATTCTTGATAGCATTCCCATCGTCATATTTGTGTGAACGTGGATTTAGTACTGTGGCAACACTGCTTACTAAAAAGAGAAATCATGAGCATGTTACCGAACGTGGCGACTTGCGACTGTTCTTGAGTAAATTGGAACCTGATATCAACAAACTTATTAAACAACATCAGATTCATCCTTCTCATTAGTTTTATTTATAAGAATCGATTATGTTTGTTTTATTTTGAATAAAAGATACTCTGTTTGAACACTATAAAGTTGCGTTTCAATAATCATTCTCATTGGCAGGTGTAGCTCGTAAGAGACTTGTTTGATTGTAAGAGAGTTTAACTTGAGACCGAGCGCCGTTGTGTATTACCTACTGCGCTCAGGTTTCAAAATAATTCTTGCGAGTTATAGTAAAAGCTCGTTTAGAATTAATGATTAATCTTCGCTTATATTGCTCATAATAATTGATTAATTTAATTTGAAGTTATAGTGGTCTTTAAGTGGGTGGAAAAATGGGGGCGCTATAAATAATTTAGTCTTAAAGTGGGAAGTAGACAAAATAAGTATGGGAACCCCTGAACTAAAGGATAACAGTGAGTTGAGTTGGTAAAAGATTAAGACTAAATGGTGTCCCTTAAAAAGCTACATTATAAAACCCTTAAAAAAACAGCAACATTTTTTAATTAACTCCAACAAAGGTAACCCATCTTACCCCACATATGTATGCATGATGAACAATGCTATAAATTATCGTAAACCCAACGTGGTTGGGCCTCATATTAATCTAATCGAGCCGTTGTTTGTCCGGGCGAGCCCACCGGACAAACAGAGGGCCCCGGATTATGACGTTACTCTAATTGACACCGTTATTTGGGTCCAAAACCTAAACAACGCACCATGTTGCGTGATGATGCATCCTGATTAGAATTTCTATTGGTTAAGCCAAAGCTGTTGAGTGTATTACCAAAATTGGACAAAGTTTGTACGGACTGATCCGAACAGGTGGTGTCAAATCAAAATTTTATCCAGTTTTGCAATTTTCGTTATTAAATTTTGACGTGGGCGCGCTTATTTTGGCTTTGTTTTCAATAATAATTGTCGTCCATTCAGAAAACTTCTCGTGTTTCATAAGTCAAAATGGAAACAAAACAAAGTGAATAATATGAAACTAAAAGTTTACTTACTCTGATTTAAATTAATGTTTTCGCCCTACTAAATAACCCTTACAATAATTTCTACAAGCGCCCTACATTTATCAAATCCGAATGTATAATTGGGAAGATTTATTACAAGTTTACATTCATACATCACATACGACAACACAAATCCCACATTACACACATCGGCATTAGTTTTCATTGTACCAGGCCCGCATGACGCAAAGGAGACTCACCGTGACCACGCGTTTATCAACATCGACACTTCGACAACATTCGTAGATTTTCGGGCCCTCACGAATCGGACGCAGATGGTCAAGCAATTGACCGGATCTGTTTCTATGAACAAAATCTTACCTAATGCCCGAATATTGCGGCCGACAGATGTTCGGTAGTTTGCCTATGGGTAACTGTCGGTAAGTTTGTTTAACTAACGGTAAGTAATAAATACATAAACGGAGATGTAGGACTGATTTATGTTGATAAAGAAGCAATTTAGTAGCCAAAATTCGAGTAATATCCTGAAACAATACGTATGGAACCTTTTTAGCAGTCGCAATAAATCAAAATATTCAACAAAAACTGTAGTAGTAGATAGTTTATAAGAAAGATTGAAGCTTGCAGAAAACTGAAACGTTGTTGAGGTTAAAGTTTATAGATAGCCTTCCGCTCTGCTTGGAAAAGTTATATCTTGATACAGTTTTTCGAGCACAATTCTTGAAGAAACATCCCTCACTTTCAACGAGACTTTAAATCGATTTAAACAAGTGAAACATGGTGATAGATAAATATAAATTTTGAGTGCTTATAATTTTTTTTAGCGTGAAAATTGGTCAACCGCGATCAACATTTTGTCAACAACATATACATTTCAATTTACACCTCAATACCAAGTCAATAGAGTAAAATCTCCCCAACCTACTAAGTAGTAAAGACAAATTCTTGACGTTAAAGAAAAACGATACATAAGATATTAACGAAAGGCCAAAGATTGCTATTGATATAGTAAAACAAAACAACCTTATTCATGCACTAATAGATAAACTCTGACAGTTCTAAAGTGCAAGTTCAATACACCCAGTATCAATCCGTGGTGGTTTGTGACAACAACCACCGTTACCAATCCCCCATGCATGATACCATCTAACAACAGATCAGGAATCCTTTGATTTGAGATCATACCCTTCGCTTTCGTCACACGAACAAATGTATGACAATCATAACTACCCAATCCGTATCTAATCGTTACACGCTTTATGTTCCTGTGAATGGCCTTTGACATGCTCTGTAATCCGTTCACAATACGATTTCATATCCAAGTTTACCACTATAAATACATCGTCATATTAGTACTGGCGATAATAATATGACGATGGTTATATTGGGCACAATTGAATAAATTGATCCGTGTAGGCCGTGCGGATAAAGTTACGTCACGAATTGGTATATGCTCTGTTTTTTTGGATAACCACATTATTATTGCAATCAAATGACGTTGGATGGTCGGATACTAAAATTAATCCGTGGAAGATTTCAGAGAATAAATTGTATTTGACATTTTTTTGTAAAAACTTTCTTGTAGAATTCAGAGTATTGTGCAATATAGCTCTTTAAGTTAATTAGGGATAGGGCTAGAAAGAGTTAACTAGTGTAGCTAATGCATTTCTAGACGAAGATCAAATACAGAAGGTAGACCTAATTTATACTTAGTATTATATAGCTGAAGACTTCGTTTGTTTGTTTGTATGGTTAAACGCGGTCATTTCAGGAACTACTGGTTTGAGTTGAAAAATTTCTTTATCACGAAAGGCTATAACATCACGCTACGACCAATAGGAGCGGAGCATTAATGAAATATGTAGCGCAGATGAAGTTCCGAGGGTCAGCAATAAAATGGCTACCGAGAAAAACAAATTGATCGTAAGCTGATCAGTTGCCGGATAGGTTACCTAATCAGTACAGATGAGACCAGATAGCAGGTAATGGCTATAATGGAATGGCTTAGGGCGATGATTGATAGAGACGTTGATTTTACCTAAACTCTCGGGTATTTTGGATATAAAACATATTTTATTCAATACAGTATATAGGTAAATATTATTATATTATAGGTATAAGTGCTGTGTATGGGATCCACGCTCAGGTAAAGTGGCAACGTGTTATTGAAGTTTTCCACCTATTTCCGATAGGGCTGAAAAGTTTTGGAGTGGCAACCGCGTTCTGGAAGACGCAGCATTGGAAGGCCTCCCACAAGGTGGTGGCGTGGTGATGGAACTAGAACTGCCGAGTAATAAAATAAAAGGTTGGAGGTACTGATGATGCCAATGACGAAAAGAAATACGACGATGATTAATGCAAGCGTGACCACGGAAGAATGTTGCCAACCTACACAATTATGTAGATATGGCTAACATTATAATATTATTATGTATGAAAAGTGAATGTGAAGATTTCATATAAGCCGGCTAAGTGGAGTATCAAGAATGATAAATTAAGTGTTTATGTTTGCAGGCACACTTGAGTTTTTCACGTTACATTAGAATTTTTTTTCGAGGCACACAAATTGTGACAGCGTTCATACAAATGCCCTAAAACGTTGCTCTTGTAAATAAATTATGTAAATCTAAGGCATTCTCGTGAGCATTTCATGTTTCGTAATGAATCCTTTCCACATAAAACCTACGTGCTCTTTAGCTAAAGTGAGTAATAAAACATGGGCCACATTTTTTCCTCAAAAAATGGGAATGAAGAAGGAAAAGCGAACACACAGGGTCCTTTGGGATGTAGTTTGATGGGGTCACGTACGGAAACTTTTTCGGGTATTTAGCAAAAGGGCAGCTTTTCACGATTTTTACTCAAATTGAATTATATGACGCAGAAGTGCTTGAGACTCGAGAGCTTTTGATGGCCGCAGTGGCTGTCACAAAAAAAAACATATGAGAGCAGCTCGTATATTTGGCTTATAAAACTGTGTGGAACATATCGTTGTTCCTCTACGTGTTTGAATTCTCCCTTCGTCGTTTAAAACGGATGGTGGAGTTTAGCAAGCACTAGCTTTAACAGGGAACGTGTCCACAAAATAGACGTTACCTACCCGAATAGAATTTAATTGTGCCGTCCACAATGAGAATCGGTGCAATTTATTTTTACAGCGCAGCAATCTTGCCACGAAGGTACAAAACAAAATGTAAAAGTTTACAACCCCTTTATATTTGGCACGTAATAAAGTTTTACGATATGGCATTTACTTAACGCATAAGTTGACCCTACCGTGAACCCCGGCTGCGAAAGTTTATAATTTAATTATAACACCCTTAGGAGCCGTTAGACAGCTCTCTGCATTTCAAACGTGGATTTGTACTTGTTTTTGATGGAAGTATGATAATTGTTCAGAATTCTAAATTAGTATGGCGGCTTTAGATCTATTTATAAACTTCATTGTTCAAACCTGTCTAGAACGGCTCTGTAACTAATTTTATCCTATCAATTATAATTTGTATAAGTGTAATTTAGAAATCAGTTTGTCAACTGCAAAGTTTATTTTTAGATTCATTCCTTAATTATCTTCAGAAGCTATAAAGGATTGAGGTATTTTTAAGTCTTCCTTAGTTTTAAGGTTCTGTCTTACTTAAATTTCTAAATTACAATTTATTCAAGTCGTAATTCTGACTTCAACTTATTAACTAATACTACCCTTCAAGTCATGAACTTAATAAGAAGCTGGCATTAATTTAAAAGGTATTCGGCCGACTCAATGAAGTTTTCAAACAGTAATTTTAACCTCGCCAAAGTATCAGGTTCTCATGCTTAACTAAGCGATTTTTTTTTCGCCTAAACCGTGGTGTGTAAAGAATATTCAGCTTTGAAGCGCTTTTCTGCTGAAAATTGTCTGCCACTTAGAGTAATTCCTTTGAGAGCTATAAATCTTGCAGAGACTGGACTGAAAATTCTAGTGCATAAATTAGCTCAAAGTAGTATCTACTTTATTGAATAAATCAAGTGCGTTCATGAAAAATAAAGAATAAATTAACTACAACCAATTATGTATTTTATTAATTAACATGGCACTAGGACATGGTTCGCAAATGTTCTACGCTGTTAAAGCTTTAAGTTAAGACTTTAGGCAGCTGCTTCGCCTCTGTAAATATATTTGGAATTGTTTTGATATTTTTGTTGTCTCTGGATATTTAATATTACTTCAGTAATGAATAGATGAATCGGATCGGTAAAGATTATGTTTGTCGTTTTAATATCTAGCAGGGAGTAATTTATGATTTCTGATTTCCCATCAACTAAAAACACCCATCTAAAAAAAGAAGCAAAGATGTTTATTTACGTCAATTATGACGAATACCTTAAAAAAGACAAACAAAATTGGGGTTAAACAGGTTTAAAAAATATATGACGTCTGCGAAATTTTGATAAATTAGCGGTCGCCAAAATCGTTAATACAAAGCACTCATACCATGCATTAATATGCTTACTTAATCCAATGTAATACATCATTAACATCGTTTTGATCGCAATTAATAAAAAGTCAAATATTCACAGCAGAAAGCGTAAACATACCGCAGCCAGGGTTGTCAAACGTTCGTTACTTAGGACTGGCCAAGTGCTAGGGGTGTACGCAAATGGACACATTCACAGGTCAGAAAAAATATGTGGCCCCTCTGCGCCATGTTGACAAAAAAAGCTGCCATCCATACAATCCAATGTACTAGCTGACCCGCGCAACTTCGTCTTCATCACATAAGCGACAGAAAAAAAAATGTTTGCAACATTTTTCTTTGATTCTCCGCTCCTATTGGTCGTAGCCTCATAGCTTGAAGTTATATAGCCTTTCTTGATAAATGGGCTATCTCAAAAAATCTTTTACCTAGTGTTAAGTAAAAGAATTTTTCAATTCGAACTAGTAGTTCCTGAGATTTTAATATTTGTACTACATCGCTCACTTCACTTGATCGCAATTACATAAGTCAAATATTACACCAACATATACACGTATTGCAGCCAGGGTTGCCAAACGTTAGTCACTTAAAACTGGCCAAGTGTTAGGGGTATACGCAAATGGCCACATTCACTCTCGCTTTGGCCAAACAGCTGAGCCGCAGAAGGGAGGAATGCTTTATTGTATTGCTGTTTACTGTGTGTAAGATACGTTTGTTGTGTTCAGAAGTTTCAGTTTTAAGGGATTCTGAAAATAGAGGAAGTAGCTGGTAAAGTTTTGTTTTAGGTAATGTTGGATACCTATTTGAGGGCTTGAATGCTTGAATAAAAACTACACGGTTTACTTTTTTTTTGTTCATAAAGTTATTCAAAATAAGTTCCAAAATTTAAAAAAAATGTATAGAAAATAAAACAATTGGTAATCTGAGTGTACCTACCGTTTAATTTTTTTTCTTATTGTTTTTTTTATTAGAGGAGCAATACAGTGACTTCTTAAACTACTACGCTTCCCCAGACACATGTAATACCGTTTTTCAACTAGCAACTAAACACATCACAGTGTATGTGCACAGTGCATTCACCACTTAACTTGCTAAAATAACCAGCCATTCTGGCGTAACACGGGATGTGGTGTGTTAGAACTTTGAATACCCGACCAGCGCTGAAACGCATTGTAAGCACTTATGGTGCATTAGAAGACGAAGTTATTAGTGCCTATAAAGTGTTCGCCCTGTTCGCCTAATGGAAAACGTCTGCTTGCCCGAGGTGTGCGTTATTGCTATTAGTAATTGTGCAGGAGTTCTTGGCAGTGAAAATTAATACGTTTTTGTTAGGCGCTCATTTGGCAGGGAAGAGATAAATTTGTTTTGGTTCTTTTCCGGGGTTTATTGTTTTTTTTTTGTATTCTAAAATAAAAATGTGAGGGTGTTTATCATATGAAGTCGCGAAGTAAGTTAACTAGATACTTTTAATGAAAAGAAAGAAAGAAAAAGCGTTTATTTGCGCCAAGCATGACGCATACTAAAAAAATAAAATATAAATTAAATAAAACTTAATTATAAGAATTAGGAAGATATGCGTCTATTCGCGCAAAATGGCCATTGGTCAGCATAATGCTGGGACTCGTGTGCGAGACAGATTATTTATTTATTATACACTTTATTGTACACCAAAAGTAAGAATACTAAATTAGTACCTATGTAGTAGCGCATAAAACAAGTGACAGATAACTTAAAAGAAATTTGTTAATGTTACTTTATATTATTATAAACATATTTTTTTAAAGAATTACATCACAAAAATCCTCCAAAAATAAACTACTTTGTACAACATAAAAATTACGCACCCTGTAATAACATTATACAATTTTCAAAGCAATATTTAATTTTATGGTGTGGAAAAAGCCCACCCCATGAGGGGCTACCCTTAGACAATGGTATGATTTGTAACTCCTACAGATATCATCTACGAAGAAAATTCTCATCTCAGAGTGTTCAAGCAAACATTATTCTTTTTTTTTCTACAGTAGGTAGCTGTAGTGCTGTGCGGCTATGCGTTGAGGCGTTTTTATTAACGTTATTTATTGCGTTTCTTTTTGGTCGCGATTATCTTAAACGATCTTTTTTTATTGCGTTTATTTAGTAAATTAGGGTAGGACAAAGTATTGTCGTACTCATTTTGTTCGATAATATTTTGTCTTTTGTCACACACCGGTATGGAATTATGAAGTGCTTTCTGGATCATCTGGATGGTGCATCTGTGAAACAAAATACCTTATTTTAATGGACGTTTCGGTCAGATAATGGTGTGTGCTATTATAAATTTGGAGAGGGGATGATTGTGCTACCCGTGGAAAGTTAATGGAAAATTACTTCGGTACGTGAAAGGTTGCTTATTTTTCATTTCTGATGGTTTTCGTGGGTGTTCAAGCGCCATATGCTTCAATCAGCACGAGTCTAATATGAATGCAGGTTTCATAAAAGACGTACCTTCTAAAAATGATCAAGCAGCTTTACCTACTTATCAATATAATTATGTGTGTTGTGACTGAACAATTGAACATATTATTATCAGATCATGAATAAAATAGTAAAACGTCATAGGTAAATAATTTAGAGTGATGTTCATCTCAATATGCACTTCTTCTCCTTCTCTTCTTCTTCTTCTTTTTGATATATTCTTCATATAGGTATTCAAAATATAAAACTTTGAAAACAAAACTATCGACATGGCCTTCATTTGCCTAATATTCAACACTAGCATAGATTTTAATACATAGCGGTAGATTTTCATTGCACCAACTAGACGAGAAATATAACCAAAGTCTTCGAATGTAACTACTAGTGTTGTTTGTTTAGGTCTGCGGCTGTGTGAGTGCAACGTGCCCAGAAATGAATATTATAATGTCGCATAGAAATATTAGAAACAGGTTTTTAGTGAAGTACGTTTATTGTTGATTCTCGTATAATTCGTCCCAATCAGTGATTTTTATTTATGAACGCATTACACGCACAAATAATCATACCTACACATATGTAAAATATTTTCATCACTTTTATTTTATTTATATAAGTATAAAATTTATATTTACTTTTATCGATAATAATAACCATGTACATTTGTCACAAATGAAAATGAACCGTCACTCGTCCTTTGTAAGGTTCATTTAAAAATCAGCGTCAGACAACATTAGTCAGTCTGACATATTGCTGAAATGGACCTTTTTAGTGCATCCGTGAGACACACACTAATTTTTTGGCTTACCTTTTTTATTTTCTGCTTGTTTTTGTACGCGTGTTTCATGAATGTGCTAAACAAATTTTATTATATTCTATTCTATTCTAGGTGCTTCTTTGAAATTCAACACACTGTCTTGTGACGTCACCGAGAACCAGGCGTAGAGTTGCTGTTTTTTTTTTCGTTGAAATAAGTATTTATTCTTGCTTTGTGTAAGCTTTCGAGGAAACGAGGAAACGATCTTTCGAGGAAACGAGGAAAGTATAAATAAACAAACGAAATTGATACTTAGTTCGACTACAGACATGAATGATAATTCTGTAGGCTGACTAACACTGCTTTTTTGTTTAAAAATTTGAAGTTGAGTATTTGTCAAACTCTACTTTGCTCTCAAGTCATTCAATTAATCAATTAATTCAATCAATCAATCAATTTTTATTCACAGTGGGTACGCTATGTTAATGGACAATCTTTATAACTTTTCTAATTTCATGTCTTTAGCTTTAGAAGACCCTTAAAAAGGTAATGTATTCTAAGTAGTAAAATCGCACCATAACGGTTTCTTTTTTTTTATTTACCATTAGGTGCAGAACCCTAACAATGATTAATAGTATGCTCAGTAAGCTGCATGTTAAACAATTGATATTGTCCCAGATTTTATCAAATTCGCGACCCCTTTACAACCATTATGGGCCCCAAACTCAGCCATAGATCTATACATAAGTTCAAACCCTCAAATTGGTGCTAATATTTTGAGTGCGCCACGTGCGTGGATTGGTCACGCTGAACAAACTTCATTGCTAATAGTGACCGAGCCCAGTATCCCTGACCACCCTTTTGTATTTGCCCAATGATACCCCCATATTTCTGTAATTGTCGCTTGATGCACGCACACATGCAAGAACCGGCCAATTGCGAGTCGCACACGGTGGGTTCCGTACCATAAACCTTAATTTTTATTATTTGTTGTTACAGCGGCAACAGATATACACAATCTTTAACAATTTCAACTGTCTACCTATTACGGTTCTTGAGATACTGCCCGCTGACAGACAGACGGACGGATAGGGTTTCGTTAGGTAGGTAACTCCGTAGGGTACGGAACCCTAAAAATGGCGATAACATGATTGGGCTTTAAGAGTATGAATTTGGGAATTGCATCGCGTGGTACAGAATATCAACTTAGAAAACTAGATTTTTCAGGAGAGCAATTTAAAGTTTTCCCTTCATCATCTCTCAACTGCCGTAGTAGTTACATTAACTCAACCTTCATATTTTTGTAACTTTTTTGTTTGGATATTTTTACGTAATATTTATAATTTAATCGATTATGTTAAAACCAATGTTTAGTAAGGGCCCTGTTAATCCAAACAAGCGATATAGACAAAAGTTACATGAGTGTAGTGTACCTACTTACCCAAAAAGTAATATCTGAACATATGGCACATTCTAAGCTCAATACCACTTTGGTTAGACTTGAGAAGCACGCCGCACAGTCTCGTCGTTTGAAATGAGAATGGTTAACTGTAAAATATTAAAAGTTGTTTTTTTTTAGTTTGTTTTATTGTTGGCACAGCACCTTGGCATAATTATCCTGACTACAAATAATTTTTGGTTCCAATTTGAACGTAATCTTTTTATTTGTTGATCCGTGTCATCTGCCTAGCCTTTCCCTAACTATATTGGTGTCAGCTTCCAGTCAAGCCGGATTTTAGCTGAATACTAGTATTTTACGTGGAGCGGCTGCCTACCAGACCTCCACAACCCATTAACTGGGTAACACGGTACTTCATGGCAAGTCTGGAGTCAGATTTTACTGGCTTCTGACCATCCGTAACGACTGCCATAGGTCTATAAATGACAGCCGGGACCAACGGCTTAACGTGCTTTCCGAGGCACGGAGGAAACTCGGACCCATCCACGGACCAACCTTGGCAAGCGTTGCTTAGCCTTGAAGATCGACCTTGCGGCTGTTATTATCTAGCCATGAGCTCTTCTTATAAGTTGATCCGTGTAACCCCGTCAAAATGCTATACAAACGACATTTCCGAATGTGTGCGTGCGAAAGCAACTATTATAGAAACAGATTCATTTTCAATATTCACGCAAAACAAACTTCACTGGTTATAACAGCGGACAGACCTTCCCCTAGCCTCCCTTGGTATTGTCAATTAATTAATTATCCACGTCCAATAGACCGACGGATTTCAGCTGTGCGACTACCAAATTCATTATCGAAATTAATGATTGACTTTGATCATATTCATTCATTACGTGATGTGGAAAGTGCAGCGTGGGGTTGCTATATGAATGTAGCGTGTTTTGTTTTGAGGGTGCTGTTAATTAATTTAGAGACAAGTTGTCAACACTGGAAATGCACCTCGTATTCTATGGGTATTTGTCAGTAACCGGAAAGGAGTCTATTGATTATGTCAAATTACCATAAATATGTCGTGGATTGATGGCGCCATGGTCAATACGCAGCGCCATCTAACAATTTATTTTGTAAACCTAATAATAATCGTCACCGGAAACGCAAGCGCGCCATATTACAGGGAAGGGACCGAGTGTTCGGTCAGTTGAGCTTGGACTGTCTTGGCGGACACTCAGTGCCAACGCACGTGTTTGTTTCCTACGTGAACTGCAAATGTGAATAAAGTTATTTTTAAGATTTAAATTATCTTTTGTTCGAGTACCCACGACAGTGCCCACAGCTAAGTTTAACTATGTCGGATCGTGAAGAAGACTCGATGTTTCGCATCTCGGCCACCCATGATGCGACATCAGAAGTGCGATGCAACTCAAGTGGCCCACATGGAGATTCGTGATAATGTTACTGAAATACGTGGCGGTTACGTTTTGAAATTCAAAATACGTAGTGACAGTGATAATTAAAATTGCGGTTAGTTTTTGAAACGCGTGCGAAGCTCTAGACGCTAAAAACTCGAAGTGTGCCGTGAAATCAAGTTCGACGCGCAATCATGGTGGTATCATTTGTAGAGGACACAGTTGTCCAGTGCAGTTTATTTGTGACAATAAGGCACTGAAAAGCTTTGCACTCACATGCCTATATGATAACTTATCTAGGACCAATTTATGGAACTTTCCAAGGTCAATTTCCTATTCGTCGAGTTTTATGCGGCTACCCTCGTCAACCTGAACAATGAAAACCAGTCTGTAATGGAGGCAAGTAACTTCACAACAGCTGGCCAGGTCAAGGAAAAGTGTGTGGATTTGTGTGTGAGGATATTCACGTCAATCTGGTGAGTTATTTTCATTTTGTGATTGCTGTGGCGCTGAGGCATTCGTCAGTTAACATTTTTAATTTTGTTAACGAGAGCTTAACACTTTCGATACTATGGAGACAGACTCACAAAAGGTTTGGAGACAACTCTCATGATTGACGATCATTGATTTTTGATAATTGACTAGTCGCTTTATTGCTCCATGCTAAAGTGAGGCTATTATTCTCGTGTTGATTATAGTTTTGGTGTTGTAGTAGTAATTCAGTCGCTATAGCTTTGGTGTTGCTGGTTACGGCGTTTCAAATAATGCTGATGAAGCGATATTATTCTGCTATCGCTGGTAGAGAAATAGACTGAAGAGCTTAGTTTAGAGAGATATGGTCACAATACCAACCTGATCACAATACCCTGCCTTACACTTTATTCTGGAAATTGTGATAATTGCAAAAGCAATGTAACCTATCACCATCCAAAATTTAACTTTGCCCACTGCTGGGCATAAGGCTCTTTCTTGTGCCAATGTTCTAATTAGGTTTAGATTGGCTTTGAGACTAGGCTATTATGCTGTCCAGAAACCTTTATTCCCCCCACAACTTTTATTGAACTTGTACTCTCGTAGTGTTTCTCAGTTTCAGATATCGTATCACGGTGGATGAGATCAGCAGGAGGCTAGCGGTTCGCATGCTGCTACAACTGCTGTGCAGCTGCATCTTCTGAGCAGTTTTGAGCATGACAGTTCGAAGATGGTCAAGCAGTTGACAGGCTGCTGTAGCTGATTATCATGTCAACATCTATGGGGTGAACAGCGTTCAAGGCAAACTGGAATATTGTGTGAGTCGCTGCCATTTTATTCTGATTATGAGTTTCAAAGGTTAAAAGACGTTCATATCAATTCAGTGGTTAGATTGATGGTAATTTTGAAATTCTAAGTACAAATCGAGTACTAAAAAATGTATTCCATTGGCGGTAATAGTTTCAGCATTCTATTCAGTGCAAAGTTTAGGATGAGATATCACATGGCAAGGTTGCCACAAGGTCATGTTCCGACTTAGACGTTATTAGTAAAAAAAATAGACCTAGGTTTTTGTATTAACGTACAGGCGTCAGCTTACCTTACGTAACAATAGTTAGCAAATTCGATAGTATCAAAACTATCATGAATAACAACTTAATTTTAATGATATTGATTAAAGCTTTTGTACAGAGAATTCTGAGCTATTACAATTTCTAAATAGACTTTCCATTTTTCACTATCGGGCTACTTACTAGGTACCTACGTGAGTTATACGACTCCGATTAAAATAAGATTAACTGATTCAAACTGTACAATGCAGAGATGACCGTGATGTTCGTAGATTAACGTAGAGTAAGTCGTGAACGTAGCTCCATTATATGAACGATAGAAGCAAACATTGTTAGACCTCGTTATTCTTTTTTCGTGAGCACCGATGTATAGGCATAGATTACCTGTCAGTATGCTTTATAATCTCTATCGGGAAGATGTCTGCGGCCAATTACCACCTGACGTTTTGAAGTTATGAAGTAGATGATGAGTTAGCATCAAGTTAGATTGTGAGAACAGGTTCTGACTTCTATGGATCGGTGACTGTACCAGAGTATTGTAGTAGTATCCCAGAATGATATAGACGGGGAGTCTTTATCAGGGTGTCGTTGCGGTAGCTTTTGGTGACATAGCTGTTGACTGTGAATAAGATACCTGGTCATTAGTTTTCTTTTTATTTACTGTCAGTATTGCTTGGACTTGGTAATCACGAATACTGTCGAATCGCGAATCAAACCTATAGCATTAGTTTCAATAAAAACTTTTGCAGCCATTTTGGAACTGTCAAAGGCGAACAGGTAGCTCCTCTGTGTTTAAGTTTGTAGACAATTTCCGTAGAGATTAACGATAGCAAATCCTAGTAAAATGCAATAACTGAAGAACAGCTCGCAATATAATGCGTTGAAAAATGGGCTTCATCTTTAGAGCTTCTTATTCGTGAAATTGCGGGATGAAATAATGTGTTAGGAAGATCCCCAATCATCAAGTTCCTCAATAGTTAGGTTAGATGTCATAGTTGATGATAGTGGTGGTGAAACCAAATCTGATTAAGAATGGCTTGTATACTCATACTAGAAACACTTGACCCCATCTTGTAAGTAACATGTATTCTAGCACATTTGGCGCTAGATATCTTCAGAATCGTTGGTGCGATATCTGACTGTGTTGGTGCACAGAGCGCTGCACTAGGTATCTTCAGAATCGTTGGTGCGATTTCTGACTGTGTTGGTGCACAGAGTTGCTTAATGTGTCGTAGCACATTTTGCGCTAGGTATCTTCAGAATCGTTGGTGCGATTTCTGACTGTGTTGGTGCAGAGTGCTGCGTTAGGTATCTTCAGAATCGTTGGAGCGATTTCTGACGGTGTGGGTGCACTGAGCGTTGGTGTGATGTAACACATGTTGCACTAGGTATTTAGAGAATCGTAGGTGCGATTCTGGTCTGTATTGGTGCACAAATTTTAATGAAAATTTCATGAGTTGAGTATGCGTTGCCTATTTGTGAAATTTATTTTGGTGAATAGAAACAGACGAGAGAACTTGTTGATTGAAAGATTTAATGTGTTGAAGCACACATTGCGCTAAATATTTGGAGAATCGTAGGTACGATTTGTGACTGTGTTAGTGCTCGAAGCGCTCAATGTGTTGTAGCACATGTAGCACTTAATATTTTGAAAATCGATTTGACCAAAATAAGGCTCAGGTTTCTAAGTTGGCTATTAATGATTGTTTTGATTGAAAATGAGGAAAGAAATCAGACAAAATTAGATCCAAAATTCAAAGGTCCGTTTAAAATCATTGAGGTACTAGACGGTGATAGATACCTACTAAAGGCGCTTGACTCCAAGCGAACTTACAAATACCCCCATGATCGTGTGAGAAGGATCCCCGATCACCAAGTTCCTCAAGAATTAGATGTCATAGTCGATGACAGTGGTAGTGAGACCACATCTGATTAGCAGGCTTGTACACCCATACTCTAAACTTGAGACCGCACCTCATGAGAGACATGTGGCGATGGGTCTACAAAGAATCGTTGGTGCGATTCTGATTTGTGTTGGTGCACAAATTGCTATGAACATTTCACGAGACCGCACCTCATGAGTAACATGTGGCGATGGGTCTGATAATCGTTGGTGCGATTTTGATCTGTGTTGGTGCACAGTGTATTGTGAAAGTTTCATGAGTTGGTTGTACATTTCTGATGAATTATGGTGAACAATTTTGTAAGCATTATTGTGTAACTTGTTGATCGGATCTTTTCCAATGTGTGTTCTACGGAGGCTTCTTGTATGAAGCCTTGGTACAGCTGATTATTTCACTTAGATTTAGATGAAATAAAGTACCATAGACAATCAATCTTTGGTTCACTGGCAGGATAGCCGAGCTAGATTACTCTCTGAGTTAATTTTTGTCCACAGGTACTACACCCGAGGACGGGTGCTAGTCAGGGATGGCCGTGTCGTGGATTGATGGCGCCATGGTCAATACGCAGCGCCATCTAACAATTTATTTTGTAAACCTAATAATAATCGTCACCGGAAACGCAAGCGCGCCATATTGCTTGGACACGATCGTCGGTAGAGGGGATGCAGCGAGGACAGGGAAGGGACCGAGTGTTCGGTCAGTTGAGCTTGGACTGTCTTGGCGGACACTCAGTGCCAACGCACGTGTTTGTTTCCTACGTGAACTGCAAATGTGAATAAAGTTATTTTTAAGATTTAAATTATCTTTTGTTCGAGTACCCACGACAGTGCCCACAGCTAAGTTTAACTATGTCGGATCGTGAAGAAGACTCGATGTTTCGCATCTCGGCCACCCATGATGCGACAAATATTTATATCATTTATTTTTAAATCGATTCAATTTACTCTTCCGTTTTCCATTTTTTACATAATTATTCATCCGTGGACAATGGTGTGAGTAATATGTTTACACATTCATTATTTTACTCATAGTTTTATTTAAACTTTTAGAGGTATGCGGTATAGAGAGCAAACCTGATCTTCGTTCCTAATGTTAAATTAATATGGTTTAGCAAATTACATGATGGACCGTATGAGTGCTTTAATTTATGAAAAGTTCATTGTAATGTTTGTTTTTGTTATTTGTTGTTACAGCGGCAATAGAAATACACAATCTGTGAAAATTTCAACTGTCCACCTATTGCGATTCTGAGATGCAGCCCACTGACAGACAGACGGAAAGATGGACGGACGGACGGACAGCGGAGGCTTAGTAAAAGGGTTCCGTTGGTTACCCTTTGGGTTCGAAACCCTAAAAAGATACATCCGAGCGATACTGGGGCGAGTTTCAGATAAATAAAAGCTCCTTTTTACTAGGTACCATGTTACGTTAAAAAAGCCCTTTACATAAAGACTAAAACAAGTGTCAATAAAGTTTAAAACGGAATAATTAATTATTTTCGTGTAGTTATTAAAAACTTTTTAAGTAACAACTTTTTAATGGTCACAACAAAACTTTTGTCATTAGTGTAGTCGGAAAGGTTTTTACATTTTTAGAAATAAAAATACATAAAGTACTTTTTTGTTATTTTTACGAAGACGAATTGTTTCTATGAAAATATTTTTTTTTTTGTTTTTATTGACAGAAGGGTTTTAAGATTGATTTCAAGTGCCTGTGAATCATCATCAGCCAAGCCTTTCCCCAACTAAATTGGTGACAGCCCAGTTGAACAGGATTCAGCTGAATACCAGAGGAGCTAAAAAGGCCACTATCAGAAATTCAGAATCTGAAAGCAAATCACGCTACCCGTCACTGTCAAATTTTCCCATCAACCTTGAACCTAATGAGTTAGCAATAAAGGTGAAAATTGAATTTGACAAATTGTTGTGTGAATTATGATTTTCCTAAAGCCCGTTCCATCATTGGATCACAAGACGAACGGCGAAGCGCCACCGGTACATGTAGGACATCCCACCCACACGCAGAAAACGTTTTGGATACTAATACTACTCATAACTCCTTAGCTGAACGCACAGCTAAGGAGTGGAATTCCCTGCCGGAGTCTGTGTTTCCTGATAGCTACAACCTGGGAGTCTTTAAGTCGAAAGTGAATAGGTTACTTCTAGGCAGGCGTTCTACTCGTATATCTTCGACCACATCATCGCTTACCATCAGGTGAGATAGTAGTCAAACGCGTGCCTATCAATAGTAAAAAAAGCCTTTTTAGCCCCTCAGTTCAATAAAATAAACACTTTTGAGTTTGTATTTATTTTAGTTTGTTCAATAAAATTAAGTTTCAGTTTTCGTGATAAATAATTTATTCAGTTTTTAACTAAAATATATAACCTACCCTCTATACTAGTACTATGTCAAAAATTATTCTCTTATCAAATAAGAAACCATCACCGCAAAAATGTCGAAAAAACATTGTTTTTCACTTTACAGCATTCTAAACCTGTGTAAAAAGTAAATGTGTCCGCGGAGTCTATGTGTAAAGTATTTATTAAGGGCGGCTGCAGGTAGGGTCCCAGTACTGATGTCCCTGTCCTGTGGGACTTGGGTCCGACCCGCGCCTTTGTTTTTATGATAGGTATACCTATAAATAAACGAACAGAATTTCATTATGTCGGGAAAACGGCCTATCTTGTATCTATCGTGAAACGTTTGCAGACGTATTGACGGTTTTATAAGTAGTTCTTCGGATTCCTTTGACTGATGAGAGTGGGAGTTTTTCTTTCATTTGTTTTGTATATTTTCTTCTACGATAATCCTGTTTATAAAATATCAGAGGGTTACGAAAGCAGGCTTGCGAAACAAAATAAGTAGATGATGGTTCGTTATGGAAGGCTTAGCAAAAACCTAAGTCCCTGCCCCAGACAATCTAAAAATAAGTTCCGTTTAAGAGTTTGTCCCAAAAAGAGGAATATATTAATAGCAGATTAGATTCAGTCAAACAGCGACAACGTGGGTGTATTTAAGTCAAGAGTGAACCGTTTTCTTCTAGGCTAGCAAAGTCCATCGTCAATTACATCATCGTTTTGCATCAGATGAGTTCTGTAGTCTGAATACCTACGTATTTAAAAAAAAAACTCGAATCCATAGATACATGTAGGTATGCTTGACCTGCAATCCAACCATACGTTCAACTTTTACAGCCCCATATACTTCGGAACATCCCCATAAGTTTACCCCTAACCACAGCTTCTAATAACGGCTCTAAGCACAGCCAAGCTGCGTCCAGAGGTGAATGACCCCGTCTCTCGGGACACCTGCTGATGTTATTGACAACAAAACCACAGACAAAACTGTGTTGTTTCTTTTATTTCCCGTCGGCAAGGGGCGAGATTATTTCGTCCGGTGTTGCAGCTATAAGAACGGTGTTGTGATGTATCTTTTGCAAGGAAAATGGACGATAAGTAGGTACGTACTTATTTTGCTGTATTAAATTTACGTTTCCTGTTTCTGATGAATTCATAAAAAAGAAAAAAAGCAAATTAATTCTTTAACCAGAATTGAAATGATTCAAAAGCTACTTTTCCCGTAAATTATATTTAAGCTGCATTGATTCAGAAAATAAATTCAAAAATCGAACTCGCATTCAAATTCGATTACATTTGCTAAACTTGCAGCAGTGAATTCGATGGCTCGTCTGTGCATTACAAACAGTGGTTTTGGAGCTTCATTATTTTTTTGGGTAGAGTAATCTTCTTGTAGAACACTATCACAAAGTTTCATAACGCGCAACTTCATAGTTTTAGAGAAAAAAAATCCTAAAGATTCAATAATTTCTAACCTATTTACGTAAAATTGACATAATTTGCCACAGATAACTTAAAAAAATCGGTCCAAGGTCGATTCGTTTTACGGTCAGACTAAGTGACCACACATTTAATTGTTTTTTTTAAATGAATATTATAGTTTTCGACTTTATTTTATTTTTAAATTGTTGCACAAATATTGAGTTTTCAAATGAAAAGCAAATAATTGAATTTATTAAACAAAAACAAAGCATTTTGTTTTAGCGATTGTGGGTAACGAAACGTAATTTCGGAATATGATGTATGTGACGTTTGTGTTTGAATATTTGCATTCATCGTTTGTTTCACTCACAGTCGAGATTGTCTATCGTACTCCTGTTTGTTTCAACGATTGAGTGACACCATGGCGTCTCCGAAATCCTCGGCTTCTGATACGTTAAGATTTGGTAACATTTCAGAGGACACAGAATGCAAGAGCGAGCGGAGCGAGCTCTGGACTTGGGGGCACCCCGACTCGGATCCTACTTCTGAGTGGTTTATTTTTTATAAACTACTCAGAAGTAGGAGCCCCGCGCAGCGGGGCTCCGTCGACAGTTCCTTTCAAATTTAGGTTTTTGAGGTTCAAGTATGACCTTGAATATGTTCTTAACGTTGGAGTTTGATAGGGGCAACATTCTACGATTTTAGTAATATTTTGACCGTGAAGTGTTTGACCTTGACCTTTACGAGTTTGACCTAGACCTTGACCTTAATTTGGATTGAAAGCTTATATAGACTCGCCACATAATCTTCCCCACCCTTAACACTCCCACTATCCCACCAATCCCGAAAGAAACTTGGCGATTTTTTTTTCAGCACCTATGGTTTTTCGCGTTTTGGTGATTTCAAATTTACTATAGAAAAGGTACATTCTACCCAAAAAAAAATACCTACTATAAAAAACGGCAGTTATTTAATGGAAAGTCCTTCCAATTCGATATTTCATTTTGAAATTTGGAGGGATGTTGCTGGAAAATCTTTTAACTTAAAAATTGGGTTGTCACAAAGTAATATTTTGAATTTTTCTGGGTAAATATGAAGCATTCCAACGAAATCTGTCTATAATACTCCTGCGGTATTGCAGTGTATTATTTTGTATTATACTTCAATTTTATTTTATGTTGATCCCAAGCTCCCAAAAATGGCTGCTAAGGGAACCGTAAAGCCGCGGCTTACACCGCGTTTTACTAACCTGGCTTTTCGGACATAAAGAATTCATGGCAAAGAGAATTTTTGAGGTAAGACACACTTGTTTGTGAATTTTATCTTTATGCGACTCTTTCGTATGTTTTTATTCTCTATTTCAAATGTACGTTACTGCCGAGAATGCTTATAAACATACTTCATTTTTGGTGTCTTTTTGAAGTTGCATGCTAGTCTTTTGGAATCCTTTTGAATGCATGTATATTTAATCTTTTTACTTTTGCAAAAGAAAGTTTGTTCTTCATGGTTTTGTGCAATTTTTTCTTAAACATCCTATGTAGATTTTTTTATCGGTAAGTGGTTCAAATAAAAATTACCTATATATACAAAAAAACTACCTATATCGACCTATAGTTCCAGTCAAAGAATACCTGCTACGTCACTTCCAATTCACCTGTGTGCCATAAAATGGCAACCTAAGGGCAACGCAAAAGTCGTTTGCCATCAGTACCCTCCTGTGTTTTTATAACAGCTCACCATAAACACAACCATCTAGCTGTATAATACTAATGAGGTATGGTGTTTGCAGCGTATTCCTTGCTTTAAGAAATAAAAAAAAAACAAATGAAAAACAAGAAATTAGGCCTCGAATCCGCATAAAGCTGGGGTTATTCGTTATAAACGTGGTACCTACTGGGTATAATCGACTCGAAAAGAAGAAGTATGATGCTGAGCCAGAGAATTTTCAATGGTCGTCTAATATATGACGTACGGAAACCAAGTCTGGTGACTAGACGTTCGTCTAGAAGCGTTTTTGTGACACGTCAGTGTTAGCTAAAGTTCTATTTAAAAACTGCAAGCTTTGAAAATAAATCATAAATATATTATCATAATTATTTTAATGTCCAGTACTGGATCGTTTTCGTTTTTTATATGCTTTTGGGGGAATTTGGGGGAGTGTGACCAGATAGGTTAATTAAAAACTGGCCAAGCGCGACTCGGACTCGCGTGGTTTCGAACGATTTTTTTTACAAATTATTTTTACACTATAGACTTTTTATAAATTTTCCTGTAATCTTTAGGTAAAGATCTATTATCTCCATTTTTTTCAAAATTTTAGGCTCTATAGTTTCGGAGATAAGGGGGGAATGGTCATTATTCGCCTAATTTCTTGAATAACTGCAAAACTATTTATTTTAAAATTATGAAAAATATAAAGTAAAATCCTCATAGTAAGCCTTTTCATTTGATACATCACACGATATTGTTATTTTTTTTTTAATTTTCTACTTTGCCCCCCAAAAGTGACCCCCATACTAAAAATTTAATAATGAACGTAACTTGTCCGTGTTGGGGTCACAAAAGTCCATATGTGTAAGTACCAAATTTCAACAGAATCGGTCCAGTGGATCCGGAGAAAACAGGCTGTGACAGACGGACAGACAGATAGATACCCGAGTGATCCTATAAGGGTTCCGTTTTTTGTTCAGAACCCTAAAAAGCCTTGACTTGGCTTGTCCTTGCTGAGCCAAACCAAATCTTTACAATACCAACCTAAAAACAAAATTCCCCATTCCACATAATTCTGAAACGTTAGGAACGTTTAAGAGAATTATTATTACGTAGAATGCACTATTTCCAGTAAAATATCTCTCAGTGTGACACCGCACGGTACACTTGCCAGGATTACTGTAAGAAATACCAAAATTCTCCTCGATTTAGTACGAACTAGGTTGAAACGGGTAGAACATGCATAATGTGGCCTTCGTTTAAATTCATGCTTACTCTTTTGGCCACCCGACACTAGCACCTTGCAAAATGGTGGGAACACAGCGGAATGAGGACAGATTTGCTGGGCATTCGGTGTTTTAGAGTAACGTGTCAAGTTTGTGTGAAAGATTGCGGACATGCTTTGACTTGAAGTTTTCATGAAATATTAGTCAGCGATTTTTTGTTACATGGATGAGGTTTAGATGTTATTTTACTGTCGTGTACTTTTTTACATTAACTGGCCTTTAATTCTAAGGTAATTTTAATGCAGTCGACAATAGGTAGTATTCAAGAATACTTAATTATGGTGATTTAGAAAAGTTTTACGAAACAAAACTCTTCTATCGGGTAAGTTAGACGAACCTTACCATTTTTGTATGCAACAGCGAAAACCCCCTTTACATGAAGTTCACAATACAATTTCACTGAGCTCACCACGTACAATAAATTTAACAAACGTGTCTTGTAAAACAAATCGCTAAACCCGAAAATCAGAATAACTCAGGAAGCATGAATCGAACCGTAAAATCGAAAATGGCGGACGTCGTACAACCCCTCAGAGTCGTTTGCCACTAAATCATATTCACTATAAACGTCGCGATAAAACTATAAAATATTTCTTATGCATTTATTGTGCTGCTGTAATACTCACAAATCTTTAGATATTGTTTCGATAGTTTGTGAATGGGTGACTGGTGTGCTGTACCTATAGACTTTAGCTGGGGATAACTAAACCTTAATCTATGGTGAAGTTCAATTAAACCTATTTATAAATGTACCTGAGGAGCTCGTGGCTAGATAGTAACAGCCGAAGGGTCGATCTTCAAGGTTAAGCAACGCTTGCCAAGGTTGGTCTGTGGGTGGGTGACCATCTTAGCATACCGAGTTTCCTCCGTGCCTCGGAAAGCACGTTAATCTTTGGCAGTCGTTACGGATAATCAGAAGCCAGTTAATCTGACTCCAGTCTTGCCATGAATTACAGTGTTAATGGGTTGTGGAGGTCTGGTAGGCAGCCGCTCCGCGTAAAATACTGGTATTCAGCTAAATCCGGTTTGATTGGAAGCCGACCCCAATATAGTTGGGAAAAGGCTAGGCAGATGAAAAAAATAAATGTACCTATAAGATTTCAGAGTTTAGATATCAAGATTTTATTATAATGTTAGTTCACACAGTATATTAAACACCTATTCTAGATCATTAACGACCCTTGTTATATTAGGTTTTAATCCAAATCCATACTAATATTACAAATGTGATAATCCAGTCTGTTAGCTAATCTGCTTTGGGATGGATCTGCCAGATACCAGCTTGATGCCCTTGAGTCAATTGAGAAACGAGCCAAGAGGATCATCGGCAATGAGAAGCTCGTCGCGTCGAAGCTCCAAAGTCTTGAACACCGACGACGAGTTGCTAGCCTGTCGGTTTTTTACCGGTTGCATTTTGGGGAATGTGCGACGGAATTGCATAATTTAATTCCGCCAAGCCCGTTCCATCATCGGACCACAAGACGAACGGCGATGCGCCACCGGTACATGGTGGACATCCCACCCATACGCACAAAGCGTTTTGGGAACACATTCATAGTGCGTACAGCTAAGGAGTGGAATTCCCTGCCGGAGTCTGTGTTTCCTGATAGCTACAACCTGGGAGTCTTTAAATCAAGAGTGAATAGGTTATTTCTAGGCAAGCGTGCTCCATCTTCGACCACATCCTCGCTTACCATCAGGTGAGATAGTGGTCAAACGCGTGCCTATCAATAGTAAAAAAAAAAAAAAAAAAAAAAATCTGCTGGTCGATTCTGTACAACTTTCACCGTGGAGGTGCGCTTGGAGAGGTGGAGTGCGCGCGAAGTGAACTGACATTACATCTTGAATACATGGATTGACAGCTTACTTCGTGATCACTTCACCCAAGCTTTCATGGTGAGATGTTTACAGAATCGTATTCAGTGCCGCATTCGTAAAAATGTTGCCACTCGAGTGAAGCTCAGGATAAGGACAATCATACCTCTAGAATGTTTTTAGTACAAGTAGTACGTTCTCTTGGGACACCGAAAAAACTTATTTCACGGACGAAGCCCAAATAGTAGTAATGTTGTGGTTGTCTGTAAGTGTTGCAGCACTATAATATTTTTTTCTTTTTAATATGTTATTAGCTTTAAGTACGGTGTATGTAATGTTGACGATCCTAATTAATCTATACTAATATATAAAGCTGAAGAGTTTGTTTGTTTGTTTGCTTGCTTGAATGCGATAATCTTAAGAACTACTGGTCCGATTTGAAACATTGTTTCAGTGTTAGATAGCCCATGTATCGAGGAAGGCTATAGGATATACATCATCACGCTAAGACCAATAGGAGCAAAGCAGACGAAGTAGCGTGGGTCAACTAGTAAATAAATAAACAGAAAGTTACGTTATTTATAAAAAAATGCACAAGCTAGATCAACACTGAATAAAATTTATGACCCTGCAAACTGGCTAAAATAAAAAATAAAAAGACAGCTTACAAAAACATCTCCACGAGATAATCAACGCATAAATTCAAGTGACCTCACCCACCAGCTAACCTATATTAGTCTATGTAAGATAAAACCCTTATTAGCATTCTCCCGTTCACGAGATTTCTCATCGCTGACTCAGTTGGCGGGCAATGTCATCGGCGGGAAGACCTATGACTCACTGACTCATCTCATTTGCCTGATCTTCATTGTTAATTGGAAAATTGCTAGACTTTACACGGCTTTATGGCCTTGTAATGAGATGTATTTAAGGCGAATTATGTAGCTGTATCAGATGACATCGTGTTTGTTTTGTTTGTTAGGTTCTGTGTGGTCTCTAGTTGAGGAGCAGCAGTTGATGTAGGTATGTCAACGCTATCGGCGGCGGGGATCTCTCGCGTCCGGCCCTGGTTCAAGCCATGGTCCGGAGCGACGAGACATGGGAAGCGGTCACCTCCTTCTGCGAAGCAATAATGCTAACAAAGGAGGAAGCCGAACGCGTGAGAGAGAGGGAAACCTCACGCCCCAGCCGCCGAAACAGAAGAAGACGCCCCGGGCGTCGGGAGTCGCAGGACGATTCTCGGCCACCGTAGGCGTGGGACTGCGGACGGCGAGCATTGGGTGGCTCGCCATCTGATCAGAACCAGGCCCGGGTCGGCGGCGCGCTGCGATCCCACCGCGCCTCAAGGACATGTCAGCACAGAAGACGGGGCCCACTAGGGCCAGTGCCTGCTGGGGCTGCGGACTTCGTTCGAAAGAGGCACCGTACCCTGGAATGCAAAGGGCACTAGGAGAAACACGGATGGGTTTTAGTCAGTAAGAGTCTGACACTCCCTCCTGCTGTACCCAGAGCGGGAGAAGTCATTATTTTGATGATTTCCCAACCTAAAAAAAAAAAAAAAAAGGTATGTCAACGCTAAAGTTATCTTTAAGCTTCAGCGTCAGATTATCCCAAAATAATGTTTGTGTAGACAAACATGCAAAATCAACGAAATCAATTTAGCCTGTGCTGTTGTCTTCAAGACCATCGCAAAATCGTTGGCTCATACTTATATGCAATTAATGTTGCCGTTACCTAACGGCTACTTTAATTCTTAAAATGTTACAGAAATCCTGTCGGGTTCCACGAAATCGTCATCATTGTCCTCATTTTTACGTCGCAAAAAACGATTAAAAAGATTAAAGAATATAAAATTAATTATTTCATAAACATTCCAACAATTCTTACGATATCTCGTTTGAGGAAATATTAAGAAAGCAACAAATGCTTGTAAATTTAATAACAGGCGGTGCAAAGCGAGAAATTCTCAACTCAGTGGGATTCAAACATCCGCTTTTACTTAATTTACGACCGATTCGTTTGCGCTAATTAATTTCAACTCTTATCTAATACGCCTAATTGGAGTTACAGAGTTTGTTCGCAATTCATCAGAGTTTAATATTATCACCGCAAAGAGTTTCGGGAAGGAATTTTGTGATTACATGGAACATTGTCCTCGTTTTTGTGTTATTAGGTTTGGTGTTCAAACACAGAAACAGTCTTTTCCTGTTTGTTTTATTTTAGAAAGAATATATTAGAATATATTTTCTGAAGAATTAGGTACTTCGTATTATAGACTCCACACTTATAATATGCCATCAATTATTATTACTTTAATCTACAGTAAAACACAAAACAAACAATAGTCTCTGTAAATGTCTTCTTCGACATGGAGTCTATTAATGACCCGGATAGCCCAGGTTAGAGGAGCCTTGGCCAGTAGGTTGGTTCTAGCGAGCGGCACGGCCAGCAGTGGCGGGCTCCAACGCCTCCATACATAGCGGTCCGGTACACACAAGTTCAAGCGCTGTAACACTCCCGAATTATGGTCAATGCCACGGAGTATTTTGACCAAGTACGTGACTAGTGCTAATTCCCGCCGCACCCTCAACGGGTAAAATGGATATACCCCATAAAGTTTATTATACAAGTAGCGCGAAAACTTGTGCTGAACGCGCTCCAACATAACAGAATACTTAGCCTCATGTGGAGCCCATATGATCGTACTATGTTCCAGATGACTCCTGACTAGCGCGTCATACAGGACCTTGACTTTTGCAATGTTAGTGAAGTGTTGCGTCTGTCTCAGCACAAAGCCCAAGTTTCTGAACGCTCTTTTGCAGATCTCCGTTATGTGTTCGCGAAACTGTAGCTTAAAGTTACGGAAACCCCTAAATCCCGTACTTGTGTGACTCTTTGCATAGGCTGCGCATCCATCACATACTCATGAAGTAGAGGTGCCCGTGCCCTTGTGAAACTTATCACCGAGCAGTTCGATACATTGAAATAGAGCTTGTTCTCGTGACTCCATTCCACTATCATATCTATGTCCTCCTGCAAGCGCTTACAATCGGCCTCACTCTTAACCTCTAGCAGCAACTTGAGGTCATCTGCAAATAGTAAAAAAGATCCATGTCTGACGAAAATTTGAATGACGAATTCTGAATGATTTACATTTTATTTAAACTAAATAACGCATTTGTTTTCTTGCTGACTATATTCTACGATAAAACACTATAACAAATTCAGGGATAATTCCCCACAGTTAATGTTACGATCTGATAATGAACATCAACGATCTTACTTTTCCCATGCAAAAATTAACCTTACGTTCCTTTTATGAAAATAATCTTACCAATCCAACAACACGACCTCATAATCTATTTTAAAGCTAAATTAAGTGTTAACGTGCAGGTAGAGTAAACAAACTTATAATGAGCGATTCAGCTGATCATTATCTTTCAACTGTTCACGTCTCCCCGAAGTTTACACGACTTCAAGACTTTCAATACGACTTCAGGAGGACTACTGCGATTAGGAGCCATTGAAGTCGTAATGACCGAAGTTAAACGTCAACACGACACGACTTTCAAACTGTGATGGAACTACTAATCGTAGTTTCTCCAATTAACGTTTATTTTATTGTTTTCTTCTCTAGAGTGTTTTTTTGGGAGACTATTACTGACATGATAATGTTGATATTCGCAGATTGGATCAGATTTCGTTGTTATGTATAAACGACTGAAAATAATATTTCTGTAATAAGGCTGTTACCGTTACTTCCGCAGCATTTTAAATCAACTTTCATGACACAACTATGTGAAAGAAAGAAAAAGAAAGAAAGAAAAATGTTTATTTGGGACTCGCACAAAACAGACAGATTTAGATTTAATTAAAACTAACAGTATTACTAAGTCTATAAACATTTTACAATAGTCTGTGCGAGGCCAAAAAGGTCCCTATCTCAGCATAGGCTGCGAAATTTAAAAATAAATAACACAGCGCTTGTTTTATGATAGGGCCTGTGATGCCACGGACGCAGTTACGTAACACATACTAAATATAATAGAAACAGATAAAATATATACATATAAATGATGAAAAAATATATAAAATAAAATAAAAAAATAAATACAAGTTTTAATAGCACGAAACGGCGGTGGCAAGTCGTTCTAGCAACGAGAAGCTGCGAATTTAAAACTTCCACGGAATGCAGCAGTTCGATGGGGGTGTGACAAACTTCACGCTTAACACGTATTTATGAAAGCTATGTCTAAACTAATCAAGGTAAGTATTTAAAAGTTTTAAGATTGAAAAGTCTTCAGTTTTGTAACGTTGTTGCTATCTGTCGATTAACTCTATCAAACTTATGAATAAAATGTAGAAATTACGACTTTTTAAACTCTGAAGTGGATACAATACCAAATCCCGTTTTTGTGAATAAGTATTTGATGTTGAGTATTTACGTTAGCCTGAAATATTGTCAAAGGCTTGACACATTTAACTCGTAATACTATATTTAGGCTAGATAATAACAGCCGCAAGGGTCGATCTTCAAGGTTAAGCAACGCTTGGCAAGGTTTGTCTGTGGATGGGTGACTATCTTAACGTACCGAGTTTCTTCCGTGCCTCGGAAAGCACGTAAAGCCGTTGGTCCCGGCTGTCATTTGTTGGTCTTCGGCAGTCGTTACGGATTGTCTTGTCAGAAGCCAGTAAATCTGACTCTAGTCTTGCCCAGTTAATGTGTTTTGGAGGTCTGGTAGTCTTGACTGGAAGCCGACCTCAACATAGTTGGGAAAATGCTAGGCGAATGATGACTATATTTAGTGATCTAATTATTAATATTCGTACCATTGTTTTAGAAAAAATCTTAAGAAAAACTGCGACAGTTTCCAAACGCCTTCATAACGCAGTAGGGTTGGCACAAAGACGTATGTTATTATAACGTCAACCCATATCACGTGGCCGTACGTAAGTGGGTTATTTTATTATGACAGCCCTTTGTATCCCTCTGAAGATAAATGCCCCGTACAGTAAGTTAACTGAAGAAACGGACTGACACTGGACAGAAATGGGGCGGCTTAGAGAAATGTAACTGATATAAAGTATTGCAATTTTTACGAATGGATAAATCGTATAGTTTTTCATCATTCATTGACCTACTCTTGCTATGACGGGACCTCCTAATGCCCCTATGAGTGAAAGAGAACAGTGTCATTCGTCCTGTATAGCACTGTCTTATTCTCACAACGGAATTATAATGGCTATGGACGTCATTGTAGTGCTATGTTGTAACTGAACAAACTTAGTCAGTTGTCAAGACCCTAAAAAAAACTATTTTTGTTACCTAAATAGGTAACAAAAATAGTTATTATTGTAAATTTAATTGCATTAAACTCAAATAACAGCACTTCATAAATATTACATAAATAAATATAAAACAAAGAGAACCCATATTTTTTCAATGTTTTCAAACGTGAGCACACACGCTACATTTTTACCCGACTAAAAGCCAAAAGGAAGGGTCATGATATTTCAGCACAGTTTTGTCCATACAGGTAGCAAAAAATTATAGCAACAAGCTCAACTCAGAACAAATTCCAGCCAGTAACTGTAGCAAACAAGAATGTTGCTTCGTACCGAATTCTTGCTAGCCTGAAGCAAAGAGTTCTCATAGCAAAAACGTTTTGCTGTTACCTTATTTTAAAACCAACCAGTACAAACGTTTACCAACAAGAGCCCAGTGAAGTAAATTCGTTCGCGTATATTTGCTGAATGCGCTTTAGGGTCCCGTCAAACCTGGCGTTCATCGTTGATGTTTTTATTTTTGTGCTGCCTATTTTATTGGCAGTTTCTTCATTAACTAGCCAGCCAGTACCTTTTATATAAAAATATAGACAACTAGAAATTGGCTCTGCCGACTCATTGGTAAGAATAGGTACAAATGTAACTCTCTTTTCAATGGACTCTGTCCAGTTCATGTTTCAAACTGGGCTCTGTCCGAGTTTCAGGACTTCAAGGTAAGTTAGTCTTCTAAGGGCAAATTTCACAAACCAAACTGATCGCGATCCGCTGATAAAAATATAAACCACGTTTGCAGGTTGTCAGTGTCGTTATTTTCTGTGGAATATTGATACTGACAGCTCTTGAACTTAATTCAGATGTACTGATCGCGATCAGTTTGAATTGGTGAAAATAGGCCTAAGATTATAATGAAAGACATATTATTCCTAGACATAGTTGTTAAAGCCTACCTAACAATGTAAAACCAAACGGACTAACTTAAATGAAGGTATAACGTAAATTTCTAACTATCGTTCCTAAAAAGCTTACATGGTCCTCTTAATTTACAGATTCATTCTACTGAAAGAACTTTACTGGGCCAGGATTGAATAAAAAATACATAGAGCTAGTTAGTGCCTTATCGTCCCTAAAAGTTATTAGGGTACAGAGGAAGCCGGGTAAGTTAATGGAGCTTGTACGTGATGGGCTACCGAAGTCATACATACGCAGCTCGTGTTGGTATAGTCTTACTGGAAAGTAACTAATGTATCGGAAGAATGATTGATTTTGAAAGTCGGAGAGACTTCGTCTTTTTTCTTCACTTCTGGGCTTTAACCTCCCCCACATTGCGCCTCTTTTCACCATCTCGAACCAGCCTTCTTGTGCCTTTTTTATCCTGGGAGTTTGTTCTCTTGGGACAATTTTCGACAACCGCGCGGGCGGAGCCGCGGACTGCAGCTAGTAATTTATACGTCTATACTAATATTTTAAAGAGGTAAAGTTTGTGAGGTTGTAGGGAGTAATCTCTGGATCTACAAAACCCATATTGAAAATTCTTTTACCAATTGAAAGCCACGTTATTTCTGAGTGTCATAGGCTTTATACTCGGATTATTCCGTTAAATACCGTCCAACGAAGTGGCCATGGGTCTGCTAATACGTAATAAACTGACTACAAAACAACTACTATTCTATGTCACACCAAAGATCATGTCAAAGACTCTTTTCTACTTAGTATTATTATTTTGTTGCATTTCTAGTATTGTAGTTCCAATTTGCATTGTACCTCTATATCAAGCATCGTTACTTCAATTAAGCTTCTGGGATTGCAACGAAGTTCAAGACTACGCGCTCAACTAAGCCATTGGCAAAGTTTCGTGATAAATAAACATAGTAATCGTGTTTCTTCATCATTAAGCAGAACGGAGTCTGGCAGAGAGCCAAAAAACTAAAGCATAAAGAGGTTTGTTACAGTTTTAAGGAAGAACGAGAGGTTTGCATGTATATTTTATTGAAAAATATTGATTCCTTTGGATTGAACTGTGTTGGTAGCTTGCAAGCTATCCCATTCTACTTCCTTATAATATATGTGAAATTATGTTTTCTTGAATGTCAAACTCGACTCTACTATGCCCGGCGATGCCTGGTATAAACAAATATTTTAAAAAAACCTTTGTATTCTACAGATGACGACTAGAGTCACTATAATATTTTATATTCATTTGACGTTCAAAACTGATTTTATTGGTCAAGTTGAAATAAATCATTTGACTTTGACTTTGATGTACCTATAAACGAAATTAAGGTCTACGCCAAACCACAGTGCCATTGAGCGTCAACTGAAATTGACGCTTAATCAAAATTCTTTCAGAAGTTTTAGCGTAAAAAAGTAGGTGAAGTAATAACGAGATGCATGTCTGTTTTATTGAAAAATAATTGTTTTTTCTTTTAACTATTAGCTTGCAAGCCATTCTACTTTCTTACGTCTTTCATATGTGAAATTCTGTTTCATTGGATGTCAAAGACATTGAACGGAGATGATCATCGATTGAACGGAGTTATATGAAACTTGCGGGTAACCACGGCGCTGCCCGGTATAAATAAATATAAAATAAACCTTTTGTTATTCAGATGTATGATCGAAATTATTGTTAAATCCGTTAAGAACTTTTTGTTTAAAATAGTAGGCAACAACCATTCTTCCATCTATTTTTCCTCACAAATTTTAATTAATTAAGATGGTAGGATAGGAAGTAGGATGTTAAGTAGGATTGGAAACTCAGGTAAGCCTGGATTAGGTTACTTTTTGCCTTGGAAGTATTATGGGATGATTTTAGATTTCCACGCAAGCAAAGCTGCTGACATCTTATAGCTAGTTCAATACATTTTACATTATAACACACTCTCATCGATTCTGCGGGTTAAATGGACTTAATGAAGATACGCGCATGATTAGTAACACAGAATTTTGTTTACATTGCTAGCTTTCATAGTTGGCTTTGTGCCTATTTTTAGTCTAAATGGAGTGAATGGATGTGAATAAACTGAATAAAACGCTCCTAAATGACCACTGCCACCCAGACTTACCCATATTTATATACACTTCACTAAGTGATAGACATTTCAGCTACCTATATCTTATAATTTTTATAATATGTGGTGGAGTGGGTAGATTTCCCCAAATTTTCCTTGTTCTATTCACATTTGAGAACGTAAGCTACGTTCAGAATTTTGACGGAACCCATGCATCAACAATGAATATCCATCGTATCTTTTTGTTGACAGCAGAGTGGCATGCACTCGAAGCGTAGGCATGCCATGATATCAGTATTCCGTTCCCGTAGTTAGGGAGGGGACACGTCCCGTAGCATTTCATTACTGCAGCCCTACTGGGTTCAGGCGAGACCTATCATGCGATATTTCGGCATTTTCTTCCAAATATGTTGCACTTTTTTGTTTTGTTTGTCATTTGGTTGGCACGCTGAGGGAATATGTTATGGGGTATGATGCTGTTCTTGCTAAAACTCTAAAATCAAATGACACTCCGTGACTTGACTTTTGTTGAGATAGTTCAAATGAGCTCTGAAAAACATACAAAATTAATTAAAATGACTGTTAAAATGAGCTCTGAAAATCATACAAAATGAGACTTAAAATGAGCTGTGATAAAAAGCATAAAAATAATAATATTTATGAGGACAAAACTTGTTATGTGCAGGTAATCATTAATTTAAGTTAACAGCTTGGAAAATGCATTCTGCTGAAACGATAAAAAAATCGTGTTAATTGATGTTTTTTATTCATACGAATTTTTTAATAGCCTATGGTGGGAGACTTTAGCACAGCAGTCACCTTTATTAATCACTTACTATCGTTGTATACAAGTGTTAGGTAACTAGAACAGATCGACACCTACCAATAATTTGCCATTCTTTAAAATCAGGCGGTTTCGTGATAGCCTTGTTTTGCTTCATTTATAAAAAAATAACGTATTCGTTCCAATGATAAATATCCGTACAACATTATGGAACGGTATCTATGTCATCTGATCTCCATCTGCACTCTACGTTTACCTAGATATAAAATCACAGATCAATCAAATTAATTCTTATAGAACAACTAGCTTTTGCCAGCGGCTTCGCCCACGTGATCCCTGGAATAAAAAGTAGCCTATGTTCTTTCTCGGTCTCTAGACTATCTGTAAACCAAATTTCATTTAAATCGGTTCAGTAGTTTTGCGTGAAAGTGCGACAGACAGACAGACGGGCAGACAGAGTTACTTTGTAAGGATTTTCGTGGTTCAATTTATTGATTAATTCCTATAAAAGTGGAAGATCATTTGAAGCAACAATAAAAGTTGCACCGCTTAGTGTTCAGACGACGCAAGTCATTACTTAGCTGATGCATCGTTACTGTATCCGTATGCCACAGGCCAAAAATTAATCATGTAAACGGGGCTGTAGAGTCAATAATCGACTTAAAATTAGATGTCCCAATTTGAACTTCTAAGTTCCCATAACATTGTTCTAGCGAGATTTAACAGATAGCTACCCGAACCCTTCTCCAAGACAAAGGATTTAAAACGCTGGCCTGTCTTCAAAAGAAAAGATCCGCGCTTAACAGCCTGAATCCCTATTCGTCGCACGTTTTCAGTTTTATTGGAATTAAGTTATCTACGGAACCCTTTACTTCCACCGACGTTTCGGTGGCATTACCACGGATTACTTTCCGAAGGGTGTGACTCAACCGGAACAACGGAAAATAGGCACATTTTACGTATTTACGGACCCCTAATCCTTATTACGTTGTGTTTGAAATTATATTTTGTTCATTGTGGAATAAATCTCAATTTGCGTGGGAGGTTTATTGGAATGGATTGTAATGTATTATGTTTTATTCATATCTTGGATTTTAAAGGTCGAGTTTTATAAGGATTAATCCGAACAATGTATTATGATCAAATTATATAAATTATAATACTTCGGTGGGTGTATGTTATCCAGCTTTACAATTTTTATGCCTAACTAGCTTTCGCCCACGACTTCGTACGCGCATATCCCGTTTTTCCCGTTCCTGCGGGAATTTCAGGAAATCCTCTCATAGAACGTCCCGAAGGAGCGTAGTTAACTTTCTACGACCAGTAGTTTTGGCTGTGCGGTGTCTGTCAGTCACTCACTCACTCAGGAACGAAATAATTTTGTACATATTGATTTCTTCAAATCACAGAAAGTCAATACCAACATTTCTTTTCATGAACATTGATTTGATTTAGACAGAAGGTGTAGCTGATTGATTGTGGCTATACCCAAAATCAATCTGCCTCGACTTTTATCAACTATGTTGGAGCTGCTTCCAGCCAAACCCTAATGCCTATGAGCCAGAGAACGAAATGGAGTTAAAACACGAATAGTTCCTTAATCACAACGGTTCCATGAGCCATTCATTCATCAAAGTAGAGGGGCCTTTCATCATCATCATCAGCTTATAACAGTCCACTGCTGGACATAGCCTCTCCAAGTGCATGCCATTTGGCTCGATCTTCTGCAACTCTCATCCAGCTGCTACCAGCCACCCTGCGAAGATCGTCGCTCCACCTAACCTGAGGACGTCCTACCTTACGTTTGCCGATTCGCGTTCTCCACTCAAGAACTCGTCTACCCCAACGCTCATCGGTTCTACGGCTAATATGGCCGGCCCATTGCCACTTCAGCTTGCATATTCTGTGAGCTATGTCCACAACTTTGATTTTCTGTTGGATCACTTCGTGCAGATTCGATGTATCAAAGAGACCCCAAGCATAGCCCTTATTTGGGACATATCTTTCATAATAACTGTCTAGTAAACACTGAACATCGATCAAGTTTAATTATTAACGTTAACACCTGCCTGTACATTTAGGTTAGGTTCAGTTAACAGCTTGATTAATAATGACCAGTCAGCATTTGTAAGTGCTGATGTGTAATTCAATAGCTTTGATGTCGGTAATTACCGCAGGTCAGTAAATATTTGATAGTGTGTGGAACTAACTGGGTCACTTTAATCTATCTGCCTAGCCTTTTCCCAACTATATTGGGGTCGGCTTCCAGTTAAACCAGATTCAGCTGAATACCAGTGATTTACGTGGAGCGGCTGTCTACCAGACCTCCACAGCCCATTTACTGGGTAACACGGTAGGTACTTCTTGGCAAGACTGGAGTCACATTTACTGGCTTCTGACAACCCGTAACGACTGCCAAAGATCTACAAATGACAGCCGGGACCAACGGCTTAACGTGCTTTCCGAGGTACGTTGGAAACTCGTTATGTTAAAATGGTCACCCATCTACAGACCAACCTTGGCAACTGTTGCTTAACCTTAAAGATCGACCCGTGCGGCTGTTATTATTTAGCCACGAGCTCCTCAACTGGGTCACTTTAATAAACAGTGTTATTCTGTTGGGTAAATCGTATCATGATCTAACACTCCTTCCTCTCTGGGCTGATTGGAAGGGAGTGTTAGACTCTTACTGACTAAAGCCCATCCGTCTTCCTCCTAATACCCTTTTCGTTCCAGAGCCACGATGATTCTTTTGAACAGATTCCGCAACATGATCTAACATACATATAGAGAATATCAGGATCCGAAGACGCACGAAGGTCTTCAATATTGGAAAACGAGATATGGAACTTAAGTTCAGCTGGACATGACACATCATGGCAAGATGTCAAGGCGCAGTAATGACAGGTGGAGTGAGGCAGTGACAAAGATTTGTTTAGAGGGCCAGTTCTATTTATTTTCAAACAGCGTTCGCATTCGCATCTCAGTCGCAATCTGTCAAAAAATCGGCCAAGTGCGAGTCGGACTCGCGCATGAAGGGTTCCGTACCGTCGTCTTTTTATTATTTGTTGTTATAGCGGCAACAGAAATACACATTCTGTAAAAATTTCAATTGTCTACCTATTACGGTTCATGAGATATAGCCCGCTGAAAGATAGACAGACGGATGGACGGACGGCGGAGGTTTAGTAATAGTGTTCTATTAGTTATCCTTTGACAGATTGCGACTGACATGTGAATGCGAACGTATTGGCCCTCTGTAGTTTGTCCGAAAGCAAGACCGGCAGATAACCTTGTTGCTATCGCGGATAGGACCTGGATGAGGTTGGCACAGGATAAGAGAAGCTTCGTAGACGGAGAAGAGGTCGGAGAAGACGCCGTCTTCTCCCTCCTCATGGTGGTGATGGGCGGGCGATAGGCGCGGGGGCGCCTCCGCCCGCATTGCACTCCACACCACCTTCGCCGGTCATTCCCAGCCCTCCCCCTGAACGGGGAGGACTTGAGGGGCCCGCCGCTTTAGGCGGGTTGTCGTCGGAGGAGGACTGGACGCTAAGGCTGCGCCGATCTCCCAGTCCTCTTCCACTCGGACGATGCGGGAATGCCGCTGGGTTATTTTAGTGGGTATACCGGGTCAGCCCGGGGAGTCCCACATACCCCTCCCGTTCCCCCGACGGGAGGGTATGCGTAATGCATTTTTTCCCAGCGCAAAAAAAAAAAAAAAAGGATAAGAGAAGCTTATGCTAATGAGGCTTATTACTTAGAAGTGGATGAATAATAATGAATATATATAATTAATCAAGTGAGCCGCGGTTTCGACTCAGACTTTTGTATTGTAAGTCGTGAGTTTGGTCTTCAATTTTGTAATTGATTTCATCGTCCCTACTCTTAAAAGAACAAAGGTAAACTTGGGGAAGCCGGAATGACCTAGGTATAAAAAAATGAAAGGCATGTCTGTGACGTCTTCTCAATATTGATCTACTAGAGACGTAGAGACGAGGCCTGTGTACCAAAGTGGAATCATTGGAATAGACCTCATATAACACGAATATGAATATAATTATACATAAGGTGTATTCTCTGAATGGCTTGATCCGCACTGCCAGGGTCGCGGAAATTGTTTGAAAGAGTTACCAAAGCAAAGGGCATTAGAAGGAACACGGATGGGTTTTAGTCAGTGAGTCCGACACTCCCTTCCGCTCCGCCCAGAGCGGAAGGATTAATAGAATAGAATAAAATAATAAAAATAAAAAAATGATCAGGCCAGACATAACGGTTCAAAGGAGGAAGCCGAACGTGTGAGAGAGAGGGAAACCTCACGCCCCAGCCGCCGCAACAGAAGAAGACGCCCCGGACGTCGCGAGTCGCAGAGCGATTCTCGGCCACCGTAGGCGCGGGCCTGCGGACGGCGAGCTTTGGGTGGCTTGCCGTCTGATCAGAACCAGGCCCGGGTCGACGGCGCGCTGTGTTCCACGCGCGCCTCAAAGAGCTGTCAGCACAAAAGACGGGGCCCGCTAGGGCCAGTGCCTGCTGGGGTTTCGGACTTCGTTCGAAAGAGGCACCGTACCCTGGAACGCAAAGGGCACTAGGAGGAACACGGATGGGTTTTAGTCAGTAAGAGTCTGACACTCCCTCCTGCTTCACCCAAAGCAGGAGGAGTCATTTGATGATTTCCCATCCTTAAAAAAAAAAAAAAAGACATAACGGTTCAGGACAAAATAAAAAAAATCACTTACCTCATAGACATTGCAGTTCCTAATACCCACAACCTTCAAAAAACAATGGCCGAAAAAATTTGCAAATATGCTGACCTTAAAGACGAAGTCACAAGAATATGGAAACAAGAAAAAGTTTACGTTATTCCAATAGTTCTTTCCACAACAGGCATTCCCACATCATCTTCTCCGTAGCCTAAAATTATTAGATTTAGAAGAATCCGTTTATATAAACTTACAGAAAGCCGCCATATTAAACACATGTAGAATAGTTCGAAAATTCATGCAGTTGGAAGATGAAAACACTCTCTCATCTTAAATAGGTAAACATTACACACTGCATTTACTTGGCCTTGGCCCGTAAATTTAGTCGAAACCAGCCAAGAGCTGAGAAAAAGATAACAACCGAAAATAATCATCATCACCTGCCTAGCCTTTTCCCAACTATATTGGGGTCGGCTTCCAGTCAAACCGGATTCAGCTGAATACCAGTGTTTTACGTGGAGCGGCTGCCTACCAGACCTCCACAACCCATTAACTGAGTAACACGGTACTTCTTGGCAAGACTGGAGTCACATTTACTGGCTTCTGACAATCCATAACGACTGCCAAAGACCTACAAATGACAGCCGAGACCAACAGCTTAACGTGCTTTCCGAGGCACGGAGGAAACTCGGTATGCTAAGATGGTCACCCATCCACAGACAAACCTTGGCAGGCGTTGCTTAACCTTAAGGATCGTGCGGCTGTTATTATTTAGCCACGAGCTCCTCAAAAACATCCGAAAATAATAATAATAATATAATATAATGTAATTTGATGATGATATCCAGCTGTTACAGATGGACAGACTCAGTCATACCATAAGGGTTCCTTTTTTACTATTTTGGTACGAAACCCTAAAAAAGGGACTAAAACTGTATCAATGTATTTTTGGAAAATCAATATTCCTAGCCAATACTCGAACCCGTTGATGTAACTGATTTTACCACTGCATGAGCCAACTCTAGACTCAATTGGTCCAAATCTGTAAATAATAATCATGTACAGGTGAGGTACACCCGCGGATAATAAGTTTGTAAAAAACTCTTAACCGCCGAGTATCGAGATAGACCACAGTTTACCTACGAAGCAAGAACTTTGGTACTTGTATGAATATAGCTCGCATCAGCAACAGCGTCGATAACGATGTAAACAAAATAAATTATTTACCGATACATAAACAATTTACATGCTTTCATCCTCACCTGTGGAAATACAGCGAGCAACGGAAAAACAATGAATGTAAATTGTACGAACGGCAACATAAGTTTCACTACCACTACATTCAATGTAGTACAGTTGAAAAAAGAGATAAGTCTACAGCTTGCTTGGAACTACTTTTAATCCATGTTGAGCGTGTGCTGAGTTGTCAAGTCTTTGACACCAGATATAGCTCTTTTGTAAGTATCACATGATTAAAAAGTTATTCGTGGTGAAAATAAGAAAATGTTTTTCCTTTATGTTTACCAAAGATTTTTTCAACTGTACTAGTAGATACAAAACACAAGTGCAAGGGGGTGCGTCGTCGTAGTAATAAAATTGGTCGTACAGTCGCACTCGTAAACTATTGTGCGTTTTTATGATTCATCTCTATGTTTGCTGAAGCCCTCACAAGCGAAGATGGTACGCTCGCGTGCTAAAGGCGTGTATCGTAAAACTTGTATTGTTTTTAAATTACCGAGCGAAAGTACGACTTTTTCATAAACGTTTTCTTGCATGGGCTTGTAAAAGTTTAATGTAAAACATATCTTTAGAAGTGGTGATAAACGTTTGTATTATACTCCGGTGGTACCTATTATTTTAAGAATATACAAGTGGGTTATTTTTAATTCATTACTTTACTTACGTATCCACATACATAGTCATTACAAGCTCTGCTTGGTGTATTTCGAATTGGGATGTTCCGGCAAATGAGTAACTGAGCTAATTCCGTGTTTATAAAAACTCTAACAACTTGCAATGTTATATTTTTTTATTTCTCCAAGAACACAAATATGAAGTGAAGTTGAGAAGTTAAGAGAAGGCCTTAAATCCATTGCAACAAGTGTAATAACTGTTCTAAAGCTCATATTTTCCTAGAATCCCTACTTCACTTTCCTCAACATCACTGTGCGTGACTATACAGTGAGTGCGAGATTTGTGCAGTGCCGTATAAGTAAATTTGGTCATCTCACCCAATCTGTGTTTACGAGGGGTCAGCCCTGCCGCCCTGCGTGAGCCATCGAGATTTGAGGGCCAGCCCTAACTATGAATCATTGTCGCGAAGACGTCTCTTATTTAATTTGCTCTCTGTTTTACGTGTATTTTTCTTAGTCACCCTTAGTAACGTGTCTTTCGATGGGAAATCGTGAAAAATATCGCGTGTAGTCACGTTTTTGTGTGTGTTTAATTTAAGTTGTGTCAATAATACAAATACGAGGTACGCCGAATTTATTGAATCCTCAATAATGGCGGACATAAAATTATAGGCATCATAAAGAAAGAAAAAGTATGTACTGTCACAGACAGAACTGACATGCATACAAATAATTATAAACTTAAACGAAAATTCCTTCATTGTATTTAAATCATGTTATTACAGGAAAATAATAACAATTAACTGGAAGAAATAGGGATCGAAAACTATAAATGCACGTCGTGTCTGTAAAATTGTACTGGTATATTACTAAACGTAGCCGAAAACAGGAACAATTAAATAGAAATAAGTTCATTAAAATAGAGCGCTTTATAGCTACCAGCTATAAATAATTATAAAACAATGAAAAACTGTGTTTCATAAGCTTCCCATAATTGTTTCCAGCAGTAATTTAATTTTCCATGTATTAAATACAACGCGAATACATCTAAAACAAAATCCCCGCAAATTATCCTCCATGTTTGTCACTTAAATTGGAAGCCTCTTAATCCCTTAGGGGGTGTAGGCTTAAGATAAACGTACGTTACAACCCTCAGGGTATGTGTCGATGTTCTACGGAACCCTAAGACAGTGCCGTCGGCCATATTTCTCTTAGGCCGTCAACACACGATCGGGTAGGTTCGCAGCGGAAATCTGCCAGCCGCAGCGATTCCCGCCATCGACACTAGGCTTTATCTAGCGTGAAAGTTTATAGTAAAGGGTAATGTAGGAGCTACATGAGATTGGGAACGAAAGGTTCTTCAATGGGCTGTATCTTAAACTACTCGTATTGTGTTTTGTAGAGATTTTTCTTAGCGAAATATTCATTGTGCATTTAAGTTCTCATTATTTTTAGACGTAAATGTGAACATCAAGCTTGTATTCTCCGAAGGAATAGGTATTCGTATGGTACACCCACATTTTACAGTTATGTTTAAGTCTCATGAAAGAGGGGGCGAGCCAGCGAGTCTATAACCATTAATAACTGAGTAACAACGTGGACCGAAGACCTGGTGAGGTAGTCGATGGATGCGAGATGCACAGGACTGGTTTTTGTGACGACACTGAGGGAAGCCCATGTCCAGCAGTGGACGTCTTCCGGCTGATATATGATGATGATGACTGAGTGAATTCCTGGTAAAATCCAATCACACTCTGCCTGGCCTGAGAATCGAATTTTCATGGTCAGGAGCGCTTGTCAACACTATACAGTAAAACTTCAAATGTGTTATCGTTTATTTAGGTATTAGATACAATTCCTCATTAAATATATACTCTATACTAATATATAAAGCTGAAGAGCTTATTTGTTTGCTTGAACATGCTAATCTCAGGAACTTCTTGTTTGATTTGAAAAATTATTTCAGTGTTAGATAGCCCATTTATCGAGGAAGGCTATTCAATAATCATCACGCTAAGACCAACAGGAGCGAAGCATACGAATTTACACGGGTCAACTAGTTACTTATATAAAAACAGGCCTTAAGTACAAATCTCCTACATGCGTCAGTTATATTTAGCAGCATTCACTAAGCCTTTTGCGTAAAATAACAATTGATGTGTGTGTATTTATTTGAATTTTCCTCAAGAGTGGCTCTGAAGTCACGTCCGTAACAATATTTCGTTCTTTTTATGTGAAATACCCTCGATAGACCCTCAATATTCTGCGATGATTTCTGTCGTGTCAGAAATAGGGGAAGCTGTTGATTTCCACTTATCAAGAGTGGGTTTTCACGGAAATGTTTTTCTTTTTTTAACATACTTCTTCAAAAAGGAGGACGTTCTATGTTCGGCTGTATGTATCTTTTTTTTTATGTACGTTCACCGATTTCTCCGCTAATTCTGGACCGATTTTAAAAATTCTTTTTTTATTCGAAAGCCTATACTCCTGAGGTGGTCCCATTGTCACCAAGTCAGAATCTGATGATGGGATCCCATGAAAATCGAGGGAAACCCTAAAATTTTATAAGCACATACACTGTTTTTCATAAACTTTCTAACGCAATTCAGATATTTGTGCCTGGTAATCATCATTTTATGTTGCTGAGCTAATGATGGAAGGTATAAGTCAGGATCTGATGATGGAATCCCATGAAAAATGTTTGATCAGCGATATTTTCGCCAGTTGTTAACCGACTTGGATGATTCTTTTTTTGTTTGGAAGATTTATTTTTCGGACTGGTCCCATTTAAATTTGGTGAAGATCTGATGAAGAACTTCGGAGGTAGGCAATGGATCGGGATCTCTATAATCACATGTCTGTTGATTGTTTACACTAGTTCATAATATAATATCACACCGGTACGCTGTGTGTTAAAAAGTGAAAAATAAAAAAACTGTAACAAAAACGTAAAACCGACTTCCAAAAGCAAAACACTACAAAGTAAAAAAATAACTAAGTAACTAACTACTACTATTAATTTTAATTTCGGAAGTCGGTGGTCAAAAACGAAATAACCAAAAACACCGACTTCCAAAATTAGTGTTGTGTCAGTGTTTTGTTTTTGGAAGTCGGTTTTATTTTTTTGTTATAAAGTTTTTTATTGAGAAACTATAGCGTCGGCAAGCAACTTAGCTTGCGTGAAAGTCAAAAATTATCCTAAGGGAACATACTCCGGGCTGAAGTAAACCTAGAATAGGAAATGGGATATTCCCATTTCTTATTCCATGCCGTGATCTTCCGTGAGTCGTTTTTTTTTATTTCTACACTCCTAATTAAGTAAAATTATAACACTGCATTCAGACCAAAGGCGTTTTAAAAAACTTTAAAATCTTACTCACTTTCCTACTTGAAAGGCTATTGACACCTTGACCAATTTCGTCTCTTTACCATTTGACGTACGCCAAACGTAAAACAAGGCACCGCTGAATAAACAAGCAAACGACATAAAAAACTAAACCGAATACAAAATGAAATGGGTAAAGTAAATAACATAAAGTGGGACATTTGCATTTATGTTAATTTCATGAAATTTTGTAACAGCGCTCATATAATGCGGGCCCACGGGACCTCCCAAATACAAGTTTCATGTACGATTCCGTCGAAAAATTAAATCCACTTTGTAATTCCACGCTCGAATGGACAATTTGTGTATTAATTTACGGGGATATTGCTGTCTTTGTACATTGGTAACACAAAAGCTGCGAATTTAATTGCTTTGGTAGTACATGTCTGATCTGTACAGTATGCCAATCTACTGCTACTGCTGATAAATGACATTCTATTCTATTAATAAGTATAATAAATAAATAAACAATATTGTATTCTGTTAATAATAACAGTAAATAAATGACATCTTATTCAATTAATATACTAAATAATAATATGCAAAAAATGTTTCATAATATATATACAAGTTGGACAGGAAACTTTTACAAATTATTTAAAGCGCTCTTCCTCTCTCCTACTTACTACTCTGTCAAGAAAGTACCGAGAAAAGATCAATAATACACAAAATGTCTGTTATTCATCCAAATTTATTTTATCACCTTCAAAGTATGCTCCTTTAGAAACGATACACTTGCGCCAACAAAATCCATTCATCAAAACATTTTTTAAACGCTGCTTCCGGAATTGAGTTCAGTTCTCGCCGCGAATTCTCCTTTATGTCTTCTATCGATTGAAAACGGGTGCCACGAAGTGGTAATTTGAGTTTAGGAAAAAGAAAAAAGTCAGCAGGAGCCATATCTGGTGAATATGGTGGTTGCTGGATGGTATTTGTTGAGTGTTTGGTTAAAAATTCGTTCACAATGATAGCCTTGTGCGAAGGCGCATTGTCGTGGTGCAAAATCCAAGAATTTTCTTTCCACAAATCTGGCCTTTTTCGTCGAATTTGCTCTCTTAAACGCCGCATAACGCTCAAATAATATTCTTTATTTGCCGTTAAACCTTCCGGTAAGAATTCAGAGTGCACAACACCGCGATAGTCAAAGAAAACAGTCAACATGACTTTGACTTTTGATCGACTTTGGCGTGGTTTTTTCGGTTTCGGTTCAGTTGGAAGGCGCCACTCCGAAGCTTGTTGACTAGTTTGCATGTCAAACTCGTAAACCCACGTCTCGTCACCAGTAACAATGCGTTTCATGAATGTTGGGTCGAACTGACTCGTTCTAGCATGTCCTCAGCGACTTCATGCGATTGAGTTTTTGGAGAAAATTCAGATCTTTTGGGACTAGCCGAGCAGCAACATGTTTCATACCCAAATGATTAGTTAAAATGGTACGGATCGACTCGTGAGATACAGAAAGTTCGGTGGCTATCTCTCTCAGAGTTGAATGGGGATTTTCAGTCACTATTTCCTTCACTTTTGCGATGTTAACTTCAGTTGCAGACGTTGACGGCCTACCAGAGCGAGGCAAATCTTCCATCACATCTCGACCGCTTTTGAACGCTTTGAACCACTCATAAGCACGAGTTTTTGATAAAGTCGATTCACCGTAAGCCTTCTGTAACATTTTCAGTGACTCCGAACACGAAATTCCATTGGCGATGCAAAATTTAAGACAAACTCTTTGTTCGATATTTTTGTCCATTATGAAATTCGCAATACACACTATATATGATATTACTAAAACCAGCACTGTATTTAATATAAATAACAGATGCAACTCAAACTCCGCGCCAAAATGGAAAACAGTTGTGCCAATCTAACAACTACAAAAAAACAAAAAATTGAATTTGGAACCATAAACAAATCATCCATTCCCGATACTTTTTTGACTGAATGTGTATATAGTTTTGCTGTGCCCGACAGGGTCCATAACTTTTTCTATTTATTCATTCATTTTATCACCTGTATATGACATTATGGATTGCAATAAACGATTTGAGATTTGAAAAAAAAAAGAAAATTAAAAAAAATACTTTTCGTGGATTAAATAGAGTTCCAATAACTCTGTGCTTTGAGACTAAAAAACCCAAATATATATAATCTTAATTCACGTTCGTTGTATTGAACACAGTGTGGGATTTCCAACTATTCAAATTGGAAAAAGGAAATATCTGATTGATTCCGTGGGACTATTTATACATGTGATTAGTTATAGTTTTACTTACACAAACAAACATAAACTCTAACACCGTCACACAAAACTACAGAAACTCGAATACTTCAGCACCGTTTACAGAATTTCGAATACTACAGCACCGTACACTTGTATAAAATCTTGACTAAAGAATTACTTGGCCGAACAGTCTCTTAAAATACAGGTTTATCCTAGTTTAAGAGGCAGGGTTATATAATTTTTTGTGCAGTCTCTTGCAACAATTGTATTTTATTGTAATGTCACTTTGATCTGTAAGTCTTGTGATTAAACAATTTATTTTTATTTTTTTATTACTTGTTGGACATGAAGGAGCAGGGTGGTTGAGAGCATTTCATGCTCACTCAAATGTCTCGCTGATGGCGGCGCGTGGGTTGGATCGTTCGGTTCCCTTCGAAAGGGTTGAGCTGAATGGTGCCGCCGATACACGCGTCATGTTCGTGAACGGGCGCCGTCGGTTGGGTCTGGTCATCTCTTAACTGCCATTGGCTTATTTTAATCTTTATATTTTAAATTCTTATTATAAGCTTTTTTTTCCTCTTTTTTTTTTAATGTTGGGAAGTCGTCAAATGACCCGCTCTGGGTGAAGCAGGAGAGAGTGTCAGACTCTTACTGACTAAAACCCATCCATGTACATTCCAGTCCAGGAACACGGATGGGCACTTGGAGGACCTAGTGTCCTTTGCGTTCAGTACCTCTTTCAAACAGATTCCGCAACCCCAGTGTAGGTATTTTCCTGACATGCAGAAGCAACAAGTATATGTAACTTAGAATTTTGTAAAACAGAACATGATTTAAAAGAGTGTCCGTGTAGTTTCTTGCACGTTCTTCCATGTTTTTGACTGACTGTAAATGGTTTATTTGAAATAAAATGCTTTGAATCTTGAATCTTGGACTTGATTACCATGAGAAACTATACTGCTTCATGCAGAGCTTCAATTCAGTGATATGTAGGAAGGATACGTCTCATGAGTAATAGTTTTCGTCGTCCGTAGATTAATTTTCAGGTACCGCCTCGCGTTGTGACAAGCATTTTCCAGAATGGTACCGTGTTGCATATTTTCAAAACTGCCCGCGTCAAAGAAACTGTCATTGGTTCGAAGAAAATTCATGTTTTGTGGCATATTTAGTTACACAATAACAATCTAGTTTTTTTTTTTAATAATCTAAGTCGTCGTCATTCAATTTTATTTGCCGAAAATAACAGTTGGTTCTCAATGCACGAATATCATTCAATCTTTGACCTTTTAATATAAAAAAGAGATATTCAATCAACGATTACGATAGTCAAGAAATCAAATGTTTGGATTCTATTTTGACTTTTATATAGTTGTCGTTACCGATATGACTACGTATTTGTCATATACTTGTAGCGATTCAAATTCAGCAGTATAAAAATAAAACGCAGGCGTAACGTAGTCGTAAAAGTTTTCAATGAAAATTCAGTACCTAATATCTATTACAAGTTAGCACGAACGATGCAATGGTTAGGTTTTGTTGAACTGGCAATATGAAACCTTTCATGATTGCGGGTATGTTGCGTAGTTTTGTTATGTTGTACATCATGGAGCATGTTGCTTTTAATTAATTATAGAGTAAAATTCGTTAGAGTTCAGCAACGCTTGACGAGATTGTTCCATGGATGGCTGAACACCTAAAACATACGGTGTTACCTCCTACGAGCTTTCCGAGGAGTGCCTCGGAAGCCGTTTTCCTGGCTGTCATTTATAGATGATCGTCACAAGCCAGAAAAAATGCCATCAGTCTTACTAAAAGGTACCGTATTACCCAATCACTGGGTTCTGGAGATCATAAAAGCAGTAGCTCTGTGTAAAATACTGGTATTCAGCTATATCCGGTTTGACTGCAAACCGACCCCAATAAGGCTAGGAAAAGGCTAGGCAGATTGCTCTCTTGTATTGAACAAAACATGTTTTTATAAATAAGCTTGCTTGCTTAGTAAACTTCAGGCTTCCCTCTAGTCCCCTGACTCCGACGCATTAACTAGCCAAATTACTATTTTCAGCGCAAATGCACTGTCAAACACTCTTTGTAACTTTAATGAGAAATTTAGCAGAAAACTGGGGACGTTGTGGAACAATTAGTAAGCACTACTTTTCCCCAAGAGCTTGAATTCTAATTAATTGAATTTACAATTAAGTTTTAATTAATTAAATTTACAATTGGCCAGCGTTTACTTTCGTAATGAACCACAGGTTAGGTGCGGGTCCGTGAGTTGGTAATTGCATAACTATTTTGTTTTTTTTAACCCCCAACCAAAAAAAAAAAGGGGTGTTAAAAGTTTGACCGCTATGTGTGTCTGTCTGTCTGTATGCCTGTCTGTGGCATCGTAGCTCTTAAATGGGTAAACCGATTTGGATGCGGTTTTCTTTTATTTAAAATCAGATTTTCTAGCGGTGGTTCTTAGACAAGTTTTATCAAAATCAGTTGAGCCGTTTGAAGATCATCAGCTCTTTTCTAATTGATGAATACATTTAACCAGCTTTTACGGGTCTGATCGATGCGGAATTTTGTATTCTGTTACTTCAATGACACTGCAAAAACATGGTTATATTGACCAGATGCTGTAGCATACCCTGAGGTCTGCAGAATACCCAACTCCTCACTAAGTTACAGCAGAGGTATCATGTTTGGTTTCACTAGAATGGTTTCAATGAACAGATTATATTTAGATCTGTAACCTTAACCTGATGCTGAAGCATGTCCTGAAATCAGCAGGATACCCAACTCCTCACTTATACACAGCAGACATTCCGTTTTCGTATTCATTTAAATAGTCGCAATGAATAGCCCAACTAACACTAAAGCGTTAAAAAAATATATATAAGACTCGTATATCAGTTCCATTTGAGTATAAAAGTGTTAACACATACCTGTGCAACTGAGTTAGAGCATGCTCTAACTCAGTTATAACCACTTATAACCACGAAAGAGGCCCTCAGTTTTACAGGTAAAAGTTATAGAAAGCCTATAGCCTTGTAGCCAGGATTATCCACCAGCAACTTGCTCTTAAATACAATCTTGTGGAATCGGAAGTACCGTACTATAGGTATGTGCCCGACCCAGTTCTCGAAAGTGGTAGTTGCACATTGTATTGGGATCGGTCTATCATCACTGACAGGACTATTTTTGCCAATAAGCCTGATATAGTGGTGATAGACCGACTAGGGCGTCGCGCAATGATTGTTGATATAGCAGTCCCTCATGACGAGAACCTCGTGAAGTCAGAGGGAGATAAACAAACGAAGTATCTTGACTTGGCTCGCGAGGTTGTCGACATGTGGGATATGAACACAGCAGTAATTGTGCCGATAGTCGTGACGGCCAATGGCATTATTGCCAAGAGCCTCGACCAACATCTCAAGAGGCTCTCGTTGGGCAGCTGGATCAAGGGCTTGATCCAGAAAGCAATACTCCTGGACACGGCGCGCATCGTTAGGAGGTTCCTCTCTCAGGAGCCCTGAATACCGGTAGCTTGGACCCTGTTCCCGATACCGGAGGGCTACTATTTTTTATATTTTTTTTGAAATATTGAAAAATGTAAATAATATGTAATTGTATGAATAAATGGAATAATAATAATAAAGTTAAATAGTACCTATTAGGTAAATTAAGTTTAAAAAGTATGAAATGAGTAGCACTAATAAATAATATAGAGGTACTTAACAAATACAAAAATTTGCGGTCTCCCGAGGCGAAGACGCTTGGCCCAAAGAATTGTACCTATAGATCAATACCTGTATATTATTTTGTTTCACTTTTTAAAGTAATTTTTTGTCGGGGTATTTTGAAATTTTTTATTTAATTTTTATATTATATTTGGAAGATAGATATCTTTTAGGTAGCCAACCTTGAACGTAATAGATAATTAGTTAGATCTTTTGTTCGATTCTCTAGCTGCACAATGCTACATATCATAGCATATCCCTCGTTGTATTTTATGACATCTTAGGCATGGTAGGATTTGAGGTCAAACAATCTTTAATGAGAAATTTTAGCTGATTGCGATGCCGTGGCAACTTCTGCAATTGATTGATTGTAAATATCAAACCAAATGTTTCATGTATTCAATCAATCAATTAATCAAATTGCTTTATTAAGGCACCAAGTTCCAAAATTAAAATTAAATTAAAACACACAATAAAATTTATAAAATTACAATTCAATTTAATGGAAATCAATTTAATTCAATTCAATTCATCTTAATTCAACTTAGTTTAATTTAATTTAATTCATATTAATATAATAAAAATAAAACAATCATTAAAATTCATGTTTTGAAGAAGCAAAAGCTCTATATGCAAATACTATCTGCCTCACCTTTCCCAACTATGTTGAGAATACGAAGACTTGCCTTCTAACAGAATGCAGCTCTCACTATTTTACGCGGAGCGACTGCCTATCTGACCTCCACAGCCCAGTAACTGGGACACACGATACCTCTTGGCAAGACTCGTGCCAGATTTTCTGGCTTCTGATTGGATAGTCAGAATAAGCAACGAATGCCAAAGATATTTAAACGATTGGCGGAACCAACAGCCTAACGTGGTCACCTGGAGACTTAGTATGTAATGTGGATAGTCAGTAATCACCCATCCTCAAACCAACCTTGGGTAGCGTCACTTAACCTCGAAAACCAACCCGATTTATAAGGTTTTATTCAAACTTATAACAGCCGCATAACGACGCGCAGGCACATCGCCCTAAACCTGCGATAAGTGGGCTAGGGCTACCGTGTCGAGTACGGGCACGGCTAAAGAGGATAGTACCCAAGAAGAAGTTCCGCTTTGCCACCTGGAACATTGGCTCCCTAACCGGACGTTGCCGAGAACTCGCGGACGTACTTGCGAAGCGTCGGGTCCAGTGCGCCTTCCTTCAGGAGACGCGCTGGAAGGGAAATAAGTCACGTGACATCGGGCAGGGGTACCGGCTAGTGTACACCGGATCACCAACGGGCAGGGGCGGAGTGGCCGTGGTGCTGTCTAAGGACCTCCAGGATGGACTCCTTGAAGTAGACCGATGCAGCGACCGGTTGATGCGAGTTAGGGTGCTGATCGAAGGGTCGGTAACGAACCTAATCAGCGCCTATGCTCCTCAAACTGGTAGCTGTGAGTCTGAAAAGGAGGCCTTCTGGGATGAGTTCGAGGACGTACTACGCGCTATTCCGAATTCCGAAGGTGTTTTGGTTGGGGGGGATCTCAACGGTCACGTAGGTCAGTTTGCTGGAGAGTACGGACGTGTTCACAGTGGTTTTGGATATGGCCAGCTAAATGCAGAGGGAGTCAGTATACTCAGCACCTGCGCTTTGTCTGACCTAGCCATCGCGAACACGTTCTTTCAGAAGAAGCCCCAGCATCTTATTACGTACCGTAGTGGTGCCTACTCAACCCAAATAGATTACCTGCTGGTGAGACGGTGCCACATTGGCAAGGTTACCAACTGCAAAGTCATCCCAGGTGAAAGCCTAACGGCTCAACACCGCCTCCTTGTCCTGGACTTTGCGGTTGTACCGAAAAAGAAAGTGACCGAAAAACGCAAACCCCGCACAAAGTGGTGGTTGCTTGATGGTCCTAGGCTGTCGGACTTCATCGCGGAGGTCGAGCATCTCGAGATCAGTGCTCCGCATGAGTCCGCTCAAGAGATCTGGAGTAGGATCCATTCAGCAATCACCGATGCGGGTAAGCGCGTCCTTGGCACTTCTCGTGGTGGCCGCACCATAGAAAAGGAGACGTGGTGGTGGGATGACGGGGTGCAGGAGGCGACTCGGAAGAAGAAGGTTTTATTTAAACAGTGGCAAGGGTCCAACTCTCCGGATGACAGAGAGGCATATGGAGCGGCTAAGCGCGCTTGCAAAAAAGCTGTAGCCAGAGCCCGCAGCAAAAGTCTGGCGCCCTTGTACGACAAGCTGGAAACTGCGGAGGGGCAAAAGCTTATTTTTAAGCTGGCGCGTGCCCGGGAGAAAGCTGCACGGGACATTAGCAAATGTCTCTGTGTAAGGGACGCCCAGGGTAAGCTGCTCTACGATGCCCCCTCTGTTAAGAAGAGATGGTGTACATACTTCGCGGAGCTGTCTAACAAACAGCATCCCCATAATCTTCCTCCCGAACCGCCTCCTAACCTTGGACTTATTTCCCCTATTTCCCCCGACGAAACCCGCATTGCTCTTCGCCACATGAAGAACCGGAAAGCGGTCGGGCCTGACAATGTGCCAATTGAGGTGTGGAAGGCTATGGGCCCACATGGCGTGGACCTTCTGACCGATCTTTTTAACCACATCCTGATCACCAAGGAAATGCCGAACCAGTGGCGATTTAGCCTGATTATCCCTGTATACAAAGGCAAAGGTAGCGTACAGGATTGTAGTAGCTACCGCGGTATCAAGATCATGTGCCACACCATGAAGCTCTTCGAGCGCATCATTGACACACGGCTCCGTAGCGAGTGTACTGTCTCTGAGTGTCAATATGGCTTCCGGGCGGGTAACAGCACCATGGACGCAGTATTCGCCTTACGGAATCTGGCTGAGGCTTACAGAGAGAGAAGGAGAGCTTTGCATATGGCCTTTTTAGACCTGCAGAAGGCCTTCGACTGTATACCTCGGCAGTCCATCTGGTGGGCACTGCGCTTCAAAGGCGTTCCCGAGGCCTATATTGACATTATCAGAGACATGTACCGCGATTCCGTGTCCTCTGTCCAGACCGCTGTTGGCGAATCGAATGGCTTCCCAATATCTGTTGGCGTTCACCAAGGCTCGGCTCTTAGCCCGTTCTTGTTTAACGTAGTGCTCGATGTAGTTACGGCAAACATCCAAGATAAGCCCCCATGGCTAATGATGTATGCCGATGACATCGCCCTCGTTAATCAGAACAAAGCCCATCTTGAGCGCAAAGTCAACATTTGGAAGGACACGCTTGAAAACGGTGGTCTGAGACTAAATGTGGCGAAGACTGAGTACATGTCCTGTGGCGGCACGGATTCAAATAGGTTCATCCGAATAGGTTCGGACCTGATCAGAAAGTCCAATACGTTCAGGTACCTTGGATCCGTGCTGCACGAGTCTGGCAACGTGGACGACGATGTCCAAGCACGTATAGGCGCGGCTTGGGCGAAGTGGCGCGAGGTAACGGGCGTTGTATGCGACCGCAAAATGCCTCCTAAGCTCAAGGGGCAGATATATAAATGCATCATACGGCCTGTCCTACTGTACGGCGGTGAATGTTGGCCAGCACTAAGCAGACACACCCAGGAGCTTCGCGTCACGGAGATGAAGATGCTGAGGTGGATGAGTGGCGTAACGCGATCCGATCGCATACGCAACTCTTTCATCAGAGGTAGTCTTGGTGTCCGTGACGTGGGGGAAAAACTGCAAGAGTGTCGTCTGCGATGGTATGGCCACATCATGCGTCGCCCTATGGAGTACGTTGGTCGGGGATGCATGAATATGGCTGTTCTTGGGGCTAGGTCCCGTGGTCGCCCTCGCAAGCGCTGGTTGGACGTCGTTAAGTCCGACATGAGAGCCAATGGCCTAACTGAGAAGGATGTTCAAGATCGGGCAAAGTGGAGGAAGCTAAGTAGGAAGGCGGACCCTGGCAATAGCCGGGATTAACGCCAGGTAGAAGAAGATTCAAACTTATATAAAATTTACCTCAAACGCCTAAATTGAGATGAATAGCACCTATTGTATTGAATAGTTTCAATATAAATCAAAATTCAACATGCTATAAAACACAATTTGTCGCGAGTGCAACTGACGTTAGCCGCAAGGGTTAAACCAACCCTGTGACTGCCACCGTCCTTCATAATTAATCGGAAAACGGGTCGCGTTGTAACAAACGGGAAACACGGTTCAAGCGACATTTCATCCGGTGACCGAACATCGTTCTCTGTTATTTCAATGGGAGATTGAGGCCCTTTTGTGTTTTTTGAGTGTCCAATTTAGCCTGTGGCCATTGAATGGGTTAAAACTCCTATTACGGTAGTGGGCTGAATGCGGTGGCCTTTTCACACGTAGCGATAGACGGAGCGGCTTTTACAAAAAGTAGACGTGTTTTGAGGTGGATTCATCTGGTCAGATTGATGTTCAAATGGACAAAAATAGTGAATGTCTACTGGTTCTCTATGCAGTTTTGGTAAACAGTCAAAAAATATTGTGCACTGGGTTTTTTCAGGGCTTCTTAGTGTCCTAGGCCTCGGGAAATCTTTATTTTTGCTGGAATAAAAAGTAACTGATAAACGATACGATTATTGTAGTTTTACACCAGTTTTTTTTTGTAATCGAATTAGTACCTGCTTCCAGAGATTACATTTATAAACGCCAGACGAAACATTCAGCCTAGTTTTCGTAATGAATGAAATATACCTACTGAATGTATTGTTATTTTGAAAAAGAAAATCTATTTGAACGAAACGGAAAACTTGTTACATCCGAACTGCCTTGCACTCAATTTAGGCTTCTCGCAAACATACAATAGAACGGAAAATGGTCTGAATTTATTTGGGCATGCACAAACTAAAACAACACAGATACTAAGCTTTGATAAATATTTGTTGAACGTGACTACACTCTGCACTTCGGTATTATTTTGCTAACAAAAAAACATACAACCATAAATAGCATGCATCGTGTTGTAAATGACCAAAACAAGGTTAGAGTTTTCCTAATTTCATTTGGGTCAAACATAATTGGGACCCTTTGTTATTTCAGTTGGTATGATTCTTTGGTGTATATGTTTGAAAATAATAATTGGTTTGTTAAATAGGTACTAACATACCTTATCTTCTAAAATATGTATTATTGCTGAGCATGAGTTCCTGGGTTCGATTTCAGAATCGAACAAATTGTAATTGGGATTTTCCATTGGAAAATTTCAACAGTCATTTTGTTGTCAGTTCAGAGTCTGTACCTAACAGGCTCGTCCCCTGTTCCCTGTTCTAATGTGACTTAAGTATAACTGGCAAAATGTTTTTTCTTTAATTCTTTAATTCTTTATTGTACACCAAAACAGCTTATTCAAAATACAGTAATGAAAGTTCATGTACAAAGGCGAGCTTAACTCAGAAATGAGTTTTCTCCCAGCAAACCTTTGAGTGATAGAGAAAGATGACAATGGAGGGTTGGATCCAGTGCACATAATTACATTTATTTAATTACTTTTTATTATATATATATAGATTAAAACATAAACCTACATACATAACTATAAATATTCATACACATACATATATACGTATATTATGTCAAAAGCGAAAGGAAATGCTCTTTAACTTTCCTCTTGAAGACATCAAGAGAAGGGCTGTCGCGTATGGAGTGTGGGAGCGAGTTCCAGAGACGTACTGCAGTAACAGAGAAAGAGCCACCATATCGACTAGAAGTGTGACGTGGGGTACGAAGGAGAAGAGAAGTGGCAGTTCGACATGATTTGCCCCTCGGGACGAGGTACTCAAAGCGTTCACGAAGGTATTGAGGAGAATTGGGATTGTGAAGGATAGTATAGAGAAGGGATAAGATATGGGTATCTCGCCGACGCCGAATCGGCAGCCACTTCAATCTGGTCCGAAACTCCGACACGTGGTCGTATTTCCGGAGACCAAAAATAAACCGAATGCACAAGTTCTGCAGTCACTCGAGTTATTTATTTTTATTAAAGGTACAGTGCCTAACCCTTCGTGAATTACAGGGGTTATGTTGTGTTTTGTTACATATTACCATTTCCAAGTGCCGGCAGATAAAACTATTTGATAGTAATTACTTAGTACATAAATTGAGGAGCTCGTGGCTAAATAATAACAGCCGCACGGGGCGATCTTCAAGGTTAAGTAACGCTTGCCAAGGTTAGTCTGTGGATGGGTGACCATCTTGACATAGCGAGTTTCCTGCGTGCCTCGGAAAGCACGTTAAGCCGTTGGTCCCGGCTGTCATTTGTAGATCTTTGGCAGTCGTTACGGATAGTCAGAAGCCAGTAAATCTGATTCCAGTCTTGCCATGAAGTACCGTGTTACCCAGTTACTGGGTTGTGGAGGTCTGGTATGCAGCCGCTCCGCGTAAAATACTGGTATTCAGCTAAATCCGGTTTGACTGGAAGCCGACCCCAATATAGTTGGGAAAAGGCTAGGCAGATGATGACTTAGTATATAAATGCTCTTTTTATATCCCAGGCAGCTGAAAGATTCTGCTTTAGATATAAAATAAATCACAGCAAATAACATTAGGGTACATAATGATGAGTCACTTATGTAGGTACCCTAATGTGATTTAAGTCTCACGGAATTGGCAACATGATTACTATGAATGTCAGTTCACTTGCATAGTAACATTTCGTCCAATATCATAAATTCATACCCCAATAGTGCTGTGCACGCATAATAAAAAGTGTAAAACAAAAGCATCGACATTTATATATTCAGCTGGGAGGATATTTCATTGATCTTTTATTGCGTTTACACTGGGGGGATAAAATCACAACTTGGGGGAAGAAATGAACTGAAAGGAGAAAGGGTTGGTTCCGACACGACTTGAATAGACAATGCTCATTCGGAATGTTGATTTGTTAAATCGCTACGCGCATACCAATGGATTTGGCTGGCTTAAAATTAAATTGTTCCATAAAAAGGAACATGAATTTTGTGAAAAAGTTATTCTTGCACTTCTTAGGTTCTTTTGAAACGGCTTTATTGTACAAAATTCAAATTCCGTTCTTTTTTAATACGTTTTGCTTGTTGTAGTTTTCATTTCAGTTTTTTAGGGTGAATTATTAATTCAAAATTAATTCACATCTTTCTTATTCTCTCGTGCCGTTATTTTTTGTTTTAACTTCACGTTTTGAATAGGCAAAGGGTATTGTAGCTCATACAGTCAAGTTCTTTTTTGTCTTGCCACTTTAGAACTGCCATCAAGTTTGAATCAAGCTCTAAAGTATGTACCGTAATTATAAAAGTCAGCACTCTCAGAACTTGATCTATGAGTAAATTTTTAGTTACAAACAGAATAGAGCGACTGAAAGCGCTTTGTGGAAAGAGCAACATCAACACTGTCAGTCGATGAATTGACAGATGTCACTTAGGCATTCCTTAGTAATGGCAGTCGCAATTTTACCGTTTTTTTTTTAATTTTGATAGGCACGCGTTTGACCACTATCTCACCTGTGTGTAAGCGATGATGCGGTCGAAGATGTAGCACGCCTGCATAGAAGTAACCTATTCACTCTTGAAGACTCCCAGGTTGTAGCTATCAGGAAACACAGACTTCAGCAGGGAATTCCAATCCTTAGCTGTACGCACTATGAATGTGTACCGGTGGTACACCATGTACCGGTGGTGCATCGCCGTTCATCTTGTGGTCCGATGATGGAACAGGCTTGAATGTTTGACTAACAAGTTATTCAAGTTTTAGCGTTAGGGTTAGCACAGATGGCAGATTGCAACTTAAGCGATAAGCTGCATTGCTTCGACACGCTGAGCGGATACTAACTAATTTAGCAGGAAACTCATATGCTAGAGATATAACTAAAGTATCGCATGTTCCCTAATTATGACATTGATTTATTATTGTTTGTCAACTCTTGTTTGTGGCGGTGTGTCGCGCTTCTAACCTAGTTTGTTTAGGCTATACCTGTCGACACTGCATAGGACGTGTTTTAGACCAGATTAATTAAAGGGAGATGCTTGTTTTATCTAAATTTAAAAATAGGTGCTCGTTTTTAAAAGCTTTTATTTAACTTGCAATGTATATTATGTTTGTTCGAGTGGAATCTTGCTACTCAATTTTGGAGCAGATATCTTCAACCGATTGAGCTGAAATTTTGTATACACGTTTGTTTGGATGGCAATACACGATAAGCGACGTTGTAACGTTATTCCAAATCCAATATGGCGGAACATCAAAGATGGCGCAATAGTTATTTTTTATGCACTTCTACTATATGGGTATCAAATGAAAGGGCTTGTTGAGAGTGACTCGAAATAACTAATAATTATAAAATAAATTAATGAAAAAACCTTTTTTTTTAAAGTTGTTATTTAAATTCTCTAAAAAGAAGAAAATAAAATTTTCCTTTAAAATTGATCATAAAAGCTTGTCGCGAGGTTTGCGTAAGTACCTATGAGTATTTAATAAATCTTTTTTTCTTTTTTTTTTACTTTACCCCTCACTAGGAGTTTCGTGGGCGCGTTTACATACATATAATCTCACATACACAAACAACCAGAACCGAAACAACTATCTGTAGGCCATACAAATATTTGGTCCGTACGGGAATCGAACCCGCGACTCCTAGCGCAGCAGTCAATTGCTCAACCACTACGCCAACCGTAATGGAGCATGAGTCAATTGAGGTTACGCTACGCTTGATCTAAGCCGACTTGCCAAAATCTCTCCGTACCTCGGAAAGCATGGTTAAGCAGTTAGTCCCGGCTGTCATTCAAAGATCGACAGTCTTTGCGGATTTGAAGCCCATAAGGCCCACTTGAGCAAACCAAATTTATATTTCACCTCATAGTTAGTTCCCAATACGAGGTTAAACAACAAATATTTCATAGATAACAAATAATCAATAATCTTTTTGACAACACAGTCATTTCGTTTGGTTCCGACGTCAAGGATCTTGGTCTGCATGTCAACACCTGTCTTGACTGGCGAAAGCAGGTCACGAGTGTCAGTCAAAAAGTTACCGGAACGCTGCGGTCGCTTTATCGATTGAAAAAAATATTTTTAATTTATCGATTAAAAACATAAAAGCAATGCTTGTACAGTCCTTAATTTTGCCCATGATTGACCATGCTGATGTGTGTACTACGACCTGAATGCTGATACCCCTTGACCGCCTTCTAAATAACTGCATTCGATTCGTCTTCAAGCTCCGTAAATATGATTGTGTTCCAGGGCCGTGGTAATTCTTTCGAATAATTTCACAACACATAATGACTCTGGGTTGGCAAGTACCTCAAATCAATATAAATCTAGTTCAATCTAGTTCAGTCTTGCCAGGAGCCCAGGACGTGTGGCATCTAGTAGATAACTCAGATACTAGTCATGGAGTCTAGATGCAAAAGTTCCATGTGAAATACCGATCTTTGGATGCATCCGGGGAACTGGGATGGACTGAAAGCGATCCCAATCTTCAGTTGCGATATGGTTCGGGAATTTGTTCGAAAGAGTCACCGCGGCCCTGGAACGCAAAGACCTTAAGGAGGAACACAGATGGGTTTTAGTCAGTAAGAGTCTGACACACCATGATTTCCCATCCTTGAAAAAAAAACAAGTTGGGATAGGTAGCTAGTAAGATTGATTTACATGTTTAAAACAAGATGTTTTTAATTGAAGAAGTTATAGAAAAGTTTGCAATTTATCTGTAGGCTCTTCAGTGAAATGTTTGCAAGGAAAGTGCACTGGTATTCATTAGTTTAATAAACCATGTCAAAGGCCCTTGAGGCGGTTTAGAAACTCTGTCACTAGGGTGTGTGGGGTCGTTAGACCTTACTGCCCACATGATAAGATGAAGAACTTTACTATAACCTGTACTCTATTCTCCATCATTACCAAACGTAATTTTTATTTTCCTTAAACCTTTTTGAACAGAAAATAACCAACTTACTCACTCAATTTTCCTCCTCAATCTGCATGAAAATGAAATACGTCGCCGGCTTTCTTTATAATACACATAATCTTAATATTCCGTACTCGGTCTCCGAATATATTCATTTCATGGTAAATAAGATATTCATATCCGCCATGCTGGATTTAAAATTACATATCAAGAGAAACTTAATGTAACCTTGGTTTGCTGCGACTTCATTATGGTTTCTGTCACATTGTATTATTGTATTGACGGAGTCGTATTTGCAGATAATTATTCTGAGCAAGAAATTAGCATCGGTTACTTATACCAAACGAAAAAACGAAACGAATAAAGTTTTTTTTCAATATTTTTGTAAGAAGTAATCGGAAGCAATGTTGACCTGATTTTGAAAATTCTTTAACTTTTACATACTATTTTTTATTAAAGTAACAGTATTTATCATCCCAGATAAAGCTACTGTTTCTTTAAGATCACAGTAGTGAAGCCGTGGGTAACTATTTGTCATGTCATTTGCTGATAAACACTATGTTTTATCAAAACTTTGTTAAAAGAAAAAAACTTACAATTATTATGAAAAGTATCTCACAAAATAACTAAAATAATCCCTCTGCAATGTTTAGGTGCTTCGTAACATTGAAAGCGTCAAACGGACCCTCTGGGAGTTGGTTTTAGCCACTTGTACCCGTACCAACGGACTAAACTATCAGACTCCCGGGAAATGTCAAAGCTGCAGTAAATCATCATCAAATGCAAAGCATTTTATTTCAAATAAACCATTCACAGGCACTTTTCAAACGTCAAGGTCGGTCAGTCAAAAACATGGAAGCTATTTGCACGTTCCAAAGCGTAGATCTCTATGGAGAAGAACGTGCAAGAAACTCCACGGACACTCTTTTAAATCATGTTCTGGTTTTACAAAATTTCAAGTTACATATACTTGTTGCTTCTGCATGTGAGGACAATGCAAAGGAAAAAAAAAAGGGCTTATTATAAGAATTTTAAATATAAAGATTAAAATAAGCCAATGGCAGTTAAGAGATGACCAGTCTCAACCGACGGCGCCTGTTCACGAACATGACGCGTGTATCGGCACCCTTCAGCTCAACCATTTCGAAGGGAACCGAATGATCAAACCCACGCGCCGCCATCAGCGAGACATTTGAGTGAGCATGACATGCTCTCAACCACCATGCTCGTTCATGTCCAACAAGTAAAACTATAACTACTCACATAAAATGTAAATGGTTTCATGGTACTCACATTTAAAAAATTTGAAAAATATGCTTCTACTTTACACAAAACTATGGTTGTCAATGACCAAATAATGAAAAATAAAATAATAAAGAGAACGATTAAGTTCTTACATCAAAAAGAATAAATAAGTAATTAATATAATAATATAATTTGTATGTATATAAGAATAAATAAACGAAATAATGTAAGAACCTCTAAAAGGAGCGAGCATCTCTTCCAAATGTAAAAATATAAAAACCTAAAAAGTGGACCTAAGCAGCTGTGACTGTGGAGCAGGACCAGCATTTAGCCAAGCGTTTTTATCGAGGATATAATCTTCCAGTTTATAATACGCTTGTCTACATAGTGTGCGTTTTATGCATGCTTTAAATTTTCTCTCATTCAGTTCGAGAATATCAACTGGTATTTTATTATAAAATTTAATACAGTACCCCATAAAAGAAGTGTGTACTTTGGCCAATCTGAATCGGGGTTGATCTAATTTGTTCCTATTTCTAGTATTAAAATTATGCCTGTCACTAATCTTGCTAAAGAGATGAATATTTTTCCGAACATACATAATATTTTCGTAAATGTATTGACAAGGTACCGTCATGATGTTGATATCCTTAAACAGTTCTCTTAGGGAATCACGCCGACGGAGATTGTAAATGGCTCTGATGGCTCTTTTCTGCAGGATAAATATAGACTCGATGTCTGCAGCACGTCCCCATAATAAGATACCGTAAGACATGATACTATGAAAGTAACTAAAATAGACCAGCCTCGCGGTATCTATATCGGTAAATTGACGGATTTTTCTGACAGCGTATGCTTTGCAACTTAGCCGTCCCGCAAGAGATGTTAAATGAGGACCCCATTGTAGCCTTGAGTCAAGCGTAATCCCCAGGAAAACCGTGTTTTTGACGAATTCAAGTTTATCCTTGTTCAATACTATGTCGCAATCATTTCTTTTAACGTTCGGTAAGGCAAATCTGAAGCATTTAGTTTTTTTCCCATTTAACCTCTCGCGCGTTTCTCGTACAGTTCCCGTCACGCAAGCTTGTCTCCGCAAAGTACGCCGCAATCGGCTGCGCAGGACGTCAATTTGACAACAAACATACAACCGCGCATGCGCGGGTAGCTCGCGCATGCGTGGATTAGCACAAACGCGCGGGTGTAATGGCATCTCACTCGCTCGTATAAGTTCGATGCATAAGCGTGTCCCGCTTGCTCGATGCAATACGACTGTGGATGCGAAAAGTGTTACAGGTTGTCATTGTTTTTAATGATTTATTTTGGTTATTTCTTACAGTTAGATTTGTGTTCTTGTGGTGTATGTGTTTGTTGTGTTACTTTTTGATATTTTATTGTTACTGGTAGTCTTTGTTACTTGTTTATAGTATAATACGTATAAACAAAAAAATATTTTAGGAACGTAACACTTTTTTACGCGATTGCACCTGCGCGGACTTCACTCAAACCTAACTTCCGAGGGGCAAGCCACGCTAACGCCAACTGTACACCCATGTGTACGAGAAACGCGCGAGAGGTTAATACTAAATTATTAGCAGTAAACCAATTTTGGACCTGCTGTAGGGCGTTATTTACGTCGTCAAGATTTATAAAACGTCTATCTATCTTAAAAATTAAGGATGTATCGCCAGCAAATAATACCATATGAGGTTGATTTTTTAAAAGATGGGGTAGATCATTAATATATACTAGAAAGAGGAAAGGACCCAAAATAGAGCCTTGTGGTACCCCCATTTTGACTTTTAAACCCCGTGAATTGACACCATTTATTTGAACTTGCTGCTGTCTATCATTTAAGTAAGATTTTATTAGACTGAGTGCAAGTTTACCTAGTCCGTAATGTCCTAGCTTTAGGAGCAAGGTTTCGTGATTTACACAATCAAATGCCTTGGAGAGGTCACAAAAGATTCCTATGGCATTGTGTGCCTCTTCCCACGCTGAGTATATGTGTTTTAACAACGTGGCACCAGCGTCAGTCGTACAACGACCCCTGGTAAAACCATACTGTTGATCGTGTAAAATTTTATTGATGTTAAAATGATTGAGCATCTGATTGAGCATTACTTTTTCAAACACTTTGCTAAAAACCGGCAAAACAGATACAGGTCTATAATTATTGGTGTCTTTGCTGTCGCCCGATTTAAATATATAAGCCGAAATACGTCCACAGCTACTAGTTGTTTATTATTGTAAACTTAATTTAATACTAACATTAGTCTAAGTTGTATTACTACTAACAATATATGGAAGAAATTCTGAAATAAAATTTTTGAATTTTGAATTTGAATTATAGGCCTTCCCCAAGTGTTGCCACAACAACGGTCCTGTGCGTCTCGTATCCATCGGCTTCTCGCGACTCTCACCAGGGCTTTGGTCTACCTTGTGGTAAGCCTTCTAAAGCTGCGTCTTCCAGTACGCGCTCGCCACTCAAGAACTTATCGGCCCCATCGACCATCCGTTCTGCGGGCAATGTGCCCTGCCCACTGCCAATCCTTTTGTACAAAATCGTAGCACACATCATTTACTAAAAGGAGCAGCTCGTAGCTAGATTACAACAGCCGCACGCAGAGATCTTCAAGGTTAAGCAACGCTAGCCAAGGTTGGTCTGTGGATGGGTTACCATCTTAACATACCTAGTTTCCTCCATGTCTCGGAAAGCACGTTAAGCCGTTGGTCCTGGCTGTCATTTGTAGATCGTTGGCAGTCGTTACGGATAGTCTGAAGCCAGATAATCTGACTCCAGTCTTGCCATGAAGTACCGTGTTACCCAGTTAATGGGTTGTGGAAGTCTGGTAGGCAGCTGCTCCTCTTAAAATACTGGTATTCAGCTATATCAGACTTGACTGGAAGCCGACCGCAATATAGTTGGGAAAAGGCTAGGCAGATGACATCATTATCTAAAAGTTTATCACACAATTTTAAATAGTCGTATTTTCAGTTGATGCCTCCCTTCAGCCATTTCACATCTAGAGTAACTTTACACACTTGGTTTTGTGAAAGCTCATATCTCTCCGAGATGTAATCTAAGTGAGACTGTGGCTTCGGATTACACGCTGTACTGTGAGAGCATCTTTTCTAATAAAACTACCAGTTTCATCTCAACTGGATTATTATATGAAATTTTTGTGCTTTGGAATTTGTTCAGCTGCTGTTGCTACCTGTTTATTTTGTAGCTCTCAAGGAAGAGGCTATTTTTATAGAACCGCATTTATACTGACTACAAACGTCTTCTCTAAATACTGAATTATAGTTTTGGAAATATATAATCAACTTTTTAGGCTACTGTAGATATGTTGCGACCGACAATGCGACAGCGATGCGTACGCAGTTTAAATGGAATTAATCTTAACACAACAGATCTCAGAAGAATTCTATGAAAACGTGTTATCGCGCTGACACGTTTGCTCTGTCTACGAGAGCTTTTAAAGAAAGTGCTAATAAGTTACAGGTACTTTGTAAACTTTCATAAGATAATAGATACCAAATTAACTCTCATCATTCATTCACTAAAAAATTGTAAATAAACTCAATTAATTAACCCCAGCCCATAGATTTAGTACCGACTATAGGACACCAGCGGAACGAGGGTTAATCTGTAAATCATGTCAACTTCACACTACCGTTAAAACCTAAATACACGAAACAGTTTTAAACGAGAGCCACATTTTGGCAAGGCATAACACCCTTAACACAAGGGAATAGGGCTGGGAATGAGAAAAATTGGAAATGTGTGCGGATATCCGCAATTAAATGGGTAGAGACGGGCATACATCAGCGGGTGGTGAGACTGCGCCCCCTAGCGGACAATCACGAAATGCTTTTATTTTTTCAGTCGGCCGCCGTTATTGCCTCATCAGAGGCTGTTATGGTCTGGGGCAGTGCAGTTACCGCCGCCATTCCAATTTATACACGTTAACGTAAGTAAGTACATATGTAACACCCCTGTGTGGAGTACTTTGGAAAGTTGAGAGCACGAATGAGGAATTATGTATGAGGAGCTTATTCTTTGCTGTTTTTTCATTTTTCTCAGAGGTGTGTTTTTTTTTTCAACTGCTCTTATGAGGAAGGATTTTCGAGTTTTGACAACAGCGATGGATAGCTTCAGCGTAGGTTTGAACAGGCCTAAATTACATCACAGTCACAATCATATCCTCACCTAATCAAATAATACCACAGTACCTATTTGTATCAGTATTAATTAATTGTCAATAGCACATAGAACTAATAATAGTTATAATTGGTTGCGTCATAGTTCGACAGCGAATCGTTTAATCAGTGCATGTAATTACATGTCAAAGTCAAACATTATCTAATAGGACTAATACTGTGTAATCAATGCATATCTCTAGGTATATGTTTGTATTAGGTATAAGGTCACTACCACCACTGCTGAGACCCGACGGGACCCTGGCCCACTCCGCTGAGGAGAAAGCGAACTTGTTTGCTTCTTTGTTTGCGGAATCTTCGCGTCTGGATCCTGGTGGCGCGAGGCCCCCTGCTTCTCCTGGTAGATGCGAGTCGAGTATGTCGAACATTCGCATTCATCAGAAGGACGTCCGTAGGGTACTGCGTAACCTTGACGTGAACAAGGCTAGTGGCCCCGACGGGATACCGGCAATTGTTGTGAAGACTTGTGCGCTTGAGTTGTCTCCGATTTTGACACGCCTATTTCGCCTTTTGTTTGAGACTGGAAAAGTGCCGAAGGCTTGGAAGCAAGCTAACGTGCAGCCCGTGCCCAAGAAGGGTAGTTGAGCTGACCCGTCGAATCATAAACCCATCTCGGTAACGTCCATACTCTGTAAGACTATGGAGCGCGAGCTGAATCATAAGCTCTTGGCGTAGAAGCGAAGAATACCCTTAGTGACCGACAATACGGGTTCTACCGAAATCGGTCAACTGGGGATCGTCTAGCATATGCCATTCACATCTGGAGTGAGGTCATAGAGAAGCACGGGGAGGCACTAGCGGTCTCTCTTGACGTCTCGAAGGCCTTCGACAGGGTCTGGCACGATAGCCTTATTAGTAAGCTTCCTTTCTTCGGTCTGCCCGCCAGTTTGTGTGATTGGATCGCACATTTCCTGAGGGATCGGTCTATCCGAGTGGTCATAGATGGCTGCTCGTCTGGACTGCTGGATTTTAATGCCAAGGTTCCTCAGGGGTCGGTGCTTTCGGCAACACTGTTCTTGCTGCATATTAATGATCTGCTTGAACCCGGTACCTTTGGGTATGCAGACGACAACACTGTTACTGAGAGATACGTGTCCGACGCACGAGCTGGTGGGTCGCAAATCCGGTCTCTCCGGGAGGCAATGGTTGAGCGCTTGAACATGTCCTTACAGGCTGTCTCTGAATAGGGCGATGCCAATCTGGTCAAGTTCAATGCTGCTAAGACCCAAGCGTGTCTATTTTCCGCCAAAAGGAGCTAATTTCACCAAGCTCCAGCTTTCCGAGGTGCAACCGTGCCGGTAACCGACCAACTTGAGCTTCTTGGGGTTACATTAACATCTACTCTCAATTTTGGCCCTTTCATAGAGGCGAAAGCTCAAGTGGCTGCAAAGAATTTAGGGATCCTAGCAAAGGTGAGACGGTACTTCTTAAACTCTATCAAGCGCAAGTTCGATCGTGTATGGAATACTGCTCTCATCTTTGGGACGGATCTGCCAGATACCAGCTTGATGCCCTTGAGTCAATTGAGAAACGAGCCAAGAGGATCATCGGTAATGAGAGACTCGTCGCGACGAAGCTCCAAAGTCTTGAACATCGACGACGAGTTGCTGGCTTGTCGGTTTTCTACCAGTTGCATTTTACGTGGGGAATGTGCGACGGAATTGCATAATTTAATTCCGCTAAGCCCGTTCCATCATCGGACCACAAGACGAACGGCAATGCACCGCCGGTACATGGTGGACATCCCACCTACACGCACAAAACGTTTTGGGAACACATTCATATTGCGTACAGCTAAGGAGTGGAATTCCCTGCCAGAGTCTGTATTTCCTGATAGCTACAACTTGGGAGTCTTTAAGTCAAGAGTGAATAGGTTACTTCTAGGCAAGCGTGCTCCATCTTCGACCACATCATCGCTTACCATCAGGTGAGATGGCGGTCAAGCGCGTGCCTATCAATTGTAAAAAAAGTATATTTTGGCATTTCTTTTTGACGTAAGTACTTGAACATTATGTGGCAAATCCCAGTAGAAATTGATTGTTTTATGTGTCTTAGAATTGATGATGTTGCTATTCTATTATGTATACGAGTGTAAATGAAAATACACTAATGTTTTCTTGACAACCGAATGGTGAGTCCTGGTTCTACGAGCCCGTGTTGTGGATTACAGTCCACTTCCTTTTAACGGGACTGAGGTTGCCTGTACCAATAGTACAAGGATATTCCAAAAAAAAAAAAAATCAATCAAAATGAATTCAGTCAAAGAAAGAACCCTAATTTTCATAGCATTTTCTGGGTCCTCTGAAGACCAGTACCATAATGCCCGGATTTTTTATTCCATCCAATGAAACTGAAATTAAGGTATGAAAATATATCAAGGGAACTTAACCGTAAGTTCGGAAATTATCAGGCGGTGACACAGGCTATATAAAAACTGGCCAAGTGCGAGCCGGACTCGAAAGGTTCCGTACTATAAACGAAAAAAAAAAATTGTATGCGAGCCTCTTTAATTTCAAATTTTATTTATTTATTATTTGCTCTTATAGTGGAAGCCGACCCCAATTTAGTTGGGAAAAGGCTAGGCAGATGATGATTTGCTCTTATAGTGACAATGGGTCAAAGTCAAAGTCAAAGTATTTATTAGTGTGTTTTTTGGTGATACAAAAGGTCTTATAATTAGGATGTGGTAACTCAAAAAACTACCCATTAGGGCGGGCATACACTATTTAGCAATTTAAGAATATAAAATCGACATTACATACAAATAAACATAAAATTCAATAGGTACTGAAAATACAATCTATTATATTATTAGGTAGACAATTTTCACAGAGTGTGTAATAACACACTCTGTGAAAATTGTCTACCTATTACGGTTCTTGAGAAATAACCCGCTGACACACAGACGAAGGGACAGGACGACCAACGGAACTTTACTAAGCCAGAGGCCTGCCCTGCGGGTACGGAATCCTAAAAGGTAGCTAATATCTTGGTAAACATTGATGAGTAAACACCATAGAACCTTTATATACCTACTCAAGTAGGTAAACAGTGTACCATTCATTACAATACATCCGCAGGAAATAAATTAATGACCATCAAGGCTTCTGACAATATCACGCAAATTAATGAAGAACCGCGGGATATCAATAACAATATTGATAAACAGGAAAACGTGGACCAACTGTGGTGATAATTTTATGACATTCATGATTGATGAAACAGAAAAATAAATCATGTAATTGTAGCAAAAGAGACATCCTACCAAGTAGGTCTGGATAAATAGCTTTTTTTATAGGTGCTATCTATGTACTTGAATCTAGAATGAATCTAAAAACCCTTGTAATGTGACTTTTTTCTGTATATCAAGCATTTGCTATGTGTATCTACCCACTTCATAACTGTCGCTGTTATTGGCTAGTTTAAAAGTTCAATTAGAAGTATCTATCAAAAAGTTTGTCTACGCTTAGCTTACATCAACGATTTTCACTTATCTACCCATCATACATGAAAAACTTACAAAAATAATTTACCTACTTAAAATCTTTCCGTTGCGAAGCATATCAGGAGAGAACATGCAAGAGCAATTTGGAAGGAAACTTTTGGAAGTGCTCGCAAACTAGAGTTGGTAACAGTACTGTATGCAAACTGGGTGGCGTAATCATTGTGCTTAACACCCCGTTACCAAGACCACTTCCCGTGTCTCTTGTCTATAGCCACGGAGTAGTAAGGACATGGAGAGCTAATAGGCGAGCGACGTATGCGCCCACGTAACAGATGCGACCTTTTAAAATTAAGTCGAACTTTACCTAAATCTAAGGTGTTATTCCTTGAGTCGAAAATAAGAAGAAGGAGAACGTTGTTTCAAGGTAGACGCGGAGCATTAATTATAAAGTTGCTTTCCTCTTGCAACATTTGTTTATGATTCCAAGATGTATTAATTCCTATTTTAATGCTATACCCGACTTCTTTTTATTTCAAAGTCAAAGCCATTTGTTTAAATAAGGCTGAGTGCCAGCACTTTTTGAACTTCAACGTTTACAAATAGACAGTCCCTTAAAAACAGGTGCCCGTTACCACTTTCGTCCAATAGTGTTTTAGCTGGGAAGAAGTAGACACGCAAGATTTCACTCCTAACTTAATAAATGGATTGTATGACAAGTGATATGGTCATCTATCCTTTGGAAAGAGTAATCGTGTTGTTCTTCACTGAGAACAACAAGTATTGCTACTAACGGTATCTCAGTTGGACAGAGTAGTCCCCTCTTATATTCTCCATTTGTTAGTTAGTTGGTGTCAACTAACTTCTCTGTTTATAGGGAGGGGGTTCACGAAAATCTACTTTCAGACGAAACTAGGCTAGGTTAAGACGCCGCTTTGTAAAGAAGATTCTCCGGAACAAAAGTTTCATTAAAGTATAAGTGAGATTCATATTCCATCACGATGGGATTGTGGATTTTGTTCTCTGTGGTTTTCTGGAAAATTATTTGTGTAAATGAAAATGGGAAATTATTTCTGATTTGTTGTTTCCCATTTACTTCATTGTAGGTAAACGTTTAACTGTTGTTTTAATTGTTTTTTTTTTACAGGAATACATATCAAATCAAACAATGTGAAGATTCCACCAGTCATGAAACAATTTTATTTTTATTTTACATCTTCAGATACTGAACCAATTTAAGACTTAACTTTTTTGGTTCCGCAGCCAAACGGTTACCAACTAATGGAACTCTTTTACTTAGCCTCCGCTGTCCGTCGGGCTGTATCTCAAGAACCGTTATAGTTAGGTAGTTATAATTTTCACAGAGTTAGTATTGCTATTGCCACTATAACAGCAAATAATAAAATTTAAATTACATCTTAAATGAAAGGGAGCTGCCATACCAGAAACGCGATTTTTTCAGTTTATGGTAAGTACGGAATTCTTTGTAATAATGAGAGTTCGACTCGCACTTGACCGGTTTTTCATTTATTTTTAGCTTTCAATAAACAAACTTTGGATTAAAAACCATAACGCATTTGTCCTTGGCCCTTATTCGGATTAACCACTAATGGTCGATATTTTAGGCGACTACACAAAAATGGACCTGTGATCGATATTTTGTTTCAGATTACGAAATTATTTAAAATTTTAATACTAAAACAAGATGTATTTTAAAAGCATGGTTGAAATTTGTGTCCAACTAGTCCCACCATGCCCTAATCCGTTCAAGTACATATAGATCTTAAAATTCATTCACTGGGTATAACTGTCCTCATAAATGTGTGCAATGTGTGTGTGTGTGTGTGTGTGGTGTGTGAGATGTGTGATGTGTGTGTGTGAGTGGTGTGTGAGATGTGTGTGTGTGTGTGAGAGAGAGTGTAACTTTTATCTTGATCAGTTGAAAAAAAAAAGTCTTTTGCTTCTAATACTATCTCACCTGATTGTAAGCGATGATGTACCTACATGTTCGACGCTGGAGCATGCTTGCCAAGAAGTAAACGATTCACTCTTGAAGTATTATAGATCTCGATGTTGATATCGGGTATCAGGGAACACATTTGATTAATTTTTATTTGATATATGAATTCAATTGTTTACTACCGTCCATTCAATCTAAACACGCGGCGGCGTATCCAGCCAAAAGTTCAAAGAAAAAGGAACTGGTGACGTACACGAACCATTTCGAGCTACTTTTCACCCCTTCACTACTCGAAACCTGTTTAACCTACATACATGAAAATTTGCAAATTTATTAAAGCCTCTTAGCATGTCTAGAATACAAATTTCATAAACGTACCTCAAACAGTTTTTTAACGCAGCCTGATTAGATCTCAATTCTTTTTTCGCTAAAATCTACAATCACAGATTTTGATGGGATAATACTTGAACAAAGCGATCAAAACCGAATTTAAATGCTATCAATGGCCTGATTCATTTTAAAAGCATTAACGTATTAAGTTACAAGTGGGGTGAATAGCATTTGATCTTTAAAACTGAAGCCCATTTTAAACCGTTCTATAGATTTGCTTTGAAATTTAGAAAGGTCTATTTTGCAATTTAACATTGTAGATTATTTTTAAGTAGGTGACGGAAGAGTCACAATTAATATGTAAGGGGTGACTTTGAAATTCATTGTTCTATGTTTTTGTTACACTTTGAATGACAGTGGCAATCTCATGGGACGGTTTAAAAATGGTCCTTGTATTTAAAGCTTTTACTTAACAGTTTTAACTAATATTATTATTTTTTTAAAGTTAAAAGAAAATTGGTGTATTTTTATTTATTACTAGTTGACTCGCGCTAAGGAGGAGCTCGTGGCTAAAGAATAACAGCCGCACAGATCGATCTTCAAGGTTAACATACAGAATTTCCTCCGTGCCTCGGAAAGCACGTTAAGCCGTTGGTCCCGGCTGTCATTTGTAGAACTTTGGCAGTCGTTACGGATTGTCAGAAGCCAGTAAATCTTTTTTTTTTTTGACAGAGGCAAAGTCTAATCTGACTTCAGTCTTGCCAAGAAATACCGTGTTACCCATTTCATGGGTTGTGGAGGTCTGGTAGGCACCCGCTTCACGTAAAATAATGGTATTCAGCTGAATCCAGTTTGACTGGAAGCCGACCTCAATATAGTTGGGAAATGGCTAGGTAGATGACTAGTTGACTCGCGCAACTTCGTCTGCGTCACATTTTTTGCGAATGCTCCGCTCCTATTAGTCTAGTGTATGATAAATTGGTGGTCAAATAATAAAATATTTTTTTAATTCGATCGAACACGCAGTGAGTGGTCAATCCGTTTAATCAAGATAGAGTGGCAGCTCACTTCGTGATCACTTCACCCAAGCCTACAATTCGACTTGTTTATAGAATCACACTGCAGTCGTTCCTGAGTTTAGCGCGTTCAATAAAATAAAAAAAGAAACAAACTCTTCAGCTTTATAATATTACTGTAGATATAATATTATTTAACATCATTCTTATATTCCAATTATTTTTAGATAGTTGAGTTCCAACTATCAAAAAAATATAGTAAGGCTTCACTTTTCAGATGGCTTATATCTGTACTTACATTTCAATTCCCATACCTACACAATAGTGTTGGGACGACACACGTGCCTCAAACATCCACGGGTCTATTTGTCGAAGAGATCTATCAAAGTAGTTAGCAGGTAATGAGGGTTACCTAAGGGTCACATATTTGTGTTGCTAACCCTTTACATATCGTTAGGATCAACCTTTTAAATGACAGTTCAATTGGAAGTCAACACAACTACTAGGTATGTAAAATAAGCTATCTATTAGCGTGTACTTACGACCAAGTTGTAAATAACAAAGAAACAACGCGCGGAAACTGAAAAGTACAATTTACTTTCTATTTTCTTCCTATAAATATTACCCCTTTGATATAAAGTGACATTCAAAATTGAATACATTATTCATGGCATCGGAAAATTCCGTAAAAGTATAAAAAAAACATTCTCAGGTTGGCATGAACGGACAATATACCAGGGTGTCGGATGCATCACGTGTCGCGCCGCCGCGTCGCGCCGTCGCGTCGCCGGCAACTCTCGGGTCGCCTAGCAACCCTACACCCCGCATTTATAATCTCCTCGGGTGTGCTGACCTCCTAGTACTTTGCACACAAATCGCTGCTAACGTGTTTTAAGTTTTCAATCTAAATTCCAGCGTGTCTACGGAAACATCTCGGAGATAACATCTTGAGAATTTTCTTAATTTTCTTTACAGAAGAAGGCAGGAAACTTCTTTAGATAACTACTCCTATAGAAAAAGTAAGAGGTTAAGTAGGAACTAAAACAATAATAAATAGTGAAGAAGAAGAAGAAAACTCTTAAACTTCCAAACTATCTCTTATACTCTTATAGTTTAACAACTCACTGTTGTTAAACAAAACAGTTTTAAATGAATTTTAGGTTTTGTTGAACACAATAATAAATGTAGACTTCTATAAACAGCTAAGTTCAAAGTAATCAGTTTAATTGGAACAATGGCTTTTGTTCCATCCAACATGACACATTTGCTTTCCACTCAATAGCGACTAGAGCCTGGGAAATCGAAAATTATGCAAGCAGGAAAACTTGATAATTTCCTATTTCATTCTTATTATTTGCTTAGGTACTCTACTACCATTGAAATATTTGTTTGAAATCATGATTTTATTATGATAGTTTTTCCTCGAACATTTCTAGATGTGTAGTGTATTTACCGCAAAACCTGATTTTTACCAAGAAAAATCTTTATTCTGGAAATATTAAAAATCTTTACTAATATTATAAATGCGAAAATAACTCCGTCTGTCTGTCTGTCGCGCTTTCATGCCAAAACTGCTGAACCGATTTAAATGAAATTTGGTACACTGATAGTCTAGAGTCTGAGAAAGGAAATAGGCTTAATTTTTATCCCGGGAGTGTGTTCCTTAGGGACCACGCGAGGAAAGCCGCTGGCAGAAGCTAGTCTTTTATAAGTGCATCGCCTTGAAAATACCAATTAAAATAATAGTCATTTTTCCAAAGGCTTCGTTATTCATTACACTGTTGGACGTCGGCCATGGGAAAGATAAAGATAGACTTTAACTACAAAAGAAAGTAGAATTTTCTTTTAAACTACGATTTAAAAGTTTGTCGGTGAAATATGTCGTTCTATCTGTCAGGAAAATTTAAATTTTAAATCATAAAAAGTGTTTTCGCGGCGAGCGCCTGTAGCTAAATCGAATATTTTCGACCTGACGGGCTTTTTACGGCCAACTTATTAAATGTGTATGTGATTTTTAGCCTTTATGACATACACATTATTAAAATAACCGGTCAAGTGCGAGTCAGACTTGCTCTCAAAGGGTTAATAATAATAATATTTTATTACACGTTTCTTTGAAACCATAATATTTTTCGCATTGATAATCCTTTAACGTAAGTTCCAGAAATCTTAAACACATTTTCTCATCTACTATTCTCTGCACTTTTTTTAACATTTTACGTTCGATAGTTTCAATTTTCATCTGTTTCATCTGTTTTTATATTCTGTTTTCATCAGTTGTGTAATATGTCAAATGGAAGTGCTTATTATGAAGGTAGTTCATAATAAGCACTTCCATTTGACATATTCCACCACTGCCACACTACATGAGGAGCATCTGCTCGATATGGACAGCTTTTGTGCTACACTTATATTTAATGGCATCATAATATGTAAAGACCATTTATTTTTAAACATACATTTTCAATAAAACAGTTCAGAAAAAGTCAACACTAATGTCTGCAAGTTAAAAAGTTATAATACAACTAATTATTATAGTGTTTATACTTATATCCATAATAACCGTAACTAAAATACATTTTAGAACCCATAAACCACTTAAAAACCAATACAAATAAACCCATAGCTAACAAAAACAACACAATTCGCTTTACATTTCTACAAAGGCTGCGGAAAATCAATTTGAAAACACGGAACATTAAAAACGCAGTTTGCGAAGGCAATCAGAGAGAGCGATAATAGCCCGAAGCGATTACTTGGCTATTACGAAGTAGTTCGCAATCTATGTCATAAATCTATTAAACCCGTACCGAACGTGGTTTGTTTACGTGTGTTGACGTGTCATATGACGTCAGAGATATGTGTTTATGAAATACAATGATTTGTCTGTGTAGAGTAAGTATTGGTGGCCTTAAAAACAAAAAGAAACTATCACAAACAAGAAAAAATCACTATATCACTTATCAAGTTAGCTAAAGTTTAAATGTTTTTAAAGTTACGATTGCATGAGATAATTTTTCTAATTGATACATCTGCAATCTTATAAATCTATAATACAGTTTGTAAATCATCTACTCGTCTTTCCTTAGAAACGTGAGTAATTACATGCACAAAAGCTACAACAGTTTACAACAATAATAAGTCAAAGGGTAAAATATAACTCGTCTAAAACAACTCGTTCCCAAGCCAAAAACAAAGTAATCTAAAACAAAACGTTTGCTCTAAACTTTGGGTCTCAATTAAAGTTTGGGGTAAGATTATTAAATTACAAATTATAAAATAACAGACGCTGCCCCGTCGAAGTTGGTGATAAGCTTGATGATCCTTTGGGGACGTGTGACCACCCTAATGTGTCAACAAAAAGGTCTATTAGTCCGGACAGGGCATTACCTGGCCCTCTCCTTTGTTGCGTTCGCAGATTTCGGGTCACGTGTCACGAGATTTAATTCAGGAAAAAGCCGACGGCAACCGGAGGTTGGAAACAAAATGTTGTTCCATTAGCTTTCGCTTTGGTAAGTTAATGAAGAAGGATTTTGGAACACTTCATTAGTAATCTCTTCGAAAATCTTTTGTAATCCTGAGGTATTACTAATAAGTATCACTTTTTTACGGCGCAGTATACCATTACACATTCAATTGTTTTTCTTTCACTGTTGAAGGGATACCTCAAGGTACAAGTCTAGGTCCGTTGCTTAACCAATCTATAAACGTAAAAAAATGCTACTGAAATACTCCAAGTACAAAACAGAACAGATTTAACTGAACATAGAAAGTATACTAACCAACAGTAGCCAATAATTCGTTGAATTATCCTTTTTTCCATTACTACAATCATATTCTAGGTAGCCGATAAGAAAAACTTGTTCAAGTTTAATATGAAAAACGATGTGTTCAATAAGTAATTTGATGTCGCTACGCAATCTGATGGCAATCAGCCGGGCGATGCGATAATGACGTCACGATGACGCAAACATTTGCAATTAGCGATCGTCAATCATTTGTATGGTAAATAATAATCTTTACAGTAACGTGATATTAAATGATGTCCTACTGTTTTTGTCCTCTGAATGGCTGTTCTGAGTAGTCTCTTTCTGAAATAAGGTATACTCTTAATGAGATTTTTTAGCATGAGAATCCGTCCTTGTTTAAAGAATAATTAGCACTTTCTAATTCTAATATAGTGCCTTAAACTTGATGTAAAATATTAAGACAGTTTTGGTGTATGTAAGGATCATAACAGGTGGCGTTCTATACTTTCAACCAACTTTTGTGGGACAAAGGCATGATTAAAGTCAGTGTTTATAATTATTATGACAAAAAACTAATCACCAAAGGGTAAGTTCCAAAACTATGTTGGGTATATACTTACTAGCAAGATTTTTAAAACGCTTTTTATCTATGTATTTTTAAAGTATGCATATCAAAAGTGAAAAAAAAAGTTACCTCTTAGTCAGGAACCAGTTTTCTTAGTCAAAATAGAAGGTGTGGTTTCACTTTAGTAATGTACCCGTGCTCCTCCAACCAGGGTTGCAGAGTGTGATCGAAAGAGTCACCGCGGCCCTGTAATGCAAAGGGCATTAGGAGGAACACGGGTGGATTTTAGTGAGTACCACTGACACGCTTCCACTCCGCCCAGAGCGGCAGGAGTCATATTTCCCCACCTGAAAAAAAGGATCCTGACTCGACATTGCTTTAACGATACAAATTTGTTTTGGAATCTGTAAAATAACTTTTAGGAAAATGAATTGCCGCATAATTTTCACGCTGTAACGTCGCACCTAATGACGTACGGCGGTTCATGGAGACTGAAAATTTATTGAAAATTCTTTATAAATGTTTCTACTGTACTCTTCCAGTAAGGAAGTCTACGAGCATTGCAAACAACCTATATTGCAGCTACACGTTTCACCCCGTTGCTTTTCTCGGTAATCATAGCTGCGTAAAAGTGTTAATCGTTTTTCCGCCCATAGACCTCGAGTGAACCGGACTTCACAAAGGAGTTCTACATACAAATGTGAATTTTTAAGTAGTCTGTCTAGTATTATCCGAACTATATTTGAGTCGACTTTTAGTCTTGCCAGAGCTGAAGACATTTTACATGGATTGGCTACTACTATCTTACCTCCTCAACACGATAACCTTTGAAATGTCCGTAACGACTGCCAAAGATTTAATACTTAATAGCGTTTTAATACCTAATAGTTCCGTGCTGCTGTAATTCGCAAAGACGAACCTTAGTCGTCACATCTAGTTCTTAAATATATTCTTTGACCTCCCCAAGTTCTCGTGTTTATTTTCATAAAAATATATTTGGTTGACTTTCAGTGGAACACTGAAACTGCCAATAAAAACATTAATGAGAAGAGCTCGGAACATTTTACTGAGATAAGTACATTTTATTCTTGAAATATATTTAAGTCAAAGCAAAAAAGTAACATAATTGGGACATTCAAAGCCACATCCCAAAGTAAAATACTGAAGATCAAAAATAAGCGTAACAAAAAAACCATAAGCTGGACTGACCCGCTTTGATCCCCTGTTCAAAGGACACACATAATCTACTTATGCTGATTCAGTGATTTCAAGCACACGATTTCCAGAAAAAAAATATTAGTAATGCGGGTTTCAGACTACTATATAGTACAGCATTTCAAGCAAATCAGTACTATATAATATAGCTAAGTGTGAGCTTGTTCTAAATAAATGTATGGTGAGCGATATTGTAGTGCTATGAACTATATGATATCATCTGCCTAGCCTTATCCCAACTATATTGGGGTCGGCTTCCAGTCAAGCCGGATTTAGCTGAATACCAGTATTTTACGAGGAGCGGCTGCCTACCAGACCTCCTCAACCCATTAACTGGGTAACACGGTACTTCTTGGCAAGACTGGAGTCAGATTTACTGGCTTCTGACTATCCGTAACGACTGCCAAAGATCTACAAATTACAGCCGGGGCCAACGGCTTAACGTGCTTTCCGAGGCACGGAGGAAACTCGGTATGTTAAAATGGTCATCCATCCACAGACCAACCTATATGAACTATATGATATATACTAATATATTATAGCGTAGTCTGAAACCCGCTTAAGGCTGTCGACATATAGGTCTTAATTAGTTTGGTGACTGAAAGGTTTTTAAAAAATGTGTCATATGCAAGCCCGAAGCATCGGTAAACTTAAGTGGTAGTGGGCAGGGCACATTGGATCAGAACAGATAGAGTTTCTGGAGTTACATGAGCTGGCGATGGCCGCCAGAATGTCTTGGATGCTGTCTCTGTTTACCTGTCCATTTTGAATTGCTTGCAATTTCGTTATTCTTTGAGATTCCTAAGATTTTATTACTGTGGCTTATTTTTTTCCAAAAAAGGTTCAGTCAGAGTGTGTATAAATAAATCAGAAAACTTAAAATGGATTGAACTCTAAACATAATTACAAATACAATAAACAACTAACTGTATAAAGCAACAATGTGATAAATAAAAAGAAAGAAAATAAAGATATGAAGTCGTCCTGATCTTTTTAAGATCGTCCTCTATCGTGATCTTCCTAGGTGTGTCCTCCTCTATTGTTTGAGAGATGTTATGTGTGACTGGTAAAACTATTGCAAGCATAACTGCACAGTTTACGCCACTCTAAGTTTAAGCTTGATGCTAAGCGATAGCACCTAGGTACGAGCATGTGGTTTCGACCTTACTTCTACACAAGCCAGCCTATTTAACTTTGGTAAATACTTAGTTTATTCTTATTTTATCTTAATTTGTTCTATAACATTGTAAAGGAAAAGATTTTTTTGTTGATAAAGTGAGCTAAGTGGTTCGTAGAAATGGGTTTCTGTTATATTTAGATAACTTCAACGTGGGAAGATATGTGGGCCGCGTTTTATGTAATTTGAATCGGATTTCTATGGGTCTGATTTACGAAAGTTTTTTAAGTACATAGTATTGACGATTTTCGTCTAAAAATAACGTAGGGTGTCGTAATAAAAGATGACCTTAATTTGTTTCTCAACTTAGGTTTTATTATCTGTAATATAATTTTAGAGCGCCAAATATGCTCTTTATCAATCAATTATGTGTTACTGAAATAACTAATACATATTTTCAAAAAAAAACTATCAAACAAAAAATCTATGAAGCTACGATGTTACTTTTATTCGTATTAGAAGATTGAGCACACTTTCAACAGAAGCTTACAGAAAAATAAATGCATCGCGGAAACTTGCAATACGACACGTAGTTTTAAAAAAAATAGCAATTAAAAATGGAACATGGAGTCAATTTTTTCGGGCCGGATGTTCCCTTTGATTTCGGTTTTTCTTTTGTATCCATATCGAAATCCTCGTCACGTTGACGTTGCGTTAGCGTCGCCACTACGCTGCTTATAAATATGTTCGTTCGGCAAAAGGCTACGCTAGAATGGATGCTCTCTAAATGAAAACTAGCCATGACGTAGTGATTTTTGCTTGCAAGTAAAAGGGAAGTTTCATCTGACCCCTTCAACCCTTTGGGAAATCTTGTAGATGCAATATTATTGTTATAGTGAACGTTTTACTCAATCACCTTACAAAAATCTTACCTCTACCACTCAAATCTTGTTCTAAAGTTTTTAACAAATAATAATTTAACGTTTGGTTTTCGAAGCGATTAAACAACCGTTGTTCACACTGCATGGGCGGAAAGAGGTCTGCGCTAAAATTAAACCTTCCCCGAAAACTTAGGGTCACAGCACACAATGGCTTCCCTCAACCCTCACCAGGTCATTGCCCTTTACTTTCTGGCTTGTGGTCACTTCCGATCAATTTGCTGATACCAAACATTCATATTCTCGATATCATTACATATTCTCGGATTGCTGGGGATTGTATTTAATTTTTACCTTCAAACTAGATGTACGTTCGGACTAGCTAAAAGTGGATAGGCTGTGTAATTAATAGATATCAGTCTGTATTTGTTTATTTATTTCTATCTCTATCTACGCAGGTATCTGTATACCTGAAGTCTGTACTGTTTCTCTGTAGACATAGTAGGTACCACCCAGTAGGTATTTTCTGTAAAGCTTGGGTCAATGGTACTTATAGAATTCGAGAAGCTTAATAAGAATTTAGAAAAGTGTCACAAGGTTTGGATCCTAATGAGCCAGGATCGCTAAATTGAAGTGGCAGTGGGCAGGGCACATTGTTCGCAGAACAGATGGTCGGTAGGGCCAAAAATCCTGGAGTGGCGACCGCGTACCGGAAGAGTTGCGGCGTACCAGCGTTGGAAGGCTTCCGACAAGGTTGACCGATGAACTGGTGAGGTTCGCGGGTAGCCGGTGGATGCGAGACAAACTGGACCGGTTGTTGTGGCGACAGTTGGGGGAAGCATATGTCCAGCAGTGTACGTCTTTCGACTGATATGATGATGATGAGCCAGTCAGAATAATATCAGCTTTCCTGAACCGCTTAACTTGGTTCATAATATTTTCAGGTTAGTGTAAGTACAACCAAAAGGCAGTTTAGGTACTACTAAAACTTCGACACATACCAACACAAGAGTCAAATCAGTCCCTGACTCATTCTCCTTAACAACAGCTCCTCTTAAACGTCAATAAGTCCAAATCTTAATCCTTGTTAATGTAAGTTTATAAGATAAATCGTATCGGATAAGATTTATCGTCCACTTCCGATGAGTCGGCATGATAATGGCAGATAGTCGACGGAAGCTGTGTTTATATTCTGTTTGAGCGGTTGTTGTACATAAATCATTGGGGACAGTGTCGGTTAGGAATCGGTTACCGTGACGTTTTGTTTGTTTATTATTATAATCAGCTTTAAAAAGCAGTTGGGAAGACTTGCCATAAGAACGGTGTAGGAGGGAGTTCTGGAAGTTCCAGAGATTAACGCGTTCAAACATACAAACGAACTCTACAGCTTTATTATGTTAGTATAGATAAGTCGGAGTTAAGATTGAACGGCAGTCTTGTCACACAGGGCAATTTCTTACAGACAACCGTTCCTGTCAGCGTTTGGAATTGTTAAAATGCAAGAGATAGAAGTCAACATGCCAAAACGAAAATTGTTTTTGCTGAAAAGTTCACTTTGCGAATCACTATAAGTACATGCCTTTTACTCTTATACTTAAACCTACTCGACAAATACTGAAATTAAATCCAGCAAATCCTACTCTCAATGCTGCACGTACAATTTTTTTGCTTGCAACATAGTATAAGCGTATCGTAGCTCTTACCAATACGTTTCAGTACGCGACGGCGTGTTTCCTCATACAAATTAGTTGAACGTGGCGTTGCGACGCATATAAGTCAGGTACTGCAACTTACTTGTAGTAACCCGTCTCTCAGTCAACGCGTGTGCTTGGGAGGAATAATAAGCGTGCTGGAAACCTATCAGGGATGTGAGCGGGTATAGGTAGGTCCTACATCCGATGAGGGGGAAGTTTTGGCACCTGAAACCAATGGTAACAATATTTTTCAACTAATATCTTTATCTGTCTTTAAGACAAGAGTGAATAGGCTACTTCTAGGCAAACGTTCTCCATCTTCGACCACATCATCGCTTACCATCAGTAGAGGTAGTGTTCAAACGTATGCCTATTATTAGTAAAAAAATAATAATTATAAGTTGTAAACATTGATTACATGTTTTTAAAAGGTAATCTCTGGAAGTTCTACTGATCTTACCAATGACAACAAAGCCGCAAGAAAAATATTTGACTAAGGGCTGAATTATTCTTAATGATTAATTTTGGTGGTTAGACATTTCTATACAAAAGCTGTTAAACCTACCTGACTAAAATCAGACCTGCTAATGAAAGTTATTTATTTACTTTCGCCATCAAACGTAAAAGTTTGGCGAGTTTAGAATTAAGTGACACCTCTGTATTATTTTTCATTAAATCATATCATTTGCCTAGCCTTTTCCCAACTATATTGTGGTGGGGTCGGCTTCCAGTCAAGCCGGATTTAGCTGAATACCAGTATTATTTTTCATTAAATAAAATGTTAAAAAAAACTTCCCTTCTATAAAACAACTTAAAAAAAAGACTCGACATGCCCAATTAAAATAAATGACTTGAGTACAGTTTTGGAATTTGTTTATGCTCACCTAAATAATAGGACATTCCTCAATCAATAGATAATCTCTCATCAAAGTTATTAACAAAACAAACAAATCATTTTACGATGTATTTCCCCATAGATCGTAATAAAAATGTGGGTACAATTAATTCGACATTAGACACGCTGAGGGCCTTTCATATTCAATTTGTACACAAAAGATTAATAGTGGTGCTAATGTACTAAAATACGAACATGTGCTTATGTTCTTTAATGACGGTCTTTCTAACCAACATTATCTAACCCACGTGACTATTATTCGCTAATAGTCAAGTGGGTTAGATAATATTGGTCACAGACCCTACATATGAGTTAGCAGGAATCAGAGGAACATTTCCTTCATAAACAATTTTCTACCAACATCTCAATTAGGTACTTGTTATTGTCTGTATATTAAATTTTGAATGTATAATTAAATAAACAGTATTAGATCTGGAAATAGAACGTTGAATAATAATTTGAAAAGTAATAAATTACACTTTAAATTGAAAACATTTAAAGAAAATCGCTTGAAATGCCGTTCGAACAGAACTCACGCGATAAAATTTTCTTACACATTATGACTGAATAACGACTGAAGAACTTTTCAAAAGCGAATTCCCACGAGAAGTATGCTATATAGTACATGTAAGTAATTGAAGTATATTTCATTTATCGTAAAAGCAAAAATATTTCTATTGTTTCAAGAATGGCCGTACCGAGAAGGGATTTTCATCCCGATTGCGAACAAAGAAAATAGAAAATATTATTTAATAGAACTCGAACAGGATGAGGCAGTAAAGCTTTCAGGTAATCTAATTCTCTTTCTTGACTTTTATAAATTGCGCCGGATAACGAGCTCAGAATGTTTTTCTTCAATTTTCATTTTATGAGACATGGTTTCCGATATTGCCGGGGTCAGAATAATCGTTTGCGATAAAACATGGCTCGACTCTCTCATGACGAGAATAACATGGCCTGTTACCTCGATTTTACAGGATTTAATCATTGTTTAACATTATTTTATTTGTTCAATATCGTGTTAACAGTGTTAATTAAATCAACTAATTGGATTCACAGCAATTTTTTGTTCAAGTAAAATGAAGTCCGTATTACGAATATTATAAAATCATTTTATTTTTATGGACCTTATGTTTCACCTTTATTTATGGTTTCTACATGTGAAACTATGTATTTCAATGAAAACGCGATGTAGGTAGCGATCATTGTTGTACTATCGAGATACACGTATCTATCTGCGGGAGCCTTGAAATGAATATATCCCCTAAGCATAAATTTAATTTAAGACTTTGAAGTAAGAGCTTGTGGAAACACGCTTAGGTAAACTAATGTGTAGGAATTACCTAACTTGAAATTTTAGAGCTGCCCGTGCAGTCTTTAATTAATTAGTTCGACGAAGACACAAAAAACCTCATTTATCAGTGTCGTTTTACTTTATTTTAAGGAAATAATTGAAGGAAACTGTTTTTGCAGTGGTCTAGAATAAGACCCAGCTTTTGTTTTAGACAAATTGAGTTTTGATTAATTACACGAAGGTAATTAGAAGAAGATTTTACTTTTGTTGAAGGAGAAACTTTCCCTTTGGATTTTGTTATTATGAACTAGTTGACCTGCGCAACTTCGTATTCTCCTGCTCCGCTCCTGTTGGTCTTAGCGTGATGATCATCATCATCATCATCTGCCTAGCCTTTTCCAACCACATTGGGGTCGGCTTTCAGTCAAACCGGATTCAGCTGAATACCAGTGTTTTACGTGGAGCGGCTGCCTACCAGACCTCCACAACCCATTAACTGGGTAACACGGTACATCTTGGCAAGACTGGAGTCAGATTTATTGGCTTCTGACAATCCGTAACGACTGCCAAAGATCTACAAATGACAGCCGGGACCAACGGCTTAACGTGCTTTTCGAGGCACGGAGGAAACTCGTTATGTTAAGACGGTCACCCATCCACAGACCAACCTTGGCAAGCGTTGCTTAACCTTCAAGATCGACCCGTGCGGCTGTTATTAGCCACGAGCTCCTCTTGGTCATTGGTCTTAGCGTGATGATATATAGCCGCATATAGCCTTCCTCAATAAATGGGCTATCTAACACTGAAAGAAGCAAGCAAACAAACAAACACACTCTTCAGCTTTATATATTGGTATATTTGATTAACCTCTTGGCTCACCAATGCCCCACCGTTGTATGGCAAATGGAACCTTTTGGTTCCACCGGTGTATATGACAGGTTAAATGCCTAATTTATTTCCACGTCGAAATATGTCTATTGTTTTTTGCTTCAGGAGATTTCTCAGATAACCAGAAGTCGAACAAACAGAACAATTGACAAGAGATTTTAATTTAGGTTCTGCATAATTGTCATCAGTGAGTCAAGGTCTTCATTTAAACTGCCAAACTCAGATCAGCAGACCACACTGCATACAATTGGTTGATTTAAATTGCTCAGCGGGGTCACCTTATGAATTAGGCCACCCAAATATTTTTCATGACTGCTGAAATATGAAGAGCATTTCTATCAAAACTGCGAATGATGGCATATTAAGCTAATCCGTACCTCAAAAAGAAAAAACGGACACGTTATAAAATCACTTTGTTGTCTGTCCGTCTGTCTGTCAAGACCCTTTGTCTCGGGAAGGCGTGGAGGTGTCGAGTTGAAATTAAAACTAAATACTAAGGTTTATAAGCTTTTAAAGTTTTGAAAAAATCAAACTTCTAAGTTAAAGTGAAAAAAAGATACGGCTGTTTATGTCGCAAAACACGTAGGTATATTTAACACTCTCAAGAGAATCAAAATTAATAGAACTAAGTAAGCAAATTGGGAAGTAATACCGTCTTATACTATAAGTATAGGCAAAATCTTACAATTATACATTTTAATTAAATCATAAAAATATTGTCTATATTTCAAGTACCTGAACTATTTATATGTATCTACAAATTTGTACGGAACTCTCAGTGGAGACTCGCCCACTGAGGGTTCCGTACAAATTTGTTTGTCTCACGATTGTTCGGTTTTTCTATGTTGAGGTCGACTTCCAGTCTAACCGGAACTGTGCCCCAGTATTACTCGAACATGGAGCGTCTGTCTATCTGATCTTCACAACCCAAGTTCTGGGGAACGCTTTCAGGTGTCAAATGTTATAGTATTGGCAAAAGTGATGGCAGGTATCATTGATTTTGACTGCTAGTGCCAGCCACGACAAATTTGTAGACAGACAGACGGTGGATGGAGCAGACATGTGTTCGAGTGGAGTACGCGTATGGGCAAACGTAGTGTGAGACGTCTTGCGGCACGATAGATCGATGATTTGAAGAAGAGGTCTGGCAGCGAATGAATACGGACTGCTCAAGACCGGGATGGTTGGCGTTCTTTAGGGCTTATGTTCAGCAATGGACGGCAATTGGCTGATAGTGTTATGATATGTATGACTACTAGTATAGTGAGAGTCTTTTTCAAAGATGTTACAAGTGACAGCGAAGAATAAGGGTTTGAAGTACTTTTTAAGGCAGGGATGATTTTCGGTATTGGATGGTCCCAATTCCACAGACGGGCGGTTATTATTTAGCCGCATCAACCTCTTAAAGTGGTGACATAAAATAGCATAATACTGCAATCAATAATCCGATATTCGCAATAACTGTTTGTTGGCAGTCAATGGGCTAAAATGATGATGATTTCAATTCCAAATTACCATATTGTGTTGTCGGTGAATAGATTTAACACCTAGATTATTACATTCAACTAGATTTGAAAATCGTGATTGTATCTTTTAACTCATTTGTGTATGGATTTATGCTCACGTGGCCGTAAATGTGCTCCACTAATGTTACGGATAGTCAGAAGCTAGTTAATCTGACTCCAGTCTTTCCATGAAGTACCGTGTTACCCAGTTAATGGGTTGTGGAGGTCTGGTAGGCAGCCGTTCCGCGTAAAATGCTGGTATTCAGCTAAATCCGGTTTGACTGGAAGCCGACCCCAATAAAAGCTGAGCAGATGATTATATTCCCTATTAACAAGGTGTATGGAACAGCACTAGCCTTCTTGACAAGATACTTTGTTGCATTTATGACAGAAAGGGAGTGAATGATGGTGTACTCTTGTTTCGCAGACAGAAATTTCATAGAATATCGTTTCGCAGAAAATGTTTCACATAATATTTGGTTGTTGTAATTTTATGTCAAATATTATTATTTCAAAGACTATTTATTTGAATAAAAACCTATTTCACAGAAACACAATTCAATGAATTTCATGATCACATTTTTTTATTTAACAAACTTATCAAACAGTAGAATTATGTTTTAACGAATATTGTTTGTCCGGTGTTTTTTCCACAGTATTTTATACTTCGGTGAAATGTAATTATAATTAAATATTATTGTTTTAAATTATGTCCATGGCATACTTTAAAGATAGCAGAATTTTATTCGGTATAATTTAACTACACATATTGCCATTTTTATAAAATAGCATTTAACCAAAATAAAATACTATTTTAAAAAATCAACATGTGTGCTAAAAAAATTTGTGACAGAAATGAATCGCTGTAAAACCGACCCCACGTAGTCTTGTCTGCCTTACCCCTAGAGTGTAATTGAAGCCCGCGTAGGCGCGGAGGGTCGAGGCGGCCCGCGAGCTGAGAAGCAGGTGTTATAACGCCCGTCACCGCGGCTGAGGCTGGCCAGAGCAAGCCGAAGCTGCGGTGGTGAGCGTTATAACCATCTGCGATGATAAGGTCGCGTGGGATCGCCGAAGCCCCGCAGCGCCGGAGCCGTGACAGAAACCATGCCTGCTGCATGTTGCATGCTTGCCTGCATACTGTGTTGCTTCCTTGCATTCTGCATGTTGCCTGCTCGTTTGCGTGCTGCATGCTTGCTTCCTTGCATTCTGCATGTTGCCTGCTCGTTTGCGTGCTGCATGCTTGCTTGCTTGCATGCTGCATGTTGCAAGCCGCATGCTTGCTGCATGTTGCATGTCCCATGCATGTTGCATGCTGCATGTAGCATGCCGCATGATTGCTGCATGCATGCTGCATTCATGTTGCATGCTCGCCTGCATACTGCATGCTTGCTTGCATTATGCATGTTGCATGCTCGTTTATGTGCTGTATGCTTGCTTACTTGCTGTATGCTTCCTGCATGCTAGCTGTATGCTTTCTGCATTAATGGTTATGCTTGAAAGTTTTGTCTTTAATTCCCATCGCCATTTGCCACCATTGCCGCTTCGCGGAGTTCCGTCGAGCGGGCCCGAATGAAAAGTTTTACTTGAGTAGAATTTACCCGCATTTTTTTTGTGACTGCGATGTTGAAATTTTATAGGAGGGTATGCATTTTGTCAAACGTTTAGAAACTGTTAGTTGATGAAAAGTTTTTCTTGGTAACAAGTTTTATGTTAACTACTCATTATGCGGATAAAGAATATTTGATTTGTAATTCTATGATATCATAAATATCGAAACAAAGTTTATTTGTAACAAAAATCTATGATTTAAATTTATTCAAAATAAGTATTCTGTGTATTGATTATTCTATGAAATGATAACACGAGAAAAATTTTATGTGAAATGAAATTCTATGAAACTATCTTCTATAAAACAACGTATAACCGTGAATGATAGCATGACGCCACGTCAGATAGCAAGGAATGAACGGTGGAAAAAAATATATGGGAAAGGAGCAGCAAAATTTTGATGTGAGTATGATGATAATTGCATTGCAAACAAAAGAGTGGCACAGCAAAGGAGTGGAACTCTCTGCCTGCGTCTGTGTTTCCGAAAGCTTACAACCCTAATCTCTTCAAAGTTAGAGTGAACAGGCTCCTTCTGGGTGGGCTCGCTCCATCGTAGACTTTGTCTCTGTCATCTCTGACATAGACTAGAGTCAAGAGCAAACTCATTCCAATAAAAAAAAAAAGAGTAGTCCTTTGATATAAGATAGTAAATAATTTTTAATCGACTTCCAAAAAGGAAGTCGATTAAAAAATTTTTCCGTTTTGAATTCGGTGGGTAGTTTTTTTATATGTACACCGATGTTTCTGTTCTGATTTCTGTGATTTTTTTAAGTTCAATGCGGTCGATACTTGCCATAAAAAATATTTCAGCTTGGTTCAGAAGTTTTTATTTTATGATCATTTTTGCTTACTTGGATGACGTAATTAAAGGTACCTTACCTTAGTACTTTTTTCCAAAAGATACAACCGACTTCCAAAAAGAAACACTACATAGTACCTACAAAATAACTTTAATTTTGGTAGTCGGTGTCAAAAAACGAAGAAACCACAAAAGAAACACCGCACCATAAAAAATATCGTTCTTTTCTTGAATATAACCAGATAAATGCTTTGGTCACCTCTTGTGAATTTCAAAGGAGTTAAAAGCGGTTTTACAACTCGACCACCTGAAAATCCTTTGAAAGAAATACAAAACGAAACCGAAGTCCTTCCCGATTCCTTCAGTCTCATATAAATATTAAACCTTTCGTATTCAAATAGCGTCCGACTTGAAAGCAGAACTGAAAACTTTTACACGGACATCAAACACCTTGACTGGTTTAAGGGCCGGCGCACATTTTGCGGAGCGCAGCGTAGAGCTTGCGTTAAACGCTCGGGTGCGCGAGTATACGCTAGACTGCGACTACGTTTTACAATTTTTCCAGAAAGAAAGAAAGAAATCATTTATTTGCTGATAATGTAGGTATACATATACGTTGTAATATTTATAAATTGTCCCGATACATTTTTCCTTTCGGCATGGCAAGCAACCATGGCATGTTGGTATGTTTGATTTTAAACGTGTACGACCGCAAGCGGATGCGCGCGGTGTAGCGCGCATACTCGCGCAGTTCCGCTACTACGCACTACTTTTCGCATGTAGTGGCTTCGATGCTCTTCAGGAACAAATTGTTGTGTTAATCCATTTTAGATGTCATTTCAATGAGGAGAAAGTCGATTTATAGTTTGACAGTGAAAAATGTGCTCTGCCCTGCGCTAAATGTGTGCCGGCCCTTAGCCGATAGTTCTAACTATACCCATAAAGAATGTACTGAGATTTTCCTATCTATACTAATTAAAAAAGCTGAAGAATTTGTTTGTTTGTTTGTTTGCTTGAACGCGCTAATCTCAGGAACTACTGGACCGATTTGAAAAATTATTTCAGTGTTAGATAGCCCATTGATCGAGGAAGGCTATAGGCTATATTGGTCTTAGTTTGATGATATATATATCATCACACTAAGACCAATATGAGCGGAGCAGTAATGAAAATAGTGACGCAGACGAAGTTGCGTGGGTGGGATAAAGAGGATAACTACGTGTAGAAAAGTGAGAGAGTGTGAGAGTGAGAGAAATGGAGCGATTATCTCATTATGACTAGCTAGTGGACAACGAGGACAGCGATAGCGCTGTGGATAGTATAGACTATCCCTGGATGTACTAAGCACCAAGCTTACCTTGAAGAATCTCACAGACTCTTTAATTTATTTAAGCCTACCACAGACTTTGGGCCCCTAGCAACGGGCATCACAAGCTTATTTATCGATAAGTTCGTCGGTGTCGACACTGTTGGCGCAGCATTTTGGTGTGCTGTCGCGTTGGACTCAAAACGGCGTCATCTTCATAAGTATTTGCTCTTTTCAAGAATGATTCTGATTTATCACTGTGACATACAGACAGGTTTTGGTCGCTTGGTCTTTTTCTACTTATCACAAATATGAGGGTATGGCTTACTCCATTCTCTATATCTGTAGTTCTTACGAACGACCGTCGTAATATTTAAACTGTAACTTCGCGTAACTTTCGGAAGTCTTCGTAAACATTCGGGGTAGACGAAAAAGTAAAGTTTCCTAGTTTTATATGAGCAAGCAGCTTGTAGTGGAATGGATATGGCAATGTTCGACGCAGCTGTGCTAGTAACTTCGTCAGTGATTTGTGCACACGCTCGGAATGAGTGATGAAATGAATTTGGGAGCTGGCAGGGCTTAGTGCATCTAATCTATATAGATTTCTCTAGAGTTTAATGGAACTTTGGGAGAGTGGGGATTGATTAAATCGGTCGTGCTAAGTTTTAATTGCGTTTCAAATTGTAATATTTGCGTATTTCTGCGTCGTCCGCAATTTTTAATCAATGACTCACAAACAGAAAATGTTTTGTTTTAATCTAAGCTATAGGTTGACCATAAAATGTCCTACTTCCAATGCTTTTTCAGCCATAATTGGAATTAAAATGTCTCATTTTCTATATTTATCCCCACATACAGCAAGTATTGCTGTATGTGGGGATTCGTTGACGAATGTGGATATTATTGCTACTTCGTTTAAGTGTAAGGACAAAAATAGCTCAACTATTTCTGAATGGTCACTATACATACATACATACTGTAGTGGTCATCGACTAGTACGTTTAATGAACATCAATTGAAATCCTTCTTCCTTTTATTAGGGTACGTTAGGGATATTCGCTCATCGCTGTATCAAAAACACAGTTTAAAATGATTATTTGGTTATTTGTCATACCACTGGCAGTGATCTATTTATTTTTGTTAATAAACTTAACATTATGTTTGTAACTAAAACTAGATACAAATACATACTAACACAACGAAAAAATAGTGAAAAGACGGATAAGAGGGCCTAGCCAAAGTGACATCGGTGATAAAGATTGTCAAAAAGCCTAAATTTATGGAATTAACAGGCGCTACCGAAATATCACGTGATCAAATTTGGCATTCCGACAGTATAAATCGCTAATTACAATGATACTTTGTCAAGAGTAAAAATAAATGATGGCAAAAACGTTAAATGCATTATGATTACAGATTAAAGTCGTTAAAAAAGTCAATTTCCAATGCCAATGTAATAAAGTCTTCTTTGCTGAAAATTTTAAACTTATAACGTAACTTATTTTGTATTCAGAAAATAATGTATTTTTAAAAGACCAATATTCTGATATGAAATCTCTGGCACAGGTTGTCGATTGAACCATAAACTGAATAGATGAGTAAAAGCGCTTTAAAGCGCTGATATTATCGGGAGTGTATTTTGTAAGGGGAAGCAGTATCTTTTCTTAGAAGTGAGACAGTCTTGCTACTTAAAATTGTGCGTTATTTAAATATTCATTCTAGTACAATTAGCACAAATTGTGTGACATATTCATGAAAAAAACTAAGCAAATATTCGATATAAAAACTCTATTTATGGCAAATCTTTTCATGGCTTAAGTAATTATTATACCATTTTATGGCACTTAGCCTAACACCGTTATTAGGGCAATAAAGACCTACAACTGTCCACTACAAGTAAGTACTTTATTTATTTTTAGTTTAACAAAAATAATAAACAAATAAAACTATGAGTACAGCATTTGAATACCAAAAAAACACACATAAAAAGTCAAATTATTTCATAAGAAAATAATGAGAAGCTCGTGGCTAGATAATAACAGCCGCACGGGTCGATCTTCAAGGTTAAGCAACGCTTGCCGAGGTTGGTCTGTGGATGGGTGACCATCTTAACATAACGAGTTTCCTCCGTGCCTCGGAAAGCACGTTGGTCCCGGCTGTCATTTGTAGATCTTTGGCAGTCGTTACGGATAGTCAGAAGCCAGTAAATCTGACTCCAGTCTTGCCATGAAGTGCCGTGTTACCCAGTTAATGGGTTGTGGAGGTCTGGTAGGCAGCCGCTCCATGTAAAATACTGGTATTCAGCTAAATCCGACTTGACTGGAAGCCGACCCCAATATAGTTGGGAAAAGGCTAGGCAGATGATGATTTCATGAAAAAATAATAGCCCAAATTGAGACAATTTATACAGACCAAACTTTTTTTTTTTTTTTTTTTTTTTTTGGGACAAGCCCGCCACACATTCCCAACCACTGCAACTCCTGAAAGCCAGAATCAACAGTGGCGACCACCAGAAAAACGCCGAGCCAATGAAACCCGACGAGTCCCGGAGAAACGATTCAACTGTCTTGGATCCTGCAACGAAATTAATCAGAAAAGTACAGCGGAGGAGTAGGAAAAAAAAAAATATATAATTTCCACTTCCCTCCGTATCAAGCAGGAGACAGAATAGAACTAGGCCAATAGGCACCAAGGGACAAATACAACTGGGTTAAGCCCAGTTGCCAAGCACCACGGATTATATTTTACCACTTAAACTAATGGGTCCTAAATTGTGAGCTACTTTTGATTCCAGTAATAGGTATGGCAAAATCGCTTGAACGCACGGAAATTTGTTCTGGTTTCAACAAGGTCCGTATAGTAAACTACCCCAGATGTAACCTTAATACTATCTAACATAATATTGCGTTCAGTTTGCCAAAGACTACACTCCCATAAGATGTGATGTGCGGATTGTTCGTATTCATGGTCAGCTGTAGAACATTGACATAAAGGCGAGGCCACAAGCTTAAAGGAAAATAATTTACTCTTAAAATTGCCATGACCTGTGAGAAATTGGGCAACACAGTGATCCACCTCCAGCCATGTCCTGTCCAGCCGCTCACGAACAGATGGAAAAAATTGGTGGAGGTGACGGCCTTTGATGGAATTTTCCCACCTACATTGCCACTCGGATAAAAGTTCCTCCCAGACATCAGTCTGGGGTTTTAGTAATCTAGAGATCTTAGCACGGCCGCGTTGCGGTAAGAACTCTGGGTCCGTAATCTTTCTAGCGTAGTAGTACATTGCAGCACGCCGCTGCACTTCTAGATCGACTGGGAGAACACCCGCCAGCACTGGTAAGGCTTCAGTACTAACCGTCCTATACGCCTTGCATAAGAATATCAAAGCCAAACGCTGGCTTTGAAGCAATTTACGTCGTACCGCACCTATGGTGGCCCTATCGGCCCAGACAGGTGCCCCGTAGCACATACAACCCAAGTAGGTAGCCCCATAAATAGTTTTTAAGGTTTGAAAAGATAGACCCCAAGTAGCTTTGGATATTCTCGTCAAGGCGTAGAAGTTCTTTTTTGCTTTCTCACCTACTGTTTTTATATGATCAATAAATGAAAAGTTATTTTCTAATAGCATACCGAGATAGCACACGGATTCTTTTCTTTTAACGGGTACGTTATTGAATTTAATACTAGGCCAGGATTTAAGGTTTCCTTTTAAAATAAGTTGATAGGTTTTATGCGGTGCAAAGGTCAGACGGTTTCGATCGCCCCACTGAGATATTAATCGTAGGCATGTGTCAGCCAAATTCTCAAGGCCAGCACGAGTACTTGCCTGAATGAGAAGCAAGCCATCGTCCGCGTAACCGGTTAATGAGCAGCCGCATGGGAGCGGAAGCGCGAGGAAATCATCGTAGCCAATATTCCAAACATATGGACCGATAACTGAGCCCTGAGGACATCCCATGGTTAGAGACTTAGAAATGGAATGATGTCCTAGTTTGAGTTTCACGGAACCGTTTAGAAAGTAAGAAAGAATCAGATTATAGATGTTTTTGTAACAACCACGGTTTTTCATTTTAAGTAGTAGCATCGGCCACCATGCGTTATCAAAAGCGCCAGAAATGTCGAGAAAGATTCCAACCACATATTTATGTTCCGATAAGTTAATAATTTTACGAACAGAGAACGACCAAACTATCTACGGGTAACTATACTATAGATAGACAGTACGTAGCCATAACAGAGATATTGATTACCGATTTACGTTTCTACTAAACTTCCCCGCGTTAAGGTGGTAATATAAGTGGACCATCTGTGCCGCGTCTCCCCTCGGGAGATGCACCAATATTTGAACATGGCGGTTTGTTTAACTCAAATAATAACTTCGAATAAATTGTAAGGAGGTACTACATTGCCCTTTTGGGAGATTAAATATGTATTTATACTGAATTTATGGGATTATTATGTATTGTTTTTTATTTATGGCATTCTGAATAAAATAATTACCACTTTTTTTCACATGGGTCCCTTTAACCATGTCGTTTAAGAGCAATGAATTACATGTCAATACAATTTTGTATTTTTCTTTTGGAAATTCTTGTATTTTATAAATTATCTTATACGCCACCGCCAATCTAGACAGCTAATGATGAGGCTGTTTCAAGGTGGTTAAGAGCATAGGTTAATAATTTCTGCCAGCTCGAAAGGCGTGATTTAGCATCCCTCTCCCCGAGCGCACCGCACACTCTCCTCGTACTCCCGCATCGAAAGTTCAAAAAATCGAATATAGCGACGCCCCGTCAACTAATCCTAACCGCCAATTGATTCAGGGTTGTCCGCAAGCAAATTATAATAACACATATTGATACTCTTATTAACAACCTTTAAAAAGATAGAATAAAATAAACATTCAAAGTCTTAGGGAGACGATGATGTAACACGAAAAATTTATTATTTGTCTACTTTGAATGTTTCAAACCCGATTAAGCTGAATACGTATTTTATGAAAACGAAAATGGCAAAAAGGCAGATCGAACTTTGTAATTTTTTTCTATCGAGAAAATTTCTTCGCATCGTGTATTCCTTTAGAATTTAGATAGATCATATAGTCAAAACACGTAAACCAAAATATCAAATCATTATTACAGGTACTTTACGAGAAAAAAAAATCTCAAAACGGCCTTTGCTCCTCAATATGTATAGTATAGTATATTTTATCTTACTGTCTTACCATTATCTTTGCAATCCATCCAAAGGTTGTCTTGTAAAGATCGCTTTTCGCGATAAGGCCGCCCATTGTGTCACCCTATGTAATGTTTTCTTCATCTATCTTTTCTGTAACTTATATGGTGTACATAATAAAGAGTATTCTATTCTAGATATAATAAAAACAAAACAGTTTCGGTAAACAGTTTTTTTGCGCCTTCAGTTTCGGGGGATAAAATTATAGTCATTGAGAGTGGTACTATTTATCGGTACTTTTGTCTATGATTTTTTGGGATAAGTCACAGTAGGTAGTCATAGACATTAGCTCCGATATCAAAAATCCAACAAAACATTTTGTTTCTACAATGTTCGAAAAACCTTGATCAGTACAATTATTGGCAGCTTCTTATCGCTAAAATTAATTTCATTTAATCATCATTTACATTTTCAATTATTGACATCTTAAATCACAGGCATCTTTAATTTTATTTTATTGACATTATTAAGTTATTTCAAATATTCATTCCAATTTCAATTTGTACAATTCAATTAATTTCACTGGTAATTTTATTCCATAAAAAGGATTGTTTGTCTATGTTCTGAATGAACTAAATTATTGTTATAACTAAGAAATTCAATGACAAACCACTTCATTTATCGTAACTCTATCTTTAAGCAAAACCAATATAAACATAACGTTATACGTATCTACTAAAATCTAAAGGTTCTAATACCTAGCATTTAACTTCAACCGACACTGCACCAGCTGGCAGGTAATGATTATTTAATAATCGTATAAACCTGTTATCTCGTCACGGCGACAATTCCGTGCAATTTGTCACTCATTATAAACTTGATTGTCACGCCAACGACCGTTCTTGACCAACATCCAGATGTTGTGATGATAAAAAGTTGTTTTCAAAGTGCCGCCTTGATCTTAACTCTGCAGAAACTCTGCAGAATTCGTCACGTCTGCACTTTTATATAGCCATACTCGTAGTTATCGCAGAAATCAAGTCAAAGGAGGAACAACAGGAGACAATGTGGTCAACGGATAGGATATCGCGAAATTGCAAACGTAATATTCATACTGGATAATTGTAAGATTATAAAATATCTTGCGGCAAATTGTGATTCATTCTTCAAAAGTTGGACCGATGACCTGGTGAAGGTCGCAGGGAGCCGATGGATGCGTGACGCTTAGGTCTGGTCGTTGTGGCAACGCTTGGGGGAGGCCTATGTCCAGCAGTGGCCGTCTTTCGGCTGATATGCTGATGACGAAATTGTGATTACAATTTATCCATTATTTAACCTGTGCATTGATTAGTCGCCACTCACCACTTTATGCTAGATCAAGATTTCTAGGCTCTACTATGAAATTACGAGTGTAAACTATCGAGTTTTCTCGATACTTTTATCATAAAAGAATGCTCAGCTCACAATTTATCGAAAGTTAAAAATCTCGCAAGATATTTTAATATTTTACGGAGTTTGTAACTACGTTTCTGAAGTTTCTATTTAGTCTATTTGATGGTAAAGAGCTCTACATAAGTATGATTTTTGTTTGCAAAATACCTTCTGTATTATTATCATCGGCAATGTCATTACCCATGATGATAATATAGAAATCTAAATCCGAGAGCAGATTGAATCAACTACAGCTTTTAAGCTGTCAAAAGTAAATAGCCCGTATCGTTTGGAGTTTCAGCTGGTATACTTCAATATATCCCTCCGCTTCAAAACAACACAAAACAAAAATCACGTAGGTCACATTCAGTATTCCACTCACATTCAACAGAAAAAAAAACAATATAGGTCAAAATTCCTGCTCCCAAATTCGAAATCAATAAATCAAACATCATGACAGGCCCATGGGACACCATCAGGTTACGACGTTTTAATTTAAAAGCTATTTTATGTCACAACTTGGTCACAGACCGTGGGGAAACCACTCATTTCTGCTTATTTTTCAACGGTGTATCAATCAATCTTACTCATTGTATGAGAGCGCAAACAATGACGGCTTTTTGAGGAAAATGCTTTATTAGGTACGGTTGTTTGTGCTCTTGGTTTTGGCCGCTTTTCTCTTTAATAATTTTGCTGGCGGTAAAAAAAGCTTTTTTTTGCCGATTTTATAATTGATTTTAATATACTATTATGAAACGCCTATTTTCATAGTTATATCATGTTAGATAATGCTAGCGGCTTCGCCCGCGTAATTCCTAGGGAACACACTCTCGGGATAAAAAGCAGATTATGTGTTATTCCAGACTATAATCTACCGCTGTGCCAAATTTCATGAACATACTTTCAGGCGTTCTGACGTGAAAGAGTAACAAACATCCATTCATCCATCCTTACAAAAATTTGGCATTTATAATATTAGTAGGATAGGAAGTAGGATTTATATTTGAAAACCCGCCTGCGATGATACGGGCTTGTGTTGAGAAGAACTGAAGAATGCTTGACTGGACAAGTACTTAACATCGGCACCGGTCCGAAGAAGCGTAGAAGATCTCCAGGCGCCAAGATGTCCGTTGTAAACAACGGTCTGTAAGCAAAATACTAAGATGTCTTTACGATCTAGCACAGATAAGTCTTGCGAAGAATGAGGAGACTCAATCATAAAGCTGTTTCCACCAGAGATGTGCGAGGATGCGTTGTAAGGGATAAGTTTACGAGGGGGCGTTTTTAAGTTCGCGGAATGGAGGGCAAGGAGTGAAAATAAAAATACTAAATTATTTTTCTTTTTCAATATATTCACCTGCTACCCTAATACATTTTTCAGATCTTTCAATTAGCTTATGTATACCTTCATAAAAAAATGTTTTGTCTTTGTCCGAAAAATAAGCTGAAACCGCGTCCTTCACATCTTCATCAGTCGAAAATTTCTTTCCACGAAGTTCGTTTTTCAGATTTGGAAAGAGGTAATAATCACTGGAAGCTAGGTCTGGGCTGTAGGGTGGATGGTCTAAAATATCGAAGCCCACCTTATGCAGGGCAGCCAACGCAACACGGCTCTTGTGAACAGGCGCGTTGTCGTGAAGAAGAAGGACACCTTTGGTCAATTTTCCCCTCCTTTTTTCTTTAATACTTTCTTTCAACCTCTCGAGGATAGAAGCATAGTATTCTCCGGTTATAGAAACGCCTTTATCTTTATAATCGGTCAACAGAATCCCTTCCGAATCCCAAAACTCGGTTGCCATGATTTTCCCAGCCGATTGTGACACTTTAAACTTCTTGGGTGGTGGTGTACCCTTTTTGTGCCACTGCATAGAGTCCTGTTTTGACTCAGGCTCATAATGATGAACCCAAGTTTCATCTCCAGTAACAATTCGAAACAATAATCCATCCTTATCTTCGTTACAGATGTCCAAAAACGTGCGAGAACACTCCACGCGGCGTTGTTTCGGAGGCGGCGTGAGCATTCTTGGCACCCATCTTGCACTGACCTTTGTCATGCCAAGATGATCGTGTAGAATTTTGAAAATTGTTGTATCCGATACTCCAACTATTTCTGCAAGCTCTTCCTTCTTTAGTCTGGCATCTTCCAATATTATTTTTTCGACATTTTTAATTATTTCCGGAGTAGTCACCTCGATCGCCCGTCCGGGCCGCGGGTCGTCTTCAAGTGAGGTCCTGCCTTGTTTAAAAAGACAATGCCACTTGTAAACCATGGTTTTACCCGGGCAAGAGTCCCCGTAAACGGATTCCATCTCTTCCAGTATGTTTTGAACTGACTTTCCTTGCTTGGTAAGGAACTTTATTACGGCACGGTACTCGATTTTTTCCATAATGCACACTTTCTTCCCGATTGAGTTGTTTGCTTGACGATAGTTCAAAGACTAATGACCCAATTAAGACAAAACCTGGTATTTATACTAATATTGAGTGGCTGAAGTTGTGGCCACCTCGATAATGACCTATTTTTATCATCTACCCTCCCATTCCGCGAACTTAAAAACGCACCCTCGTATCAAGAACCAATAGAATCACTTGCGCTGAGCGAGGCTAGATAAATGAAGCGATTCTATTGGTTCCTAAAAACACATCTCTTGCTACGTATATTTTGGTAAAAACGAAGCAGAAAGTAAAAACCACATTAAGGCACTTGTCTCACCGCCGACGAGGCAGCGATTGGCTATCGACTATTTTCTCGCTGAGGAAACGGACAAAAGTTATAGATTCCGTGTGAGTAAAAGAGACACATACATTTAAAGTCGACAGCTGGCTGTTCACACTGCCGGCGAGAACTCTCTTACCACTAGTTGGTCGCAGCGACAAGAGCTATCAAAATAATACTCGCTCAGCGATACTCGCTCGGTGATGCTCGCTTGGCGGTCAGAACTCATGCCCAGACACTAACATGCGGTCATTTGTACCTAAAGTGCGGGCCAGAGCGAGTGCTGCGAGTAATTTCCCGTCGCACAATAGCACTCGCTTATAACCGAGCGACTAAACTATTGGAACTATACACTCACTTCTCGCTGCTCGCCAAGGATCGGTCGGTTTCTAGCTTTACTCGCTTCTCGTTGATCTTCGGCGATGTGACAAGTGCCTAATGCCTAAAAACTGTCAGTTTGTAATACTATCACTAAAAATAAGACTATGGAAAATGTAAAATCCGAGAAAATAAAAGAATTCCTTATAATTTTAGCATATCAGATAATCTTTCTTCATGTATTTTTATTCCCATTTTACAATCTTACCAAACTGAATATGTTATAAATATTTTCTCAAATATTACCTTGCCATTCCTTGCATAGCCCGAAGCGGAATTCGTATCCAAATCGTATTTTTATCGGGAAATAGAATATGTATTAAATTTCTTCAGTGAATTTATTTTATCAGCAATAGTATGCTGTGTAGTTTGTTTTTTTGTTTTATTGTTATTTGTAAGGTCGTGGTTTTGCTTGCGGCTTCTCTCTGGTTGAATAATGTTTGGTTCTTCGAATCGTATTAAAATTTTAAAAATAGGATAACTTCTACGGATTGTATGATCTTAAGAAATATCTATATATAAAATAAAACATTTATGTAATGGAAGTTGTAGATTTTAGTAGATACTTTTAAAATATGGGAAATCTGAGAAGCTCGTGGCTAAATAATAACAGCCGCACGGGTCAATCATCAAGGTTAAGCAACGCTTGCCAAGGTTGGTCTGTGAATGGGTAACCATATTAACATACCGAGTTTCCTCCGTGGCTCGGAAAGCACGTTAAGCCGTTGGTTCCGGCTGTCATTTCTAGATCTTTGGCAGTCGTTACGGATTGTCAGAAGTCATTAAATCTGACTCCAGTCTTGCTAAGAAGTACCGTGTTACCCAGTTAATGGGTTGTGGAGGTCTGATAGGCAGCCGCTCCACGTAAAACACTGGTATCTATCTAGCTGAATCCGGTTTGACTGGAAGCCGACCCCAATGTAGTTGGGAAAAGGCTAGGCAGATGATGATGAGGAATTATACTTTTAAAAGAGGTCGTAACGCGTCGTAGCGATGGTAACTTTGAATTGAATGGGGTTGGCAAGTGAAAGCTCTCAGATGGCGCCACGGCTACACGAACTTCTATCAAAGAGAGATAAACACTATATTCGTATGTGATTCCAGTTTTTAAGATTTATTTTTTGGTTTGTTTTTGAATTATAGGCAGTCTGATATCTTTTAAGGTTCATAAAATCGAATTCGCATTATCTTACATTATAGGTTAGGTGAAAATACGTGATGTAGGTAGGTTTGGGATTGTACAAATAATTTGAAATAGTTTTTGACGATCTAATCAAACTAAAAGTAATCATTTACCTAAGTATTTACCTAAGTATTTTCCATATTTTCATCTAGAACTGCATTGTTATTAGTCTTCGCGCTACTAGCGCCACTTTGACAGATGTCGGCCCCATTGACACACCAACGTAAATAGGTATTAGTAAAACACCATGCAAATAAAGATAAAATCAATAAACTCAAGAAAACATATCAGTTTCAATTCCTCAAAACAAATTCATACAGTTGGACAAAGTTCAGCATAATGCTACGAAACTAAGTTAAAGAAACAAAAGAAAGACGCCAGACAGGAATGAGCAAGGCATTGTGGCGCCAACAACCTGCATAACACAATTTCTTGCGCCAGCAGTTCCAACACTGACTTCAGAAAGAGGAAATTGCAAGCTTGAACTATTTATAGCTACTAAAGGTGCAACCCGACTTTATGGGACTTTTGATAAATACTCCCAAGTATTACCCGTAAAGGCAACTAAGTTTCAGGCAATTTTCGGTGAGTACTGTGCACAGACCTATGGAGGTGCCTAAGTAATTCAATTTAAAAGTTCAGTGAGAATAACGCCTAAAGTAGAATCTCGTCGAATCTCGACTTTCTTTATTAAGGTCACGGGGATAGAGTAGCTGCGGAATTTGTCGACGAAGTGGAACTGATGAATTTGGTTTCTATTTTACTTCCACTAAAGATTGAGTCGAGAATTTTGGCAGCTTTAATCTTTTAACAGGGGATCAATTGGGAAACTTGAAAATGCCAATCTTACTCAATAATTTTTTTAAATTTATTTTTCACTGTGTCATTTAGGTTTAAATATTTATTAGGATCAAAATTATCTATGAAATATTATGTGATTTTAGTACCTAGTAAAGTCAATGAATATAAAATACTAGCTTCTGCTAGCGGCTTCGCTCGCGTGGTCCTTAGGGAACATACTCCCGAGATAAAAAGTAGCCTATTTCTTTTCTCAGGCTCTAGAATATCTGTGTACGAAATTTCATTCGTTCAGTCGTTTTGGTTCTATCGACAGACAGACAGAGTTATTTTCGCATTTTTAATATTAAGTAAGGATTGTAGTGACTCTAGTCGTTCGTTCGCAAAAGGTAGATTCTTATGGAGAAGAACGGACAAGAAACTCCATAGTTACTCTTTTCAAAAATAAGCTTTACAATATTTGCATACATTATTCAATTGATTATATGTGAGGATGATGCTCCCAAAATAACACTTATACTACTACTAGGTACAGTCAAGAAATGCCAGCAGAGGTAAAATGAATAAGTTTGCTAGTATGGGGACATAGTACTCACATAAGTACAAATTTTGCAACTATTGATTTATATTAGTAAAAACAATGGATCAGTGTGTGTAAAATCTTAAATCATATAATATATAAAGCTGAAGAGTTTGTTTGTTTACTTGAACGCGCTAATCTCAGGAACTACTGGTCCGATTTGAAAAAATATTTCAGTGTTAGATAGCTCATTTATCGAGAAAGGCTATATATCATCACGCTAATACCAATAGAAGCGGAGCAGTATTGAAAATTGAAACGCAGACGAAGTTGCGCGGGTCAACTAGTTAACACATACATATCAACCACTACCTATTAGTTATCTCGCAACTCTTAGCTTGTGTGCTTCTGGTTCTTACTCGTCCACTGTTTTTACCTGATTATTGTCGTTGCAGGATCTAAAACTAAGTTGAATCGTTCGTCCGAGACATATAAAGCTTCATTGACTAGGTAAGTAGGCGCTTTTCTGGTGGTCGCCACTGTTGATTGGTGAGCCTAATGTCATTTGGCATTTGACATACAATGCCACTAGTGAGCCCTTCTGAAAGGTATCTATTTAAAGTTCAGCTTCTTTAATCCGACGAAGACGTTATATCTAAATAAGCATTTTTTTTATTTCTAAGCGCAAGAAAAACCCAGCAATGAAAACATCATAAACCCAAGAGATCATAACAAAGCATCCGAATCCATAGCCGCAAACCCGACAATATAACCTAACACGGATGCCATTACAGAAAGTTTCCCCGTAATAAAGTTATCTGATGCCCCAGACAAGCGTGATGGCTCCTGACATTCGTACCAGACTCGCAACTACGAGCAGATGTCAACCATAGATATTAGTTCTGCTAGACGATTTAAAATTTAATCAAGGAGTTGAACTAAAGTGAATTGCTTTATAAGCTGGTGGAAGGATACACGTGGTACCTTTTATCGGATAGGAGCGCGGGGTAATGAGAGCGGTTGGGTAATTAGAGCGATGGGGATTTAACGGAAAGTATTATTCTATTGGTCCTTAACCAATATAGCCGATAGGCTATATTATATCATCACGCCCATTTATCGAAGAAGGCTATTGCCTTCTTGCAGTGATAGTACAGATTCTTATATTTGTGCTTTTTGTTTGGATCCGTAAAATTTTTGATCTTTGTTCCTTTTAATTTTTTCGTTATTTGTTTGAAAAATAGCCTTTTTTTAATTTTTGTAACAAGTAGTTATTTGAATTAATAAGAAAGATCTCATTTAGAATGTAATTAGTAAATTTTCGGGAAAAAGTAAATATTATGGCTCCCATTTCCCATATGAGCGACTACCTTTTTTGTAAAATCGTTACTGTATCTTCATACATGATTGTAATAAATTATACATATAAATAATTTTAAAATTATTATACAAGGACAATGTTTTGGAATCTGCAGTTGGCTGCCAACAAGGTGACCACCTCGGGCCAGTCATTTTCAGCTTGGCTATTCATCCCATTATCCAAAAACTAAATTCAAAATTTAACGTCTGGTATTTAGATGATGGAACTTTAGGGGGTGACGTGGACACAGTTTTGAAAGATTTCCAATTCCTGAAGAAACAGTTCCAATCCATCGGCCTTGACCTCAACCACTCCAAATGTGAAATTTTCCTTAATGACAATACCGACAGACAAATGACTCTACAGAAATTCAACTCAATAGCCCCAGATATCAAAATTTTAGACAAGAGTTCACTTCACCTCCTAGGTTCACCTATATTGGAAGACAGTTTTTCTTCATTCATTGACGACAAAATTAATCTTTTTAACGATATTTCGGAAAGACTTAGCAAAATTAATTTACATTCGGCTTTCACCCTCATTAGATATTGTTGTTTTGGGCCAAATTTTATGTATTTTCTCCGCTCTTCACCTTTATGGAAGCAATCACATCTTTTGGACAAAATCGATCAAATCATTCAAGACACACTGACATCTATCTTAAATGTGGCTCTAGATGACCGAGCGTGGCTGCAAGCCACACTACCCATTCGCTTTGGTGGGCTCGGCATCCGCAAAATTTCTAGTGTAAGCCTACCGGCGTTCCTGTCATCGGTCAACAGCACTGAAAAGTTAACCAAAAGGATATTAACTCCATCATTGGTTAACTGTGAAGTGTCTTGTTTGACCGATGCAGTGAACGCCTGGAAAGTGGCTTGCCCGAATACGGCATTGCCCGATAACCCGTTCTCCCAAAGACAATGGGACGAGCCGCTCTGCAGATTGGTACGGAATAACCTTATAAATACGACCACCAATACTGCGGAGCGTGCCCGCCTGCTGGCTGTGGGTGAATGGGAGTCGGGTCTTTGGCTACAGGCACTACCGTCACCCAACATAGGTACTTTGCTGAGTGACAGTACTTTCCGGATCGCTACGTGTCTGCGTTTGGGTGCTCCTAGCGGAGCTCCACATCGGTGTCAATGCGGTGAAGCAGTCGACCGCCTCGGACACCATGGCCTGTCCTGCAGTAGGAGCGCTGGTCGGTTAGCACGGCACGCCAGCATTAATGACATTATCCGTCGGGCCCTTGTCACCGCCGGGGTGCCAGCTGTTTTAGAACCCAACGGCTTGGCACGCGACGATGGGAAAAGGCCAGATGGGATGACCATAATGCCTTGGAAGGTGGGTAGGCCTTTGGTGTGGGATGCAACATGTGTCGACACCCTTGCGCCATCCCATCTTCTTAGCACGGCGGGCTGTGCTGGGGCGGCTGCTGCAGGTGCAGAAAACCTCAAACGGCGCAAATATAACAACTTAATTGGAAGTTACATATTTGAGCCGTTTGGCGTTGAAACACTAGGCCCATGGGGTCCGAGTGCGCATCGAGTCTTTCGGGACATTAGCAAACAACTTGTCGACTGTTCACGTGACCAGAGGGCTGGGCTTTTTTTCGGCCAAAGAATCAGCATTGCGATTCAACGCGGCAATGCTGCCAGTGTTCTGGGAACTTTTGCCATTGACAGCGATGTGGATTATTTTTTTGATGCCCAATGATTTATTTTGTTAATATACGCGTTTGTACATAATTTCGTGTTAATTATTGTATGATAATTAAGTATTTGTTAATTTATTTAGATTATGTTCCCTTCTAAAAATAAATTACCTACATATGATTTAAAACATACTTTAATAATGAAAATAAGAGATCCTACTTAAAAATTATAAGAAAGTTAGCAAATATGGTTTATATCAAAATTTTCTCTTAGTTAATTTACGCTCTCTTGGTTTAGGTAGGAAAGACCAGGGTATTGGGAGCCTTCAAATACCTTGATCTTTCCTATCTAAACCTAGAGAGCGTTTTATGAACCTGATACTTATAACAAAATTATGAGGGGAGTTAATTAAAAACGAAATGTTGAATTATTTATAATTTGTTCGGTAAATATACTGAGTTAATCAAAGCTAAGTAGTTACATAAAAGAACGTCAGAAACCACATTTTTTAAACATAATAAATTAATTGTCACCCGGTTAAAGTAGTCGCAATATTGGTAACTTTATAGTTTACTTGTGTAGAATAGGTACCCTTTAGCTTTTTCTTTGATAAGATAGGATAAATAATATTTTATTTGGTAAAACAACATTATTGGTCCAGACATGTTTGTCACATGATGTGACGTGCAAATGTCAATAATTATTATTACTTAATTAAATCATTTTCGTAAAATAACGATAAATTAAATTATAACATTGCAATCAATTTAAAAAAACAAAAAATCAAATAAAATAAGTTAGGACTTAAAAATGTAAACACAAATTCTTTGTATAAAATCCTACCCAAGGCCGAAGCAGAAGCTAAAACTGCTATGGACACAAACAAATGTATTACACTTTCATAGCAGTGGAAAATCCAGATGCGTATGAAGGCAAGAGTACCTTCACACAAAGAGATTTTATCGTACAATCGGGAGATAAAGGTGTCCTTAAGTTTTGTTCACATGGGAGAGTAAAATGTTAAAGACTTTAACTACCTAAATAATAATTTAAATAAATAAAGACTTAAATCATCAATAAATTAATATCAATATATACATATCAAATTCTTTCGTTACTGACTCATTGAGTGAATGACAGACAACGCACAGCTAAAACTACTGTTCGTAGAAAGCTGGAATTTGGCATGTAGGTTCCTTGGGGAGTGTATAGAAGCACTAAGAAAGAATTTCCCGATATTCCTACGAGACCGGGCAAAAACGGGATATACGCGTACGAAGTGGCGGGCAAAAGCTAATGACTATCATTAGTTTATGAAGTAGCTGGAAATATATAAAAGTCTTCCGTTACTGAGTGACTGAGATACAACGCACAGCCGAAACTGCAGGTTGCAGAAAGCTGAAATTTGGCATGTAGGCCCTTGGAGAGTGTAGGGAAGCACCGGTTGCATTTTGGGGAATGTGCGACGGATTTGCATAATTTAATTCCGCCAAGCCCGTTCCATCATCGGACCACAAGACGAACGGCGATGCGCCACCGGTACATGGTAGACATCCCACCCATACGCACAAAACGTTTTGGGAACACATTCATAGTGCGTACAGCTAAGGAGTGGAATTCCCTGCCGGAGTCTGTGTTTCCTGATAGCTACAACCTGGGAGTCTTTAAATCAAGGGTGAATAGGTTATTTATAGGCAAGCGTGCTCCATCTTCGACCACATCCTCGCTTACCATCAGGTGAGATAGTGGTCAAACGCGTGACTATTAATAGTAAAAAAAAAAAAAAAAAAATTCGTAATTATTACGGGAACTGGAAAAACCGGGATATGCTCATAAGAAGTCGCGGGCAAAACGTAGTTCTTTCTAAACAGAGTCCTTGAAATCGTTTCTTGTCATGATAAAATCAGCCTGAAATGTTCCAACTGGGATACAGCATCCAATTCTCGAAGAAAGGAAGTGGACTATAATCCACCGCGCGGGCCCAATGCCAGTAGGTACCGCTCCTTGTCACGAAAAGCTTGTTAAATCCGAACCATCGTTAAGGGTTATTCATGAGCCCGAAAGCCAGACATGTCCATTATAAAAAAAAAATGGGTTTTCTCGAGTATCTAACTATGTTGTGTTGGTCAAATCAATTCGTTTTAAATTGGCATTATGAGAAAAGCGTGACAAATTCTATAAAATCTTCTTGTAGAAACAAGTGAATCCGTTTTCATAATGGTCGATAAGAATAAGATCTGACATAAAATATCAAAATACGAGCTTCGACCTTGATGTAAGAAACATTTAATGAATTGTGCGTACGATCTTAAACGAACTAATTATTTTAAAGCGAGTTTGCGACATAATTCTTCTTAACGAAGTATGAAATAACAGAGAACAAAATTGAATGAATGACTCAGTACAAGAAATAGTCTAAAAATGCCATGTGATTCCGGCTTCGAAGTTTAGAGAGGCGTCGCTCCGGTATTAGATGGTAGTCATGTCAAGTCGTAGGCACAGTGAGCACCAATTTATGTGACAGCCTTGTACGTATTTTGCGGGTTCATCTGTAGTCATCAAAAAAGTAAGGATCAACCTTACTTTGCCGGTGGCGCGCAAACTCTTGCCATCAATTTTCAAACCTGATTATACACCCATCCAAGCAAAACTACCAATGTTTTGTTTGATTTAAAGGTTATGGTGAAATTATTCTCGAATTTGCTTTTACCCGCGGCTCCACTCGCGTTCATTTCATTTTCGCAAAAAATGCTTACAACTGTCTCCAGAGACCCATCTATATCTGTACGTGAAATTAATTTTTGCAGTTATAATAACACTAGTTTTTCGGGAAATCCTCTCTTAGTGCTCCCTTACACTTCCCACGGAAACTAAATGCCAAATTTCAGCTTTCTACAACCAGTAGTTTCGGCTGTGCGTTGTCTAGATCAGTCACACAATCAGTCAGTAACGGAAGAATCTATACTAATATATAAAGCTGAAGAGATTGTTTGTTTACTTGAACGCGCTAATCTCAGGAACTACTGGTCCGATTTGAAAAAATATTTTAGTGTTAGCCCATTTATCGAGGAAGGCTATAGGCTATATATCGTCACGCTAAGACCAATAGGAGCGGAGCAGTAATGAAAATTGTGACGCAAACGAAGTTGCGCGGGTCAACTAGTTTTATATATTAGGATTAGGATTATTATAAGTTAGGATGTCGCATGTCGGTAATGTATCATCTCTTTACATCGCAGGAAATTTAGAAGAACGTGTTATAATTTTGGCTTGCCAACGTATAACAAAAATATAAGAAAACCATCAGAGTGAAACGCTCTTATGTGGAAGCTACCTAAGTGAGTTTCATCTGTAAACACCCTAAGACACAAACATGTAACACAATTGTACTTAACAAAAGATCTCATGGAAATGTTTGGTCGCCTAAGGCGCTTGCCTACAATTAGGGGAAAGGTGACCAAAATGGCCTTCTAACAGGAAAACAGCATCCCAGAAAGGTTTGGACAATGGGTTCCCAAATAATCGGTGTTCCCCTTCTCGGAATGTTATTGTCAGTGTTTGCCTGAGGTTTAAGATGATTGTTTTTGTATGGAGGCAATTAGGCAAATTGTCGGGGCAAACACTCGAAAGGGACAAAATTCAGAAATTGTTTCAACAATTTTAGGTAGGAAACGTCCCTTTTATGTAGTTTACCTTTGTACCTACAGATTTACTTATTAATTTGTGGCTGAAGTGAATGGCTGATTAAAATTATTAATTTTGTGATTGCCAATTCATTCGAACGAAATAAACAATTCAGATGAAATGGTAATCAGTGATGCAGATAATAAGGAAAGTTTTCCTTTGTGTTCATTCCAAAAATAAAATATTTCATAAAAATAAGTATTGTTTTAAATAAAAATACAAGCTTTTACAACTCGATCATAATTTTATTTTTTAAGTAGCTTCTACGGAGGGGTTCTATTGTTTGGATTACTTTTCTTCTGAGCAATTTGGGTGCTTTTAAGCGCGATTAATCCATTAGAACGCATTTCAAACATGATTAAGCAACGTTGCTACTTTTGTGCTACCCTTTAAGTTTCCAAAAACCATTATACGCCATCTTAATGCTGTTCTTTTCAGTAACAAGGAACAATTTATTTAAGTGGGGAAGCACACAGCTTGTTCATTTTCGTACGCAATAAGAACCCCTTGTACGTTCAAAAGGATGGTTGTACAGCAAGAATAAAAAATCTGAAATATCATCCCATTTACGGGAGAAAAACGATTTAACAGATAACAGCGCTTTTGTAAAAAGGAAACAAGTAATGCGGCAACCCACTTGTTAAAAAGTTACGTAAGGTTTTAATTTAACCATTTAAAGATCTTCGGGTGAGTAGTAGTACCCCATACAGAATGACATTCCAGTTCAAATACTCTAAAAATAAGCGTGATGTTTATGCTTCACCATTACGTCCCATTTCCGAGCACAGTGTCAGTAAAAGAGGCACAAACGTCAGTCGTGTCAAGCCTTGCCCGCATCTGCACGAGCCATAAACAATCACTGATTTGGAACGCAACTACTTTTTCGAACGCATTTGAATAATAAAAAAGGCGCGAAAATAGAATGTGTCAGCCTTGAACTTTTACTATCTGTATTGTTTGTGTTTTGTTTCGTAAAAGGAAATATGTTTTCCAATATGAAGAAAAAAATTGTTTTCTATGCAGTTTTCGTGATATTATTTTCAAATGGTGAGTTCTTAAACTTTTATTTCACTTTTTACGTTAAAACTTAGTTTTTTGTAATGTTTTGAAAACTAGGTTTTGATATCTTCCTTTGCTTATAATAGTGAGTACACTAAGACATGTCTATTATTTTTGCAATCCGGTTGACCTGTGCCGTTAATAACATGCAAAATCTAAGTAAAGAAACGAGTCTTAGTGCTTCAGCTCGTGAAGCAATAGGCACTTTACATCTACTCGTAGGTCTAATCTAATACGAGTATATTATAATGTTAAAATCTACTTACAGCTTAATAATGAAATTAACTTCGTAATAAGTTAGAAAAAATATAAGAAACAAAAATACTTAGTTTTTATTATTAAATGGGAACGTTTATGTGACTGTTCCTAAGTTACCCTAAGCTGATAAAATTTTCGTTTTTCCTATAGTAGGTAACCTAATTGTTAAGATCGGTCCACATAGGTTGGCATGTAAACCTATATAATAAAGTTAGTATAAATTTTGCTCATGGAAAGCCCAGTTATTTGGTAACTGTATAAAAACGACCCAAAAAAACTAACCAACTTACATAAAGTTCTTGTTCGCATTTTCTTTTTGCATACTTAATTATTTTGTATGCGGATGTAGGTACATTTTGTACGTTCGTATACTTATAACATTAAATATATATAAATGTTGGTGTTGGGTTAGTAAGGATATTATTTTATTAATACTAGGTGCTTTGGGAAAGTCTTGCCTGTTTTCACTAACGTAGCATAGGAATAAACACTTGGCTCAGCAGACGAGCGATTAAAATCCAACAGTGCACTTTTTTCGGCATTCATTTGCTGTCATGAAATCGTAAGTTAAAAGGTTATCGTAGGTATTCGTTTTTTGTTCATACTTGGTACCGCGATATCAAGCTAGGTATATAGCTGCAAACTATTGTACAATTACATACCTATATCTACATACGATTTAATTGGGAAGCCTATAAAGTTAATGCGAATCTATCAGATAGGTATGTACTTGCTTTGACCGCGATTCTACCCTCTCGTGGAAAGTTTAATCCTTTGGGATGAAACTATGTGAATATTCCACCAGCTTATAAGTTACTTCACTACCAAAAATCTGATTATCTGAAGTCGTAGTAAACAATCATACTTATCCTTCTTCCTACTAAATAATAGATATGTGAAAATCTGTATGTTTGAATGTTTGTTAATCAGCGTCGCAATGACTGAATGATTTGGATGAAATGTGAAATGCTATTTAATCATGGCTGAATTAGATCTTTGAATACTTTCATCTTGATAGTTCACTCCAATTGGATCATTTGTGACTTCATGCAGCTGATGCAAAAGTAGATTATTATGTAGATACGTGAGACATACCTACATATGTACGAACTTGTTAATACGAGTGTACTTGTACAATTATACATATACATATATACAGTTTTTATTATATATAATTTACACTAATAACGTCTAGTGTTGAGAAGTTTGCGTGCACATTACTACAAGGCCAAAGCAATTTCGCAGAAGTAGGTACCTCCCAATAGACAAGTAGCAGGTCAATTATTGTATCAATAGACAATGATCTTGGCCGACACTTTGAGTGTCATGTAACTTCACTATGATTGATTGCAAGGACTTTCGCGGAATATTCTTTTTTTAAATGGGCATACAAAGAATCTTCTTAGTGAATAGGCGTGAAGAAGCCCACATATGAGAGAAATGGAAGGAATGATGAAGGCCTTATTGCTTGTTTAATAAAAGGCAATACTATACGAGTAATTAGGTCGATTTGTAAAATGAGTGTTAGCTACATTTATTGCGTAGCCGTTGTTAAAATGATTCTTTGTATTCAATACTTTTTCTTGGTTTTAATTTTAACTTAACACACTTTCGTATCATGTCAGGTGTTCTCCTTACGCGAGATTTTGCAAGGTGGTTAATGGTTGTAGCGACGTAATCGATCTGCACTTTAACTCTTTAAGGCAATTAAAAACCAATATTTATAAATATTATTCCGATTCAGATTAGATTACACTTGTGAAGTAGCGTGTTTTCAATAATAATTTTACTTTTTCGATTAGTTTACTTAAGTTTGTATTTTTTTTCTCATATGTAACTTATCCTTAAAGCATGCGGAGTTTACCTGTAAGTGATTGTTACACTATTGTACTCTACTCTATTGCTTGTTACCTTTAGCATAATACCAGTGTCAACAATAGGGAATACGCATGCGATTTTTTTATTTGCAAAATGAAATACTTATTAGCTCTAGTAAACAGTCATGAAATTATTTTTTGAATACCTTCATCAGCGATGAAGTTATAAAGCTTCAAAGATTACAATTAGAAAGAGAAGTCCGATGTAAACTTTGACGTCATCGTCTATGACGCCTATACAACTGCCATGGAAAACGGCGTTTTCGCGAGAGGGACAGATATATTTGTTTAAATAATTATATCTCCTCCGGTTTTCGAGTAATTTTGATTCTGTTTTCATTGTTAGTATTATATTTTTGTATATTTTTAGATAAACTGTATAGATGATAAAAATGTTTTTCATGCATATTCCCTATTGTTGGCGAACCAATAAATAAATTCCCAATTCGGGCTTTTGTTATCGTTATTCTAAATTTGACAATGATTAACGTTATTCTTTTCATTGTGATATTGAATTAAATTGTTTTTATAATTATTCCTTAAAATTTAACATACTTTGACCAGTACTTTACTAAAATTAACCTTTTTTTGTGGGGAGATCCTCATGCATATCGTCTGGGGAGACGGATTTTTATGTCGGACTCTTACCGACTAAAACCCCATAGTTCCTACTGTTACCATGAGTGGGGTCCAGGATACAATAAAATTCACGCGCACCCCCGACTTCAGACCTTCAGACTTGACATGACAGTCATCAATACCTACAGTTCCTTCTATGATGTTTAATTCAACCATCACAATACGGAGCTCTTACACGAATTGTGCCATTCCCATTTTTCATAACAGAATCATGATGGTATTGGCACTCCGTAGTGCGGCATCTGGTTTTTCCACCAGCATTTATTTGACTCAATATATGGAACAACTTTAATAACAAAGTCGAAGGCAAACTGAAAATAGGGCTGTCAAAGCGTGCATGTGCCAGTGTTGCCAGTATTATGAAGTTTGTGCAACTCAATTTTCACACTGTCTATCAAACGAGGAACCATTTCGAACGCTTTCCGTGAGTTTTGTGTCAGGGCGTAATAAAATACATTTTTGATATTACCCAATAACCTGAATCAGGAAAATTGAAATAAATCTTCTAATAATCTTCTGGGCACGCTCGCTCCATCATAGACCTCACCTATTGCTTTCCATCAGGCGTAATTGTGGTCAAGAGCTAGCCCATTCCTAAATAGGTAACAAAAAATTGTAAAAGATTTTTATTGAAACTTTGCAAGAAATGTGTGTTAATCTTATTCCTTGGTCTTATTCGTGAACCCTTCAGCTTATTATTTATAAATTTTTATCTTTAGATATCGACGAACGTCTACACATACCTACATCACAATTAGTTGTCCAGTTTCTCCTTCGGTATTATTATTCTGTCAAAGAATAAATATGGCGGTAGAAACTTTCAATTAATAAAGCATCATTTCAATTCCCCAAATAAAATTATCTTATTACTGAAAAATCACCCTAAGGCGACAATAGAACGATTTGGAGTAAAAATACCTATAATGGCGTGATTACCAACCAATCCTTATGTCCAGTCTTTGTAAAACTAAAACTGTTTCATGTCGCGACTGTGTACAAATAAACATAGGTTCTTCCACTTTGATCACTATGCCCAGATGGAACTAACATCTCTCTTTCCATGACACGACCTAATCTTTTACACAGCAGTAGTTATTTATTTAGCTCTATAAACAATTTCGGTTAATGTTTATATGACTCGAAGATAGCATAAATCTCGCGTCAAACATTTAAATGTTTGACCTTTGAAACTCAATCCGAATCGGAATCTAAGATAAACACGTTAATGCTTAATCAATAATGTTATTATTGGGTAGCAGTCGGTTTAGGTCATCTTCATGATAAATATTCAGGAGGCCGATTTTCGTATTTACAAAGTGTTTTTTTTTTAATTTGTGATGGGTTTGCTCTTGACTCTAGTCTATGTCAGAGATGACAGAGACAAAGTCTACGATGGAGCGAGCTTACCCAGAGGGAGCCTGTTCACTCTAACTTTGAAGAGATTAGGGTTGTAAGCGTTTGGAAACACTAACGCAGACAGAGTGTTCCACTCTTTGCTGTTCAATTTGAAGTCGCCATATTCTCAGCATGATTCTCTCATGTCAAAAACTTGCCAAAATGTACAAGTGTTTTTGACAGTTAGCAACTTCGATGCGAATTCAAACGTTCCTAAAGAAGAATTTGAGGGCTATTCTGAATGTTTACAAAAAAAAAAAGAATACGTTTTGGTCAGTGCAAGCAAACTAGGCCATTTTTCAAAAGCGGAACCCTGTATAAGTGTCTAGGGATTCTATCACAAGTGCTTGCTATTTGGAAATGGAACAACCTGAAATTTTTTGTGTGTGTATTCATACTTACACGACTATTGATAGATATTATGTGTCTAATTTTCAGAGTACTATCCAAATGCCTTCTAAACTAACTTAATACCATGAAGACAGCACAGTTTCAGTAGGAGATGTAATTCTAAACTAGGTCAGACCCTTAAGTGTGTAGTCAACATTGTAGGTACCTATAGACTAAGATCCCAGAGTTGCCAGCGCTCTCTTACTTTTCACTAACAAAATATGGGTGATAGAGCAGTGTTAGCATGTACTTTTAACACGCATACTTGGGCCAACGTCCAATTATTTTTGTGATCTATCAAAAGTATTTCAGTAGTCAAGGAGGTAGTTTTGCATCCTCTCAAATCCTGGAAGACTTTTGATTTAATGACTTGCACCTACTAAATGAACTATGCCCAAATTTCAGCCTTGTAATAAGATCTCACTCGAGGTGGCGATCAGCTCTTAGACTATTACAACGAGTAATCAGTTGTTAAAATATTATTTAATTACTAATTATTTAACATTATTCTGTAAATACACCTAAAATCAGCACCCAGACTTAGTGCAACTAAGTGATACTAACGTAGTTTTAAGTTTTATTTATTAACAAAATTAATATTATAGTTATGTGCACTTAGGTTAAGGTATTTATCTATGAGTCATTGTAACCTGAACTACACACACAACACACACACACATACTAGTTGACCCGCGCAACTTCGTCTGCGTCACAATTTTCATTACTGCTCTGCTCCTATTGGTCTTAGCGTGATAATATATATATAGCCTTCCTCGATAAATAGGCTATCTAACACTGAAAGAATTTTTCAAATCGGACCAGTAGTTCCTGAGATTAGCGCGTTCAAGCAAACAAACAAACTCTTCAGCTTTATATATTAGTATAGAGTATAGAAATACTAGAATAGTAAATCTCGAGGTATATGTTTCCAATTGGCGAAACTACTGAAAAGATTTTGTTTAAATTTTGCATAGATAATCCTTATGGGTACGGTCAGGTTATAGGCTATATAATTATTAACACGCTATGTTCTATGGAGGAAGAGCAATACTCAAAAATATCTGTTTTGAACGAGAAATGGTTCATGGTTCAAACCTCACCAACAGATATTATTTTTGTATTTATTTTCTCTTTTAAACTGTATTTTCATACTACAATATTGTCAAAATAAAATAAGTTTTTGCGTGCATAAAATAACATTTAAATTGTTATTTCACATTTTTGCAAACTGCTACATTTTTCCGATCTAGTTATTATTAAAAAAAGTGATTGTATGGTTTTGGCACCTGGTGCTGTCGGCCTCAGTTAGCAGGTACCTATGCGTATGTTAAAAGTACATACTAACACTACTCTATACTACACATTTTGTTAGTGAAAAATAAGAGAAGTCTGGCAACTCCAGGATCTTAGTCCAGTAGTTTTAGTTTTATTAGTGCTGACACAAAGTAGCAACACCACTTTCAGCGCTAAAGTAAACCATTTCTCAGTGACAAACTTACTTTCTTCAAGGTAAAACTAGGTAATAAAGTTTATATTTTTCTCTTACACCTGAAGTGGTGAGGTAGTGTAAACGAAATAATGGAACAGCGAGATGAGTGCGTGTAATGTGACCGTCACAAGTTTTCTGAAAACAGTCTGGATTTTGAAGTTGGTTTGGCAAAGTATTGGGCGTGGTACGTATTTAACTATATTTACACTTTTCAAGTTGTTGTTAAAACCATTTTCGGCATTGGCGTCTTTTAGCTAAGCAATAGCTTTTGCTACCGGATTTTCTTACTTGTATAATTAATTTAAATTATATTTCATGAAAGCTGCTCATATCGGTTCGGAAGAAATTACAACCCACCAAACCTCTAATAATTAGAATTTTGCATGGGGATTTGAAAATAGAATGATGCCCTTTGGAAACTGGGATTCTTAAACTGTTTTTTATTTAAATGTTGCACAGCTTCAAGACATTACTTAAAAATAAACTTTGTTTGAAATACAAAATATATACTTTAAAAATACTTTTATAAAAAATTACAATAATCCACAATTAATTTTATCTACAGTGTTCTATAATTACCATAATTGTAAATACTCTAGCCGCCTGCGATACACGCTTATCCATTCATTTAGTCTAGTACTATGTTTTAATATATTACCAAATTATAATTCTGAATAAATATATTATTATTATTTATTATTTGGTTTACAATAAAGTATATATTAACAAAAAAATATAATATTTTGAACAAATGTCACAAGTGTTAGTTTACCGTAACAAAATATTGAAAAGCGTAACGTTAGGAGCGTGCATCAGCCACAATTTGATGCGTTCGTTCGGTCACCGGCTAGTTGAGCTCGTTAAACAAACGTGACGTTATCAATTCCTGAAATTATGAGCTCCATTATTTGTGTCATGGTGCTGCTAAATGGGACGCGTGCTCGGGCTTCTGAATTCAAGAATTTTTGTGTTACGCTTGGCGATTTAATTTAATGGCCTTGACTTGACTAGAAATGAGTAATGTAGGTACCGCGTGAACTCAAAATTTATCCTGTATTGCATATTGAAAAACTGTCAAAGTATCTGTTAAGCTTTATGGTTAAGAAATACAGTCAATTGATGGTGTACCGTACGTCACTTTGATAAACAATAAACTTTGACTCTATCTACATAAACGTAATAGTTACTATCACTTCACTACATAATTATCATCATCAATGAATGACAGGGAACGCACAGCATAAACTACCTCCTGGTTGTAGAAAGCTGAAATTTGGCATGTAGGTTCCTTGGGGAGTGTAGGGGAGCACTAAGAGAGGATTTCCTGAAATTACTACGGGAACGGGATATGTGCGTACGAAGTCGCGGACGAAAGCTAGTGTACCTATATATCATTATTTTGTTAATTAGTTACTGTTTGTTTATTAATATGACGATGATTTTTGAGCCTGTTAATAAAAATCACATCGACTGGGAAATTATAATATGCTCTACATGAATGTATACAAGAATGCGTTGTTCGAATCAATGTATAATTTTCAGACTCTTCATATTTCATAATATTGCATTTTTTTAGATGATAGTTTTTTCACTTTCTTGTTTAAATATAGTGATAGAAACGTGAAGTAAATGAGAGAATATCTCATTTACTTCACGTTTCTATCACCCGTTTGACATAAATAGTAAACGATTTTGACAGGTTATAAAATCGATCAACACTGTAATATTGTACAGATTGTTAAATAATGTGGTTTCCCCACCCACTCCTTTGTGATTCTTAGATTAGACTCTTGGAATTTTGAACACAAATAACTATTGCGTCAGAGGGGATCCAAGAGGATTGTGTATGGCCTTTCCCTAACGCCCGATTACGGTATTTAAGTACCTATAAAAAGAGTTAAATGTAAACATGTAATCTTTAGGTGACAATGATATACTTCGATCTATTAAATGATAAATACCCAAATTGATTGCAAAAATATAATAATGAATTTTTAGTAACAAACGATTGTTAAAAAATCCGGCCAAGTGCGAGTCGGACTCGCACACGAAGGGTTCCGTACCATAAACCTTATTTTTTATATTTGAGTTGATTGAATGAAAGGTAAATAGCGGTTTACGATTTATGACGTATTAAAAAACTACTAACTAGATAGATCTCGTTCAAACCAATTTTCGGTGGAAGTTTGCATGGTAATGTACATCATATATTTTTTTTAGTTTTATTATTCTCTTATTTTAGAAGTTACGGTCACTTCCAAAGTAGTAAAATGTGTCCCATTTTACCACTTTGGAAGTGACTCTCGCGCAAACTATTTAATTTAGAAAAAAATTATATGCGCAACCTCAATACCTCAATATCATTTTTGAAGACCTATCCATAGATACCTATGGGTATACGTATGGGTTTGATAAAAAAAAAATGAGTTTCAGTTCTAAGTTTTTTTTCTATTTTTGTGTGAAAATCTTAATGCCGTTTACAGAATACATCTACTTACCAAGTTTCAACAGTATAGTTCTTATAATTTCGGAAAAAAGTGTCTGTGACATACGGACGGACAGACAGACATGACGAATACATAAGGGTTCCGTCTTTTGCCATTTGGCTACGGAACCCTAAAAATACTATGAAATATAGCAGATAACAGGGTAACCTACCAATTTAGCATAAACCAAGCCAAAAAATTCACTGGTATGTTAATTGAATTGAAATCCAAACCTAATTCTACACATAACTAAATTACTTATACATCAAATATGACAATATTTTTTTTTCCTCTTTATTTATTATTAGGGACATAGGGACTTTTATACAATGTACATGTCAGTCCCATCGGACCTTATAGATAATTATGTAAAACGTAACAACACAAACTTACCTAATTAGACTATGAGCAGCTCTAGAGCTAGGTGACGACAAAATATGATGGAACATGCCAACATCGTACATATTTATTTCAAGCTCTCTAAGTAGTTCCTCTCTTGCAGACTGAAATCTGACACACTCCGTCAATAATATGACAATATTTAAAAATGGCTAAATTGAATACCGGTTAAATAAAAAGTTTAACGTATAAAACGCTTTTCCATTTAACTTTTATTTTATAGGAACTTGTTGCAAACTGTACTTGTTATAAGGTCGATGTATCTTCCTTTATTTGAGTTTAATTTTACTTTTACGATAAAAGTTAAAGGTTTGAACTCAAACACTTACTCCTGATTTACCCTTATTAAGCTGCAAGACTAATACGGTTCACTAAATGTATTCAATTGGATAACAACGGAGTTCTTGACGGATATAAGACAAGTTGGGAAGAGTGACCTTGTTTTTATTATTAAATAAGAAATGTTTTTGGTGCTGGTATTGTACTTTGCATTTTTTTTATTTGTTGGTGATTAAATATACGCGTATTTAATAAGTGCGTACCAGAAACGCAGCATTAGAAGGTATCCCACAAGGTGGACCGATGACCTGGTGAAAATGTCGAAGGTCGCTGGTAGCCGATGGATGCGAGACGTACAGGACCGGTTGTTGTGGCGACAATTGGGTTAGTTCTATATCCGGCAGTGGACGTCTTTCGGATGATATGATGATGATGAAAGAGATTAAAGTCAGATTATCTAAGAATCTATCTGGATTTGCTCAATAACACTAATCGCAATGTGAAACTCTGCAGGGTATTTGCGTAACACAATAATAGTAATAAATTGTGAAATCGATAAAAAATAAAAAATCATGTAATAGTATTAAAAGGGTGTATGGGGTCCGTTGCCATCTTAAAGACCCAAGCCAACCTCACCTGCTAGCGGTGCACCCTGCTGTCCAACGGACGAGGCTCTGGCGAACCTGGTTTCCCTCTTGTAGGGTTGTGGGGGTCAGACGGCTGGTCGCCCCGCGTAAAACCAACTTCAGTCATTATATGTATGGAGAGAAACAAGTTAGGTAAGGGTACTCGGTCTAGGGCGTCGCCGCATAACGACGCGCAGGCACATCGCCCTAAACCTGCGATAAGTGGGCTAGGGCTACCGTGTCAAGTACGGGCACGGCTAAAGAGGATAGTACCCAAGAAGAAGTTCCGCTTTGCCACCTGGAACATTGGCTCCCTAACCGGACGTTTCCAAGAACTCGCAGACGTACTTGCGAAGCGTCGGGTCCAGTGCGCCTTCCTTCAGGAGACGCGCTGGAAGGGAAATAAGTCACGTGACATCGGGCAGGGGTACCGGCTAGTGTACACCGGATCACCAACGGGTAGGAGCGGAGTGGCCGTGGTGCTGTCTAAGGACCTTCAGGATGGACTCCTTGAAGTAGACCGATGCAGCGACCGGTTGATGCGAGTTAGGGTGCTGTTCGAAGGGTCGGTAACGAACCTAATCAGCGCCTATGCTCCTCAGACTGGTTGCTGTGAGTCTGAAAAGGAGGCCTTCTGGGATGAGTTCGAGGACGTATTACGCGCTATCCCGAATTCCGAAGGTGTTTTGGTTGGGGGGGATCTCAACGGTCACGTAGGTCAGTTTGCTGGAGAGTATGGACGTGTTCACGGTGGTTTTGGTTATGGCCAGCTAAACGCAGAGGGAGTCAATATACTTAGCACCTGCGCTGTGTCTGACCTAGCCATCGCGAACACATTCTTTCAGAAGAAGCCCCAGCATCTTATTACGTACCGTAGTGGTGCCTACTCAACCCAAATAGATTACCTGCTGGTGCGACGGTGCCACATTGGCAAGGTTACCAACTGCAAAGTCATCCCAGGCGAAAGCCTAACGGCTCAACACCGCCTCCTTGTCCTGGACTTTGCGGTTGTACCGAAGAAGAGAGTGAACGAGAAACGCAAACCCCGCACTAAGTGGTGGTTGCTTGATGGTCCTAGGCAGTCGGACTTCATCGCGGAGGTCGAGCATCTTAAGATCAGTGCTCCGCATGAGTCCGCTCAAGAGATCTGGAGTAGGATCCATTCAGCAATCACCGGTGCGGGTAAGCGCGTCCTTGGCACTTCTCGTGGTGGCCGCACCATAGGAAAGGAGACGTGGTGGTGGGATGACGGGGTGCAGGAGGCGACTCGGAAGAAGAAGGTTTTATTTAAACAGTGGCAAGGGTCCAACTCTCCGGATGACAGGGAGGCATATGGAGCGGCTAAGCGCGCTTGCAAAAAAGCTGTAGCCAGAGCCCGCAGCAAAAGTCTGGCGCCCTTATACGACAAGCTGGAAACTGCGGAGGGGCAAAAGCTTATTTTTAAGCTGGCGCGTGGCCGGGAGAAAGCTACACGGGACATTAGCAAATGTCTTTGTGTAAGGGACGCCCAGAGTAAGCTGCTCTACGATGCCCCCTCTGTTAAGGAGAGATGGTGTACATACTTCGCGGAGCTGTCTAACAAACAGCATCCCCATAACCTTCCTCCGGAACCGCCTCCTAACCTTGGGCTTATTTCCCCTATTTCCCCCGACGAAACCCGCATTGCTCTTCGCCACATGAAGAACCGGAAAGCGGTCGGGCCTGACAATGTGCCAATTGAAGTGTGGAAGGCGATGGGCCCACATGGTGTGGACCTTCTGACGGATCTTTTTAACCGCATCCTGATCACCAAGGAAATGCCGAACCAGTGGCGATTTAGCCTGATTATCCCTGTTTACAAAGGCAAAGGTAGCGTACAGGATTGTGGTAGCTACCGCGGTATCAAGATCATGTGCCACACCATGAAGCTCTTCGAGCGCATCATTGACACACGGCTCCGTAGCGAGTGTACTGTCTCTGAGTGTCAATATGGCTTCCGGGCGGGTAACAGCACCATGGACGCAGTGTTCGCCTTACGGAATCTGGCTGAGGCTTACAGAGAGAGAAGGAGAGCTTTGCATATGGCCTTTTTAGACCTGCAGAAGGCCTTCGACTGTATACCTCGGCAGTCCATCTGGTGGGCACTGCGCTTCAAGGGCGTTCCCGAGGCCTATATTGACATTATCAGAGACATGTACCGCGATTCCGTGTCCTCTGTCCAGACCGCTGTTGGCGAATCGAATGGCTTCCCAATATCTGTTGGCGTTCACCAAGGCTCGGCTCTTAGCCCGTTCTTGTTTAACGTAGTGCTCGATGTAGTTACGGCAAACATCCAAGATCAGCCTCCATGGCTAATGATGTATGCCGATGACATCGCCCTCGTTAATCAGAACAAAGCCCATCTTGAGCGCAAAGTCAACATTTGGAAGGACACGCTTGAAAACGGTGGTCTGAGACTAAATGTGGCGAAGACTGAGTACATGTCCTGTGGCAGCACGGATACAAACACCATCCGAATAGGTTCGGACCTGATCAGAAAGTCCGATACGTTCAGGTACCTTGGATCCGTGCTGCACGAGTCTGGCATCGTGGACGACGATGTCCAAGCACGTATTGGCGCGGCTTGGGCGAAGTGGCGCGAGGTGACGGGCGTTGTATGCGACCGCAAAATGCCTCCGAAGCTCGAGGGGCAGATATATAAATGCATCATTCGGCCTGTCCTACTGTACGGGGGCGAGTGTTGGCCAGCACTAAGCAGACACACCCAGGAGCTTCGCGTCACGGAGATGAAGATGCTGAGGTGGATGAGTGGCGTAACGCGATCCGATCGCATGCGCAACTCATACATCCGAGGTAGTCTTGGTGTCCGTGACGTGGGGGAAAAACTGCAAGAGTGTCGTCTGCGATGGTATGGCCACATCATGCGCCGCCCTATGGAGTACGTTGGTCGGAGATGCATGAATATGGCTGTTCTTGGGGCTAGGCCCCGTGGTCGCCCTCGCAAGCGCTGGCTGGACGTCGTCAAGTCCGACATGAGAGCCAATGGCCTGACTGAGAAGGATGTTGAAGATCGGGCAAAGTGGAGGAAGCTAAGTAGGAAGGCGGACCCTGGCAATAGCCGGGATTAACGCCAGGTGGAAGAAGAAGATGTAATAGTATTAAAAACCGTTAGTCAAAAAATGAATTATATACCCGTGTTTCGCAGAAAATTAAAGTGACGAAAACCAGTGCGTAGTTCGTCGCTCCCGAAGTAATTTATCATTCATAATTTACTAGTCAAATTAGTATTTACATAGACAGCAAATAGTACGAAATAACATTTATGAAACGGGTCTGAATGTGTTTATTCTAGTTTATTTTAGTCTAGACTGCTATTTTAATCACTAGTTCTATATGTAGGTACATCAAATTATATGTTACGAGTATAATATTTATGAAAATAATTTCATAGCTAGCCGTCTTTGGACGGTAGTTTGTATATGCATTTTCAAACAGTTACCACAATTTTGAAATTAGTAGGTACATATTCATAAAGGTAATAAGTAGTACTCATTAAAATATGCTTATACATACACACATCACATAAAGTTTGCGATCACTAGCGTAAGCTGTAATATTTTTTTAAATATTAAGAAAAATCCTTGTTGCGTATTTTCTTTAAATGGAAAACTCCTGTTTGAAATTAAAAATGAAACTATTTTTTTATTTTTTGCTAACAAAAAATTGAGTTAATAGTAACAGGAACTTGATAGAAAGAAAAAGACTGTTTAAGGAAACTTAAACAATAATTTATTAATAAAAGGTATATATTCAATATAATATTACTCCTACCCTGGCTCAAACACATGCGGAGATCCTCGTGGGCATGCTGAGGATCAAGTTATCCAGCATTTCTTGGGGTAACCTGTCCCATTCTTGAACAGCGGCTTCCCTGATCTCTGGCACTGTCTGGGGACGTGGCTGACGCTGACGGTTCCAAATAGCTCGCTTAAAAGCACCCCACTGTTTGGACTGCCATTGGTTTATGCTAGTGATCGCAAACTTTATGTGATGTGTGTACATACATCATAGATACGACGCAGTAATTGCTACGATCAGTGAGAAATTTTACTGAGTCGAGATTTCGTTTCGATCATGTAAAGAAAAAATCGATTGTGATTACTGTATCTTGGGACAAGCCGTGCCTCGTGTAGGTAAGTACCTACTTACACGCTAATTTTCAAAAGCTTTCAGAAGAACATTCGTAAAGTATACAGACTCGTAAATCTCCCGAAGTTTCCTAAATATTGTACTTTAAGAAATACTTTTAATTTTGCAAACAGTTAAGCTTTTTTTCTCGGGTTCGCTCCTGTGATCCATTTCACAAAAACCGTTCCCTTTTCCAGGATTTAAGTACCCTATGACAGTTCAGCGTTTTATTATTATAGTGAAATAATTTTTGTCATCGAATTAGTACATACTTCCCGAGATACTTCGAGATATTTTCTTTTCTGAGCTTCGTCGATCCTCGAACCAAACCTTACAGTAGGCGCGTAGGCATCTAGACCGCCTCGCCATCTTATCTTACATTTAATAAACTTTTTTTTGCCTCACTTTCGGGCAAATGAATCTGGTCTCCACCATAGTTTTCCAACATTATTTTTATTTTGTTTTCTAAATTAAATGTTATTATTTAATATTAAATAAAATATTATTATAGTATATTATTCGGGAACGAGTACGAACAACATTACAAACAAATAGGAAAAATACCTCTTTAAATATTACCGCACAAAATCTTAGTACGAACAATGATTATGCAGACTTAACGTATCACAGTTTCTCCCCATCTCCTTTACTAATTAGTAAAATCACCTTGAATATCCGTTAGCTTCGATAATAATCTTATAATTACGTCAGATGCCTGTTACGTGTGATACAATAGACGCCCTAATTAATACCAGATGACGACCAACTATTTATAGCAAACTTACGGTCCGTGACCTATTAGCTTTTAACGGTCATTCCCATTTCAGAATTTTGTAGAGAAGACTGAAATAGAAATGATTGCATTGTTGTTCAAAGAAAGCGATAAAAGAATAAGGACTTTACTTTAAGCCCTTTTGAAGTGAAGACGACTTCATTCGACTCGAGTCACCTATCAATTTGATTGAGTCAAGTGGAAGAAATCATGATTTAAATACACTCCGTTTTAAGTACCTCATGAATTTAAGTTATTTTTATAAAATTTCATAAGAAAAACCTCAGCCTACAATAGCAAGAGTAGTTCTTGTATTTTGTAAGAAACATGAACAGAAATTGACAGTTCTGAAATACGTTTTTCTTCCGTTATTGACTGATTGAGTGACTGAGTCACTCACTCGCGACAGACTACGCACAGCCGAAACGAATGGTCGTAGAAAGCTGAAATTCGGCTTGTAGGTTCCTTGGTTAAGGTAGCACTAACAGAGGATTTCCCGAAATTCCTACGGAACGAGAAAATATGGGATACGTGCGTAGGAAGTTGCGCTAGTAGACTTATATTTACGTGTTTCAATGGTTTTTGTCATAAACGTATACATAAGTTGCAAAAGTACTAAGCTTCACACTTGATAATTTGTGTGCCCACAATAGCAAATACTGTAATATTTCCTTCAGAAATTCATATTTTCTGACGAAACAGGAAATATTCATATTCCTGCAAGGTGTCCAATTCGTATCCCATGTCACGTTTTTGATATAGGTAGGTAGGAAATAATGTTTAGGGAAATAATATTCATTTGAGATATTGCCTTTGTTAGACGACCCGTTTTTCTGACCGACATACTTTCCGAATAGCTGACTAAATTTTGTAGTCGAACGGCTGATCATCTTCATCATTTCGACAACGTGTTTCTGCATTTAAATTATCCGCGTGTCACAAATTAAATACACCACAGATCAATTGATATACCTATATATTTTTTAATCTTTAAATTGTTTTTTGACCAGCGGTAAGTAATCACAGGTCAAAAGACAATTTTTTATAGTCAAAGTCAAAATCAGTTGATTTATTTCAACCATTAAACCATTAACCATTAACTATTAAACCATTAAAGTCAAAATCAGTTGATTTATTTGACCATTAAAGGCACTTTTGAAAGTAAAATGAAAATAAAATATTAAAGTGACTCTAGTCGTCCGTTCGCAAGTTTCGTTCAAAACTTTCGATCAAAGGACTGAAGGCAGGAAAACTAGTAACAAAAGCCTTTAAATTCAAGTCGCAATATTGTAGTGACAATTGATGTCAAAATTTAATAGGATTAGAGTTGTTTTTGGCAGTTTGCGACCACGAAGCGAAAGCAAACGCTCTTTTTAAATACGAGAATGGAGGGATTACAGGAAAATTTGCACCAGCAGTTAGCGCCACATAGGCGAGAGGTCCTCATCATTGAAAAAAGACTTTAACGTAAACAAGACGTTGATGTAAATTTAACAAATGTTAGAAAACATCGTCTTGACAGGTGCCTGGACCTGAAGCCTCAGTGGTGCTACCTGGTGCTGGTCATTCTAGGAAACCCTCATTGCCTCGAACCTCAACGTTGCATGCACAAACTTGCTGTTCATCGGGTGTCGGTCACACTCGCTACGATTTGTTTAACATTATGTAGTACATTATACTGTCGGTTGTGTACCGGGCCACACAAATTAAATTGTTCCTTATTGTCTACTTAGATTGATGACTTGCATGACTGCGGCCGACACCCGGACAAATGAGACCAATCAACTATGCGTTTGTTAGATGTTTTAGAAGTGACGATGCTATTACTGAGTTTGTTCATATTGATTGTTATAATAAAACAATCACCCTTGTTCTATAGACAGGTCTTAGATAATAATACGATATCGGTTTCTCAGTACTTACCGTGTAATGACGTAATATAACCACATCGATATTATCGCGCAGGCAGTTACTTATCCCAGTAAAATTGGCCACAACACTAGAATATTGCCCATTGCCACTGTGTGGCTACTCAAACACCCAATATCTAGTTCAAAACTAGACCGAGTTAGGCTCAACCAATTAGTTGTTCATCTCTCGATTAAGGCCAGTATCACACTGATGTTTAGTTTAGGAGTACGCGACTCTAAAAAAAAATGAACATCGTAGAACACTGCGGTTGGGTTTGCTCTCGTATTTTCCGCAGTAACGTCTTGTTGCGCGATTTAAAACGCCCGATAAACGTTAGTGTATCCGAAGCTTTAGGAACACACACATTGTTTTGTGGGCTAAACCGTGACGTGTAATCTATTCTTGTTTTATTTAGATGGACAGTGATTAACGCATCTGCACTCAATGTCAAACGGTCATATAATATTTTAGTGGTTTTTATTTTGTTTATTTCATACATCTGTGAATGGATGGAATACGGAATGTAACAGATGTCCGTTTAAACGTTTAATTCGTTGTATCATGTATCGTCATGCTATATTCCCTTCCGGCTGAGCAGAATTAACTTTTATGTAGGTGTGAACGAATGATACACAAATATTTTATACGAATGCATGAAAAAATAATACAAATTCTTTTTAACATACTGGAGAATCAATGTCCAATGTCCATGAATGTCTGTATAATGTGTATGCATATCTTGTAGAGTTTTTGTACTTGAAATAATACATAATTATCTCGAGATCTCCACTATCACAATCTGCTTTATAAAATCTTAATCTGTCAGCAAAATCAATGCATATTTCCATCTCACAACAAAACAAACCAATGCAGCAAACAGCAGTACAGTAATACGATACGCAAAACAACAATACTACGAGTATGTTTAACAAACAACACTTGTATAGCATAGCAGCAATATAATGGGGCTTAATTGAAAGACATCGCGGGGCGACGATAGTTTATGTCACTTTAATAATACTTCGCGCGGCAAGCAACTCGTGGCAAGTGTCGATAGTGAGGCGACAAGTCTAACGATACGTTTTTGGAAAGGACTAGTATTTGTTGAATAGATTATGATGCTCTAAGTTGAAATGACTAGTTACCTGTTAGTAAGAAATGAGTAATATGTATTGGACAAGGTACATGAATGTTGTAGAGTAGAAAATTGGGTTGCGTAATTTGTTCGAGAGAGTCACCGCGACCCTGGAAAGCAATGGCATTCGGAAGAACGTGGTTGAGTTTTAGTCAGTAAGAGTGACTCTTTCCGCCCGGAGTGGAAAGAGTCACTGTGGAAAAAAACTTGTAGCTTTGATTATTACGTATAGTTTAGGTACAATCTTTTTATTTATTTATGAAAACATGTCGAATATTCTACTAATTTCAAAAGTAAATTGGAAAAGCAAGTTTGCACATTGATTTAAATCTAAAAAGTAAATATTAAGACGGAAAATATAGTTTTGTCTTCGGTGACAAACAGAAGTGACAAATTATGGAACGGTTAGTCTGATGATACGTTGTTACGACGGAATATTTTGAGTAGCCGAGCCTATTTGTTGAATATGTGATGGTCTAATTTGATAAGTGTACTAGTTACTCGTAATAGGGGTACAGTTTAATATAGTAGCCTTGTAAAAGGTTAATACTAAATAACGCCAGAAAAAAACTTGTGGCTTTTATGAATGTTTGCCTTAGATTTAGAAATTTGCTATAGGTAGGTAATCTTTTGAGGAATCTGAAAATAAGATATAATGTAATTAATAAGAAAAGTTTTGCCATATGGTGTCGGCCGATGCCGCATGGTGTCGGCCGGTGCCGTATGGTGCCGTAAAAGAATAACACCATCCCATTACTTTCCGTGGGTGTCGTAAAAAGCGACTAAGGGACGCAACACCATACACTGTGATCGCCAACCCGCCTGCCAAGCGTGGCGATTATGGCAAACGCCCTCAAAATTTGGGGGAGACCTATGTCCACCAGTGGACGTCTTTCGGCTGATATAATGATGATGATGAATAAGAATAGTAGTAATCAGCTTTATCGTTCGACTAATAAGTATTCATTTATTAGTTCGACTATAAAGCCGATACCTACTTTTTAAAATCATTTTCATTTCCGGGCAATAGAAAACGACTTCCTATTTGATCTTACTTGGATGGTTTCCCTTAGTGAAAAAATATTTTTCGGGAAGTGCCTATTCATCAGAAAATAAAAACAGCGTTATTGACAAGAACCCTCCACATTTAAATCATTCGCTCATTTTATAGGTTTTTTCCATTTGAACCATAAAAATAACGATAGGGCTTTACCCCCCGATGTTTTCCATGTGCTAATTCCTACACTTGGGAGAAATAACATTAAATCGTAGTGGCTTGCCCCGTTTCCAATGCTTTTCCACTAACGAACCGATAATTTAGGGGGAGTAGAGAAGAAAACTTCGGATTTACATTATTTTTATTCGATTTCCCCCTGTTTTGGTCTGCCATTGCGAAATGTATTTGTTCGCGGTTCTGTGTAAAAGGCGAAATGGGAAAATAAGGATAATTAACTGTTTGGTTAAAGGCAAACAAAGTGGCACAGCTTTTAACGTAAATGCACCTTTTACTGGACTTCTCAATGAAAAATACAAGCTCTGTATCATTGTTCAGTAGTCTTCTCCTGGACATATAGGTCTCTCGAATCACATGCCATTAATCTCGAGAATCGGTAACTCTCAATCAGCTTTTATCGGTTAAAAAAAAATCTGATCTAAGGCACGCCAAACTGTTTTCTGTATTAAGTTACATCACTAGCAATATTTTCAATCAACTTTTATCCAGGGATCACCTTGACCAGTGTCCCACTTCCATTTTCACCACCTACCATAAATTGCCTAATTGGTTCGTTAACCGACATTTTGCCCGACAAAAATAGTAGGTCTGACGTCACAACAAAAAGGCAGGAAGTGCTAAATAAAAATGGCTAACTTTTGCTCCTTATTGAAGTTTCCAACGCCTTCAATGATTCTGACCTTGCAATCCTTGAAAGACATGAGAATATGACACACGTAATTTATGTTATTCATTCAATGCTTTGTTAAAATGACATAAAAACCGTCATCTTTGACTTGAGCAGTGATGTAAGGGACTTTAATCTTAAGATCTGTAACTTTGTTGCATCAATTTGCATGTGTATTGTGTTTCAGACTTCAGCGTAATCTGGTTAACTGCATAATAGCGTACTTGGAATGTAATTGAATGACTGTACTCGTTATACCATCGTTCTATCGTGTCATCTAATAATGGTGTGTAATCGTTCATATGGTTTTGATGAGCTCGTGGTTAGGTAATAACGGGTCGATCTTCAAGGTTAAGCAACGCTTGCCAAGGTTGGTCTGTGGATGGGTGAGCATCTTAACATACCGAGATTCCTCCGTGCCTCGGAAAGCACGTTAAGCCGTTGATCCCGGCTGTCATTTGTAGATCTTTGGCAGTCGTTACGGATAGTCAGAAGCCAGTAAATCTGACTCCAGTCTTGCCATGAAGTACCGTGTTACTCAGTTAATGGGTTGTGGAGGTCTGGTAGGCAGCCGCTACTCGTAAAATACTGGTATTCAGCTAAATCCAGCTCGACTGGAAGCCGATCCCAATATAGTTGGAAAAAGGCTAGGCAGATGATGAATCGTTCATATGGTTTATTATTTAGATTTACAACGTAGTCCTAGAAAAATAGATACCATAAAAATTGTACAATACACTTTTTATGTAACATAATTCATATTACTAATTCTTTGAATTAAATGCATTGACGGGCTAGTTGACAACGATATCTATTAGATAAACTTTGGACGAACTGAACAAAATCTATTCATCTATTTTCCAATACTCTATCGACTCGTCTGTTCTGCGGGTCTAAAAACTTCCACAGTATATTTTATACCAGACAATCTCTAGACGTGAAGACCTGTAATTGGCTGTCAGATTATCATTCTGTTATTTATTACCATTGTATTTAGCTGTAAGTCTTCTAAAGTCTTTAAATAAATCTATACTAATATATGAAGCTGAAGAGTTTGTCAGTTTGTTTGTTTACTTGAACGCGCTAGTCTCAGGAACTACTGGTCCGATTTGAAATATTCTTTCAGTGTTAGATAGCATTTATCGAGGAAGGCTATGGGCTATATATCATCACGCTAAGACTAATAGGAGCGGAACAGTAATGAAAATAGTGACGCAGACGAAGTTGCGCGGGTCAAAGAAGAAAGAAAGAAAAGACGTTTATTTCCTCAAAAGCGACGCACAAAACACAAAATCATAAGGGACTAGGAACTAGTAAATAAATAAAAAAGTCCACTTTAGCAGAATCAGAAAGCACAACGCTAACTGTCACTGTCAAATTTTCCCAATCAACCTTGAATCTAATGCGTTAGTGATAAAGATGAAAATGAAACAGATTGTCGTGTGGTTAAATAATATGGTTCTTTTAAGATTCTGCTAAAGTGGCAATTTTAAACCCGCTGGGATCCAAAACCATTTGATAGACTATCTCTAATTTTAAATATAAGTAGAACAATAAACTAAAAATAATGTAATAATAATAAACTTGCTAATACCAGACTATACCATCAATGCCACATCTAGTAAACATAAATTTCATTCATCCATGTTTTGCTTTGTTGACTGGTCGAGTTTATTATCTGTATACCCACATTTTTGTTGCTGTTTTGTTTTGCTATTTTATATACGTACACATGTGCGCTCTAATTATTAATCATAATTTTAGATATTGTTTCTCAGTAAGTGAATTATGTATGCAATTCTTATGAGAAATAAATTTGTTCTTTAACCGAATTATTTTCTAGTTTCTAAATACATAACCATCTTAATACTCTTGTTTTTGGGCCTGAGGTAACTTCGTGTAGGTATTTAGTAAATTCTCTACTCATTAAAATTGTTTATTAATCTTAGTATAGCCAAGAGTTTGAGTAGCTCCATAAATTCTAGAGCCAAAGCAATTAAAGCAAGCAAACTAATTTTACACATACTGACTCTATTTACTGTTAAAATTGAAGTTGTTTTGTTTATAAGATTACAGTTTACTATGGGGTGATTAAATTTTATGTTTCTTTTACAAGCGTGTTTGTTGCTAAGCGTCGGATCATCAAAACGTTTTTTTGTTTACATTGTAGGTCATTAATGTTAAGGGCAATTAACTTTCATTGTTTTTAATGAGATATAATTTGTTGAAAATCCCATGTGTTGATGTGGCCAGTTACTTGGGGTCTAAAAAGACTGACGCACAATTGGGGTCTAAAAATACTACTTTAGTAAAATCATAATATAAATCACACAACAATCTGTCAAATTTCATTTTCATCTTTATCGCTAACAAATTAGGTTCAAGGTTGATTGGGAAAATTTGACAGTGACAGGTAGCGTGATGTGCTTTCTAATTTTGCTAAAGTGACCTTTTTAGGCTCACTGATAACAATTTTAAAAGAAGATTCAAAGCGAGATTTTGATTCGTTTATTAAACTAATTGGTGGATGAAACATTATTAATTACGGAGTATTCATTTAAGTACTATAGAATTTGGGAAAACGCAGTTGTAGAATATGGCACAGCGATGTGCTTTGGACAGGCTATTTCATTAATCACTGCATAGATTTACGTTTGCACCATCTTGGCTTGGCTGTTCTAAATTCGTCTTCTCTATATAACCAATACTTTATGTATATAACCACTTGTTTTTGTTACATATTAGGCTTTTGTTATAATTTTTTTTATGTGCTCACTTTCACGTGAATTAACTTTTTACCTATAGATAATCTTTCAATGTCCAGTCTATATTATTTTTTTCTACCTGGGTGATACTTTTCAATCTCCACAAAAAAATACGTAACAATTAATCAAGATCAAATTTATCTTTCTAAGTTAGCTCAAAAAATAACTCAACCAACCTAAGGCAAAACAGGCCTGTTTTTATACTAAATATTTTTTATTCTAAGAAACCGTACATCAGTCGAATATCTATAATGACACTCCCAATAACATCGTTAGCAACATTGAATAGACTCTTTCAATATGTCTCCCCTTGTAAGCCTTCGCTATTGATTACGCTGAGACACAGGTTGGTCACAATTTTCGGCCACTACGTCAATTTCATCTGATTAGTCGTCTGTGGGGATTCTACCTAATAATATCGTACAACGAAAATAATGACATCGGGGAAGCTTAAGGTGTCTTTGATGTCAGGAATAAAATCTTTGGATACACGTGGAGGATAATAATATTTTTGTGTACCCTGAAATATTTTGGTCATTATGATTTAGACGGATGTACTTATTCAATCTTATCCGTAAATAATCTCTGCTATGAAGGATAGTAGGATCTGAGAAGTTATCTGTACCTACTTAATGGTCTAAAATTGCCAGCAATCTTGAGCAAATTGTGGCTTTTACTACAACACTATAACACCATTGTACACTTAGTTCGCAATAAACGTTTTTACTTTGACTTTGACTTTACTGCTCTGTGTGAAAGATAGACCTACCTTTGCCAAATTACTGTGACTTATCTGCTAAAGTAACTTCGGTCAGATAATTATCATCTCCATGCGTATCATTGACTTTTTCACATCTTTTTCATCTGTAATAAAACTTTTCACATTACATAGAACTTGTATGATTTTTGTGGATAATATTTAACTGCGATCTAATCCCGCCTTACGACAAACTCGACTGATCCGATAAATGAACTTATATAAAAGTTTAATATTACGTTACGCGTCGAAAGCGCGGGATTGCGATCTTTCCCGACGACTGACTTTTGGCAAAGTTAAATAAGCTACGACATGAGAAAACTCAGCCAATCTACCTTGTCAACTATAAGTACCTAAGTACCGTGTTCTTTAATATATTGGTTTATTGTGCGGTGCTAATTGGTTGGTATGCTGATTTCATTTGATTGTCTATTTGAAAATTATTTGGTTCAATTGCAATAATTAACGAGCCTGAGAGACAAACAATTTTGAATCTTTATTGGAATCTATGTCAAGAATTTGACATAGATTCATAGATTTGATTGGTGTATGAGTACCAGTTCTAACAATAGACAACCTCCACCTTTTCGTTGCTCTTCAGACTTAAAAATACTTTCCTTAGACTATTATCCATTATGCGAAGGCTGTTTGATGGGGCATTTCGTTCATGACCATAATCATCGTCATTCATAGCTATGGGCGAATTTAAGCACACAGTCTATCTTTACCAAGCTATTCACATGTAGTGTCACAGTCTATCTTCACAGCTGAGCAAAGGCCTCTTTTTTCTGTGTCAATTCCCATGCACCTGTGCCATCTTTATCCACGGCAACGTTGTCTGCCAGCATTGCTGCCAAACGACTAACATTTCTTCTACCAGCCCTTGGATCAGTCACTGCCTCAATCCATCTATCATCACTTGCCTTGCGATGTGTCCTGCCTAACTACGTGACTTCATTTGAGTTCTACTGGTCGAATTTTATTGTGGGCGAACAAAATAAGAATGATTTTAATAACGTTTTTTTTTCTTACAGAGTGTTCGGCCTGTTTCCAAGAGAACCAGGTTAGCAATAGGAGTGTTACTACAGGCAGTACTTTCTACGAGGAGTGCTGTTGTGAGGAACCAGGTTACACAGTGAATCACTTGCGATGGCTGGATCCATACAACAATGTTATTGTGGGGTATGCGATATGTTTAATACTTTAGTAGAATAGTATCTCAAAATTGTTTTTTGAGATGCTCTTGTTGCCACTACTTACTCAAAATGCTTTTCATGTCACTTTCCCAATGATCACAGCCCATCCTAATAGAAAAAAAAAAAACAATTATAAAATTAAACTAGAAATAATAGTATTAGTAGTACTTAAATTGTGTAAGTAAACATTCCATGAAGTAAAACGTTATATTTGATTTGAGATAAAATGTGGTTTTCTTTAAGCTTGTTCTTATGAATAATAATTTATTTTTATTTTTTTATTTATAAATCTATTTATTTAAAATAATAGCTACCTAACAACCTAGTAAACTCTAGTTATACCACTGTACTAAGGGCGAATAAATTTGTAATACATGTATGTAGCCACCTACATACAAGATGTATCTCTACGTTATGAGTTTTTCGTTTCGTTTATCCTTTTTGCTGTCAAGTCCTAAATAAGTACATTGTTTCCACAAGACCAGGTACAGATTCAAAAGTGTTCATCGAGGAGCAGACAGACTGCATTTCTCTTCACATCCCGAGTGCAAGCAAGACGTTAGCAGGAGCTTACCGATGCGTCACTACCTTCGAAACAACTCAACACTGGCAAATTCATAATTTAGATGTGTTTGGTAAGACCTAGTACAGTTATTTACAGTGCATTAGTTTTGCGCCCCTTCATTTATTTTACTTGAAAGTTGATAGACAATTTAACCTACGCAATAACATTTCAATCTACATGTTACGTATTTGATAATATAATATAGGTATAAAAGTCTCTGTCCTAAGCCTTAACATAACATCAAATAGATAGGTATATATGTTTTACATTGCTTTTGTGTTGAACTAAATAATATATTAATATAGTTTTTATTTGCATTCATAGATCCCTTATATTTCTATGGGACTAAAAACAACCAGAACTTGGTTCTCAATCAAAATACTCGAATTGCTTGTCAAGCTATGGGAGCTACTCCACCTCTGATCAGATGGTACAAAGGAAAAGACGGACAGAACGAGGTAAGAAACACACATATCACATCTTTACAGACGTCATTCAGAGGTCTGTTAAGACCTCTGAATATCGGTGACCTTCACCAACCGGACTTTCAAGTGGTTTTCTCTTCTCTAGTTTTGCTCTTAGCCGTGCGGTCGTGGTCACATCGAGGCGTTCACCTCGGTGGTAGAGGGTGAACACAGCTCTCTGTACGATCTTCCGCCATCCGTTGGCTTACTGTCTTACGCAATCAAATACGCGGCTTCCTAGTGCGGATTTAACTTGATCAGTCCTAGGCATAACCTGTCGCTCGATCTAGTTTCTTCTACATTTCTCTGCACAATCAGTCACTCTCTCTTTCTCAGTGCTACGGTACACGTATTGAAATCATCATCTGCCTAGCCTTTTACCAACTATATTGGGGTCGGCTTAGTAGGTTAGTCAAGCCGGAATTAGCTGAATATCAGTATTTTATGTGGAGCGGGCTGCCTACCAGACCTCCACAACACATTAACTGGGTAACACGGTACTTCATGGCAAGACTGGAGTCAGATTTACTGGCTTTTGACAATCCGTAACGACTGCCAAAGATGAACAATGACAGCTGGGAACAACAGCTTAACGTGGTTTCCAAGGCACGGAACAAACTCGTTATGTTAAGATGGTCACCCATACACAGACCAACCTTGGCAAGCGTTGCTTAACCTTGAAGATCGACCCGTGCGGCTGTTATTATGACTCGGAAAGCTTTATAAAGGTACCATCCGTGACCCTTGATTTCGAGAAGCCTTCTTGCAGAAAGTAATGGAATTACATGTCAGAAGTCTGGCCAACTGTGGTTTGAATGTTTGTACCTACTAGGTTTCAATAGCACAATGATGTCTTAGGGCCCATTTCCTTTTTCTCGCATATAGCGACGAGTTAAATTTAATCATTTATCAGCACCTGTTCTAAACTTTACTAGCCTGTATGATTGAAATAGTCATGGTTGGAAACGAATTGTTATGAGTCATGGATTTGTCCTCAATATTTCCATTTTTCTTTTTTGTACAAGGTGCTTTTAATTTATTCCAGATATTCAACAGCACAGAAAAATATGAAATCACGAATGAAGGACTGCTAATAAAGAATGTAAACAATGATGATGAAGGGATATACAAGTGTTCAGCATCAGTATTGACAACTGGAGAAGAAGTTGAGATAGATATAGAAGCCAAGGTAAACACTACATGTGAATAGCTTGTCAAAGTAATTGTTAATACCAAAATGGGAGAAATAATGGCTCTGACAGACGGTATCATTTCTTATTCTCTTCAAAATTTTGTGATAATAAATGATAGACGACATAAAACGTAAAACAAAATAAACGCAATATCTAAAAAGGGGTCATTGTACTCATCATTAAAAACCACTTCTGCTATGAGACCACAGTTGAAATCGCGAAAAAAATAGCATTTTCTGTGCTATGCGTACACAATCTAATGAACACCTGTTTTGATTTCGCGATTGTTCCTATAGTAAAAACTACCTTCTGCCAGCGGCTTCGCCCGCGTGGTCCCTAGGGAACATACTCCTGGGATAAAAAGTAGCCTATGTCCTTTCTCAGGCTCTAGACTATCTCTATACCAAATTCAATTTAATCGGTTCAGTAGTTTTGGCGCGAAAGGGTGACAAACAGGACAGACAAGAGTTACTTTCAGTACAATGACCCCTTTTCAGGTACTTTGTTTATTCTGTTGTAAAATGTAGTAGTATAACTTTTAGCATCATCACTGTGTTTATAACGTTTATACCTGTTTTTTATCAAACAGGTAATGACACCACCAAGAATCACAGAACTGTCAGCCAGTCCAGAGGCAGTGCTGCCTACAGGAGAAGCTCTGATGATACAGTGCTTGGCAGAAGGCTGGCCTGAACCTATACGGGAATGGAAGAAAGTAGGAGAATCGGTAAGAATGTTACAACCGTAAATTCTGTGCAGAATTTCTGTGCGAACAGAGGCTTCTCAGGGAAATTGACATATAAAATAAAGTTTGATATTCGAGTTAGAGGTAACAAATCGAGGTAGATTATTGTCATTTTAGTTAACTGCACTACACTTCATGTCTACCGCCATTTAGTCCCATTTGTCTTACTTGAGAAAAAATATTTTTAAAAATGATTGAGGCCAGTTCTTTCTCCAATATAATAGGTAAGTTTTGATGATATTGATGCATAATTAGCCTATATTGTTCCCACTGCTGGGAACAAGTCTCCTCTCGGTGAGATGGAGTAGGCCGTAATCCACCACGCGGGCCCAGTGCGGGGCACATGTCTTCGAATTTTTGTTTCTAGGACATGCAGGTTTCCTCACGATGTTTTCCTTCACCGTTTTGAGAGCAGTGGTGATGAAATAATTAAACTAAATAAAGCACTTGACTGGGTTCGAACCTACGACCTACAACTCGTAAGTCGCAGCCATTACCACCAGGCCACCACTGCTCCGTAAAATTGTATTTACTAAAAGATCTAACCGAGACACTTATGCACTATCCAAAACAAAATATAAGAATTTTATCTTTAGACAGAAGTGGGCACTTTAATTTGAGTGTCCCTTTTAGAGGCAGGTAGACCTCAAGAGGTCCACGGACACGACAGTAGTAAACCTTTATTAAATCTGACAGCTCACTTACCTTAAAGTCACTTAGGACTCATTGTTGCTTTATAACTCGAACGGTCCATAAAAGCAAGTTTGTTTAGTACTTTGCAAGTACTTACAGAAAGGTTGACTGATGGTAATTGAGGTGCTGCTGTGGTCTCGAGATTTCTTTAGAAATTATTCGTGGAGAATAGTTTCAAGAAGCTTTTCGAATTCATTGTTTAAATAAAAATATTGTGTTGAGAAGATTTTTGAGTTAAGATAATTCTATGCCTAGAAAATGAGTTTCAAAAGTAGTTGAAAATCTTTCAAAATACTAGTATATAATAAACTGTTTTTATATACTTTAGAGCTCTGCAAACAAGACTGTTAGTTGGACCCAAACGAACGACACTATACGTTTTAATAGCATAAAACCTGAAGACGCTGGTACATACGAATGTATTGCTCAGAACGAAGCTGGAATCTCTAAGAAGCAAATCAATATTGTGGTAAGAACACGTTGAGTTATTAACACTGTTATGAATATTACTTCCATAAAAATAATCCTTAACCCTTTGGGACTGAACATCAACCTAATCCCAAGTACCTACTTAATATATCATAACTTTTCAAAGGTGATACAAAATAATTCACTGTGAGTTTTGACGTGATAACGTCTTATAACGATTTATAATACGTTATCATGTCAAAACTCAGCCGGCGTTCATCGGTATGAACGCCGGCTGAGTTTTGGCTAAGCGCTCGGCTTGTTTGTTAAGAATTAAATTGTTTTCTTATGACGTTATCACGTACAATTTATTGTACGTAAACCGACTTTACAGACAAACTTTTTTTTTAATTAAAAGGTCTCCTTTCATATCTTCAGGTACTAATACCACCAGAGATAATAGGATTCACCAATAAATCGGCAGATGAAGGAAAAAGGTTACCAATAATTTGTAATACAACGGGCTTCCCAGCACCGAACGTGATGATCACATTTGAAGGAAAGAGTTTGGAAGATGAATGGTTTGTAAACCTTTCATGATTATTTGAAAGTTATTTGAAAAAGAAATTCTTAATTAAAATCTAAAGGCAATTTTAATGTCTAAACGGTCTGAAAATGTGTTTATTTATTTATTTTTATTTTTTATTCAACTTAAAAATATGGTATAACACAAGTTTGGTATATGCTATGTATATAATAAATCAGTTTCCTTTATTTTAGACATTTTCTATACATTATTTGAACAATTAAAAACACATTACATTAAAGTAATCAAACAATGTCACAAATCAATTAAAAATACGAACAGGCTCCTTCTGGGTAAGTTCGCTCAAGAGCAAACACCATCACAAAATACGAACAGGCTCCTTCTGGGTAAGTTCGCTCAAGAGCAAACACCATCACAAAATACGAACAGGCTCCTTCTGGGTAAGTTCGCTCAAGAGCAAACACCATCACAAAATACGAACAGGCTCCTTCTGGGTAAGTTCGCTCAAGAGCAAACACCATCACAAAATACGAACAGGCTCCTTCTGGGTAAGTTCGCTCAAGAGCAAACACCATCACAAATAAAAAAAATCAATCAATCAAAGCATTTATTTCAAATATAAATCATTTACAGACAATTTTGAATAGGGAAGATCCAGATTTAATATTTATCAATATTTTGTGACTAAAATGTAAAAAAAAAACATAAGAAAAGAGGCAGTGCAACGTTATTATTCCAGTTAATATCGATTTTTAACAATAATTACAAATTTAAAGTAACGTGAAACGGAACGTGTTTTAATACACCAATCAGCGTCTGGTGACGTCACTCGTGTTAGTTTATAGTCCAAGATCCCAGGGCTCCCAGACGTTACTTATTTCGCAGTATCATAATATTAGAATAGAGTAGTGGCCAGTGTAATTTCAACGTACGCATAATAAGTATCTGCTAGCTTCATCCAATGGGCAATTTTTTTTAGTGATGTATTATGGTATGACATATTTCATAAGTCTATAGGAGGTAGGTTATAGTTTTTTTATACTTAGTAAATAAACTATGTCCAAAAGATACTTTGAATAGGATCTCAATTTTTAGTGGAGATAGCGATCAGATCTTACACTATTACAAGGACTAATTAGTCTTTAAATTTTTACTAAATTACTAATCTAGTCGTTTAATAGCTAACATCTGATGCTGATACTTACAAACTGGCGATCGCGTTAACTCAAACTAGCAGGTAGGCGAATGCTCAAAGTACACTACTCTAATTCACACCTTTTGTTACTGAGAAAATAAGTAAGTTCTGGAAGCACTGGGATCTTGCTCTACGACTTTGAATTATGACACTTCTTGACCAGTGACAGACATGAGTGACTTCATCGTCCGTTTTGGCGCTAAAATTTAAACTGTTTGTTTAAAAACGCAATTTTAGCAACAAATTAAAGCGTTTTCATTTTTTTTATTTATGTGGCGGTCTATTCTAGACGGAATTCTTTAAAATGAAAGCAAAAATAGAAATATCGCATGTTCCCTATTGTCAAGGTTGGTCATTCAAAACATGAAGCTATTTGCATGTTCAAAAGCGTAGTTTTCTATGGAGAAAAACGTGCAAGAAACTCCACACAATTAAAATATTAAACATTAAAAGAATCAATAATAAAATTAATCGAGTTGCGTCGTAGGTGATTTAATTACGAAGCGCTCCGCTTCTTTATAGTCGCGAAAAAATCAGCAAACACAGTCGAAGCACTACTAAACCGCGAAACAGTATTCGAAAGCATTGTTGTATTGCCATACTAAGCTTGAAATGTTGTAGGGACTAATAACCCAATTACAATATAAACTTTGTTCCAGGGACACGGAAAATGAAGGCGAAATTCCCAATTTCACGACAATCAACGTAACCAGATTTCAAGAAGGATTTTATATATGCAACGCAACCAATGACGGTAAACTGACTGGCTAACTGACAGCTAACTACTTAAAACTACTTGTAAACAAGAAATTGCATTTTGAAGACTAAGAAGCATATAGGAGTAGCATAGATATCGTACATAGTACGTCAGGTCATCAATATAGACAAAAGTGGAAATTCATAATTATATTTCAATTACATTGACTGTAAAGACAGATTCACATTCAATGCTGACGTTTTTAAAGTACAAATTATTGACTTTATTCATTAGTTTAGTAAAAGAATAGCCACAAATACAGTTGCGGTATTGTTCCAAAGAGTTACTTCCACTCCGTCCAAAGTGGATGATGGATCCAATAAAAAATTGCCTTAAATACAACCTGCTAAAAGACAAAATACAAAGTCGAAAGCACTATATATATAAAAAAATGGTATTGTTACAATGTACTTACGTACGTAACGTAATTTTGTTTATTTTCCATGTTTCATTAACAATCCCAGTGGACACAACGTCAAAGTTAATGTATCTGACAGTTCAGCATCAGCCATACTTTGACCATACGTATGACCTTGTGTGGGCCTGGAACGGAGAAATCGTCAATATCAGCTGTGCGCATGACAGCAATCCACCAGCAAATTTTAGTTGGAGGTAAGTTTCAGCTGTTTTATAATCATCATCGATTACAAGAACTACCATAATCACTGTTTTGTATTTCATAATAAACCACCATTCAGACATCAAAAAACCCTAAATTTATGCATAAATAGTAAGATTTGCCTATTTTCACAATGGTGCTGTATTATATTATAGGTGCTGTATTCGGTCCAGTTGTATTTCTGGTGGACCCTACAACCTTATTCTAAGTGGTCGACCTGGTACTTTTGCAATAGCATTATATTTTTTTAGTAAATTTGTTTCATCATAAAATCTAAGATTTAGGCTGCCTGTCCCGTGTGGATTTGCACAAAATGTCAAATTACTTTGATAAATATTTCTCCCTTTCTCCGCTCCAATGGACAGGCAGCCTTAGGGTGCCTGTCCATTTCAGCAAAATCTCTGCACCACGTGAGTCACAGGGAAGATGCAAATACAGAATTTATGAGAATGTTGTCAGTAAAATGATAAAAAAGTATAAAATAAAGGCCATTACAGTTTTATTTTGGATAATACCGATTTTTGACAAAAATAATGAATTAAAGTAACGTAAAACGGAACGTATTTAAAAACAACAATCAGCGTTTAGTGAAGTATCTGCTGTTATGCCAACGAAAAGGCAACCTTATGTCTTTGAGTTGGGACAGTTCTTGACCAGTGATAAACACGAGTGACGTCATAGTCCATTTTCGCGCGAACCTTTAGACTGTCGGATTAAAAACGCAATTTTGGCAATAAATTAAAGCGTTTTCATTTTTTATTTATGTGGTGGTATATTCTAGATGGAGTTCTTTAAAATTAAAGGAAAAATCGAAATATTGCATGTTCCCTATTACATCGGTTAATATTCTCCACTTCTCCGCTCCGCAACCTCGCTCCGTGAAATGGACAGGCAGCCGTAAGCCACGGCGATTTGACTAAAGACCTTGCTTATGTTCTTCATCTTTTACGCTTAATATATTTATTTTTCTTTCCAGTTACACGTCAGGAAATTATTCAACGATAGAGAAACAAGAACATGACAATATCGTTTTAGAGTATGAAACAGCTTTAGAACATTCGTTTCCATTCTCAAACCAATTCGCACCTTTTGGACAGCATGAATGTAGGGCTCAAAATCGGTTTGGCGAAGCCATCAAAATCTTTAATATCAAAAAAGGTTTTCCTCCTTCCGCCGTCGAAAATGTAAGTACAAAGTTAATATATTGCAAGACTGTCAGTCTTACTCGTATCAGTCACAGAAATCGTGAAAAAAAATCGAATGTCCCACACATTTTTGAGTGCATGACTCGACAAAATGTACTGAACTGATTTCTTTTTAGGGTTCCTTACCCAAAGGGTAACCAAAGGTACCCTATTACTAAGCCCCCGCTGTCCTTCCATCCATCTGTCGGTCTGTCAGCGGGCTATACCTCACTAACCGAAATAGGTAGACAGTTGAAATTTTCAGTGTGTATTTCTGGTGCCGCTACTAACAATAAACAATAAAAATACGATGGTAAAGAACCCTTCATGCGCGAGTCCAGCTCGCACTTGGCGTAGTAAAAGTTATTCGTTAGTACAATTACTTTTCAGGTACCGATTACGATTATTTTGCTATAAGTTGTTTATTACTTTTATTTCTGGTGTATTATAGTAGGTTTTTATAATTAGTAATAAGTAGATGGCTGAGCCGAGACAGGGTAATTTATTAATTAATTTATTCGTTTTTAACCTTGTTTATACTGTGTGCAATGTTTGAATAAACAAATAACATACCCACAAGTTATTAAATAACATGTGTAAGCCAAAACAGCAGCATGACATTAAAACAGGCGTTTTAGGCCATATGATGTCTGGTTTTTATGTTAAAAACATAAACTAGGTCACCTTTCATCCGACATACCTACATATCAGCCGACATACCTAACTTCAGTCGCTAAACAATCTGCGAACAATAAGCCATGACCTTTTCATACTCAAACACACAAAACTAAAGAATTTCAAATCCTGCATACATTACCTAAGTGGCTTCTGAGTTAAGCCTTTTAAACTCTAACTAAACAAACACAAAGTTAATTTGAATCACAAATAGATCTTGTATTCTGGTTAAATCTTAGTTCTTTGAAATTGAGCAACGAACTTGTATTTTCATCTTTTGTTGTACAACTTTGTAATGATGTTTCAAAAATGTTCTTTGTTATATTAAATTGTCAGTTTAAGTTTAAATGCCAGTCTAATTTAGACCATATTACGTTTAAATTATGTTTTTGACGTATTTTGTTCCGAATTTAATTTCAGCAACTATCCAGAAGATTACTGCAAAACAAACATTTGCATCATTAATTACATCAAAAATAGACTTTTCACAATAATTAAAAGATACCAATAGATGACGGTAAAAAAACAATCTAAACTTCAATTTATTTTGAAACTCTAAAATCCACCAAAACTCACTAACGAAAGTCCACACTCTATTTCTTCAAAATATTCTTGCGCGTGCAAACGTTGTCAATATTAAATTGTATTCCAAGGAATCCCTGTTTTATAATGTTTCCCTTTCTTAGTAGCTAGTGTTCATAAATAGATGACTACAAATTAACCTGTGGTTTGTCGTCGGCACGCGTGTGTGCCATTGGGAGTCAACTGAAATTGACGCTGAATGGTATCCCACATGCCATACCAAATCACGCAGATTGAACTTCTTTTTTTAAAAAACGCATTGTTTAATATCCTATGGCCCCCCATCGACCAAAAAACATGCAACCGACGATTTTTTTACAATAAAACTATTTAATTGTTGTGGCGTCGCAACGGCTATTGCGACCAGGTGATAACAGGTGAGAAGTTGTTTCTGTTCCAGCATAATTACATATTACTAGTTGAACCACGCAACTTCGTCCTATTGGTCTTAGCGTGACGATATATAGCCTATAAATGGGCTATCTAAAACTGAAAGATTTTTTCAAATCGGACCAGTAGTTCTTGAGATAAGACAGCAAACAAACAAACAAAAAAAATCTTCAGTTTAATATATTAGTATCGATTGGTAATATGGGTTGGATTTATTATAGATATTTTTTTCCCAACTTTGATGAATTCAAATCCCAGTCCAACTGGATGCAGTTGAACACAATAATACACGGTGATACATAAAATTGACAGCAGTATTATTATTGGTATATGTACAGTCCACTCGGTCGGCTATCATTTTCAGATTAGTTGGGACTGTGGTATATTCTTATGTGAAAGAGATGGCGCTAGTGCCACGATCAACATCGACTCCACTTAATTTAATTGCTTAAAAATAGTAAATACACAGTTTATCAAAAAACGAACAGTGAAATATCATCATAATAGCCCAAATACTAAGTGACAGTGTTATCTCGTCGGAACTTCAAAGAAAGTGCTTAATTAAACTACTCGTCTAAACAACTATCGTTGAACAGTGACACAAACTGGGATAACTGCAGTGAAATCCGTTTTCATCACCGTCGAACAGTGAATGTACCTATTCTTATCATTTCGGAACCTTTAAGTGCAACATCAAATCAAGAATTTTTAATAACAAGAAAAGAAAGTGATTCTTTAATTTGCTGTGGGTAGATGGCAACAAGATAATTAAATACCGATATCTGACAAACCGTCTATCATCGCTAAGTAGGATATACCAGATTGTTTTGACGTGTGACAGTAAGACCAGATAGCGCGTTGGTATCGAGCACGACTGGCGAAGACGGTGGTTCGAGTTTGGATCTCACAATTAACAATTCTTTTTGTAAGTTTCTTTGTGTTGTTTAAAATGAGTATGCAACGTACGCCGCCGTCTATGGACAAGTCAATTGACATGGAACTAAAATCGGGGATTCACATAACAAAACGTAAAAATAAACGTCTGAGAACCAAAAGTAGTAATAACAGCTCGATTGAACCTTCGCCTGAGAAACCAAGCGACAAAACAACCGATCATTTAATTACACCGGAGTTAATTCGAGACATCGTACGCACCGAACTGCGTAATCTGCTAACCACCGATATTCGAAAAATTGTGCAGGAGAGCGTGAGGGCGGAGCTTAAGGATATTAACTTAGAATTAAGCGTAATTAAAGATTCTCTGGATTTTACAAGTAAGCAGTATGATGAAATGCAGTCCATGTTTGAAGTCAAGTCAAAGCAAATTGATCAGCTACAAAAAGAAAACAACAACATGAAACCGGTAATAAAAGATCTGACTTTCAGATTAACTCAAATGGAACAACACGCCCGATCTTGTAATATCGAAATCCTATCTGTGCCTGAGTACAAATCTGAAAACCTGAATGTTACGATGATGCAGCTATGCAAAGTGGTGTCATGTCCCCTAAAAGAAAGTGATATCGTCATGTCCACTAGGATTGCTAAGCAAAACCCTGAGGGAACGCGTCCGAGATCAATAATTGTCAAACTTACTTCTCCTGCGGTACGTGACGAAATACTGGCTGCTGTGATTAAGTTCAATAAAACTAATCAAACGAATAAGCTTAACACTACCCACCTAGGTATAGGGGGAGAAAAAAAGCCTGTGTATGTAGCTGAGCACTTAGCCACACAAAATAGATCTTTACACCATGCTACGCGGATGGCGGCCAAGGAAAAAAATTACAAGTTTATTTGGGTACGTAATGGTCACATTTTTGCAAAGAAAAACGAAAACTCCGAACGCCTACTTATAAATGACATGGATTCCCTGGTTAAATTAGTTTAATTTTTTTCTTTTTTCTGTTTTTTTTTTTAATGTTTAATGATCAAATTTTATAAAATTCGCAGATTTCCAAATTTATTACCAAAATACCAGAGGTTTAAGGACAAAAACACATGATTTGTATCATAATATTTTAATTAACAATTACGATGTCATTATTTTCACCGAAACTTGGCTTAATAATGATATCTCTAGCACAGAATTGTTTGATGATCGCTATATTGTGTATAGAAGGGATCGTGAAATCAATGAGCTCTGTAAGAAGAAGACTGGTGGTGGGGTACTGATAGCCATCTTAAAAAAACACAATTCAATTGAAATGGCGTTCCATAACAGTTTATGTGAAGATTTATGGGTAAAAGTTAAAGTTAAAACTGAAGACAGTATAATTAGTCTTTGTTTTTGCGCGGTCTATATTCCTTCACCAGTGAAAATCGACGTTATAGAGCACTTCTTTGAGAATGCGGGCAAAGTCATTAGTACAGAAGGTAATACTTTCATCGCAGGCGATTTTAATCTAACTAACATCAACTGGCTCGATAGCTTTAACAATAGCTTCCTTGTACCTGAATCCACGAATTGTTTAATTAACCACCTTTTTACGGAGTTCATTGCACTGAATGGTTTGGAGCAGTTTAATAATGTCAGGAATGATAAATCAAAAGTCTTGGACCTGGTTTTAGCTAACATTACGAATATCAAGATCAACACATGCAACGACCCCCTTTCCAAGGTAGACTCACACCATCCTCCTCTACTTATTATTATGGATATACTTCCGGAGAAAACTCTAAACTGCAGTGTTTTGCCTACCCGTAACTACCACAAGGCTGATTATGAAGCTATAACTCAAGGTCTTGACTCTATCAACTGGACTGCAACATTTGAAAAATGTGGAAACATAGACGAAATGGTTGAAGTGTTTTACGATAGGGTAACGAGTGCTATAAGCAACCACGTTCCTTTTTCGTACAAAGTAAATTTCAATAAACAACCACCGTGGTTTACAAAGGATCTCACTAGCCTACTTAAACAGACTTATAACCTTAGAATGAGAGTAAAAAAGTATAATAACGCCATGGATAAACTTAGTTTATCACTGCTGAAGGAGAATCAGAATCAGAGATCATTGAATAAATCATGTTACATCGACTATATTAGGAAAATCGAAACTAGAATTAAAAGCAATTCCAAATATTTTTGGACTTATATAAAACAAAAGCGTAAAAATAAAAGTACCATCCCGGAAAAAATGAGTCTTGATAATGAAATAGCTGATAATAGTGCGGATGTCTGTCGGCTGTACGCAAAGAATTTTTCATCTGTGTATAACCAACAGAACCCCTCCACACAACTAACCAATACATCACACGGCTTATTGAGTGGTGGAAGTTTCAATGTTTTAGGTTGCATTTCACTTACTGAAGACATGGTTGCTGGCAAACTGAAATGTTTGGACGTACGCAAGGGCCCGGGTCCTGACGAACTTCCCCCAATTCTACTCGCTAGGTGCTATAAGTCCTTCTCTACACCGCTGACTTTTTTATTTAACCGCTCACTTGAAACTGGCCACTTCCCGTCTGCGTGGAAGAAAGCTAAAATAGTCCCTATTTATAAAAATGGTTGCAAAAACTATACAAAAAATTATAGACCCATCTCGATTATATCAGTTATTCCGAAAGTTTTCGAATTATTGGTGTACCCCATTCTGTATAGTTATTTAAAAAATAATATTGTAAGCAATCAACATGGTTTCATGCGGGGCAGATCAACTCACTCCAACCTAGTATCTTTTTCTGAAGATGTTATTGAGTTTGTTGACCAGCGGATTCAGGTTGACGCAGTCTACACTGATTTTAGTAAAGCTTTTGACAAAGTAGACCACCAGCTTTTGTTGAAGGGACTGGAGAACTGCGGAATCTATGGTCCACTATTGCAATGGTTTCAGTCATACCTTAATGGTCGTGTGTCGTTTGTTGTTCTGAATGGGGTCAGATCAGAAGATTTTTTTGTAACCTCTGGCGTGCCACAAGGTTCCCACCTGGGACCGTTGCTCTTTAATATTTTCATTGATACCATTACCCATTGCTTTCACCACGCTCAAGCATATTTATTTGCAGATGATCTCAAGTTGATCCTACCTATAAAATGTATAGAAGACTCTTATTTGTTACAAGCTGATTTGGATAGATTAGTTGAGTGGTGCAATGTTAATAGGATGAGCCTAAATTTAAATAAATGTGTTCACATAAAATTTTGTCGCAACAAGAAAGTCTACACTACAAGTTACACTATCTCGGGCAAAACACTCGACGAAGTGGATAGTATCAGAGATCTTGGAATCACAATGGACAGAAAATTGACCTACAATGACCATATAGATAAAATAATATCTAACGCGAACAAAATGCTGGGATTCGTACTAAGAACCTCAAAGCCTTTTACCAACTCCAAGACCAAAATTCTTCTATATGAGACGTTGGTTCGTAGTAATCTGGAATACTGCTCACAGGTATGGTCACCTCGTTATAACGTTCATAAGCAACGGATTGAGCGAGTTCAAAAAAGATTCTTGTATCACCTTTCTTGTCAAAATAAAACCACGAATCAATTAAAATCGTATAAAGACCGTGTTCACCACTTTCAATTTCAAAGTCTTACGAATCGTAGAAAGGTTCTAGATCTTTGTTTTCTGCACAAACTAATGTCATCCAAAATAAATAGCGACCTTCTGTCAAAAATATTTATTAATGTACCCAGTAGATTACCGCGTTCCCAAACCTACCATTTATTCAGGCAATCTTGGCGCAAAACTAACTTAGGTGACAACTCTCCTCTAGCAAGGGCAACAAAATTGTACAACGCTATATGCCGTAAAGCTGAAATCGATATTAATCACGATAGTCTCAACACTTTTAAAAGGAATTTGATTAAGTACTTTCAGGCAGAGGACATTTGATTTATCAATCCAATTACAATTATTGTTATTTTAAGACATGCATTTTTAATCTTTATTTTAATCTCTGTTGTTTTTATGTTCCCCGATTATTTTATGTGTAATTTTTAATCCATTTTTAATTTTTAAAAAAGAAAAAATTGACATGGTAATTTTAGATATTGACATGAATGCACTCTTAAATTGACATTTTTATTTTATTCTTTAATTGACATTTTTATTTTATTTTATTTTTACAAATAAATACTTATAATTTATTCAAACCAAGTAAACCTGTATTATGTTTAGATCTTGAAATTGGTATGTCAATCGCTTGTATTTATATTTTAATTTATTTTGTTGCAATATTCAGTCGGAGCATGTAGACTCATTAATGTGTAAGTTGTGGTTACCTGTAATTGAGTGTGCATTACACGAAAACGTATTGTGTTTTTGAGCGTGTTTTGCAAAAGTTTTTGTAGTGTATTTACTAGTTGGTAATCCTTAAATAAATAAATAAATAAATATTCAAAAATCTATTTACTTTTCGGCTGTCTCATCATCATAACAGCCGAAAGACGTCCACTGCTGGACATAGGCCTACCCCAAATAGTGTATTGTGTTGCGTTTTACAGAGAACGCTGCTGCCCATTCTCTGGTGAGTCCCTAAGTCGCCTCTTACGACACCCACGGGAAGTGATGGGATGGTATTATTATTTTACGGCACCATACGGCACCGGCCGACACCATACAGCAAACAAGTGTCATTACCAAGAACATAAAGAACATCTATATTGTTTTAGGCAACCACTGTAGACGAAACAGCAACATCAGCGTCTTTCTACATCGAAATTCCAACTGACTACGATGGTCCAGAGGTCATTGGCTTCATCGCCGAATATGACCTAGCTGACAACTATGAGATCACTAACATTCACCCTAACAGGACTTGGGCTACTGGCATCCCTTTCAAGCTGGAGAGACTAAGGCCTAACACGACGTACAATATTAGGTTTGCTGCGATCAATCGAGTTGGCACTGGAGAATGGAGCCCAATGATAGATTTTGTTACAATGGTCAAGTAAGTTTTTGTGTTGCTTATTTCTCTTTTTATTTTACCTTCATCATTTCAGGTAATTTCCGTCCATTGCTGAACTTAAGCCTCCCTCAAAGAGCGCCATCCATCCCGGTCTTAAATCTTATTTATTTATTCTTGATCAAACAGCAGTTTTGTGTTTCGTGTTTTTAGTAATATTATTGAAAAGTTGTACACAAATATTCTTGTTTTCACTTGCACTAGGTGTTACCTGAAACAAATGCCTAATAATGGCGCATTTTTTTAAATTTACAAACATATTACGGCATTAAATTTTGGTCAGTATAATACTTGAAGCGCAGCCAAAAGCCAAAGCTAAAGTAGCCTGAAATAAAAAGGTTATTACGAGTATTACTTAAAGCGGCCAAATAGGCTCCGATAACTTACTACGATTAAATTGATTCACAGTTTCTCAAACGCAAATCCGGATTATTGTAAATTCTTCCACTCAATCTGTTGCGAATCTTTCCCATTACAACATACTAATAACAACATATGTTTAGCATCATTAATATAGTTTGAAGAATTACGCATACCAATACAAAATACCCATCAATATTGTGTTTAAAGATACTTACAGTGTTCCATAAACCACACACGTGACTCACATTGTTGTATATTTCCGTCTACTACGCATTCAATTTAACGTTACGGACCGTTTTTTACGCTCCATAAAATAACCCGTCGAAGTCATTACCGTGCCGATGTAATTAAGATGACGCTGCAGGATTGTGATTATTAAACTTGATTTAATTTGTTGCCGTCAAAAAAATATTGATTGGGTATTCGTAAATTAGGAGGATCGTTCGTTTGTCGCCTCGTTCATACAAATCTTATAACTTTTTAGGGTTTCGTATCAAAAGGGTAACCAACGGAACCCTATTACAAAACCTCCGCTATCCGTCCGTCCATCCATTTGTCCGTCTGAATGTATGTGTGTATGTTTATGGCTGCTATAACATCAATTAATAAAAAAAAAACTAAATCAAAAATTAAAGGGGCTCCCATACGTGAAACGTGTTTTATTACGGTTTAATGTACGGAACCCTTTGTATAGGAGTCCGATTCGCACTTGACCAGTTCTTATCAGGTAAGTCTGCTGACTGACGTGCTTTTGGAACCTGAAAGCAGATTCATCATCGTCATAGGTCCAATGCTGGGCATAGGCATCTTTAATCTCAATCCATTTAGACGCCTCGATTTATGGTAACTATAACCCTGCCATCATCAGCCACTGTATGAAAATCATCACCGTACCTAGCCGGGCGCGTCCCACGTAACTATATCACTGTAAAGTAAACGCGCAGAGGGCCTAGCACAAATATTTTGACGTAACGTGAACGTTAACGTAATGTCTGTTTTTTAATCTCCGGAGAGTAAATTGACAACTTCAAATGTCAAAACTGACTTAAATTCTATTGAAATCTATGTCAGTTTGCCATTTTCACTTGTCAATTTACGCACAAAACGTTTTGGGAACACATTCATAGTGCGTACAGCTAAGGAGTGGAATTCCCTGCCGGAGTCTGTGTTTCCTGATAGCTACAACCTGGGAGTCTTTAAATCAAGAGTGAATAGGTTATTTCTAGGCAAGCGTGCTCCATCTTCGACCACATCCTCGCTTACCATCAGGTGAGATAGTGGTCAAACGCGTACCTATCAATAGTAAAAAAAAAAAAAAAAAAAAAAAAAAAAATTATCTCTGAGATTAAAAATCAGACTTTAAGTGAATTTTGAATGTGAAAAACTTCAACCCCATAGTATTTTGGTTTAATTTTACATACACAATTTACATCATTCAAAAATAAGAATATAGCATCTACCCCGTCACAGAGCCGTCATCTACCCCGGTCACCTGGGAGAGTGGAACCGGCGAGAGATGTCGTGCGGTGTTCCACAGGGTTCGGTTCTGGGGCCGCTCCTGTGGGACATCGGCTATGACTGGGTGCTGCGAGCCGTCCTCCCTAGTGGCGTCAGTGTGGTTTGTTACGCTGACGACACGCTGGTCCTGGCGCACGGGAGATCGCACCAGGCGGCGGCCGACGCTATGACACGCGGGGTTGCGACAATAATTGAGCGAATCCAGCAGTTGGGTCTCGAGGTGGCCTTACACAAGTCCGAAGCCATGTGCTTCCATGGTCCTCGGAACAGGCCACCATCGGGATCCCAAATAATGGTAGGAGGAGTTCACATCGAGGTCGGGTCGACGATGACATACCTGGGTCTCGTCCTCGATAGCCGGTGGAACTTCGTCGAGCATTTCCGACGTTTGGCTCCCAGACTGGGGCGGGCCGGAGCTGCCTTCAAGCGGCTTCTGCCCAATCTAGGGGGACCAAACGGCTCCTGCCGGAGGCTTTACGCGGGGGTTGTGCGGTCCATGGCCCTTTATGGGGCGCCTGTTTGGGCGCCTACTTTGAGGAAGCGACCTGCCCGTTACCTCAACGCGTCCCAGAGGGTCATGGCCATCCGGCTGGCCCGGGGATACCGCACGGTCTCTGGCGAGGCGGCGAGCCTTCTTGCTGGACTGCCACCATGGGATCTGGAGGCGAGAGCCCTCGCGCTCATTTACGAGTGGCGCGTGGAGGCGCAACGCCAAGGCGAGACTCCTCTGCCGCGGCAAATTGCAGCAAGGCGGACGGAGCTCCGGCAGGATCTCATGGCGGTATGGAGACAGCGACTGTCGCAACCCAGCGCTGGGCATGCCACAATCCGGGCAATTAGTCCCCTCTTTGAGGAGTGGCTGGAGCGGCCCCACGGCGTCCTCACTTTCCGCCTGACGCAGATACTCACCGGACACGGTTGTTTCGGGAGATACCTGTTTCGGATTCGGCGGGAGGATACGCCCGGGTGTCAACACTGCGAGGATCGCCCGGAGGACACGGTGGAGCATACGGTGGAGGTCTGCCCTGCTTGGGCGGAGAACCGCCGGGTCCTTGTTGAGGCGATCGGCGGCGGCGACCTCTCGCGACCGGCCCTAGTACAATCTATGGTCCAGAGCGAAGAGGCATGGGAAGCGGTCACCTCCTTCTGCGAAACAGTAATGTTAGCGAAGGAGGATGCCGAACGTGTGAGAGAGAGGGAAACCTCACGACCCAGCCGCCGCAACAGAAGAAGACGCCCCAGGCGTCGGGAGTCGCAAGGCGATTTCCGGCCACCGTAGGCGCGGGCCTGCGGACTGCGAGCATTGGGTGGCTCGCCGTCCGATCAGAACAAGGCCCGGGTCGGCGGCGCGCTGTGTTCCACGCGCGCCTCAAGGAGATGTCAGCATGGGAGACGGGGCCCGCTAGGGCCAGTGCCTGCCGGGGTGCGGAATCCGTTCGAAAGAGACGCCGCAGCCCTGGAACGCAAAGGGCATTGGGAGGAGCACGGATGGGTTTTAGTCAGTAAGAGTCTGACACTCCCTTCCGCCTCGACCAGAGCGGAAGGAGTCATTTGATGATTTCCCATCCTTAAAAAAAAAAAAAAAAAAAAAAAAAGCATCTAATTCAAATAAATATTATGTTCGAAACAAGTATTGTAGCTATGGTTAAATTTTACGTTACGTTACTATACGTACGTCAAAAATATTCGTGCTGGGCCCTCAGTTTGTTACACTGAATCGATTTAAAGTCCTCCCTTTTCTTATCTTTGTAGGTCAGCCCCAGAGCCACCGATATGGCAAGTGGACCCCCTTGAGGTATCTTCGAGCAAGCTGTTGAAGTGGAAGGCACCGGAAAACAACGGCGAGCCAATAGACTACTACGCTTTACGATACTGCCCGGTTTGTATGCGTGACGTCATTACACGAATGGTTTAGCCTAGAGGAGCTACACAGCGCGAGCTTGTCGTTGACTGAGAAGTTGCAATTTTAAGCTACTACTGATTACTGCACTAACTAGTAAATATCATCCGTGACTGCATATTTATGAGGATTTAAAATCATCACCACGTATTCGGGTCAAAGAAATATTTTTTAAACGAATCAGTTTCCAATATCGAACTACTGCAGTGTTTCGTATTAAGTTATGAAACACTATCTGCCACCAATTACAATTAGGTGATCTTTTTTCTATACTTATTTAAAACTAGAAAGAATTACGTACACTTAGCATAATAGAATCAATATCAAAACAACTAACCGCAGTTTTTCAAACGCAAATGATAGAAAGTGTAATGTAAAAGTCTACAGCCAATCGCATCACATGACAAGCATTTAATTTTTCGCGAGCCAATGTTTTTTTTTTGGAAACAGGGCTTTGGGCTCTGACTCTGTTATTATTATCTGTGTTGGTTGTATAATAGTCTTCCCGAGTCGACGGCGCATTGTGTTCCACGCGCGCCTCAAAGAGATGTCAGCATTGTAGACGGAGCCCGCCAGGGTCAGTGCCTGCCAGAGTTGCGGAATTTGTTCGAAAGAGCCATCGAGGACCTGGAACGCAAAGGGCATTAGAAGGAACACGGATGGGTTTTAGTCAGCAAGAGTCTGACACTCTCTTCCACTCCGCCCAGAGCGGAAAGAGTCATTTGATGATTTTCGGTCATTAAAAAAGGAGATTGGGATCAGCCTTGGCATGATCTGTGATGGTTGTATCATAAAAAATTACAATAGTCTTTGTGTCTGCCAAATATCCGCTTTATCAGTCAGTTTCAGTAATTAAACTGTCACCATTACCATTAAAATTTGTACCATTATAAAATAACACGCTACTCGTAATAAAATATTTCAAGTGACTTTGTCAACGTCTTCAATCCTTCTGTTTTGTTACCGACAAAGGCGACATTTCTACTGAGTGTTTATTTATCATTATTGCGACAACAGCTAAGATTTGTTTGGAAGTTTGTTGGCACAATTTGATTGGATGATTTACGAGATAAATAATTATTTAGAAGAGAAATTAATAGGTGAACTAAACTGGTGCAACAACGATCACTGCCCCACATAGATTTATTGACTTTCTGGAAATAAAGACATAAAGCTGTCCAGAATCGACTGCGGTCGTGATCCTTTAAATTCTCTTTTACTGAAAAATGGATCATAATTTAGTGTTCGTGTATCTACGAAGGGATATTAGGGAAGAGGAGGGAGGGGGGGGGGGAGTCCGTGTTTCCCGATAGCTACAACCTGGGAGTCTTTAAGTCAAGAGTGAATAGGTTACTTCTAGACAAGCGTGCTCCATCTTCGACCACATCATCGCTTACCAAAGGTGAGATGGTGGTCAAGCGCGTGCCTATCAATAGTAAAAAAAAAGAAAAAGTTCAACGTACTTTATTGTTAGTTTACCTGGCGCCTAACGTACAACGCACAACATTTAAGTTATAAAATTACCAAAATGTCCTTAAGAACCATAGAACCAATAAAAATGGTTATTGCGTTTATCAGCAATTTGAAGTTTTTAATACATCACGTATTTTAATGGGTCACGTGGTCACGGGACACAAAATAAATCCGCCTCTAGATTATAACTATCAATAATTGTCTAGTAATCTAATCTCTATTTAAATGAAAAACTGTAATAAATATGTACTTACTATTAATATTTAAAATAATAATGATGAATAATATTTGATATTTGCACACCAGTTGAGGTAGAATATGGCATTAAGAACTTTTGTTGTCTGTTACACCTCATGTATCTACCCATATACAAACAAATAAATGATTTAATTAGATTCTGATCTGATGATGAAAGAATGCTTCCACGTTGAGTCGCGTATCGTCGTGTTGTCATTTTTTCGGATTTTCTCATCATATTTTGTTTGACCTCGAAGAAATAGTGCCAATAAGATGCAAATACAGAATTTATGAGAATATTGTCAGTAAAATGATAAAAAAGTATAAAATAAAGGCCATTAGAACGTTTTTATTTTGGTTACTATCGATTTTTAACAAAAATAATGAATTAAAGTAACGTGAAACGGAACGTATTTTAAAACAACAATCAGCGTTTAGTGACTTATCTGCAGTTATGCCAACGAAAAGGCAACCTTATGTCTTTGAGTTAGGACAGTTCTTAACCAGTGATAGACACGAGTGACGTCATCGTCCGTTTTCGCGCGAACCTTTAAACTGTCGGTTTAAAAACGCAATTTTGACAGTAAATTAAAGCGTTTTCATTTCTTATTTATGTGGTGGTCTATTCTAGGTGGAGTTCTGCATTCGCATGTCAGTCTTTTTGTCAGTCATTAAGGCTTTTTTGACAGATTGGGAATGAGATGCGAATGCGTACGTTGCTTATAAAGTTAATAGAACTGTCCCTCTCAGTCCCTCAGTACTCATCAACCAAAAAATTTCTCGCAAATACGCAAGAATATTAAGAAATAAAACATAAAATAATTGTTCTTCATTCTCTTATTTCAATAACGTTTGCATCAATAACTGAATCTTGATTCCCACAGATGGATGAGGAACTAGACGAGTCATTGTGCCACGAGCATCGAGTGGAAGCGGCAACTGAGCTGGAAGTGCGCGATCTGCAGTTCAACACCACTTATTACTTGGAACTCATCGCACACAACGCCGAGGGGAATTCCACGCCCGCTAATATGTCGCTTACTATACCAGGTAGGAGATTTCAGTAGAAAGGAGTCAATCTTTTACGGGCCCGCTGTTTTAGAATGGCTTTTTTTTTCAAATTATCCCAAAAAAGTAAATAATTTATAATTTTCATTGCTAGATTTGTATAGTGGGTTCACGATATCTAAAAAGTAATTTTTGATACATTTATTGTGATTCACTTCCAGTTATCGTCGCATTAAAGGAAAAAAACCTTTTTTAATACGAGGTGGAGCCAAATATGTTTTAACAAGAAATCAAAAATAGTTTTGAGTCTGTTATTGTTTTTGTAGGTTTACTAATTTTTATTACGATTTTTAAGGTGCTTTGCTCTCGTAAAATGTTAAAGATCTTGTGATTTTTTTTTTTATTATTTCCTAGTTCTTTGTACTTAATCTGTGCTTGTCATCTTGACTTAAGTGATGTTCAATAACTAACTATCAGAAACTCGATTATCTTGGTTATGTTAATCGATTTTACTAATTAATTATTAATTTCCACAATATCTACTTTGTGACCGGTTTTATTTCGATCATTTTCAGCTAAAATCCTTAGCGCACCATCACTTCAATATGCAGGAGCCCTCATAGGAATATCAATAGTCGTAGTGATTGTGTGCCTCGTACTGCTAGACTTACTACTGTACCTTTGGAAGAAACAGGGCATCATAGCCAGCTGCTGTTGCAAGAAAAGTAAGAAGAGGAAACCAAACCCTTTGAACGCACGGTAAGATTTTATGATGCTGAGAAATGTAAGGAACATTGGTCCTTATGCAGAGGTATAAGTATCTCAACAAATACCTCACAAAAAAACAAGGATCATCATTTAATTAAGCTTAATAACATAATCATCGTAGTACACCAATTCATTTTGCTCGCAATCAAATTTTTATTAAACTCTCAAATTACATCACGAGTTGAGCTGGCTATTAAAAACGGTTTAATCACAAAAATTACGCTCCCGAACTTCCAACTTGAGAATTTTCCTACCAATTATTAAAAGGAAAGTAATAAACGACAAATCAAATCAAAATTTACTAAGCCATCCCGAATTCAATCAAGCAAAATCAAATTCGGAAAAAAGATTAATGAAAAATCGGGAATAATTTGTGTTGAATTGGCGCGGCACCTCAACCTCGACCCGTCGTCTTTTTTGTTGAAGTCTTAAATCACGTTCTAAAAGTCCTATTGATTTTCAGTGACAAGAAAGGTCTGTTGAAAGACAACGGAGAATCTGGAACAGACGATACTTTGAAGAGGCCTAACAATGGGCACAAAGAGTACGAATACAATAAGACCACGGGCATTATTACCGGGAAACATTCCTCTGTTTAGAGTAAAGAATTTTAAAACGTTTAAGATGACGTGAACCGTGCGATTTTTGTCGGGAAATTTGTTGTCGTTTTTGGGTCTATTCTTATACTAGAGGCGATAATGGAAACGTACGCTTTGCATGAACAGCTTTAATTCAGATTCTAATTTTATAAATAAAAGTCTTTAGGATCATATCGTTTTTGTTGTTCATCGCTTTGAAACTTCTCAAAATCGCTTGATGTAGGTAATCATGCTTTTTTTTTTAAATTTAATTACTAAAATGAGGCTATATTATCAATTAACGACAAAATCGTACGGTTTAGGTCAATGGTAAGTAAAAGTGATATTGTGAATCTGTAAGACAGTAATGTGTAATGTTGAATTGTGTTTGTAATTATGTTATTTTAACGAATGATTTTTTTCGTACTCCTCATGGTATTTCATAAAAAGTTATAGAGTTATACAGATATATTTTTTTTAAGTTTCCAATAGGAATTGAAAAAATAGAAGCAAATAAAATTTTCCTTTAAAATTGATCATAAAAGCGTGAGGTTTGATTAATTAAATATTTATAGGTACTTACGCAAACCTCGCGACAAGCTTTTATGATCAATTTTAAAGGAAAATTTTATTTTCTTCTTTTTATAGCATTTAAATAAAACCTTTTTAAAACAAAGTTTTTTTTCCTTTGAATTTATTTTTTACTTATTTCGAGTTACTCTCAACAAGCCCTTTCATTTGATATCCATATTGAAGAAGTGCATAAAAAATAACTACTCCGCCATCTTGGATGTTCCGCCATATTAGATTTAGAATGAAGTCACCTTATTTTTCGAATTACTCTCAACAAGCCCTTTCATTAGATACCGATATTGTAGAAATACATTAAAAATAACAATTGGATTTAGAATGACGTCACAATCTAAACGTGTATAAAAAATTTCAGATCAATCGATTTAAGATATCTGCTTCAAAATTGAGCAGCAAGATTTCACCCGAACAAACATACATACATTGCAAGTTAAATAAAAGCTTTTAAAATCACTCTCTCTCTTTTTCTATCCCTCGTCTCTTATTCGAAAAGATCTTAACTAACTTTTTAGACCCAGATAAGTCTAACACGTAATGAGTTTCATTAAAATCGGTTCAATGATTTCCTAGAATAAAAACTTGTCAGCAAGTTTGAAATACCGTGAGGAGTAAAACTTCATAAGTTTTCGTGTACTTTTTCAATGTGTCGATGCTTTATCTTCTTTAGTATTTGTATCATAATCGGTATGTCTTACATTTATGCTTAATTTTGCATAATGTTTATGTTAAAAAACATTGCTGCTTAACTTCTGTTAATCTGTAACTATTATCATCCTTTCGATGGATACAGCCGGTCGATTCTGCCGGTCAATTCTGTAAACATGTCGAAGTGAAGGCTTGGGTGAAGTGATCACGAAGTGAGCTGTCAATCCAAGTAATCAAGATGGAATGACAACTCACTTCACCCAATCCTTCACTTCGACATTTCAATGGAATCGCACTGCTGTAAACATTTCAAAGTCCAGCATTATGAATATTATGTTCAATTAATTGTTGCCAAACTTACTTTTACTGTTAATAATATATTATTTTAATTACCTGCTAATGTTGTTGGTGACGTTGCAATGTTTCAAATTTTTTATGTTGGGTTTATTGAAAAAATAATGTTTTTTTTATTTTCTGTCTGATCCAAGGATTAGAATGTATCTTTAGGCAGTAAACATTTATTTAATTTCTTCTGCAGTTAACTTTAAATTGAAATCAAAACTTATTTTATACCTACTTTGTAAATAATAAAATATTTATCTTTAAAATTTAATATATTTTTGACGTTTTAAACATTATTATTAAGTTACCTTTATTATTGCTTACCTAACTTGTAATAATTTTATCTCATTGTAACAGTACAAACATATTAAACGTGCCTTTATTGTTACATTTAATCGCTTACATTTATGCCAAAATATTTATCATTGTTAATTCAAAGAATACATTTAAAATAATTTAATAACTATTTGTACCTACGATTTTTTTTCGTAATAGCAAAAAGATGGATTTCCCCATCAAACATTTTATAACATAGGATATTGTATTTACAAATACATAAAAAATTATCTATAGTATACCTAGATATAATTAAAAGTTGTTATAACTTCATACCAAAGAGAAGTCAGTAACTTGACAGGTTATAGCAAAAGTATTGTTAACTTGGTCGTAATAGGCAAGAAAAAAGATAATCTTGGTCCTAATCTTAATTTATATAAAAAAACAAACGATATTTTTAGTAAAAAAAAACGATTCCTAATTCCAATTTTCTATAAAGTATTTCAATTTAGAATCTGATCAGTATCTAAACCAGTAATTTGGTTTTTTATTCAAATAAGGCCGATTATAACTTGGTACTGGTCAAGTAAATTATTAATTTATTTTAAAATATACAAGGTCAAAAGAAATTGTTTGTTGAAAGTTTGTAATAACGATTTGTAATGATGATTGAACTAAAATAACGTAAGCTTATTTTAATTTCAAGTAACAAGTACTGAGTTTGGAGCGAACAGCTGCCGTATGTTTAGTAACCTATTTGAAATTATGAGTTTCTTATTTATGTTTTAAGCTGCATAGAAGGGAAATAAAATAAGGCATTCGTAGACCTATTAACCAAAAATAGGACTATGAATGCCTTATTTTATTTCTCAGTGCAGTTGCCATGAATCTCTAAAAACAAATCCGTTGCCATACTTCTAGGTCCTAGTTCACAATATTTTTGCTAGAAAACATTGTAATTTTTATCTTTCATTAAAGTTTATATAAAATTATGAGGTGTGTTATTTTCCGTGTACATTTTCTTGTGTAATATTATGTTAAAAGCGAGGCAAGACGTCTACCGCACTTGGGCGTGACTTTGCACTAATCTCGGCTGTATTTAAACTTCATTTTCTACATAATGTGAATACATAATTATTTTTTGTAATTTTAACAGGACAAAATTAAGGTTTTGTTTACCTCATTATGGTGGCAACCTAATTGGAATAAATACGTACTTGTTTTCTTGAGTGCCTCTCTACATAGTGAAAGAAACCAACGAATCTGAAGATTTCAGTTTTAGCTTATAAATAAAAATAATATATTTTCGACTATTTAAACCCACAGAAATCAAAACAAAATTATACAAGTAACAATGGCAATCATTAAAATTATTGCTATAAAAATGATGTCTGAATTACATTAGGTTTTATTTAAATTTTGCTTATAAAAGGTACTTCATGAAATTACCGGGCGTCCGGTGACAGCTGTTAATACTATTTTTTTTTTTATAATTTAAACGACATTATCCGACGAGCTCTCGTCATCGGCTCGTCATCGTTTTAGAGCCCAATGGCTTGGCACGTGATGATGGCAAAAGACCGGACGGCATGTCTTTGTTTCCTTGGAAGATGGGTAGGCCTTTAATGTGGGACGCAACCTGTGTCGATACTCTTGCGCCATCCCATCTTCCTAGTTCATCGTGTTGTACTGGTGCTGCAGAAAACCTCAAGCGGCGTAAATATAGTAACCTTATTGGTTAACTATATTTTAGAGCCATTTGGGGTTGAAACCCTCGGGCCTGGGGCCCTTGTGCTCACAGTCTTTCCAAAAAAAAATCGAAACGGCTGGTTGACACTTCCCGTGACCCAAGAGCTGATTTTTACTTTGGGCAGAGATTAAGCATTACCATTCATCGTGGCAATGCTACCAGTCTCTTGGGCACATTACCAGCTGACAGCGTTGAGGATGAATTTTTTGATGCTATATTTTAGTTTGGTATTGTTTAATGTAGTTGTTAATTTCAGTTATGTTTTAAGTAACCTTCTTTATATATTTTTTAATTTATTATGCTGAGCAGCTGTCGCAAAATGGTGGCAATTACTCGTATTTCTACTTGTGACAATTATGATGCACTTTAGGTTACATTAATTACCTACTTACTGCCTGTATCCGCCCCACTGCAGGGCAAGGCTTCTCATACAGTGACGGACAAAACGGTACGCTACCATTAATTACGCTTGCTGCTGAGTCAGGTGGCGAGCTTGGCTTACAAGCACGGCTTGATCTTCGAGGTTAAGCGTCACTTGCCGTGGTTGTTCCATGGATGAGTGACCATCCATTCATACCAAGACGCATCCGTGCCTCGGAAAGCACAATTAGCCAGCACACTTATGCGAGAGAGACACTGGTATTACGTACGCAACGTATGCAACGCTTTTCTATCGTATTAAATGTTGCGTTACATACGATAAGTGTGTCTCTATTGCATAATTTTTCATAAAAAATAATAGTCCAGATATCATAATGCGTTAGATACGTTGCGAGCGTGGGACCAGTTTGTCTCTAGCTTTAGCCATTGATCCCGGTTAATTCATTAGTCACCGCTTATTTAAAGATTTTGGACAATCGTTATGAATAGTTAGAAGAAGTCCAAAAGCGATGCTATCGAATAACTGAGTCGTGGAGGTCAGAGAGACGACCTCTCTGACCTCCACGACTTCACGGCTTCATGTGAAATACTAGTATTCAGCTGCAACCGCTTAGACTGCATGCCGACCCCAATATAGCTTTGAATAAGCTAGGCAGACTAATAAATATTAAAAATTTATTTCTCTCTCCACAAACGTTGGCTTTTAACATCTTAGGACTAAACAATAAATGGAGACGAAAAAGCTCCTTTGCGAGAGACTGGAGTCCGTACTAGGGAAACCCTGTGTTACGGATCTCCAGGCGCCCAGTGTTTAGGTCATCTTATAGTAAATCTATGGTATGATAATCGAAGCAGAATGGCGATTTCAGACTATTCTAAGGTAAAAAAAACCTAAAACCTAACCATCAGTCCACTATTCCTTACGATTTTTTCCTTCACCGATCTCAGTGATGTCCAAAATAAACATAGAAACTATTCAATGAGGGTATTTGTTTTTCCCCCATTTACGAAATCCAAATGATTATTATCTTATGCTAATTAACTGTTATAATCGTTGTTCAGATTGATTCATAAAGCAATAATTAGCGTGAACTAAATCATTCTGAGTAGGTACTTAATTAATTCGATTCCAAAGGCTACACGTGCACCTGTTATTGAAAATTAATACTTTGAAGGGAATCGGTAATAAAGGGTTACAAGTTATGAGAGATTTGTGGTTTATGTGTCAGGAGATACGAGCAATCTACACGTTGACTTATTTTTAAATAGAAGCTTACTTAAAAAGTTCTTGCTTGTTCTTCTGCGTTAGAACACTAGGTGTATTTTGAAATGTCTCTAGATTCAAGACTAAGGGCCATTTACACAAATTCAAACTGATCGCGATCAGGCCAAGCTGAGATCAAAACAAGCTAAACGAGATCAAACTTCTGATCGGCCGATATTGGGCGATCAGGCTCCTTGATCGAGTTCAAGGGCTATCAAAGCTTGTCAGTATCATCATTGTTTTGTGTATGTTATTATATAATTTTGGTTGGTATTTCGTGTATTATAATTCAACTAGGTAGGTACTGTAAAGAATATGCCTTGACATAAATTGTACTGAAGATTAGTAAGTACATTTGTTCGTCGTCCATGATCAAATAAGTCGCGAAGAAATAAGAACCTCCTCCTTTTTGAAGAAGTCGGTTAAAAATAGGGCTCTTTTGCAATTCAAAATGTATTTGTAAGTACCTTGAATTTGGCACTGTACCGCTCGCTTATATCTGCCATCGCAAAGACTAGCTAAAGAAATTTCAAAAATAGGCCTAAAGATCAGTCCTGAATTAGATTTGAACAGACATAGACTGTTTTGTTCTTCATCAAAAATTATTTAAAAATCCGTTTAAAAGATTATCTCAATTAAAGTTATGTTAACTTATAGAGTACAGAATCACAGCCAGCATTCACTAAAAATATCATAACGTGCGCTGAGCACAAGTTTCAGCTGACATAACCATTTTGAGTATTGTCACGGGCCATCACTTTCTGTAAATAATCAGTGACACTCATTAATTCACTTAGTCATTATGAAAAGTTTTGACAAAACCGTTTACAGCGATATGTTTCGTTGTTCTGTACGACAGAGAACCAAATACGCATCAGGACGTAACATTTCCACTAAATAAAATATGCGACATAATACGTCATCCACTCATGTTTCATTAAGGTGGATGCTCCAGGGTAGCCCGCGAAATTCAAATATTTTTATGTTTTTTGCCATTTGCCGGTCAGTTTGAAGCTGTATGTGGACCAAATGCGATCCGCGAAATTGCAAAAAACATAAAAATATTTGAATTTCGCGGGCTACCCTGGAGCATCCACCTTAATACAATTTGTGATGAAATGAACAATTCCGCTTAGTCTCACAACTTGGGCCAACCACCGTCACCTGCACCGGTGATATTAAACGTTTGAACTGCAAAGCAGACGAGCATGTTATTGAAAAATTCTGATATTTTATGATATATCACCACTAGAATTAATTAAAGAGTGTCTTCGTGGAATAGAAATAGAATTGACGTGTTTTCTAGACTGAAGTAAAACAAGTATAAGTAATAGTAGTAGTTTTAGTATTAGTAGTAGGTTGGTGGTGGTGGTAGGTGGTAGGTGGTAGGTAGGTGGTAGGTGGTAGGTAGGTGGTGGTGGTAAATAGTAGTACTAGTGTATTAGTGGTGATTAGTAGTGGATTAGTATTTTTATACTACTACCTAGCTATTCCAAAGGCAACCAAATTACTCCCACAAACAGAAGGCACTAGCATTATAATAAGTAATTACTCAGCTATACCTACATATTTAGGTAAATAACAGGTTGCAGCTGTCAAGTGAATACTAGTGAGTGAATAGTGAGTAATATGTGTAAAGTGAATTTCCTGACGGAACCCTATTACTAAGCCTCCGCTGTGCGTCCGACCGTCCATCCCTCCATCCGTCCGTCCGTCAAACAAAACTATAAAAATAATACAAATTAAGGTTTATGGTACGGAACGCTTTGTGCGCGTGTGTAGGAAATCATCAAATGACTCCTCCCGCTCTAGGCGTATTCAGATGGAAGTCTCAGACTCTTACTGAATAAAGCCCATCCGTGTTCCTCCTAATGCCCTTTGCGTTCCAGTGCCACTGTGATCCTTTCAAAAAATTCTGCTACAAGGAGAAAAACTACTTTTCCTCCTTTAAAATAATTCTAAATAGTATTGAACAAAGTTGCTTCTGTCTCCACTTATTTGCTGTAAACTTCGAAATATGTGTATAAATTGCACCTGCACATAGTTTTTAAATCAAATAAAAAAAGCTTTTGAACAATCATCTGCATCTTTAGATGTATTCTAAAAACATCGAAATAAGACGATGTTTTTCATTAAATATTTGACTCAATGCATTTTCCTAAAATGCGTACCAGTTAACCATTTATCACCACAACTCCCCCTCAATACCGCCACAAAAACGTTCTCAATTTTCATTACCCTCCGGCGCTCCCATAAAAATCTGTAAAAGCAAGCGCAAGCAATCCGGTTAGTGGATGCAACTGTCAGTTCCCACGAATAAGCGGCTATTAGGCCGATTTATAGGCTTCCTAACTGAATGGCCCGCAGGTGTCAATAATAGCCTTTAAAGGTAACATTTTCCGGTAAAACGAAACTCCTCGTAAATTACCTGTGTCTGTTGCAGGTATTAGCAATAGATATTTACGTGTTTAATTTTTTTGTTCGCTGTTTTATATTTTTTCCTGTGAAAACTTACATTTTTAGGGTTCCGAACATTCGTAAAAACCTAACCCGTATAGGATCACTCGGGTGTCTGTCTGTCACCTATCTCCGAAACTTATAATTAAAAAAACATCAGATAATAGTTCTACTTTTTCTATGACGAAAGCTTATGATTATTGTAAAGATTTTACAGTTTTGGGGAACTCTCATAACCTTATAATAAATAATTATTGATAGGCTCGGATTTCACGAGATGTAAAATGATAATGCAGTCGACGATAGACAACGCTTATTTAAATGTACCTAACAAATTCACTTCTTGACTAAAAGACCTCAAGGATGACGCTATCCGGAAACCAGACCTCGGCAGGGAATTCCATTTCTTAGCAATACGATGATTTATACAAAGTTGATATGACAGAGGGGATTTTCTTTAAACTGCTTATACTAGGTACCATTTTCAAGCTCTGTCCCAAAAATCAATTAAATACGAGCAGTAGTTTAGACGCAAATGTTTTTTTTAAAGTTTTTGCACTGTTTGAACACGATGTATCTTTCCTAACAGCTGATTATGTCTAAGCATAGGTCATGCACCTTACAACGATAAATATGCGATGCGTTGTTGCCGCTCTGACGCATGTCGCAAGTACAACAAAATATTTCACAAAAAAGTTGGCAATGACAAGGAAGCAATAAATCCACATACACTTTCACTACGAGAGTGACAAACATAGCAAAACATTCCGCGCGTAAGAGAGACAAAAATAAGTCAGTTTGTTGTTTGTTTTGCGATCGGTAAGTGGGGCCTCTAAAAAACTTGTTTTTTCAGTGCGCCGACGCTGTCCTTTCGGAACGTACAATTTGTCGAATTCGCGCGCTGAGAATAAAATTGTGATGTTGTTATGTTATTGTGATAGGACACTAAATAAGTTTAAGACAGTATTTCTTTTTTTATTGTGACAGGACACGTAACTTGGGATTATTATTATTTTGTATTAGTGTTTTTTCTTGTGATTGACTGTTTTATGGTGGTAGGACACGTAATTAAACTTCGGTTGTATGTGTGTAATTAAAGTTTTCAACAATGCCTCGTGTAACTTACACGGCGTCAGACTACACTGACATGATTTTAATTTACGGCGAATGCCGTGGAAACGCAGCTTTAGCTCTGCGAACGTACGAAGAAAGGTATGGTGACAGCCGCAATTGCCCACAAATAAAAGTGCTTGGCGACGGACAGTGATTTAATTAGAAAAATAAATAACAATATTCTCCGTCGGTATTATTTATGCATTAATGTGAAAAAAATAATGTGAATGGAGGACACATCGAGAATTTAAAAATTTAGTGTGTTATTTTTGTGCGCGTACTTCAAAACCTTACCTAACTTAAAAGCCAGCGCGAGCGAAGGCCTAAGCCCCACCGCCCCAACCGCCCGCCTCGACACGAGATAACACACACCACACTGCAGCGCGCGCGCGACGTTGCCACTGCGTTACCTAGGTATCTAAGGTCAGTCAAATTTATTTACAAAGGGTGGTTGCGTTTTATTCTGATTTGTAAGCTATGTAGTTTGTTTGAAAATAATATTTTCTCATTTTTAGCGCTTTTTATTTTAATACCGTATCGAATGAATACTAAACACGTATAGTATACGTAGTGTAATTTAATGCCCCTCTGTCGTATCAACTCTGTATTTTATACCTGCGCTCCAGTAGTTGTTACTATTACCTAGAACTAGGATATTGCATCCCTCACCAATATTTCTCTCATTACAATTTCGCTTCGCTCACTAGATTTACTCATTCACAACAGCATTGATGCGGTTTGGGAAAATTATGAACGTTTCCGAATATTAATTAGACCATGTTCGTAAATTATACCTGAAATGTACTCAGTATACAATAGAGTTTTTCGTTGTAGAGGAAATTCGTCAACGGTAACAATTATTTGTTTGAATTACCTATACTAAATGATGTATAACCTATTATAATTGTATATATTTATCTATTATTTATTTATTTATATTAATCGTACACCTAAGACTACCTGCAGTACTGTCTTTCCATTATCTTTGCAATCCATCCGAAGGTTGTCTTAAAAAGATCGCTTTTAGCGATAAGGCCGCCCATTGTGTCACCCTATGTAATGTTTTCTTTATCTATCTTTTCTGTAACTTATATGGTGTACATAATAAAGAGTATTCTATTCTATTTTAACCTAGCTAAGAGAGCGTCCATGGAGTTTCTTGCATGTTCTTCCCCATAGGATCTACTCTTTAGAACGTGCAACTGCCGCGCTGGAGATAGGGTCGGTAAGCGTGTTTTGCTCAGAATTACTTGCTGTTCTTGTCGCTAGCGCGGCAGAATTAGCTTCATCTATTTGACTGACAGACCTTGACTATTCAAAAGTGTCTGAAACCGGTCTATTGGAAATTTGAAATAAAGGATATTGTATTTTATAGATCTGCCTGTATTAGTCTCTGAAAGCACAGAACTTAAACAAACAGATATAATTAATGATGATACGGAATCGAAATGAAAAAAAGTTAGCAATGGGTTCCAAAAAAGAGTGAGAAAAACGAGAAGAGAGAGTTTCTAATTTTTACTCCGGAAATGCACAATACCTATGAAATAGGCTTTATTTAATAGCACAAAACTAGATTCAAACAACGCACTTGTAAATTGTACTGACCTAGTAAATAAAAGAGATATTGAACTAAACTCGAACTTCCAAAGAGCCATAAAATCACTTTGAAACTTAAATTGATGAGAACTCCTTTTATGCAGCTGTTTTAGAACAGAAACGAATGCTCTACAAAAAAAAAACTCTTAAACCAATGAGACACGTCATTTCTTCTCATTTAACTATTTTTAATCAACTTTAATGTCTCTACTTCACTTTGCTTCAGCGTAAAAACTACGCTGAGGTGGGTAATTAGAACAATCTCCTTTGTTTGCATTTTTCTCTTGACGTTTTTTACATTTTTATCTTGATGTTTTTCTACGTAAATCACTCCAAATGACAGCGGTTACTAATTACTGTTTCCTTTTTACGCAAAAACCTACCTTAACACTTTAATTAAATATGACTGATTTATTTAGACTAGTACCTTTCAAGAAATAATAATAATAATAGTTTATTTCATAATGGGATTGTAAAGTTTACAAATGTTGTATTTACACATTTTTAGGTACACTAACAATATACAATAAAGACGGGTGAAGTACTGTTCTCCTAGCTAGGCTAAAATTTAGCCTGTGTTAAGGAGAGACAGTGCCGGTCCCCTGATTGGCGGATTATATAAAATAGTGAGCGCTTAATATAAAATTTGAAATTTGAAACAGCATCTGTATATGTATGACAGTAGTTACTATACAGTAGTTATTTTCACTATTATTTATAAAAGACATATCTAGAGTGTGTAGGTGTGGGTGTGTGGTGCGTGTGTGTATATGTGTGTGCGTGTGTATATGTGTGTGCGTGTGTATATGTGTGTTTATGAGATTACTTTGTAAGGAATAATTCAGTGTCATCATAATTGAGGTCCAAAAGGAGTGTCCGTACAGTTTTTTTACAATTGTGCAATGAGAGTTTAAAGATTGGGCATTTTGCATTTATTTTATTATAGAGAGATGGAGCAAGATATAAAGAGAATCGTTTTACGAAAGAGGTACGTGGAGGCGGATTGAGCAGATTCTATCTTTTCGACGTTTAGAAATATGTCTGTATGGTGTTCTGGAATGTTGTAATAAAATTATATGTAAAATGTACTGTTGACGTACATTTAAAACGTTCCAGGATTTATAAAGTTCGGTTGTTGGAAATAAGATAGGGCGAAAGGTGGCAACTTTAAGTATGGCCCTGTGAGCGATCTCTATTGGCTTTATCACTGTCTTTGCAGCTCCTCCCCAACAGGAAATACAGTAGGTGATTAGTGATTGGCAAAGAGCGAAGTATACATTCCGGATAACTGATGTGTGTGCTACATGTCGCAGTGTTTTAAAAATGTAAATAAGTTTCCGTACGCGGCCTGCTAGGGTATTAATGTGTGATTTGAAGTTTAAGTGTTGGTCAATGATAATACCAAGATATTTTATTTGATCTACTGGAGTGAGTGATAAGCACTGACAAGTCTGGTGCGACATTAAACCACACGAGTGAGCTTTTAGGGAGATACAGGGATTTGGTTGGGAATTAGTGTTCATTGAGAAGGTAATAAAACTAGTTTTAGTGGTATTTAGTGTCAGGGAATGTGAGTAAAGCCATCCTAGTGTGGAGTTAAATCCTTTTTGAGCAATTGACTGTAGTTCCGACCATGAGTTAGCGGCAAAAGTTATTGCAGTGTCATCAGCATAAGAAACTATTTGGGCATTTGGTAAATCTAGGTTGCAGAGGTCGTTGATGAATACGAGGAAGAGAGTGGGCCCTAAAATACTTCCTTGCGGCACGCCGTATTCGATAGTAACTGTATCGCTATTGTAATTATCCATTGTCACAAATTGTGAACGGTTTGTTAGGTAGCTTTTAAATAAATTAAGTGGTTGGCCCCTTACACCTATACGTTCTAGCTTGAGTAAAAGGGTCGGAATGGGCACAGTGTCAAAGGCTTTTGTGAGATCTAAGAAAATGGTCAATACCTTTTTACTATTGTCTAAATTCTTCACAATGTGATCAATTAACTTGTGAGTTGCGTCATTTGTGGATTTGTTTTTGCGAAAACCAAATTGTTGTGGTGATAAAATATTAAAATGTTCAAGATAGTAAACGAGTCTTTTATTCATTAAACGTTCAAGTATCTTTGATAAAGTACTAAGAACCGCTATGGGGCGGTAGTTATTTACGAGGCACCCATCGCCGCCCTTGAAAATGGGATGAATGGCTGCCTTTTTGAATGAAGTGGGAAAAGTGGCTAAGTCAAAGCAAAGGTTGAATATATGGCATAGTATAGGTGCGAGGGTTGTGGCGTAACGTTTTAAGAACAGGGTGGAAATACCATCCCAGCCGGTTGCTGCATTTATTCGCAGCATATTTATGGTTGATATAATTTCCTCAGGATCTGTCTTTTCCAAAACAAAAGATTTTTTGAAGTTAGATGTGTGGGGGAGTGAAGTGCGGGTGAATGTTGGTTGGTTGTTTATACCATCTGCAAGATTCCTTCCTATACTTGCAAAAAATAGGTTTACGTCGTTGCACGACTGTATCGGAGATGATGAAGCTGATAACAGCTGAGTGTACGAGTGTTTGGTTTTGGTGGTATTTGTGATATTTTTAATAGTTTCCCAAAGTTTTTTAGGGTTATTCATAGCCTTATTTAATTCTAGAGAATCGAATTGTCTTTTTGCTTTTTTTAATATTGCTGTACAAAAATTTCTGTATCGTTTATAGGTGGTACTGATTACGATGTTGTCAGGCGATTGCTTTACTTTTTTATGCAACGAGTCTCGGTTACGTATACACCTTAGCAAACCTGGCGTTATCCACGGTTTCAGGGTTTGTTTCTTCGCAGATACCTTCATTTCTGTAGCGCATACTTCTATGGATCATATAAGAAGGGACGAGTTTGGCTCAAAGATAAATTTATAGTCTGGAATAGCACATAAGCTAATTTTTGTCGAATGTTGAAGTGGGTGAATCCGCTGGCAGAAGCTAGTTTGATAAATAATAAATATGCAGTACGTTCTGATTTATCTGTGGTTAACCCATAGATTACTGATGTTTGCTGCTGTGTTGGTTCTGTTATAATTAACGTGAAAATTATGACATGTTTTAGCAAATGGAGTAATTTATATTCAATTATACTTAAGTACATAAATATTAGATACGAACAAATGTAAATTCGCAGCAGATGCCGAATTAGTTTTTCAGTAATAATGTAATTACTAATTAGGAGCGGTAGTTAAATATGTACATTTGTCAGTCGAGCTGTATCAAACGAAGCCAGAGACCGAAACATTCTAAACATGTGCGAAGAGCCAAACCAAACTGAAGAACACGGATAGTAAATGGTATGGAAACTCTACAGTGAATATGCGTTCAAGCACTACTGGGGTAACTTGCGATTATTACTAATTCTCCATACTTCTCCAAATCGATAATGGTCGACACTACTTTTGGCTGAGAATAGAATATCATTTATTTGCATAAAATATGGTACATTAATGGTCTTAAATAAAAACAGTTCAACATATTTTGAACCAGAAAAGACAACACCCATGACGAAATTTTAGCCAACTGTCTGTCAGACTGTATTTCAAGAATCGCAACAGGTAGACAGTTGAAATTTGTATTTTGAGTGTGTATTTCTATTGCTACTATAACAACAAATAATAAAATTAAATACGGAACCTTTCGTGTGCGAGTCCGACCAGCCTCTCGACCAGTTTTTAGGGTTCCGTAGGTACCCGAAGGGACGTAGGGAAGTAACCAACGGAACTCTATTACTAAGCCTACGCTGTCCGTCCGTCCGTCCGTCTATCTGTCAGCGGGCTGTATCTCAAGAACCGTAATAGGTAGAGAGTTGAAATTTTCACAGATTGTGTATTTCTATTGTCGCTATCTTCTTAGTCGATAACAGAAAAAATACGTTTATAACAACAAATAATAAAAATTAAGCTTTATAGTACGGAACCCTTAGTGTGCGCGTCCGACTCGCACTTGGCCGGTTTTTTTTTAATTACAAGAACCGTAACTTCTAGTTAAACTTAACCAGTGGCGTCTCGTCCACACGTTGTCAGAGTGCGGTCGCTTGCCGCAAGCTGGCAGTACATGTGCACGGATCAACTCGACGTAACTGAAACTTTGTGGCCCGCCAATGTTGACTTTCTTTCTCTTTTCATTTGCACTAGTACAGCTCTGGAAACTATTTAGTCTGGATTACTTATGTCCATTGTTTAAGTTGTTAAATGTTTTGTAATTTAACAAAGTAGGTGTTGCTAGGTACACATCGCCGGACGACACGATACATAGCCGTATGGTGTCGGCCGGTGCCGTATGGTGTCGTAAAAGAATAACACCATCCCATGACTTCCCGTAGGTGTCGTAAGAGGTGACTAAGGGACTTACCAGAGAATGGACAGCAGCGTTCTCTGTAAAACGCAACACCATACACTGCGATCGTCAACCCGCCTGCCAAGCGTGGAAATTATGGCAACCTCCCCCCCCCCCTTTGGGGGAGGCCTATGTCCAGCAGTGGACGTCTTTTGGTGATGATGAGGTATTGTTAGAAGGCCAGGGTGCGTTTTAGTCATAATCGGTGCATGTGTATGATCAGCCGGGCTATTTTGTAAATATCTCACCGTGAAAGCTTATGTGAAGTGAGCTTGAAGTGAATCGTCATTCCACCTGGATTGGATGGATCGACAGCCGGTTGATTCTGTAAACATGTAGAAGTGAAGGCTTAGGTGAAGTGATCACATAGTGAACTGTCATTCCGTCTTAATTCCTTGGAATGACAGCTCCCTTCGTGATCGTAGATTCACTACGTAGATCGTAGATTTAAACTAGTCCATAAGACAACAGAGGATACCAGCGACAGAATACTTATGCCTACCATTAACAAGGTATCTTCTTGCTCTTTAGTAAATAGTTGTCAAAAAGGGAGTCAGCAGCATGCCTTGAAATTATTTCATCAAAATATTCAGGGTGTCTCTTCCAAATTATTAGAAATTGAAATGTTTTTAGAAAAAACAATGTTTGACATTGTATGTTTTAGTGAGCACTGGTTGAAGGATTACCAGATGCTAATTAGTTATGAAAATTATAATGTGGGCAGTTGTTTTAACCGCAAATCTATGTTACGTGGTGGTTCCCTCATCTTATTAAAAAAAAACTTAAAATTTAAGCAACGTAATGACATCGTTAACTTATCAGTGGAACATTGCATCGAACTGTCCTGTGTTGAGCTAGATAAGCATATCATAGTGTGCGTATACAGACCCCCAAACCCACAAAACTTTACTTTATTTGAGTCAACAATGGAAGATATCCTTGCGAAACTTGCAGCAGGTAACAAGCCCGCGATTATTTGTGGGGATTTTAATATCAATATTTTAGAAATTAATTCAAATAGCAGCAGATTTATAAGCCTTTTTAAATCGTTTAATTTGTCTAATGTGTTTACAGAACCGACTAGGGTAACACCAACTTCTTCAACCTGTATCGATAATGTATTCTGCGATTGTGAATATTTAGATAAAGCCATAGTTAATTACCTTCCCTCTGATCATAGTGGTCAATTGGTAACATTTCAGTTTAAAGCAGCCTTGGAAAAAATTCATATACAATATAGGCCAATTACAACTGGCAAACTAGCTAAATTCAATGGTACCTTACAAAATAAGTTAAATTTTCTAGGCCATAACATTGAAGATGCTAATAAATTTTATGATAATTTCTTTTCAGTGGTTCTAAAGGAATTCAATGCAACTTTTGAAAAGAAGTCTAGGGATACTTTCCCTAAGTATGTATTTAGTGACTGGGCGACTAAAGGCATTAGGATAAGTAGGGAAAGACTATATGAGCTATATGGCCTTAAGCCTGTCATAAACACTGATTCTTTTAATAAGTTTGTAAACAAATATTCTAAAGTGTTCAGAAATACTTGCAAGGTAGCTAAAGCCCTATATATTAGCAACAAGATCAAATCGTCAGAAAATAAAATAAAGACAGTTTGGAAAGTTATTAATAATGAAACTAATAGAAATAAAGAACGAAACACTGGTTATTTACTGGAGACTACACATGGTGCCAAAAGCTCTAATTTAGAAGTAGCTCAAGAATTTGTAAATTTTTTCACCAATATACCAACTAAAACTACGGAATATTTAAATTCTTCACCTGAGGTCTCATATAATTTATTAAAAGCTAACGTTCCAGGTTGTACGGTTGAATTCCAGTTCAAACATATCAACCCTGTGACAGTCATAAAAGCTTTCCGGCAAATCAAAATCAAATTGACCGAAGACATATGGGGAATGTCTATTAAAGTGTGCACGTCCATAATTGAAACTATAGCACCATACTTGGCTTTAATATTTAATTTATGTGTAGACCAAGGAGTCTTTCCGGATATAATGAAATATAGTAAGGTTATACCACTATTTAAATCGGGCGACAGCAAAGACACCAATCTGTACCTGTATCTGTTTTGCCGGTTTTTAGCAAAGTGTTTGAAAAAGTAATGCTCAATCAGATGCTCAATCATTTTAACATCAATAAAATTTTACACGATCAACAGTATGGTTTTACCAGGGGTCGTTGTACGACTGACGCTGGTGCTACGTTGTTAAAACACATATACTCAGCGTGGGAAGAGGCACAAGATGCCATAGGAATCTTTTGTGACCTCTCCAAGGCATTTGATTGTGTAAATCACGAAACCTTGTTCCTAAAGCTAGGACATTACGGACTAGGTAAACTTGCACTCAGTCTAATAAAATCTTACTTAAATGATAGACAGCAGCAAGTTCAAATAAATGGTGTCAATTCACGGGGTTTAAAAGTCAAAATGGGGGTACCACAAGGCTCTATTTTGGGTCCTTTCCTCTTTCTAGTATATATTAATGATCTACCCCATCTTTTAAAAAATCAACCTCATATGGTATTATTTGTTGACGATACGTCCTTAATTTTTAAGATAGATAGACGTTCCATAAATCTTGACGACGTAAATAACGCCCTACAGCAGGTCCAAAATTGGTTTACTGCTAATAATTTAGTATTAAATGGGAAAAAAACTAAATGCATCAGATTTGCCTTTTTTTTTTTTTTTTTTTTAGGATGGGAAATCATCAAATGACTTCTCCCGCTCTGGGTACAGCAGGAGGGAGTGTCAGACTCTTACTGACTAAAACCCATCCGTGTTTCTCCTAGTGCCCTTTGCATTCCAGGGTACGGTGCCTCTTTCGAACGAAGTCCGCAGCCCCAGCAGGCACTGGCCCTAGTGGGCCCCGTCTTCTGTGCTGACATGTCCTTGAGGCGCGGTGGGATCGCAGCGCGCCGCCGACCCGGGCCTGGCTCTGATCAGACGGCGAGCCACCCAATGCTCGCCGTCCGCAGTCCCACGCCTACGGTGGCCGAGAATCGTCCTGCGACTCCCGACGCCCGGGGCGTCTTCTTCTGTTTCGGCGGCTGGGGCGTGAGGTTTCCCTCTCTCTCACGCGTTCGGCTTCCTCCTTTGTTAGCATTATTGCTTCGCAGAAGGAGGTGACCGCTTCCCATGTCTCGTCGCTCCGGACCATGGCTTGAACCAGGGCCGGACGCGAGAGATCCCCGCCGCCGATCGCCTCGACGAGGACACGGCGGTGCTCCGCCCAAGCAGGGCAAACCTCCACCGTATGCTCCACCGTGTCCTCCGGACGATCCTCGCAGTGTTGACACCCGGGTGTATCCTCCCGCCGTATCCGAAAAAGGTACCTCCCGAAACAACCGTGTCCGGTGAGTACCTGCGTCAAGCGGAAGGTAAGGACGCCGTGGCGCCGCTCTAGCCACTCCTCAAAGAGGGGACTTATCGCCGCAATTGTGGCGTGCCCAGCGCTGGGTTGCGACAGTCGTTGTCTCCATACTGCCATGAGATCCTGCCGGAGTTCCGTCCGCTGTGCTGCAATTTGCCGCGGCAGAGGAGTCTCGCCCCGGCGTAGCGCCTCCACGCGCCATTCGTAAATGAGCGCGAGGGCTTTCGCCTCTAGATCCCATGGCGGCAGTCCGGCAAGGAGGCTCGCTGCTTCGCCAGAGACCGTGCGGTATCCCCGGGCCAGCCGGATGGCCATGACCCTCTGGGACGCGTTGAGGTAACGGGCAGGTCGCTTCCTCAAAGTAGGCGCCCACACCGGCGCCCCATAAAGGGCCATGGACCGCACGACCCCCGCGTAAAGCCTTCGGCAGGAGGCGTTTGGACCCCCTAGATTGGGTAGAAGCCGCTTGAAGGCAGCCCCGGCTCGCCCCAGTCTGGGAGCCAAACGTCGGAAATGCTCGACAAAGTTCCACCGGCTGTCAAGGACGAGACCCAGGTACGTCATTGTCGATCCGACACCGATGTGAACCCCTCCTACTGTTATTTGGGATTCCGATGGCAACCTGTTCCGAGAACCATGAAAGCACATGGCTTCGGACTTGTGTAAGGCCACCTCGAGACCCAGCTGCCGGATCCTCTCAATGACTATCGCAACCCCGCGTGTCATAGCGTCGGCCGCCGCCTGGTGCGATCTCCCTTGCGCCAGTACCAGCGTGTCGTCAGCGTAGCAGACCACGCTGACGCCACTAGGGAGGTCGGCGCGCAGCACCCAGTCGTAGCCGATGTCCCACAGAGGCGGCCCCAGAACGGAACCCTGTGGAACACCGCACGACATCTCTCGCCGGTTCCACTCTCCCAGGTGACCGGGGTAGATGACGGCTCTGTCCGTCAAGTAATCCTCGACTACGCGACGAAGATAGGTCGGCACCCGGTGATACCGAAGTGCCTCCCTGATGCAACTCCAGGGCAGGGTGTTGAAGGCATTGGCGATGTCTAGAGACACCGCTAAGACGACCCCGCCCCGGGAAACCGCGTCCCCCGTCGAGAGGGCTCTCACGCGCATGATGGCGTCCACCGTCGAGCGTCCCGTGCGGAAACCGAACTGGTTCTCCGCCAAATCCGGCCCCACCCTCACTAGGTGCTCGACGAGGCGGTTTGCAATAACTCTTTCAAAGAGCTTGCCCACCTCATCGAGCAGCACAATGGGCCGGTATGCGGACGGAGAGTCCGCAGGGCGCCCCGGCTTCTTAATGAGGACCAGTTTCCCCGTCTTCCAACGAAGTGGGAACTGGCCCCTCTCCAAGCATGCGCTTAGGAACCCTCTTAGTCGAGGCCCGAGAGCCTCCAAGGCCAGGACCCAGGCTTTTCCAGGTAAGCCATCGGGTCCTGGGGCGGTATTTTTGGCCTTCAGCCTATTAACCGCCACTCTCAGGTCTACCTCAGTCACCTCAGGAGCATCGTCATCGTCGTCATCGGTGTAGTCCGCATCGGGCATCGCAGGTGGCGGAGCCATAGGCGGGGGAGTATGCTCCCCTCGCGAGGGGAACAGAGCGCTCACCACGTCCTCCACCAGCTGGGGCCGGAGACTCTGCGTCAACGGGGGGGCCCAGGTGCGGAGCTTATTCCGCACCATTTTGTAGGGTCTTCCCCACGGGTCCCCGTTCAGAGACTCCAGGATCTCCTTGCGAGCCAGATCTTTGGCCTGCAGGATCCCTGCTTTGAGGGCGCCCTTCGCCACTTTGTACTCCTCGTACAGCTCCGCCTCTCTGACCTGCGCATCCAGAGGGCGGATGCGGCGCCTGCGGTGCCTAGTGTACCGGCGCCGTGCGGCAACGCATGCCTGACGCAGCGTCGCCAGCTCTTGCGACCACCAGTACACCTGGCGGCGGGCGCGTCCTGGCTTAACCCGGGGCATTGCCACGTCACAAATATCGGACATGGCCTCCTGGAACCACTCCGCTTCGTCGTTGATATCAACAGGCCTGTCCGGAGGTGACACCCAGGCCTGCACGATAGAAGCTTCCAGGAGGAGCTCCCGGTCGAGCTGCTTCAGCGCCCACCGCGGACCACTCGGGGCTTGCCGGACTGGCGCGGTTGAGGTCTGGGCGGAGACGTCAAACCGGATATACCGGTGATCGGAATAGGTCTCCACCTCCTCTAATACGCGCCAGTCAATGACACGTGGTGACAGAGCAGGGCTAGCGAACGAAATGTCCACCACCGACTCCCCCTGCATCCGCACACATGTGGGGACAGAACCCCGGTTTAGGACAACTAGGCCTGTCTCCAGAGCCCAGTCCTCCACCATCCTGCCCCGTGTATCCGTATAACGGGAACCCCATGACAAGTGCTTGGCATTGAAGTCCCCAAGAACGAGCACGGGTAGGGAACGATAACCAGCGACGACGACGCCCAACTCCATAAGGGAGTTCTGGAACTCGGCGAGAGTTCGGTTCGGGGAGAAGTACACTCCTACCACGACAATCTCCCCGAACCGTGCCGCTACGCACCCCTGTCCTCTTTTGACACTCTCGAGGGACGGGGTCCCAGCGGTAGCCGACGAAATTAGAGCCACTGAGCCGTTTAGGTCCCCTACCCAGTCATCCCTGGGCGGGACAAAGTACGGCTCAGCGACCACGGCGATGTTAATCAACCACTGCGCAATGCTCTGGACCAGCAGGTCCTGAGCGGCGGCGCAGTGGTTAATGTTCGCCTGGAGGAGGCGTAATGGAGCCGTTGTTAGCACTCCATTTCATCCTCCTCTTGAGCCCCCTGTGAAGGCTCCACCGCGGCAGCCGCAGTGGCATCGGTGGTGGGGGTAGCAGCAGTGGCAGTGGTGGCGGCTGCGGCTGAGACAGCGGTGGTAGAGGGTCTCTTCTTACTCCCGGCCTTGGTAGGTGGAGCGCAGGCCTTGCCCCCAGCCCAGTGATCGGCCGGCTTGCCAGCTGCCGCACATATGACGCAGTGCGGCGTGGCGTTACAAGAGCCGGCCCTATGACCGGGCTGACCACAACGGAAACAACGATCGCTGTAGTCCACCTCCGAGGTACACTGAGCTCCGACGTGGTTGCCCACTAGGCAACGGAAGCACCTCAGAGGTCTGGGTTCCAGCAGTTTGACCTGCGCAGAAACCCAACCGACCAGGAGCCTTCGGCCCTCCGATATTTTCTTGGCCGCCGTCACAGGGCAGCTCACCACGACGGTTTGCATGCCCGTGTGGTCAGGACGTATAGTGCCTGCTTTCACCTGCTCAGCAGAGCACTCCCCAGTCCTGACGATGGCGGCCACAACCTCTTCCTCCGTGATGGAGTCGTCCAGGCCCAAGATGCGCAACTCAACACACTTGGTGGGCCTGTACACTCGGACCTCATCCGCATTTAAGGACGACCTGAGCCTTTCGGCTAGAGCGTCAGCGATCGAGCCGCTAGCTGCACCGGGGATCTCCAACATCCGAGCCCCGGTCATTGTCATCTTGAACCGAAGGCCTCCAGTGATTCCGAGCTCCTTCAGGTCCACCGTCTCCTTTGCCTTCGTGATGACGTCACGGTAAGTCATACCCCTCTTCTCCGCGTCTGGCTGTAGTGTGACCACCACAGCAGCGGTCTCCGGAGTGCGGAGCATAGCCGCGACGCTTCTCGCTTTGTGTTGCCGCTTCCTCTGTCGTTTTCTAGCCGCTCTGGCTGCCTTTGCTGTCTTCTTTTTCTCCCCGGCCACTTGCCATCCGGCTTCGGCCGCAGGAGAATTTGAAGGCGGGGTCTTGGAAGTCAGGGCTGGCTTTTGGACTACTGGTGCTGGAACCTTCGCCGCTTGTGCCTGTGCAGCCGCTCCGCCCTTTTTCTGCCTGGCCGGTGCCAAAGGAGTCGGCCCGGCTCCTCGGTTGGCCTGGCCTGACGACTCCGAATAGGCAGCCACGGCGGTTGCGTACGAGGCCACCTTCTTCTGGCCCGAGGCCTTCTGACTCGCTGCTAGCGGAGGGCGCAACACGATGCCCTCCAGGGTGGAGAACCGTTCCTGGAACCGTTCCTGGAAGGCAGCCAGCTCTTGCCGGACCAGGTTTAACAGGTTGTCCTCCACAGGCACAGGCTGACTTTGCCTGCGCTTGCGCCCCCCTTCAGGTACCTCCTTGGAGCCGTCTCCTCGGAGCTTGGCCAGGTCTGCTTGGAGCTTCTCGTTCTTCTTTTGGAGAAGCTCCGTGGCAGCCGCCAGGCGGGTGACCTCCGCCCGCAGCTTGGACATTTCGTCCGACGGAGGCCCGCAACGGTTGGCTTTCGCAGCCGCCAAAATGGAGGCCGAGGCCGTACTTATAGCCTTGTCTTTGGAAGCCTTCGACCTCTTCTTGGCCACGTCGCGGATCGCGGCCTCCACGACCTCCGCAAACCTGGCCTGACACTCCAGATTGGAGCCGCCATCGGTGTCCGGCTCACCGCCGGAAGATTCCGAAGGGAGAGCCCTCCGACCGGTCGCTCCAGGGTGGCATCCCTCCTCGGCGAGTTTTGCGGCTCGCTGGGCGGCCTCTTGGGAGGCGAGCCCCCTCCCCCTGCCCCCTTCTCGGCCGTTTCCCCTCCTACTGGTGGGGATTTTTCGGGGCGAGACCACTTCTCCGTTAGAGGTCGACCCCTGGTCGTCCTCCGGTCTGGGCCGCTTACGGAGGAACTTAGAGTTCTCCGCAGCAGCCCCCACTCTCTCGTCTCTAGAGCTCGCCGAGCTGATGCCTGACGCAGAGTCAGAATCTGACCCCGCATCTCCTCGACGCTCAAGCGAGCCCTTCCTCCAAAGTTTGGAAGGAGTCTCCACGCTGCGCTCGCTCGACAACTTCTCGGGCGTTTCTAAATTAAAACTGATCAGTTCCTTAAAGGATACTGATCGGGAGCCTCCTCGGCTCCTGCTGCCACTGGCAATCGGTAGACATACGTTGCCCCCCCCAGAATACGAGGGGCATGACGCCTCCAAAAGAGGCGTGGCGGATTCTCCAGCTGCTGAGCAGCTGGTACCGCCCTGGGGTAATGTTTTTTCGTCTGTCCTTTCCATGTTGTGTTCCTTTTAAAGGGTGTGGTCCCCATCTTCTCCCTTCTCTCTTCTCCCTTCTCCTTTCCTTCTTGCTTGCTCACTGCCCTCAAAGTCACGTCTGATAACCAGACGCGTACCAGAGAACAGTGAGCAAGATTCCTTCCTATGAAACGCACACTGTCCGAAAACCCGAGCACAGCAGCTCGGGTTTTCGGACGGTGTACCCCTCTCGTGTCCCTCTTTGTCTGGTCTCTCACTTGAACCTTTCCGGCATGAGTAACTCTACCGGCAGAGCTCCAAGATCATTGAGACACACAAGCCCCACCACGACGGCAACGTGGGAACACCCTCGGTGGGGATCAGATTTGCCTTACCGAACGTTAAAAGAAATGATTGCGACATAGTATTGAACAAGGAGAAACTTGAATTCGTCGAAAACACGGTTTTCCTGGGGATTACGCTTGACTCAAGGCTACAATGGGGTCCTCATTTAACATCTCTTGCGGGACGGCTAAGTTGCAAAGCATACGCTGTCAGAAAAATCCGTCAATTTACCGATATAGATACCGCGAGGCTGGTCTATTTTAGTTACTTTCATAGTATCATGTCTTACGGTATCTTATTATGGGGACGTGCTGCAGACATCGAGTTTATATTTATCCTGCAGAAAAGAGCCATCAGAGCCATTTACAATCTCCGTCGGCGTGATTCCCTTAGAGAACTGTTTAAGGATATCAACATCATGACGGTACCTTGTCAATACATTTACGAAAATATTATGTATGTTCGGAAAAATCTTCATCTCTTTAGCAAGATTAGTGACAGGCATAATTTTAATACTAGAAATAGGAACAAATTAGATCAACCCCGATTCAGATTGGCCAAAGTACACACTTCTTTTATGGGGTACTGTATTAAATTTTATAATAAAATTCCAGTAGATATTCTCGAACTAAATGAGAGAAAATTTAAAGCATGCATAAAACGCACACTATGTAGACAAGCGTATTATAAACTGGAAGATTATATCCTCGATAAAAACGCTTGGCTAAATGCTGGTCCTGCTCCACAGTCACAGCTGCTTAGGTCCACTTTTTAGGTTTCTATGTTTTTATATTTGGAAGAGATGCTCGCTCCTTTTAGAGGTTCTTACATTATTTCGTTTATTTATTCTTATATACATACAAATTATATTATTATATTAATTACTTATTTATTCTTTTTGATGTAAGATCTTAATCGTTCTCTTTATTAATTTATTTTTCATTATTTGGTCATTGACAACCATAGTTTTGTGTAAAGTAGAAGCATATTTTTAAAATTTTGTAAATGTGAGTACCATGAAACCATTTACATTTTATGTGAGTAGTTATAGTTTTACTTGTTGGACATGAACGAGCATGGTGGTTGAGAGCATGTCATGCTCACTCAAATGTCTCGCTGATGGCGGCGCGTGGGTTTGATCATTCGGTTCCCTTCGAAATGGTTGAGCTGAAGGGTGCCGATACACGCGTCATGTTCGTGAACAGGCGCCGTCGGTTGAGACTGGTCATCTCTTAACTGCCATTGGCTTATTTTAATCTTTATATTTAAAATTCTCTTATAATAAGCCCTTTTTTTTTTTCCTTTGCATTGTCCTCACATGCAGAAGCAACAAGTATATGTAACTTGAAATTTTGTAAAACCAGAACGTGATTTAAAAGAGTGTCCGTGGAGTTTCTTGCACGTTCTTCTCCATAGAGATCTACGCTTTGGAACGTGCAAATAGCTTCCATGTTTTTGACTGACCGACCTTGACGTTTCAAAAGTGCCTGTGAATGGTTTATTTGAAATAAAATGCTTTGAATTTGAATTTGAATTTGAATTTGATCACTATTTCCAAGCCTTCACTTTGACATGTTTACAGAAACGCGCTGCAGCTCACTTTATGTTCACTTCAGCTAAGTTTCGCGGAAAGGTGTTACAGATTAGCACTATTGATGTATGAACGTAAGCAAAACAAGAGGTGTAGGTATGTAAGGCTGACATACAGTCGTTTAATTTACGGTTAGATTTTTTACTGAACGGCGCCGTTTAGTCGGCGCTCTAAGTGTGATCTCCGTATTGAATTGAGTAGCTAAGAATTGGATCAATATTGTTCGGGGTTGTTGAATGACTTGCCTAGCCAAGTCATTTGGGAAGTTAGGGCACAGGAAACTTAGAGCACCCAAACGCCGAAAGGTTAGGGTCAAATGGGAAGACAACATCCCATTAATATTAGGTTCCTTTAAACCCTTTTTAATGGGAAATCATAAATAGTTTGAGTTTAGGAGCTAGTGGTTAGATAATAACAGCAGCACGTGTTGATCATCAAGGATAAGCAACGCTTGCCAAGGTTGGTCTGTAGATGTGTAACCTTAACAATCCGAGTTTCCTCCGTGCCTCGGAAAGCACGTTAATCCGTTGGTCCTGGCTGTCATTTGTAGATCTTTGGCAGTCGTTACGGATAGTCACTAAATCTGACTCCAGTCTTTCCATGAAGTGAGGTCTGGTAGGCAGCCGCTCCTCGTAAAATACTGGTATTTAGCTAAATTCGGCTTGACTGGAAGCCGACCCCAATATAGTTGGGAAAAGGCTAGGCAAATAATGACGATGACCGTAGTAAGGTTTGAGGTGGCCGTTTCGTGTAATGGCCGATATTAAGTGCTTTACTTGAATAAAGAATTTCCAAAATAAACAATTTCATATTTTTTAGGATTCCGAACGAAAAACGGAACCCTTATGGGATCACTCATAATTTTAAAATAAATGGTTTTTGAAGTTACTCAAGAAATTAGACGAAAAATGACCACTCTCCCCCCCTCTTATCTTCGAAACTGCTGAGCCATAAAATTGAAAAAAAAAAGGAGATAATAGATTTTTATCTATAGATTACAGGAAAGTCTATAAGAATTCTACAGTGTTAAAATAACGTGTTAAAAAAAGAAATTCGTTGGGAACCCTTTGCACGCGAGTCCGACTCGCACTTGGCCAGTCTCTTTTGTCACATGGTTTCCCTATGCTATGAAAAACCTAAGCATCTGCTAGCTCATTCATTAAATTATGTAGTAGACGCTCTGGCTGGATGTCATTTAGGCTGTAAAGTCAGGCTGCTAACTAAACAGCTGCTTAAGCCAGGTGGCTGCAACATGTGCATGTCAGATCTGCGACAGTTAATATTTTTTACACTTCTGTTAACTCGGCCTCAGAATTTAATAGTAGTAATAAAGTAAAATCATCATAAACTTCAGTTTTAAAGTGAAAATAATCTCAAATACTTTTTAAAAGAGAATGAAAATGTATTAAGGTACCAGAATAATGATAAAATATGCCTTCTTTGGCAATATCCGCGTCACGTGACTTGCAATATCCGGACGCGATCGTATCCGCGCGTTCCACTTCCGGAAACCCCCGATTTACTTAAAATATCTCATTTGACATCACTGGCTTGTACGAACTTTTGAAATGAAGGTTTTGTGGCTCAAATTGAAGGAAAACAATAAGGGGCCGTCTCCACGAGCGACAGAATCGTGGCAATATTATCGTGGTGCCACATAGTTCTATAACACCTCTATGAACACAGCGGTTCCATGAGTGAAAAAAATTAAATGAAATAACTTTAATTTCGGAAGTCGGTGTTCAAAAACGAAATAACCAAAAACACCAACTTCCGAAATTAAAGTTATTTTTTACTTTGTAGTGTTTTGTTTTTGGAAGTCGGTTTTATTTTTTTGTTAAAAAGTTTTTTTATTTTTCACTTTTTAGGGGTAGCAGGTTGGGCACGCCACAGTTGCGGCAATAAGTCCCCTCTTTGAGGAGTGGCTAGAGCGGCGCCACGGCGTCCTTACCTTCCGCTTGACGCAGGTACTCACTGGACACGGTTGTTTCGGGAGGTACCTGTTTTGAATACTTCGAGAGGATACGCCCGGGTGTCAACACTGCGAGGATCGCCCAGAGGACACGGTGGAGCATACGGTTGAGGTCTGCCCTGGTTGGACGGAGCACCGCCGTGTCCTCGTCGAGGCGATCGGCGGCGGCGATCTCTCGCGTCCGGCCCTGGTTCAAGCCATGGTCCGAAGGGAGGAGACATGGGAAGCGGTCACGTCCTTCTGCGAAGCAGTAATGCTAGCAAAGGAGGAACAGAAGAAAGACAGCCGCAGCAACAGAAGAAGACGCCCCGGGCGTCGGGAGCCGCAGGGCGATTCTCGTCCCGAAGAAGGCGCGAGCCTGCGGACGGCGAGCATTGGGTGTCTCGCCGTCTGATCAGAACTAGGCCCGGGTCGACGGCGCGCTGTGTTCCACGCGCGCCTCAAAGAGCTGTCAGCGTAAAAGACGGGGCCCGCTAGGGCCAGTGCCTGCTGTGGACTTCGTTTGAAAGAGGCACCGTACCCTGGAACGCAAAGGGCACTAGGAGGAACACGGATGGGTTTTAGTCAGTAAGAGTTTGACACTCCCTTATGCTTCACCCAAAGCGGGAGGAGTCATTTGATGATTTACCATCCATAAAAACAAAGGTAGCCGCTCTAAGTAAAATATGTATTCAGCTGAATCCAGTTTGACTGGACGTTGACCTCAATATAGTTGGGATAAGACTAGGCAGATGACGATATAACACGAATAATTTTATTATTTGTCTACTTTGAATATTTATTTTATTATTTAAAAAGGTTTTTTATAAGATATCGATACATATTAATTCAATTTGCGTGCGAGCAACACTGAATCATTTGGCGGTTTGAATTAGTTGACAGGGTGTCGCTATATTAGATTTTTCGAACTTTCGGTGTGGAAGTACGAGGAGAGTTTGCGGTGTGCTCGGGGAGAGGGGTGCTAAATCACGCCTTTTGAATTGTCAGAAATTATTCACCTACGCTCTTAAAGGATTTCGAAAGAAGTCCATTCAGGATAGCTTTATGTCTGTATTTCTGTTTTTGATATCAAGAAATCAATAAATTTACGTGGGTCAGTGACCGTTATTGCTAATTTTTTTGGCGTCTTTTTTGTGCAATAAATATCAAAGGCTTAGTTAGGCCTTTGATATTTATTGCACAAAAAACACTTCACCTTCTTATTTCTGTCACGGATTATTGTACCCATTCGCTAAGTACGAGTTTCCGTAAAATTAATTAGGTTATCTGAAGTTCTGGGACTAATACTGGACTGGGTACAGTTCATTGATAACTTTAATCAGAGAGAGATATGGGTACAAATAAACAGAAAACCTAAACTCATATGTAGATTTCAATAGAACACACTTTTAACTTCCAACTCAAACAGATTACCCAATTCAAAGTTTGTGTAACGCGTAGAAATTTCCGTAAAATAAACTAGGTTAGTACGTCCTACCTGGAGTCCTAGGACTAATAGCTACCAGGCGCGCAGACGAATGGCAGAGTTCATTGATAAATTTTCAATTCCGGTACCCGTTCGCTAGTGTCCGTGCCATTAAATGAACCGAAGTTGGACGGACAATGATGTTCTGCACGATTGGAGATTCCAAATCTGTGTCTTTCAGGAATAGTTGGTTTAAAATGTTATGTGTCCCTTGGATTTAATTCAGTATGTTTTCATGTTGAACCTCAATGTTATTGTGATTTTGTATGAATAATATGAGAAAGTGAAGTGAAGTTTATTGCTGAATATGAACATTCATAGATTTTCAGCCTCCGTAATTAATGTAAATAAAATATATTATGAATAAATAAAATAATAAAATGAATGGCTAAATGTATTGCTAAGCACAAAATTCGAAAACGGCTGGACCAATCCGGCTATTTTTTTTTTTATGTTCGTTGAATTTCGAGGAAGGTTCTTATAATGAGAAAAATTGGAAAACTTGCACGAAAAAATTTAAAAATCATGTATTTTACCTTAAATATATTTTCACGCTGAAGAATTCGCGGGCGGAATCTAGTTTTTCGTTAATAAAGAAGTAGAAAAAACCTTTTAATTAGAACGTAAATACCTACATTCCAATCTATCTACTCGTAAGCGATCTCGTACAATCTCCTTTGTCATCTAGAATTTTCATGGTATGAAAACCTCGCAACGACAGCAAGATTAAGTTTCTTTTCACAAGGTTCCAGCTTCTAAAGCCACACATTATGCTTGTAGATTCTCAGCGAGTGCAGGCGTAATCCTCTATCAACGTTCACCGCGACACTGTCTTTATCGTCTTACTATGAAAGGGGTAAAAATATAGGTGGAGAAAGATCGTCCAGTAAAGAAAAATATTCAGGTTCATAAATATTAAGCTGCGGTTTTGACGCTTTATTTAAGGTGCCAATACTAAATAATATTATTTGATTTGTAATCCTAAGGGTTAATTAATTAGTATCATTATTTTCAGTCGAAAGACATTAAGCAACAAGCAAGTTCAAAATAATATGTTATTTTGCATTAACCTGCATGGGAACGTGGGGTTTCCATGCAGGTTTATTTAGGATATAAGAACTAGCTACAACATCTTTGATTACTCTTTTATAATATATTTTTAAAATATTGACTTTTAGGTATTTTTTACATTCAGTGTTTACAGGAGTTTCAATTTCAGGGAAACTCACGCCACTTCAGTATCTTCCTAGCTAAACCACCAGGAAGTATTAGACGGGTAGAGCGTTTTTGGGGAACTCTCTTTTTGTAAACGTTGACATGTAAAAAGTACTGGCACTCAGCCTAATTTAAATAAATGACTTTAGACTTTTGAACTGTACGAGTGGACGATGCAGGCTGGTTAAAAAATACTAAGATCCTAACAAAAGTACGTAAAACAAAATAGAAAATGGTCAACAAAGTCCATAAAATATTTATAACACAATACAAAACTGATCGATTGTTTAAAAGTTAAAGCCAGATTCCAAGTTTCGAGTATAATCTGGCTCGCTTCGCGGATTTGAACAATCGCACACTCGGGACGGATGGCGATCAAACTCGGGACTTCAAAAAACGGATCAAATCTTTCTCTATACAAGTACACTTCCAGATTTCAATTGGAAACATTGTTCAAGTTTTGTAGACTACCTACTTGGCTGCGTATTGTAATTATGTACTGATATTATAAAGTGATGACTTATTTTAGTTGGCATGAGGTAATGTCTGAAAGTCCCGATCCGATATGACTTTTGTCACCGAAAGTAATAACTTTCACTGACAAAAAGATCACTGATTGTGACTGGTGGTGACTTACATTTTTATCCCCGAAAATGGACAGTTCCTGCTGGATAGGCGGCGAAAGCGAAGCCGCGGGAAAATGCTAGTAGCGAACATTGAAGGAAAAGCCTGAGCCAGGCGATAAGTGATCTCAAACTGCTGTAATATTCAAGCTGATGCACCCAAACAGGCTGGTTCGCCGGTGAAATGCACCAGAATGCATTCGGAATCTTCTAATGATAACCATCATTTATCCAAGAAAAAAAAGATATGTCGGAAACCCGTGGCTACCACACGGCTACCACCTATTTTTCTTTAATATGTTGTTAGCAATATTTATGCAAGCTGCGTTCCTAAAAAAATAAATTCAATATTCAATTCAGCTCCCAGTCTCACGATATACGAGTGAATAATACGTGAAGTATACGAAGCGAATACTGCTTCACTACTGAAGTCTGGCTCGTCAATATTCTCTCAATAAAGCCAAAGGGGAGTGCCCACTGCGCGCAGGCGGTGTTAATGAAATCTCTCGTATGTTGCACACCTTAACGAAGCATGACACTGTCGAATTGAAACCTGTATCTATCTCCTTTGTGATTGAAGATGTGATTTATGTAGGTAGCCAAGCAGGTACCGCCTGCGCGGGGGTAGGATGGAGGTACCATTAGTGATTGAAAACCGAAGTGTATTTGAGCTCAAAGAAAGCGGTCACTAAGCTAAAAATGTACTCGTATGCGAACGCAAACCTGAGTGGAAAACGTTAGTGGTTCTTTATAAAAACCTGGGGTGAGTGTAATGTCCAAACGAGGATACGGAATTTTTTTTGAGCATGTGAGCATAACGTTGCAGCCTATCTTTCTGTTTAAATATTTATCAAAAAAAAAACATGAATCTACAATGCTGAAAATGACCCAAGAATAACGTGTTTTTCTGGGACATCAGGCATATTTCGGCAAATTTTCGTAATTGTTTAGTCATTTGATAGACCACCAGCACCAGCGCATTCAGCTCCCCCATTTCAAAAAATTCCAAGCCATTCGTCACCGTAAACCGTCCAAATTTTTCGAGCCTCTAAAACGTAGGTATAATGTAACAGAATAGTGTGGAATATGATCGAGCACGTACGTTTGAGCCATTAGTGAGCTGGCGCGGGGACTGCCGAACTAATGTGCGATACGTGAGCTGGGCGGCAGCATGCGCCCGTATATAACCTGCCTGCTTCTACCGTTCGTTTGCAAATGCGGTTTTTGGCGATTTAGAAGTTGAATTTGGGGATCGAACCTCTACCAATGTTTCTAGGTAAAAGTTTTCTAAAAAGACACTATTTTTCAAAGTTGCAGTTAGTTTTCTGAATCCATTTACGGTATTAAGACTCGTCTAATCTTGTCATCAAATCTGACCAATCAGTTAAGAAGCACTTCCCAATTATTTTGTATTTCGTGGTTTTTCGAGAAGCAGTAGATAGCTAAGCCGAGATTTTTGACGACTGATACAACATAACTGGAACCGCGGTCCCAATTGCCGGATCCGTTTGTATGTATGTATGTATGTAAATCGGGCTGGTTTCCGCAACTCCACGACTAAGCGCGTATTTTGCGTGCAGGTGGGACAAATGCGTCATTCGATCCACCCCAGCTCCCCAAGAAAGGCCAGCAACGCCTTGGGGTTACCAACTATCTCGCAGAGGGTACCTGGGTTTCCAAAGTACTTTGCCCTGTAATCCGCGACTACCGGGCAGCTTAGAAGCAGGTGTGCTGCTGTCTTATTCTCCTCCATGCAGGTTCTGCATAGCGGGCTATCAGTGACTACTATAGCACAGAGGTGTTTAAAAGACCCGTGGCCAGGTTGTTACGGCTGTGACTGAACGCAACTGTTGTTTAGTCAGTCTTAGGGCCGGATCCGTTTAATTTTAATAATATTCTTCCAGTGACTGGCGCCGTTGGTCCCCGCTGTCATTTGTAGATTTTTGGCAGTCACTACGGGTAGAACCTAGAAAATCTGACACCAGACTTGCCAAGGAGTACCGTGTTACGTGGTTGTGGAGGACTGGTAAGCAGACGCTCCACGTAAAATACTGCTCTTCAGCTGAATCCGGTGTGACAGGAAGCCGACCCCAGTATGGTTAGGAAAAGAGAAGATGATGTACATGCTAAAAATTCAAACCAACCACTATATCTTACTTATCTATAATGTTATGTTTGTTTGTTTGTTTACTTGAACGCGCTAATCTCAGGAACTACTGGTCCGATTTGAAAAATTATTTCAGTGTTAAATAGCCCATTTATCGAGAAAGGCTATATATATATATATATACTACCTACCCTACCTACCCTACCTACCCTACCTACCCTACCTACCCTACCTACCCCACCTACCCCACCTACCCCACCTACCCTACCTACCCTACCTACCCTACCTACCCTACCTACCCTACCTACCCTACCTACCCTACCTACCCTACCTACCCTACCTACCCTACCTACCCTACCTACCCTACCTACCCTACCTACCCTACCTACCCTACCTACCCTACCTACCCTACCTACCCTACCTACCCTACCTACCCTACCTACCCTACCTACCCTACCTACCCTACCTACCCTACCTACCCTACCTACCCTACCCGCTGTCAAATAATAACAGACAAATAATTAGCAATAAATTAAAATTGCGACTATAATTTGAGATTTAAACTATCCTATCTCTCAAGTTGGATCGAACTGCACATGGTGTGCGAATTTTATTATAATCGGTTAAGTGGTTTAGGAGTCCATTGAGGACAAACATTGTGACACGAGATTTATATATATTAAGATAGCTGACCCGCGCGGCTTCGCTCCCGTCAACTGGCTACCCTACCTACCCTACCTACCCTACCTACCCTACCTACCCTACCTACCCTACCTACCCCACCTACCCCACCTACCCCACCTACCCCACCTACCCCACCTACCCTACCTACCCTACCTACCCTACCTACCCTACCTACCCTACCTACCCTACCTACCCTACCTACCCTACCTACCCTACCTACCCTACCTACCCTACCTACCCTACCTACCCTACCTACCCTACCTACCCTACCTACCCTACCTACCCTACCTACCCTACCTACCCTACCTACCCTACCTACCCTACCTACCCTACCTACCCTACCTACCCTACCTACCCTACCTACCCTACCTACCCTACCTACCCTACCTACCCTACCTACCCTACCCGCTGTCAAATAATAACAGACAAATAATTAGCAATAAATTAAAATTGCGACTATAATTTGAGATTTAAACTATCCTATCTCTCAAGTTGGATCGAACTGCACATGGTGTGCGAATTTTATTATAATCGGTTAAGTGGTTTAGGAGTCCATTGAGGACAAACATTGTGACACGAGATTTATATATATTAAGATATATATATATATAGAAAGGTTTTATATCATCACGCTAAGAACAATAGGAGCGGAGCAGTTGTGATGCAAACGAAGTTGCGCGGGTCAACTAGTTCTTTAATAAAAAATAATAATAAAAAATAACCCAAACCCGTTTAAATAAAGGAGCACATTAAACGTAGTCCTCGTCGCGGTGCTTATACATAAAATATGTGGTGAAATAATATTTATTTAAATTACAGTTCCCCAGAGATCGTACCCTTTTCACAGCTGAATATTTCATGTAGCCAGCATTTAGTTTCAGTCCTGTGTACGTACGTCGTACATATCTTTTTTGTATCTATCCTAAATTCCTCTTGAGACTGACGTGTGTTTACTTTGATGTAAGCTTACCTGCCACGGTGAAATTTCAGCCAGATAGGAAGGTTTCTTGTTGTTATAGCAGATTTCAGGGATATTAAAGCTGTAAGTAAGTTTATTTTATGTACCTACTAGATGTTTTATCAACATCTTGACAAAATACAGATTCTATAGGTACAACTTTTGGACTCAAACTGATAAATATTAATTAATAATAATTCTAATATATTAAATTCTTCCTGACTGATTGAGTGACTGACAGACATCACATTGCAACACACAGCCGAAACTATTTATATGAAGACTCAAATTTTGGCATGTTGGTTCCTAGGGGTATACAACGTGTCCAGAAAACCTGGAAAAGGACCTTTGTCCTACTCATCATTATAATCCTTATACTAATATATAAAGCAGAGTTTGTTTGTTTGCTTGAACGCGGTAATCTCAGGAACTACTTGGCCGATTTGAAAAATTATTTTAGTGTTGGATAGCCTATTTATCGAGAAAGGTTATAGGCTATATATCATCACGCTAAGACCAATAGGATCGGAGCAGTAATTAAAGTTGTGACGCAGACGAATTTGCGCGAGAAAGCTAGTATCTATAATATAATCTGTGGCTCGACTGTCAGCTGTAGACTCAGCATTTTCAACATGAAACCGTATACCTACAGAAATTACACAAAATGAAACTGAAACGTAAAAAATAAACAGCTAACATAAAAATAAATAATGCGGTCAAGTCTCGAAGAAAATTAGAGATAATTTGGTTTTTTCAAACTTTATGGCTAAACAGATATTTAGAGAAAAAAAAGTAGTTTTAGTGACATTGACAACTCATTTTGGCCATTTTTCGACTTAGTGACTTTTCGATCTACGGGGACGAATTATATATTGATGTTATTTAGTTTTCTTAGTCGTTCGGTCATCTTTATAACAGCATAAGTATCGGAAATTCAACTTCTAACCATTGTTTCGTCCATATCAAGTTCCAATAAAATCAATATTTTCAATCCACCTGTTATATAATCTTGGACAAAGGTAGACAAACCGCCGGCGTCTGATAGATTAGCTCGAGAACTATCTTGACGGACCCCTGAAGTCCGACCGGAGATTGAATTAAACGCTCACTGTTCGATAGAATTCTTGTCTGGGAAAGCATTAGTGCAAGCTTTAGGGAGTGTAGTTACTCAAGTTCTTACGAAGTTAATGGGAACATACTACTAATATTATAAACGCGAAAGACTTGTTTTTATTTTTTTATTAAAACTTTATGAACTAGTAAAAAAACCGTACAAAGGGAGAATTCCAGCCTTAGGCATTTTCTACTAGTCAACCTTAGGGCGGTGCAGAGACAACATGGTAGGTGTTACTTAAAGGAGAGATGAGGAATTATTATTGTTAATTTGTTACTACATAAAGGAAAAACAAACAATGAGAAAAAATGCAATCATAAATACATAGATACATACATACAAATAAAAAAAATTACAACATTATTATGAACAAGCAAATCAAATGAATTAACGCTGTAATGATTCTATCAACTTATTGCGAAAGTGCTCACGTGATTTCATCTTGAAGAACAACCGACTGGTTGCCGTCCTGGCGTTCAGAGGGAGCGCATTCCAAAGGAAAAGGAGTGGATGAACCCAGAGCGGTGTGATATATCGTCGTTTTGTCTTTAGATGTCCTAAACGACTGAATAAAATGATTTGGGTGAAGTTTAGCATATGGGTAGACCATGCCTATTGGTTAGGATCATCATCATCTGCTTAGCGTTTTCCCAACTACATTGGGGTCGGCTTCCTGTCAAGCCGGATTTAGCTGAATACCAGTATTTTACGAGGAGCGGCTGCCTACCAGACTCTACAACCCATTAACTGGGTAACACGGTACTTCATGGCAAGACTGGAGTCAGATTTACTGGCTTCTGACTATCCGTAACGACTGCCAAAGATCTAGAAATGACAGCCGGTACCAACGGATTAACGTGCTTTCCGAGGTACGGAGGAAACTCGTTATGTTAAAACGGTCACCCATCCACAGACCAACCTTGGCAAGCGTTGCTTAACCTTGAAGATCGACCCGTGCGGCTGTTATTATCTAGCCACGAGCTCCTCTCTATTGATTAGGATATGTAACATAATTTTAATTACGTTTGTAGGTAGGTTTACACATACATAATTATAAACATATACGTTGTCGTCGGATAGTTTTCGTTTTTCACGTGGCTAAAGGCGCATGTGAAAGCTATACTATACATACTCGTTTATTCGTTTTAAATCGACTGTCCCAGACATGTGCGCATAACTCGACAAAATGTACTGTTTCTTTTTTTTCGTGATTTTGACGTTGCTCCCTTAGTAAAAGTTGTTCATAATATATATTATAAACATAATTGTACAATGACCCCTTTTCGGTTATAGCCTTTATTCTGTTACCCGTTGTTTATCTCAACAGGTAGACCCGATATCATCTATGTAGTGTAGGTAGTAGGTATGTATTACATATTTCTATTTCCAACTTCTTCTGAGACAACGTTATCGCATCACCTAAAAAGAACATTCTTCCTATTCCTGAAAAATAAATAAAGGTGGAGTAGGATTGTAGCTAGCTAGAATTTCCCAGTAGATACCCATGCACCCAGGTACCAGATAGGATTACATACGGTGACAAATAGCTAGTCGCGCGCACTGGATAACAAGATTCCACCCGCGCCCGTGGAACGCAGGCGATATGAAATTGTAGAATAGTGATATTGTCATTTATATCTAGGTAGGGTAGTCTGTAAGTATACGGATGGGAGAGAATTGTACGGAACTTTATTAATAGTGAAGATTTTGTAGAAGACTATCGTATATGTATTTACTGTTATATGGTTTTTGAAGTAAAAACTTCTTTAGCGGCGTTGTGCACTTTTTTGTGATGGGTAAAAAATGTCAAACTCGCGTCAGGACACGTGACTCTGATCGAAAATTCATAAGACGGTCACGTGTCCTGCAAACTTCTTTAGCGGCGTTGTGCACTTTTTTGTGATGGGTAAAAACAGTAAAACTAGCGTCAGTCAGGACACGTTACCTGATCGAAAAGTTCTCACTTCTGCCGGCACTCCCGGAGTGCAAACCTTTGAAGTTTTTTCTAAAAAGGATATCGCGTTTTCGGTTATTGAGTGGAAAAGGCTAAGTTATAGTGTTTCAGATTTGCAACAGTGAACTGCAGTGAGCCATTAAATTAAGCCAAATTATGTTGATGTTTTTAAGCTTATCAGTTTGTAAAATGATATCAGTTGCAGATTTGCCTGCTGAAACCTGTGTGATCCCTACATTGTTTGCAGTTTGTAAAGGATTCTTATTGCAACGATTTCCCCTGTTTCAGACTGTACATAGGTACCTAATTGTTTCCCATCCTAGATTGGGACGTAGTGTAATTAGCATTATGATTAGTTTGATAACTATTTAGATATTCACCCAAGTAGGTACATAAGGTGCCTATTAGGTAAATGCAACATGCAAAACATCGTCATATTTACATTCAAAATAGGTACTCTAACATTTCCTTAGTCTTTTGAGTTCCTTACCCAAGCAAATAAGCGGATACTTAGTCAAAGAACTGCTTTGTTAAATACCACGTTAGAGAGTAAATAAAGTATAAAATGCAGCAAATTGTATTTCAATCTAAGGTCCCGGACATTTTGAGGAGCTTACGCGGGTGCTTAGGCGGGCGCGACGTTAGTCAATCTGCCTAGCCGTTTCCGAACTACACAATCTTTAGCCAAACCGGATGCAACTGAGTACCAGTATTTTAAGAATAAGAATCTTTATTTTTTTTCTTAATTTAATTTTTATCAGAGTGTAAATAAAATATAAACTGCAACAAATAATAGTGTTTCAATCTAAGGTCCCGGTTACGGTGAGGAACTTACGCAAGTGCTTAGGTGGGCGTGACGTTATTGAGTCTGCCTAGCCTTTTCTGAACTATATCATCTTCCTAGCCTTTTCCAAACTATATTGGGGTCGGCTTCCAGTCAAACTGGATTTAGCTGAATACCAGTATTTTACGCGGAGCGGCTGCCTACCAGACCTCTACAACTCATTAACTGGGTAACACGGTACTTCATGGCAAGACTGGGGTCAGATTAACTAATAATAATAATAATACTTTATTGATACAAAACCTTACAATTGCTTAACATCTAGTTACAGTTCTCTATAAAATTAACGGGCTTCTGACTATCCGAAACGACTGCCAAAGATCAACAAATGACAGCCGGGACCAACGGCTAACGTGCTTTCCGAGGCACGAAAGAAACTCGGTATGTTAAGATAAGAGTCACCCATCCACAGACAAACCTTGGCAAGCGTTGCTTAACCTTGAAGATCGACCCGTGTAGCTGTTATTATCTAGCCGTTTCTGAACTACATGTTCTTTAGTATTTTATATGGATCATCTGCCTATCTGACCTCCACAACCCAACCCAGTAAACTACCTTTTGTCAAGGTTAGTTTCAGATTTCTCGGCTTCTTCATTACCGCTGTCAAAGATCTAAAATTGACAGCAAAGACCAATAGCTTAACGTCCTTTCCTAGGTTCGAGAGAATAAAAAAAAAAAAAAAAATCTATTAATAAACAATAATAAAAAATAAAATTATTATTAACTAGTTGACCCACGCAACTTCGTTTGCGTCACAATTTTCCTTACTGCTCCGCACCTATTAGTCTTAGCGTGATGATATGTAGCCTATAGCTTTCCTCGATAAAATTTCAAATCGGACCAGTAGTTCCTGAGATTAGCGCGTTCAAGTAAACAAACAAACTCTTCAGCTTTATATATTAGTATAAGATAATTATATTTTTTTATAATAATTGTCTGTACATCACCCAAAGGTGAAAATGCCAAGGCAATAAGTCCACCTCTGTACATTTATGTGCATGAAGTTTTAAATAAATCCCCATATTTTGAGATGGTCACCCATCCAGACGGAGCAACAGCGGAAAGCCTTGCTTGCCCTTTTTGAAATATCAAATATATCGCGAGGTCAGTGAGAAAATACGTAAAGATAAACTTGCAGTAAAGTACATGGAGCTTTCTCTAATATCCCTTCGTAGGTACGAACATCCCATAATTCAACCAGATACCAGAACAGTAAATTATGAACCGTTTTTCATTACTACAAAACGTGAAGGATTACGATAGAAATGAATTCGGGACAGCTTCATGTGTGTTATTGATATTAAGAAAGTCAATAAATGTATGTGGGTCAATGACCGTTATTGCACATTTATCTGGCGCCTACCATAGCCTCTACTGCCCGCTACAACAACTCGCCATGCACTACCCTGCTTTCGTTACCGCGCGTTCACTCTAGTCGAAACCTTAAATGTAACAGAAATAGCTTTTCTACCGTTTATCTCGTTATCTAGTTTTTTACTCAAAAGTGCAATTACTTTGCTTTAGCCAAGTGAAATCGACAGGGTATAAATACTAGAATTACACTCTTGAGAACAGTTTAACTACATAAACTAGGAGTGGATGCCAATATACAATAATACAAGTAGATTGGTTTTCTCCATGACGAAACGGGTACGGGTAGAACGTATCAATGGCCCTTTCAATAGTTTTACAATTATTATTTTGGTTGATATTTAGCTCGGGGGCCTTGTGGTTCAGATATACTCAAAGTGCTTACAAAGCTCTGCGTATACAACAATGCGCTCAGGGTGCTGTTGGGACTGCCACGCTTCTGCCTTGCGTCGGCAATGTTTGCCGATGCGCGCTGACAGCTTCGACGCAGTATGGCGCAAGAAATCTGCCTCGTTACTTCGCAGGTGGCGTGACAGTTCTAACATCTTTCTTCACTCGATAGCTGCCGGGCAGATAGCCTGCTTGTGCGGGCATTAGCCGATCGAACGAGGTCTGTTTTAGTTATTAAGTACCTACTAACATAGGCTAAAAGGTAATATCGTTACTAACACTGTGGACCGCAATTTTATTGTAGTCTGAATAAAAATAAATAAATTAAATTAGCTACCGTACACCATTTAGTGGTGCAGTTATTACGTTCTTACACACCTAAGCAAACTGACTGGTGCTCAGTGAAATGCCGCGCAATATGAAAAGTCAACCAATCGAACCTTTATTACTGAATACAGTAGATAGATACAATACATTTCCTGATCAGCGGTCAGGTCAGCGGAAAGACGCTACATGCACCTACACTGAAGATCCTACCAATGAAAACTGTCTTAACTGCGGGCGACTCGAGTGCGATGTCTGTTTAAAGTATTTAAGTGGGTATATAATAAATAGGTCGATAATCACACGACTTGTTAAACTAGTAGTAGTAGTAGCAGCAATGACAGACAGGCAAGGCAACGAAAATCTGCCTCAATTATTCAAAATTCCTACTAACCCAATTAACAATACCTACTAGACTAAACCAATTCAACATTAGGGATGCCACCCACAATTTGAACGTTTATAATTTTATACAGACCGGTGGCCCGCCGTATTGCATTTAGTATGCGCGTCACAGTCCTTCGAGCCGGATTGTGGCACCCCTAATCATGGGCTCTTGTCCGACCAATAACAGTACAATTCATTCGTTAGTCTATTTGAGGCTATTGATATTTTAAATTGAATAAATTTTTAATGAAGGAGTTTAGATCTATCAAAGTTTTATAATTTGATTTTTAGAAAATTTTAATGAAATAGATTGGTAGGAAATGCATTGTGATAAAATAAGATCGACTGTGCGCGGTTACGTTCGAACTGTTCGATGTGAATTTTACAGAGGTATGATCCGAAATTAAGACTTTCTAGGAAATCGAGAAATTACTCTTAGAACTGCCGGCACTGAAGGTCTCTAAAGTTAGGTTCGTTAGGTCAATTAAATACTTCGTGGGAGTCAAACTTCCAAGTAGGTATTGCTAATAACAATTGGTTGCCAAACTTCTCATTAATAATTTCAACACTGCATAGATTGTGATTTGTGGCCTTTTTGAAGATCAATCAACTAAGAGACCGTCTTCACGAGCGATAGAATCGCGGTGACTTGACGTTTTTTCATACATCGAATCGCCGCGATAATATCGATGTGTAGACACGTTCATAGAGTTGTTTAATATAGAAATACGTGGCGCGGACGATAATATCGCCGCGATCCTCTCGCTCGTGGAGACGGTCCATTAGGTAAGCTTAGTTTAGAAGGAAGAAATAGACATAAAGGGATGTCGTAATACAAACCGAACATCAACGCATCTCGAACGTTTTTGTCAAATATCATGTAACGTATATTATTACGCGAATCGAATGACACCTCAATCATTAATGATTGATTGAATCTGTCCAGCCGTTTAGGCTAAACGGTGACATACAAATAAAATACTTACATCACAACTTTGTATACACATACATAGGTACTCCCGAAAACACATAACCCTTCTTTCAAGGGCAGTCGGGTAAAAAGGACACTATCAGGTTACAAAAACAACCTATCTATATTTAAACAAACTACTTAAGAATCTCAGTTACGATAAATCTTCCTGGATTAGTTTAAATTAAAACAACGGTATCTTGTTCCGATCTATTCATAGTGGCTTGTTGATAGGAATTTCATTAAAATACCTGTAAATTACAATTCAGTGATTTGTGCAGCGATCGGGCCAATTAAAATCTATTGGAGATATATTGCAACTGTGCCGGTAACTAATCAATGTGTTAAGAATTACTTTTGTTTGTTCATTTTACTATGTTTCTATTGTTATTACAAAAAACCGGTTATGTGCTTGTCAGGCCCCGCGCAGTGTAAGGTTCCGTAGTTGCACGTCACATTTGCCGACTTTCCAAGTACATTTTACAGGTTGGTCAACTATTACTCGTCAACTGTCCTGCCTACTTACCTGCGATAGTTTTCCTTTTAAATCATCAATATATATAAAAATCTTCTGTTACTAACTGATTGAGTGACTGACAAACAACTCACAGCCGAAACAACCGATCGTAGAAAGCTGAAGTTTGGCATGTTCTTTGGGGAGTGTAACGGCGCCTTCAAATTAGTCGCTTAGTGCCGCGCTGCTGACGCGCTGCAGCTGCGCGGCACTTTGCGTTTGTTGATTGTATGGATTAACAAAGCAGCGCGCAGTCGCGCTGTTGCCGCGCGGCACTTAGCGACTAACTTGAAGGCGCCATAAGAGAGCACTGAGAGAGGATTTCCTGAAATTCTTACGGGAACGGGAAAAACGGGACATGCGCGTACTAAGTCGCGAGCAAAATTTAGTTCGTTATATTATATTTCGCAAACGGATCCTTGGATGGAAAAATGATTTCCGATGCGATAGAAGATACAAAAGTCACTTTTCGTGTAGATACACATTTTTTTTTTAAGATTTCATTTTACCACTTTGTCGGTGTGATAAATATGTATACCCATACCAAATTTCAACTTTCTAGTGCTGAGCGTTTCTGAGCTAAACAGACAGACAGACGGACATGGCTAAACTATAAGGCTTCCTTGTTGACTACGGAACCCTAAAAACGATTTGAAAGCAAAGTAACTTACCATTATATTCTACTTTATATTTTATTTAATGCTAGTTTGTGTTTTATTTAAGACTTCAATGTTTAAAAGAAATACTATAAAAACCCTGATTTATTTACGTAATCTTCTTCTTCGTCGTTTCACCCTTGACAGTGGTCGTTGTCGTCTTTAAGCTTGTGTAGCATGCTTGACAATCCGTCGCCACTCTTCACGCACATTTGCCTTTCTGGTGCAATCATACAAGAGACCATTGTCTAATGCCACCATAATTTGGTCGGTCCATCGCATAGTGCCACGTGCTCATTTGCCTTCAACGTTTCCTTGTCCTTACGTAATGCCGGAAACAAATCCACGAATTTGATTTTTAGAAAAATCTAATCCACGAATTTCATTTTAAATAAAACTCCCATTATCTGTCAATCAATATCTACTCAAAATAATTGTGATTTTACGCAAAACCGATGCGCTCCACCGAACTACAAAATTCCCTTATCTATGAGCCCCCGATGGACACTGACACAGGAAGGTATAATAATACAGAATTAATTTATATGCTAATTGCTGGCCAGAGTGCCACTGAAATTTTCCGATTGGGAAATTAATCGAAACGACCACCGTACCGTTGTTTTAAGGATCAATAGAATTAAAATGGAATGTGAACAACTAATAATAGTTTAGATATTAGTTTTCGGGTGTTTGTGAAGTTTTTTTTTTAAGTCTGTACTGTTCCAATGCTGGGCAAAGGCCTCTCACATATCCTTCCAGACACTCTTCTCCTGCGTCGCCTCGAACCAGCCCTTGCGAGCGTGTGAGCGTCCAGGTCATCCCGCCACCGCTTTCTGAGCCGGCTTTGGCGACGCCGTCCGTCCCCTAGCGCCCATTGCGTCAAGATTTTTGCCCAGCGGTTATCATGCACACGGCCTACGTAAAGTTTTACAGTGTTATTTATTTCTTTAAACTTTTTTTAATTCATTCATTCATCATTTTAGCGAAAAACGTTCGCTGCTAGACACCAGCCTCCCTAAAAGGTAGCCACATCGACCGGATCTGTGCTTCTCGCCAATAGTGGATACCTGCATTCTCACCAGTTCATCGGAGTTTCATGTGGACTAATAGCGATCTATGCAAATGGGTAAAGTGTAAATAAACTTTCTAATAGGTATTTATGCTATGTATAAATTTCGCCAAGTATTTTCCAATGTTTAGAACTTCAACCTTTTAGGTACTCAGAGCCACTTGTGAAAAGTTTTAGCAGGCTTTCCTATTTAAACTTAGGTATCTAAATGCTGGTTAATATGAAAAGGTTTGCTAACCAATAACACCCAAATGACGTGCTACAATATTTCTACAACAAAAAAAAGCACTACGCTCAAAGCTTACGAGACCGAAGGAAAGCCTCGTTAAAAAACAATTTCCCAGCTTGTCGCAGAAAGGCAAATGAGATTAAAACGTTCACAAAGGCAATTAATCTGCATCTAGACGAGACGTTTCCCTAATTACAGGTGAGGATTCCTAGAATACTTCCCCTGTAGCAATTTGTATCAAGCAACATTGCAGATGACGACCATATTTCAGGACGTATGCAGAAAGGCAATATTTTAACTCCAGGGAACGGAATTTAGTTGCGTAATTTGTCTCTGCTTCACTGCAAATGCCGGAGATGTAGAATCTCATGTAAACGCCACACGTTGCAACTTTTGTTCAAGATGTTATTTCATATGGGTTTCGTTATGTCATTTAGGCTAATGGGATTTTGGTTGCATGTTTTACATATGGACGGCAGTTTGGTATGTAATAAAACGGGGAAGAACAGTCTACAACAATGTGTTCTGTATTAAACTGCGATTTCACCTAAACCTTGTATGTTCTAGCTTCTAGCGAAAAGCTTCTGGTTTCCAGGCAGTTACATATACAGAAGCCGGAATAAATACTTACATCCTACGATATCTTCTTCTTATCGTGTAGGCATTAAGGTCTAACGACCCCAAACAACTTAGTGTCAGAGTTTCTTAACCGCCTCAAGGGCCTCTGACATGGTTTATTTGACGACCGCCATTTGGTGGCCGGGACGACCGACTTATACATGCTTTACGAAACACGGAATCTACTTTGAATCAGACAATCAGGTGATTCAAGCTTGCCATATCCTAGCCAATCTGGAAACAACTTTACAAATTATGCTTCCTGTGGTAATCGAACCTACGACCACCGGGTCACATGGCCCACGATGTTAATAAACACAACATAATTTTGTGGTAGGTAATGTTGGTATTCCGGTTAATCTAAATTCTTACCTAAATCTACTTAACAATCAAGCCAGGTACCCATCATCATCTGCCTAGCCTTTTCCCAACTATATTGGCGTCGGCTTCCAGTCAAACCGGATTCAGCTGAATACCAGTATTTTACGAAGAGCGGCTGTCTACCAGACCTCCACAACCCATTAACATTAACACGGTATTTCTTGGCAAGACTAGAGTCAGATTTACTGGCTTCTGACAATCCGTAATGACTGCCAAAGTTCTACAAATGACAGCCGGGACCAACGTGCTTTAACGTGCTTTCCGAGGCACGGAGGAAACTCGGTATGTAAAGATGGTCACCCATCTACAGACCAACCTTGGCAAGCGTTGCTTAACCTTGAAGATCGACCCGTGCGGCTGTTATAATCTAACCAAGAGCTCCAAGCCAGGTACTGATTCAATTAAAAACATCCCAGCAGAAAATCTCTTAAAAACTGCAGGAAAAACCGAACATTTTCCGTTACACAATTTTTCTTTGTTCATCGCCGTTACTGCAGTGTCGCCGACGACATGACGTCACAGCGCCAGTGCCAATCAGCGTCCCTTATTAAGATAAATGATGGTCGCCCTAACGTAAGGGATGTCGGGCCCACGTTAAATGTTTGGTGAACTTAAGTGACACTGTGGTGATCGTCTGTATGGTCACTAGAGAGGCGGATTTGATGGGTTTCGTCACGAATAAGAACGGTTGTTTAGGAGATTTATCTATTTAATGAAGTTAGTTTTAGACGCCTTAGGCTCTGCCTAAACACTGGTGTCTCCATTTTCATGTAATTTTTGCATGGCGTACGATAACAAGTACCTAGTTATTTCTATGTTATTTAGTAACACTATGCCAAAATTAAATATAAGCCTTGTTGGATCTTAGAAAACAAGCATAATTATCGTACCTACTCTTTATGTATTTTTTTTTTAATTTGTTAGAAATTATGATTGAACTGGCATTGGAGAATTCTTCTAATTGTTTATCTAATTTATACATTGTGTTCGCAGTTCGCATAATATCGAACAAGTAAACAGGCTGATTTAGAGCTGACCTGAGATTTCTTGACTTACAAAAATCTTAAACATAAAATAAATTCTTGTATACGATTTTATTTGGATGCGAAATATTTCTGACCACTTCTCCAAACCAATATACCAAACACAAACGATCGGTGTTTTTGTCAGACGCACTTCCTGCATTCTGGCAAAAGAATAGGGGAGCTTTTGACCATCGCCATACGAGTATTGTTAATAGACTATTGTTAGCTCCAACACGTATCTATGAAAACATTACAGCACTCTGCTGGCAGATTCGGTTAACGAAAGCTATCATACCTACCTACTCTCCCAGGACGTAGATACGCGAGGAACTTCATCCAAGGTAATTACTACCTCCTTCAACTTGTGCTCCGGTACGCGGTTCGAAATTAACTGAAAAATGGGAATTAAGTAAGTACTAAATTTTTTTTACATGTCTTCAGATTTACGGGATGTATTTATTAGAAGGACAATCAAGCGGGTAACGTAAGCCTCACCATTGTGCCGTTTGACATAATATCTAAGAGGATGTAAAGGTTTTTTTAGGTAATGCTAAAGGATAAGATACGGTTTCCGAAAGCTATCATACTCTCCCAAGACGCCGCGACGGCGACGTAGACGTAGACGCGAGAAATTTCATCCAAGGTAATTGCTATCTCCTTCCTTCAACTTATGCCCTGGTACGTAGTTCGAAATTAACTGAAAAATGTTCATAACTCTTTAGGAAGTACTATAAAAGTTTTGTATATGACATGATATTTTAAGGGATGTGCTTATTAGAAGGGCAATCAAGCGGGTAACGTAAGCCTCTCTTATTGATTTACGAGTATTTTTCCCCGTACCGTACCGTATTTTACCAATAGGTTCCGGAAAGCTACCATACAAGTTTATTTAGTCCAGACAGACAGACGCCTAAGAAACTTCATCCGAGCTAATTACTACTTTCTACCTTCAACTTGTGCCCTGGAACGCGGTTCGAAAGGAACTGTAATATTTTCATTGTTAATTTACATACACGCATCTACATAGGCACATGTGCATATATTGAGATTTCAGCACTGTAGGTACTCATGAGACGGGCAATCAAGCGGGTAATGTAGTGTAAGCCTATCTAATATGCCGCTTGACATTGAAGGGGTTTTGGAGAATGAGACATTTTCACGTTAAATAAAGGATTTTCAGGCTATGCAGATGAATGTCCTTGTGAAAAGACAACGATTTTATAGGAAGATATCTATATATTTGATAGGCTTCCATTTGACCATTAATAGCAGACGATGATGCGGTCGATAATGTATTGTAGGTACTGTATGCTCACTTTAATACAAGCTATTTACCCTTGTTTTGAAAATCCCCAGGAAACGCAACCTACGGATGTCCCGTTTTTGTTGACAATATCTACCTACCCTAAGACCTGTCAAAGGTACCTTAGTTAGTATTTTATATAATTAACGATAAAAACCTCAGGTCACCTTTGCCCTGTGGTTTAGGCTGTGCGTTTTTAAGCTATTGCATAGCTTCTATCGCGGGCCTTGAGCGTGGAGACCGAACCCAGAAATTCCGTAACACCCCCCACTCCGACCGGCACAGCGGTGATACTTTTTAGTTTTACTTTTTACTTTTTTTAGCTCAAAGTGTAACTTGAATTAATATCAAAGAAAAAAAAACAAAGAAAAAAAAAATACAAAAAATGCTATATAATTATGCAATAGCTTTACCGCGGCAGTCTCCGAGTGCCAGACGTCTTTTTTTTGTTCGTCGGCTTTCGAAACTGTTTTTTTTTACTATTGACAGGTACGCGTTTGACCACCATCTCACCTGATGGTAAGCGATGATGTGGTCGAAGATTGAGCACGCTTGCCTAGAAGTAACCTATTCACTCTTGACTTAAGGACTCCCAAGTTGTTTTTAAAAGTACCACTAATTATTCGTATACATAATTTACCGCAACTTCAAAAATTAATGTATTCTCCGACTGTCTCGAGAATCGGTAACTGACTTGAATTAATCATCGTGCTCAATTATTCTTCAGACGTCAGCAAGGTTTTGATTTGTGATCGAGTGGAATTTAGATAATTATTCCGAGGTTGACCTTATTTATCTATTCATTGGAATTGCTTAGCCAGCTTTAAAATCATGATTTCGTTTTTATTTTTAGGACATATCTCGTACCAAGTGCATTCGTGCTTCGGCAAGTATGTTTGTCCTGGTGGTCATGTGTTCTAAATCCGAAACTACAAGGAATACTTATCGAAAAACAATAAAAGGAGTCTGGAGCACGATTTTTTATGAAAACTGAAACTGCTTAAGTACTGGATTTTTGAAAAATCGGTATTCCTAGCTAGGAATCGAACCGGTTGTTTTTGAAAAAAAAACCATACCTGTAGATATTATTACACCATTTGAAATTGTCGCTAATAAGGACCAAATTCTAGGAAGTAATAACATTATGGCAGACTTTAAGGAAATGCCCATTTTTAAGAAAACACTTTGCGCAGTCGGTACATAACACTTTGAGGGAGATATTATATGTGGTTTATGCACAAAAAACAGGAAATAAAATTACAAAATCGTAAAACAAATGGGAGTCATCTTACAATATTGAATACTCGTAAGGAACTACAATATGGCCCCTCACTCTTCACTCAGCTCCAAGAGGGAGAGTAAAGAGTATTTCCAATTAAAGCCTTATGTTACTCAGTTGTCAGTAATTTGGGTAATTTGTGCTTAGCCAAGTTTTCGTTGTTCATCGGGATTACAAGTCTATGTATAGGCTAGGTACCTACTATATGTATCGGTTTTTGAAATGGGTTCGACTTTCTATGTTTTATCTTGTTGGCACACCGAGTATTACATTCAGTAATACCCATTGGCATAATATTATGCGCAAGTTGTTTAGTATTAACCTACCTAAGCAGTTATGACTGCCTCGATTATCTACTTGTAACAAGCGCTAGCAGGTTCGATTTCTGGGCTGGTAAAGTTTTACAGCGTTTTTCAATCTGAACTTCTCATTAGCAGAAAGAAGGGACTGGATTTGTGCCAATAGGCTCGCCCCCTATTAGACGGAACCTCTGCTTAACTCAGGATTTCTGGATAAATAACGAGTTGTGTTCTTATATTCTTAATAATTACTTCTAAAAATAACTTTGAAACCACATAGCCACATTATGGCATATCGTTATGGGTACCTCATTATTACCACTACTAGGCACGTAATGTGGATGGTTTTATCTATTTATGTGCATGAATCAGTAGTCAGCTTCATTCACAGACTCCAAAATGCTTTGTAAAGTGCTTGTAGGTTGTATGAGCAGGTATCATACAATAAACACTTATACTAAACTATAACTCTTATAATAAACACTTTAACAGTGTGGACTTATTTATTGGCTCTAAGAATGATTTCAAAAAACGGGTTTTGCTTGATTTATTATCAAAATAGGCTATTTATTTAACTCATCAAAATTATACTACGATTAAATGGCTGGTTATTTAATTTAATTGGTATATTTTAATTTCTATATATATTGTATTTTTCTTCATATATATATATATATATATAAATGTTTATGTATTTGCATATGTTATTCTGTAATTATATTTATTTATTATATCTTAAATAAACTTACTCGTATCTCTTCAAAGTTGCCCAATAATTTTTAATGTTGTTAGGTTAATCTTAGTTAGTCTAAATAGCATATCCATCCACCCTGTGTATCTGCCGTGGATAACTATTATTGGCTAGTCATGTAATCCTAGATAAGTACCTAGTTAAGTTTTGGAAGCTGTTGTTATCCCTAATAATAAATAAATAAATAAACCTACGAGGGCCTATACCTACCTACCCAGGTAAGGAAAGGACCTACCTACCTCTGCAATATCGCTGTTTTTAAATTTCATGATACAGATCAGAGCGAGTGGTACGAGTGTTCCAGTTCTGCACTTCTGGCGTTATTGCCCAAGTTTCGAGAGTTTGCCCATATTTTCTTTGAAAAATTCGCACAGCTACTCGTAAACTTTAGCAATTTTCAATGAGAGCATCATTTTGAGTAGCAAAACACTGAAAACACGTTATTTTACGAGCATATATCGTGTTCATGGAGTAATTTAGCGGATGCTGTGGCATTCAGTCTGTGACGAATAGCTGCATTGTGTTCTAGCGTTTGTGCTTTGTTTGATGGCGAAAAGTTTGTCTGTAAACATTGGGCTTTCCATGGACACTGTTATTGTTAACGACAATCTGCCTTAGGTACAGTCAACAAAGCTATTAGGTGTGCAAGCAGCTAACTTGCAACTACTTTTAAACAATGTTCTGAGTGTGCTGAGTAGATAATTATTGTACAACACACTCGTAAGTATGTCAAAAGCTTAAAAAATTATAATGCACACATTAGAAATAAACATTGTCAGTGCTGTGGAAAAATTAACACTTTGCCTGTATACTTACAGAATAGTTTTGTTGACTGTAGGTAGGTACCTACCCACAAGGGTAGTTCGGTACCTAGTCTTTATGTAACTGAAAAGAGAACGTTATCGACACTCATTAGGTATATTCAGTGATCACAATATGAAATGGTATCATATAGGAATCTGTTCAAAATATGTGGATACCATCATCTATTAGGTATTTAGAACGTGTAGGGGATTTTTTTTCGAGTGTAGATACGTAGTATTTATGTTTGTATACCAACTCGTACGGTCTATGTTTTTTAACACACCCAGCATTCCAGACGTCTGAATACAAATTAAGTTAACTACTTATGTAGGTAACTATCATTAGATGCGTCTTAGGTAGTGAGTTTAGGGAAGTGAAGTCATAACTAAGTAGGTACTTACCTACCTATCTATTTTATGTGACTTAGTCTTTGTCGTTGGTGTTTATGCTCAATACTTCAGAGGTGACATTGACAAAGTTGATACCTACTTACCTACCTACCTAGCTTGAACTTAATCCAGAAATCGAGTGAACCTAAGTAACCTACCTACGTCTTACTTAGCCTACACACTAACTCATAAGCTTCAATGTAGCTGAGTAGCACCACTAGGTAGGTATAAAACTTACAAAATTGAGTTTACCTCCAAAACTAGGTCTCTATTCACAAACTAGTGTTTGCCCTTGTATTAATGCTCAAGCTGTTCCAGTGGCGAGAGAACTAATCGACCCCTTGAGAGGCAGTGGACGAACACTTTGGACACCGGGGAAGCCGGGCTAACATCGCAATCCACTCGGCTAGCCTGCGACACACTTCAACGTTTAATTGACAGGCGTTTGATGATTGATTGGAGCTGTAGGTGCGATTGTGTGCGTAGTCCTAGCGGAAAAGTGTCGTTTTTTTAATTTCAATTTAGCAGATATTTAGTGTATGACGTCCAGTAATTGTGTATGGTAAGTACGAATTTGTGCATCCAACCATTAGGGAGTTATTCAACAAAAACAGTTTTCGGAACTTTTTTTTTCTATGGGCGAACAAGAAAAACATACCTAAGTACATACAATAATTACGACTCCCCAATGGTTGGATCCATTAATTCGTACTTACCATAGGTACACAATTACAGGACGTCATACACTAAATATCTGCTGAACTGAAATTAAAAAAAACGACACTTTTCCGCTGGGACTACGCACACTGTGCGATTTAGATTGTTTGTGTTAGTAATTCCGTTAACTTAGTGAATACTCAGGTACTTGGGTAGGCATTTATCCACATCTACCCAAACAAAAACAATTAGCCTAATTAGATCACGTCTAACTAAATCAAACATTCGATCTTTTTACATGATGAAACGTAAACACCCAGATATCTTATTTGTTTACCTAAACCGACTAAGTAGGTAGGTATTATTTTGATGTTTACGAGAAAGTCTTAGGAACTAATTACTTACTTACTTTTAAAACCTAGGTTAGGTAGGTACCTACTCCTATGGCAAAAATGCAAGATCAAAATATGATGACATTCTTGTAACCCTCTGCGATTCTTACACAGCTTACCTACTAATTTAATTACTACGGGGGCATTTATCTTTGCTGCAGGTCTATAAAATGTTGCCTACCATTTTGGCTACCTACATATAGGAACATTAATTGACGTGTTTCAAGTAGGTACCTACTTACCTAAAAAAGACGCACACACCGACAGATTTTTGTTTCTGTATGTAAGTAGGTGTTATTCTTTCAGATTCATTCAAATTCACCCCTCGATTGTGTCCCACTCCTCCGCACCTACACCCGTACCCACCTTCAAGCGAAGAAAAAACTTGTCACTCAAAAAGTTTTCAAGTCAGTCGCACGTCGAAAACATTTTGCATTACAAGACTCCTTTGATTATTGGGTAAATCGAATTTCAGAAGTTTTGATTTAGGTTCTTACCTACCTGCCTTAAGAAGGTACAGTAGGTAGGTAAGCAGATAATTTAGGTAAGTACCTAAACCTACTTCCTCTTACCAATACTTCTGTAAGATATTTAAGTTACCTAAGTAGGTCTGGAACCCAAATGAGCGGGCGTGATCGACTGGAACGGGGGTGTGATGGGGTAGGTCTATCCTTCTTCTAATCTTTCGACGTGAACTGTGACCACCCGAGTGCGTCCAGCCGCGCTGACGTCCTGTACCGGGGGTACTGAGGTTCTCCGTACCACGCGTGCAACGTTCTTCTTTCTTGCTATTTACTTGCTGTCTTCGGGGTAGATTGGGGTGAGGGATGTATGCTTACCAGGAATAAATAAGATGCAGGAATTTTGACAACACTGCAGGTAGCGGCTTAAGGGAAAATTCGCGACTATTTTGCTTCTAGTTAAAAATTCTATATTTGTTCTGCCGGTGACTACGAATTTCTATTTTCTATATGTTTACTATCGTACTATGTTACTTTACCGAAACGAGGCCCAAAAACCACTGTTTCAGTTTATTTTTAACTGTAATTTTAACTATTACTGTAGTACATTCTTGGCTATATCTAGGTCTATTTTAGGTCTGGATAGGGGTTGATGCACCTCTCTGTAAATCCTCCGAAATTCCCCATCGAATGGGGTGAAAATCAACCCTTCAACCCTGCCCACTAGTGGGCTTGTTGCATTTAACTATCGAAACTATCTACAAGTGTGAACGTGTCTACTATTAAGGGTTGACTTTCCGAAAAACTGTGCCCCATGGGCTACTATACTATATATCATAGGGTAGGTGCATCATCCCTCTAGGTGCATCATCCCTCTATTCCCCTTGATCCCTCTCACACCTCGCTCACTGTTCGAATACTCAGCCTGTCGGCTAGGCATGACTGGTCATCAACCGATCACCATCATCTCCGCCTACTACCCACCGCCCTCGACTTCGTCTCCTACGCCTGACGACCCCATCGCGTTCGCTAGCGAATTCACCACCCTCTTTGGCTTGAGTGACTCCGTTATTTTAGCGGGTGACCTCAATGCCAAACATCCCGCGTGGAATTGCAACACTGCAAATGCCATAGGCAGGGTAGTGTACAACCTAGGGGAAACCCTAAACTATGAAGTCATCGCTCCGATGACTCCCACTCACTTTCCTCACGATCCCAACCAGAATCCCGATGTCCTTGATGTGGCGTTGCTGAAGCATGTACACCTCCGTTTGCAATCTATAGAAACGCTACACGAACTCAATTCCGACCACCGTCCAGTGATCATGCACCTAGGCTCCCGCTCGGGTCAGCTCGACCCCGACCAGCCTCCCCCGTCTCAAGTGATCACCGACTGGAGGAAAGTAAGCGAAAGGCTGAATCTACAACGTCGCCTCACCTAAACGCTATCCCCGATCATATTGTCTCAGTCGCTGACACGACGGCGGCGATCGACTTGCTTACGGATCACGTACAATCCGTCCTGAACGAATGTTCAAGGGAAATTCCAGTGGTGGAAGACCATCGCTGGAAGCTCCCGGACGATGTACGGAGTCTGATAACCGAGAAGAACGCAGCCATCCGTGCGTATAGTTCTTTTCCTTGCGACGCGAACAAAGCTCACATGCGTAACTTGCAGCGTGCTGTGAGGAAACGCACTTCTGAGCTGCGTTCCGCGCGCTGGGACAAGACGCTAAGCGAACTCGAGCCCACCCACCTCGCCTTTTGGCAACTTCAGAGGAAGTTACGATCCAAAGATGAGGCCACCATGCCCCCTCTCATCCGCCCCGACAAGAGTGTCGCATTCGACAACTCTGATAAAGTGGAATGTCTGGCCGACAGCCTAGAGTCCCAATGCTCTCCCAGCTCTCAACCAGTAGACAAAGCTCACCTCGATATGGTGGATGCCGAAGTCGAACGTAGAGCTTCCCTCCCACCAGTCGAAGATCCTGATGATCCTCTACACCCTGTCACTTCCGAAGAGGTGGAGGATATCATCAAAAGGCTTCAGCCTAGGAAAGCCCCTGGTTCCGACGGCATCACCAACAAGGTGTTCAAACTCTTCCCCGCTCAACTCATATTTATTGTATTAGTGCTAATGACTGCCATCTTCAATGGCGCATTAAGCAATAACATGTTCTCCCAAGCATAGAAACAGGCCACTGTTATCGGTATCTCCAAACCAGGCAAGCCCAAGTCTGATACCGCCAGTTACCGTCCCATCAGTCTACTCAACGTTCTCGGTAAAATCTACGAGAGGCTTATTTACAAGCGGCTCAAAGATTTTGCCGAAGGAAAGAGTCTTATCCCTGACGAGCAGTTTGGTTTTCGAACCGAACACTCGTGCATCCAACAAGTCCACCGCATCGTCGAACACCTAAGCGCTGGCTTCCAGCGCGGCTCGATGACAGGTGCCTTGTTCTTTGACATAGCGAAAGCATTTGACAAAGTCTGGCACAATGGCTTAATTTACAAGCTATACCAACTCGGCGTGCCTGACCGCCTCGTGCTTATCTTGCGAGACTTTTTGTCAAACCGCACCTTTCGCTATCGAATCGAGGGTGCACTCTCGTCCCCTCATCCCATCCGAGCAGGAGTCCCCCAGGGCTCAGTGCTATCCCCCCTAATCTTTACGCTGTTTACCAGCGATATCCCCAAGAGTAACAAGGCCCAGTTGGCCCTTTTCGCTGATGACACGGCCATGTACTATACTGATCGCGACCCTGACTCTATCGCTCGCACTCTCCAAACTTACGCAAACATCTTGGGCAGATGGTTCAGAAAGTGGAGAATAGAGGTAAACCCCGATAAGAGTCAAGCGGTTTTGTTTTCGAAACCGCGGTATAAGCCCCGTTCACCCCGTCCAATCACCACGTATGGCAAGCCGATCCCTTGGGAAAAGCAAGCCAAATACTTGGAGCTCATCCTGGACAGACACCTAACCTTCGCTGAGCACATAAGGCAGGCCCGATCACGCGCCGCCTTCGCCCAGTGTAGGCTTCACTTTATCACGACTGCCCGCAGCAAATTGTCACTCAAGTGCAAATTGCGACTGTACACCGCGGTCATCCGTCCCATCATGACGTGCGCTGTCTTTGCACACGCAAAGTCTCGTCACCTCCATAGGATGCAGACGCTCCAAAACCGTTTCCTCCGCAAGATCCCTACTATGTCCGCAATGAGACTCTCCACGTAGATCTCAAACTGCCCACCACACAGCAGTTCATGAAACGCATTACAAAGCGTTTCTTCGATACTGCTGTCAAACACCGCAACCCTCTTATCGCATCGGCCGCCCGATACGAACCCTCCCGCATCTCAAAGATCCGCCGTCCGAGGCACACTTTAACCACCCCAGATGACTCTACCACTCTCTTACAGGAAAGTCGTAAAGCAACAAGTACAGTCTGCCGGCAACATTATCTGACCCAGCCTAAAAACAAACGAATTTGGACCCTCTGACAGTAACATTAAGGTTTATTCAATTTATACGAGCATAACGGACAAGTGCTCGAGGACTTGATGAACAAATACAATAATAATACAGACACGCAAATTTGATCTTTAAAACGTTAGCATTAGGTTTTAAGTTATAACTACTTGTTATAATATAATTAGTGTAATAGCTTGTTTTAATAATTTTAATAATTTTCAAGTAATTCTGATCTCGTGGTCTGTGTATAAGACTGAGAAAAACAAGTTGCGAGATCAAATTCTGCGACGAACATGTTGTTTTGCTTTCAATTAAGAATTTATTCCAAAACTATTTCTTGTATTATTGTAAAGAACTATAGACGGATAACCTTCAAATATAAACTTTCTAAAATGGTAATATTTTCGCATAACTTGTAATAAGTGGGTAGTTAAAAAATAAATATTTGTATTCATTATAAAACTGGTATTCAAATGCTACTAAGGGTATGCAGTGAATACGCGCAAACATATTTTACCTTGCCTTACTAAATTGCAAAAACAACGTCTCTTTACAATTTTTTTATTTCTATTTTATAGGTTGTTTTTTTATTATGTTGTCTCAATGGAGTGATTATTTAAAATACAAAATAATCTATTTGCACGAGGAGAAGGTTGGCTGCTTGTGTTGTGCAAGAATAAACTTTATGAAAGTATACTATATGGTTCAAATTGTTTAGAATATTGCGTCTAGAAATTACAACTAAGATCAAATTTTAATGCGCCTTATAAGAGTTCAGTTGGTCTTGCGGTCACTAAGGTAGTGCGATGTTCATCGTTATCTACGTTCGAACCAAGTTTAACCTAAATATAGCTTTTTGCTCAGCTGTTTTTTTTTTTAATTATTTCATAACATTTATTTTACATTTCTTTAATGGACGACGTAGGGTCTTGTCTTTTTAAAAGGGCAGTTTGTATAGAATTAAAACTAAACAATTGCAAGATAAAAATGTTTATTATTTCATTAAAACACTTAGTTAAGATAAAGTAAGTAAATGCTCATATATTTCCAAATTAATATACATTTTATATTAGTATGCCATAATCAAATCTAACCATTTATAAACATTAAAAAAGGTGTGCTTATGCTTAAATGTTTGTTATCGAGAAAACAATTCTTCTGTGAAAAGCTTTACAGATTTATAGCTGCCTATATGTAGTGAATAAACATGTTATATAAATAGAGAAATCTATTTATAACAATAACATCACCACATAATCAGCAACATTTTAATGGTTTAACAGTCAATCCATTGAGCATTTACTTACATGGTGTGTTTAAAAATGCCTAGACACTAGATTAATTAGTAGCGGATTGACGCACCGTCCCCTGCTATAACTTGCTGTAAGCGGCTACGCATACCGCGCACCATATTCCAACACAAATCTTTGCCTCTCATGTGCTCCCAAGTCGATGTCACGATCTCAGCCAAGTTGTGTTTGTTTCGCACTTCCGTTGTGTCCCAATTTAAAACCATTTGACCCCATAGATTTTCTATAGGGTTCAAATCAGGACTTTTAGAGGGCCAATTAATAACTGTCACACCTTTTTGAGCAGCTAACCAATCCTGCACAATGCCTGCACGGTGGATGGAGCAGTTATCGTGCATGAAATAAATATGTGAAGTTGGATAGGCAATTCGCACAGTCGGCGGCAGCATGACGTCACGCAGAATCTCCAAATACAACTACTACTATTAAACCTACCACCAACTTCCACCAATTCACCAGGTCCCATAGACGACATCCAGCCCCAGTAGCCCAGGGTTATTCTACCGCTGGTTCTACAAGGTAGCAAGCATTTCTCATTGTAGCGTTCTCCTTTCCTTCGCCATAAGATTTTACGTCCATCTTTGTCCGATTTAAATGATTTTTCATCAGTGAAGATCACAACATTTTCTTCCCAATTAAAATTTAAATATTCCTGGCCAAAACGGACCCTTTCTTCGCGATGAGCAGGTGTTAATGCATTTTTCAGTGCCGGTTTATAATTCCTTATCCCAGCAGCGTGTAAATGCCTTCTCACTGTTTCTACTGAAATATTGTGGTTTATTGCGGTTACACGAATGGGCAAAAATGGATTATCAACATGGCTTGAAACAATAGCCCGGTGGCGTTCGAATTCGGGACTATACTTGATGCCTTTTACTCTTGGACGAATCCGCTGAATATTTCCATTGTCTTCATAACGTCTTCGCCATAGCCTGACCGTATTTCTCTAAAACAAAAAAAAACATTTTTGGAACCGTGTATGTAACTTGTAAGGAGTAAACTACGAGTTAATCACAATCAATAAAATAAAATAGGTATAAAAAAACACTTACTGCTATATTAAGTCGACGACCAATCTCTCTAATTCCAACATTCTGCTCACGTAAAAATATGATTTTATGTTTGGTATAGTCATCAAGTTGCGACATGATGCTTTTTTACACCAAATTGCTAACGAGTTATGTGGAACGATTTACAAATGTGTGTGCGCAGTCACTGCTATTAATCGTAGTGTAACTTTTGTCACTTATATGAATTTATTATCAACCTCACAAAACAAATGTATGCTTTACTTCGTATCCAACCATTCTTGGTAAATTTAAATTCTCTAAACTTAAAGTTTTTTTAATTTACCCACCTGTTTACAAGATAAGTTATTAGGCGTAAATCATATTGGTCGTTCTTTAATAATGCAAGCAATATTGTAGTTCCTTTTTTAATTGATTGTCATTACAACTAATTAAAAAAGGAACTAATACTATTTGGAATGTGTTTTCGAACCCACATGTTGTTCTTCGCCAATCCAGCATCAAACCGCTAAGCCACAAGAACTTGTCGAGAATACATATAACTTTTCAACTTTAAAGTCGACGAGATAATGATTAAAATAGCTTAACAAAATGATAGGTACATAATGCCGGTGGCTCCGACAATGTTGGGTGGGTTTACCTTAACGTTACTTGTTAAAGATCAAATTTGCGTGTCTGTATTGTTATTGTATATGTTTATCGAGTCCTCGAGCACTTGTCTGTTAATTTCATATAAATTGAATGAACCTTAATGTAACAAGCAGAGGGTCCAAATTCGTTTGTTTTTAGGGTGGATCAGATAATGTTGCCGACAGACTGTACCATTAAAACACAACCGCCGTCCTTCCGCCCTCGCCGCCGAGGCCCGTCGCGATTTTCTCTTCAATGTCCACCCCGACCCTTGCTCGAGCCAGCCCGCGCCGCTGAGCCTGTAGTTTTAAATTCGCCCCTACATAATCAATGTTCGATCCAGCCCGTCCCTAGCTGTCCTCCCCCAGCGACGCCCTAAGCCGAGGTCCGTACCCCACAGGGGGTGCCCTTAGCGTGTAGTCGCTTAGTTTGTAAGTTTTTTTTTAAATAAGCCCTGGCTGGAGGCAGGAAACTCCGGTTAAACAGTCGACCTGCGAGAGGCCACACATTAAAAAAAAAAAAACATCCCTCTATCCAGAAACACAACTTTTGAAGCCACCCCTCTAAGGGTGGAAGTACCATAAGGTCAGGAACACGGAAGGGGAATAAATCTGTGTTTATATAAATTTGTGTTTTTACATTTTCCTAAATTGTGGCTTTATGCCTCATCTGACCATAAAGATATGTACATATCTGAAAAGGGCTCAGTGCCAGGCTTCTAGTGCCTAATATTTGAAGTCTAAATACCTAGATTTTCTGTTTGTTTAGTAAATGAAAGTGTCTACCTTTGAGTGACTGTCCTGTGTCGGTATGTGTGAAATGTTCAATACCTGTGTATCATTACCTTTAACTTTTACCAGCCAAAAACCATACTTTTTAAGGGTTTAGTAGGAAGCTGTGATGAATCACACTGGCGCTAGACCACCAGACAATGACCATCACTTTTCTAGCGTTATGTTCAGTTCTTCACAGTACACATCTGCAGTAATGCTCATCCCATTTGGTAAGAAGCTGTGATGAATCACGCCGGCGCTAGACCACCAGACAATGACCATCACTTTTCTAGCGTTATGTTCAGTTATTCACAGTAGACATCTGCAGTAATGCTCATCCCATTTGGTAAGAAGCTGTGATGAATCACGCCAGCGCTAGACCACCAGACAGTGACCATCACTTTTCTAGGGGTAAGTTTTCCTTTGACATTGTTTAGGTGCTGAACCAGGATCCAATCAACTAGCTGAGCGCTTGAAATTGTTAGACAGAATCAATTTTTCGTCGCAGTTAACAATGCGGTTCATAATTCCTTCGTTTGTGCCTGTCACGTCTCGACGCGTAATTCGCTACCAAACTCCGAGCTGCTTCTGAAAAATTTCTAATAGAAAACCCAATAGCACTATTTCCCGACCCCGATCGAACTCAGGACCCCACGCTCAGAAGTAGCGCTCACGATCATGCGACTAACGAGGTGGTTTGACCCAGTAGGGACCGTGCACAGCGTTAACTATGCCATCTAGTGTCGCATATTCGAAGTTTTAAGGGTCAAAATACTTGACATTGACGCTTCTGTGCTGCCACCTGTGGTTCCTGCACGCTCAGTTTAGGGGAACGTGCGCGAAGAAGACTGTGCCATCTAGCGAAGATATTTCGAATTCTATACTTGAAACATATTTGACAGTGACATTTCTGTGCTGCCACCTGTATAGTTTGAGCACGCTCCCTATATTGAAAATCATTCTCGTACAATGAAGTAACCGAGTTAAGTTCATGTAGTTCGAAAGAATGATTATTTCTGAAATATTCATTCTTTCGAACTACTTGAACTTAGAGGGCTATATTGATGATTAAAATGGTTATAATTCTTTAGATAAATACGCGTTACGGTCGCAGATCGCATTTGGTCCACATACAGCTTCACACTGACCGGCAAATTGCAAAAAACATAAAAATATTTGAATTTCGCGGGCTACCCTGGAGCATTCACCTTAAAGACCGACTTTAAGGTCGAAAATCGGTACTTAGTTTTGTGTCGATACGTCCTTTTATTTTTATGACGGCTCAATGCTGCTATACTGTTTAGTAAGATGGATAGGACCCACAGAATAAAGAAAACACAGATCATCGTTCACGTTTTTTTATTCTCAGACAGTAAAATTAAATATGGAATACCTATTTACAAAACGATAGTAATATAAATCTAAAAAATCATCACATAAAGAGTTTCCTAGTCGTTCGTAAACACTATAAAATTAAACTAGAGAATTTATTCAACGGAGAAAATATTTTTCACAAATTTTAAGAATTTAATATATAATTAAATCTATTGTATAAGTAAATATTAGGATAAGATTATTGCCATCGCGACATGGTCATTTAATAAAATAATATTGATAAAAATGACGTATTTGAATGTTATAATGATTTTATTGTTGAATAACACAAATCTTTAGGGCACACACAGCTTTAGATGGAGATACGATATAGAACTTTATTTACTACGGTTAAAAGGTACACATTTCAGTGATAAAATACTAATCGTTTTTTATGGATGGTCACCTATCCACAGATCGACCTCGCAAGTGTTGCTTAACCTCGAATATCGAACCGGCCGTCTGTTATTATTAAGCCACGAGCCAGTACCCCGCGGAATACAAAATTTGATTTTAGTCGAACTGGAATATGTGCCTTTTTGTCTGGTTAACAAAGTTCTAAACTGTTTCGCTGTTTTAAAGTGCACGCAGTCTCGTGTCCGCTAATCCTTTGGAGAGGACAATACAATAATGTACTAACGGGTGAATCTTAGGCCTCGTGAAAACAAAAAATAGATACATGGAAGTACATTGAAAGATTTCCTATAATCATTTTCCCTTAATAAATAAAATACAGAAGATAAGTAATATTTGTTAACAATTGAGATTCGATATGCATTAAATTAATTGAATTCAAACAATTACAGATTTATTTGCAATAACTGATAGATTATTCAAATCCATAGCCCTGAAATGAGGGCATTTCAAGGCTACGTAAAAACGTAAAATGTTAGTTCAGTTGAGATACCTACTGAGAGCACGAATTCTACATATTTATGTTATGTTTAGGTAGGTACCTAATTTTTAATTAATTTATTAAATGGACGATTTTCTAGGGATATCAAATACGCTAAAAGAAATCTTATAATTCTGTTCTCACTTCGAAAACACAAGCAAATCAAAGTAGGTAACTTTACTCAAAACAGGATGCCTAACGTCTTCATGAAAGTTAAAAAAAAAGTAAGAATTCGTGCTCCCAATATGCATTGCTCCGTAAAAGTCACGTCATCCAGTTGATAAAATTATCTTTTACAACATTTTCTATTAACAAACACAATAAGTACAAAACGATTACTACGCTAAAAAGGAATCAAGTATTAGACCGATTCGGAAGTTTGAGCATTTCGTAACAAACTAATTTATTATGCTTAGTTTTACAGCTAAGACTAACATCTAGTATAAAAACGAAAGGTTATCAGTTATAACAAGAGCTTTCAAGTAAAAAAGTTCACTGAAATGCTTTAGTGCAATTAAAACTTCGTGGTGAACAGACTTTGTTCGGTACGCTATTTCTAAAGTGTCAAAGCTACAGTCTAATTAGGCTCGTGAACTCGTTCCTTATGGTGCACTTAAGTACGACATTTGTTTACACCAACCGGCGCTCGGCGGGATGCATCAGGAATAATGTGTCAAAGGAAATTAAACAGTTTCAAAAACACTTAAGAGTCATATTTGCATGGTAGTCGTCCGGCTACAGCGTGCGTGCAACAGTCAATTTTGTAAAAACCTCACAGGACAATTTAAGTGAAGTGAACTGTTATTCCACCCAGAAGCCATAGATACAGATCATGTTTTCATGGTGAGGTTTTTTTTTTATTAGTGATGGGTTTGCTCTTGACTCTAGTCTATGTCAGAGAAAAGAAACAGGTTTATTTGTTCCTAGCTGCCCCCCGCGACTTCGCTGCCGTCAACTGGCAGCGTTCTTTTTTTTTAAGAACCTTCTCCTAACAATAACAAACACATTGAATTGAAAAAAGAATGAGTGAAATCGGTCCAGCCGTTTTCTCGTTATGCCGTGACCAAGGGAAATAGGGATTAATTTTTTTTATACAGGGTTATTTGTATAACACCAACAACCTCTTAGGCAGGGAAGTACACACGATTATAAACAACTTACTCTGAGACCAACCCTGAAAACTCGAAGAAAATATCAGCTGTTTCATACATTTTCATTGGCAAAATATTGCATTTTACATGAAACACCCGACATTTTTTTCGAGTTTTCAGGGTTGTACTCAAAGTAAAAGTTGTTTATAATCATTTCGCTGTCTAAGAGCTTGTTGGTGTTTTACAAATAACCCTGTTTATAAAGAAGATTAGCCCATGCAAATAGAACACTTAACAACTTTACAATAGCTTCAATTTCCCTCAACACATTGCACTACTTGTATAGTAAAATAGATTTTCAGTTTCAACTTTCCATGGCGCTTATCCAGTTTCAACTGGATTTAACGATTTGAAGTTAACGATACCGAACACGAATAAAAACTCGTACTAAGTCCAATTGGTATTTTATTGCACTGTCAGAAAATCGTGTGGTCGAAGCGCCATGTTTAACCATTTTTAGGATTTTGCAGTTTACTTGCTCGCGTTCGCACACCTTTAGGCTTAGGGATTTAAACGGTAAATGGGCAGTTCTAAGTTCTTAACTAAACTTTGCCAGAGCTGATTGTTATGGTAGGCGCCAAATAAATTTTCAATAGCTGTCCTTGACTTATTCACATTTAATGACATTATTTATTTCAAAAACCGAAATAAAAACATAAAGCTGTCCTTAGTCGGCATATTTCGTGATCATATACATTATCTTGTAATAAAAGATAATTTATAATTCATTTATATACTTACGAAGAAATATAAGGGACTGGTCGATGTACTTTATTGCTAATTTATCTGGCGTATAACAGCAGCCCTTCACATAAGGGTGAGTTCTGACATCTCCTTAATATTAATTCACACTGGTTTTATTCGTAACGGTACGGACGTACATTATGTCACTGTTAGAACACTCTATCATTTGTTACTTAAAATAAATACAATATATGCTGCATTCTTTACGTCAGACACTAGTCTAAGGTTTTATTCCAGAACTAATAAAACGAAATAAACGCATATTATTTTAACATAAAAATATAAACAGTCGTGTGAAACGGCCAGTTATATCGATACCATATTTGGATAAAAAAAGTTTTGCTTCCATTCTGGTTATGCTTGAAGTTTGACTAACACTTCGTGTAACTCTTGCAAGTGCTTATTACCCTGTTTTCAAAGGGCACTGGTTGGACTTAGTTGTAAAAAAATACAGCCAATAATCTCAAATGCGGAGGAAGTCTTCCAAATTATAAAAATTATTTTCAAAAGAGTATTAAGTTAATTTCAATTAAAAAAAAAAAATGAGCGCAAACGGATTTGAAGGTTTATGTTTACTTGTCCATTTCAAGTCACTAAAGTTCAAAATGGACAAACAAAGCTTGATTTTTCATGTTTACCAATAGGTAGGTAGGGTCATTATGAAAGTACTCAAATTATTTTATTTTGTTATTGCTTTTAAATTATAATTTAAGAACGTAAATTTAATTGATTTGCATGCTTCCATAACAAGCCCCATGAAAATATACCTTTCTATGCCGATGTTGAAAACTTAATCTAAATGGCAGCAGTTTTACAAGATGGCGGTCAAATTACAGAAATATTAAACGTTTAAAAATAGTTGCTACATGATTTTCAACTAATGTCTATAAAATAATTTACTTAAATCTAAAGATAGTATTATGACGACTATAATATAAATGATAGTAATAAAAATGATTTATATAAGTATTTTTTTTGTTATGAGAAATCGACTATTGCAAAACATTATAATATAAAAATATAAGACTAGCATTACACTAGAGGATGTTTTTTTTTCTCATAAAATATAATTATGCTATTACGCTAAATTACTTAGGTATATAAAACGTAATTTTTTATTTATAAAATCTAGCATTTTCTACGCCACACAGAATTTATTTTTACAAGAGTCCATAATATTAGCAATAATAATAATACTGAACGCAATGGAACAATTTTAAAGTCAAAACACGAATTACACTTTTATTTAGTTATTATGATAGATTGTGATGTGACGTTATCAATCGTAAAAAAATAATGTATGTAGAAACCTTGGAAAGAGCTGAATTTACGTCACTACATAGTATAAAACAAAGTCGCTTTTGCTGTCTGTCTGTCCCTATGGCTGCTTAGATCTTTAAAACTACTTAACGGATTTCGATGCGGGTTTTTTTAGTGGATAGAGTGATTCTCGAGTAAGATTTAGTATATAATTTGCACCCGTGCGAAGCCGGGGCGGGTCGCTAGTTTTGAATATATTACAGTCCTTATACACATTTATGTCATTTTCTACAAAATACCTTTCATTTGAATAAGACAATGATTCATTTGAGTAAGCAGGTTGATGTCAAGCATTTATCATAAATCAAGTTACTTGAGGAATAATAATATTTATAATGTTACAAATGATTACGGTAAGGGGAACTTGCAATGTCGGTGACGGCAAACTACACACAATTGAATAGAATTTAAAATTGATAATTTTAAACGTCTTTAGTAGGTATTAAAGACGTTGATATAGGTATATCAACACTTGAAATGGTACTTAAGTTGTTGTGTGTTGGGTTCATTGTTATTGAAATATCTACTTAAATAAGAAAAAAAAAAACATTTGCGAAAAAAAAAAGTTGTGTACAAAATGTTTTTACTTATGTTTTAGGTTATAAATTCAATTCTTTCAAAATTATGTAATAAATAATTGTTGAGATAAAAAGAGAAAACTCTAGAAAATAAAAATAATAAGTACCTATCATTCATTCAAAAATTAAAGCATACATCATCATCTATAATTGTGCTATTTAACGACATCGAAAATAATACTCGCTCCTGATACTATGATCATTTGAACTTCATTTCAAATAGGTAAATTGTTAAACGAAAACGTAAAATATGTGATTTTGCGATCTTTTAAACGTTTAGCGGTTTCCTATCTCTATTTTACTTAAGCAAATTGTCATTGCAATAATATTTGCCACAGCTAAATCAAGACCGAATAATTTGTTCTTGTTAGAATGACTTTCGCAGTCCGTTCCGTGTTCTTCAGGTAGGAAATGTAAATATATTATAGCAGTAAAAGCTGAATAAATATTCGTCATACATGATAATTTCGATATTTGCAATTGTATGACGCTTTTTCAATATTTTATACAAAGTCTGGGCTATATTTGACGTAACTGAGACCTTGATCATTATTTAAACATAAAATACACTAGCTTGACACTACTTCACCTTATTTTATAATTAATATTGCCTCTTAAATAATTGTTCTCGATACAAAACCAAGTGAATAACAACTGGTATAAATTTGATGTTAAATAAGCTCATGGTAATTGCACAAAACAAAGTTTCTTATCTATTCACAAGTAAGGAATACAGTGGCATTTCGGAGCTAAAAATTCAGATTATTGTGTAAATTCGATTTCTAACAAAACCTATAAATTTTACAACACTCAAATATTAAGTAAAAAATGGAGAACAATCTACAAAAAGTAGAATATAGACGATACAATTTTTGATCTGAGTATATACCAATTGAGTATTCGAATACTTAAAGATAGATTGTAAAAGATTAACATTGTAAAGAGAACACTGAACCCTTCAATGTACATGGCGGGTTTTGTTCTGTTTGGGGGATGAGTCCCCGAACAAGAAGACCGATGGAACTCTGTTCAAGACTCACACTTCGATGTGGTTGTCAGGGATAATGGGTCGCTTCATCTTTTTAGCGTTGAGTATTGCAGGTTTCTGCGTCCGTGTATGCCACACATATACTTTTGTGCAGTTCTCTGCTAAGGGTTCCAGTTCCTCTTTGCTCGTGAAGTATTTTAGTATTTCACTTTCCTGTAAATTTAAGTTGTAATTAGTCATGCTGGATGATAATATTATCGACATTAGAAGTGTTTAGAACAATCCTTGATAGTGACTGAAGTACCGTTTATTATTCCGTGCGTAAGCATTCCGTGTGTACCTACATTGTTTTAGGTTTGTTATTTTTAGGTTTAGATCGTTTTATTTTAAGACTAGCACTTCGCCCGCGACTTCGTTCGCGCAGGTTTAATTAGTATTGCTCGAAATTATTTCCTCCTCGTGTAAATTACATATTAATAGACTAAACGTTCGACAACGGCGTTTCGCGCCAACTGCAACATTTTTCTTACTTAGAGTATTTCTAAACGAAAGGTCCGATTTGAATAATTTAATGTGTAATTTACTTGTACATAACCAAACTTACATATAAAACAATTTAAATAGATAAGGGTTAATATCGTGGTACTAAAATCATTGCTATTCCATTTCACCCGGGTTTTGATAGAATAATTTGAACAATAAGCGGTCATTGTGACTTAACCATAATAGTTAAATACATACCGTCGCGTTCTTTTTTTGTAGATATTGATGTCCTCTATAAAACTGTAGTACATCACTTTGCTCTATTGTCAATAGTTTCCACAGTGTACGCGATATAAGGATCTTATTTGGTATTTTTTTCACACCTTGGGTTACATTATCGAAGTTTTCATACGGATTCCTAACTTTTTTGAAAATATTATATAGCCATGTTCATCAGGGATAATGTCGGATTTTAAAGGTGAAAGAATTTTTTAATCGGACCAGTAGTTTCGGAGCCTATTCAATTCAAACAAACAAAGAAATCTTTCTTCTTTTTAATATTAGTGTAGATTGATATTCACCTATTACCTAGTTAGCAGTTTCGATTTTACATGAGAATAAACGTATTTTTTCATTTATTAAGAAATTATAGCTAAAAGCAGTAAGTGGAAGTCTAGTGATAATGATCACGACCTGCAAGGGGCATTACTTTTTGAAATTTATTTCATCACCACTGTTCTGATAGGGGAACGTACACGGCGTTGACTATGCTATCTAGTGTCGCATATTCGAAGTTTTAAGCGTCAGAATACTTGACATCGACGCTTCTGTGCTGCCACCTGTGGTATCTGCACGCCCAGTTTAGGGGAACGTTTTAAAGGTTAAATATACTTGAGAGTGACATTTCTGTGCTGCCACCTATAGTTTCTGTACTTTCCCAATAACAGTGAAGGAAAACATCGTGAAGAAATTGTCTAGAACCAAAACTTCGAAGACCAGTAACCCGCGCCAGTGGCCAGTGAGCCCGCGTGGTGGATTGCAGCCCTCTACCTATAATAGCCTGTCTATTATAGGTAGAGGGCTGCAATCTTAAAAAAACATCGGATACTTTTCATCCCGGGAATATTATGTTCCCTTGTGGTAATTTTCGACATTCAAAACTCAGTACTTACTAATTAATTTTATTAATATTATTAAGGTAAAGAGTTTGTTTGGTTGAAACCGCTCATCTCAGAAACTACTACTCCGAATTGAAAATTATTTCAAAATTGCATAGCTTACTTATCGAGGCAGGTCATAACACGCTAGGTACGACTAATAGGAGTGCAGCATAAAGGCTGCTCTCTCGAAAAAAGCTTAAAACAAGTGCAGCTGAAGCAGCTTTTTGTCGGCACTACCTACCTTGTGGCTATTCCACCAATTCGCACTAAGCGTTTTCAAACGTCTTTTGTAATGCGCACAGCAAAGGAGTGGAACTCTCTGCCTGCGTCTGTGTTTCCGAAAGCTTACAACCCTAATCTCTTCAAAGTTAGAGTGAACAGGCTCCTTCTGGGTAGGCTCGCTCCATCGTAGACTTTGTCTCTGTCATCTCTGACATAGACTAGAGTCAAGAGCAAACCCATTACAAACAAATAAAAAAAAAAATTAACGCAGAAATTACATCTCAAAAAAACTGTTAGTAATCTACATGATACGTAATTTGGTTTAGCCAGAATTTGTGTATCGGTATCACATAAACCACCAAATCACCTCTAAATAGTTGAGATGTAACCAATTTACTTCTTCATTTATTTATCAAAAGTGTATAAAAAATATTTACTGCTATGCAATACAAAAGAAAATGTTTTTCGTTTGTTACTTTTTAAATTATGAATTATTTTTATTATAACAAATTGCGATAGCGGAGTGGCGCATAGAGGGGTAGTTAGCTCCGCCTAAATGCACAAGGTCATTGGCATGAATACAAGTCTTAATGAAAAATATGACGTGAAGTTGTGCGGGTCAACTAGTATTATATAAATACCAATGCATTATGCCGTCACTTATCTGGTCTGCGCATGGACCAATATTGCAGGATGTGGCTGATAACAGCTGACATAGGTTGACAAGCTTGCACTGAGTGAAAGCTTCGTTATCGTAACTTAAAGATAGATAGTCGAACAGCTAATATAGAGTTACATTTAATTTCTTGGCAAGCATTCAGGGGTACAAACTACTCAATGGGATCACCTCTGAAAGACGAAAAAAATAAATAAACGGTTCAGCACATACATGGTTGCAAAACTCGACATAATTTACAAAATTTCACAATTGGTCCTGCTGCAGAAATTGTTCCTATTTCAGTTTCATGTGAACAATAGGTCATCCTATACGTATGGTAGTAATAATAAAGAACTATTACGACTACACCTAGTATACCTACCTATCGTTACAATGGAATCAAACAATTTAAAAGTGGTTGCAACTGATCATGTGTGCTACTTGATAACTATCGATAAGATATGTTTTCATTACTTTATTTGTAGAAACTTTTAGTTAATTTCATATCTAAAATAAATAATTTTGAAAATATAAACTTTTTGGGGGGATATTAGAAAATTAAAGAAAACAAAATAACTGTTTCGTGTTGTCTTCTAATATATAAAAATCTTGTGTCACGGTGTCTGTTATCGAACACCGAAACGGCTAGAACAATTTTTATGATTTTTTCTGTGTATATTTGATAGGTCTGAGAATAGGCTACTTTATTTTTTATTTGGAAAAAAAATCTTTTGCCGACTCAGCTAGTAATATATAAAATTTAAGGGATCATTGTTAGAATCTCAGATTTATTATTATTCATATTTTTTAAATATTCCATTCTGAAGTTATGAAAGAAACAAGATGAAAATGAACCATTCTCCCCTTACCCCTCCCCGGGGTAGTTTAAGGGGAAACTACCCCGCCATAATATTTCGATAAAATATAGACTAAACAATGAGAAGTCTATGGTTTTAAAGTAACATGTTAAAAAATATTATTCGTTCGGAACCCTTTGCTCGCGAATCCGACTCACTGCAGATTTATATACGAAATTAAAATAGGGATAGTTTTAAATTAAAGGTAGATAATTAAGCTAATTAGGTTACATGTTTTAAGTACCTACTTACTTGTAAGTATAATTGGTAATACCCGAAGTGCTTAAGCCTTTAATAAGATTTGGCTAAGCCCGCCGTTTCCTAAATATAGCAAGAAGTCGATATCAAATTACCGAATTTATTTAAAACCATCGCAAAGGAAAATAGTAGTAATTATTTTTATCAATGATTAAATTTGATAAAAAAAAACCTAGTTATTACTTTGACAATCCGTTATCATGTTCTATTACATATAAGTACCTATTTTAATTATCAACGCTAATAGGATTACCAACGAAAAAATTGGCGTTCAAGTCTTATTAAATTTTCCTGTGTTTTCCCATAACTATTTTTTATTAGAAACGTTCCATGACCATCTTCTGATTTTATTTTATCAATTTCATTTAAGTGCAAATCGCCGTGATTGTAATTTCAAGTAGCTAGTTGTCTCCTTTATGACATTTCTTAAGACATTATAGTATTATAAATTGCGTTATTAATTTCCTTTTGTACTATACTATTACTATATACCTACGGCTATTTATTGATAACATATTTCCTAGATCGGTTTTGAAGACTAGTTACCTATGTTTCGTTAGTGAAGGATGACTAACAGTACCCGGTATAATATGCCACTTCAAATAACATTCTTCATATCAGTTCGCATAAGTTTAATAATATTTTATTTTTAATTACATATTTTTTACACTAATATATTCTGCAATGTTTGTATTAATGTCTGTGTGTATGTGTTTATATTGCAAACATGCAACTTGAATAAATAATAAAATTAAAAGAATATTGCATGAATAACAAGGTCGCATAAAACCATCTGCTATTTATTAATTACCTTAAATAGGTGTTTGCGCAACTGAAAACTGGAATGAATGTCAAGTGAGACAAAAGAACATACCTATATATTTGTCAACAGTTTTCTGTAGTCGTCGTTGATTTTAATGAAAAACGAACGACGACAACTAGAGATAAAAGATATAGTGAGGTCATTTGAAGAGGAGGGATGAAATGAAACGCATGTTACTAATAGAGTTATGAATATAAATGTGGATGGATGGAAAGGGAGAGGAAGGCCAAAGAAAGGATGGATGGATTGTGTGAGGAGCGATATGAAAGAAAGAAAAGGGAATTAGTGATAGAGTGACGGCTGATAGGACAGAATGGAAGAAAAAAAAACGTGTTGCGCCGACCCCAAGTAACATAGGATAAGGGCAGGAAGATGATTTAATTAATATTTAACCAACCTGAAATCCAGACTGAACTTTTCTGGAGAACTTGGCCTCGGGATGTTCTAGAAACAGGGTGGCGTTGATGGCGAACCCTGCCATGTCAATAGGGAAGGGTCTAAAAGGCTTCCACCACGCGTTGTACCCGCTGACCTTCCCGTCAGTCACCAGGGGCATTTCTACCCGCATACCACCCACTATGCCAACCGGCCAGACACCCACTCGCTTTATTTTCCGCATCTGGAAATAGGAATAGATATTATTAGGTTGTATTATTGTATAGTTGAAATTTTTCAAGAGGCCGTGGATGTCCTGATCCGAAACTATGAGAAATAGCGAAAAATACTTGGGACCGATTTCGATGAATACTAAAACTACAGAAGATTAAAAAGCTCTTTGGTAAAAATGAGCTATTTCCTTTAGTTTGAAACTTGTTATTAATTCCCAAACATTGATCCTCATTAACTACACTTTCGTATTGTGCTAAAGTGTTTTATTTTCCAATATTAGGCTCGAGAGCATTTTCACAAATTTACCGCTTTTCATAAAATCGGAAGAAACGAAATTTTTGCCTTTACTAATAGTGAAACAAAATTGATTGACCAATAACAAAAAAATATTAATTAATGACTGAGAAAACAGCGATTAATTATTCATGTTGTTTTAAAAAGTGACTAATATACGTTCACGAAAATAATTAAAGCTGGACTTTAAATTCTTAAGGACGTTGTTCATCTCGTTCCTTAGTAAAAAACATCGCTCAAGTCGAAAAAATGCGGTTTTATTTTTTAATTGTCATTGAATAAAAACAAAATTCATTATCGCAGCTCGAAATCACAATGTTACACTTTGTACCTAGCCCAATATTTAAACGTACATTCAGTCAAAAAAGTATCGGGAATGGATGATTTGTTTATGGTTCCAAATTCAAATTTTTGTTTTTTTTGTAGTTGTTAGATTGGCACAACTGTTTTCCATTTTGGCGCGGAGTTTGAGTTGCATCTGTTATTTATATTAAATACAGTGCTGGTTTTAGTAATATCATTTATAGTGTATTGCGAATTTCATAATGGACAAAAATATCGAACAAAGAGTTTGTCTTAAATTTTGCATCGCCAATGGAATTTCGTGTTCGGAGTCACTGAAAATGTTACAGAAGGCTTACGGTGAATCGACTTTATCAAAAACTCGTGCTTATGAGTGGTTCAAAGCGTTCAAAAGCGGTCGAGATGTGATGGAAGATTTGCCTCGCTCTGGTAGGCCGTCAACGTCTGCAACTGAAGTTAACATCGCAAAAGTGAAGGAAATAGTGACACGTGTATCTCACGAGTCGATCCGTACCATTTTAACTAATCATTTGGGTATGAAACATGTTGCTGCTCGGCTAGTCCCAAAAGATCTGAATTTTCTCCAAAAACTCAATCGCATGAAAGTCGCTGATGACATGCTAGAACGAGTCAGTTCGGACCCAACATTCATGAAACGCATTGTTACTGGTGACGAGACGTGGGTTTACGAGTTTGACATGCAAACTAGTCAACAAGCTTCAGAGTGGCGCCTTCCAACTGAACCGAAACCGAAAAAACCACGCCAAACTCGATCAAAAGTCAAAGTCATGTTGACTGTTTTCTTTGACTATCGCGGTGTTGTGCACTCTGAATTCTTACCGGAGGGTCTAACGGTAAATAAAGAATATTATTTGAGCGTTATGCGGCGTTTAAGAGAGCAAATTCGACGAAAAAGGCCAGATTTGTGGAAAGAAAATTCTTGGATTTTACATGCACTTTTGAATGCGCCTTCGCACAAGGCTATCATTGTGAATGAATTTTTAACCAAACACTCAACAAATACCATCCAGCAACCACCATATTCACCAGATATGGCTCCTACTGACTTTTTTCTTTTTCCTAAACTCAAATTACCACTTCGTGGCACCCGTTTTCAATCGATAGAAGACATAAAGGAGAATTCGCGGCGAGAACTGAACTCAATTCCGGAAGCAGCGTTTAAAAAATGTTTTGATGAATGGATTATTCGTTGGCGCAAGTGTATCGTTTCTAAAGGAGCATACTTTGAAGGTGATATTATAAATTTGGATGAATAACAGACATTTTGTGTATTATTGATCTTTTCCCGGTACTTTCTTGACAGAGTAGTATATCAAAGCGCCTCTCAGTACTAGTAACAATAAGCATTCGTGAAATAATTCATGAAAGTGCTCGTGAATATTGTCACTAAGCAAACACTGCTCAAGTCATTTCGACTAAACTAAAAACTACAACTAAACTTTTTCACGCGTACTTCACCCCCAGAAAGATTGCCAAAGAACAGAGACTATTAAAAAAAAATATCGAATTTAAAAGAGATAATTATTAATTTTATTGAATGAAAAAAAAAATTAAGTCACGTTGTATTTATTTTGGTAAACACGAGTTACGAAATGTGCCTACAACTATTTCGATTGTGAGTCTGCAAATATTTTTTGTTTTGTGTTATGAGTTATTGGTAGCAATTGATGTTTAATCTAAACCATTTGTAGTACTAGAACACGATTGCCGCGAATACTCGTGATTATTGTTCCATCACACATGGTTAAACCAACTATTGTGGTAAGAGTTGATAAGATAACGCGGTTAATTATAATCAAGTGTACCGAGTATGAGTCAAAGCGCGTTAATAGTATGTGTATGGTTGCGTTTGGTCATAAGTTCATGACAACTTCGAAGATTTATAATCTTTTAACTGTCGGAGATATCTTCAAAAACTTCTATGCATAACCCCTAGTGTGCGTTTAGTTAATTCTATATAGCTTCTTCTTCTATGTCATCAAAATCAAATACTATCTGCTTCCACCAAATCAGCATGGTGAACTATGTTCACTTCCGAATTGTATGTTACCGCATTATAATTGTTTTCTTTTTTTTTTTGTATATGACTAGCTCGAATTAAACAATTAATTTTAATTTCTCGACCTTTCGCTTTTTAAATTCATGCTTCAACAGATCAATTTTATTGTTACGTGTCTACAACTGATATTACGTATTGTTTTTTTTACATATTTTTTTGTTAGCTAAAAGTACAACCCGAGTCAAGACTTATCATTTCTTTGAACAATCTTTGCTTAAGGATACAAGTTGTAGTGTTATTTCGTTGATTATTTTGAACTACTTTAAAGCTTACCTGAAATAAAGGATTTTGACACATACTTTTTATTTTTACTTTTTTAATTTTACTACTTTTCTCGACCTGGATGTCTTGCATATTGTAAGAAAGAGGCACAACACCGTAAGCATTGGAAGGAACGGGGAGAGGCCTTTGCCCAGCAGTGGGACAGTACAGGCTAATTACAATAATAATAATATTTTCTTTCAGCGAAAACCACTCGAAGTTTTTCTTATTTTCAACACAACATAGTGTGAATATATTGGCGTTAAAACAGTATGTAATCGCAGAAGCTTATTGCAATATTTTATCGTAGCAACATCGATAGGAAGAAATATTACCACATTATTATTATAACAGCTTCCTTTACGATCATTCCGATCCAATGACTTTATATAGCTATATAAGAGTTTTATTGTTATTACTACTACGAAAACATTTTAGCTGTTCGTCATACTGCGTTTATTACTCGCATTGTAAACAATGAGATGTTGACAAGGAGAAAATAAATTACCAAATTGATGTCAGACGTTATTTGACTGCAATCAGGCCAAACGAAGTGGTACAGTTTTTTATGCAGGGTTGTCTACTAGAAGAGAAGCAATAGACGCGCTCTACATTTTCTTCCTTCGCTAGCATTTTGTAGAGGAGCTTGTGGCTAAATAATAACAGCCGCACGGGTCGATCTTCAAGGTTAAGCAACGCTTGCCAAGGTTGGTTTGTGGGTGGGTGATCTTAACATACCGAGTTTCCTCCGTGCCTCGGAAAGCACGTTAAGCCGTTGGTCCCGGCTGTTATTTGTAGATCTTTGGCAGTCGTTACGGATAGTCAGAAGCCAGTAAATCTGACTCCAGTCTTGCCATGAAGTACCGTGTTACCCAATTAATGGGTTGTGGAGGACTGGTAGGCAGCCGCTCCTCGTAAAATACTGGAATTCAGCTAAATCCAGCATGACTAGAAGCCGACCCCAATATAGTTAGGGAAAGGCTAGGCAGATGATGCTAGCATTTTGTTTAACATGGAATTTATGGAAATAGTTTTTGCCAGAGGCTATGTCAGCGAGAAAAACGAAAACTGTCCCACGGGCTTGTAGCAGGTCCCATCCTATGTTCTAATCTAGGTTTACCTGTATGCTAAATCTGTTCAGCCATCGAGACGTAATCGATAAACGAACATTGAAATTAACAGAGGATTAATAATGTTAAATATCTATTTAGAAGAACAGGATAAAATTCAAGATTCAACCAAATTGATTAACTTTAGTATAAAAGCGAAGGAATAAAATGGTGGAAAAAAAAAAATTACTTATGTTAACGCGCTAATGGGCATTTGGGTTCAGTTCGAGTTATGGTTCTTTGTAAAACGCAACACCACACCATACACTGCGATCGCCTACCCACCTGCCAAGCGTGGCGATTATTTATTTATTTATTAACCGACAAAGGGAATATACATGAAAAGATATTTATCACCTATACGGTTTATCTAAATTATACAGAAACTAGTTGACCCGCGCCACTTCGTCTGCGTCACAATTTTCATTACTGCTCCGCTCCTGTTGATCTAAGCGTGATGATATAAGCCTTCCTCGATAAATGGGCTATCTAACCATGAAATAATTTTTCAAATCGGACCAGTAGTTCCTGAGATTAGCGCGTTCAAGTAAACTAACTCCTCAGCTTTATATATTAGTATAGATATAATACTATACATACAGAAATATAATACTAACAGTCAAAATAGAATCAAAATTACTCGAAAAACGAAGGAGATATAATTATTTTAAACAAATATATCTGTCCCTCTCGCGAAAACACTGTTTTATATGGCAGCTGTATAGGCGTCATGGACAATGACGTCAAAGTTTACATCGGACTTCTCTTTCTAATTGTATCTCTTTCTAATCTTTGAAGCTTTATAACTTCGTCGCGGATGAAGGTGTTTTAAAAAATATATCATGATTGTTTACTAGAGCTAATAAGCATTTCATTTTGCAAATAAAAAAATCACATGCATATTCCCTATTCGGCGGGTAGTTTTTTGTTTTATCTATGTAAACCGATAACTCCGAGGTTTCTCATCCGATTTGTGTGATTCCTTTTTAGTTCGATGCGGCGTACTTGCCATTTTATTATTATTTTTGCTTATTTAAATTTTTGCGTAGATGAAGACGTCATTAAAGTATCACCACTTAAAAGTGAAAAATGAAGATACAAAACCAAAAACACCGATTTCCGAAATTAAGATTATTTTATACTTTGTAGTGTTTTTTTTGGAAGTCTGTTATATTTTTTGTAAAATGGTTTTTTGATAAGGCACTTCAACGACTAACTAACTAAAACATACACAAATATAAATCACATGCAGTATTAGGTATAGTGAATTCGTCACTTACAGAAGTGCACAACACTAAATTTATAAATTATGGTAAGGGGGCCCCCCCTTACCATAATTTATAAATTTAGTGTTTGAATTTTAGTGTTTATAATTGTGTGTTAAATCACATGCAGTATAAGGTATAGTGAATTCGTCACTTACAGAAGTGCACAACACTAAATTTATAAATTATGGTAAGGGGGGAGGGGGCTTTCGGGGAGGCCTATTTCTAGCAGTAAATGTCTTTCGGCTGCGATGATGATGATGTTAACGCGATTTAGGGCGCATTGTTAAATAGTCAGATTATTTTTTAAATGAAAAACAAATATGCCTGTCTAACATATTTTCTATACCTACTTTCAAAGTTAAACCGTTATTTTAATTCTTCAAGTAAAAGATGTACTACTGTAAAAAAAAAATTGAGGGCCGCATAAACAAGTGAACCGTGCAATATTGTCATTACTCATTGTTGATAAACAATAGACAACCATGAATAAAATCAACTATAGCAAAGGTTGTCAGTCCATAGACATGTATGTTAAATGTGATTAAACCCAATCTAATCAGTTACTACGTAATACAAAATATTCATGTTAAGATAATACGGTTATCGATACATAGTACAAGCACATAATTATGACGAAACTAACTAAAACTAGTATTGATAAAAAGGTCAAGCGACAGAATCGCAATATAAGTTTGCTAGTGTTGTGCAGCACACAAAATTCTTCGAATAAAATTTGAATCGGGTAAACAGGGTGATTTAATTCATTGGCAATATTTGTGGGGGTGAAGAGACTCATTATAATACGTATGGACTCATTGTAATAAATGAATCACTTTTGAATAAAAAAATCTGGATAAAACTGCCTACATATTGTCAAGTCAAATGCAAACTCAAAAATACCGAACAGCAGGGCGGTTTAAAAGGCCATTTTAGGAGAATCATTTTAGAATCATAATATTATTTTTATACAACAATTTGTGATATTTAATTTTCACCTTTATCGCTAACGCAAACAGTGACGGGTAGCGCGATTTGCTTTCTGAATCTGCTAAAGTGGCCTTTTTAGCCCACCAGTTCTTATTGCAAAAGTTAGAGCATTTTAGTGAAAGTCGTCGATTATGAATCAAGCAGGAGCATTTGCGGATGAAAGTGTAGGGGATCAGGGAATGCGGCGCGCTGCGATCCCAACGCGCCTCAAGGAGATGTCAGCACGGAAGACGGGGCCCGCTAGGGCCAGTGCCTGCTGGGGCTGCGGACTTCGTTCGAAAGAGGCACCGTACCCTGGAACGCAAAGGACGCTAGGAGGAACACAGATGAGTTTTAGTCAGTAAGAGTCTGACACTCCCTCCAACTGTACCCAGAGCGGGAGGAGTCGTTTAATGATTATCAGGGAATCCTAAAATGTAGCTATTTATTTATTGAGTTCAAATTATCTTGCCACTGTTTACTGTCTTTTTAATAGCCTTATTTGCAGTGGCGGCGCAAGACTAAAATTTTATATGGACAAGATTGGCATTTTGCGAGGCCTTCTAGGTCCTCGGAATAGTGATTTTTGAGGAGGTGTTCTGAGGTTGGATTCTACAAATTTAGGGTGAGATGCGGAGAACTCAATCGCTCCTCGCCACGAAGTTTGCGTTGTCTTTTGACTTTTTGTGTAAAAATAGTGTATATTTGACGAATGTGGGAAAATTATATTTTTTTATGACCCTAGATTTTTCGGAGTTGAATAAAGTCAAAGCTGCGAGGCCCTTCGGACCGCGAGGCCGTAGGCGGTGGCCCACGTCGCCCAAGCCTTGCGCCACCTCTGCTAATTTATATATCACTGCTGGGCAAAGGCCTCCCTTTCCTCTTTCCATACCTCTCTATCTGGTCATCCTATACAATCAATTAACTTATTCGATTCGTTACACGCAATAGACAACCCTAGAACCGTTCATACATTTAGTACGCCATCAATTTTCGCTCGAACGTCTTCTGTAATCAAGTTTTATCTATTTGTATATTGGCTTAGGAAACGAACGGGGACGTCGGAACTCTCGAGAATTGCCTCGGGTTAGGAGGAAATGATAAGATAGTGTCGATGACCCAAGCTGCAAAGTGGCTATAGGCTGTCTAATTTTAGATTTATTGAGTTAGATGACTTCTTATTGTGCTTACGTTTTGACAGTGGCAAGTTTTTGAGGTTATACGCATACGCCAGGGGGTCTAAAAAGGCCACTTTAGTAAAATCATAATATTAATCATACACCCATCTGTCAAATTTCATTTTCATCTTTTTCGCTAGAGCTTTAGGTTCAATATTGATTGGGAAATTTTGTCAGTGACGGGTAGCGTGATATGCTTTCTGATTCTGCTGAAGTAAACTTTTTAGAACCGCAGTACTTGTATCATATTTAAATCCACTACTATGGGGCAACAGAAAACCGTATTTAACTGCATATTTTTTTAATCACACAGTTTCCATTTTTTATTTTTTTTTATTTTTCCTTTGAATTGATTTCACATGAGATCGCAGTGGTATGTACCATAGCGATTTGTGGAATCTTTAGTATCTATTAAAGGTTCCACAAAAGAGTTTAAACCTATTAAACAGGGTTAAAAAAAATACTTAGCGAAACTACACAGACGTGATGGATTGCTAGAATTTATTTTGTCCAAAAACAAATGAATTGAGCCAAGATCACAAGCTATTTTAATAAATTCCATATTTATCAACAAAAACCGCAATTCTTCAGTTGAAATAACAAATTATGGTTACCTGACAAATATGGCGTTACGCAGGAAGATAGTGTTACCACTTTCCCGTTTAATTACAGCGATATTGTTATTGTTTATGTATAACAACAGTGCGCTTATATGACTCGTACCTACATATCTAGGTATGTGTCAGTGAATAACGCAACACGATGAGCATATGGACGTCCGGACGTCCTTGCCTGTCAGTTATGTTTTTTTTTTTTATTTACTACTTAATGAACTATTATTAACAAATGTTTTTCAATTTATTTTTAACAGAAAGTAAGAGTTTATTTCTGTTGAAAATAAATTAACAAGGTTAAATTAATTAGCTAATGAAACTCCAGAGACCTGACAAATAATACTGGCCACGCATTTTTCATTTGTCACGAAAACAAAAATCAGCCAAATGCGAATCGGACTCGCACACGAAAGGTTTCGTACCTTAAACCTTATTTTTTATTATTTGTTGTCATAGCGGCGATTGAAATACATAATCTGAAAATTTCAACTGTCTACCTATTACGGTTCTTGAGATACAGCCTGCTGACAGACAGACGGACGGACGATAAATTGTCACCATCATTACATTATAATTTCTCGATAAATTATGAAAAAATCACTGAATGAGATAAATCCTATCCAAAAAAAGAATAGCTTTTGATGTATTTAAGCCCCATGCTGATCATGACAACGTTTTGATAAATGTATTATTATCGTTTAATGATTTATACTAAAAATTTTTAGGAAGTATAGGGGAATAAAGGTAAACCATCTAGATGTGACTTTTTACACAAACACGTATTAACGAAATAAAATAGTGCTTAAAGTAATGGTTCAATTGATTTAGTTTTTATCTCGTAAATATGAACATTGGTTTTTATTGATTTAGTAGTCATTATTGATGTATTTACATTGATTGTTAAACTGAGTTTTTAAATAAAAAAGATTAAAATACACATCAAGATATTTTACCTTTATTGAATTGCCTAAACCATTCTAGTAAAGGCAGAGCGTTATTTGTAAAACATTCAGTGTATTGCATATCTTGTTCTTTTGTATAAAGGCACATTAACCTACTTATTGTGAATGTGTGTTGATCAGTCTTTCTTACCGAATGATATTTCTAATACTGAAATAAGATAAATAAGAGTTAAATAACTTCAACTAGGTAAGTGGGAGTATATCCGTTAGCAAGACTTTATGTAGATTCTAATTATTTTATCGAATCAGTATCTAAATTGCGTTCAAGAACCCTTAAAATTCTGGACAAACTAATTAACACACATAAAACGATGCTTTATTATTTTAATAACACATTTTGTATGAAAAAGAAAAGTATTTACATTTGAAATAGGCTATTACGAGAATGCATAAAGATGTTCTAATATTAGTGCAATGAAAGTGAATCTGAAGAGTAGACCACCTAGATTTAGCCGGATATCCTCGACACAGCCGGTGCCTGTCATTTACGATCTATTTCTAAACAACACGTAGTATTGTAGCCAACCCAACACTATAGATACTATAACAGGAGTCTTAGTCTGTAGGTCAGCTTCTTGGATGAGAGAAGGGTTTGACAACGTTTGAGAAAATAGATATTTTTACTTTTTACACTCAATCTTGAAAATCAGCGAAGGAAAATATCATAAGAAAAACCTGAAATTAAATAATAGACTCGCCGCAGTAGGACAATAATACTGGCACTAGTACATTAGGCGATTCTATTACAGTACCAGTCTAGTATTTTTAGGGTTCCTTATCTCAAAAGTAAAAAACGGAACCCTCATAAGATTACTTTGTGGTCAAGACACTTTATCCCGGGAACGTGTGGAGGTATCGAATTGAAATCAAAACTTTTATACATACGTCTACGGTCCCTTGAAGCTGTAAAAAATCAAAGCTCTAAGTTATAGTAAAAAAAGACACGGCTGTTTTTGCCGCAAAAATAAAACGTACATTTCGTCACTCTCAAGGAAATCGAGGGTATTTGCCGTTGATCTACTACTATGAAATTTGGCAATTAATACCGACTTATACTACACGTACCTATAGGAATATGTCTGAAAACTATACATTTCTAATTAAATCATTAAAAATTATAGTCTTTCTTTTAAGTAATATGTACCTACAAATTTGTACGGAACCCTAGGTAGGCGAGTCCGACTCGCACTTGGCCGGTTTTTATTATTAATAGCTTTAGCCCGCGACTAGGTAAGGTATCCCTTTTTTCCGTTACCGTAGGAATTTAGGGAAATTCAAAGGAAAGCTACATGCCAAACCTCAGCTTCTACGACCAGCAGTTTCGGCTGTACGTTGTCTGCGAATCAATCGAGTCAGTCAGAAACGGAAGAATTTTATAAATATACTAGTTGACCTGGCAAACGTTGTTTTGTCACATCAAAACAAAATATCCTACGACCTATTCTCAGACGTAGGTACCAAATATACACAAAACACTTTATAGGAATCGGTCAAGCCGTTTCGGAGGAGTTCAATAACAAACACCGTGACACGAGTTTTTTTTTATTGATTGATTGATGATAAAATGCTACTGTTTGAAGATAAGAATAGATAAATCATATCATTGGTGAAACGCATTCGGCAGTTCACCAATAGTATGATTTTCTAACAAAGGTTTAGGTATTTGAAGAGCTCTTAAAACTTCACTAAGGATATTTAGCTCTAAATAAAAACTTAATTTTGATTTTATAGATAAGAGGTTTATTGGAGGACCACGTACGGTTGGAAACCGAATTCAAAATCATCTGCCTAGCCTTTTCCCAACTACATTGGGGTCGGCTTACAGTCAAGCCGGATTTAGCTGAATACCAGTATTTTACGAGGAGCGGCTGCCTACCAGACCTCCACAACCCATTAACTGGGTAACACGGTACTTCATGGCAAGACTGGAGTCAGATTTACTGATGACAGCCGGGACCAACGGCTTAACGTGCTTTCCGAGGCACGGAGGAAACTCGGTATGTTAAGATAGTCCATCCACAGACCTACCTTGGCAAGCGTTGCTTATTCTTGAAGACTGACCCGTGCGGCTGTTATTATCTAGCCACGAGCTTCTCCCGGAAACCGAATTCAAAATATTTCTAAATAAAATTAATTAACCTCATTTATTGGTCATGTTTTCCTGCTTTTTACCGTCGTTTATCGACGCGAACTGAATGTATAAACCCCGTATCTAAACCATAATAAAAGAAGTTAAGCCAGCCAACAAGGACTGTCTCCGGGTAGATTAGGTACGCCAGACGCACTTTCATAATCAGTAGGTATGGCCACCCGTGATAGCTATAGGTATTATAATGCATGTTTCTGATGCAAGGTCAGATAACATAGTAATAGCACTTCGCCCGCGACTTCGTTCGCGCGATTTTAGTATTGCTGTTTTCATAGGGATCTCTATTTTTTTAGAAAATAAATTATAGCCTATGTTACATCCTGATCATTAAACTTTCTATTGGTGAAAAAATTGTTAAATTCGGTCGAGTGGTTTCGGAGCCTACCTATTCGGTACAAACAAAAAAAAAATCCTCTATCTCGTGTCAAGGTGTTTGTTTCCGAACTCCTCCGAAATGGCTTCACCGATTTTTAGGGTTTCACACCCAAAGGGTATCCAACGGAACCCTATTACTAAGCCTCCGCTGTCCGTCCGTCCATCTGTCTGTCAGCGAGCTGTATCTCAAGAACCGTAATAGGTAGACAGTTGAATATTCACAGATTATATATATCTATTGCCGCTGTAACAACAAATAATAAAAACTAAGGTTCATGGTACGGAACCCTACGTGTGCGAGTCCGACTCGCCCTTGGCCGTTTTTTTTTTTGTAAATACGTCGTAGGCATTTTTCTTTATTTCATATGGCCAAACAACGTTTGCCGGGTCAACTAGTAGTATTATATTAGTATAGAAGTACTTACTTATAGACAAAATAAAATAAAAATAAAACAATTCATCAGAACAGCCTTTCTAACTGGATGCTGGAGTTGTGACAGCCCGTAAAGTCTAAAAATGGCCGGGACCATCGGCTTAATTTTCCATCCGAGGAATGAATGGACAGGTCTCTCTATGCACAGACCTAGATGATCACAGCAGGTGTTAGAAATAGATAAAACATTTAAATCGCCTATCAGTCCTCCACATTAAGTGGCAGTTGTCCTTAGGTACGCGAAATGCAAATAGATTTCTATTGATGATGATTGTAAGTTGGTGAGTATCTGGTAGAAATCGATATTATCGATAAGATCACCTTTAATACATGCTCATAAACATGCTTGATAACGCATATTAGGTATTGCAATATGATAAAACACGTATAGAGCCGAATTACATTACAGTGGCGTTTTTTAATCCGGCGCGCCTACTTGTGCGATATGGCAGCGTGTTATGCGATATGTGGGATTTCTATGTACTAATATATATAGCTGAAACGTTTGTTTCTTTGTTTGCTTGAACGCGCTAATCTCGGGAATTACTGGTCCGATTTGAATTATTTCCGTGTTAGATAGCCAATTTATCGAGGAAGGCTATATAGGCTATATATCATCACGCTAAGACCAATAAGAGCGGAGTAGACGCAGTTGCGCGGGTCAACTAGTTTATATAGATAATAATCACAACCGCGGGCGAAGTGCTAGATACTCATAGATCAAGCAGTGATCATTTTGATAAGACACCCTAAGGTACTTATTAGAACCCTATCAACATGTTTCATGAAGCACATTATTGCATTTTGATAAAACAAGTCTTCAAACGATAAAATAATGCAACCTTCATTAGTGAATTTACCGATACCTGAATATCAAAAGCGAGCATTCTTCCACGATCATAATACTCATTATGATTCTGTGCACATACCTGTATGTTTTTGGAGAACCCAAAAAACACGATTGGCTTCACATTTTGGGAAAATCAAGACTTACAATATTTTATTTACATATATTGATATCTAAGATGTAACAGACAGTTTAGGTCATAATGATGGATGTCTAGGTAGGTACCTACATATGTTATGCTTTAGAGCAATTTATTTTTAAAAGAAACTCGTAGTGAATGATGTTTAAAAAATGAGTAATTTTTTGAAGAAAAGTATGCGAGTCTTTTACTTCCGTCCGTACTTAATTAATTTTACCACAAGCCTCCAGAAAGGGGCATTTTTGTTCGTTTTAAATGTATTATTAAAATTTTTCCGACTTTAGCACAAGGAAAACCTAGAACCTGAAAAAAGCTAGAGTTTCGTATAATCCATACATAATAGACTCACCTCATCAAATACTTTGAGTGAATACGTGTTGTCATCATCCATAAAATACACAACGCCTGCTTTGTTCTCGACCTTCTGCAAGTGGCCTTTAAGCCAATCCAAAGCCAGATTCCGTTGTTCCACACCACTTGCCTGAAATATTTACACAAACCGAATTACGAAATAGAACAACCAATAAATATTTCCACAAGTTTTGTTAGTCATCAATTCTACAAATTCCTTTCAGTTATGTATTTGTCAAACAATTAGAAACAAACATCCCTTTTGTAGTTCTAAATACAGCACACGAAGAGTAAAACACTTGATGTTTCATGTTATACATAGATTGTTAAAAAACTGCAACATCGGCTATGATTCCTATTTATGCCTTAAATGTAAACTATATTTTATCACCTCTAAATAAAAGAAAATCACATTAAATGCTATGGAAATGGTAAAGAAGGAAGTTCCCAAGTGAATATTCGTTTTGAATAGATTGATATACTCACAGGACATTTTAATTCGTTGGCAACATTTCTGGGGGTGTAAATACTTATACAACAATTATTAACAATATTACTAGTAAATGGGATCGTGTTTGAAAACTCCTATTAAGGCTTATATCGCGTAACTCGACAAAGATAACAGTTGATTTTTTTTCGGGAGTTTGGTTCTTTGTTCTTTGAGAACTTTCACCTCCAGAAATATTGCCAAACAATTAAAACTCACACCATATTTTACCCCCACTAAAGAGAAAAGAGTAAAAAGGTTGTAAATGAGTAAAATGGCCAAGAATTCTTTTAAGGAAGTTTTATATAAGTACCTAGTCAGTGAACGTGCAAAACTGGCCTATCTTTGAGTGGAAGATGTTTTTTTTTGTAATCACAAGATTAAGTTGCTTATCCACCTTTAAGGTCTTAGGCTAATTAATCTTTAGAGGTTTGTAAATGTATAAATCAGTTATCCACATTTTTATTTACGCAAGTATATTTGGTTTAGTCCCATCTCTTCATGATTTCCTTTCCATTCCCTTCTTATCCTATACTATAGAGATTGGATTTTTTTGTAGTTATAAACACAGGGGAATAGATGGAAAGGGAAAGGTTGGGTCTACACCGTATATTTTATTGGTTATACGTAGCTTTGCTTGCAAACCATTGGGTTACTGGTAGTGGTAGAACCTGTAAGTGGGGTACATAATAAAGAGTATTTATCTAGCTAATTGTTCCCTGTTATTACTAAATTTGTTTGAGTCGGCTTCCAATCTAACCGGGTGCAGTCGAATACCAATCTACACTAATATACAAAACTGAAGAGTTTGGTTGCTTAAACGCGCTAATTTCAGGAGCTACTGGTCCGATTTGGTAAATTCTTTCAGTGTTAGATAGCCGATTTATCGAGGAAGGCTATAGGCTATATATCATCACGCTAAGACAAATAGAAGCGGAGCAGACGAAGTTGAACGGGTCAGCTAGTCTTTTATATAGAGCGGCTGGCTATTTGACCTCCTCAACCCAGTTGCTGTGTAATACGCTACACCTTAGCGATACTGGCTGTCAAGCGTTCGGGCTTCTGGCTACCGGTTAAGACTGTTAAGATCTACGAATGACAGCAAGCGGGAATAACGGTTCGACGAAGGAACCTGGATATTTGTAATGGATAGCCGCGGGACTATTCCTCTTTTTTTCTAATTCAGAAAATATTTTTGCTCGTTTGTAGTTTTAAATAGGTGCTGAGCCAAGCGTTGAAAATTGAACAGTAAGTAAGTATACGATATTGTTGAAGTATTTGCTTAATCATCTAGTGCTTGTAGAAATGAACATTATTCAAGTATTAACTGACTATGTATAGTAATGCCTTGATGAAAAATATCGAGTGGGATGGTTAGAAGGTCCACTTATGATCAATTTTTGCAATATCACCGGCCTTATTAATGTTTATATTATACTTATCTTTTATTCCTAAAAATAAACAAAATATATCAATCACACAAAAACCAAAAGTGACAGAGCAAGACAACTCGAAAAAACGAAATTATTAGTTTTCGAATTTTGAAAGATTATTGCCAAGTACCTCTGAAATACACATAAAAAAAAAACGAATAATTAATGTATTTTTGACAGTTGTACATCAGAAATTCAAAATAGAAACCAATTGTTATTCGCAAACGGATCGGTAAGTACAGATCAACTTGCAAATTATTTAGTGATGAGATCATGATTTTAAATTACAATAAGTATAATGCTTTGATCGTGATGCATTATTAGATTGCTATACAATTATTGTAATTTATTCTAGGTACTCAGCGTTTCGAGAAAAAGTGATAGGTAACCATAATATTTTATTTAAGTCATCATCATCATCTGCCTAGCCTTTTCCCAACTATATTGGGGTCGGCTTCCAGTCAAACCAGATTTAGCTGAATGTCACTATTTAACGCAGAGCGGCTGCCTACCAGACCTCCACAACCCATTAACTGGGTAACACTGTACTTCATGGCAAGACTGGAGTCAGATTTACTGGCTTCTGACTATCCGTAACGACTGCCAAAGGTCTACAAATGACAGCCGGGACCAACGGCTTAACGTGCTTTCCGAGGCACGGAGGAAACTAGGTATGTTAAGATAGTCACCCATCCACAGACCAACCTTGGCAAGCGTTGCTTAACCTTGAAGATCGACCCGTGCGGCTGTTATAATCTAGCCACGAGCTCCTCATAATATTGTATTTGAGTACCTAGCTATAATTACATACATACTTAATTTTTTAAAGGTTTTGCTATTAATTCATTTATTTTATACAGACTACGAAATATATTAAGGACATAATTGTATATGACTATGAAAGCACCCATAAGAAAAACTAAAGTGACGTTTACAATAAAAAAATATATACTTACTTAATAAATAATATGTAGCAAGGTAGATATTAGGTACCTTTAATATCTACCTTGCTTCATAGTTGTAGTCGAAAAGGGATACAGAACTTCAACAGGCAATGGGGTATTTTTCTAAAAAAAATCTAATTAGTCCGTCTGATAGATTTTCAAAAAATATTCGACACGTATTTTTTCTTTTGTCACGTAAACAAAAAATAAAGGAGATACAGCGAGTTGAAGACATTGCACGCGTGACGTCATATAATTTTTACCAAGCGATAATTAGATTTTTTTAGTAAAATACCCTATTTTGTCGAAGTTGAAAAGGAATGAATGGCAAAGATAATTGAAAATGCATGAAGGTATGATTCTAAGAACACCAAACCAGATTACAATAATTGGACAATATAAAAAAAATTAAGGCTATTTTTATTTTATTTAAACACTTAGATTTGTTAATTTTCCAAAATTACATGTTTTATTTTTTTCAAGTCGGCCTTTATAAATCCTAAAGAGTAATCACGAAAACGTTTAAAAATGTTCACATAAAGTAAAGTCGCGTTCAATATGGATTTGTTAATTTTCCAAAATTATATGTTTTATTTTTTTCAAGTCGTCCTTTATAAATCCTAAAGAATAATCACGAAAACGTTTAAAAACGTTCACATAATGTAAAGTCGCGTTCAATATTTTTTGTTTAAAATTTATAAGATTTTTTTAAATAAGCTTGTTGTAGATAAGAATAGGTACTTATAACAATATACAAGGGTGGAACTCAGTGATAAAATCAAATGATAAAAACGGGAGTTTTCTATTCTAGTTAACAAAAATTAATCGAGTTTTATATAAGTTTATTGAAGTGATAAACTTCCGATTTCATCACAATGAATAATTTATTTGAATAGTTAAATACCACAAAATGTCTATAACTGATATGTCATGTCATGAAGGGTGGGTCATAACATGAAAGAATAAAGTCACAATAACCGAAATACCGAATCCCACTGTGGATATACAACTCCACTCCCATACATACATATAGTGGCACATAAGGCCATGGGCACACATCCTGGATGCTTTTATGTTAATTTGTACACACCACCGATTTTCGAATTAAGAATTTGAGGCTCGATTATTTGGCAAAGTCTACTTCAGCCGGAAAACCTGTCACACTCTGACATCAAAGTAGAATTTGTCACTTTCTTAATTCCAAATTCCCAATTCAGAAACTGGCCCTTAATCACAACTGTACTCACTAATGTTCTGATTGGCCCTGTTGATATTAGAGGTAAAGGCTGTAAAATGATAAATACGTTTAAGGATAAACAAGAATTGGTTGGATATAAAACGGAAAAAGAAACATATTTCAGCCAGGATTTATAAGCCATTTTAAGATTTGATTTTCCTATGATGATAAGAACACGAAAAAATATTGTAATTTTACGAGTAGTTTGATATTGATTAAGTAATAGCAATCTAAGGCCCTTTTTTTGGGTTCCAAACATCCGTAAAAAACGGAACACTTATACAATCACTTGTTTGTCTAGCTGGCTGGCTGGCTGGCTGTCTAACTGACTGTCTGTCTGTCGTCTGTCACAGCCAAATTTCTCCCAATGTACTTACAATGTACAGATTCTGTTGAAATTTGGTACATAGATGAACTTCTGTGACCCAAACACGGACATGATATGCAAATAAATAAATTTTGATCACTTTTGGAAGACAAACTAGAAAACTTAAGAAGTAATAGTTCTTTACTTATAATTAACCTATGATTAGTTATTATAGTGTTTAAGTAAAAGGTTACGAGACTAACTCGCACTTGGCCAATTTTAGTGGTTTTTGTAATTCAATAGACTTCAAATCGTCACTACTATAACTAAGTATATCATAACAATCTACAGTTTGAATTACAACTAAATAAATTGCAAGTTTGACTACACAGTTAAAAATATAGGTTCCCTTAAAAAACTCTGAGCGGACATACACAATACCAAGATGTGTTGTATGCGCTTGTTTTAAACAGACAAATATTGATATCCATGATCTGAAATGTTTGAATTAATATGTTAGAATAAAAGTATTGGCAGCCTGTCATCTGTGTGTGTTTGGTGTGTTTCCTATTTCTAGGGTACTTCAAGCAGGTCAGAACTTGCCCTAGAGTAAGATTCTAAAATCTATCAAAACTGTGGGATCAAAACAATAAAATATGTTTTAATCTTGAATGGGCTGGAAATGGCAGCAAACTGAAAGCAGAAACATCAATGCAGGGAATTAAGTTCAAATATTGACGACACGGTTGGCGCCGTGGTTAAGTGATTGACTGTTAAGCTGCGTGTTGCGGGTTCGATTCCCGCACGGAAGTGTGTTCCTAGTGTGGAGTAACATTAAAAAAAAAATATGGTGTTGCTCCTTTCCCCAATAACTTCAGCATACAATTCTGAATTTACCTGTTTTACCTACCTATTTTAACTGTAATAAATAAAAATAATTATGTTCCAATTCTTTAAATGTTATGGCACAAATGTTTCATTACATACCGTAGATGATTTAGTTTTATGCGTTTTGATATTAAGATGTGTGTATTTTAAATTGGATTCTTTGAGCAAGTTAGCAACCAAGCTTGTCTTTTCTATGGAGTCCTCGATCACAACCCAGTGGAAGTTCTTCACATGCATCAGAGTTTGTGATAACCTGGAAAAATTAACATGGTTTAATATGGTATGGTGTGGGTTGGTATGTTATAGTATGGTATGGTTATTATATGTATACTTAGGTTGATGTTAAAAAGATGAGCAAAATTAGTGCCGTTCTGGCTGGCTTGACTTATGTAAGGATCAATAACAGTATCAAAAAAGATCACAGAAATAAAATTATGATAATAACAATACATGACACCTTGCAAAGAGGTGAATTGTACCTAGGATAATATCTGACAAATATTGTAATTGGAGAAACATTGTATTAATTATTTATTTATTAAATATATTATTAACCTATGAAGGAGGTTCTTTATGGAATAAGTATTTAGTTATTAAATACTTTAAAACTATACTTAAGTATTTAGTTTGACTCAATTAAATCTTTGAAATAAAATAATAAGGAAAAATATATGATAAGACAATTTTATAGCAGCCTTCACTGTTACTTACAGAATCAATAATGTTTTTTTTTTATTAATAATGCCTTATAGTATAGTAATAAGTGCCATAAATAAATCCAAATAGAACTGTGGTGTTTTACACCTCATTTTTTGCAGGGATTTCTACATAAATTAATGAATATTTAAATGCTTTTACCACGTTAATACATGGTTGCATTCATTTCCACACTAATAAATTCCTTTAGGCTTACTTGTAATTTAATAAACAGCAGACAATTTTCCCAGAATCTCAGAGTGAGTAAGCAATTAAAGCACTGATTTCTTTGAACTCCGCAAATAAAGCTCGCTGATATCTACTTTCCATTAGGTACCTACCTGTACATCACAAGGTACGCATTGTGTAAGCCCATCAAATAACCAATTAAAATAATTGTCGGCTTACGAAGAGTATTGCCAAATACTTTAACCAAACAAATGAGGTAAGATAAACTATAAATCAAGGGCAGAAGAATCACGATAAACAAATTTTACCTTGTAAGATCCGCCTTTTGTGCCAGTCTCACGTACGTCGGAGTAATCCCGTAAATCACTGGGAGATATGAACTCACTTCTGCATTAAACTGACATTGAAAAACGGGCCTTGTGTTAAATAAAAACAATATAACGAAAATCAACAACCCGATTGCTAGATATTGCTTCTTTATGTTTACAAAAGGCATTTTATTGTCGATCACTTTTCGTTCAATTATTTTTTACAGACACTTCGCACGCGCCTCTCACAGTCGATAATGCATTCTTGTACAGTTCAATTTACAATATTGTAAATACTCGTAACTAGAATCCGCTTATGCGGCCGATTCGCCGTCGACGAATGACAGATTGATTTGACGCTTTCATTCACAGATATTTTACGTTCTACATGCGTCAGCACCAGGACAGAAAATAAATAGCATAGGTGGATATGCTATCTCTTTCTGTCTAACGTAAACACAGACTTCCACAAAAAAGACGGAAGTTTCACGGCAGTGCAGATGTAATTGAGGATGTAGAAAATCGTTCAAAAATGTATATCCGGTAGGACACGGATTTAAAAAAAAAGTTAAATTATTTATGTACCTGTCAAAAAATTAGGGCACCCGTTTTGAATATTCACAATGAAAATTATCGAGAAATTTATTGTTTTAGCATTCCTGCTAAGGACTACTCGCGCCATCTGTTACTTATATGTAAAACTTTCTTGAAACCAATTCAAACTGGTTCATGTAGGTTTCAACAGATGGCAGTAAACCAACAGAATAAAATCTCCACGTGCGAGGAATACTCCACCAAGGATAAACGGTTCATCGGCCGTCCCTGGCGTCCCATTGATACCAGCTAGTTTATTTATCGCATGGGCCAATAATATTCAATTAAGAAGGTGAAGTAAGTTCTGTTTGTTTAGGGAATATTTTTTTTTTAGGTAAGTATTTACCTTGGCTTGAGTTTAAGTTTTGACCACAATCTCATGGCACCTGATGAAAAGCGACAACGTACCTATTCGACGATGGAGTATGCTTGCCCAGAAGTAACCTATTCACTGTTAACCCCCAGGTTCTAAATTAGGAAAGACTGATGGAACGGTTATGATTTTCATGCGGTTTTCACCAATAGATAGTAGGTAATTCATGAGGAAGGTTTAAGTAGGTACCTATACTTAATTTGTCAAGGTTTTTTGTAAATTGGCTGAAATATGACTTTTAAGTATTATTGAAGAAGTCGGAAAAAAGTTACTTAAAAATTTCTTAAATCGCGTGCGTTGCAAAAACTGTTGATGATAAAGTGACAATGTACTAGGTAAGTAGGTAGGTAGGTACCAACCTACCGTAAAACGCTATAACTTTGCCAATCATGCTCAATTTTGCCTACCTATTTCGTTTAAATTACAATATGTCCGGTTTGCCTACTTTTTAGGGTACCGTACCTCAAAACAAAATAAGGAACTCTTATAGGATCACTTTGTCCGTCCGTCTGTCCGTCAAGACCCATTATCTCGGGAACGAGTGGATGAATCGCGATGAAATTTAAAAGATTTACTCTGGTATACGGTCCCTTGAAGCTGTGAACAATTCATAGTTATAAGTTAACATTAAAAAAAATACGGCCGTTTATGCGGCAAAAAACCAATATTTCGACACCCTCAAGGGAATCAAAATTCATAGGGTTGTAGGTTGACCCGTTGACCTAGTGATCTGAAATTTGGCAAGTAATACCGTCTTATGCTACAAGTATAGAGAAAAGTCTAAAAACTATGCATTTGTTATTAAATCATGATAAATATAGTCTTTATTTAAAGTAATCAATCATCGACCGTAATAATCCACTGATGTCAACGTCGTTCTAAGGCATCGTTCTAAGACGTCGTTTTAAGACGTCGTTCTAAGGCGTCGTTTTACGACGTCTTCCTAAAGCAACGTTTTAAGACGTCTTTCTAAAGCGTCGTTCTAAGAAGTCGTTCTAATACGTATTTCAAACGTCGTGTATGTAAGGCGTCGTTTTAAGACGACTTCCTAAAGAGTCGTTGTAAGGCGTCGTTCTAAGACGTCTTCATAAGCAGTCGTTCTAAGGCGTCGTTCTAAAGCGTCTTCCTAAGGCGTCGTTGTAAGGAGCCGTTCTAAGGCGTCTTCCTAAGGCATCGCTCTAAGGCGTCTTTCTAAGATGTCTTCATAAGGCGTCGTTCTAAGGCGTCGTTTTAATGCGTATTCCAGAGGCGTCGTCCTAAGGTGTCGTTTCTTGCACGTTCTTCTTCATAGAGATCTACGCTTTGGAACGTGCAAATAGCTTCCATGTTTTTGAGTGACCGACCTTGACGTTTCAAAAGTGACTGTAAATGGTTTATTTGAAATAAAATGCTTTTGAATTGAATTGAATTGTCATGTCATCTTATTTCATTTTATTTACTCGGAAAAACAAACAGAATTACAAAAAAAGCTATGATACAGAAATTATACAAATGTGAAATCAACAATATTCTCCACAGATACACAATGACACAATTTGGTAAATTTAAGACTAGCGTTGTGAACAATGAAAAAGAAAAATATTAATAGAAAAGTATCAACCAAACATAAAGCTGTGAAAAGTGCCGCATAAGTGGAACATCAGTGTCCCATCATTTTTTTAATAAAATAAGCAACATGACTGTAAACTTTCTATGAGACAAAGCAAACAGATCCAAACTATAGAAATTCTTATTAAAATTGCTCGTAAGGCGACGAAGAGGCCCACGTAAGCCTGCATTTGTACGACTAGAAGTAGTGGCGAATACCTTGCGTCCCTGGCATGTTCTGGGAACTATATTACGCAACTTGTAACTTAAAACTAAACATAACATACAAGAATGTATCCGCCTCATCATATCAGCCGAAAGATGTCTACTATACTAAGACGTCTATAATACTCTTTATTATGTACACCATATAAGTTACAGAAAGATAGATGAAGAAAACATTACATAGACTGACACAATAGGCGGACTTATCGCTAAAAACGATCCTTTCAAGACAACCTTTGGATGGATTGTATTGAATGGAAAAACAGTACTGTAGGTAGTTGGGTGTACGATTTATATAAATAAATACATAATAGATAAATATACATAATTATAATTATGTAACAAAAAAAAAGCATAGGACCCAAGTGAAAACGATCAAAGAGAAAGGTATACCTTTCTTTTTGTATAGTGATTTTTGACCATGGTTTTAAAAATGGTCAAAGGTTGAGCAAGTCTTACTGACACGGGCAAGGCATTCCATATCCGCACCGCTTGAACCGTAAAAGATTTTTCGTAGAAACTGGTGGAATGCATCATCTCTAATCTCAAGTTTTCCGATGACCTCAGATATCTATTATGTGTGGTCATGATGGAACTTGAAAAATTCTTTAAGATAAAATGGGGTTGTAGTATTGAACAGAATACTGTAGAGTAGATATAAAATATGAGGTATTTCAGGTCCTACTTCATTCGCTGATAATTTTCTCAAACCGATATACTTAAGGTATCTGTTTGAGAAAATTACCAGGTGTAGGCCCCTTATTGCATTCTTTAAAGAACTCGTTGACTCCCCCTGGTGAAAACGTAAGTAGGTAGGTATTATGTGGGTGTGTGACAAGAAAAACGTGGGTGTGTTATTGTGTAGTAAGTATAATAATATAGTATCGTAGTATAATAGTCTATATAATTAGATCGAGCATGGCGAACGCAGCAGAAGCGTTCTAATTATATCTACTGACAGGTGTAGGTAATGAATGACGTAAATTAAAACTCAAAGCAGTCATTTCAACTAAACATCAAGCACCTTTATATTATCAGGGTTTCTGTCATCTACATCTACACTTCAACACTAATATTATAAAGAGGAAAGATTTGATTGTTTGTTTGTTCGTCTGTTTGTTTGTTTGAATTGTATAGACTCCGAAACTACTGAACCGATTTGAAAAAATCTTTCATTCAATCATTTCTCACCATTAGAATTCTACATTATCCCTGATGAACATAGAGTATAGAATATTATCAAAAAAAGTTAGGGATCCGTATGAAAACTTCGATAATGTTAACCCAAGGTGTAAAAAAAATACCAAAAAAGGTCTTTATATCGCTTACGCTGCGGAAACTATTGACATAGTGTTGTACTATAGTTTTATAGAAGACATTCATCATCATCATCTGCCTAGCCTTTTCCCAACTATATTGGGGTCGGCTTCCAGTCAAGCCAGATTTAGCTTAATACCAGTATTTTACGAGGAGCGGCTGCCTACCAATTCTCCACAACCCATTAACTGGGTAATACGGTACTTCATGGCAAGATTGGAGTCAGATTTACTGGCTTCAGACTATCCGTAAAGAGTGCCAAAGATCTAAAAATGACATCCGGGACCAACGGCTTAACGTGCTTTCCGAGGCACGGAGGAAACTCGGTATGTTAAGATGGTCACCCATCCACAGACCAACCTTGGCAAGCGTTGCTTAACCTTGAAGATCGACCCGTACGGCTGTTATTATCTAGCCACGAGCTCCTCAGTTTTATAGAAGACATTAATATCTACAAAAAAGTCCGCGAGGGCATATATCTAACTGTTATGGTTAAGTCACAATGACCACTTTTTGTTCGAAATATTTAATCAAAACCCGGGTGAATTGGAATAGTGGTGATTTTAGTGTCATGATATTAATCAATATCTATTTAAATTGTTTAATAATTAAGGTTGGTTATGTACAAGTAAATTACACTTTAAATTATTCAAATCTGACCTTTCGTTTAAAAGTTATGATGGGTATAAAAATACTCTAAGTAAGAAAAATGTTGTAGTTTGCGAAACGTCGAACGTTTAGTCTATTAATAAGTAATTTACACGGAGATTTCGTGGAGTACTAACTAAACCCGCGCGAATGAAGTCGCGGGTGAAGTGCTAGTTTAAGCAGAAAGTTGAAACAATTTGCATATCCGACAACGTTGCGAATTGCGAGAAATTTCGTGTGAATACACACCGTCAATAAAAAAAGAAACTGAATGTTTGTACTTTTTTTTTGCGAAATATTAGTTTTCTTTTTCGAAATGTTAAATCAATGCAAGCGCGACCATCTGAAGGTGTTCATTCACGACAACGACTCGTGGATTAGCGCCATTCAGCTCAACCATTTTGAAAGGAACTGAATGATATCGGTACTTATATTTCCAATAACAACTTATATAAATATTTTTTATAACTTGCTCAAGAAATTTGAGGCCAGAGTGCTTCTTTGTCACTTAAATTTCTAAAACCTCTTTTCTAAAATTTCAGAGACAAAAAGCCACTAATTTTCTAAAAAGAGTTTTCCTCTATTCTGACCTAATAAAACTTAGTAAATAAATAGTTTTAGATTGCAACAACTACAAAGAATAACGCAGTGATTTTTGTATCTAATAATTTTTAACACCAATCGGGTAGAGAGCGAGAGAGAGAACAACTTTTTTATTAAACTATATCAACCCTCAAGAGGGCCTTAGACAAGTCGAATTCTCTGAGCGTGCGTCAAAAGCCAAAATTACTAGAAAAGAAAAGGTGACAACTTGACAGCGCATGTCAATCCACTTTGTAAGTACTTACATAGTTTTCGACAGTCGGTGCAGCTGATACTTATAAGTACTTGTACAGTGCCCCAAGACGAAACTTCTAAACGATGTATACCTACCCGAGCTCATAGCAGAAAACTATTTTTGATCATATAATACGAGTATTTATATGGTTCCTGAAAGAATCCTAAGTAATAAGCCAACGCTGTCCGTCCTTTCGTCTGTCGTCGGACCGTATCTCATGAACTACTGTCGTAGACAATTGAAATTTTCACTAAGTGTTTTTCCATCGCCACTATAACAACAAATAAAAAAAACCGAAGTAGATGGATGTTTGTTCCCCAATCACGCCAGAACGGCTGAACGGGTCTGAACAACATTTGGCACAGAGATAAATTATAGTCTGGAATTGCACATACTCGTCGTAGCTATCCGGGATTATTTTCTTGGGATAATTTACAACAGAAAATCGTGCGAAGCCGCTTGTATAAGCTAGATAATGTTAAAATATGGGACACGAATGTGGTGATGACTTACAATGATTCTCCAAGAACTGGATAAGGGCTATCAAAGACGGAGACGTTTTGTGTAATATTTTCTGAGAATTTTGCAGTTGGTTTGACCCCGCAGTGAAACGCTTTAAATTTTCTGTCTTTGAGAGTTTTATTTGAGCGGACAGAATATTGGAAAACTCATATCTAGCAAGATGCTACTTCTAGTAATCGCAAGCTTTTGGTTTGAGATTCGTTTGAGAAACAAGGAATAGGTTCTTTTTTTTTAGGAATAGGTTCATTAGAAAATCATTTTCAGACAGCTGTTGCAGTTTGCAACAAACTTACCGTGCGTGTAATCTATTTATAAAATTAATCCCTGTTTCCCTTGTTCACGTCATAACTTGAAAACGAATTCAACGATAAAGTTGTTTTATTCATACCTAATTGTCAGGGCTAGGCCGGAGCGCGTCACTAGTAGTTTATAAAATCAATCTGACGCTAAAGGCATACGTTGCGAAGACCATCATTTTAACTGCCAGCCTTGTAATTTATTTATCTTATAAAATCCACATTACTTATATCTAATTTTATTAGGATACATGCAAATAGCATTCAAAAGGGCTGACTGGCAAACATACTCGTAACTAGTGCTAGAAGATGATGATTGTTACACTGTCTCTTTGCCCAATCTATCTGTCTAGCCTTTTCTCTACTATCCATGTTAGGATCGTCTTGTAGCCTAACAGGATGCCTGCTTGATCCTAAAACACTAGGAAGTGGTGACGGGCGTTTTTGGGGGACTGTCTATTTGCATATGTTGACGTTCAAAAAGTGCTGGCACTCAGCCTAATTTGAATAAATGACTTTTGACTTTGATTTTTCAACTGTTCACCAGTATTTTACAGGGAGTGATTGCGTTTCAGATCTCCACAGCTCAACATTTAGCCTGTTTTCCGAAACTCTCAGTAACTGCTCAGCTTCGACCCAACCGGTACATAAAAATCGCTCAACTTACTTAAAACTTTATACAGTCATCAAAGTGTGAGTGTTAAACAAATGTACACCTCTCCCTCTTCCTAGGTGCGTAGGCGAAATATTATTCATTTCTGTTAAAGAAAATACAATTATTTATTTGTCTGTGTAAACATATACGCATTCATCTAGTTCTTCCAAGAATATGTCTGTACTTGTTCAATAAGCTCAAAAATATTTTGTAGGACCTAGAATAAAATAATAAACCCTCTCGGTACTTAAAGGTATATGAAAAATTCTTAGTGCTTGATTCTCAAAACGTCTTTATCAATCTAATATTTTATTTGTTAGGAGTGATAGGTATTTATTGATTTTCTATTAGAATTGGTTTGCGTAAGTAGATATGTATGTTAATATGACAAGAAATTGACTTTAATAAAATTACTCGTAATTCTAAATATTTAAGTGCGATAGTGTACAAGTTACCGATAGTGCAACAGCGTATCGTTTCTTCTATGTTGCTACGCCGTAGCAAAGAAAAGCTGATTACAAGCGTCTGCTACGAATTAGTGTCAGGCGTAGCGGCGTAGCTTGCGGTCTTGCTACGCGCGTAGCGCATATCTAACTTGAAATTACGGTAACATGAAAAATGGTTTTGATGCCGTAATATTATAACGAGCAATCATAAAGATTCTTCACCTGAATTCAGAGTAGAATAATTGTGGCAAAGCCTTCTAGAAACAGTTCTCCAACTAAATGCCAACAGAATATTTTAAAACGTTCAAATTATATTGTGCAACAAAAACCTTTTTACAGACTGACAGGCACGTAACAACGTAATTAACTCGGCGCTTGTTTAATTAAACAATCTACATTAATATAAAATTATTCACTACAATGCTATGTGAACTATTAATGAAATTCAAGCAAGAGAAGCGTACTAAATAAATATGTACCGGAGCCCGGTAAGGCACGCGAAAGTTTCGCCGAGCACTCTACAAGTGCGAGGAATTCAACCTTTTCATGTACCAACAATCGCAGCAGTAATTCCGCCTTGTTTTACGAGCTCGTTACAAAAAGCTGAGTGAATAAAGTGGGCGACTTATGGGAGCTATGCGTCCGCTAATGTAGCACGCAGGTAGTTTGTGTTCACCGAGCCATTTCATTGTAAAAGCGGTATAGATAGGACAGGGACGAGCTGGCTGGAGGTCGGCCCGGGCTCACCTGTGCGCCAGACCCGTAGGCGCGTCATAGCTGCACACACGCGCAGGCGTACGGACGGGCACTCACACTGACGCGGCACAATGAAGGGTGTAGCTGTGCACGAGGCGGGGGCAGGGAGCGCCGGGCAGTCGCTCGGCACTGGCGGGCGAGCTTTCCCGCCGCGAGGACCTCAGCCGGGTCGCGTCGCCGGCGCTCGCAAACCACTTGTTGAATCTTACAGACTTTTCACACCTCAACCGAACTCGCTCGAGTCACGTCGCGCGTGTTAACACTACGACCCCGCGTCCGGTTTTCTTTGGTTTTCCTTCGTTTCGGTTAGTATCTCGTACTTCTGAACTTATCTACCTGTGATGCCTACTCTTCGCTTCCTCTCTGCCTTCTCTTCCCCACATACGCTTGGTTTCGTCTTCCTGTCAGTGTTATTATTGTTACGGACGGCTCTTTCAGTAACATGATCTTGAGCGCGTTGTAACTTGTTAACTTTTGAGATATTTAGAAACTGTTGTTGATACTCGCATCTGTGTTACCTGTTGACTACTTACTTATTATATTAGAGAATTCTGAATTAAATAAAATATATACGTCGCTGTAAAATTGTAATAATATCGTTCGTTATATTGTGGAGCGTTCCTGAGCACAGGTGAGTGTCATTTTTCATTGTTATAATTTGGGTTGGAATAACTACGATTAAAGGAGCGGTAAATTACTTTTATGGCGTCATTTTGACTCATAAATCAAGCATTAATGTGAGATAAAAATGTCTCATTTCATTTTGATGTCCTCAGGATATCATTGAGTTAATTCAACCTAGTTTTTACCAGGTTTTATAACTGTCCAGGTTGAATGTAGTCATCGTGCTCCATAATAAGTCTTAATAGGTTGCATTCAACAGGTAAGTGCACGTATCTGCGATGGTGCCCCTCCTACGAGCTCGGAGACAGGGTGAATCTTTGTCTCATGCACTTACACAATGCTAAGTGAATTATGCGTTTAACGTCCCGCCATACACGAGTAATCGGATTGTGTGCGACTATTCAATGTTGCGACATTAAGTTATACTTAGGTACGTGAATTGTATCGCTTTGGGGAAGCGGAATTTCAGGAGAGTTTATTTTAAGATCTTGCGACATTTTGCTGGTAATTCTGCTAGGTTGTTTGTTTTAAAACTTTTATATTTTGGGGGATTATCGACATAAAGTTCATATTTGCCGTTACTTTGGGATCTTAAGATATATAAAAAGCATTTTTAGGTTTCCGTACCTCAAAAGGAAAACAGAGCACTTATAGGATTATTTTGTTGTCCGTCCTTCTGTCTGTCAAGACCCTGTATCTCGGGAACGCGTAGAGATATCGAGTTGAAATTAATACCATATACTCAGGTCTACAGTCCCATGAAGTTGTAAAAGGTCAAACAAAAATTAACATAAAAAGATACGCCCGTTTATGCCGCAAAAAAACGACACTTTCAAGGGAATCAAAATTTATAGGGTTTTTTTCCGTTGACATAGAACTATGAAATTTGGCAAGTAAGAACATCTTATACTGCAAGTAAAGGGAAAAATCTGAAAACTATGCATTTGTTATATCACAAAAAAATTAACGGAACCCTTGATGGACTAGTCCGACTCGCACTTGTCCGGTTTTTTGACTACCATGGAAATGGGTTACTTACACGGCTCAGGAGAAAGAAGAAAATGGTTTTACCGAATAGTTAATGTCTTCAAAACTGAACCATATTTTACGAATCTATCTCATGAACAGCACATAATCAGGCTTAATTATAATACAATTCTTGACGGATGATTAATAGTAGGTATGAAATATACTGATTAGTGTATTCATAGTCTCTATGAATGAATACAGAATGTGCTAATACAGTTTATACTCATCATATGGTTAGATTTTTTTTATGAATAAGGCTGTTTGTCTTATATTTAACCAATAACAAAAAAGGAGGTTCTATTCTCCACTATATGTATTTTTTTTGTTAACCAGTCATCAAAGTTGGCACCGCGGCTGACTGCACAGGTAGCGTCCTAGGTGCAACCTATATCTGTGGAGGTATGAAGGTATCTATGATCAGTATGGCCACATGCAAAGTATTTTTTGAGCCCTCACATAATCTCCAATTACAAACTGATATTTAAAATCAAAAGACCCAATTGTTCCACTTCAAAATTCTCTTGGCTTTTTATTTATTTTCCTCAATATTCGTAACTAATCGCCTTCGATTTATTACTGAACAAAACAACTTAAAAGAAAATCCTCGTTAAATCAAATACCTCGTCTTAAAAGATAATAAAATATAATATACCTACTAGAGAAAAATACAAAAATACTCGAAGTATATATATATAAGTATAGCACTTTTAATAAAAGTGAAGTATTTTACATATACTACTATTTTATACTATACTTTTTGTAAATTCTTGTCTACCATGTAATTTAGACGAGTACTGTGTCCTATTTCTAAAAGGAACATCACTGTCAAACATAAGAAACGGAAAAGTTTGCGCATAATAAGTTAATTATTAAAAAAAAACTAAACATATGATTAGTTCAGATATCTGCATATTTATCAAATTTGAGTAGCATACACCCAAACTTTGATTGTCAACAAATCAAGTTATACCTGTGAAATAAGAGCAAAAGGAATACCTATGTTTTTCTTACTCCTCCACTGTGTTTCCGATTAATTTTGTTGCGGATTCCACGACTTTTGAATCGTTTGTCATCAAGCTTCATCAGCTTTTGTTTCAGCCTATCATCATTTGCAGAGGTTGGATCTAGCGTAACGCTCTTTTCCCAAAATCATACCTTGGGTACATAAAAGTATTGCGCCAATACCTTAGCGTGGGCACGGCTTAAGAGTGTATATAGAGATACTCTTAAGCCGTGCCCGAAGATGCAAATACGGAATTTATGAGAATTTTGTCAATAAAATGATAAAAAAAGCATAAAATAAACGCCATTTCAACGTTATTATTTTATTTTACATCGATTTTTAACAAAAAATAACGAATTAAAGTAACGTGAAACGGAACGTTTTTGAAAACAACAATCAGCGTTTAGTGACGTCACTGCTGTTATGACAGCGAAAAGGTAACCTTATGTCTTTGAGTTAGGACAGTTAATGACAAGTGTCAGACAGGAGGGACTCAACTTATTTATTCGAGCGAAATTTTAAACTGTCAGTTTAAAACCGCATATTAAAGCGCTTTTTTAAATTTATGTATGGTCTATTTAACATAGAATTCTTTTAAATGTAAGCAATAAATATTGCATGTTCCCTATTGCTATGATATGATAGTTCTTGTGGACTCTGAAGAGTTTATTTCTAATATAACCCTGTGATGAAAGTGTAGGAGGCCACTTAACCTTTGCAGTAAAGACTAAAAATAAACAATCTCTCTGCTCATGTTCCCCCTTATTCAATTTACATGTCACTTTATCCAAAAAACAAATTTTGCATGTATTTTCATCGAGTTTGGTTGAATTTTCAACTGTAAACGTAAATAAAAGTGTATTTACGAATAAAAATAAAAGAGTTTTAATATACTCTTTTATTTTTATACACACAAATATACATACCTACACATAAACATTTTTACGAACATTTTATGAAAGACTCCTTTTTTTAAAGATGGAAAATCTTCCGCGCTGGGCTGATCTTCCAAGTGCCTTTTGCGTTCCAGGGTGACTTTTTTGAAGAAATTCCGCAACCCTGGCAGGATGAAAGACTCCTTTTTTTAAGGATGGCAAATCATCAAATGACTCCTCCTGCTTTGGGTAAAGCAGAAGGGAGTGTCAGACTCTTACTGACTAAAACCCATCCGTGTTCCTCCTAGTGCCCTTTGCGTTTCAGGGTACGGGTCCTCTTTCGAACGAAGTCCGCAGCCTCAGCAGGCACTGACCCTAGCGGGCCCGTCTTTTGTGCTGAGATCTCTTTGAGGCGCGCGTGGAATACAGCGCGCCGTCGACCCGGGCCTGGTTCTGATCAGACGGCAAGCCACCCAAAGCTCGCAGTCCGCAGGCCCGCGCCTACGGTGGACGAGAATCGCCCTGCGACTCGCTACGCCCGAGGCGTCTTCTTTTGTTGCGGCGGCTGGAGCGTGAGGTTTCCCTTTCTCTCACACGTTCGGCTTCCTCCTTTGCTAGCATTACTGCTTCGCAGAAGGAGGTGACCGCTTCCCATGTCTCCTCACTCCGGACCATGGCCTGAACCAGGGCCGGACGCGAGAGATTGCCGCCGCCGATCGCCTCGACGAGGACACGGCGGTGCTCCGCCCAAGCAGGGCAGACCTCCACCGTATGCTCCACTGTGTCCTCTGGACGATTAGATGAAAGACTCCTAGAGCCTAAACTACTAACACAGTCAATAGGTTCCAATGTTTGAAACGTGCTGACCGCATTGTAGTATTTTCTAGGCACGTTCGCATTTGCATCGTCAAAAACACTTCTAATGTCCAAAATTTTCACCTTTTACCCTTTATTACCCTTCTGAGGACTAATTCTACTAATTTTAGGGTTCCAAACATCCGTAGAACACGGAACCCTTATAGGATCACTCGGGTGTCTGTCTGCCAGTCGTCTGTCACAGCCAGTTTTCTCCGGATCTACTGGACCGATTCTGTTGAAATTTGGTATACGTATGGATTTTTGTGACTTAAACACGGTCGCGTTGCGTACATAAATATTATTTTTTGTATGGGTGTCACTTATGGGGGTCAAACTAGAAAAAAAAGTTTTTCAAACTGTATCGTGTGATATCAAATGAAAGGGCTTTCTATTACATCTAATAATTTTAAAAATTTACAGTTTTGAAGTCATTTAAGAAATTAGACCAAAAATGTCAATTCCCTCCTTATATCCGAAACTACTGAGCCTAAAAATTCCAGGAAAACGTATAAGAAGTCTGTAGTGAAAGAATAACATGTTAAAAAATGAAATTGGTTCGCAACCCTTTGCACGAGAGTCCGACTCGCACTTGGTTTTTAAGCAATGATTGCATTCGCATCTTAATCGCAATCTGTCAAAAAGCCCTAATTTTTCAAACATTTTTGACAGATTAGAGCCGATTAGAGATTATTAGGTTATATCAAGTTTCCTGGCTAAATGATAACAGCCGCATAGGTCGATCTTCAAAGTTCAGAAACGCTTGCAGAGGTTGGTTTGTGGACGTAACTCAACGAATCACAATCACGAAGATTTCTAATTAATTTGTCTCTTATTTACACTCAGAAAATGAGACAAGAAAAAAGATACAAAAGTGCAATACAAAGGTACTGCTCTTTTCTAAAGAAATCTCAACCAGCGAACCTGAAAGAGGAGAGATTTTATCCGAAGATTATTTTGTTAGCGATCTCTGTAAGTCTTTCTATTAAATCAGCACCTATAGATTTTAATAGCGACAGCGAAATCTTGGTAACTAGTGGTTACCCTCACACCGTTTCACACTGTAATATTATTTATTAACTACAGGATAATGTGGTTTCAGGAGTTGCGGTAAATTATGTTAGCCTTTTGGCCATTTGCAGATTACAAGTGCTGAAGTACCTACTTACAATAATTTGACGGTTTTCAAAAACATGTACCATTTAGTTGGGTAAACAGTGGTTTAACTATTAAAAATCTATATCTATACTTACTAATATATAAAGCTGAAGAGTTTGTTTGTTTGTTTGTTTACTTGAACGCGCTAATCTCAGGAATTACTAGTCCGATTTGAAAAATCATTTCAGTGTTAGATAGCCCGTTTATCGAGGAAGTCTATAGGCTGTATATCATCACGCTTAGACCAATAGGAGCGGAGCAGTAATGAAAATTGTGACGCAGACGAAGGTGCGCGGGTCAACTATCTATCTATCTATCTTATCACGGACTACAAATTACAAACAATCTAAAATGCAATGTTAAGCCTGTATATGCGATTAACTAAGCGACTTCTCAACCCAAGAGATGATTGGCGCTTTTTGGAGGGCTTACATTCAGCAGTGGACGCAATTGGCTGAAATGATGATGATAGTCGCCATAGACAGCCCAATATTCAGAGGTTGCTTCGATACCGACATATCAGTCGCCGACTTCATTCTGGAAATGAGGCCTTTGAAAGAAAGAAAGAAAAAGCGTTTATTTGCGCCAAGCATGACGCATACCAAAAAATAAAATAAAATAGAAATTAAATCCTAGGAACGATGAGGGCGCTCAGCGAAACCTATGTGCGTAGATTCGCTGGCTAATCTAGCCAGAACTGCTAAGAACAATGGCGCAATGGGAGTCTAAGCGCGGATAACGGAATCTCAACTGTACTCTCTCCGTTGCGGGGGTAGTCTATTCTTCTGTATAGAATTTTCCATTTCAACTTTATAGAGCTCTATCGGGTGTTAACAACCCTAAAAACATTTTTCAACGTCGTGAATCATAAAAACGATACTCAATACGAAAAATTACTAAGGTTGGTCGGCGTCCTGACTAGAAGAGGTTATATTGCTAATGCCTTGCATTCTAAGAGGGACAAGCAATGCTAGAAGTTGACTGTTCGTATATCTTATCTCATAACGGTTGCTGGTTCATAATGGGTTGCATAATGGGCCTCATCAGTAGGCTTAAAGTCACTCAAAGAGCAATGGAGAGGGCAATGCTTGGAGTTTTCCTGTGTGATCGAATATAAAATGATGATAAAGAACCAAAGTTACCGACATAGCCCGAAGGATCGCCAAACTAAGGTGACAGTGAACAGGGCGCGTAGCTCGCAGAACGGATAGTCGATGGGGCTGAAAAGATCTGGAGTGGCGACCGCGTACCGGAAGACGCAACGTTGGAAAGTCCCCCACAAGACGGACCGATGAAGGTTGCGAGTAGCCGATGGAAGCGAGACGCACAGAACCGGTCGTTGTGGTGACGCTTGGGGGAGGCCTATGTTCAGTAGTGGAGGTCTTTGGGCTGATATCTTACCTTAGCGACATTTTTATTATACGTCATACACGCAAACGAAGTCGCGTGCAACAGCTCTTTTTCTAATCTTCTAATGTATAAAAATCTCGGATCACAGTGTTTGTAATTAAACTCTTCCGAAATAGCTTGACAGATTTTTTATGAAATTATTGTGTTCATTTATAATTATGGCAAAAAAAACGTTTGCCGGGTCAGCTAGTGTCATCATAATTGCGACTGAAGTAATGATGCTAATTTTTTTAACTTTTCTCTCGGAGCAACAAGTACCGACGGCTGCTTTTCAGAAAGCATAATGTAGAATATCAGCCAATCATTCTATCAAACGAGAACAAACATTATAGTTGCTGGGGACATTATAGTTTAAAACAGAAAAACAACTTTCACAAGCGAAAAATTATAGGTACTTTCCTCCAGCAAACGGTGTTCATTAAGTTGCATTTATCCAGTCCTCCCACTGCAAAGTTTTTTTTTTTTTTTTTGAGTTAAAGGATTATAACGGACTGGACTTTTACAAAATAAAAGCTGGATTTTCAGCTGGGCTTTAGTGGCACGCACCAGTTATCATCATTCATTCAGCCGAAAGACGCCTACCGGACATAGGCTCACCCCGAGTATTTCTTCATCAACTGGGCCTAAGATTCTCGCATACAGTTGATTTCCGTAGCCTTCCCGAACCGCTATCTTTCAAAGAACTGACATACCTTTTGAGACTTTGATGTAAAGGTCCATTTACTACCTGCAAGAGTAATATGACAAACACAGTCGTAGGAAATATGTTACACTATTATCGATTTCCTACTTTAAACAACTTTATTTTCCGATACCAGTTATTTACTATGTAACTTCAGTAAATAGTAAACACATACACCGCTTTGATGTCAGCTGTATGTAGATACAGTTATGCCTATAATACCTTTATGCATCGATGCCGCCACGGTTTAACAAGAAAAGATATATGTGAGAGTATGGTGGAAAAAAAAGCTTTTGATGAGGCTGTAAATTAATTTAATGCACTTGTAACTTTGTGAATTAATTAATATTATCATCAGTACTATTTCTATTGAAGGAAGCAAAACTCAACATTAGAATTTTCAATTTCTTAAATTCAAGCTAACGATTTATAGCTATAGTCTTAAGATATTTAAGTCAAGAGTGATCAGATTTCGCTTTGGCAAGTATGTTCCTTCTTCGACAGCATCATCGTTTTTGTAACATTGATAGTGGTGAAATACCTATAAATAAAAAGAGGCGTATAGAAAAAGTAGTATATCAAATTTGTTACATGACACGAAGTATACAATGCTCGTAAGTGTTGTAAGATATTTTTTAAATGAACTATTTGACCCGCGCAACTTCGTCTGCGTCACAGTTTTCATTACTGCTCCGCTCCTATGGGTCTTAGCGTGATTATAATAGCCTGTAGCCTTCCTCGATAAATGGGCTATCTAACACTGAAAGAATTCAAGAACCATTTGTGAAGATAAATAAATAATAATAATAATCTTTCAAATCGGACCAATACTTCCTGAGATTAGCGCGTTCAAGTAAACAAACAAACAGACTCTTCAGCTTTATATATTAAGTATATACTCGTACATCTATACTAATATATAAAGCTGAAGAGTTTGTTTGTTTGATTGTTTGTTTGTTTACTTGAACGCGCTAATCTCAGGAACTACCAGTCCGATTTGAAAAATTCTTTGAGTGTTAGATAGCCCACTTATTGAGGAAGGCTATAGGCTATATATCATCACGCTAAGACCAATAGGAGCGGAGCAGTAATGAAAATTGTGACGCAAACGAAGTTTCGCGGGTCATCTAGTATAGATATAAAAGTCAAAAGTGAAGTATGTAAAACGTGTCTTTCAAAATTACGCAAAAATGTCTTATTTGCGATAAAAGAATGCTGTATCAAAGGCTGTTTACTGTAAAAGGTACAACATGCCAAATACCTCCAACGATTTAATGTTAATCAAATCATTCTTGATCTTATTTTACATACATGCCAAGGAACTTTGTCGAGAATTTCGGAAACAATTTCGCTTTTTCTATTATCGTTTTCAATGAAAAATATCAAACAAATGTTGCATAAATTGGAAAAAAGGGTTGATTATTGTTTTTTATAGTACTTGAGTACTTTAAAAAACAATAATCAACCCTTTTTTCAATTCAAATTTAAAAGTTTTATTTCAGACCAAGAGATCCATATAGTGTTAGTATGAACTTAGCCTATAACTTATGATAAAAAAACACTTCACGCCGACTAAAAAATCCTTAAAGACAGCGTTCCAACGACCAACAACCTCAATTCAATGAAAAACAGCTCAAGTTTCTTCAAAAGCATACTGCACACTGCAGAGCTGTTTTATTTCCTAGAGCAATCTGTAGGAAGTTCACTAGCCCGCCCACTTCCTAGCTTGATTGCAGACATAGCAGCCCACGAGTAACGCTATCTCGGCAGCATCCGCGATGATTAATTGTACGTTCTCGGAAAACGATTAAGTTTCACGGAAAATACTTTTCCGAAGAAATGTTGTTTGATTGTTTGCCGACGAAATGAATTTTCGACGTACGCGTTCGATAAACTGTTTTCAACAAAATATATCATCACGCATGTATTCCCCGAAGGGTTTGGCAAAGGTATACCAGTTTTTAATTCCCATGCTACTGTTTTCTTACATATTTCAGCCAGTAATTGTATCTTACTGCTAGATAAAAATTCCATTTACTTCTTACCATCAAAAAGCCTGCTCTTTTCTTTCATTCCATCTGGTAGAAAGCAATCGATGAAATTTCCAAAACAAAGAAAATTTTCGACGAAAAAATTTAATGTAGTTGTCTAACAACAGCCTTATTACGTCATGCCATCTAAAATCGACCAAATATTAAAAATAAAACTTTATTATTTTTAATAAATTATACGTCATAGTTTGTCCTGTTTATTCATGTTTCCTCAAATGAGTAAGCGAGACAAACTACGACGCGTCCGTTAACAGGACTAAAGATATAAAAGGCAATTAGTGAGCTCTCGGAATCTTGTCATGAACTAGATTCGTTTGCTAATTTATGAAAGGTGATATTGTTGGATTGCTTGCAGTATAGCCAGAAGATAAAATAGGAGAGCTATTTTATTTTCAACTAACCGAACTGTTACTGATATATTGCTTTTAAGTTTTAGTTACTACTAAAACTTAAAAGCAATATATCATACTACTTTTGCCCGCGACTCCGTGCCCGTAGGAATTTCGGGAAATCCGCTCTTGGTGCTCCCCTACGGAGTGTAGGGAAGCTGCATGCCAAATTTCAGCTTTCTACGACCAGTGGTTTCGGCTGTGCGTTGTCTGTCAGTCACCATATATCCCGGGAGTATGTTTCCTTTAAATAATTTTCAAAATTCACGCGAAAAAGGAAAGATTTTTTTGTTTGTACCAAATAGACTCTGAAACTACTGAACCGATTTTAACCAGTTTTTCACTAATAGAAAGCTAAATTATCAGGAAGTAACATAAACTATAATGAATAAAAAAATATATGGGAATAAGAATTAAAATGAAATTAATTAATTAAAAAAGAAAAAAATGAAGTGCTCGTAGAAAATAAAGTAAACATCGATTTACTTAAGGCTTTTAACAAACAAGTCACCCTGTCAGTGTCACCGTATCACAAAACGTCCAACCTTTGTAAAACTTCAGCAAAACTTGTAATAGTCCAAGATTAGTTTGGGACGTGCCAACTTAACGATGTAATTTAATGTTAAGTTACCAAAAACCACTGCAAAGATGTGGTGTAGACAACTTGTCTAAGTTTGAGAAAACACTTTTGATATGAGATAGATGCAGCGTGAAGGAGAGTAGTTCAAGTTTAAGGTAAGTTTATGATGTTCATATCAAAAGTCTTGGAAACAATGCAAGTTATTCGGATAATAGTTTACCTTAAAGTATTTCTAAACAGTTGTACTGATCATTATTTAATGTAAGTTAACACGTAACAAGTTGATGAACTATTTGAATGTGATTTCATAGGTTTTTTTATGTGTCTTATAACATTCTATGAAACCCTTCGATACCTCAGTGTTGATTACTTGTAAGTGTAGCAATAATCGTCTTATTTAATTATCGTATAGCAGATAAGAAACAATTTATTTAAATGCGAAACGCTCTTACAATCTTCTTCTTAATTACAATTTACTGACAGACAATAGCCTGTTAAGTAACGTGGTCTAGGTACTAGGAGCACGTTACACAAATAAAAATTGTGGGTTATCATTAATTCCCAAATAATCATTGCCATAAAACGTGGCAACCCCGCCGGTTTTTTGGCCATTCATCCAGTCGTTGGGTGCATCACTGGGTTTATGAAAAATCCATATTTCGAGCCAGGGATCGATAAAATGCAATGTAGAAACACACAATGTATTATTTCACCATCCAAAAGTGTCTCTTATAAGATTCTGGGAAGTAGGTAAAACACATGGCAAAGTAAAGGAAAGAGCCTATTTTATATCCAAATTATTATTACTTTACCTACCTATCTTAATAGTAACAGATTTTTTTATGTAATGATTCAGTTTTAATTTACTAACATTAAAATCGTTCACGATACACCTAGTGAGTATTATTTTTCGATATCCCTCATAGTTTTGGATTGAGTTTTCCAAGCCCACTTGAAAAATTCATCTTGTTAAGTTAAAAAGTTAAGGATTTAAAATCTATCTCTACTAATATATAAAGCTGAAGAGTTTGTTTTTTGCTTGCTTGAACGCGCTGATCTCAGGAACTTCTGCTCCGATTTGAAAAAATATTTCAGTGTTAGCTAGTCCATTTATCGAGGAAGGCTATAGCTTATATATCATTACGCTAAGACCAATAGGAGCGGAGCAGTAATGAAAATTGTGATGCAGACGAAGTTGCGCGTGTCAATTAGTATAAGATAATTTCAAGCATCAATCTTGCCATGGTATTCCACCTAAGATTAGAGTAGGTAGATTAGCTACATACCTAACATTAGCTACATACCTAACTACGTATATAAACGTACCTAATATGCCTTTGCTCTTTCGGCACTTACGTCCAAATTGCCAACATCGATCCTATCCAAACACACCTGTAAATAGGATCTTTGTCCTAATATCCAGAGTAAATATAACGTCGGAGGAATGAGATTATACCCAATTGGCGACAGAGGTGATTGCGAACGTGTGAGACGGACAATTGATAAGAAAACATTGTCAAATAATAATTGTTCGTAAGTGGTTTGAATTGATTCGTCACCAACCTTGTAAAATTATCAACAACATTTTTAAAGCTCAGAACGTCCGTATGAAAAAATATAGACCGTCAATCTTTACTTCTAGATTACTAAAATAATTCAAGTTTTGTATGTCACCGGATAATTGTGAACTCCGTAAGATTATAAAATATCTTGAGAGATTGTAAACACTCGATAAATTTTCAACTGAACATTTTGAGTAATTTTGTACGCATCAAGTTCGATAGTCTATAATCTCTCGAAGTTACTCCGAGAAATTCTGAACCGACATAGTGCACAGGGAGATTAGGCCTCCCTGACACATGTTAGTGCTCGTTTACAGAGACGTGGGGCGATGGGCGTGTGACGCCGTGGGTGTCGCTACGTTTAAAAAATATTAAAAACGCGGCCGCGGCGCGGTTCCCATGCTGCCGTCGCGCGACAATAATTTGCGTTTGTTATTTGTATGTATTAACAAAGCAGCGCTGCAGCCGCGCAGCTGCCGCGCGGTACTTTGAGACAAACTTGAAGCGGCTGTAGGTTTTTGAAGCGACTTCGATCAATTTGAGAATGGCTATACGATAATGTATTTGAAGCCAATATATCTCTGAAAGAACTAGAAACTTATGTACTTATGACTGCCAGCAAAAATCATTGTATGGCGTAGTTTTAGCCTGAAAAATCTATAGTAGAGGTATAGTCAGCCTGTAACGTTTTTACTGCTGAGATACAAGACTCCTCTCATCTTAGAGTGAAAAAATAAATGCCAAGTCACAGAAATACACGCAACTGTAAATCATAAACGTTATCAAAAATTCGATTCTTTTTCTTCCTTGATTTGTGTAAACAGCAGTATAAAATCAGCAAACTCCCATCTTATTGATAAATATTGAGCCAATATTACCCACTTACCATGAAATTTATTTATGTAGAGTAATTTCGTTAGATGGCGACGTCGTTCTAAGAATAGAATGTTTCAAGATGAACCAAGAAGTGGGTCAATACTGTTATTTAGTTTTGGTTCGACAAGTTGATTTTATCACTTTAAGGGATATGATCATCATCATTATTTCAGCCAATATCAGTCAAGTGCTGAACGTAAGCCGGGGAGGCTTACGTTGGCGCTCTTACGTGGCGTAAGAGCGCCAACGTATAAATAAACAACGTATAAAGAAGGAGGCTGGCAGTGGATGCCAGCCTCCTTCTTTAAATCATCGATCCATTGTGTCGCAGGGTATCCCACACTACGTTTGCATTTTTTCGGTAGTCTAATGTAATTTATAACTGAAGAATTGATATGAAAGTTTGACCTATATTTTCTATTCAGAGGATGGCTGACTAAACGCTTGAATAATCAGGCCTAAGTTTATTGAAATTACATAACAACAGTATTATTGGTCAAAGACCAACCTGCAGACTAATTTTGTTGTTCTCTCTCAAATTAACAATAACTGCCCGCCCCCTTTATTTCGACGATCATTATCATCATCATCATCTGCCTAGCCCTTTCCCAACTATATTGGGGTCGGCTTCCAGTCAAACCAGATTCAGCTGAATACCAGTGTTTTACGTGGAGCGGCTGCCTAACAGACCTCCACAACCCATTAACTGGATAACACGGTACTTCTTGGCAAGACTGGAGTCAGATTAACTGTCAAAAAAAAATGATTGTGTTATGAAATAAACAGCTGATCAATAATGTTTTTATAACTTTCACACACATTCAGTATTTTTTGCAAACATATTGAAGAGAAGTATAATAATAATAATTGCAACCACTCTCAATTCAGCAGTACATTTTTCCCGCTCGGGAAAGTTCTATCATTAATACCGATTACTGATTCAATGGTGCATTCATATCAATTTCAGAATCGCTTATTGGTAGGTATATATACACATTTAAGTATGTATTACCTACGATTTTATATCCCAGTTAATATCACTAATGGTGTACAATAGTCTAATTGATTGTAAATAGTTTTTCACATTACAAGAACAGAGCACAAAATCAATCCAACTGTGTCGAGGTGTAAGACAGGGAGATGGCATATCTCCGAAACTGTTTACGAACGCATTGGAGAACGTTTTCAAGAAGCTTGATTATAAAGGACGGGGCATAAATATCAACGCTCAGTACATTTCGCACCTCCGATTTGCGGATGACTTTGAGCTGAAGGTGATGTTGAACGGCCTGAGCGATTCTTCAAGGCGGGTGGGTCTCGGGATGCATCTGGACAACCCCTCCCCTCCTCAACCCGACCCTCGAGGTTGTGCAATGGAAAAAGCAATACTCGGGGTTTCTCTGGTAAATAGAATTCGCAACGAAGTCATTCTATGCGCAATATCGGTGACTTTATTTCTCAAGTCACCGATATTGCGCATAGAATGAACATGCTGAAGTGGAAGTAGGCCGGCCATGTCTGCAGACGGACAGACGGTCGATGGAGCAGACATGTGTTAGAATGGAGATCGCATATGGGCAAACTAGTGTGGGACGCCATGCGGCACGATGGATCGATGATTTAAAGAAGGTGGCTGGCAGCGGATGATTGGCGCGAACCGGGATGGTTGGCGCACTTTGGTCCGGCTTACGTTCAGCAGTGGACGAATATTGGCTGCAATGATGATGATGATGATGAGTTTATCACCACAGTTTTGTGTTTGAAAATCGAGGATGTTGATAAAAAGTTTAAAAATGAATTTTACTAGCTAATTTAGCCATAGTAACAGACTCATTTAATGCAAAGATGTCTAGCCGGTGCGGATTTGATTTGGCCCCGTAATCCTTCCAAGGACCGAAGTTTCTGAGAATATTAAGAATGTCGCACAAATATTTAGTCTATAGGTATACTGATTGACTTTATCCAGGGTTGTTAAGAAGTTATAAGGTTTTTGAGCCTTTTTTTTTGCGCTGGGAAAAAATGCACGCAGAGGGGTATGTGGGACTCCCCGGGCAGACCCGGTATACCCACTAAAATAACCCAGTGGCATTCCCGCATCGTCCAAGTGGAAGAGGACTGGGAGATCGGCGCAGCCTTGGCGTCCGATCCTCCTCCGACGACAACCCGCCTAAAACGGCGAGCCCCTCATGTCCTCCCCGTTAAGGAGGAGGGCTGGGAATGACCGGAGAAGGTGGTGTGGAGTGCAATGCGGGCGGAGGCGCCCCCGCGCCTTTCGCCCGCCCATCACCACCATGAGGAGGGAGAAGACGACGTCTTCTCCGACCTCTTCTTCGCCTTCGGAGCGGCGCAGCGAGAGAATCGTCCTTCGCCGCCTCCTTTTGCGAGATGACATCCTCGCAAAAAGAGGCGACAGCTGCCCAGGACCCCCCACTCTCCAGGGCGTTGACCACGCCGAGAAATGAGAGGTCCTGTCCGATCTCCGCAGTTAGACTGCGGCGCGGCTCAGACCAAGCCGGGCACACCTTGAGGGTGTGCTGAGCCGTGTCCTCCGCCGCGCCGCAGTCATGGCACGCCGGGGTCCGGTGCAGGTGCTTGCCGAAACAGCCGTGGCCTGACCACACCTGCACCAGACGGAATGAGAGAAGGTTTTTGAGTCTGGAAATTACGATTTTAACCTGTGGTTACCCGGTCGCAATTAGCCGTCGCGACGCCACAACAATTGAATAGTTTTAGTATAAAAAAATCGGCGGCTGCCATGTTTTTTGGTCGATCGGGGGCTATAGGATATTAAACACTACGTTTTTTTAAAAAAAGAAGTTTTCCTGCGTGATTTGGTATGGCTGTGTCATTAAATGTCCATTTCCGTTGAAGCTCAATGGCACACACATGTGCCAACGACAACTGACAGGTAGTTTTCCAAGCACTTTTTACACTATTGGTATCTTACCAACATCATCGCAAAAATCAGTGCTGCCTATTGCAACCTAACACGCTTATTCTGTCTACGACGACGGGCTTACAATGAAACAGGAACATTTGAACGGGAAAGAAAGTAATTTGTGATACCTATGATATTGATTTTCCAATTTTCAATCACAGAAAACAAAGAACGATGTAAGGAAAATCACCTGGGATACGGAATAAAAACTCGTTGGTAACGTAACGTGTAGGTACACAAATTTATTTGGGACAGTGTGTACTATTCGCTGCCAATCCATTTGTATAGCCTTTTCCCTACTATGTTGGTATCGGCTTTCAGAATAACCGGTTTCACTTGGATACCAATCAATTAATATATATAAAATTCTTCCGTTACTTATCAGTCCTTCAGTGCGTTGTCTGTCAGTCGACAGACAACGCACAGACGAAGCTACTAGTCGTAGAAAGCTGAAATTTGGCATGTAGGTTCCTTGGGGAGTGTAGAGGAGCACTAAGAAAGAATTTCCGAAAATTTCTAAGGAAACGGGAAAAACGGGATATGCATGTACGAAGTCAAGGGTATTTTATATGGAGCGATTGCACATCTGACAACTGACATGACAACCATAATTGGCAAAGTCAGATTTACGAGGTTTTAGATACCCGTATCAAAAGCCAAAGATCTAAAACTCACAGCCAGAAAAATCTGACGTCGATGTAAATACCGAAATTTCTCCTTGTCTCCTGAAGCACCATAAACCATTTGATGGCTGTGAGTTTTTGTTGATCACCCATTTACAAGCCCAATCATTGTCTTGAAGATCGATCGACAGCTGCACGGCAGTAAATATTGAGTCACAATACTCTTATAATATAAAAAAAACCGGTGTGACCGACACTAAAGTACCTAACACTACATCGTCTAATCAAATAATTCAGCAAGGGTTTCTATTACGACATTTGTTGAATCGTTTACAGCAAACAATTTAAATTACTCTAATCCTATATTGTCTGGGGAATATAATCGTTCATTTTGTGTGAGATTATTCAGCTGTACCCTAATATTATCTACATAAATTGTGACTTGTCGGTTCGTCCTCCGAGACCCTTAGTTTGGTCATACGTGTAGCTACAGACCGCAGACTGGGGATTCGAAGCTCAACTTGTAACTGACGAAGCGACTTGCTACAGACATTTCAAATGTTTAATGTTCGTGTATTTATTAGTGAGAAAACTAGAGATAGAGATAGACTAATAAATAATTAAAACCTCGTATTGATTTTTGATGAAATAGTATTCAGGAATCTTCAAGATTTGTGTCCTTGTTTTGTTAGTAGTTTGTCAATAGTTGCTATAATTCAATATTCCTAAATAAACTTTACGTTATACAAGGGGTCTTCCTTGGCCTAGTTCTTGAAGAAGCAATCGCATTCTCGTATTCAGTCGTCGAACTGCTAATAAAGGGGAGGGCCGAACGCCTTGTGCATACAGATACGAGTTTACGACAAATAATTTACAATAAACAGACAACAATTTAGAACATTTCGTGTGTACATTGTACATTCATGTTTAACGAATTCAGGCAGAATTTAATTACCCTCTCTGGGCTCATAACAAGACGGTTGGCATTCGCCATGGAATTTTATTACGATCGCGCCGGGATCGCATATGATACAACTTATGGAAAAATATGTGATTTGTTGCGAGGACACCCTTGCATATAAAATCAATTTCATTAGCAAGAACAACTGCAAAATGAGATCGTAACTCCTTACCATTGAATTAAGCTTGCAAACTGTATCGATTTGGCTTTTTCAGAAATAGAAAGTGTTTATAGGTCAGAATGAGGGTCTATCCATGTAAAGTACATATTGATATTTAGCCGCATTTGGTTAGAACCCAACCGGAGTTAGAGTCAGTGAGATGTGAGTTATAAAATATCTCAGTTGCCTATCCCTTCTACCCTGACATATTGGAATAATGACTTATTCCGTTTGTTTAGCATAATTCCCCTTGGCTACATAGATTACAGTACATGCTTACGTACCATGAGTTTTATCGATGTGGACTCGCTTGCGACTGTAGTTAAAAAAAACATGAAAAGTTTTAACTTTTGTTGTTAGCTAAAGTTTTAATTTCAACCTGCTTCCTTGTTAGTTGACAACTTAAACAAATAAATTAGAAACTTGTTTTTTTTTTTAAGTTTTCATACATTTTTTAACTACAGCCGCTAGCAAGTATAGATTGATAATACTCATGTTAGACGTAGAAGCCTACACGCTGAGAGATACTGTAGCGGCCACCACAAGAAAAACTAACAAAGCGAAATATGTGCAGCAAAAAAGTGTCGCAGCGCCAACTATCCCACCAGCGGCGGATTATTGAACGTAATCCTGCATCGTGGCATCAGAATTTGAACATAATATACAACAGTCTGAATAGGGAATATGCATGAAAAACATATTTATCATCTATACAGTTTATCTAAAAAATATACAAAAATATAAAACTAGCAGAGAAAATATAATCAATATTACTCGAAAAACGAAGGAGATATAACTATTTTAAATAAATATATCTGTCCCTCTCGCGAAAACGCTGTTTTCTATGGCAGCTGTATAGGCGTCATAGATGATGACGTCTATGTTTTCATCGGACTTCTCTTTCTAATTGTAATCTTTGAAGCTTTATAACTTCATCGCTGATAAAGGTATTTAAAAATAATTTCACGATTGTTTACTAGACTTAATAAGTGTTTCATTTTGCAAATAAAAAATTCGCATGCAAACAAACATGCATGCATGCATGCATGTATTTCAAACATCGGGCAGTAGCCTACCGGACACAACACTCGTCAGGTCGGAGGATCCTCCCTTATCAACTCCATTGATAAGGGAGGATCCTCCGACCTCCCCGGTTTCGAGACTTTACACTCTTTCACATACCCTCTTTAATAGTACCTATCTACTACCGTATATTCGTTGAAATTTCGATAAAGTCTGTACAGACTTTACGAGAATTTATTTGGATAGAAAAGCCTTATTTGCATTTCATAATTTAAAACAATGTTGGTTTATTTGCTTTATGGGTCAGATTATTAAAGGCTCTATAGTCATTATGTAGTGCTAAGCCTACCAATGATAATAATCATTCCCTATTTTATTTTACCTCGGAATATTATTCTGTATACTTTGTTTTGTTCTTATTATTGCCAAAAAGCTGTGTAGCTTGTGAAAAGAGAATCGTTGCCCAAGATAGCAGTGATGTATTGTTTTCATAATTATAATAAGAAAGCTTCGTAATACATCAACTGATTATCCTTTCCGACGATGATCCTTAAAGATGAACGAATAACCATGTTTTCTGAGAACGTATGAAATTATTATCTTCGTGTCTTTTATGAATTTTCAATTTATGAGATAAAAAGCTCTTGTCTGGGTATTTTTTGCCCTCAAGCAAAATACATCTTCATCTTTTTCGTCAATGTAATTAATTAGTACTTACTTGTATTAAATTATCTGTTTCTTGAACTGTATGTACATAAAGGGGGAGTGGATCAAAGGTTCCCTTGTGAAAAAAAATTCAAAGTTAAATAATGTGGGTACATATTTGTATTTCCGATATAGCAGTAGGAAAAAAAAATGTAAAGTTCTCATCATTTTATCAGCCGAAAGACGACCACTGCTGGATATCGCCAAGTATCACCACTATAACCTGTCCTGTGCGTCTCGTATCCAGTTGTTTTCTGCGACCTTCACCAGGTCATCGGTCCACCTTATCGGAGGCATGCCATTGCTGCTTCTTCTGGTGTACAGTCGCTTCCCGAGATCTGTGTACCCCATCGACCATCTGTTCTGCGAGCAATATTCCCTGCTCACAGCGATTCTTCCGGGTACATTGGTATCCTTGGTTTTCCTGCCGACATATTCATTTCTGATTTGATCACGCAAGGAAACTCTGGGTATTGCTGTCTCTCTCTCTCTCTCTCTCTCTTAAATTACTTTTCTTTCTTTCTTATGGGGAAACCTACGTACATACTACGTACGCACGTACTTTGTGTATTTAGGATGGTGATAATGATGAAAATACCTAAATGCCAAAGTTATTCCGAATTACAAGGTGTAGAGTATCAATTAGAGGATTATCAGTTCAGTAAATATATTTAACGGTCATCCAAGTATGTACCTCCACCCACCCTTCTATTGTTACGCGTTATAATAAGGCATGCATGAAAAAAGGCCGTTCGGATGTTCGCCATTTTGTGGCACGCCCATCCGTACATTATTATATTATGGCCATGAGGTTGATTTTAAATAATTATCGTGTTTAGTTAGAGTGTTGTTGTGATTAAGGACTGAATAAAATTTCAAAATCAAATATGAGTTTTAAAGAATCCTGCTACATACTTATTGAATTATTGAAATTTGTTGTAAATTTTTGTAAACCTACAAAAAAAAAAGAAATAAATCTACTAATTTCGAAGTCTAATAAATCTGTTATTCTGTACGTTTTATGTCCGCGTATATCGACAAATATAAGGAATATTTTTTTAACAAATTCTGAGTCACCCAGTATAACTAGCTCACTTTATTTTACGGCTCTTTAAGCGCTACTAACATTTTAATTTAAAAGCTTTTCTAAGAAAACCTCAAAGAAGTTACCGAGTCAATCAATAAAGCGATTAAAAATTTAAGCTGTTAGGGACTTGCAAGGAAATCTCGCATTTTCTGCCGATACTAAGAAGCCAAGTTGAGGAAAGAAGTACCTACTTACTTACTTATTTAATATTTAAAGTGACTTTGGAAACCGCTAATTTTACCCTCTGGGTTTGTCTTGAGAAAGTTTTGAAAGAACTGAATGTTTGCTTAGGCGATGTTTCAGTTCTAAGGAAGCTGTTCTAGTTACTCTACTATATTAGACTTTTAGATAAACAATTTTAAGTCGATAATAAAGTTAGGAGATCCATTTTTTTGATGATTTATTACATAATGGTTTGCAGATAATGAAAACCACTCAAACTCATTCAAGAGCTGTTTAATAGGGACTCCATTTTCCACACTTAGGCTGACTGTCCACTGGAGAGGAGAGGAGCGGAGAAATCTTAAACAATGGAATTGCATAAAATCTCCCCGCTCTACGTCAAATACTGAAATTTTATGCCATTCCATTGGTTAGTATTTCTCCGCTCGTCTCCTCTCCGCTCCAATGAACAGTCAGCCTTAGGCTCCCATCCGTTGTGGACCTTCTTGTGGGTTTCACAGGTTTCACGGAGCGACATCACCGTTTCGAGGATTTGTGCACGTTGAGAAGCCACGGTCTTGTAACCTAGGATGACGTGGGCGACTCATCTTTTGGCTTCAAAACAGCCTCTGCAGAATAAAAACATGCAATAAAAATACACAAACATAAAATAAGTCAGGTGTGTTGGGCAAATCCTTTTTTTTTAAGGATGGGAAATCGTCAAATGACTCCTCCCGCTATGGGTGAAGCAGGAGGGAGTGCAGACTCTTACTGAATAAAACCCATCCGTGTTCCTCCTAGTGCCCTTTGCGTTCCAGGGTACGGTGCCTCTTTCAAACGAAATCCGCAGCCCCAGCAGGCACTGGCCCTAGCGGGCCCCGTCTTTTACGCTGACAGCTCTTTGAGGCGCGCGTGGAACACAGCGCGCCGTCGACCCGGGCCTGGTTCTGATCAGACGACGAGCCACCCAATGCTCGCCATCCGCAGGCCCGCGCCTACGCTGGCCGAGAATCGCCCTGCGACTCCGGACGCCCGGGGCGTCTTCTTCTGTTGCGGCGGCTAGGGCGTGAGGTTTCCCTCTCTCTGGCGGTGACCGCTTTCCATGTCTCCTCGCTCCAAAATAAAATCCTACAGTGCGATTCTGTAAGCATGTCAAAGTGAAGGCCCGGGGGAAATGACAACGAAGTGTGTTGTCAATCCAAGTAAACAAGATGGAAAGGGAAAACTGGCGTGATATCTTGTCATGTCCGATTTATTAGTATTACATACATTTTAATTTCAATAATAATTTAATAATTAAATGTACGTCTATCCAAAATTTGTACGCCTATTAGGATGACTTAGCGATCCTAACATTAGAATAAGATCTTATTATTGAACCTATGTTTTGCAAATTAATAATTAGAATTTGATGTTTCAAAAACCAGAGGGAAGGAATTGATAACGAAAAAATGGCATATCAATTCATTGAATGCGAAAACCAGCAAATTCTTAGAATATCAATCGAAATCAAGTGAATAGCGTAGGCGTTAACTATAGAGATCCATTTTATTTAATACATTTCAATAGCGAAATATAATATGACGCCCATTGAATGTTTTTATTCACAAAGGTAAAATATTGAAATGCACTTGAAAAATACCTTTCATTTCCGACAGAGGATGATGCGTGGTCGGCCACCTACGCGACACGGTACGACCACGCACCGCCTACTTACATAGAGATATAGAATAGAAGCCGCCAAACGTTGGTCGGATGTGGGTGGAGGATTGCTAGATTTTCAATCAGAACACTGTCTTCCCTACGTGTTTGTATTTAGGTTTTACTTTTAGTAAAGATGTTTATATAAAAAGAAAACAAAAAACAGCCGGCAGAAATGAAAACTTGAATACGTGCTTCTCTCCCTCCGTCTTACGAATTTTCGATCAGGTCACGAGTCCTGACGCGAGTTTAACATTTTTTACCCATCACAAAAAAGTGCAAAACGCCGCTAAAGAAGTTTTCACTTCAATAAGAGTAGGTACCTCGAAGTGATTTGGGAGGTGTATAATATTATTGTATTAGGCTATTAAAATGACAAGTGTAATCTAACAAGGTGCGTTGTCTTTATCATCAAGACGCTGGAGCTCATGCGAGATGATTGTTCACAAGCGCTAGTATTGAACATGAGATTCTAGATGCCATTCTCGCGTCAAATAAAGAGTTGTTTGGTTTGTTTATTGTATAGCTGCTTTGATTTTTTTTTTGGGACGGGCCCGCCTCACATTTCCAACCACTGAAAGCCTGAACCAACAGTGAAAAACGCGGAGTCAATGAAGCCCGACGAGTCCCGGAGAAACGATTCAACTGTCTTGGATCCCGCAACGAAATAAAACAGAAAAGTACAGAAAAAGAATTAGAAAAAGTAATATTTCCACTTCCCTCCTTATCAAGCAAGAGAAAGAACACAGCTAGGCCAATAGGCACCAGGGGACAAATACAAATGAGTTAATCCAGTTGCCAAGCACTAGTTATTTTGAGTTATGATAATTATATGGGTCCAGTTGATGGCAATAGGTCCTTTTAACAGTGCCAAAAACGGGCAAAAAAATATTTTTGTTTCTTTTTACCCTGTGTACATCTCTACCTTATCCATCGAGGAATACCTCTACAGGCGAGATGTTAAAACTTTTTCCTGGAAATCGAGTCTCAACAATCAGGGAAAACCATTTCACCAATGAAGCATTACATTATAATCAACTTCATAAACAACTTCAGAATCTGCTTAACCCATTATCAAACCTACATAATACTCCTGTATCTTAACTTGTGTAAATAACAGATTTCAATTAGCCACACGTCAAGAACATGCTTACGTTTGAACTCTGCCGAATTGGTTTGTGTTGGTTGTATCTGTGTGGAAGGGAATCTAGTAAGCAATTAGAAGGAAAACTCAAACTAGGTTATGATTACATCGTTGTTTTAAGAATTGAACATGAGCAAGGCTTAGAAGGTAAAACTGTTTGTAAATGAGTTGTTCTGGGGACAAATGAGTGACAAAAGTTAAAAAAATGTACGTACCTGTTACTTCAATGTAACAAATATTTTAACCAAAACTAGCACCATTCTTAATCATCATGATGATGATAATTATGATGATTAATAATGGTGCTGAATTTGTGACATCAATCAGTGTCAAAAGTTGAAGAGTGCATGTTGTTTACAGGCACACTTTAACTTTTGACACTGATTTGAACATGTTTAATGTGCGACCTCATCCCAACGGCCCCCTTCTATCATCGGACATCCAGACACACTGCAACTTACCATTCCACCAATTCGCACTTAGCGTTTCCAAACCTCTTTTAGTCTTTTATAATGCGCACAGTAAACGGTTGGAACTCTTTGCCTGCGTCTGTGTATCCAAACGCTTACACCCCTAATCTCTTCAAAGTTAGAGTGAACAGGCTCCTTCTGGGTAAGCAAGCTCCATAGTAGACTTTGTCTCTGTCATCTTTGACCTAGATTAGAGTCAAGAGTAAACCCACACAAATAAAAAAGTGCACAGTATAAAACTACACTCAGTTTGTGATCCCAGGTTTTCAAATTGAGAATTTGAGAAATTTGTTTTAAGGAAAAGTCCGATTTCCTAACATTTTGATAAGTTTTTGACATTGGTTGTCATTGAGATGATAATAGAACTTGAATTTGAACGCTTTTTAAGAGCGAGAATAGGCCTTCTCTTCAAAATTCAGCACCGAAGTAAAGTTTGACCTGTTTTAAACTAACAACTACGTAGCAAAAACGTGTTCACGGAACTAATGAGGTCTCAATATCAGTGCACATTTAAATAATATCAAATAATTTCCCGTTAGTAAGTGTTTTTATACATTACCTAAATCAGGCTACATTTATGACCATGTGAACCAACAACTAAAGCATGAATACTAAATCTATGAAAACGGTCAAGGATGTGCGTGTTTATATGTAATAAAAAATATGGCCAAACCTCTTCAATGGCACTTCGTTTGATGGTCCACACACTATTTCCTGGCTCCACCGTCGATATTAATGTAGCTGCTAATATTCAGGTCAATCTGAGTTTTAAATGTTTCAGAGATTAATGAAATAGGACCTAAAATTCTTATTTGAAATAGTGATAGTTTTATTTCAATAACGAGTATAAATGGGAATTGTTTGATTATAGCACACTAACTTCTGCCAGCGGCTTTGTCCGCGTGATCTCTAGGGAACATACTCATGGGATAAAAAGTAGCCTATGTGTTATTCCAGACTATAATCTACCTTTGTGCCTTATTTCATGAAGATCCTTTTAGGCGTTCTGACTTGAAAGAGTTACAATGATCCATCTATCTTCCCAAACTTTTTTTTTTTTTTACTAATAATAGGCACGCGCTTGACCACCATCTCACCTGAATTTTAAGTAGGACAGCAGTGGTGGCCCGGTGGTAATGGCTGCGACTTACGAGTTATAGGTCGTAGGTTCGAACCCAGGGAGTCACTGTACTTTGTGTAAGTTATTTCATCACCACTGCTCTCAAAACGGTGAATGAAAACATCGTGAGGAAACCGGCATGTACTAGAACCAAAAATTCGAAGACATGTGACCTCTACCAACCCGCACTTGGCCCGTGTGGTGGATTACGGCCCACTCCCTCTCACCGAGAGGAGGCTTGTGTCCCAGCAGTGGGAACATTATTGGCTGATTATGCTAGGACAATGATGTTCGAAGTACTTACTTGTTAATTTCATGTTCGCAAGTTGGAATACTGTGTTATGATTTTCAAGCGCAAGGTGTTGTCGGATATTTTCAATAGGAAATGTAAAGTAAAGTTCATGTCCATATTCCGGATTTGGACTCAATTAATGACAGTAGGCGACACCCATATTTTGTGTTTTATTTAAGTCACGTGTACTTAAATAAACCACCATTACATGTGACTTAAATAAACGTTAAAATCTATCTGCCTAGCCTTTTCCCAACTATATTGAGGTTGGCTTCCAGTCAAACCAGATTCAGCTAAATACCAGTGTTTTACGTGGAGCGGCTGCCTACCAGACCTCCACAACCCATTAAGTGGGTAACACTGCACTTCATGGCAAGACTGGAGTCAGATTTACTGGCTTCTGACTATCCGTAACGACTGCCAAATGACAGCCAGGACCAACGGCTTAACGTGCTTTCCAAGGCACGGAGGAAACTCGGTACGTTAAGATGGTCACCCATCCACAGACCAACCTTGGCAAGCGTTGCTTAACTTCAAAGATCGACCCGTGCGGCTGTTATTATTTAGCCACGAGCTCCTCACACCCATATTTTGTGTTTTATGTAAGTAATATGTACTTAAATAAACCACCATTACATGTGATTTAAATAAACCTCAAAATATGGCTGTGTATTCAACTATATCTGCCTCTTCAGAGATTACAAGTATGATGCTATGCGATACTAGCTTATACTAGTTAGAAAACCTAAGGGGGGCCATACGTCCGGGATAAAAAGTATCTTATGTCCTATCTCAGGAATAGTCAACCCGGGTGCCAAATTCCCTCCCTTTTCGGGGCCAAGTCGTTAAGACACACTGACAGATATAAAGAGTAACTTTTATCTAATACTAGAACTTTGCCTCGGACTTCATCCGCGCTGCAATTTCGTTTAGGATCCCTAATTTTTTCTTAACAAATCATATACTGAAATCTTCCTCGAGAACCACTCTATCCATTGGTGAAAACAACAAGAAAATCGGTGCGGCAGTTTTTGAGTTTTTCGCGAACGAACAGACAGACACACACGCCTTTGACTTACCTGGACTTTGTTTTATATTATGTAGTGATATAAAAATCTCGTGTCACGGTGTTTGTTATCGAACTCCTCCGAAACAAACTTGACCGATTTTTATGTTTTTTTTTGTATATATTTGGAAGGTCTGAGAATAGGTCGTAAGATATTTTTTTTAAATGGCAAGACAACTTTTGCCCGGTCAGCTACTTATAATATTAGTGTGGAGTATGGATATGAATGAAGTAGTGCAAAAATATGATACAAACCTATTGTTACAGGACTTCATCAGTGTTCGGAATTGGAACACAAAAAAATGTCGTGCGTATACGTGCGATAACAAGCCAATTATATTTTATTGAACTATTGAGCAATTCTTGTTAATATTTCAATGAAAGTTCAATCAGGTATTTACTATGATTCTGGAGAATAAATAAAAAACTGGCCAAGTGCGAGTCGGACTCGCGTGCAAAGGATTCCGAACGAATTAGTTTTTTTTTTAACATGTTATTATAACACTATAGAATTCTTATAGATTCTCCTGTAATATAAAGGTAAAGATCTATTTTTTTCATTAAAAAAAAAATAGGCTCAGCTGTTTCAGAGATTAGGGGAGGGGGGGGGTTATTTTTCGTCTAATTTCTTAAATAACTTCAAAACCATTTATTTTAAAATTATGAAAAAAATATAGTTAAAGTCTTCATAGTAAGCCCTTTCATTTGACGTACGTAACGTTACCGTGTTTGGATCACAGAAGTCCATACGTGTACCAAATTTAAACAGAGTCGGTCCAGTAGGAATCCGGAGAAAACTGGCTGTGACAGACGGACAGACAGACACCCGAGTTACCCTATAAGGGTTCCGTTTTTTGTTCGGAACCCTGGAAATGATTCTCTCTGCGATATCAATAATCTTTTTCATTTAATTTTATTTTTGAGTAGTCAACTTTTTGTGGTAGAAAGTCAAATAATAACAAGTCAACCATTAAAATGAATGCCGTAAGAGTGGAAAAAGAACACGAAAATGTAGGTGAAGCCTCGTTAGACGCTATTGTAACTTATGCAGATTATGACGTCAACGACTCCGTTTTCCCACAATTTCACATAAAGCCGAAATGTTCAAGACTACTATTGATTTTAGAAAACTCAAAAAGGATCTAGGTAGGTACTATACTGAGCGGGCGGGCGTTTTTGGGGACTCTCTATTTGTAAACGATGACGTCCAAAACGTGCTGGCACCCAGCCTAATTTGAATAAATGACTTGACTTTTTGGGACTAATTTGGTACGTCGGGTACCTATTTTTTAGGTATGTCTCGGAAACTACTGAGCCTAAAGTTTAAAAAAAAAACGAAGATAACAGATTTTTACCTATAGATTACAGGAAAACCTATAAGAAGTATAAACTTCTTATACCTAGGTTTTTTCTGTAGTGTTAAAACAACATGTTAAAAAAAAATCGGAACCCTTTGCACACGGTTCCGACTCGCACTTGGCCAGTTTTTTTCTAGGAAGCTATTTGTTGATTTCTTCTAGGCTTATCACAATGGGGGCCAAGTTTTAGATAGTACCGTGTATAATAAAAAACTTTTTAACAAAAAATTAAAACCGACTTCCAAAAACAAAACACTACAAAGTAAAAAATAACTTTAATTTCGGATGTCAGTGTTTTTGTTTCTTTCGTTTTTGAACACCGACTTCCTGAGACGACCGTGTTTTGTTTTTGGAAGTCGGTTTTAACATTTTGTTAAAAAGTTTTTTATTTTTCACTTTTTGTGGGACGCCGGTACCACTAAAAATAAAACCACAAACTCAGCGTGCCGGCGTGATGTTATGTTATGAACTGGTGTAAACAATCAACAGACATGCGATTTCAGAAATCCCGATTCATTTGCTATCATTTATTGAAGAGTTCCATAGCCTACTCCGAAGTTCTTCATCAGATCTTCACTAAATTTAAACGAGACCAGTCCGAAAAAATACTCTTCCAAACAAGAAAAGAATCATCCAAATCGGTTAACAATTGGCGAAAATATCGCTGAACAAACATTTTTCATTGGATCCCATCATCAGATCCTGATTTATACCTTCCATCATCAACTCAGCAAAATAAGATGATGATTACCAGGCACAGATATCTGAATTGCGTTAGAAAGTTTATGAAAAACAGTGTATGTGCTTATAAATTTTGAGAGTTTCCCTCGATTTTCATGCGATCCCATCATCAGATTAGAACTTGGTGACAATGGGAGTACCTCAGATGTATACGCTTTCGAATAAAAAAAGAATTTTTTAAATCGGCCCAGAATTGGCGGAGAAATCGGTGAACATACATAAAAAAAAAGATACATACAACCGAACATAGAACCTCCTCCTTTTTGAAAAAGTCGGTTAAAAATACGTATTTTCTTCGATAAGATGTTGATAAATTGTCTAGATTTAGGTCTAATCGCATAATAGCAATTCTTTATGAAAATGATTTTAAAAATCAATCCCTACGTCTCACAAGCAAGTGTCTCGTTCTCGCGGCGATATTATCGTCCTGCCATTTCATTCTAATAACTCTATGAGCATAGCTGCACACAGTGATACTATCACCGCGATTCAATTCGTGACATTGACGAGCAAATCAACTACGACACGCGTTCACCTTGGGACTCGACTTTTTCAGCATATAACTATGCACCAATTCTTTGTGGACATGCAAAAATGCAGGACCGGCCGTTGTGGTGACGCTTAGGGGAGGCCTATGTCCAGCAGTGGACGTCTTTCGGCTGATATGATGATGATGCGAAAATGCAACGCGACTCGACGCTAATTTGTATTGAAACTGAATAAGCGCCGTCTGATGACAATAACGGATAATCTTTTTTTTTTCCATACAATTTGACGTAAGTGAACGTTTACGTTAACGAGATTAAGAACGTTAAAAAACTCACACTAAGCCCTCAGTTGCTAATCGCGGCGATACGCTCTGGCTTTAGAATAATCGCCTAGGGAACGTTACCCGAACCACCTCAGGTACTGTTTTGTAAAAAAACAGCTTTTACTTTTTTAATACCTGGATCATAAATCTAATAAACATTGATTTCCATTAGGATCCTCAATTTGATCAACAAACTTTGCGCACGTATCTACCTATAGTGTTAAACGCTCGCTGAATGGAATATGAGATTACACTTAATCAACATCACCGTTGACAGAACAATGACACATATTAACTAATTATATTAATAACTGAAGATAAATTCGGTTAATTAGATTACTCATTATGTCAAATTTGAAGATGGCAGTACAGTAAGGCTGTGTTTACAGTGGCATAGTTGATTTGCGGTTAGGCTAACGAAATGCGAAAAATAAGAAAACTGTACTTTATTTTTTTCAGTTTAAATATTTAGTATTAATAACTTTTACCGAGGCATTTCCTACTCGACAGGAACAGGTATATTTTTTGGGATAAAAGAATACGTAGGTATTCTTTTACGGTATATAACGATACGGAGTTTAAATAAGTTTGGTATGCCCAGAGATTACTTCCTTGTCCTACAAGTTCACATAGAACAAAAACAAACAAACTCTTTATATATAACGATAGTTTAAAGTTTAGATAATCCATGCTCTACTGTAGCCAGATCCACTAAGTCTTAGCGCAGAAGCTGCGTGAATTTACTGGCAAATGTTTTCCTAGCTCCACACCGCTCCGCCCATCTCCACTCAGTTGGACAGCCAACACACTCCACATACCAACACCGAATTAACACACACCTAAACATTAACGTAGAATGACCATTTTTTTCTTTTAAGGACGGGAAGTCATCAAAAGACTCACACCGCTCTGGACGGAGGGAGACTAAAACCCATCCGTGTTCCTCCTATTGCCCTTTGCGTTCCAGGGCCGCGGTGACTCTTTCAAACAATTCCGCAACCCTGGTAGACATTGACATCTCCTTGAGGCGCCCGTGAATCACAACGCGCCGTCGACCCTGGCCTGGTTCTGATCGGACAGTGAGCGGGTCCGTGGCTTAGGCCCCCAGTGGTCGACGCACCTGTGGCTGACGCCCCCGATTCGGTTACTTCAATTCAAAGTAATTTTTGATCAAATGTACTGTCAGGCACAAAAATTGTTTTACAAAAATATTAAATGTACTTATATTGATTGTAAGTATAAATCGTAATTATATTTATAACATAGAAATGATTTTATATTAGAGGTATGTTTTGAAAAATTAAAGTCTTAGTTATTTTTCATTATTTATTTATATATCTCGATAAGAAATCTAGTATTTTTTTTTTAATGTAAATCACAGTTTCCATCACCTATAATCAAGAGAATCATTTAACTTAATTATAATAATCATTCTCAAATGTAATAAAATAAGATAGTAATTTTAAATAATCAGTCATAAAAATTACTGCAGAGCAACTAACTTTTTACATAGTGAAATGTTCTTTTATCTTCGTAACAATAATAATTAAACATATTTAACTGTGAAACAAATGAGAATAATTTTACCTAATTATATCAGTCAGTTTCAATAGCAATAACACAACAAAATAATCAGGCTTAAAAAACAAACGTACTCGTAGAGTAACAAATTTTTTAAATGTGAAATGTTATGAAATTTTGCGAGCATAGAAATAATAAACTGTAAAAACTTAAATAAATATAAAAATTAAAATTCCAAAATTTAAAACTTAAAAATAGTATACAATCAAAATCATCTCTTTTCATTATGTAAGTTAAATTATTACTTTTTAGGACGAACTGCCACATATGGGCGGATTTGTTCTAAAACATGATTGTGCTAATTTTTTTTTGTTTTCATACTGTTCAGTTAATTGGCAATCATTTTTTCATTCTTTCTTGTGTTGTTCTTTGTTCTGCTCACAGGAATGTTTTTGTTTTTCGGTCTGAAAGAAAAAACTAGGTAAATATCTTTTTTAAACTACTTTTTTTTTGTAATATTTTAAATTGTTTTATATATAAGTAAAATAAATAATACTATCTCGCTTGTGCCGTGCCGTAGGTAGAAATATCAATCCTAACCATTTCTTAAAACGACAATAAAGACGGGTTCGTTCCCAGGTGGTTTTTTAAACGGTGATTCCAGACCCCTACTAAATTAGTGGTTCTATGGTTTTCCTTATGACAACACCACTTTGCGATCATATCCGCAGGCTCAAGCCATTGTTCAACAAAATAATCATTGAACTTAGTTACTTGGTCGTCTGGAATACTGAAAAGAAAATAATCGATCGAATGATTGTGCAAAAGTAAAAATATAAGGAATAGACAAGCTTTAATAAAGTGTAAAAATACTTAACTACCTGTTTTCCATTATGGCAAGCCAGCCGTCTTCAATTTCTTCTTTCGTAAGTGGCGATTTATTATCTCTGCTATTTGATAGATAACTTTTGTTTAGCAAGGAAAAATACTTTATTAATAGGGTGAAACACTTTTCTCATTTACTGTACTAAGTGAAAAAGCACAAAAAAATAATAATATTAAATTAATCGTATCGGGGGCGTCGGCCACAGGTGCGTCGACCACTGGGGGCCTAAGCCACGGACCCCAGTGAGCCACTCAATGATCGCCATCCGTAGGCCCGCTTCTACGGTGGCGAGGAATCGCCCTGCGTCTACCGACGCAACGTGGAAAGACCATGCATTTTGGGATAAAAGTCACCTATCTATGGTACGTACGTGTCCTGTTCGTGGTATGGTACGTCGTATGGTCGTCTTTTAGTCATTTTAATCAGAGTGCTTCCAGAGATTACCTGTTACAAACAAACTCTCGATTATATTGGTCATATCAGTTTAAGACTAAAGATATTATATAATCACTGCTGTGCTTCCGGGCGGTCCACTGAAGCAGAGCGGGAATTTAGTGGCCGATGTTTTCCTAGTCTACACTGCTCTGCACAATACACACCTCTCCTTAAACACATACCAACACATCATCACACCCAAACATTCCTTAGAACGTTCGACAAACTCAAGTTCAAGATAGTAGGACTAGAAGTTTGTACTTTGACAGATAAGTTTGACAGGATTTTTAGGGTTCCGTACCCAAAGAGTAACCAACGGAACCCTATTACTAAGCCTCCGCTATCCGTCCGTCCATCCGTCCGTCTGTCTTTCAGCGGCAGCAATTTTCACAGATTGTGTAGGTATTTCTAATGCCGCTATAACAACAAATAATAAAAATTAAGGTTTATGGTACGGAACCCTTTGTGTGCGAGTCCGACTCGCACTTGGCCGGTTTTTAGTAGCTTCACTACATAGTATAAAACAAAGTCGCTTCTGCTTTCTGTCTGTCCCTATGTATGCTTAGATCTTTAAAACTACGCAACAGATTTTAATGCGTGTTTTTTTATAATAAATAGAGTGGTTTTCGAGGAAGGTTTCAGCACATAATTTGCGCCCGTGCGAAGCCGAGGCGGGTCGTTAGTAACAAATAACTTAAAATTACATAAGAAACTTCACGACTTACTTTACAACGTGTGGTTTATTAAGGGCTGATTTCACTATTTATTTAGGAAGGAACCGCCAGTCGTGGTCGTGGACTTTAAAGCGGTCAAAGGTTCGTACTTCGGTAGCCATAATATTTTGTCCTTGTAGTTTTGCTGGACTTAATGAATTAGATGAAAGGTGAGACAGTAAGCTTCCTTCATGTAGACTGTTTCGATAACTTGCAAGTGCCAAGGTCTATAACAGCTGGATACTAATTCAACAATATTACTTTTATAATGGTTGATATATCTTACTTTAAGATATTTAAATTTCGTATTCTACTTCACAAGATGGACTGATGACGTTGTGAGGGTCGCGGGTAGTAGGTGGATACGAGACGCAAAGGTTCGGTTGTTGTGATGACACGAGGGGGAGGCCTATGTCCAGCAGTGGATGTCTTTCGGCTGATATGATGATATTTTTTCTAATCGAATAAAACCTCTTTGAACTTAAAAAAAAAATGTATTTTAAGTGTCCTGTCATGGTCACTTTAATAATTACTTTTCATGATATTTCTTTGTTTATATAGGTAAATGTTTTGAAATTCCAATGGCAGTTACAGATTTTGTTTTTAAACATTTATGTATTTACTAGCACTTCGCCCGCGACTTCGTCCGCACGGGTTTAGTTAGAACTCCACGAACTTTATCTCCCATCTAATCTCATATAGGGTATATGAAAATTACTTATTAATAGACTAAACGTAGGGCAGTTTGTACACTCGCAAGATTTTTGATGGTAAGGATTAACATCATGATACTAAAATCACCACTATTCCATTTCACCCGGGTTTTGATTGAATAATTTGAACAAAAAGCGGTCATTGTGACTTAACCATAATAGTTAGATACATACCGTCGCGGACTTTTTTGTAGATATAAATGTCCTCTATAAAACTGTAGTACATCACTTTGCTCTATTCTTAAAAGTTTCCACAGCGTACGCGATATAAGGATCTTTTTTTCACACCTTGGGTTACATTATCGAAGTTTTCATACGGATCCCTATCTTTTTTTAAATATTACATAGCCCATGTTCATCAGGGATAATGTAGGATTCTAATGGTGAAAGAATTTTCGGTCGAAATTTCAAATTGGTCCAGTAGTTTCGTAGCCTATTCAATTCAAACAAACAAATCTTAAACCTCTTTATAATAATTAGTGTAGATTATATTAATCTCTATCCGCATTGGCAACATTGACAGACTCACCATAGGGTCAAAGAGCCAATCCATTAGCCAATGCGGTTAACGTATTATCATGGAATTATTACGAGACATTTCGACAGCAATATATTTAAGGCATGAAAAAAATATTACAGTTTTTCTAAAATAATACAAAAATATAATAGATACTAACACAGTGAAAATAGAATCAATTTTTCTCGAGAAACAAACGAGTTTTAATATATCTGTCTCTCTCACGAAAACGCTGTTTTATCATGGCAGCTGTATAGGTGTCATGGACTTTGATTTCTAAGTTAATATCGGACTTCTCTTTCTAATTGTAATCTTTGGAGCTTGATAACTTCATCGATGATGAAGGTATTTAAAGAATAATTTCGTGATTGTTTACTAGGGCTAATAAGTATTTCATTTCGCAAATTAAAAAAATCGCATGCATGTTCAATCCCATACATATTTGGTGATTTGATAATCGCCTAAGCCACGCTATCGCTGATAGAATGTCACTTGTTTGCAGCCACGTGGATAACAGTAACACAAATAGTGATCATTTTTCTACCGATAAACCTACTTATTGCTTTTTAGGGTTCCGTACCCCAAAAGGAAAAATGGAACCCTTACAGGATCACTTTGTTGTCCGTCCGTCTGTCCGTCTGGCTGTTGAGACCCTTTATCTCGGGAACACATGGAGGTATCAAATTGAAATTACTTTAACCATAAACTTAGGTCTTAACAGTCCCTTGAAGCTGTGAAAAAATCAAACTTCTAAGTTAACGTGAAAAAAAGATACGGCCGTTTATGTCGCAAAAAAAGTATATATCAAAACTCTCAAGGGAATCAAAATGTATAGGGTATTTTCTGTTGACCTAGAACAATGACATTTGACGCCTTAAACTACAAGTATAGGAAAAAATCTAAAAACTATACATTTGTAATTAAATCGAAAAAAATATACCTAGTGTTTTGAAAGCCTACAAATTTGTACGGAATCGTCGGTGGGCGAGTCCGACTCGCACTTGTCCGGTTTTCTGCTAATCCGATAATGTTAAAGTTCATTGAAATATAATACCTGCTACGAAATCTAATATTCTATATTTTGTTTCGCAACGAAATAAAAATTAACCTTACGGGCTGTTTACCTTTGAAAAGAATAATATTATTTTATTAGTACCAATTTTCTTTAGACAGACGAAGCCTCTCGAGATTTCAGACATTAATTTTATTGCTCTTACAAAGTATAGACTAAAATAATAAACTCCAAATAGCTGAGACGTAGGTAATAATTCCATTGAACCAAATCCCATTTCACGGTTTAAATCAATCTTTTAAGTTTTAGGCAAGTATGCTGATTTTGAGGTTTGAGATAGAGAAAGGTTTAATTTTTCAACATTGATTAATTTTTCTGTATTCACACGCATATATTTTGTCCATGAGCTAGATTCAAATCATCATCATCGTCATCATCATCTGCCTAGCCTTTTCCCAACTATATTGGGGTCGGCTTCCAGTCAAACCGGATTCAGCTGAATACCAGTGCCTCTTTTTATTTTACGTCTTTTTTATAGCATTTATCATTTGACGTTGTCATAGTGGTGCCCAGTTCGTTTGCATTCTAGAACGTCACAGGAACAAAACGCATAGTTGCAAAACGTGTCTTGCTATCACACGTGCCGAGTCCACTCTAGGGAAACAAACTAAGTAATAGACATTATCGACTATCTAACTAAGCAATCATAGTAATTGAAATGTGTTAATGTAAAGTGCTGGCAGATACTTATGGGACAAACACTCGATCGGGTAGCATTATAATCTTTTTCTGGATAGGAATTCATCATATTATTATGACTTCTCCAGCTCTGCGGGTCTAAAACGGCCACTAAACCACACAACCATCTGCCAAATTTCATTTTCATCTTTATCGCAAACGTATTAGGTTCAAGGTTGATTGGGAAAATTTGACAGTGACGGGTAGCGTGATGTGCTTTCTGATTCTGCTAAAGTGGCCTTTTTAGACACCCTGGGCGGAACGGGAGGGAGTATCGGACTGTTACTGACTAAAACCCACCCTTTTGTTATCAAACGCCCATTGCGTTCTAGGGCCGCGATCACTTTATCGAAAAATTTCGCAACAGTAGTATGATAGAGTAGGGACTTCCATTTTCCACAATTAGACTCCCATTCGTTGTGTGTCGTAAGCGAGCCAGCCTAGCTCCGCCCAGAAGCACAAAAGTTTCCTGAGAACTTCACAGGCTTCTCGGAGCGACCTCACCGTTCCGAGAATTTGTTCACGTTGGGTAGCCACGACCTCGCATACCAGTGACGTTGTTAGCGCCGCTGTGTCTGTGGCGTCAAAGCAGCCTCTCCAGAATGGGCTGTCCGTGGCGCCTATTTTAAAGAGATGTGTTTAGGGGATAATGGCCCGTAATTTACCCTATTATTATTCTGAGGTTAAATACATAGTATGCTTTCAGAAAAACAGCCAACCTAGTTTTATAAAAGCGAACACCCAACTTCGTTCCATACATTTTATTCGTCTCGCAAAACTCTATAGGTAACAGAAGGACACTAAAAGAAATGGAACACGTACCCGAAGGCCAAATGTATCTGCTAATTCGTATCTCGATCGAGGTTTTCAGTATCTATACAGAGATTCATTAGTGAGCTCTTAATGTAGATACTGTAACGAACAAATACGGCCAGGTATCGACGAAACAAATAGATTACATAAAATAGAGAGTAAGCATTCATTGAAACGAATGTTTTTCTCTTTTTATGATCGAATGGAAATGAGAAGCTTTCAGCTTTATACTTTTGCGTTTCGATTTTTGTTATTCGTATCTGTTAGAAAATAGTAGTGTTAATGGGAGAGTGATTTTTCTTTGACGTATATTTTTTGATGTGAGGATTTGTAGACTAACCGAAGTTAGTCAACTAATCTTGTTGTAGTTGCTCAACCAAGTGAATCATCATCTCAGCCGGAAGATGTCCACTGCTTTAAAATGGTCCAGTATTTAAGTCACTTACTTATATCGCCTTTACCATAACTGAGCAAAAGAGATGCTCATCATCATCTTGACTTATATTACTCGGAGTCGGCACAACAAGTTTTCTTCTATTCTACCCTGTCAACTTTGTCACGCTACCATTGATACTTTCTTCTCCTCACTCGCGCAATTTATCTTTTAAAGAGATGCCTTTGTTAATACAAGATAATAAAAGAATAATTTCACATTTTAGATAACGGTGTAGTAACATAATTTATGGTAGAACTATCTTAAAAGCCCGAGACCAGATCATCAAGTTACGGAATAAAGACTGCATTTTATAACATCTGTTTAAGTTTTAAGGCAGGGGTTCCCAGACTTATTTTGTCTACTGCCCACTTTGAGAATAAATTATTTTTTCGCGCCCCCTTTTTGCACCTACTTAAAAAAAAATAACTTCAAATTAAATTAATCAATTATTATGAGCAATATAAGCGAAGATTAATCATTAATTCTAAACGAGACTTTTATTATAACTCGCAAGAATTAATTTGAAACCTGAGCGCAGTAGGTAATACACAGCGGCGCTCAGAGGGCTTAGTGTAAGTTTTTTAACGCACTCGATCGCGTTGTCGTAAACGTTCGCTTATGTCAAACTGTATAGAAAAAAAAGGTTATCCGTGAGTGTCACCGGACGGCGCTTATTCAGTTTCAATACAAATAATAATTGACGTTTACGCTAACGCGATCGAGAACGTTAAAAAACTCGCGCTAAGGCCACAGGTCTCAAGTTAACTCTTACGGGCTACAACTGCCAATGAGAATGATTATTGAAACGCCACTTTATAGTATTCAAACAGAGTATCTTTAATTCAAAATAAAACAGACATAATCGATTCTTATCTATATAAAAACGAATGTGAAGGATGAATCTGATGCTGTTTAATAAGTTTGTTGATATCAAGTTCCAATTTACTCAAGAACAGTCGCAAGTCGCCACGTTCGGTAACATGCTCATGATTTCTCTTTTTAGTAAGCAGTGTTGTCACAGTACTAAATCCACGTTCACACAAAAAATAACGATGGGAATGCTATCAAGAATCGTTGAACGGTTGACCACAATCCAGGGTACAATTGCGGGAAATCGCTTTTTGTAGCCAAAATTCTTGGTAACCATTTTTGAACATGATTTTTATTTCCTCGTTTGATGTTAATTCTATAAGTTCTTCTTCCAGTTGAGGTGACATTACTGTGTTGACATTTGAAAACGGATCCAACACCCAGTCTGGTATTTCCAAGTTCTAAATGTCCTGGTATCGTTCGATGAAGTCAATGTGGAGGTTTTCCAAATGTTGGCAGTAGGCAAACAAATCGTCGTTACTGCAGGATACTGATAAATTCGGAAAATTGTGAAACTCACGTCTGCCCATATTCTTTTTGTGTAGAAGCAGTTTGGCTGTGAAAGCAGCAACGACGTTTTTTGTTTTAATTAAATTTAGTTCATCGCCTTGCAGTTGGAGATTCGTGTCGTTAAACAATTTATACAGGTCTGTCATGTAAGCTACATCATTCTTTGATGTAATGAGCTTGTTGTGCAATTCTGTGTCTTTAGTTTCCAAGAACTTTGGGAAAAGCTGTTGTCGGTTTAGGTATGCTATGCAGTCCGCGTATGTGTGCGGAAGCGCAATCGAAAACTGTTAACGCAAAACACAGAGTTTAATGTCCGACGGCCGAAGCCGAACTAAAGCGTATAGAGGGGAATCGAGGCGTCTCTAGCTAGAACGGAACGGACGAAACGCGCTAAGTTAGGTTTATCGTCGGTATTATTAAAACAATTAATACTCATTTTCAAAATGTGAAATGTAAAGTTTTTTTATTATTTAAAAACTGATTACCTTCCGTGAAGTGTTTACGCCGTACTGAGGGTTTATTTTGTTTTTTTAGAGATAACTTGGGTTTTTTATTCTATAGATATGATTTATAGAGTGAATCCTTATTAATTATTTATCTAAAGGTTAAGTAAAACGATGCAGCACGGGATCAAACGACGTCAGTCACGTATCATTTCCTCGGTGACCTCTTAAATAAATAAATCAATTGGCACACCATTTATGAATAAGAGAGCGCCTTCACTCCCCCTTCCCGCCCGTGATGAAAGTGTTACGTTTCACATGTCACAGCATGTCAGGGATAAATAATGCTGGCTCTGAAATATGATAGTGGAAGACGCAGTAACAATGAGCGACAGCGTAAGTCCCCGCGGCTTAATCAACGTACGCAAATGACACCGTAATGCCATGCTACCCTGGTACCCAGCATTGTTAAAAATAATGATAGCTTTATGAATTTCAAGGAAATTTTTGTTTTTGGGGTTTTCTGTAGCAGAATATTGGATTACGTCATGAGAATAGGTCCTTAGGATTAGTTTTTCTCCTTTTAGTTGCTTCTTTCTGGTAGCGTTCGATAAATACCGTAATTCCATGCTACCTGGTATGCATGAATTGTTGAAAAAATTACAATTGTTTATAAATTTCAAGGAGATTGTTGTATTCGGGCTTGTTCGTGGGTTGGTAATGATAATTAGCGATCGGCGTAGGTAGTGCTATTTTGGGTCAATAAACCTGAATGATAATGCTAATATGGACATGCCCTGGGATTTCCGAGAATATTTTTCTGAATGTCGATGTATTAAATGAAGTTAAATTGTTTAAAATATCACGAGTACGCACGGCAACATATTAAACTACCCATTTCCGTTATAAGCTAGTCCCGCACGGTTTTGTTTGCCATATTACTTACTTGTCACGGGATTCAGAAGGTATATCCATGTTAAGATAACGGTAACTAAGTCCCTGGAATAGCACTACCAATGCCGATCACTGGTGATAATGTTAAACATTATTTACATAAATGCCTAGAACTAATTTTTCCCGTTATGACGCTTCTCTACATGACGAAATTACCCTGAAGCCATACTTGGTTACAATAATTTAGCTGTTTCTTTACGGGTTTTTTGATAGAAGTGAAGAAAACTGATACAAGGCGAAAGATGAGAAATATAAGGTTATTCATGTTCTGCAGTAGAATGATATTGCAATTACGAAAAAACTTAACCAGTTAAACGTAGCTTCAACAGTTTACGTGCCATGCAAACATGAAGTTCAGTGACAATTACACGTAGTATGTATCTTTTTCTGTAATAAATATTCCCTGCGGTGCCCCTGAGGGTAATATTCCGGAAAATTCGGTTTAAAACTAAAGTGATAAATTAAAACAAGGTACGTAATACAAATTGTAACAATTAATCAAAGTAAACAAACATTAATTACTTAAAAACTTGAGTAATCCTTTAAGTGTGTTCTCGTATGTAGAACATAACACTGTAATATGGCACTCATAAGGCCATATTAATCCCGACTTCAAGTTTGAATATAACGTATGATTTGTAATAATATCCATCTTTGTGAATTACTGTGATGTTGAACTTGCTTGAAGAAATGAGTATTAGGTATCTACGGACTGGGGCTACGGACTTTGTTCGAAAGAGGCACTGTAGCCCTGGAACGCAAAGGGCACTAGGAGGAACACGGATGGGATTTAGTCAGTAAGAGTCTGACACTCTCTCCTTTACCCAGAGTGGGAGGAGTCATTTGATGATTTCCCAACCTAAAAAAAAAGATTTAGCTAACCAAATTCTTTAACGATTAAATACTAGTTTTAGCGTTTTCTATAATTGGTACCCAAGTGTTAAAACTACACTCAGAAAAATTAAAAATAATAATTAAAGTATACCTCATTTACTTAGTTTGTTTGTACTGGGTTGTAAAACAACATACCATCAGTTGCTGAAATCCGATGCCAATACAGTTAATAGTATAACGTCATCTGGATATATGTACATAGAGAGGACTTTTTGTTTTCAATAATTATCTACCTATGGGTAGATAATATTATTACAGGCGGGTATGCCTCACATGTAAATTGAAAAGTTAATCATCAAGTTGACTTCCTACATTTACTGAGGATTCCATTATGTAAGTACCGACTTTAAATGGAACCATCAATTACCTACATCAAAATTCGTCACATTCCTTACGTATCAGCCAATTGCCGTCCACTGCTGAACGTAGGCCTCTAACAAAGAGCGCCAACCATCAAGGTCTTGAGCAGTCCGTATCCATCCGCAGCCAGCCACCTTCTTTAAATCATCGTTTCGCAGGGCGTTCCACACTACATTTTCTCTTGTCACCACATGTCTACTCCATCAACCGTCTCTCGATGTACAGACATGGCCGGCACACTTCCACTTCAGCATGCTGATTCTACGCGCGATGTCGGTGACTTTAGGTCTCTGGCGAATAATTTCGTTACGAATTCTGTCCAGCAAAGAAACCCTGACCATTGATCTCTCCATTGCACGCTGAGCTACCTTAAATTTGTGGACCAGGTCTATTGTGAGTGTTCCGTAATGACTTACGGAGCAATGTTTCAGCTCCGTAAGTCATTACGGGTAGGACGCACTGGTTTATACCCTGGTCGTAAGGGATTGTGGGATCGACGACTCAAAGACAACACGCAGTTTCCCAAATGCCACCCAGCTCAAGCGTATTCTTCTGGTCACCTCCTTCTCAAAATTGTGCCGTTTATATGTATTCTTGCACATCCTCGAGGGTAGCACCATTTACGATTACAGGTCTCGGTATTCCTTACGTACAAGAAACAAATTGATATAATTACTCGAACAGCCTGCAAATACCGTATAGAGCGTATAGACGATGCAATTTATGGTACGTATGACTTATAACATTGTCATAAGGTTCAAAATGCATGCAGTGCTCCGGAAATGCACCAACTATACAGCAAATGACATGAGAGACATTGAGAAATGTATTCCTGGAGAACTCTGATGTGTGTTATTACAGCATTGTGAACTGTTCAAGCAATTTCAGCTTGTATTAACATGCATAATGCAGGGGTGGATCGACTATTAGCCTTTATTCTGGTCCATAGCCAGAGGCAGAGTGATTTTGGTATATAATTTGTGATTTGAAGGCATATTCTGTAATCGTAGCTAGTGAAATGTAGTTACAAAACGCAAACATATTTCTTAAAAATAATAATCTGAGTTCGATACGTATAGATAGTTAAGTAAGTTATATACATCCAATAAGATTAACTATAAATTTAAATTATAACCATAATCTAAGAACATTTTCTTTATAAATATTTTTTACACGTACCTACTCACCTGCTGTAAAAAAACGCTATTTCTTATGGACATTCTTGGACACAAAACGGTAAAAAAATAAACATGAATCGTAAAATGAAACGGTTTAAAAGATTGAATTTATCGTAACTGAACTTTCGTTTCATTTCCATCAATAAAAGACACGATCCACAAAATGAAAACACGTTTTCGATTTTCAAAATATTATTTCAGTAAAACTAGTTAGTTAAAGTACCTTAAAACATCGGGCAGGTACAAAGTAAACAGAAATCGATAGATCAAACACGACCCGGCCCATAATTTTCTTTAAAGAAATTAGTCATTCTCGATAACTTTATCGAAGGCCAACTTTCCAGGCAACCTTCTTGAATTTCATAGAATTTTTTATCAAAACATTACATAGAATTGTTAATGATTTTTCTTAACTCAAAAAAATTAAGTAAATTTTAAGGAAGCGAAGTTACCCAAAGAAAAAATTATTTCATTTGTACTTTCAATGAAGGAGTTGAAAACAAAGGAAAATAAAACATATTTGTATTTGGAAATCCGAGACAGCTGTTTACAAACTATGAAGAACGCCAAATCGTAAACAGTGCACATTTTCATTATTCAGTTCCGTTAATGAACAAAACAAATAACAAGTAACGAAGCCATCATTGGACACTTTTGTAAACACTGAATGTTTGTAGTAAAAACAAATGAAATCTCCGAATTTCTGGGAATCGGGAGTGTATACGAAACTAATTGGAATTTGGAAAAGGAAATTCTCGCTAAAAGTGACCTCTGATGTTTATATTCGCGGTTTGTCAAAGTAACGTAGTCGGGTCTTTGAAATACACACATTTACTCTTTGAGACAAAATTATGAATGAGCATTTATGAGGACTTGTTTTGAAAATGATTCATTTTGACGTCGTTTGGTTCTATAGACTTTTTATAGGACACCGTCTAGTAACGAATAGATGTAAGGAAAAAAACTAGATTTTATGTAACTGTGATTGGAAACTCTCCTAACTTTCAATCATTAAGATACAAGATGCAGCCTAATAGGCAATTAGAACCAAGTTGAACACTTTTTTAAACACCACCTTGTTTGAACACAAATGACACCATATGTAGGCCACATCGTACAAACGGTGCCATTTTCTTACCATTCCATGTGAAAGAGCGCATCGCACAGGACACGATGCTAATTGCTTACAATCAACCTAAATACCTACTAGTGCAGAATAATTTCGCAAGTCTACACTGAGGACACATACCGGTAAATGTGTGTATGGTATAGAACTGTAATGGGGGTTTATTTGATGTCTAGTTAACCCGCGCAACTTCGTCTGCTCCGCTCCTGTTGGTCTTAGCGTGATGATTATGTAGCCTATAGCCTTTCTCAACAAATGAGCTATCTAACACTGAAAGAATTCTTCAAATTGGACCAGTAATACCTGAGATTAGCGCGTTCAAGCAAAAAAATAAACTCCAGCTTTATACATTAGTAGAGATTACAAAAAAAATGTGAGGACTCCTAAGGCCTAGAGTCTAGCCTCTTAGGAGTCCTGGTCTAGGCCTTAGACGAAGTGACATCCTATCAGTGACAACAAGGAGCTCTAGGCAGAGTGATTCTCTTTCAATGTCGAAATGCCTAATGCATGGAATTGACCACATTATGTTTCTTTAGCGTTAGTATATTCCATGCGTTTTGGACTTTTTAACTATCTGTATATAAAGTATCCACCATTATACACATTCAACCATTACAACTTCTTAAAATAAAATGATTCTAAGGTTGATCATATTGTTCGCTCACCTTTAAGTTGTTTTGTACAATTGTGATAGAAAGGCAAGCACCACCTCACCTCCTGAACCTCCGTCAGCAGCATTGCAGCAAAGCATTATTTACTGGCTAAAATTCCGGTGTTAGTAGAAACTAACTTTTACGATTTTTCTGGCATCATCATTCTTCAAAGCCCTCATAACACTCATTGTGTTTATAAATGTTTAAAATATCTTCTTGCAAATAGCTCTAGGAGTACCCACTTACAATAGGGTTCACCTTCAAGGGTCTGATTCGAATCCGTGGCCCACCCGAACCTTCAGGCTATTTTCCCTTCGTTAATATTAATTCGCTTAGCCCAACGGTTTTCTTTGAAAACGCGCTTTATTACGAAGTAGACTAACATGTTTTAATGTAGAATTGTTAAGTGTTAAGAGTTTGATGTTATGGAACAGCTTTAAAAATCAAGCTAAAGGAATAATACGTAAATAATAAAGTAAATTCCAAATGGTCATCAAACTATCCTCACACAATAATTCACAGATAAATAATGAGAAAATTGACCAAATAACAAACGCACTATAAATAAAATCTGAGACAAAGATCACTTGACAAATGTACACAACTATATACTATATAATTATGTCAAGAGTTTTTCTAACACTCCATGAGCCCCTGGTAACTTAAAATCTTCTGTTTTAAATTGTGTCTGGGGAATATTATTTTCCGAGAAATGTTAGTGGGAAAATCATACTTTTCCATACCCTCAGTCGCAGTCCGGGGCCAAACCTTTAGAAAGTTCTCCCTCCACTGCACACTGGTAGGTCCACCCACAAGAAATGTAAATGATCCTATTTCGGGACCACAGGACGGAATTTAGAATCAAACTGGCCCTACCTGTACCGTAGCCTCATTATAACAACCTTCTTACAGAATAATTTAAAGTTAGATTGTTTGACAAAATAACGCTGCTTACGAATAAAAGTATGATTAAAGAATCGTATCCGATTTTGATTAACATAATCTGTATCTTTATGATAATAAATTTTGAATGAAGATTATCTTTTAAGGATAATCTAAACAGAATTTTGTTTGATGAGTACTCCCATCGAATATTAGATTTTGTTCTATTTACATTTTGGGATTTATGGAGAAATTCAAATTCACTTTGAAGAAAGAGTTTCAGTTAGAAACGTAGCTGGTTAAGAAAAATAAACAGTATTTTCATCCTTGGTAAAATAAATATCTACATTTTTAGGGTTCCGTACCCGAAAGGTAAGCAACGGAACCCTTTACTAACTAAGCCTTCGCTGTCCATCCGTCCGTCTGTCTTGATGCGTTTTATATTTTTCAATATTCATTGATTTACAAAAACTAAAAATGCGTATCCATTATATTTCTATGCTGTAACTGACGGAATAAATACATTTGCAATTTATTGATGGTAGAAACTAGCCTATTGAACATGCATGTGAGTTGCTTGCAGGTAGAAATTTAGTATTAGTCTGATCTATCTTCGTAGTAAAAGCAATTTAAATAGCCATTTTAAATCTGTCTAACATCTTCAGGAAAATGAAAATATACTTTATTGTCACAAAATATAATTCCAAAACGTAAATAAACTTCTGTTCAAAAACAGCCCTTTAAGTAATAAGTTAACAAAGCGATTACAGTAACAGATTTCCCTTTCCATTCGTGTTATGTTCGTCATTTGTCTGTTTCACTTTAGTGTTTGTTTGTAAATAGTGATTAAATGTCGCTGTTTGTTATGATGATGACAATTACTACTACAACAGATAGGCAGTGATTTCTAATGGGTTGTATTCCCTATTATTTTTATGTTTAAGATTAATAAGTGATATGTAAACCTCAACATAAACCATTAACTCTCCCGTGCTACGCTTTGTGCTACGATTTTGCTACGGCGTAGCACAGTATGCAACACAGAACATACCGAACTCTATTTATCGTAAGCGACATTTAGCTCAAAATGCTTTTTATAATTTAAATTATATTATAGTTAAGAAAATATTTTTTTTTAAACATTTATATCGCTTACGACAAGTTGTCGTTAAGGGCTTCAATACCATAATTCATGTTCAGAATGTTTTTTTATTCGTTGAAAGTATTTTAATGTTTTTGCACAAAAAAAAACTTATACTTTAGAATTTAATCTTAAATAATAACACAAATCTGCTGTTCACTCATATGCCTAGCCTTTGTCCAACTATATTGAGGTCAGCTTCCAGTCAAACCGGATTTAGCTGACTATCCGTAACAACTACCAAAGATCTACAAATGACAGCCGGGACCAACGGCTTAACGTGCTATCCGAGGCATGGACGAAACTCGCTATGTTAAGATGGTCACTCATCCACAGACCAACCTTGGCAAGCGTTGCTTAACCATGAAGATCAACCCGTGCGGCTGTTATTGTGGATGAGCCACGAGCAGCTTATAAATTTGCTGTTCACTCACTATAATAGTGAAAAAATAATCATCTATATTTTTTTTTCACGAACAATGCAGAAGGCAAAGCTCATCTGGTCAGACCATAGGGAGTTGGGAGTTATTAACTTTCTGTTTTCTCAATTGGCTTTTGCTATTTACCTTAGAAAATGAATAAGCTTGTAATACATTTTCCATTACTGTTTTCCCTGACCAGTACTGTAATAATGTTTTCAAGGAAAACTAGCTTTTTGGGGTAATAACAAAACTCAAGTTACGAACTACACGAAAATATGTTTTGAAACCTACATGTTCAATTAAAAGGTTTTCCCTGAAATCGACACTTACTGCTGCTTTCAACATTTTATCAATTTACGCGAACATTCTACTAAACGGCAGATTTATAAAATGCTTCAGTTTGATCTTACACAAAGTAAAAGTGGTTATATTAAAGAGTACCTTACCTTCATCCCACCGAAAAATTGTCACCAAATTAAAAATCACCGTATAAAAACTAAAAAATCGAAAAAGTAACATAAAAGTACCAGGTTCACATAACTACAACAGAGGCAATGATACAGCAAACACAATGAACAACAAAGATTCAATCATACATTCCGTTCCCATTAGGAGAATGGCGTTAGCGACATACGACAAATCCGTGACCGAAATAACAATGATAAGCGACTAAGCACACAGAACCGTGATCCTGCTTTGTGTTCTAAATTGCCACGTTATAATAAATGTAGTTTTGGCCCAGCAGTTACAGAGGTAGGGATGGGCGAAAATACTTTCGATGGTAATTTTATCGACGAAATAAAAGTCGATTATGGTTAGAGTTTAAAAGCGATACGTGAGAATTTTGCTGGCGAAGGATTTTTGTGACAGTAATATTTATCAATATTTTAGAACTTTAGAAAAATAGGAAAATAGATTTATGTGGAACGCAATTTAATCGGCAATAAGTTTCACCATAAACTTTGAAATAGATGTTTTATCATTCGGTACACTGCCAACAATCCCGTTCCAGTTCAAATTTACGAGTACACTGAAAAAGCAAATAGACTCCCTCCACACAAACGCTCATCACTAAAATATGATACAACATAAGCTGCGTAGTGTTTAGCTAATATAACGGCCCCGTCATGGTGGATCCAGGGACAAATGGCCAACATTTTTTATTACATCCATTAGGGGGAAAAGGTAGATTGATATTAATATAATTTTAATATTAATTTTCTCAACGAAATGGAAGAGCAAACGTGTCAAAGTAATTTAATTAAGGAAATTGGTTTGTTAAAAATAAATGTTTTCTTTTACTAGGTAAACTTTTGCCTCACACGGGGATATTTTGATTAAACACTAGGCTCTAGGCAAAGTGCCATTCTATAATGCCATGCAAGTTCAAATTCTTTGATCAAACAGGCTGGTTCAAACTGTTTGATCAAATTGGCATGAATGTCTGTGGGAACATTTGATTAAAAATGTGTAGTGAAGAAATACGAAATTTCATATTTCTATTAGATCAAATAGTTTGAAACAGCTTGTTTGATCAAACTACTTGAACGTGTATGGCCCGCATTCGCAAAACACTCGATTGATTATAGACATAACGACAAAAAAAAAAAAAAATATTTTTTATTTCTTATGTGTTTGCTCTTGACTCTAGTCTATGTCAGAGATGACAGAGACAAAGTCTACGATGGAGCGAGCCTACCCAGAAGGAGCCTGTTCACTCTAACTTTGAAGAGATTAGGATTGTCAATGCCATACATTTTTGACGGTTGGCAATCGCCGTTGCCATGCTACCGGTGACAAAATGTGACTTGAACCTTATGTAGGTACACCTCAATGTTATGAATTATTTCCATGTATGTATCTTGTAATTTTTGATGATAGGTTAACACAACTTTTATGGAACTTAGATTGTTCTCACAATGAGGAAAAAAAATCACGACGCGTTGACGTAGCGGTTCCGTCGCGTTTGCGTAACGTCTTCTCTGCGCACAATGGCAAAAACCTTTAGATACATAAATTGCGGGTTCCATTTATATTTTCTAGCGTGCAAAAAGGCGTTAAAAAGCGTTTTCTATATTAAATTCGGCCGTGATCCTATCCATTTTAGAGTTCCATACCCGAAGGGTAACCAACAGAGTCCTATTACTAAGCCTCCGTCGTCCGTCCGTCTGTCCATCTGTCCGTCCGTGCGTCTGCTCGTCCGTCCATCCGTCTGTCAGTAGGTTGTATCCTAACTACCGTAAAAAGTACAGTTTTAATTATCAGTGTGTATGTTTTTTGCCGCGATAATAACGTAATAAATAAAATATAAACTAAATTAAGAAAAATGTATTAAGAGGGCTTATACAAGAAACACGATTTTTTTCGGTTTATGGTACGGAACCGTTTGTGTGAGACTCCGACTCGCACTTGGCCGGTTTTTACTTAATCGCCCCGTCTTACAACCTGGCACAAAATTCTGAACAATATCTCTTATTCGCTGCGAGATTTTTTAATCATTGGTGTCATTATTTCTTAACTTTTATACTTCGGCAAATATTTTCTCAGGTCAATGAATTCGAGAAAAAGCGCTTATTTTTTTTTCTTTTGCTATCCATATTTGAGTATGAGAAAAGTTTTTAATTGTAGAGACGATCTGCGGACTCGTTATAAGATTCTTGTGCAAGTTAATAGAACTCATAGTGCTGGAAAATTAGCTTAATTAACGTCGATCAGAGCGAATAATTATTCGTGTAGTTTTGAAAATTGGTACAGTTGTTCTTTGAGGTGTCCAAATGAACATACTAAAAGTTCCCAAGGTGAAGCTGGCGGTGAGAGAGGGGGGGAAAGTTACCTTTTTTCAGGTTTTTGCTTGTATATCCAAAACTATTCAAAATATCTCCTTACTCACTTCTACATTAATTATCTCCATTAAATTTTCTGTACGTTATGTTCTAAACATTTAACTGTAGGATCAACACTTTAGGAGATAGAGGGTATCTAAAATGGATAAAATAAAATTTTCATAAATCATAAAAGACAAATGGTAATTTCTGACCCAGAAGTCGACAGAGTTGAGACCTATCGTAGTTTTTTGTCTTCTAAAGTAGAGTAAGAAAATCCGTTTTTTTTTAGATTTCGATGGTTAACGCATAAATATATGTATAGTATATATGTCTAACCTTGATTATGTCTTCAACAGACGAAATCTTGAAAAGTTATTTTACATCCATTCTGACAAGTATGCCGGTCGTGTTTGATCTCATTAGAATCCGATGGGTATTATGTAATAACACCCATCGGAATAAAAAATCATTTTTATGCATAATTGGTAGATTCTTCTACTAAAGATACAAGCAAAAAACTGAAAAAAGGTTCCTTTCCCCTACTCCACCACCTCACCTCCCATCCTCGGGGATTTTTGGCATGTTCATCTGAACACCTCATCTGCCTAGCCTTTTCCCAAATATATTGGGGTCGGCTTCCAGTCAAACCGGATTCAGCTGAATACCAGTATTTTACGTGGAGCGGCTGCCTACCAAACCCCCACAACCCATTAAATAGGCAAGACTGGAATCAGATTTACTGGTTTCTGACAATCCGTAACGACTGCCAAAGTTCTACAAATAACAGCCAGGACCAACAGCTTAACGTGCTTTCCGAGGCACGGAGGAAACTCGGTATGTTAAGATTGAAGCGTTGTTTAACCTTGAAGACGAGCCACGAGCTAAGTAAGTCACTCATAACTTAATAAAAATAAGACAAAGTAAGGAGTTTAAATCTTACCTACAACATAAATCGCGTAATTAGTTCTCCAAAGAACTAAAATCACCGACATTCCGCCTAGAATGGAAGTGGACCGGCCATGTCTATAGACGGATAGACGGACGATGAAGCAGACATGTGTTAGAGTGGAGACCGCGTATATGCAAACGTAGAGTAGAAAGCTCTGCGGCACGGTGGATCGATGATTTAAAGAAAGTGGCTGGAAGCGGTTGGATGCGGACTGCTCAAGATCGGGATGGTTGGCGCTCTTTGGTCCCGAGGCTCACGTTCAGCAGTGGATGGCAATTGGCTGATAACATGATGATGATAATAACTACTTGAATCACCTTTTTATCTGATTAATTATTGTATAGGCTTTAATAATTGTTATAAAAAAGAATACCTATTATGTAAAAATAACAACTTTATTGTAAGTATTTTCCTCATAACTGTTAAAAATATAGTTCTCCTAATTGACTGATAGAAATATACTAGGACAGCTACAAAGTGGGACAGCTAAAAATAAATATATTTTACAATCACTTAGATATTTATTTGGTGATTCGAGTGGAAAATTTCTGGATCTAATTGACATGAAAAAACTTATGACAGCTGTTTTACATAAGATAAATTTAAGTTACGACAGATTCAAATCTGAAATTAATGTAAACTGTCGAAATATTAAAAAGTAGTGCAACTGTAACGATATTATTAATGCTTTTCAAGAAACGAGAAAACAAGTGAACAAAGAGACCTTCCCCCCCTCTCCCATCGCTGGCTCACCCCTCACACACATGGACTTTCATGGAAAACAGCTGTACCAACTTTTAAAACTACTCTGTTATTTTGTCTGATCGACCAATTGGAAATTATTTTAACCCTCTTACTCAGTTTCCCATTTCAGTTGGTGATAGCCATTGTCAAGATATTTTGAGAATACAATGCACATATTCTGACGGTAGTTTTTCGTGGCGTACACTGTCGTACTGATTTCCTTTTCATGGATGTATTTCGGTGATATTGTGCCACAAAAATCTTCGTTTCCTATTTTTATTATATTTTCTGTTGGTAGAGGAAATAAAGGAGCGCTTTCATGTGCGCGCTTATGGTATTATAGGGGGTCGAATATTTTATTAGAATAAATATTTGTTGCGTTTACAGACTCCAGATTAAGTGACTTTAGATTATACCTATAACATTTTTGAAAAATTAACAATTCAGTTTTCAATAATTTAATATAGTTTAACATTAAGACACCTACACTGTACTTGTTTTTAAAAATATAATAATAGTTGATTGATTAACGTATTCTTCGAACATCAATCTCTTAAATTATTCATCTTAAATCACTTTATCCCAACTTTAATCTATCAATTTATATCATCTTTGACATTTAAATTGATGGCCAAAATATAAACATTATTATTCTGTCGGCGCTGGACTCTTGCTAAATTATTAACTCGAAAATCTCGTCAATAATTGTAAATGCCAAAAGCATAAGCGATTAAATATTGACACTTCAATGAAACTTCATTTTGTATTCCAGAACGATGCTGCGATGATGGTTAGGGGGGTGTATACTGTGTCCCTATGTTTTTCTTTTTTCATTAAAATATGTCAAATTTTACAGTTTAAGTTTTTAGTGGGGCTCTGGTGCCAGCGGTTTATCGGAAACGTTTGAGCTCTTTTAGGGTTCCGTACCCGAAGGGTAACCAACGGAACCCTATTACTAAGCGTCCGCTGTCCGTCCGTCCGTCCGTCCGTCCGTCTGTCTGTCAGCAGGCTGTATCTCAAGAACCGTAATAGTTAGACAGTTGAAATTTTCACAGATTATGTATTTCTATTGCCGCTTTAACAACAAATAATAAAAATTAAGATTTATGGTACGGAACCCTTCGTGTGCAAGTCCGACTCGCACTTGGCTGGTTTTGGAGGTTTTACTGCTTATACGGTTAATATATCATAAAAAAAAAAACATAGGAACACAGTATATATTCTCCTTATTTTAGTTTATGAAATATCTTCATAATATACGTTATATGTGTTACTCGGAAAGCACGTTGAGACGTTGGTTCCAGTCAATTGTAGAAGTTGACAGCCGTTGCTGATAGTCAAAAAATGGTCAGAAGTCACAAAATCTGACAACTTTCAGACAAAATACTGGTATTCATATGCATGCGCATACTGGAAGCCGACTCCAAAAAGTAAAAAAGCAGATACAGTATCTAATACACAGTATCTAACATAATCTTGCGTAGGAAATATTCCATTGTTCAATCAATTTTAAATAGTTATTCATAAAAATCTCAAAATGTTATTTATTTTTAATAAAACTTCAAATCCACGTTCCTCGAAGCGAAAATAAATAAAACATAAATTGGGCATCCCGTGCATTATTAGTTTACGTATTCACCAATTTCCTTTCACAGTTTTTACAGCGAAATTGCATTCAGGCATTGAATGTCATTCGTGTTTTCAGAATAATATTTTTGCTGGCACAAAATAAAAATATAAAATTTTAAAACAAGTGTAATAAAAATACAATAGATAAGTGAGGTACATTGAAATTTCAATATTGTGAGTGTTTTTCTTTGTTATTCGCGCAAGGTCCGAACGGGATTTTCATACATTACTACTTAGCCAATGGATTCACTTAGAAGTTTTAGAAAGCTTTTCAATAATATAAAAAATACATATAATATGTATACACTTAATTTCATTGGATATTATTTGCATACAATTGAATCACTACTTAGTAATTTCCTGGCTGGACAAAAGCCTACCCTTTTCCTTCAAAACGTGACTATTAACTGACAATGGATGTGCCATTAACACTTCGTCCGGTATACCGAGGTCACCTATTGGCGAAAAGTTTATGTTAATAGATTTAGGTATGACTTACCTACAGATTTTTTTTTACATTACTAAGCCTCTGCTGTTCGTTCGTCCGTCCGTCTGTCTATTAGCGGGCTGTATCTCAAAAACCGTTATTTATTTATTTATTATTGCTTTATTGTAAAAAAAAAACAAAAGTAAAAGAAATGGAAACTTAAAACTAAAACAAATACAATGGGCGATCTTATCGCATTCCGCGATCTCTTCCAGACAACTTAGATTTAAACGTTATTACGGTTACGGTAGAAAGTATTTTATTTCACAGAATGTGTATTTCTGTTGCCGCTATAACAACAAATAGTAGATACTTAAAAAAAAATAAAGGCTGCTATGATACTTCATGCGCGAGTCGCACTTGTTATGCATTTCGCACTTACATGTGGAAAATATTGTCATAGTTAAAATTTGTATGAACGAGTGCAGAATAATTTTGATTACTGTCGCTTTTTTACCATTGTCCGACCACTACTGCATATTATGTAGAACAAGTACCGATGCTTCTTCAAAAAATAATAACATCCTTGTGTTTTGTTCGCAGATAATGAGGTGCGTTTCCAACACACCAAGTAAGTATAAATAATATAGTCTCAGCAACGAGGGTTGATCTCCTACGAAAAATATGATAATTTGTTGGCGAGTGGGTCAAAAAAAATGGTGAAGTAGGTAACGAGGGAGAGGTGACATTGACGACAAATTTTGGGCGAAAGTCAGGCGTGCACAGGGGACCATGGCCATATATACTACTGAAAAATTGACGTTTATAGAGTACCTACATTTGTGAGACAGGTTATACTTTGTATATTAAGGCTATTTCTGTCACTGCCTTCAGGTCTTTGAATGATATTGCTGTGACGTATTTTGCTTCAATATAAAAGTAGGCAGGTAGGTACTGCATAACAGACATTCGGAAATTAAAAACTGAAACCAATACAGCGCTGTCCGTGAACGCTCAAGCTATATATTGGTTTCAGTTTCGTCAGCACGAAGCAGAAAATGATATTGCATAACACGAAATCAAATATTTAGTTGGAAAACAGCATTCGACTGAAAACATCGACGTAGGTATGAACCATGGTTGATATATCGTATTTTATACCCCGCGGCAACTGCCGCGGCCAACTGGCCGACCGTCAACAAACAAAATTTCCAATTAATAGCAACGACATCTCCCCAAATACGGGCTAAATCACTATTTGTACGTAGAAGTAATAACAGTTGGAAACTAATATTGAGTGAACCTGATTTCTGGCCATCCAGTCCTGGGGCTGTTTGTGTTACGATATAATTTAGACACAGAATACAGAGTTTATCAGAAGGCGCAAACGTGAACTTGAAAGCAGTGAAAACTATTTAAGACAGATTTTTTTTTAGAAGTAGAAAGTGTAGAGAAATTTAAAGAATCAAAATGGAAACGCGTTTTGTCTTTGCGGGAGAGAAAGGAGTCACAGGCGCGGAGATCCTCGTGGCAATGCGTCCCCTACATAACAGCGCGGTGTTCAGAACTTTAAAGTCATTCGTTTTGCAATGAGGCCCGGTAAAGAGTTAAGCTGAAGAGTTTATTTGTTTGCTTGAACGCACTAATCTCAGGAACTACTGGTCTTATTTGAAAAAATATTTCAGTGTTAGATAGCGCATTTATCGAGGAAGGCTATAGGCTACAAATCATCACGCTAAGACCAATAGGGGTGGAGCAGACGAAGTTGCGTGGGTCAACTAGTAGGATCATAATTGTATAAATTTGTATATAATTATGTGCCTTATGAGGGCCACATCGACTAATTTTAAAACAACGTTCGCATACGCATCTCATTCGCAATCTGTCAAAAAGGCCTCAATTTCCATACATTCTTGATAGATTGCGACTGACATGCGAATGCAAAAGTTGCTTAAAAATTTATAGAATTGGCACTCTGGTTAGTTCCATATTCCAAACTTGCGGCTCTGGTGGCTGGCTTCGATACAATGAAGGGAGAGGTGTCCGGTCAACATTAATATTTCGTGGTGTTACCGCGTCGCAGATATGAACTGACGGAGCCACGGTGTGCCTCCATATTTAATGTTTTAAGTGCTTTTTCGTGTTGTCAGGTGCTTATTTAGCTCCTCGCTAAATTGGAGGGCTATTTTAGAGGTTCACTTTGTAACTGCCTGATATAATGGTGTGGCAGTTTGTTTAATTTAATTTTTATAGTAATGTAGTCATATATATAGTATATGTAGCCATAGTAGGTACTAAACGGACTATAGGTACATTTTGTAATTCTTGTGAATCTTTTGAAGATGCTAAAAGTAACAAATATGTTTTTAGAGACTTGCACATAATGTGGGAAATTCTATTGTATTTGCAGCATACGTTCAATGACTCAAACATAAAGAACCAAAAATAAAATAAGGATGATATCCTTGTCCACGTTGTTTGATCTCAATACATTTCTCCTTTTGGCGTAATAATAATTCGAGCAAAAAACATCAGTGACGCAAACCCGAACTTGCTCAGAAAAATATTTCCGAAGTAAGCGGCGGTCACCGGACGAAAACTTTTGTTGTTGTGGACATGTTTCGCCCGGGGCGTGTTCAACGGAACTGAAAAAGGGCAAACAGGGGCGCGAAAAAAAAAAACCAGAAAAACTGGCTGACACTTTTGAAAATTGGAAAAATCTTTAAATGAAAATTCAAAAGTTCTTTCTCTCTGTTGTGTTTGGTATGGACATATTTATAATGTTATGCCCCATTGGTTTCATAGGTTTTTTTACGCTTGCACGATAGAGTAACGGGGATAAGTAGGTTATCTTAACTGGTAACTAGGCCATCAATAGCTACTGTTATATTCACAGCATCCATTTTCCTGAACGTCGTTTTAAATACAAACATTTTAGTTTGAATTTCACAAATGTTGAGTAGGTACCTACTACTGTTTATACAGGCTGTTTCAGATGGCGTAGCCATATATCAAAGTAAGGTTCTGTGTCTAAAGTACAGTGAAGAAACAATTTCAATTCAATTTCAATTTCTTAATGCCTAAGGCATTAAGTCCGCCTTTGTACAGTGTATTTACTAGTGCATCAAGTTTTAATAAAATAAATAAATAAATAAATTTCAAATGAAAAATAATTACTTTTCTAGCAGTCTAATGCAGTTGGAGCCATCAAATTCTTGATTGAACTAAAAAAGGCCAGTAACTGACTGTATTAGATATTTACATTCTGTTAACGTCTGACTTAGTTGGAGTGAGTATGAACTGTCATTCTTGTTTGTATGGATTGGCAGCCATCTTCATGTTCATTTTTACTTCAATTTTTGGGTTCTGTACCCGAAGGGTTACCAACGGAACCCTATTACCAAGCCTCCGCTGTCCGTCCGTCCGCTGTCAGCGGGCTGTATCTCAAGAGCCGTAATAGATAGAGAGTTGAAATTTTCACAGATTGTGTATTTCTATTGCTGCTGTAACAACAAATAACAAAAAATAATGTTTATGGTACGGAACCGTGTGCGAGTCCAACTCGCACTTGCCGGTTTTTACAGGATCGCATTGCTGAAACAACCTGTAGAGAAACACAGGTTTGAAACACAAGAAGGTATTCTACGACTATGGCTGCCTGTCCATAGACGCGGAGAGAGGCAGCGGAGCGGAGAAACGGAGAAATATTAACCAATTGAATTGCTTAAAAGTTCAGTCACTGACATTTTATGCAATTCCATTAGTTAATAATCCTCCGTGTCTCCACTCTGCTGCCTCGCTCCGCGTCTATGGACAAGCAACCTAACTTTCTGAACACTCCCCTAAATAGGATTTTCAGCAGGCTTAAGATACAATTAGGACTCCAGACAACGAAACCTAATGATCTGTGATGTGATCTTAATTGTGAAAACTTCGGTACAATCAAACATTTAGTACCTAATTAGACTTTCTTTGTCCAAAATGTATGGTAACTTTTTTATTACGTTTTAAGACGTCATAAAAACTAATTTCTCTTTTGGAGCATCTTTTTGAAGTTGTAATAATTATTTTTTCAGTGGAAATGATAAGAAATCTTTATGAGTCATAACCAGCTTACGAATCAGAAACAAGCTTAATTTGTGCTATGGTAGACTACAAACAAATGTGCAATAATGACTTTCTTAATATCAAAAACAGAAATAAAGATATAAAGTGGTCCTGAATCGACTTCTATCGTGATCCTTTACGTTCTCCAGTAATGAAAAACGGTTTGTAATTTGTTGTTCGGGTATCTACGAAGTGATATTAGGGAAAGGTCAATGTACTTTATTGCACGTTTATCTGGCGCCCATCATATAGGTCAAGCAACGCTTGCCAAGGTTGGTCTGTGGATGGGTGACCATCTTAACATAGCAAGTTTCCTCCGTGCCTCGGAAAGCACGTTAAGCCGTTGGTCCCGGCTGTCATTTGTACATCTTTGGCAGTCGTTACGGATAGTCAGAAGCCAGTTAATCTGACTCCAGCCTTGCCATGAAATACCGTGTTACCCAGTTACTGGGTTGTGGAGGTCTAGTAGGCAGCCGTTCCGCGTAAAATACTAGTATTCAGCTAAATCCAGTTTGACTGGAAGCCGACCCCAATAAAGTTGGGAAAAGGCTAGGCAGGTGATGATCTGGCGCCCATCATATCATAACCAGTGTTTCGTTTTTTACATCCACTTTAAAAATAAGTTGTTATTAAATACGTAGAACACATTTATACCTGGATATTAAATTCCTGTACTTGAACTTTTCTATATTAAAACTAGAAAATAATAATCTTACACCATAAAATAGTTCCCTATATTAAACCTCTCGTTCACGATGCATGATGAAAAATGTTTGCAATATTCTGTCGTTAGCATGGAAATAACTCCAGATATTAATATACGAACTTACCTGAAACGGTCAGGGAAGGAAATTAGAAAACCTTTGAAGTGGCAATGAGAGTTTTCATCCCAAGTTTTTAGGGTTCCGCACTCAAAGGGTAACCAACTTAACACTATTACTAATCCTCAGCAGTCCGTCCGTCCGTCCACCTTTCTGTCAGCGGGCTGTATCTCAAGAACCGTAATATGTAGACATTTGAAATTGCCATGAAAGAAACGTGCTTTTATTTCGGTTTATGGTACGGAACCCTTGAAGTGAGAGTCCGACACGCGCTTGGCCTTGGCTTTTTAAATATGTTTATTTAGAACCTGCAGTTAAATCAATAAATATTTTCGGGTAAATTTTTGAACATCTTCTTAATCTCCCTTTATGATTTGTAGTTATGAGTTTATAAAAAAAACTCGACCATTTCAATCTTGAAATGACACATAGGTATTCGATTTTTCCAGTGACAATTTACTTTTTTTTTCTTTTTTTTTACTATAGATAGGCACGCGTTTGACCACTATCTCACCTGATGGTAAGTGATGATGTGGTCGAAGATGGAGCACGCTTGCCTAGAAATAACCTATTCACTCTTGACTTAAAGACTCCCAGGTTGTAGCTATCAGGAAACACAGACTCCGGCAGGGAATTTCGCTCCTTAACTGTACGCATTATGAATGTGTTACCAAAACGTTTTAATTCATGGTGCGACATTCTTTGACACATTTAAACAAAGAAAGGAAACCTGATAAAGGCTCTGCAATAGCATAATTCTCTTATAACATGTTGCCGCATCGATGTCACATTGTCGCGTTGCGCCTATGTTAGGGGGAGCTTTTGTACGAATTCTAATTATTATGAAATAAGGCCATCTTTTATAAGTGAATGAATTGTAATTCTGCGGTCTCCATTCCAATTTCCAATTCAATCACATTACAAGATCTAATCAACTTGTAAAAAGACTTCAAAATTAAATTATTTATCCACGAACGAGCAATTTGCGAGAACTCGATGAATAAAAGAATATCCTGCCTGTCATAGTTTTATTGAAATGCAGAAAATATGGACAAAACCGGCCAAATGCAAGTCGGACTCTCACACAAAGGGTTTCGTACCGTAAACCGAAAAAGAAAAAAACGTTTCTTGTATGAGAGTAATACTATATAAATACACGCTCTGTGAAAATTTCAACTGTTTATCTATTACGGTTCTAAGATACAGACCGCTGATAGACAAACGGACGGACGGACTTCGGAGGCTTAGTAATAGGCTTCGGTTGGTTACCCTTCGGGTACGAAACCCGAAAAATAAAGTAATGTTCAAACAGCGAATTGGGTCATCTTCCATTTACAAATTTATCAATGGAAAGTAACTCAATACGTTTCAATTCTCGGTAATGATTGAAGAACATTCTTGTTTTTTTCTTGTTCAACGAACTAAGTATAAAACAAAGAATGTTTTATAATCAGTTCGTTAAATTTGAAAACGAGATGTTACGCAAATTTATTTAGCAACTTGCTGGGCTTTGTACTATGTATTAGCTACGTGTATCCACCGGCTTTGCTTATCCTACATAAAGCGTGCATTTTATCTGCATAAAAGAAGCCTATGGCACTTGAAGGGGGTACTGACCGGTGTTACGGGGCGTAATGTAACATTAGGGCGTAACAAAACGAACACGAACATGCGAGCAACGAACTTATTGTTGCGAGTGCTGCGAATCCCTTTGAGTGACAAGTCAGACACCTTGACTGCGAGTGTCTTGCGAAGGTGGAGCAAAGAGTTAGAAACGAGCATGTTGCACGGCGTAACGCAACATGCTCGTTGCGAATGGTACATTACAGGCTGTACCGGTCAGTACCCATATAAACAATAGTAATCGTTTTTTTTTTTTCTTTTTTAGATCAGTATATTTAGAGATTACCTCAGGCAAACAAACATTTTTGCTTATTTATCATATCAGTTAGGACAAAACGGTATAACTGAAACTCAAACTTCTAATCAGACAATAAAAATAACATTACTTTTAAAAGAAAAAAATCTTAACACTTCTGTTGACATAACCAAATTCAACTTTAACTTATCTCCAACTGAGATGAGATCTTAATAAACTTCACTTTAGTGGGTACTAAGAAAACGTTTTTATTTCATTCACTTCGTAAACTTATCTATATAAAATTATATGAGATACATGATGACACGATTACTATTCAACGTAACACGTTACTCTGTTGAATGAATATTTCATACGGAACACTTTGAATAAAGTAAAAGTTTGTTTGGCTCCATTACGTTAATCAACTAAACAGGATTATAAATGTTGTTCTACTAATACACCACCAAGTATATGTTTAGGTCCCCTTACATACAAATAAAAGGGTTAGCTCGTGGCTAAATAATAACAGCCGCACGAGTCGATCTTGAAGGTTAAGCAACGCTTGCCAAGGTTGGTCTGTGGATGGGTGACCATCTTAACATACCGAGTTTCCTTCGTGACTCGGAAAGCACGTTAAGCCGTTGGTCCCGGCTGTCATTTGTAGATCTTTGGCAGTCGTTACGGATTGTCAGAAGCCAGTAAATCTGACTCCAGTCTTGCCAAGACTTACCGTGTGCTCCACGTAAAACTCTGGTATTCAGCTGAATCCGGTTTGACTGGAAGCCGACCCCAACGTAGTTGGGAAAGGGCTAGGCAGATAATACAAATAAAAAGGTGGACCCTAGTTTTAGTTAAAAAACTATCCAAATGGTAAGCGCACTATTTGAGGTCGACTTGCCTATAGAAGATTGTTAAAAGAAAAATGGCCAAAGTTTTCCCGAAAATTCGGGAAAAACTGAAAGTGTTTAGTAAAATGTTATTTTTGTTCTCCTAATTCAGATAAATCAACTTCTTTCAGGTCAGCTATTTCTTTATAAAATAATAAACCAATCAATTAGAAGGGATAAACTGTGACTCATTAGAGATAACGTGGCGAAGGCGTTTGAGTAAATAGCGATATTCTCTGAGGAGCTGTTAGCACGGAACCTCACGCGATACGTTTTAAGCGGTCAGTAGAGTGGTCCTATTTATAAAACTAGGTAAGAAAAATCTTCCAGCACAAAACTAAATATTGTTGTGCGTTAACTACCTTTTCTTTTTTTTCTTTTTATTTGTAATGTGTTTGCTCTTGACTCTAGTCTATGTCAGAGATGACAGAGACAAAGTCTACGATGGAGCGAGCCTACCCAGAAGGAGCCTGTTCACTCTAACTTTGTACAGATTAGGGTTGTAACCTAAATCATTTACTGTTTTTATTGCAAAATCACATTATTTGCAAAACATTAACCTGCCGTGTTAGAGAGAAAAACACCGGCTTTTTATTTTTAACAAATCCTATTGGTAGGTATAATATTATTTATTTAAAAATATTTCTTCGTCTTATTAACTTCTTTAAGAAGTTAATCTGATTAATACATTTTGAGTAGAAAGTACGAAAATTCGCGGGAAAGTGCTAAATCATAAAATAATCTTAAAGCTGTTTTCGCGGAAAATAATTACGCTATAAGCCGATGATTTTGCTGTAATTTTCCGAGAAAAACACTGCAAACAATTTAATTGCTATCATCTCTTTAATAATTTGATCGAATAGTTTGAATTTCTCTTCTGGAATTTTGTGAGTGCTTTGTAGTACTCAGGTAGTGAAGATTAACCCGGTCATCGACAGCTATTTACTTTCTGGTATTTCGTTAGAAATGTTTTGAAAGCAGGAGTTGCATTCACTTTCCTGTTTATTTTGTCTTTGTTTATTTTACGGGAAACTAGATACAGAGGAGTGCTTAATAATTTAGAAACGTTTTGAACTTATGTGCGATGTCGGTAGGGTAGGTTTTGCATTAATTTTATTTTAAGCGCTGATGTAGCCTAGTCTAAAAATACAAGTACAACACATTTTTAACCGACTTCTTCATTACAAGTACAATTCATTTAATAAAATATTATTAAAAAAAAAATATTTTGTGCTAGTCTACATGGTGCCTTATAAGTCAAGATTTAATAGGTTACTTCTTGGTAAGCATTCTTTACGTCGATTACATCATCGCTTTTCATCAGGATAGATTGTGGCCAAACGAAAACCAATCAATATTAAAAATGTTAAATTTGGCATCTTTTTTGCGGTTAAGTGGTCAAGTAGGTACCTAAAATATTATCTTTGACAAAAAACTAAGAAGGTGATCCTTTCAAAATAGGTAATTTGTTCAGTCTTTAGTACGTCCATTCAGCAAAATGGGTAGCCGTAAATAATTCCATGTGGTTAGTCCCAAACCGCAGCTTTTTGTTCAATGGAGACAAAATACTACAAATGTTTCTGTGGGTTTCGAACGACCCACTACTTAAGCTTAAACGGGAAAGATTAGTTAATGAAGATAATGTTATTCAATGATTCATGACATTTATTTTGCAAATAAGTTAAAAATATAAAAAATTCATTATTACAAATATATAAAAATGGTTATTTAAGGTGAATGTTACGGGTTGCTCATTGCCATTTTCCCGCGAGATGGCGCTGAAGTCAACATTTTCAGTTTTATTTTGTTTCGAGTGTAATTGGAACAATATTAAGTCGCAGAAATAATGGTGCGACAATCGGATATTCCACTTTATCGAAATTAGTCAAAATACGGCATAAAAACCCTTCTGATTCGCCATACTTCAAATCATACTTTCAATCATGTCTATGTGTGTGTAAACGGTACTACAAGCGAGTTAGATATTATTTTCGTGAAGTATGGCGAATCAGAAGGGTTTTTATGCCGTATTTTGACTAATTTCGATAAAGTGGAATATCCGATTGTCGCACCATTATTTCTGCGACTTAATATTGTTCCAATTAAATAAAACTGAAAATGTTGACTTCAGCGCCATCTCGCGGGAAAATGACAATTCACCTTAAATAAATTGATTCCCAGAAACACAAAAGGTTCCAAAATAAATAATATTAATAATGTTCACGACATTATTTTTTGTCCAAATAAACTAAATGACGCCGGTTTTTCTTAGCTGACAACCCTGAGAAGAAACATCGAAATAAACTGAGAGTACAGTCTCTTTTATTTAATTTGTATACAATTGATGTAGTGCTGAAAATATTTAAGAACCATGCGGGTTAATTTTAAGTGTATGTAGTTCGGAAAATGAAATACTACTCTGTCAAGAAAGTACCGGGAATAGATCAATAATACACATCACCTTCAAAGTATGCTCCTTTAGAAACGATACACTTGCGCCAACGAATAATCCATTCATCAAAACATTTTTTAAACGCTGCTTCCGGAATTGAGTTCAGTTCTCGCCGCGAATTCTCCTTTATGTCTTCTATCGATTGAAAACGGGTGCCACGAAGTGGTAATTTGAGTTTAGGAAAAAGAAAAAAGTCAGCAGGAGCCATATCTGGTGAATATGGTGGTTGCTGGATGGTATTTGTTGAGTGTTTGGTTAAAAATTCGTTCACAATGATAGCCTTGTGCGAAGGCGCATTGTCGTGGTGCAAAATCTAAGAATTTTCTTTCCACAAATCTGGCCTTTTTCGTCGAATTTGCTCTCTTAAACGCCGCATAACGCTCAAATAATATTCTTTATTTACCGTTAGATCTTCCGGTAAGAATTCAGAGTGCACAACACCACGATAGTCAAAGGAAACAGTCAATATGACTTTGACTTTTGATCGACTTTGGCGTGGTTTTTTCGGTTTCGGTTCAGTTGGAAGGCGCCACTCCGAAGCTTGTTGACTAGTTTGCATGTCAAACTCGTAAACCCACGTCTCGTCACCAGTAAAAATGCGTTTCATGAATGTTGGGTCCGAACTGACTCGTTCTAGCATGTCCTCAGCGACTTTCATGCGATTGAGTTTTTGGAGAAAATTCAGATCTTTTGGGACTAGCCGAGCAGCAACATGTTTCATACCCAAATGATTAGTTAAAATGGTACGGATCGACTCGTGAGATACAGAAAGTTCGGCGGCTATCTCTCTCAGAGTTGAATGGGGATTTTCAGTCACTATTTCCTTCACTTTTGCGATGTTAACTTCAGTTGCAGACGTTGACGGCCTACCAGAGCGAGGCAAATCTTCCATCACATCTCGACCGCTTTTGAACGCTTTGAACCACTCATAAGCACGAGTTTTTGATAAAGTCGATTCACCGTAAGCCTTCTGTAACATTTTCAGTGACTCCGAACACGAAATTCCATTGGCGATGCAAAATTTAAGACAAACTCTTTGTTCGATATTTTTGTCCATTATGAAATTCGCAATACACACTATATATGATATTACTAAAACCAGCACTGTATTTAATATAAATAACAGATGCAACTCAAACTCCGCGCCAAAATGGAAAACAGTTGTGCCAACAACTACAAAAAAACAAAAATTTGAATTTGGAACCATAAACAAATCATCCATTCCCGATACTTTTTTGACTGAATGTATGTTTGTGACCTTTATATATATCGACGGTTAATTATTTTTACCGATATGTCATTTTAATTGATTTAGGGTGCCTGTCCATTACAGCGGAGCGAGGCAGCAGAGCGGAGAAACGGAAAAAAAAAAAAGAAATTCATAAAATCTCCGTACCACGTGAGTCACTGAAATTTCGACTGACATGATTGGTTATTATTTTCCGTTTCTCCCCTCCACTGCCTCGCTCCGCACAAATGTACAGGCACTCTTTTGCTCGACAATGATTATCACGACAAAGGCCTGAAAAATTCGCGGTATAATCATTGATTACTGTAGTATTTTAAATAATTCAAGGAGAAAAACAGACAAACGAAAATATGAAAGCCCATTTGATTAGCCGAAAAAGGTGCACTGCTGAAAATGGCCTTGTATGTATGTATGTATGTAAATCGGGCTGGTTTCCGCAACTCCACAACAAAGCGCGTATTTTGCGTGCAGGTGGGACAAATGCGTCATTCGATCCACCCCAGCTCCCCAAGGAAGGCCAGCAACGCCTTGGTGTTACTAACTATCTCGCAGAGGGTACCTGGGTTTCCGAAGTACTTTGCCCTGTAATCCGCAACTACCGGGCAGCTTAGAAGCAGGTGTGCTGCTGTCTCATTCTCCTCCATAAAGGCTCTGCATAGCGGGCTGTCAGTGACTCCTATAGCATAGAGGTGTTTATTAAAAGACCCGTGGCCAGTTGTTACGGCTGTGACTGAACGCAACTGTTGTTTAGTCAGTCTTAGGGCTTGTTTTGTGAAACGGCCATTTATAGAGGGAAGTGCCTCTTTGGCCTGCCTACACTCACTATGGTCAACCCATAGCTTGTGATGTTTATCTCCGGTGCGTTTCCTTACCAGATTGCGTAAGTACCCGAAAGGCAGCGGCACGATGGGCTCAGGTCCCATTGCTGACAAACTCGACCCCCTTCGGGCGAGTTCATCCGCAGCGTGAAAATGGCCTTACAGAAAGCATTTTTATTGAGAACATCTTATCTTTTTACCGACGAAAAAACAGAGGAGGTGTCAAGTCGACGCTTATATTTTTTTTTTATGTGCCATGCCTATTTTTACCCGACTGCGAAAGAAGAAGGGTTATGTTTTTCGAGTGTATGTATGTACTCGTATGTATGTATATTTCTTTGGCACGCCCTAGAGTCTAAACAGCTGGATGGATTTTAGCTTGAGAGGTGTCGTTAGATTCGTATTTACTGCGAGAGTGACACTAAGTATATCAAACGTAAAAAAAAAAACAAAATGGCGGATTATGCCTTCAATTTTTTTTTTTCTGGACCTTTCGAGTGGGTATCAAGATAAAGGGCTCGAGGAGACGATTCCAAAAAGTAACTCACTAAAAAGTAGGACATAAAAAAAATACTTTTCAACAGTCTGATGCAGTTCAATCACTGATCTGATGCCACTAACTGCATCAGACTGCTTGAAAAGCGACTTGTTTTCTAACTTCTTAGTTGGTTTCAAAGTCATTTTTTTTAAAGAGTATTCCGTTTTTGATAATTGCAACTGTTACTTAGACTTCACTTCAGCCTACAACCAGCAAATTATCACAAATTCAATACGAATTACATCATCCCCATTACAAACATTGAACATTACATTGAATACAGATTTCAATAACACACCAGTGAATTTATAGCAGCCCTATCACAGATCAGGTCATGCCCTTCGGGAAGTTTCAAGTAGATCGCTATTCAATTTCCTTTGCATTAGGTGACGACAGCAAACCGGGTTAGGGTTGCCGAATCAATTGTATTCGGGGGTAACTACGTTACGTGAAATATTGCAGTGAAACAGATCATACACATACATTACTATGAAAGTCATAATGAAGCATCAGTGAAGAGCTTATGAGGGGAAAAGTACATTAATTTATAACTAATGGCTTTAGTAAGCGTTATAGTTTCACCTTTCTTCCCCAATTCTCATACAATAACTACGAGTACTTAGTCCATTTTTTTTTTAAATAAAACTTAATGTTACTCTTTGGGGTTAGAGATCATTTATTCTCATAAGAATTACAATTCACTTACATGAGAATATTTAACTAGACATCACAAAATAAACTAAATGTTGGATCTTTCTATCGATTCAATTCCCGTACCATGAAATTGAGGAGCTCGTGGCTAAATAATTACTGCCGCATGGGTCGATCTTTAAGGTTAAGCAACGCTTGCCAAGTTAGTCTGTGGATGGGTGACCATCTTAACATAACGAGTTTCCTCCGTGCCTCGGAAAGCACGTTAAGTCGTTGGTCCCGGCTGTCATTTGTAGATCTTTGGCAGTCGTTTCGGGTTTTCAGAAGCCAGTAAATCTGACTCCAGTCTTGCCAAGAAGTACCGTGTTACACAGTAAATGGGTTGTGGAGGTCTGGTAGGCAGCCGCTCCACGTAAAACACTGGTATTCAGCTGAATCCGGTTTGACTGGAAGCCAACCCCAATATATAGTTGGAAAAAGGCTAGGCAGATGATGATGATGTTACTCTTTAATCTTTCTATCGATTCAATTCCCGTACCATGAAATTCTCTCGACTTCATTAAAATAGGTTTTGGACAGTTCAGATATTGCCGAGTTAGAAGGTTAAGCAAAGTTGAGGGAAAGAGTAACATCAATACTACTTGAATGAAGATCGCAAAGCAATGGGAGGTCAAGAAGCTCTTACGCTTCTTAAGTAAAGCAGTCTGACATCGTCATCTGCCTAGCTTTTTCCCAACTCGGCGATTCAGCTGAATACCAGTATTTTACGTGTAGCTGCTGCATACCAGACCTCTACAACCCATTAACAGGGTAACATGGTACTCCTTGGCAAGACCTATGTCAAATTTTCTGGCTTCTGACACTCCGTAACAACTGCCAAAGATCTGCAAATGATATCCAAGACCACGAACGAGGAACGAGTTCCGTGCCACGAACGTGCTTTCCGAGGCACGGAAGAATCTAATTTAGAATTATGATCCATCCAGCATGAATGTTGTACACAGGTACCTCAACATCTCGATTAGTTATATTAAAAACGCATTAATTATCAGTGCTTTAACCAACAACAGAAGACCAGGATTTTTTATATTCGTGAAACAGTCGTGTTATTTTTGTCTGAAATCGTTTTTAGTTTGTCACAGTACCGCTAGGAACGATACACTCACGGTCTATAAACTCTAATTGCGGGTGTGTTGCCAGCAGCAAGCCACCATATATTGCACAAAATGACAGGTTGCAGCTAAAATTCAGAGCTCATACGGCACTCACAGATAAACGCATCACAGCACATTTTTTATTCACATCACTTGCTACGGTAGTTTTCCATTCAAAACGATGCATTAGTAGTTTCAAAGAGGCGTAATTACATTACATTATGAGCTCTCTAAAATATTGTAATAAAACATAGTATTCCTTGCACTCAGCAAAAAAGGCGCGTCATAGCTCAACCTCTCATTTTCTTGATGTATATTGAACCCGAAGGCCCTTTGTATTCAAAAGACCGCTACCCGTTTATTTTGGGAAGGAAAAAATAAGAAGTATTGAGAAAACTCGCATTTCATCTGAGTTCCGACCGAGTTTTGGGTTGACTTCGTATTTCTCATTGAGTGGATGGATTGCATTGTAAATGGAGATGTTTTAATGAAATGAAGTGTATTATTATAGCAGGAAGTGTACGAAAGATCGATACTGTGCAGTGGTGCTATTCTGTTATAATCTTGGTTGAAAACCTTAGATAAAGTGAACATGAAGTTGTGCTGAGTGTGATTGCTGTCAATTTCATACTTACAAACAAGGTGGAATGACAGTTCACTTCACACTTACTTCACCTAAGCTTCCATGGTGAGCCGTTAACAGAAAATACCATCAGTGGGTCTAAAAAGGCCACTTTAGCAGAATCAAAAAGCACATCACGCTACCCGTCACTGTCAAATTTTCACAATCAACCTTGAACCTAACCGCGTTAGCGATAAAGATGAAAATTAAATTTGACAGATTGTTCTATTATGATTCTTATATCATCATCTGCCTAGCCTTTTTCCAACTATATTGGGGTCGGCTTCCAGTCAAACCGGATTCAGCTGAATACCAGTATTTTACGTGGCGCGGCTGCCTACCAGACCTCCGCAACCCATTAACTGGGTAACACGGTAATCCATGGCAAGACTGGAGTCAGATTTACTGGCTTCTGACAATCCGTAACGACTGCCAAAGATCTACAAATGACAGCCGGGACCAACGGCTTAACGTGCTTTCCGAGGAACGGAGGAAACTCGGTATGTTAAGATGGTCACACATCCACAGACCAACCTTGGCAAGCGTTGCTTAACCTTGAAGATCGACCCGTGCGGCTATTATTATTTAGCCACGAGCTTCTTCCTTTCCATTATGATTCTCCTAAAGTGGCCTTTTTAGCCCTCTGGCTGTAACATATATCACGCAATATCTGAAAAGAGGTCATTGTATTAATAATTATGAACTTTCACTATGAGACAACCCTGAAATAGTTAAGCCTCCTGTTTTTGCGTTTACCGTTATTGAAATAAAAACGTCCCAAAAATCGTCATTTTTCCGTTTTCAGGACCTACTCGATTATCTCATTAATATTACCTAAAATTCACAAAAAACATTTTTTAAATAAGGCACACTACATTTTAGGAAATACTACAGCAATCCATTAATAAATGCAAAAACATTACCTAATTAAAGCTAACAGTTGGCGCATGAAAAGTTACTGAAACTACAGTGTGCCAGCATGCATTGCGATAGAACATTGCCAACTAATCTTTGTAACAGATAAATAATAAATTTAAAAATTCCGGAGGACAGACACTTAAAACAAACTTAACTAACTAAAACTAAAAATAAAAAATATGGCGTCGATTAATTCTTCCGCATCGCTGACTACTGGTACTGTGCCCAAAACGCTGGCAGCATTGCCACGTTGTAATGATTATCCTTTTTCCAAGGTATCTATAAGCTAGCCCTTGGGTCACGCGAAGTATCAAAGTAAGCGTCTTGACAGATCTTTAAACAAGTTATAAGCACTCGAACCCCACGACCCGAGGGGAGGTCAACGAGAATTACTTCGTTATTTTAAATTAAAAGCTCATTTTATTTTACCTGCAAGTATGGTATGTTGCAATAAAAGAGTTTAAATGTACTCAAAACGTTTACAAAAGAGATAAAACTAAATATTAATTACACTTTTGTTCTCTAAAAACAACCTTTGTGGAAACAAAGGTACAATAAGAGATGTTTCACACGAAACCTTTGAACGGGATATTTTCTTCGCTTTTTGAATAGTTCAAGTAGAAAGTAGTCTTGCTGTAATATTTGTTTGAAATTTCTCTTACTTTGTGACGGTGTTGCCAGTAAAAATATGTAGTATATTTTTAATTACGAGTATGTTTTAAGACTGGCAGGAATTGTTTTGTAGAGGTAACTCTTTTACGGTTGAAGGAACGTCTATCGTAATTCTTGGCATATTTAACAAACGTTGTATGTATGTATTTATGTAAATCGGGCTGGTTTCCGCAACTCCACGACTAAGCGCGTATTTTGCGTGCAGGTGGGACAAATGCGTCATTCGATCCACCCCAGCTCCCCAAAGAAGGCCAGCAACGCCTTGGTGTTACTAACTATCTCGCAGAGGGTACCTGGGTTTCCGAAGTACTTTGCCCTGTAATCCGCAACTACCGGGCAGCTTAGAAGCAGGTGTGCTGCTGTCTCATTCTCCTCCATGCAGGCTCTGCATAGCGGGCTTTCAGTGACTCCTATAGCATAGAGGTGTTTATTAAAAGACCCGTGGCCAGTTGTTACGGCTGTGACTGAACGCAACTGTTGTTTAGTCAGTCTTAGGGCTTGTTTTGTGAAACGGCCATCTATAGAGGGAAGTGCCTCTTTGGCCTGCCTACTAACAAACGTTAAGTGTACATGAATATGCGCACATATTTTATAAAAAATAATAATTTTATGAAAGAAAGAAAGAATTGAATGTAATTCAGTGTTCATTCATTCATGTAATTAAGTCGGTCCAAATTATCTTAATCATATTAAAAACAACTTCAGGTCAGTCGCAAAACACTGTCAGAATTTGAACTGTATAAGCTTTTCTAGAAATCAGCACATAAACATACACATACTACAAAGTTGGTTTGAAACATGCGGTAAACATATTATAGAAACCACAAAAGGTAAGTCCTTTTGTGGTCTCTATATATTTCAAACCAACCTACATGTCTGTTATTCAATCAAAATAACAATATTATACACATACAAATACATGTCAAACCCCAAATATTTCAAGCTATCGAACCGAATACCCAGAACGCTAATACTGCTAAGAGGATTACATTCCCAAGAAAATTAAATTGTTGACGGGAATATGACGCGTTCGTATGAACCTTCAAATGTATCTAGAGTGTACTTTAAAATGGACGATGCTCCATAAAGCCAATACACAAACGTCGATTTTAAAATGTCTTAGGGTGCCGTACCAAAATGGTGAAAAGGAACCCTATGGTGTGACTAAGTCTGGCCGTCTGTCACAGCTGGATACCTCAAGAACTACTGATTCTATCAACTTGAAATCGGAATAGTTTTAGATGACGTTTGCTCAAATATTTTGCAAATAAGAAAGAAATAAAAATGTAAATAATATTTATTTTGCAACATCGACTGAAAGGCGTTTTTGAGAGAGGGAGAGGAAGGTCAAAGAAAAGATGGATGGATTGTGTGAGGAGTGATATGAAAGAAACGGGAGTTACTGATAGAGTGACGACTGATAGAACAGAATGGAAGAATAAAACGTGTTGCGCCGACCCCAAGTAACATGGGATAAGGGCAGGAAGATGATGACTGAAAGGCGTTTTAAAAAATTCGAAGTGGGGTATCATAATTATGAAAGAGTGCTATTTGTACATTTTGTCTTTTTCAAACACTTTTGTCTTTTTTTTAAACCGCATGGTTTTGACTTTTGACGATGAAAAATACTTAACCATTCCCCCCTTATTTCCGAAGTTTGCATAGAGAAAAATCTGAAATTATTGTATAGATATGATAGAAGTTCATGTAAAGATTAAAGTAGAAATAAAACGATGTCTCTAAATAGCACACTTTCAGAAATCGTCGACAAATGTTAATCGGTTCCAACACAGGTCAACAGATGGTGCTGATCCAAAACTGCAATATATATACAACGCAGTATTCAAATAATTTTCTAACGAATATAGGCCTCGCCGATGAAAATTTAAAAACATTTCACGTTATGTATGTCGGACTCGCACACCTGGGGTCCGTAACCCCTAGGTGCGCGAGTCCGACTTGCTGTTGACCGGTTTTTATTTTAATTTGAAATTGCCGAACACAGCGACAGTGTTATGAGATGAAAAAATCAACTACAAACCTTTGAAGCTGTGTTTTTCACATATTCTGACGTGTCGTTACACGGTGTCACTTACATTTATGGGCTTAACAAAAACTATGTTTTGGACAGAACAGTTGACGTACAATCGAATTTTTTGAGGAGCTCGTGGCTAAATAATAACAGCCGCACGGGTCGATCTTGAAGGTTAAGCAATGCTTGCCAAGGTTGGTCAGTGGATGGGTGACCATCTTAACATACCGAGTTTCCTCCGTGCCTCGGAAAGCACGTTAAGCCGTTGGTCCCAGCTGTCATTTGTAGATCTTTGGCAGTCGCTACGGATTGTCAGAAGCCAGTAAATCTGACTCCAGTCTTGCCAAGATGTACAGTGTTACCCAGTCAATGGGTTGTGGAGTTCTGGTAGGCAGCCGCTCCACGTAAAACACTGGTATTCAGCTGAATCCGGTTCGACTGGAAGCCGACCCCAATGTAGTTGGAAAAAGGCTAGGCAGATGATGATGATGATTTGACGTACAATCGACCTGCATCAAAAACTCTGTTATTTTTTTCATTCGTCGTTTGATTCGTTGTTCCATACCGCCATCCAAATAGCAAAGCGATATCTTTAAACGTAAAATCTCGTTTTCGCGAGCTTTGAACGGTACTTTCAATAGATACTAGGATAAGTGGGGGATCAAGTCAATAGTATCGAAGATCTCTTGATTTTTGATGCGGTAAATATTGTCCTTTTCGAGGTTTTTCTTTTATCAACTGTATTGGTTAGAGAAAAATACTTTTGTTAGCGATTTTTTTTACTTGTTGACTAGAGAGCCTAGTGCGAATGTTTTTGACGTAACGTAAAATTTTATTATAATTATAATACTCATTACGTACATAATAATAGGTCTTTACCTATGAAATTGCCGTTTTGTATGAAAAAATTTAAACGAATTTTTTTCATGTATTTTTTATTTGTATTAATCGAAGTAATCACCCATGCAATCAATGCATCTTTGCCAACGCAGTGGCAGTTTATTGATGTCCTTCTTAAAGAAATCAGCTGGATGGGAGGCAACAAATTCTCCAAAGGCATTTTGTACTGCCTCTCGGGTATTGAATTTTTTCCCGCCAAGAAGTTATCCAAATTCTGGAAAAAGTAGTAGTCTGTAGGCGCAAGGTCTGGTGAGTAGGGCGGATGACGGAGAGCTTCCAACCCCAGTTCTTGCAACTTGGAGACCGTCTGCTGTGCAGTATGAGGTCGCGCGTTGTCGTGCAGGAGCAGCGGAGACGAGCGATTGACCAATGCTGGTTGGAGATGTGCCAGCTTCTCCATCATTGTGTTCAGTTCTTCACAGTACACATCTGCAGTAATGCTCACCCCGTTTGGTAAGAAGCTGTGATGAATCACACCGGCGCTAGACCACCAAACAGTGACCATCACTTTTCTAGGGGTAAGTTTTCGTTTAGGGCATTGTTTAGGTGCTGAACCAGGATCCAACCAACTTGCTGAGCACTTGCGGTTATCAAACAGAATCCATTTTTCATCGCGGGTAACAATGCGGTTCAAAATTCCTTCATTTGTGTGTCTGTTGAGCAGTGCAAGGCACGTCTCGACGCGTACTTCGCGCTGGCGATCATTGAGTTCGTGGGGCACCTATTTGTCAAGCTTTTTTACCTTGCCAATTTGACGCAAATGGACCAATATTGTTTTGACGCTAACGTCGAAAGCTGCTGCTAATTCAGCCGTAGATTGTGTATCATCAGCTTCCACAATCGCCTTTAATTCGTCATTGTCGACCAAAGTCTTCGGACGACCGCGAGGATCATTTTTCAAGTCGAAATCTCCAGAACGGAAGCGAGCAAACCAATAACAGGTGGTGCGTTGGTTTGTAGTGTTAGCTCCGTAAACGTCGTTGATGTTGCGTGCCGCTTGTGCCGCGTTACTGCCACGACGGTATTCATATTCCATAATTACTCGAATTTTTAACGTATCCATGATGAAGAAAAAGATTGAAATGCGATGAAAATGTAACACTAATCAATAAACAAATGACTACTTTTGGAAAAAAAACCATGTTTTTAAAATAAAATTAATTTGAAATTAGAATTCTTAGCCAAACAAAAATTATTTTGATTTGAAATGGCCAGTACTGCAGAACGGCAATTTCATAGGTAAAGACCTAATATTTATTTGAATTGAAAACTGGATTCATGTTTTTGAACAATAAAAATTGTGTTTGTCGCATAAAATTAAACCAAAATAATAATAGAATCTTGTTTCCGATAATAGTGGGAAACTATTTTTATATTTTTTAATGTTTTATTTTTAATTTAAATATTTAAAAATATATTGTTTAAGTAGATATAGTTGAATGAATAAGGGAATACTTAATAATAATAGTTTTATTTTTTTCATTCGTGCTAGGCCCTCTGAAGGCCAAGTCTTGTACTTAAAACACGTCGAAATTCAAGGCGCAGCATCAAGCGCCAATTGATTTTAAAAATTCGTCAAAATATGGGAAAATTAGAATTATTTTTGTCAAATTGACGATTTTAACGACTGCGATACGAACTCTCCTTTTAAATGAAGCAAGAAGAAAATGGAAATGAAGTTGAGAGCTGGTAGAGATCATCGTCAATCAATGTATATAAAACTTTTCCGTTACAACGAACAGCCGAAACTACTGATTCCAGAAAGCTGAAACTACTAGGAGCACTAAGAGATGAATTCCCGATATTCCTACGGGAACGGGCAAAAACGGGGTATGCGCGTATGAAATTGCGGACAAAAGCTGGTATGTATATAAGAAAAGACTTAAATATACATTGAACTGATCTTAAGGAAAGATCTATTGGACGTTACTTATCAGGTTTTACAGTAAAATCTAAATTAATGAGGACCTGGTAACTAGATAATAACAGCCGCACGGGTCGATCTTCAAGGTTAACCAACGCTTTTCAAGGTTGGTCTGTGGATGGGATATCATCCTAACATACCGAGTTTCCTCCGTGCCTCGGAAAGCACGTTAAGTCGTTCCCGGCTGTCATTTCTAGATCTTTGGCAGTCGTTACGGATTGTCAGAAGCCAGTAAATCTAACTCCAGTCTTGCCAAGAAGTACCGTGCTACCCAGTTAATGGGTAGTGGAGGTCTGGTAGGCAGCCGCTCCACGTAAAACACTGGTATTAAGCTGAATCCGGCTTGACTGGAAGCCGACCCCAATATAGTTGGGAAAAGGCTAGGCAGATGACGAGTAAAATCTAAATTAATCCACATCAAAATACTATCAATTCATCTGATACACACCCCTGCCTGTGTAACGCACAACTCAAAAATGCAAGGAAAATGTGAAGTTCGAGGAACAGTGCGATAAATGTTGGCTGCTGCAGCAGACGGCTCATTAAATAGTCGTCAAACGGATCACCTGGAAATTGTAATAGTCGAGTTTACTAGAATATCTGGAGTAGTCAAATTACGGACTTTTCAAGGTAATTGGAGGATTTGACTATTTAACTCTACTACGCTCGTATTAGCGTGTCTCTAGCTATAGTAATATACGAGTATAATAGTATAGTGATAATAACTTACTAGCAACAAGTTAGAAATATATTAAGATAAATTTAGTTTATTAGTAAGTAGGGATTTATTAATTTATTAATTGTAAAAGAAACATAAATAAAAGCAATTTTTTTTTTAACTCACAACCTTTTGCCCGAAACTTTGTACGCACATGTCACATTTTTTCGTGTTCCCGAAAGAATTTCGGGAAATCCTCCCCTACACTCTTCAAGGAACCTACATGCCAAAGTTCAGCTTTCTACGACCAGTAGTTTCGGCTGTGCGTTGTCTGTCAGTCATTCAGTCAGTCGCCAGTTACGGAAGAATTTTATGTATATTGATTGATTAATAATAGACATTTGAATAATAATAGGCTCACGGGTCGATCTTTGAGGTTAAGCGACGCTTGCCGAGGTCGGTCCGTGGATGGGTGACCATTCATTACCTACCGAGACTCTTCAGAGCTTTGAAAATAAAGTAAAACTGTTGGCCCTGGCAATATCTCACCTTGTGAGAGTTTGATTCACTCTTCTATTTGGTAGACTGGAAGCTGACTGGTACCTAAAAAGCTAAGTAAATGAATACCTACGCAAAGATCTTTTTTTTCTTTTTTTGAGTTTTTTTAGGGGACCGAACAAAAAACGGGACCCGTATAGGATCACTTGGGTGTCGGTCTGTCTGTCTGTCCGACTGTCACAGCCATTTTTCTCCGGATCTACTGGACCGTTTTTGTTCAAATTTGTTATAAATATGGGCTTTTTTGACCCAAACACGGACGTATTATGTAAATAAATAATTTTTTAGTATAGGTAGGGGTCCCTTATGGGGGTGAAACTAGAAAATAAAAAAAAAAGTTTATCAAACTATACTGTGTGATAGGTATATCTAATAAAAAGACCTACTCTTTTTATTAGATATATCACACAGTATAGTTTGATAAACTTTTTTTTAATTATATTTTTTTCCATAATTTTAATATAAATGGTTTTGACTTTATTCAAGAAATTAGGCAAAAAAGTACCCTTCCCCGCCTATATCTCTGAAACTACTGAGCCTAAAGTTTTGAAAAAAAAAAATTGTTCTATACCAAAAGATTACCGGAAATTCTATAAGAAGTCTGTAGTGCAAAAAAGACATGTTAAAAAAATTGGTTAGGAACCCTTTGCACGCGAGTCCGACTCACACTTGGCCATTTTTTTTTTTCTGTACAAGAGTGAATATTTAAATGAGAACGTAATAGTGGGTGTAGCGAAATGTCAACGATTTAATTAAATTCATTTGCATATAAAATGCTCCATTGTCTCACTCATGTCTCGTGTCACCTATTTGACTTTATTTAAGTTTTCTAGAAGCTGAGAGCGACGAAATAGCTCAAATTGTTAACAAAGACTTAATGTTTATGTTTTGACTAGTTGACCCGCGCAACTTCGTCTGCGTCACATTTTTCATTACTGCTCCGCTATAGCCGCTATAGCGCTATATAGCCTATAGCGTTCCTCGATAAATGGGCTATCTAACACAGAAAGAATTTTCCAAATCGGACCAGTAGTTCCTGAGATTAGCGCGTTCAAGTAAACAAAAAAACAAACAAACTCTTCAGCTTTATATATTAGTATAGATAGATTTCAAGTTCTAAACACGGGATGCTAGCTTAAAGTACCTACGGTAAGACTTTAATATACACTGATCATGGCCTACTGTAAGATTTTGCAAAGTCCACTAGCATTTTCTCGCGATTCTGCTCCCTTTGCCCTGAGATTTTTATTTAAGTGTTCCGTTCACAAAGAGTAACAAACGGAACCCTTTTACTCAGCTAAGTAAATTAAGAACAACGATTCGACTTATCTCATGTGTTGGCAACATTCAAAGTCAAAAGTCATTTCAAAGTCGCTTTACCGAACCATCGAGAAGTCGAAAAAAAACTACCACTATCACTACATATTATAAAACAAAGTGCTTTGCCGCGTCTTTCTGTCTGTTCGCGATAAACTCAAAAACCCCACGACCTATTTTCATGCGGTTTTTACCAATGGATATAGTGGTTCTCGAGGAAGGTTTAGTATATAATTTGTCTAGAAAAAAACTAGGGAACCTTATGAAAATTGCTGCGCGGACGAAATCACGGGCGAAGTGTTAGTTTAAAATAATATAAAATAACAAAATATATACCATGACCACGACCCACACAACTCGAAACACACAAGTTAAGTTATCAGGACATACTCGTAATATAGGCAGCTGGAACCCTTTGAATAAACCTACCTAAGAGCTTATAAAAAAATCGAAAATAGTGCTCATAATATTTGCTAAGCTGAGAACTAACTCAAGCGCACACTAACGTTATCCCAATAAGCCACACCTTATTCAGATGTGTTGCAAAGCTTTTATGATCAGGGTACATTATAGTGTCAGTAGGCAACTTTCTTATTTAGGATGCGTTTCCACGAGAGGTGTGCGAGAATGCGTAGCGAAGCCTATGTTTGTCTTTACAATAGGCTGAAATTATGATTGGTTCTTAAAACAAATCCCAACCAACCAACTGCTGAACGTAAGCCTCCCCCAAAGAGCGCCACCTATCCCGGTCTTGAGCATTCCGCATCCATCCGTTGCCAGCTACCTTCTTCAAATCATCGATCCATCGTGCCACAGGGCGTCCACATTACGTTTTCTCATACGCGGTCTCCACTCAACACATGTCTGCTCCATCGACCTGTCTGTCTACAGACATGGCCGGCCCACTTCCACTTCAGCATGCTAATTCTACTCGCAATGACGGTGACTTTTGTTCTATCCACCAGAAAAACCCCGAGCATTGCTCTCTTCATTGCACGCTGAGCAACCTTGAATTTGTGGACCAGGCCTATAGTGAGTGTCCACGTTTCGGCTCCGTAAGTCATTGCGGGTAGGACGCACTGGTTATAGACCCTGGTCTTAAGGGATTGTGGGATCGACGATCCAGATGTCACGCAGCATAAGAACCAATAGAGTTACCTAGCTTCGCTCAGCGTAAGCAATTCTATTGGTTTTTAACAAACACATCCCTCGCTCCGCAACTTCGCTCATCTCTGGTGTAATCGCAGCCTTAGGCTAGATTAACTCTCAGACGAAACCTTTATTTTATCGAAGCTCGATAGCAAGATTATCTGCTCTCGCGTTACTTTAGAAAAAGAACTAGCCCCTTGGGTCATTAGTATATACCTATCAAACAAAATGGCCACTTTTTTGGTCCACTTCTTCGTAATTGAAGTGCAAAAACGAATAAAGCCTTATTAGGTTTTTGTAGGTTCTAAGAGTATTTTTATTTCTGGTGCTTGCAGTGTATTAACAGTTTCAGATAATGGATTGACATATTTTTTTATTTTGGATTAACATTTGCAAATGAATAAATCTTTTATATGTGAAGGTATAACTTCTGCATTAGCAGGAATTTTATGAATTTAGAGTTACGGCAGACAGGATAGAATGGAACGAAATAAAAGTGCTCCTCACTAGGTTTAGTGTTAGTAAAATCGGGAAAAACAAATACACAAACTGTGGAATCTGTAAAGATGTAAATGGTTAATACTAAGAGTAAACGACAGTCAATACCAATAGATTAATCTATATCTATACTAATATATAAAGCTGAAGAGTTTGTTTGTTTGTTTGTTTACTTGAACGCGCTAATCTCAAGAACTACCGATACCGGTCCGATTTGAAAAATTCTTTCATTGTTAGATGGCCCATTTATCGAGGAAAGCTATAGGCTATATATATACATTATCCCGCTAAGACCAATAGGAGCGGAGCAGTAATAAAAATTGTGACGTAGACGAAGTTGCGTGGTTCAACTAGTTTGATATAAAAACCTATCTATCAAAATCTTTAAAATCCAACCAAATTCCGCATCATCACAATTTCACCCAGTGAGAGGTTATAAAGACAGCATTTGAACCGTATCTCCATGCGAATGTATCTACTGATTGCTCATTGTATCGTTCGCAGTAACGCCGGCGCCGGGTACTGATAACAAAACTTACCATGCCCTGTTCCGGCGTTACGGTAACACAAGTGTACCGTACGTGAATACTAAATAGGTAATACGTCTACATGATCAGTTTTCGAGGAGGTTAAAATGCATAGTTACATCCAAGGACGAAAATCGATTTTTTCGGATATTAATGTTATGTATTAGCAGTTACGAATGTACGATAGTTTATAAATTCTGAACCAAACCTAGAGAAATAACCGCTGACGAATTTGGTTGTAATTTTCAAAATAGAGCCTGTTTAAGAAGGTAACGTTAGTATATTATTCGAAAAAAAAAAAAATAATTTTGTTCCTAAGTTACTGGGGTCAGAATCGTTGCATATAAGTATGAGCTTAAGATCATTGCTTTTTAAGGAACGCACACAATAAGGCAGTTTGTTAGAATTAAACTAAAGCAGTTTAATAGTAATGGATCTGTATTTCATTCACCGTAGATAAAAAAAGCTTTGCACTTTTAAAACTATTCCACAAACACAATAAAACCGCCCAAGTGCGAGTCAGACTGCACACGAAGGGTTCCGTACCATAAACCTTGTTTTTTATTATTTGTTGTTATAGCAGCAATAGATATACACAATCTGTGAAAATGTCAACTGTCTACCTATTACGGTTCTTCAGATACAGCTCGCTGACAGACAGACGGACGGACGGACGGACAGCGGAGGCTTAGTAAAAGGGTTCCGTTGAATACCCTTTGGGTACGTAACCCTAAAAATGAAGTTGTCGAAGCCTTACGCTACAACTTTTGACATTTCACAAAGTTTTTGCATTAAAGAAGCCTTTGCTTAAGCTAAATGCCAAGAGGTACTACAAAAAGTTTGTATTCAGAATTCTAAACAATGCTTTGGTATTGTTTACGGTATATAAACAATGGGAGAAGCTGTAGAGCTTCCGAAAATTACAAATTATATTGGTAGTTATGTACTTGTAGTTAAGTTACCTTTTACATTAGTATTGACACCACTTTCAGCCTTTCATCAAATGCCTGTTCCTCTCAGCCCTACATTAGTATGATGGCTCTATTGGAGTGGACCTGCCACCTTACGGTAGCACTATACCCGCTACTTGACCCCTGTTAGATTGGATTTGGAGTGGGCAGTACGAAAATATAAGGCTCCAAAACATAGCTAACTGTTGATGGGTCCCTAGGGATGTTAAACTGTGTGCTTTTAACTGTGTGTAGTGTGTACACACAATATGGTGTTTTACTAAAAAAATCTAATTAGTCCGTCTGATAGATATTCACAAAATATTAGACACGTATTTTTTCTTTTTTCACGTAAATGAAAAATAAAGAGGATACAGCGAGTTGAAGATACGCGTGACGTCATCTGGCTTGGTAAATTTGGTACATTTTTACCAAGCCAGATGACGTCGTTTTTCGTTTACGCGAAAAAAGAAAACATACGTGTCCAATATTTTTGGAAAATCTATCAGACGGACTAATTAGATTTTTTTAGTAAAATACCCCATTGCTTATGCGTGGTGAAAGCAAAAGATAGCTTTAACTGAAAATATGTTTCTAAACATGGGTTGTCATCCTTATAAGCATGATGAGCTAGTGTGTACCAATGGGCGGTGCGGATGAAGATCTTTTTATCTGTAACTAGCTTTGCCTGCAGCTTCCCTTCTTTGATCGAGACTTCTACTTCTACTAGCACCAACCATGAAGGTATATCTATACCTTAAAAAAGGAGGCAACACTAAACATCCAAGTGAAGCCGACTGTGGTCGGACGATCTCTTTCTGAATACATAGAACGAGACAGTAATATCTGTTTTCATTATCTGTGTCCGACCACAGTCGGCTTCACTTAGGTATTTAGAGTGCTGCGTCCACTTAAATTTTTTAGCTATACCTTCATGGCACCAACTAACAATAACATTTCAATGCGAAAAAAATAACAAAATGAACACCAAAGCTAACTTTGGAACGCGTCCGTGCTTTTGTGCCAGTGTTGACGACAACATCACATACACATCTGCCTACATAGAGATACCTACCTACTTACAGTAACCTCCAAATATGTACGCCCCGCAATGGTTCGGTGTTCGTGTCGCAAATGTGGTATGGGACCTACATAACGCTTTCACACTCTCTTTCACAGATTATTATGGTGTGAAATATGATTTTACATGACATGGTACCTACTGAAATAGATGTCTTTTTTACTTTCAATGAATGCATGATTGATTGATTTTTCGATACAAGTCTGAATTAAAAGGGTGACCTGTTAAATTGAGTAGAATATTTATCAAATGGGATGTTGATTTAAAATGTTTTTTTTTTCCTTTTTAACATAATGAGGGACAGATCTTCCACATTCCGGTCAGTAAATTCATAATCAAACCGCAAACATTTTTACTTACATTTTTTTTTTCACTAAATATAGGCACGCGTTTGACCACTATCTCACCTGATGGTAAGCGATGATGTGGTCGAAGATGGAGCACGCTTGCCTAGAAAGAACCTATTCACTCTTGACTTAAAGACTCCCAGGTTGTAGCTATCAGGAAACACAGACTCTGGCAGGGAATTCCACTTCTTAGCTGTACGCATTATGAATGAAACAAAAAAATGTACATTTTCTATTTGAAAAAATCATTTCAGCCAACTCTTCTAGAAATAAAACATAACATTTCCTCGCGTTCAGTACCATGTAGGTACTCAGTGCACCGAACAAATCCTCTCCATCCATTACCATAGTAGATATATCCCAGGCTGCCGACGTAAAGCCAATAATTCTTTATTCTATTTACTTCACATATACCTGCACTGAAGCCTGTAAAGCTTTTATAAATCATATTTGCGAAGCAACTTCGGATGATCACTCACTTAATTTTGATTTACTCAATTTCCTCTTGTCAATTGTGCCTGGTTGTGAACATGGGTTACTTCTCGATGTTTTTTTAGGGTTCCGTACCCGAAGGGTAACCAACGGAACCCTATTACTAAGCCTCCGCTGTCCGTCGGTCCGTCCGTCTGTCCGTCTGTCTGTCAGCGGGCTGATTCTCAAGAACCGTAATAGATAGAGAGTTGAAATTTTCACAGATTGTGTGTTTCTATTGTCGCTATAACAACAAAAAATAAAAATTAAGGTTTATGGTACGGAACCCTTCGTGTGCGAGTCCGACTCGCACTTGGTCGGTATTTTTTTGTTTTTTGAATTTTTTTATTACAAAATTTAGTCGGATTTCCAACATCAGAACCACTTGGCTAAAAGGGACTAAAAAGGATAAATACGGCATGATTTGAGTAACTTAACATGAACCGCTGAAATAATGCGCTTCTGCCGGTCGATTCTGTAAACTTCTCACAGTGAAAAGTCAGGTGGAGTAAGTGCGAAGTGAACTGTTATTCCAAATTGATTACATGGACTGACAGCTCACTTCGTAATCACTTCACCCAAGTCTCCACTTCGACATATTTACAGAATCGCACTGTTGCTAGTCTATTCGGTAAGCAATCATTTCGATATTGAGCTTCACCTGAGTGAGATAGCTCCAGTCAATCTTTCGTACCTAATCACTTTGTATTGAATTTACTGATAATTAACAAAATTAGTATTCGTAATTAGCTCCACGTAAAACACTGGTATTCAGCTAAATCCGGTTTGACTGGAAGCCGACCCCAATATAGTTGGGAAAAGGCTAGGCAGATGAGTATTCGTAATTAGGTTACAATGAAGTTTTCCTCCAGTCAATCCTTCGCACTTTGTATTGAATTGAATTGACTAATTGTATGAAGTTACCATTCTAACATAAAACCACGCATTTCCTCATCGGGCTAGGCAGAAATTTTAATGAATGTCCGTCTGTAAGATCCAGTCCCTTTATGATTGAAAACATCCTTAGCTTCTGTTATACGAAAGGAAGTTTGGAGTAACTTCCTGATATTAAAATTGGATAAAACAGAAGTCCTTGAACATGACTAATGTAAGACAAGCTGTCACTCCAGAGGTCGTTGGTGAAAGCGATTTATTTGACGAGGGACCTCAACTTTGAAGGAACATGCGCATAGAAATTAATTAGGGCGCGGGTTTCAACATTGAAGATTGTTTCCAACGTCTTTTTGCAAAGACGGAAAGATTAGAATGTCATTGAAAAATTGACAAAAAGAACACTTTTATTTTTCTCGAGGCCCCATAAAAATAGAAGTAGCTAATTTTGAAAAGTCTACAAATAAACAATACATAAAACTCTAAGTGCTCCATATTTATAAAGTAAAGTAATCATGAATCGTTTAAAAAGACATCCCAGCCCAGGTGCTAGGCTCTAACTGGGCCCCTGTGTATAAGCTCCTAAGAAATTAATGAGAATTAATTTGCGCCAGTATTGAGTCGCCCCTTGGGGTCGGGAATAGGTACAAACTTTACTACCAAGCCATTCTCAACCCTATTGTATCGTTATACCGGAGAAAATGTTGCTGTTAATCAAAACACGCCTTTCATTGTTCTCTCGTCATTTGTTTGTGAATGCTGTTACGAGAAACATCGAATTTCTGATGGAGATACAATAAGGACCACGATTTTATGATGTTGTTTTGAGTGTGTTGTTAAATTCGGTAATATTGACATTGTTTTGGAAAGGAATACTTACCTATGTAACAGTTTTGAATCAAAAGGACCATGGTTGACGACGATGGTCCATTTTAAGACCCCATTTAGTTGCGAGGCTTTCTCTTTCCATGCGTATCTCCAAAGCCTGTTCAAGGATTGTTCCAAAATGATTAAGAACAGCTTGGGGTCGTTCTCAGCAGATTTAAATTGGTTATATAGCAAAATATTTTCCTAAAAACTTAAGCACTGTAGGTACTTGAAACGGCTACAAACCACTTTCAAACATTAAATATCATAAATCAACAAGCGACAACCACAAACGAACACGAGCACTGTAAAATTTTACAAAGTACACCGAAAATCAATAGAAGCGATGTTTAGCGAGTTAGGTACCCGTCTATATTGACTTGGGTTTTAATTCAATAAGCATTAGTGATCGAGCATGGCGGTGGTCGCGGTAACCCAATCACCGGAGCTCGTTGCGATGCAAATTCAGAACCGAAGCGGTGGATCAAACACCTCGCACGCTGCGTTGTAATTATTGCTAGATTTTTAGGTTAGATGATACTCGTAGTCATTGCTGCCAGTTGAATCTGTAAACATGACGAAGGGAAGGCTTAGGTGAAGTGATGAGAAAGTGAGCTGTCATTACAACTTGATGATATAGATTGACGGCTCACTTCATGATCACTTCACCCCAAGTCATCACTTCAACATGTTTACAGAAACGACCGGTTGATATTGCAGAAATTTTAAGAGAACAAAGTCGAGGAGCTCGTGGCTAGATAATAACAGTCGCACGGGTCGATCTTAAGCAACGCTTACCAAGTTTGGTCTGTGGATGGGTGGCCATCTTAACATACCGAGTTTCCTCCGTGCCTCGGAAAGCACGTTAAACCGTTGGTCCCGGCTGTCATTTGTAGATCTTTGGCAGTCGTTACGGATAGTCAGAAGCCAGTTAATCTGACTCCAGTCTTGACATGAAGTATCGTGTTACTCAGTTAATGGGTTGTGGAGGTCTGGTAGGCAGCCGCTCCTCGTAAAATACTGGTATTCAGCTGAATCTGGCTTGACTGGAAGCCGACCCCAATATAGTTGGGAAAAGGCTAGGCAGATGAGGATGATTATAGGGAACAAAGTTGCAGAGATGGTATGGTCTTATTTAGAGAAAGAGTGAAAGGCGATTAACAAAGGAATGACAAGGTAGATGTTAGTAAAAAGCCGGGGGGAGACGCCCTAGGAGAACATACAGAACTTATTGGTAATATTCTTCAGGATAGTTAAGTGCGTAGTACTCACAACCACCGTTTAGGACCAGTTGGTCGATTCGTCATAATAACTACTACTCGATATCTAAGATGAAGTGAACATGAAGTGATTGCCAATTGATGTTAGGGATTTACAGCAGTGCGATTCTGTAAACATATCGAAGTGAAGCCCAGGATGAAGTGATCACGAAGTGAGCTGTCAATCCAAGTAATCAAGATGGAATGACAGTTCACTTCGTGATCACTTCACCCAAGCGTTCACTTTGATATGTTTATAGAATCGACCGCCAGATGCATGTGCGTAAGCGAAACGAAAGGTGTATGGAAAAATAGTATCAGGTGGTGTTCTGTAGGTACCGCCTATCGGAATAAAGGCGTGGGTTTATGTCTGTTTGTATGTGTTGTAGATAATAAACTTGCAAGAATGGCGGAAAGTTGAAGACCCTGATGATGGTCGTTATCAAGCTGCAAAAATAAACAGAATCTTCGAAAGTATCTTTGACACTGAAACAATGGTGATGAGACAAAATAAAAGTATGAGAACTTCATGCAAAAGTTTCTGAATTTTCATTGTTATTATTTGCAGTCAACTATGCTCTCAGAAAAAGTAATCATTCTTAAAAGTTGTTTTATTTGAAGACAAGACGAGTGTGTACGTGAAGTAGAAAAATGGACGATTAATAGAATTGACCTTTAACAATTTTTGTACAAAAACCGTACATCACGTTTGTGTACCCAGCATTATTTATATTCTTCCCAAAAATATACCGCGACGACCGAACGCCCGGGGCAAAAAATGCTTACAACGCAAACGAAACGCCTAAAAGGGTATATATGAGGTCAAATTGTATATTTTTATGTGACATTTTACGTATACTAGTTTTAACGTTAAGCCTTTTCGTGATGTAAAACAGAGAACGTCCAAACAAACGAACATTCCATTACGCAAATTGAGTTGATGGAACCTACTTGTATATTGGTCTTTTTATCCCGTACCAGGGACCCAAAGTAATAGATAGGAGAGCGCGAAAGAGTTTGCAAATAAAAAGTACATGTGGACGTATTTTCATAATTCTTACGTGTCCTACTTTCTTTGTTGGACTTCTTTGTGATATAGTACAAGGGTATAAGGAAAACTACAATGTCGTATTTTGTATTGTGACACTTCTTCTTAATACGTTTATTCGATTTACTTACGCAGCTTTAAAGTAGGGTTCTTCTTTTTACAGAGCAATACGTATTGACAATTCGCACTTGAAATTTGCGAAATGCGTTTTCAGGTTATAAGGGTTATGTCTTTTCATGTTTTAGCTACTGAAAGTCAAAACGTTCCCCGCGTTTGAAAATTGTATCAGAAAGAAAGTCAGAAAAAGACTCAGACTAAAGCTCGCAGTACCTATAGGGGGGTCTTGTGTCCCAGAATTTATGAAACGAGTCCTCTTAAAGCGCAATTACACGTGGCCAGTCAGTCTCCCGAATTCGATTGCTTATGGAATTCGAGCAAACGACCAAATGTAAACGAACGGGATCGAGTACGCCCATCTTCGGACGATCTTGTCCAGCTTCGGCTACTCGAATTCAATCAAATTACTCGTAGTCGTAAGCCCGTATACCAGTTAGATGAACAGTGTTATTAATTCATCAGGTGCCCGAATCCGAGTAAAGTCTTTCGAGCAACCGAATGCAAAATGTAATTGCGCCATGAGGAAGCAAGACAAATAAATATAAACAGCGCTATGATGAAATTGAAGAAGTAAATATTTTATTGTTTCAATCGCTCCCCAATCATCGTTCGGAAATTGTAAAACAAAGTGCTATAAATCAAAATGGGAGTCCATTACTGGAATTGATTTACGTTGATGGAGCCCATGGGCAGACATTATTTACTGGTTTATATTTATTCTTTGCTCTTGTTTGTGCAATGAAATGAAAATTCTGAAAGTATTATTCCCTTGTTAATACGAGTGCATGCTATTATTATTGAGATACTTAGAAATGCTTGAAGTATCTGAGTAAAACCCTCTTGAAAATATTATTATCTCATGAGTTCTTTCAGTAATACTTTTTAAATGAACTAAAAGTAAATTCATAAGTACTCTTAAATACTTATATTTTTTTGTATTGAAGTTCATCTCAATGTCAATGAAATTATGAATTTAATAAAAGTTCTATTACAGATTAATATTGACAAGATCTCTTTCACATTTTTGCTATAATTACCAGATGTTTCAGCTTATCGTTTATCTTTGAATTTCATTTCAGTCGAAATAGATGCAACTGAATGTCAGTATTTCGCAGAGAGCGCCTGTGACAGCCGCCGCCCAATAACTGGGTTATACCGATATGCTAAGAATAGCTGACGTTTGACATCACAGCTTTAATTAAAACCTCTACATTTCATTCCCGAAGGCCTCATTATATAGATGCTAGATGTATATACTAAGATCTTACTTCCTACTTTTATGCAAATATATGAAATTCTTGCGTTACTGAGTAACTAAACAGACAACGCACAGCCAAAACTACAGGTCGTAAAAAACACAAATTTTCCTTTAGGTTCTTGTCAATTTCTCACTCAGTCACTCAATCATACAGTAAGAGAAGAATTTTATGTATTTTGATGATTACTAAAGCTAGGCCCCAAGTCTGTTATTTTTTAAATTCGTCATTCCAACACGATCCCATTGTTGCTAATTCATAATGGTCGATTAATGGTCTCGTAATAGAATCGTGGTAGAAAGACATTTTCGTATTGCCATTATTATAAAACCCGTTAGTAGAAATTATTTTCGAAAAAGTACTACTAAATTTGAACATTAAGTTATGCCAGATTATTTCATAAGTATATTTTTATATATTATTTATTTATTTGCCATTATGTACGAGATTACCATTATATGCCATTTCTTTCAATAGAGTGTCAGTGGTTGACCATTGGAAAGTCATAAACCACACTTCGAGGCCCAGGATAGTTGTTTATAATAAAAGAACAAAATATTTTCTTACACATTCTGTTTTACCTTATATTTCTTGAGTGCCAGTAATAAAACAATATAAAACAATCCGTGTGTAGGCATAACATTAACTATAGTGGAACGATGAAAGAATAATTTTGCAATAAGTGAAGCGGTTTATTTTTAACTCTCGTAGAAAACGTTTTATAAAATACAATTATGTCATTTGCAGAGTAATTCTACGAACGACAATTTTGCGATGAAGCTGCGAGAAAAATATTTTAGTCGTTAACCGTCTGTGTTTGAGGGTATTACAAGCTAATACGAGGGCTTATGTTATCAGTTTCACCGGTGGTACCTAAGCAGTATTTACTGTGGTTGAGAACGACGTTATATGGCATTGTAGTATAACTACTTAGGTTCTTTAATTTCCTAGCATTTAGATTTTTGAATATAAAATAACAAGAACATAAAAATAATTATAACACAAAAAAACCTTTGACTGTAGAAGGCTAATTCTCAAAAACTAGTCGAGATATAGGGAAATTATAGGTGTATTTGAGATTGAAAATACAAATTTTGCTCCTCCTCCGATCTAATTACAAAAAAGAAATAAAACGAAAAAGTCGAACAAACATTTCATTTTCTCGTCATAACCAACTTTTCCCATCTACAGTAAGTAGTCCATGACATTTTGAAGCCGTTATATGATTGCTCGCTCTAACTCCAAATCGCATTGTGAATTGTATGTATACAAAGCCAACATTAAAATTTATCGTAAAGGTGACCTCGAAACTTTTCTTAATATAGGTAAAGCAACTTTAGAAGGGTACACGTCATTCGCTTATTAAACAATTTTCGTAATTATTGTTGAGAACTTAAACTTTTGCTCTCGGATTAAAATGGGAAAATTACTCGAACTAGTTCTACTTCACTTTGAAATCTAATTAGGGAGGGGCTATTCGAGTATACCTCGTTATTTCTGTTTTAAAGTAATACAGAATATACTCTTTGGATATATTATTTTGGACTAATTTAAAGCCGAGTGTAGGTAAACCACAATGTTGTGTGAAACCGAATGCAGGTTGATTTCGGTGTCTCTCTTTCAGTGGTACGAAACTCTCTTCAACGAAGTATTAATGATGCTCAAAAGTAATGCATGTGGGTGAATGCTCATATAAGGTATATGCTTCTAATATATATGGTACTTACATTGGACAAAAATATTATCCACCAAATTGTTGGATACAATTCCAATTATGATCTATTTATAAAACGTATGTTTCATTTTTCTGACTTATTAATTTTTAACTATTATTATATTAAGCTTACGATATTCATATTTGAAACGTGTTTTTATAAATAACTACTCTTCTCTTAAAAACAAACAATCAATTATTATGTTCAACAGAACGGCAACTGAAAGCTTTTAATCATTGTTATGGACCATTAATATATTAATGAATCCTTTCATATTTACTTATGTTTATATAATATTTACTTCAATTTGTCAGTTTATTCGTCATCATTAAATTACAATGCCAACTCTTCAACCCAAATTCCGAAATTAATAATTAATTCCAGAATTTCCATGGTTTTAATCATTATTATTAAAATCAGAAAAACACAATTAACACACCGTTTTGTTGTTGTTTTATTTAAAACTAGTTGACCCACGCAACTTTGTCTGCTCCGCTCCTATTGGTCTTAGCGTGATGATATAGCCTATAGATGTTGATATAATATATAGCCTATAGCCTTCCGCTATAAATGGGCTATCTAACACTGAAATAATTGTTCACATCGGACCGTTTCTGAGATTAGCGTGTTCTAGCAAACAAACTCTTCAGCTTTATGTATTAGTTTAGACAGATTGATAAAATCCTGTTGCAAACTGTAAACCGTATTTTACATTAAAATACATTATTTCGAAAAGCTTTTTTATTTGTTATGGGTTTGCTCTTGACTCTAGTCTATGTCAGAGATGACAGAGACAAAGTCTACGATGGAGCGAGCCTACCCAGAAGGAGCCTGTTCACTCTAACTTTGAAGAGATTAGGGTTGCAAGCGGTTGGAAACACAGGTGCAGGCAGAGAGTTCCACTCCTTTGCTGTGCCCACTATAGAAGACGTTTGGAAACGATTAGTGCCATTTTGTGGAATAGCAACAAGATAGGGATGGTAAAATGCAGTGCGTCTTGATGTCTGATGGTAGAAGGCTGCCGGTGGGTTGGTTGGTTGCTGGGTGGTTGGGTTGGTATTCTTCTGTTCGAAGTTATTAATTGAAATTCCTGTTAAAGATTGCTAGCGAGGCTTTTCAATTATAAAATTAACGAATTCTGTGTACTGACCAGTGGGGCTTTGTTAGGTGGAACAAAAGGCCCTTAAATTATGATTCGTGATTGAATAGCTCGGTGTTAACTGATATGTGTTCCGACACTCGCGGAGAAAGAAACAAAAGAAAGAAAGAAAAACTGTTTATTAGGGACTCGCACAAAACAGACAGAAGGTGCGACCTATATTTATTCAGTTAATTTTCTCGGCCATTATTTAATTGTTTTTTATTCACCCCTTAAACGTTCACTGGAAAAGGATTATGAATGTTGCCGTAATGTCGTTTTTGTTTTATTAAACAGACCGTTTAATTCACGCAATCCTTTAAACAGTTCGAATTTATTTTAAATCCACTATTTTTGAGTAATCATTGCGATCCGACTATCGTTATTTGAGTGTGTTGTTTCTATGTTTTATTTGTATGATATTAAAACTGATTTTACAAATTAATTCCCTACGTCGCCGTCCAGCGTTTATAAAATTGGAAAGCATTGTCCACCTAAATGCCAGAGACAGGTTCTATTTGTAATTATAAAAAACCAACCATTCAAAATATACATTTTATTCCAAAGCGAAGCTCGTTTTATTTTAAGTCATAACATTGAATGTTTGTAACTGACGTTTCTACAAGCTATAGTTAAGATACAACCATTACGAAAAAACCTATTTTCAATGTTATAAAATAAACATACCTTGTTTTTCAAGAAGGTAATACCAACATCACCACATTGGGAACCCTCAAAGGAAAAACTGTCGTAAAAACATCTTCCATAATACGCAGTGAAGTACTGTCCTGCATCGTGTCAAGATAAACGACGGCTCGTAAAACTGGACCGAGAAGGACAGCTTGTCGGAAACGGTCTTTATGGCCTGATCATCGTACGGTTATATCGATTCGATACAGCCGAGCGTTGCTAGGGAACTTCGCTTCCGTATCCGTCCTCAAGTTTTTAAGGGACTTTGAAACGGAGGTCTACTAAGCGAAGACCGTTTATTAGAGTTCCGTAACCGAAGGGTAACCAACGGAGCCCTACTACTAAGCCTCTGTTGTACGTCTGTCCGTTCGTCTGTTTATCTGTCAGCGGGTTGTATCTCAAAAGCCGTAATAGGTAGACAGTTGAAATTTTCAAGGAGTGTGTATTTCTTTTGACACTACAACAACAAGTAATAGAGAAAAAGATATATTATAAATCAAAGGGAGCTCCCATGCAAGAAAAGTGTTCATTTCGGTATATGGTAATCCACTACTCTAAAGGATGCCAGCCTTTCCTATCTATGTTGGGGTCTGCTTCCAAACTAACCTGACGCAAATATAGTGTCTACGAACTGACCAGAGTTTAATGATGATTACAATCTTTTTATCAGCCTTAAACTGATATTTAAGTACAGTTAAAAGTGAATAGGTTACTTACATCTAACCAAGTGTGTTCCATGGTCAACCGTGCCACATCGTATTTCACCTACTATTGGGTCCAAGAGCGAGCCTATCGAAAATAATTTTAAGAAATTTCTTCCGCCGCTAAGACGCCCGTTACATCACTAATACAGTGTACCCAGCCCCAGCTATCTGTTGCTTCTTCGTCTCAGTTATTGAGACAGCTATTTGGTATTTTATTTGCACCGAGCGCGGAATGCTGATTTGCGGATTTGCTCGATACTACGTTCCGATTTCGATTTACTGGAACGGTTATTGAATTGTTGTTTGGTTGTTTCCTTATTTCTTTGCTACATGACTTTCGTGGAACATTTTAAAATGGGGTTTGGTTGCTACGCGAGTGCTACGGCGTAGTCTGGCGTAGCTTGATGTGGCTACACCGTAGCGTTCATCGACACGAACTTATGCCTATCTCATGGCATAGTAAAAAGAAACGATAATATATCGCAGTGCCTTGACAAATTAAGATCCTATATGCGATAATGACACTTTATTCAGAGTCTCATGTGTTACAAAATCCTTGGTCCACGAGTCTGATTCGGATTTGTACTGTTTTTACCTAATTGCCAACTTTTTAAAATTTTATCGAAACATTTTATGCGGAAAATTAATTAGTACAAATCTGAATTCCGTCACGAGTAGCTGTAGAGTGGAGCGTAGAAATTTCAACGACACTTCAAAATCTTAACAGAGGACAAAGCTCATTGGCAATTTAGAAGCTTCAAATCTCTGCGCGTTTACAAAACTGAAACAAGCGAACGTTTCGAAGTGACCTCTCACTTTATTGTGCCATAGATACCAATATACTGTACGTGTGGCACAAAAGAGTTCTCAATTTGAATAGGGCTTTGACAGATATTTTACATTTCTCTTTAGAAAAGAACGCCACTATGACACGCTTATTTTAGTTTGTCAGTATTTTTTTTTAAATTCGGAATTCTTGATGTTTAAACAGGGTATTAGGGATGCGTAGCCAAAGGGTATCCAACGGAACCCTATTACTAAGCCTCCGCGGTCCATCCGTCCGTCTATCCGTCCGTCTGTCTGTCAGCGGGCTGTATCTCAAGAACCGTAATAGGTAGACAGTTGAAATTTTCACAGATTGTGTATATCTATTGCCGCTATAACAACAAATAATAAAAACTAAGGTTTATGGTACGGAACCCTTCGTGTGCGAGTCCGACTCGCACTTGGCCGGTTTTTTTGACTATTTGAAAAAAAAACATTACAGAGCACTTACTTCACAAATTTTATTACAAAGGTACGATTGGAGAAAAAATAAATCAAATTGGTGAAAACACAAAGAAGTTATACGCTTTTCTAGTTATTCTTCTATCCTTGGCGTACAATACATCGTTTGTACTGGATGGCTTCAATTCTATATGATAACGTCACACGCAAGTAGTGCTATCTCTGTTATTCACAGATTTTAAAACGCTGGTAACACCGCCATATTTTTGAGATTTTTAAGCAACATTTACGAGTACTTGCGTGTTGTCTTCTCTCTAGGTTTTGAGAAATGTAATAAAAAAAATTCAGTCAAATACCCTTTTATTATCGATCGAAGAAACAAACAGAATAATAAGGTTTTATGTGAAGGAACTCAATTATTTTGTTACACTATGCCCCTTAGTAAGACTGGTTGTCAGACCCGCAATCCTCTGACTGTCCGTAATGACTGACAAAGATCTTCAAATGACAGCTAGAACATACTGCTAAGCGCGCTTTCCGAAGCACGGAGGGGCATTGGTCTATAATGATGGTCAACCATCTACAGACGGATATCGATAATTATTACTTTATTTTGAACACTGAGTCGTGAAACCCTTATTCCTTAGCCCTTGTTTTAAGGATGGGAAATCATCAAATGGCTCTTTCCGCTCTAGAGGGAGCGGAAGGGAGTGTCAGACTCTTACTGACTAAAACCCATCTGTCCATCTGCCTAGCCTTTTCCCAACTATATTGGGGTTGGCTTCCAGTCAAACCGTATTTAGCTGAATACCAGTGTTTTACGTGAAGCGGCTGCCTACCAGACCTCCACAACCATTAACTGGGTAACACGGTACATCTTGGCAAGACTGGAGTCAGATTAACTGGCTACTGACTATCCGTAACGACTGCCAAAGATCTACAAATGACACTCGGTATGTTAAGATGGTCACCCATCCACAGGCCAACCTTGGCAAGCGTTGCTTAACCTTGAAGATCGACCCGTGCGGCTGTCATTATCTAGCCACGAGCTCCTCGTCTTTGGTCCCTATAATTTTATCTTAAAATTTCTGCAATATCAAGCGGCCGTTTCTGTAAACATGTTGAAGTGAAGACTTGGGTGGAAATTATCACGAAGTGAGCTGTCAATCAGACTAAAACCCATCTGTATTCCTCCTAATGCCCTTTGCATTTCAAAGTCGCGGTTTTTCAAACCAATTCCAAAACCAGTCCTTAGCCCTTACAACCAAAGCATAAGACAAAAGTCTGTGTAACTAAAGAGGTTTAATACCACCTCCAAACACACACTAAAACATAAAGCAACTTGCAGATGATGCTATTAATTGATCACTCCTGCTCTGACTGGTACACAAAGCATTCTATTAAGAGTGTGCCATTAACGTGTGTTCCGGGCAGAGTGCGTCTATACACATGGGGAGAATTGGTTACGTTGCCCAGAGAAATTGTGTAGCTGCCATGAGCTGGGAACATATTATAGACATGTGTAATGGAGTTGCTATAGACTATGAACGTGTGCTGCTGAATGCGTCACCACAGTTTAAATTGCTTTTAAACTGGGTGTTCCACCACTTCTGTCTTAACAACAATAATAAAAATAATACGTTTTATTGATCTATGAACAACTTAGATTTTCGACTAACAAAAGAAAAACGAAAACATCTACAAAAGTAAGAAATTATAATTAAAAAAAAAAACAGTATTTTAATGTTTAACCAAAACTCAATATAAAAATATATGGTGTACAGAGTTAGTTAAAACTAAACCTTTATCATGAACCTGCTGTGTAGCGCTGATCAAACAAACGATGGCCCTCATCAGATGGCTTTAAGGCACTCAATGCTTGTATTTTCATTGCGTAATCGAATCAGGAATGATGATGTCCGCAAAAGAACGAAGCTTACCAACATAGCCCTAAGGATCGCCAAAGTAAAGTGGCAATGGGCAGGGCACATTGCTCGCATGACAGATTGTCGTTGGGGCCATAAAGTTCTAAAGTGGCGACCGCGTACCGGAAGCTGCAGCGTTGGAACGCCTCCCACAAGGTGTACCGATGACCTAGTGACGGTTGCAGGTAGCCGATGGCTGCGAAATGCACAGGACCGACTGTTGTGATGACACTTGGGCCTATATTCAACAGTGGACGTCTTTTAGCTGATATGAAACAAACTCTTTTCTTAGTTCAGTCAAAACAATTCCCAAAAACATAAACAAGATTTGGAACTCACCTTCTTTACCAATACAACCAATATCTCGAAACAATCAAAATGTTACGTACAATCGAAATTCAACAACCAATTATGACCATTAATTGAGAAACCTTGATTCGGAATCGGATTTTCAATTCAAGCTTATAACGAATTTACGTTTTCGGTTTCCCTACAAATTATGTAGAGAGATTTCTTGAAAACATTATTATAATTTTGCCGTATTTTATTGTTTATTTAGAAGTATACGTCTGTTTAATAAAAATAAAAATATAAACTGCTCGGGTTTAGAAAAAGTTTGCCGAGGTCCCTTTGAGGGTACTAATTACGTACGGAGAGATGAACACATAACATGAATAGACAAAGTTTTATCTCTGAAATGTTTATTTAATGAAATAACAGAATTATTCATTTCTTTAAACACCTATGGTTCTGTGAAACTATAATAAATATTATGAGTTTTGAAAAAGATAATAATGTTTTGTGAGAAGAATAACTGCCTAAATAAGATGTTTTGTGTATACCAGTCACATCAATGGTGTTAATACCATTGGTGTGGCTTTTAAGACTTTCGCTGACAACATTAGTCAGACTGAAAAATAATAATTAGAAAAGTTTCATAATCTTGATATCTAGAAAAATACAATAAACTAGTTGACCCGCGCAACTTCGTCTGCGTCACAATTTTCTATATATTGTAGAGCTCTCGCTTGTAGCTATTGCGAGAGGGGTTGTTGAATCAGTTAAAAACAGATTATTTCAGAGAAGAATTATATATTTTACGTGCTTTCAACCTCAGGGCAAACAATCGAATCTCTTATAAAAAAACTCACACTTCTTTATGACATCACATTCGAATTCTAACTTTATTATTCTTAATTCTTTCAAGGCTTATGTCATTGAGGTTGCACCTCCCAAAGAGGATCTCTGCATGAGCTCCACCACTTGTAGAGCTCTCGCTTGTAGCTATTGCGAGAGGGGTTGTTGAATCAGTTAAAAACAGATTATTTCAGAGAAGAATTATATATTTTACGTGCTTTCAACCTCAGGGCAAACAATCGAATCTCTTATAAAAAAACTCACACTTCTTTATGACATCACATTCGAATTCTAACTTTATTATTCTTAATTCTTTCAAGGCTTATGTCATTGAGGTTGCACCTCCCAAAGAGGATCTCTGCAATATATAGCTTCCTCTTCGATAAATGAGCTATATAACACTGAAATATTTTTTCAAATCGGATAAGCTGCTCCTGAGATTAGCGCGTTCAAGCAAACAAACAAACTCTTCAGCTAGAAAATATAGTAAGATAACATAAAATAGATAAATAGCGCATTTTCTTAGATATAAAAGTCACAATTTATAGTCAAGCCGGCTAGAAAAGAAAGAAAAAGAGTTTACTTGCGCCAGCATGACTTGACGTTTGCGACTAAAAGTTGACCAAAGCGAATGTAAAAACAGGAGGACTAAAAATGCCACTAGCAGAATCAGAAAGCAAATCACGCTACCCGTAACTGTCAAATTGTCCCAATCAACCTTGAACCTAATGCGTTAGCGATAAAGATGAAAATTAAAGACAGATTTTTGTGTGATATGATTATGTACTATGATTCTCCTATAGTGGCCTTTTTAGACCCCCAGCTCAACGACAACTTAAAAGGGTGCTTTATTTCACTTCTCCATACATGAAATTAAACATATGACTGTTCACATAAATGAAACTTCTACCAGTATGTTTATAGGTACAAGTAGGTACTTAACATCATAGAATAAACGGTGGGCCTATCAGACTGGACATAAAAGCTTGGACAAATATTTGCCGACAGCTATTTACTCACTCCCATGAAAACCGGTGTCCATTTGCCTCACTGGTTATGTTTGATACGAACAATAATAAAAAACAGTTCCTTATTTTATATACTGCCATTTTTTGGTGCTGAATAAAAACCGTGAAAGTACAGTGTATTTACATTTTACAGAAACGTCTCTGACGAGAGTTAACATTGTACGTTAAACGCGAAAATATTTTTCGACGGAGATTTGCGTAAAGTATCCGTCGGATTTTATACTTGTTACCTGTCGCTGGTCTGGAAGCGAAGCTGTGATTTCATTTTGTATCTATAGCTGGTCTGGAAGCGGTGACGCCATTTTCATGCAACAGAGAGCAAAGAATCGTTGAATAAATTAAGTATGCGGGACAGAATGCAGTTTTTGAAGCAGGTTTGTCCGCTCAGTTTATTATGAAAATTCAAACGATTTGTGGTGTTATTTTGTTTGCGTTGAGCTTTTCTGCACCGACGCCTTGCGCTATTGCTTGAAAACTACTTAGTTTAAATTTTGGTCAGAATTCAAGAATTTATTCAGTTCAAAACGTTTTGGTAACTAAATACCTATGCAATGAGGTTCTGCACTGACGTCACACTATAACATTTTTATTATTTGTCTTTATCAGAGGACCAATTCTACTATTTCCTTAAGCAACGTTCGAATTCGCATGTCAGTCGCAATCTGTCAAAAAACTTTTTCCCTTTTTCCATAAAGTGCAGGAAAATTAAGGAAATCAAATGGAGTGAATATTCGTGTAGTTTTGAAAATTGGTACAGTTGTTCTTTGAGGTATCCAGATGAACATACTAAAAGTCCCCGAGGGTGGGGGAAGGGGGGAAAGGTACCTTTATTTCAGATTTTTGCTTGTATCTCTAAAACTAATAAAATATTTCCTTGCTCACTTCTATTTTCCTTCAATATTCTGGAAACCATTACATCGAGACTCTTAAGAATATCCATGCATTAGAAAATACTCACTTTTGAGAGGGAAACTTCAAGTTAGAACCTTTTCTATAAATTAAGACATAATCATTTAACTCTAGGATCAATACTTTAGGAGATAGAGGGTATCTTAAGGGCCCCTTATCCGAAATTTACGTTTCTAGATCGAGTTGTTTTCAGAGAAATCAACATATATAAATTCGTAAGAAAATATATAGTATAGATACATGTGAGATCTAGTGACTTTTTTGGTTAAAAACACGATATTTAAAATTTTGATTGATAAAAAAAAATCAGGAAGTAAAGTCGATTTTGAAAGTATTTTAAGTTGTATGAGACTTGTGGGAACGCAATTTTTATGAAAATTTAACATTTCATTTACTAATCGGGTTTGACAGGGATATTATTGGATAGATTTATAATATGGCACTTATTTTTTTATATTAAATAAATACGTGAAAAACGGCTCGCGCGCACCGCGCTAGTGTCCTGCCGGTAAAAGGGAAAAGGTGCTGTCTGGAAAAGGGGCCCCTTAAATTGATAAAATGAAATTTTTCGTAAATCATAAAGAGACGAATGGTAATTTCTGACCCAGAAGCCGATAGAGTTGAGACCTATCGAAGTTTTTTTGTCATTTAAAGTAGAACCAGAATATTTTTTTTTTTTAGATTTCGATGGCTAACGCATAAATACATGACCTTGATTTTGTCTTCAGTAGACGAAATCTCGAAAAGTTATTTCACATCCATTCATACAAGTGTGCCATAAATTACAGATATAAATTGTACAGAAAGCTTATATTCATTGCAGTTAGTAAAAACGACCTGGTGATGGAAACCATAAAGGTGAGTAGCGGCTCACTTAGTTGACTACTCTTATACCCATCGTGTTTGGGCTCATATGATTCGTACGGATGAGTTCTATTCATTGCAGCTAGTAACAATACTCGGATGATGGAAAACATAAAGGTGAGTAGTGGCTCTCTAAGTTGACTACTCCTATAGCCATCGTGTTTCGGCTCATTTAATAATAATTATCTTGACTATGACGGATAATTAATCGTAGCAATCAGAGAAATGGATCAATACTCTGTAATTATCTACAATCCTACATACATCAGAGCTATGATGTGGCTATCTTGATTGCTAAGTAATTAGAAATGGAAGACCCAAATCGACACACTTTATTTCAATAGGTATTGTACGAAATCTCACACAGGTTTTTCGTCTGGCTACAAAGTTAGGTCTCCGAATGGAACAGAACGTTTTTGTGTAAGCCCAACTTCTGTAACATCACCAGAATAAATCAAATCCTAACACAAAAAATAGGGAACGGCCAAGCGTGTGATCGATTCCCGTGTTTAGGGTTCTGCATTCCTGTGATTTATTTCGGTTTCTTTTTGCAATAAACTTTAACAACTTTATGTTACCATTTTTTAACACTAAATGTCATTACTAAATGTAATGTAGCACTCAATTTCTATTTGAGATTGTTTACTCTTGACTCTAGTGTAAAACTAAGATAGGTAATTTGCTCTTTTCGAAAAGTATATTTTCATGTACGAGGATATGTTTGACAAGATTATTTTACATTGACATTAATATTGACATTATAAGTGATTACTGGAAGCTATTGTTACCCAGGTTGATGCCCTTGAGTCAATTGAGAAACGAGCCCCAAAGTCAAAGTCTACCGGTTGTATTTTGGGGAATGTGCGACGAAATTGCATAATTTAATTCCGCCAAGCCCGTTCCATCATCGAACCACAAGACGAACGGCGATGCGCCACCGGTACATGGTGGACATCCCACCCACACGCACAAAACGTTTTGGGAACACATTCAGCTAAGGAGGGGAACTCCCTGCCGGAGTCTGTGTTTTCTGATAGCTACAACCTGGGAGTCTTTAAGTCAAGAGTGAATAGGTTACTTCTAGGCAAGCATGATCCATCTTCGACCACATCATCACTTACCATCAGGTGAGATAGTGGTCAAGCGCGTGCCTATCAATAGTAAAAAATAGGTATTAGATATCATCATGATGAACTTCCAACAGAATAGATTCAGAATACTTCAGATTGTTAGAAACTGGGACGACCTCTCCAGAAATATAGACTTAGTTGTCGCGATAGCTATTTCTGTCGTGTTACTGAGTTGTCCCTTAGTTCAATATAAAACTTGTCTAAAAATCAGTTTGTAGTTCTATGTAGCAATCTTTAAAACATTTCTGACCTTTTATTTATCCGACTTAACCACAAAATACGAAGATATGATATCACACCTGGATTCCTGAAAGGGTGGGGCAGAGCTGTGCTTAGTCCATCGTCATTTCACCAGTTATGTTTAAATTTATAGCCGTAAAGCAGGATAACGGAGGACTCCGGGAAGAAATTCCATTCTATTCTCTGCTGCATAAATTAGCATCGCTTATATACCTATTTTTCTGTTCTTTTTTTTGTCTGTTTGTTACATGTGTTTACATTTATTGTTAAATAAATAAAACATCGCGCGACTCGGAACTCGAACCTCATGCTCAAACGAAGCTTTGGTCCACCTAGATAAATGAAGCAGCACTTTGCCATGTTCCGATTTCGGTACCTCTGCGTAATATACCTTTACGTGTTCAATTCGTCTACGGAACCCCAAAACCAGTCATTCACTCCGGTCACGTTTGACAGACCCGTGGGATCGATTCGCGATTAAGTACACGTTTTTACGGTCCGCGGTAAATCTTTCCACCTTATTTGGAGTGATTATAGGCGTAAACTGGGCTGCGGACGTAAGGGGCCACTACCATTAGTAAAGTAATATGCCCGAAATTTTACAACTCTGTACCATATAGGAGTGGTTTACGACGTGGAGAGCATTTTTCATGTTAATTTCAACACTACTATGTGTTTGGTTGGTCTTGATTGTCTATTGATAAGAAGATAATGAGTCTTCATCATCACTCTCGGCCCATCTTTATCCAATCACAGGTTGTGTAGCGTCTCTGAGTCCAATATGGTTTTTTGTTAGTTACCAGTGATTTTTCGTTGGCACACGGGTGTGCCATTGGGCGTCAACTGAAATTGACGTATAATGGCATCCCACATGCCATATCAAACCACGCGGTTTAAACTTCTTTTTTTTTAAACGCAGTGTTTAATATCCTATGGCCCCCGATCGACCCAAAAACATGGCGACAACTAAACTATTCAATTGTTGTTTGTTGTGTCGCGATGGCTATTGCGCCCGGGTGGCCAAGCTTATACCTTGTCTCATTACATGGTATAAGACAGAAACTAACACATTAGGAGATATTTTGCTACATTGCAGGGCAGGCGTTTAATTTGCCTAGACTTTTTCAAACTAAATTTAACTCGGCTACCAGTCTAAGCTGATTCAGCTACCATTATTTCACATGGAGCCACTACCCAACTAGCACCAAAGCGTTAAAAAAACCTATATAAGACTCGTATATCAGTTCCATTTGAGTATAAAAGTGTTAACGCATACCTGTGCAACTGAGTTAGAGCATGCTCTAACTCACTTATAACCACGAAAGAGGCCCATAGTTTTACAGGTAAAAGTTATAGAAAGCCTATAGTACGGTGTCACAAAGATATTAAAGCTGCACAAGAGCGCTTATTCATCTAACTACTTTAATCTGTATTATCGTTGTAAAATAGAGTGGGTAAACGCTACAGGTGCTATAAATCCTATAGTAAGGTGTCAAAAAGATCTTAAAGCTCCACAAGAGCGTTTATTCATCGTCAGCTACTACTTTAACCGGTGTTACCGCGTTAGTGAGCACTACAGGTGGTAAAAAGCGCACGTCAAGATAAAAAACCTTACTAAAATTAAATCTGTTCGTAATGGAAGTGTTATGTCATCCATTATTCAACACTGCAGAATAATATTATGGAATATTATGTTATTTAAGTATGTGAAGTGAAAAATGACTGCCCTTATGATTTCACAGTAAATGTATACCATGTTTCTCATTTCAATTTTAACGCGCCTAGGATTTATTAAAGATTTAAAAGAAAAATTATGATAATAAAATAGGTACCTCAAGCTAAACATTACTATTCATTCCTGCTTCCTGAGCAGTGGTATGTAAAAATTAGTAGTATTCATGGAACGCTTCAAATAATGTAAGAAATTTTGTATATTGTAGTCAAATGTTGATTAACTCGAAATAATATTAATTGTTAGGTTACCAAAACAATGACGAACTTTACAAAAGTGAGGTTAGTGTTAATAACGACCTATACTTGCGTTGTTTGACACCAATACCTTTAGAACGTCTTTAAAAGAGAACTGCCTGACACAATAAGCTTTAGTTAAACGCCTTATTATAGGTTTAACCTAGATAGAGGAGTTGTTTGACACTTTTAGTTTCTCTTGTTACTAAACTCTTGATAAACTCTATTTTGTAAACTATGTTCGTAATAATCGTCAATATAACACCTTAAGTGGTATAAGACCGTTCATTGCAATAACTATACAACAATAAGTGTTAAAAGGAGTCGACGAACCCTTTTATAAAGACTTGGGTGTCAGAGAAAGGTTAAAGCTATAACGTTTTAAGTATACTTGCTGCTACTAGCACCATTGCATTAGCTGTATTACGTCGTCCATTAAAGTTTTAGTGCCGCGATTGGGGTCAAAACTTGTTTGTTAACTCTTCTATATCGTCTTTAGTTATAACTGAGATACTACTAAGAGATGAGAAACATGGTATACGTTTACCGTAAAATCATAAGGGCAGTCATTTTTCAGTTCACATACTTAAATAACTTAATATTCCATAATATTATTCTGCTGTGTTGAATAATGGATGACATAACACTTCCACTACGAACAGATTTAATTTTAGCAAGGTTACAGGCTTTTTCAATCTTGACGATGCTTTTCTACCGCCCGTAGTTCTCACCAACGCGGTATTACAACGATGATACCTGTTAAAGTAGTAGCTGACGAAGAATAAACGCTCTTGTGCAGCTTTAATATCTTTGTGACACCGTACTATAGGCTTTCAATAACTTTTACCTGTTAAACTGTGGGCCTTTTTCGTGGTTATAAGTGAGTTAAAGCATGCTCTAACTCAGTTGCACAGGTATGCGTTAACACTTTTATACTCAAATGGAACTGATATACGAGTCTTATATAGGTCTTTTTAACGCTTTAGTGTTAGTTGGGAAGGATCTACAAATGACAGCCATAAACATCAACTTTAAATCAAGTAGGTACTCGTCATATGAAACAAACAGAGACGTAGACAGTTACAAGATTACATAACAGAGAACAACAAACCCATACATTATTCATGATGATTATCACCTGGTGTGGCATAACTAGATAATTAGGCATTGTCACCATTAATGAACGTCATGTGCCCTGTCTGTTTAAATTTCTACAGCTGATCTATGTTGGTACAGACACGAACTACATAAGGATATGTGTGAATACGCATTAAAAAAGGTTTCTTAATGACTTCAAAAAACGAGAAGTTTATTGATTCGGATGTTTATATACATCTTCTAATGTATGGTCGTATATACCATTCGTGTACGTTGTACATTTTTGGGGAACACCAGCACTAAAAATATACACCCGAAATCTAAATAAAAACCATTGAAACCAAACCAAAAAAGGTGTAACTGATGTAAAATAGAATAGAATAGAATAGAAAAACATTTATTCAGCACTGACACAAACGCACAGCGACAAAGAAAAACAAAAGTAATAGTTAGCAGGTACACATTGAGCTGAGCGTGCCCATGCCGAAAGGGTAACCATATCAGCATTTGCTGGGCGTCAGACACCCAGCGCTGGTTTTCAGTTAGCACCCCGCAGTGACACATGGACGAAGGTAAATACAATAAACAAAATATGGTATGGTATGGTGTGGTGGTATGGTATATGTGGTTTCTGCATTTTTTAACTGGAAGTCGGTTGCATTTTTTGTCAATGAAGTATTTTTCTGCTAAAGTGTTACGGAACCAAACTTTTATGAAATAAGAATTTTCTCATATTTAATTGTAATTGTTATTTATTGAAAACATAATACTCCTCCTGTAATAGGCTCGCGTTTGTCCAAAAAACCACATGATGTAAAGCGATGTTGTGGTGGTCATTGAAGCACGCCACTTAAACGTACTAACCTAATCACTTATGACTTGAAGTCCTCTCCGATTGTAGCTATAAGAAAACAAAACATATACCATTGAAAGAAGCATACATATTTTATGCGTTCATTATAAAATAAAATAAAATAAAATTATACAGGGTTATTTGTAAAACACCAGCAACCTCTTAGGCAGTAAAAGTACACATGATTATAAGCAACTTTTACTTTGAGAAAACCCCGAAATCTCGAGAAAAATATCAGCTGTTTCATACATTTTCATCGGCTAAATACCTATTTAATTTTGTATGAAACAGCTGATATTTTTCTCAAGATTTCGGGTTATTCCCAATGTAAAAGTTGCTTATAATCATGTGTATTTTCACTGCGTAAGAGGTTGTTGGTGTTTTACAAATAACCCTATATACTATATACCTACAAATACTAGGACGCAAACACTACACGTATTCTCACATAAACTTTATTAATTCAAAGTGAAGTAAGTTTCTGTTGTGCATGGATTAACTTGACGAGTTTCTGCCACGATAAAGACACCTCATATTTTGTTAGAAGGTAAAGTTAACGATGAATGTGACATAAATGGGAATAATTATCCTAATATATTAAATTCTTCCGTAACTGATTGGCTGGGTGACTGACAGACAACGCACGCCCGAAACTACTGCTTGTAGAAAGCTGAATTGGGGATATAGGTTCCTTGGGGAATGTAGGCAAGAACGAAAGGATTTCCCGAAATTCCTGCGGGAACGGGAAAAAACGGGATATGCGCGTACGAAGTTGTGGGCAATGCTAGTCTCTAAATAAAGGACTTTATGGACCTTCATTGTTTTCTAGCTTTTTACCCGCGACTTCGTTCGCCCATTTTTTCCCGTTCCCGTTAGTTTTTTAGGCAATCCTCTCAGTGCTCCCCTATACTCCCTAAGGAACCTATATGCCGAATTACAGCTTTCTTAGTCCAGTTGTTTCGGCTGTGCGTTGTAACAGAAATGATGGAAGAATTTTATATACCTTTATGTATATTGATGGTGGTTGGTATTACTTCATTGGTTCATTATTATTCGTCAGGTAAGAGTTATCCGATTTATTAAAAATCAGCCTCCTATACAATCCAATATTAAGGTTTGTAGCTTGCTATAAAATCACGCAAAGACCAATAGGAGCGAAACAGTAATGATAATTGTGACGCAGACGAAGTTGCGTGGGACAACTAGTCATTACATGTTGCTAAACTTATACAGTAGACTGAGCATAAAATGCATAAATTAAAACAAGAAGATTATGTTAAGAAAAAACAATAATATCGTAGCAGCTATAATATCTTGTTCATCATATTTATTTAAACGTAAGTAATGACTAACATAACGCTATGACAACACTAATTTATCCTACCAACTAAACTATGAAAGTCTTAGAAGACGTCGCAAAAAATATCTCCTCGAAAATAAAACATCTACAGCCAAAAACAAACGCTAATGTAACTCGCAGTAAGTCCATTATTTCTTGGCGTGCTCTCAATAAGTATAAATGAGAAAAGTTGTCTATGTTTGATGACTTCAGGGCGACACATACAGATATATTTTTTAAATTACTCCCCCAACAACAATGAATAATAAGTTAGAGTAAATTGTCCTGCGATGTGTTTTTCTGAGTTAGATTCATCATCTGCCTAGCCTTTTCCCAACTACATTGGGGTCGGCTTCCAGTCATACCGGATTTAGCTGAAAACCAGTGTTTTACGTGGAGCGGCTGCCTACCAGACCACCACAACCCATTAACTGGGTAACATGGTACACGGTTTCTCTGTGTTAGATTAAAATATAAAAATCTAACAAAACAACTCTTTTTGTAGAATTATTATTTTTTTTTTTTTTTTTTTTTTACTTTTTTTTTTACTTTCTCGGGTCCCTTTTCTTAGAGACCCGGTCCTTTGGTAGGCGTACAAGGGGCCGAAGCCAACTCGCAGAGGCCTCTTTAGACATTTTAAATGGAATGGGACACCAACCGACGATTATCCCTGTATGCACTGTGAAAGTATACCCAAGGACAATCCCCGGTTGGAGCAGGACTATTGCAGAATATGGAAACAAAAGATGAAACGCTATGGGTTTGGCTGGTTTAGTGGACTAATAATCGTTTACTATTGAAGAACTATTGGCCCCTGCCTGACCATTGACAATTAAAAGGGTCGCTAGCACAAAGTAACGTAGCGCCAAGGGGGCAACATATCCTGAGGTGCTAGAGGAGTGGAGAGGTATACCACGGCTATCAGGACAATCCCGGAAGTACGGTCAAGATACCCTACCAGCACCTTACTGGATTATACATCCTTCTCCCGAGCACGTTTGCTCTTGCGAATCTCCACTCAGACCGGCCGATTAAGGCAAGAAAGAGGTGGGAGCTCTGTTCCTCGTCAGTTTTCACCCCGGCCAGCCAATAAAGGCAAGCCGGAAATGAGGAACAAGAATTCTCCCTAGAGATCAGGTCCGTGGGGTCGCCAGTGCCCAACAGTTCGCCACAAAACTGCCTTGCGGATGAATTATTATTATTATTACTTTTTTATGTTTTTGACATTCTCGGGTCCCTAGAGACCCGGTCCTTTGGTAAGCGTACGAGGGGCCGATGCCAACTCGCAGAGGCCTCTTTAGACATTTCAAATGGAATGGGACACCAACCGACGATTATCCCTGTATGCACTGTGAAAGTATACCCAAGGACAATCCCCGGTTGGAGCAAAACTATTGCAAAATATGGAAACAAAAGATGAAACGCTATGGGTTTGGCTGGTTTAGTGGACTAATAACTACTACTATGGAAGAACTATTGGCCCCTGCCTGACCATTGACAATTAAAACGGCTTTAAAATAGCAGAGGGTGACTTGCACACTCAATAAATGGGCCCCCCAAAAAGGGTCGCTAGCACAAAGTGACGTAGCGCCAAGGGGGCAACATATCCTGAGGTGCTAGAGGAGTGGAGAGGTATACCACGGCTATCAGGACAATCCCGGAAGTACGGTCAAGATCCCTACCAGCACCTTACTGGATTATACGTCCTTCTCCCGAGCACGTTTGCTCTTGCGAATCTCCACTCAAACCGGCCGATTAAGGCTAGAAAGAGGTGAGAGCTCTGTTCCTCGTCAGTATTCACTCCGGCCAGCAATAAAGGCAAGTCGGAGATGAGGAACAAGAAGACAAAACAAGATCTCCCTGGAGATCAGGTCCGTGGGGTCGCTAGTGCTCAACAGTTCGCCACAAAACTGCCTTGCGGATTTATTTATTATTATTATTATTATATACTTTATTGTACACCTCATAACAAGCACAGTAAAAACGCTTATAAAACTAGTGTACAATGGGCGGTCTTATCGCACAGGGCAATCTCTTACAGACAACCTTTGGATGGACTGAACTAAAGAAGTTAGATTTAGGGCGGTCAGTGTACAAACATCATAAATAATATTAATAGAGAGACATACATAATAATATAAAACAAATACATACAATATTAAGTAATATACTAATAAATATCAAATATATAACAGGGAAAGGAGACAAAACGTTATAGTGAGAGGTAATGTTCCTTCACCAATTTTTTAAACGTTGGTAGCGTTTGAGCGCGCCTCACATCTATTGGTAATGCATTCCACAAACGAGCTGCTTGAATAGTGAAAGATTTGTCAAAGAAGGATGTGGAATGCATACGAATACTTAATTTAAGATTTTCCGATGATCTCAAAGACCTAGAATGCATGTCACAGAGAAACTGAAATCGTTCTTTAAGATAAAAAGGAGTATAAGGATTAAATAGCACATTATAAAGCAAAGAAAGTATGTGGGCATTCCGGCGAAGGCGAATAGGAAGCCATTTGAGCTTGGTACGAAAATCAGAAACGTGGTCATACTTGCGCAAGCCAAATATGAACCTGATGCAGAGATTTTGAAGTCGCTCAAGCTTGCCCAATTGGACTTGGGTGAGATCAAGATAGCTGGCGTCAGCATAGTCCAAGATTGGGAGAAGAAGAGATTGTGCTAAGGCAATTTTAGTGGTGATGGGAAGAAAATTACGAAGGCGTCTCAGAGAGCCCGCCGAAGCGAACAGTTTACGACTGACCTCCTGCAGTTGTTTAGTCCAGGAAAGAGTGCTGTCGATATAAATCCCTAAGTTCTTCACAGTGTGAGTTATAGGAATAGTAGTGTTATTGAAAGAAACCTGGGGAAGTGTCGACCAATCAATCCTTGAAACGGTTCGGGAACTACCAACAATAATCATTTGCGTCTTTGCTGGATTGATTTTCAGCCCAAACTCAGTGCTCCATTCACCTATTCGAGCCAGGTCTGTATTAATCGTCTCAATCGCAGTAGATAGCTCTCCTAGAGGGGCTTGGGTGTAAATTTGTAGATCATCAGCATACAGGTGGTAGAAAGAAGATAGTCGTTGAGTGATAGCATTAATAAAAAGTGCGAAAAGTAGAGGAGATAACACGCCACCCTGTGGCACACCGGCAGAGGTATAACACCAAGAAGATAAAGATTCTTCAATGCAAATACGCTGCCGGCGACCAAACAGGTAACTACGAAACCAGTCCATTACCGAAGGAGATATGTTAAAAGAGCACAGTATTCCAAGCAAAATGTCGAAGTCAACCAAATTAAAAGCATTGCTAAAGAGAATATTACTAGAAATTATTTGAGAGTTATAAAAGATTATAATATGATAGGGTTGACAGACAAAGGCGAGTTCTTAGGACACTTTCATCGCGTGCAGATCGTATTTAAGCAGTTTTTATAACACGCGGGCTTCTCTCAATAAGTATAGCATAAAGTATAAATTCCAAAGTCTCCCTGAGAAACGAACAGCGCATGAGAGACGTGAGTGTCGAGTAAGTATGTCGTGCTGGAAAAATTCGCGCTCGTGTGAAAACGCTGAGGCGATGTCAAAGGCCCCCCACAAACAAGCACTACGCGACCATGCGACAACGTTGCAATGACCTTTTTATTTAAATTAATTTAAGATTTACTATTAGGTATCCGTAAAATTGTTATTCCTGCCTTCAGATATAATAATATCCGTAGAACAATATTTATGAAAAATGGTCATCACATCATAGTTCATCAGATAGTCGCACCTGTCTGTAGAAGCCTTAATGCACCGTACATTTCGTAGAAGCGACTTATTTCAACTACAAAATAACAAAGGGTACTTCAACACACATTTTATGGCTTAAAATAAATTGTTTCCAAGCGGGTGCAGCTGCAAGCAATGCTAGGGTTTTTATAACAAAAATACTTGAATAAAGGAGCAAAATGTTGCTCACAAAACTAAATACTTTTAAAGTTTCGAGCATCATTTGAATGATATTGAATGTAAACGAGGAGCTCGTGGCTAGATAATAACAGCCGCACGGGTCGATCTTCAAGGTTAAGCAACGCTTGCCAAGGTTGGTCTGTGGATGGGTGACCATCTTAACATAGCAAGTTTCCTCCGTGCCTCGGAAAGCACGTTAAGCTGTTGGTCCCGGCTGTCATTTGTAGGTCTTTGGCAGTCGTTACGGCTAGTCAGAAGCCAGTTAATCTGAATCTAGTCTTGCCATGGATTACCGTGTTACCCAATTACTGGGTTGTGGAGATCTGGTAGGCAGCCGCTCCGCGTAAAATACTGGTATTCAGCTTAATCCGGTTTGACTGGAAGCCGACCCCAATATAGTTGGGAAAAGGCTAGGCAGATTGAATGTAAACAAATATTTAATCCGAATTGAACTGCTAATTGGTTGTTTATAAATCATTAATTAATTATATACCTTGCATTAAACTAAGTAAACAATAAAAACTACCGTGAAAGGCGATCGTTTATATGATTGGTGTAAAATTACTCAATCGTTTTCATATTTTAAATAGGTCATGCTCATCCCTGGACTTTGGCATGGCCACTGTAAATATACGGTGAATAATTTTTAGGTCAAGGTTTCGCAACCTCATCTCGTGACAATAGGATAATAATATCCTATAAAAAGATGAAAAGAAATGATCTCTCTGATAATTGATATTTAAAATAATACAGGATTAATGGATTAGATCTGGAAAAAGTATCACCTGGCTCTACCGAGGATGCTTTTAATTATGGTAGTATTTTCGTCTTGGATGATAACACGCGTAAAAATATACTGAGTTTCGATGTTAACAGTGTTACTTAACCGTACTCTAAGAAAGAATACCATAAATAACTCAGTGATTTCAGTCTCTTTTGAGTCACATTCACAGACATTACGTTGATCAGAGTGCCTCATCATCTGCCTAGCCTTTTCCCAACTACATTGGGGTCGGCTTCCAGTCATACCGGATTCAGCTGAATACCAGTGTTTTATGTGGAGCGGCTGCCTACCAGACTTCTACAACCCATTAACTGGGTAACACAATACCTACTTCTTGGCAAGACTGGTGTCAGATTTTCTGGTTTCTGACAATTTGTAACGATTGCCAAAGATCTGCAAATGACAGCCGGAACTTACGGCTTAACGACTCTGAAATTCTGAAATTCAACCCATCCAATTCAAGCACGCTTACTTAACAAACATTCTACAAAATATGCCTCCAAGTCCACAAAATCATCCAGCCAATTGATTACCAATACACTTGAGTCAATATTCCATATTTACCAATTCTCCTCAAATCTTGTCAGCAATCAGTAAACGAAGGAGATTACAGCAGAAATTCTTTTTGATGGTTCAAACTTTGATGACAAGCAAGAATGTGGTCTGAATTTAAATGGAACCTGGTAACTGGGAAAATATTGAAGGCATATATGTATATGTCAGTTTTTATTTTTTAGGGTTCCGTAGCTGAACGGGTAACCAACGGAACTAAGCCTCCGATATCCGCCCGTCCGTCCGCTCGTCCGTCCCAATGTCTGTCAGCGGGCTGTCTCTCAAAAATCATAATCGGTAGACAAGTGAAAATTTCAGTTCAGTTTTAATACGACTAATAATAAAAGTTAAATTAAATTCAAAATTAATGGGTCTCACATACAAGCAACGTGTTTTTATCGGTTTTCGGTACGGAACCCTTCGTGTGACTTGGCTGGTTCTTTTTTCCTTGTTAAGAGTCTACTAGTGTAGGTTTATGAGTTTTTTCAGTGAGTTATATTATGCAAAATCTTGGTGAGTATAAAACCATACTTAAGGGTAAGTAGGGTTTACATATGGTTGGGAAACACTCTTAGGATTATTTTCATGTGTCTGTATTAAGAGCGTAAAGTATTTCAGGATAGAAAGCCCTTTTCTTTTTTTTAAGTATGGACAGCAGAAGGGTTTCAAACTTTTACTGACTAAAACCCATCCGTGTTCCTTCTAATGCCGCGGTGACTGTTTCGAACAAATTCCGCAACCCTTTTTTTTAAGGATGGCAAATCATTAAATGACTCCTCACGCTCTGGGCGGAGCAGAAAGAAGAGTCAGACTCTTACTGACTAAAATCCATCCGTGTACCTCCTAGTGCTCTTTGCGTTCCAGGGCCACGGTGACTCTTTCGAACAAATTCCACAACCCTGGCAGGCACTGCCCTAGCGGTCCCCGTTTACTATGCCGATATCTCCCCGACCTCTCGAGGCTCGGGTCGACCCTCGACCCAAGCCTGGTTCTGATCGGATTGCGAGCCACCCAATGCTCGCCATCCGCAGGCCCACGCCTGCGGTGGCCGGGAATCGCCCTGCGACTCCCGACGCCCAGGGTGTCTTCTTCTGTTGCGGCGGCCGGTTGAGGTTTCCCTCTCTCTCACCCGTTCTGCCTCCTCCTTTGCTAGCATTACTGCTTTGCAGAAGGAGGTGACCGCTTCCCGGTCCGGACTATGGATTGAACCAGGGCCGGACGCGATAGTTCGCCGCCGCCGATCGCCTTGACTAGAATACGGCGATGCTCTGCCCAAGAAGGGCAGACCTCCACCGTATGCTTCACCGTGTATTTCGGGCGATCCTCACAGTGTTGACACTCGGGCGGGTTCTCCCGCCGAATCCGAAACAGGTATCTCCCAAAACAACCGTATCCAGTGAGTACTTGCGTCAGGTGGAAGGTGAGGACGCTTTGGCGCCGCTCCAGCCACTCCTCAAAGAGGATGTAAAGTCCTTGTTTTCTAGCTTAAAGTACTTTACTAAAATTTAACTAGTAGCCTGCGATGAATCTGAAATAAAAATGTAACTATTTTTTTTGCTTTTGCTAGTTGTTCTCATAATGCTAAAGCAAAACACCGCAAAGAAACCGGTATTTCCAAGAACCAAATATTCAAAGGCATGTGAAATCTACCAGCTTGTAGTGAATAACAGCCCACGCCCTCAGAGAAGAAGCCTGTGACACAGCAGAAAGATCAATATGCTGATAATACTATACCATATCGACTGTTGTTATACGTACTTGAATCAAACTTCGCCTTTCATAAAAGTCGTCAAAACGAAGCCGGTAAAGAATATTGGTTCCAGTAAATTGATAGTAGATAGGTAACCGTAGCCAATATTGGGACCAATATCTAGTCAAATATTAGGTTGAACACTAACGCTTATTATCACTGGTAACCAACAGGTCGTCGAAATCGTAATTACCTATTAAGTTGTGCACAGTCCGCTCCAATTCACGTCTCCAATGACCAAGTTTAATTATGCAGTTACCATATACCTCTATAAAGTTACTTAATACACTAATTAACATGTATAGCTTATTAATTTTGATATGATTATACCGGTATTAGACAGTTCAGCTATTTCAGTCTGCGGTATCATGTACGCTCATTTCGAATTATTTAGTATGGTTATTGTTTGTGGATTTATTTAATAGATACTTAACTTACCGGTTACCGGTATTATAGTATTGTTATTAGATGTTTGCTCAATGTAATTTCAATAAAATCTCGATCTTTGGCAGTCGTTACGGATAGAATAGAACAGAATACTCTTATTTTTCCTCTTTACCAGTCTTGCCAAGAAGTACCATGTTACCCAGTTAATGTGTTGTGAAGGTCTGGTAGGCAGCCGCTCCACGTAAAATACTGATATTCAGTTAAATCCAGTTTGACTGGAAACCGACCCCAGTATATTTAATAAAAGGCTATGCAGATGATGTAGCTTCAATAAATCGAGAAAACCAAAGATAACAGAAGATTTATTAATTGAATCATTCAATCAAAGAGATGTGACCTCGCTTTTCTCATTAAGTTTATGTAGAAAATGTCCCCAACCGTCCCAATTCTGACTGATTAAATACAAAGACTCGATGCAAGTCAGGACGAACAAAAAAATATCTCAGTCTGATTAGTAAGCCGCGGTCGCTTTTACAAAACCAGTGATCTCTGAAACGTGATTAAATATCAATTTGCGATGGGACCCGAAAAAATACCAGTCAACAAGATTGAGTCTTTTCCACGAACTCAAAGTATTTTCTGATGAATACGTCGTTGGTTACACGAGAGTTTAATACTATGTGACCGTGGATTCGTTCTTATGAAAATGGTTTTAAATTTTCAGAGTTATGGTTAACATAATAAAGCTGCCTGTTCATTACAGCGGAGCAAGGCAGCAGAGCGGAAAAACGGAGAAGTTTTAACTAATGGAATTGCATAAAATCTACGCACCACTTGAGTCACTGACATTGTGACTGACATGATTGGTTAAAATTTCTCCTCTCCGCTGCCTCGCTCCGCTGAAATGGACAGGCCCCCTTATCCACAGTAACATTTTAATATATCTACAATAATCAAAAGTTCTATTACATTATCCTAAAACCATATCGTCGCCATATTTTGTGTTTTCAAAAGGTGACCTACATTTTAACGAAGCTATCTATTTTTGCTTGGGTCTGTTTTATTTTTAACAGAGGCTTCGTGAACATTAACAATCTTTCCAGACTTCAAATACTTCTACTGACTTTACATCATTATTATAAAGATAGTCAAAGTATTTGCTGTGCCTTCTATGTCCTTCTATTAAGAAGTAGTTACAAAAAAAAAAGTAAATGAAAAAAAGTGAATTGTGTATATTATGTAGATTTTATTTATTTATTTATTATACGCTTTATTGTAAATACACCAAAAGTAAAACAAAAGGAAACTTAAAACTAAAACACATACAATGGGCGGTCTTATCGCACTCCGCGATCTCTTCCAGACAACCTAGGATGAAAAGTATTTGTCCGGACATGAAATGGGGCTGTCATTGGTGTAACAAAAAAGATACAAACTAAATTAAAACAAACAATATTTTTTATAATAGAGTTTTATTTGTAATTACTGACCCGATAAAAAAAAATTGTATCACTAAAGCTGTATCGCTGTGTTACTTTTATTCCGATATTGATATAGGAATATAAGCATTACGGCCATTGCAACACTGTTGTTTTAATCAATAGATAAATATTATAATGTTTTTTCTATATATACACGGTGCCATTTTAGTCGTCTTACAGCGGCAGCCCAATTCATCTATCCGGTAACGACTACACATTCTTTAACAGAAATGAAAAATATCGAGGAGCTCGTGGCTAGATAATAATAGCCGCACGGGTCGATCTTCAAGGTTCACGCTTGCCAAGGTTGGTCTGTGGATGGGTGACCATCTTAACACACCGAGTTTCCTCCGTGCCTCGGAAAGCACGTTAAGCCGTTGGTCCCGGCTGTCATTTGTAGATCTTTGGCAGCCGTTACGGATAGTCAGAAGCCAGTAAATGTGAATCCAGTCTTGCCATGTAGTACCGTGTTACCCAGTTAATAGGTAGTGGAGGTCTGGTAGGCAGCCGCTCCTCGTAAAACACTGGTAGATTCAGCTAAATCCGTCTTGACTGGAAGCCGACCCCAATATAGTTGGGAAAAGGCCAGGCAGATGATGATGCATGACGTTGTTTGAAACATCCAGGAGCGAGCGCAGTCCGAGCCTTGTGTTCAAAGGACGGCGCGGAATGGAACGGTGACAACGTTTTGATGCGTAAACATTATTAACGGGGTGTTTCATAATTATAATGCATTATTTATTTTCATTGTACCTATTATCTTACTGAATTATTTTTAGGGTTTTTTTTTAATCATCACGCCTAGAGGTAGTTTATATCGGGCATTAAGTGAGGACCAAATTGTTACCGCGTATAATCGATCACTGAGTGAAACGTTCGTAAAATGTATTGGATCGTCACCTGTCAGACAAGAATATGGGACAGCTTTTCCTTTTACAGATGGTTCGTACAGTACGGGTCACTGAAGCAAGAACTACGTTCAGTTTTAGTGAGGTGTCAATTCTTGTTAGTGAGGTTATCGCACTTTACATAGAAGGTGATGAAATAAATAGAATTTGTTAGTAATTTATAATAATTGAATAAATATTGCTAAGAAATATTTATTCAATTGCTAAGAAATATTTATTCAATTATTGTTCAGAAATACTTGCAAGGTAGCTAAAGCCCTATATATTAGCAACAAGATCAAATCGTCAGAAAATAAAATAAAGACAGTGTGGAAAGTTATTAATAATGAAACTAATAGAAATAAAGAACGGAACACTGATTATTTACTGGAGACTACACATGGTGCCAAAAGCTCTAATTTAGAAGTAGCTCAAGAATTTGTAAATTTTTTCACCAATATACCAACTAAAACTACGGAATATTTAAATTCTTCACCTAAGGTCTCATATAATTTATTAAAAGCTAACGTTCCAGGTTGTACGGTTGAATTCCAGTTCAAACATATCAACCCTGTGACAGTCATAAAAGCTTTCCGGCAAATCAAAATCAAATTGACCGAAGACATATGGGGAATGTCTATTAAAGTGTGCACGTCCATAATTGAAACTATAGCACCATACTTGGCTTTAATATTTAATTTATGTGTGGACCAAGGAGTCTTTCCGGATATAATGAAATATAGTAAGGTTATACCACTATTTAAATCAGGCGACAGCAAATACACCAATAATTATAGACCTGTATCTGTTTTGCCGGTTTTTAGCAAAGTGTTTGAAAAAGTAATGCTCAATCAGATGTTCAATCATTTTAACATCAATAAAATTTTACACGATCAACAGTATGGTTTTACCAGGGGTCGTTGTACGACTGACGCTGGTGCCACGTTGTCAAAACACATATACTCAGCGTGGGAAGAGGCACAAGATGCCATAGGAATCTTTTGTGACCTCTCCAAGGCATTTGATTGTGTAAATCACGAAACCTTGCTCCTAAAGCTAGGACATTACGGACTAGGTAAACTTGCACTCAGTCTAATAAAATCTTAATTAAATGATAGACAGCAGCAAGTTCAAATAAATGGTGTCAATTCACGGGGTTTAAAAGTCAAAATGGGGGTACCACAAGGCTCTATTTTGGGTCCTTTCCTCTTTCTAGTATATATAAATGATCTACCCCATCTTTTAAAAAATCAACCTCATATGGTATTATTTGCTGACGATACGTCCTTAATTTTTAAGATAGATAGACGTTCCATAAATATTGACGACGTAAATAACGCCCTACAGCAGGTCCAAAATTGGTTTACTGCTAATAATTTAGTATTAAATGGGAAAAAAACTAAATGCATCAGTTTTGCCTTACCAAACGTTAAAAGAAATGATTGCGACATAGTATTGAACAAGGAGAAACTTGAATTCGTCGAAAACACGGTTTTCCTGGGGATTACGCTTGACTCAAGGCTACAATGGGGTCCTCATCTAACATCTCTTGCGGGACGGCTAAGTTCAGCAGCATACGCTGTCAGAAAAATCCGTCAATTTACCGATATAGATACCGCGAGGCTGGTCTATTTTAGTTACTTTCATAGTATCATGTCTTACGGTATCTTATTATGGGGACGTGCTGCAGACATCGAGTCTATATTTATCCTGCAGAAAAGAGCCATCAGAGCCATTTACAATCTCCGTCGGCGTGATTCCCTAAGAGAACTGTTTAAGGATATCAACATCATGACGGTACCTTGTCAATACATTTACGAAAATATTATGTATGTTCGGAAAAATCTTCATCTCTTTAGCAAGATTAGTGACAGGCATAATTTTAATACTAGAAATAGGAACAAATTAGATCAACCCCGATTCAGATTGGCCAAAGTACACACTTCTTTTATGGGGTACTGTATTAAATTTTATAATAAAATACCAGTTGATATTCTCGAACTGAATGAGAGAAAATTTAAAGCATGCATAAAACGCACGCTATGTAGACAAGCGTATTATAAACTGGAAGATTATATCCTCGATAAAAACGCTTGGCTAAATGCTGGTCCTGCTCCACAGTCACAGCTGCTTAGGTCCACTTTTTAGGTTTCTATGTTTTTATATTTGGAAGAGATGCTCGCTCCTTTTAGAGGTTCTTACATTATTTCGTTTATTTATTCTTATATACTGCTCTGTCAAGAAAGTACCGGGAAAAGATCAATAATACACAAAATGTCTGCTATTCATCCAAATTTATTTTATCACCTTCAAAGTATGCTCCTTTAGAAACGATACACTTGCGCCAACGAATAATCCATTCATCAAAACATTTTTTAAACGCTGCTTCCGGAATTGAGTTCAGTTCTCGCCGCGAATTCTCCTTTATGTCTTCTATCGATTGAAAACGGGTGCCACGAAGTGGTAATTTGAGTTTAGGAAAAAGAAAAAGTCAGCAGGAGCCATATCTGGTGAATATGGTGGTTGCTGGATGGTATTTGTTGAGTGTTTGGTTAAAAATTCGTTCACAATGATAGCCTTGTGCGCTTTGATGCGATTGAGTTTTTGGAGAAAATTTAGATCTTTTGGGACTAGCCGAGCAGCAACATGTTTCATACCCAAATGATTAGTTAAAATGGTACGGATCGACTCGTGAGATACAGAAAGTTCGGCGGCTACCTCTCTCAGAGTTGAATGGAGATTTTCAGTCACTATTTCCTTCACTTTTGCGATGTTAACTTCAGTTGCAGACGTTGACGGCCTACCAGAGCGAGGCAAATCTTCCATCACATCTCGACCGCTTTTGAACGCTTTGAACCACTCATAAGCACGAGTTTTTAATAAAGTCGATTCACCGTAAGCCTTCTTTAACATTTTCAGTGACTCCGAACACGAAATTCCATTGGCGATGCAAAATTTAAGACAAACTCTTTGTTCGATATTTTTGTCCATTATGAAATTCGCAATACACACTATATATGATATTACTAAAACCAGCACTGTATTTAATATAAATAACAGATGCAACTCAAACTCCGCGGCAAAATGGAAAACAGTTGTGCCAATCTAACCACTACAAAAAAACAAAAATTTGAATTTGGAACCATAAACAAATCATCCATTCCCGATACTTTTTTGACTGAGTGTACATACAAATTATATTATTATATTAATTACTTATTTATTCTTTTTGATGTAAGATCTTAATCGTTCTCTTTATTAATTTATTTTTCATTATTTGGTCATTGACAACCATAGTTTTGCGTAAAGTAGAAGCATATTTTTCAAATTTTGTAAATGTGAGTACCATGAAACCATTTACATTTTATGTGAGTAGTTATAGTTTTACTTGGTGGACATGAACGAGCATGGTGGTTGGGAGCATGTCATGCTCACTCAAATGTCTCGCTGATGGCGGCGCGTGGGTTTGATCATTCGGTTCCCTTCGAAATGGTTGAGCTGAAGGGTGCCGATACACGCGTCATGTTCGTTAACAGGCGCCGTCGGTTGAGACTGGTCATCTCTTAACCGCCATTGGCTTATTTTAATCTTTATATTTAAAATTCTTACAATAAGCCCTCTTTTTTCCTTTGCATTGTCCTCACATGCAGAAGCAACAAGTATATGTAACTTGAAATTTTATAAAACCAGAACATAATTTAAAAGAGTGTCCGTGGAGTTTCTTGCACGTTCTTCTCCATAGAGATCTACGCTTTGGAACGTGCAAATAGCTTCCATGTTTTTGACTGACCGACCTTGACGTTTCAAAAGTGCCTGTGAATGGTTTATTTGAAATAAAATGCTTTGAATTTGAATTTGAATTAGAATTTGAATAAGAAAATATAAATAACAGCAAATGTTCTGCATAACCTGACCCCTCTTAGAATTGGTACCTATCACTATCACTACATATCCTCCGCTGAGTCTGTCTGTCTGTTCGCGATAAACTCAAAAACTCCTGCACCGATTTTCACCAATGGATAGAGTGGCTCTCGAGAAAGGTTTTAGTATATAATATGTGTAGAAAAAAAATAGGGGTCCTTAAGGAAATTGCAGCCTGGACGAAGTCGCGGGTGAAGTGCTAGTTAGTATTAAGATAATAATTACATGTATATTTGTATAGCTTACAGACTGTTGTTCCGTATCTGGATGTTGGTATATGTATGTCTGTAAACGCATACACGATACAGGAGAAATTCCTAACATGAGGCAACGATTAAAAAAAAAGTACCTTTCAATCTCCGGCTCTCACTAAATGAACCTGTCCCACAAAGTGAGAGGCTTCAATAACCACTTCAAATTCTGGAAACGAAATTCTCTGACACAAACATTAAGTTAACCTACAAAAACAGTCATCCCATTGTCCCCAAAAAGTTTAAAACCACGTCGCGTTGCGTACTTTGTAAATCAAAATGAGACCGTAAACGTTTGGTGACACCTTTTATACTGTTTAGTATTAATTAAAATGGCATCCGACCCACAAAGGCATTGTTGGGATGCCTCTAAAGTTGACAATGCTTGTATTATCCCATCACTGAAGCGAGAAAACCTCTAGTAAGAGAAACTTGAATTTAATTCTGTTAGACCGAGATGTCCATTGTCGTTTGTTGATGAATACGTTACTTTGCTCTGGAGTAACATTGAACTTGATAGATCAGTGACATCGGTCCCGAAAGGGGTTTTGTAGTACTTAATCCGTTTTTTTTTAAACGAGTTAAGGACGAAATTCGAATTCTTGTGTTGAGAAACCCTAACAGTTTTCAAGATGTTTCATAGTCATTCAATAATTCTCGAAAATTATTTAATAGAAAATTGAACAGACAGAATAGCAAAAGTCTCGTAAAGAGTTTTATTGCTAATCTCCTATTGCCTCAGTTAGATATTGCATCTACGGAAAATATACGAACTCAACGAGAAATGATTTTCTGAGTGCATTCTGTCAATTTCCTTTACAGCGTCTACCGACATCCACGTGCCGCAAGATTACAACATTGTGAAGCGAGATTGTCTCTCTCTCTCTGTCTCTCTCTCTCTCACACACACACAATACAATGGTGAACGTATACAAATATGACATATTCAAGTACCTACTCACATACAGAAAGGTTAATTAAACATTATCTACAATTTTGTTTACAACACGGGTCACGAAAATTCACTATATTGTTAAGGATTAAAACCGCTCAAGTTCTGTTATTATGTTCTGTGTCTGTCTCTTTGATGAAATTCCTAATTATAATAGGTAAGAATTAAACTCAAGTTTCGATCACATCACAAAGAAGGTACCATATTTTTTATAATTATCCATATCCTTTTGCGGTCCCAAAAACTCAATGTGAAATTAAACTGTCTCCATTTCATATTCAGTACCCTTTGACCGGACCGCAAATCGATATCGACTACAGAATTACCAGTGAACGATGCCATTTATAGGTCGTCAGTTTTCAAATATAACAAAACAGGTCATTTTCAAGTCGCAAAAAGAATTCGCAGTGGCCAGCGTCCCGCCACTTTGGGTAAAAGGTCTGGGTAGGTACTTATTATTTAAAAATCTACTTTTTTCTTCGAACCGCCCGGGCCGTCGTTGCCGAATATAATTTTGACATTGCAGATTTAATATGGCTTTATTCTTTGAGAATTTTAATTACAAGCGACTTTGTTAGGTCGGCTCGGATTACATGGAGGGTTATTTAGCTCTCCGTTAATTACTTAATATCGTTTTCAAATAAGTTGAATGTAGTTTTATTTTAGTTACATATTTAATCTCTCACTGAATGAAAAGTTAGTTCGAAATTAAAGGAGACGCTGACTTTCATAAGTTATTGGTTAAATTTATTTGAAAATCAAACAAATAAACTTTAACATTGCGGTTTCTATGAGTGTTCATTGAACCGCTAATATTTAGTAGAATACAAACTCATGGAAGCTTCAATTAATAATTTTGTAGATGAAATTTTAATGCATTAGAATTAATAGCAATTAACATTGTACACTGCACAAGAATATTAAACAAGTAATTTTGTACTCTCAAATATTGGTAACACACTGTGCACTTAATTAGTACAGTTTGCCGAGTGTCGTTTTAATTTACAAAACACAAAGGTATCTTGTTAGCATAGCGAAGGGAACGAAATTACTTCAGTTATTTGGCACTTGGGGTACCAGTCCTTCAAAAAGGTCAAATTGGTTTTGAGGTCGAGTCTTAACAATTATTTTGTAAATGCAAGCTTTCAGTCTGCCTAGCCTTTTTATTTGCATGCATACGGAGCGACCTACCTGACCCCCACAACCCAGTAACTGGTTAACAAGGGGTGAACTGTATACCTCTTGGCAAGGTTGGCATCTGACTCATCAGCCTCTGCTCCCAAAGGGTGCGTTCAGTCAAACCAGACCCAGCTGAATGCCAGTATTTTACGTGGAGCTGCTGCCTACCAGACTCAGCTGAATGCCAGTATTTTACGTGGAGCTGCTGCCTACCAGACCCAGCTGAATGCCAGTATTTTACGTGGAGCGGCTGCCTACCTGACTTCCACAACCCATTAACTGGGTAGCACGGCACTCTTTGGCAAGGCTTAGATTTTCTGGGTTCTGACTATCCGTATCGACATTTTTTTATGCAAGCCCGCCACACATCCCCAACCACTGCAACTCCTGTAAGCTAGAATCAACAGTGGCAACCACCAGAAAAACGCCGAGCCAATGAAATCCGACGAGTTTCGAAGAAACGATTCAACTGTCTTGGATCCTGCAACGAAATTAATCAGAAAAGTACAGCGGAGGAGTAGAAAAAACCGTAACGACTGACAGCAGGAACCCACGTTAACGTGTTTCCGAGATACGGAGAGTCTGATATGTTAAGATGGTGGACTCATCGACAGACCGACATCGACAAACGTTGCTTAACTTAGAAGATCGACCCGTGTGGCAGTTTTAATTTAGCCAGGACTCCACGAGCTTCTCCTGTAGGTATTGTGTTATAATAATAGATTATCGATTTGTAAAATGAAACGCAAATAGCACCTTTACATCGTTCACATTGTGTTATCCAAGATCGCAAGTGTCAAACAGCTGCCTCTAGCGCAAATAAGGCAATGTGTGCACAGCGGAACGACACCCAGTGACGTGTCAAATAAAAAGATTTACAAACGCGCTGGGATTTGCCAGAAATCAAATATCAGCATATTTTCGTTGAAATTTTTCTAGGTTATTTATACCACTGTGTCCTCGGGGCATGTACGATGGGAAGTGTATTTTTTATCGTGAAATCGTGATTGTTTTAATTTTTGAAGAATCTTATAGGCGTACTTAAGATTTTGTGGCTAATTGATACTTTTTTGACTGGTCTAAACTGTTTAGACTCTAACAGAGTAACATTTATAAAAATCATCTTTTTTTAGATTTGCCATTTCATGCCGGTACTTCTTCATAAGAAACGACCTATTGAAACAGTGTTCTAGCTTCTGAAGTTTGGAATAAAGTGTTCACCATGAGGACTATGTGAAATTGAACAGTATTGAAATTCAATAGACCAGATGTAGAAGATAAAAATATGGACTGAATAGTTTAGGTAGTCCGTTTATAACTGTGAGATATATACGAAAAAGTCCTAAATATGTGGTAGTGGACCTTACTTTAAGTTTCCTAAGCATAACTAAGTGAATTATAAAATACATTAAAACGAGCATTAATACTAAATTTCCTTCCAAACAACCGAAACATGGCTTTAAATAAATCAATACTTACCTAAAACAATACCCAAGCAAAATATTTGTTATCGTTATTCAAGTTAAGCAACTTGCTAAAATCGCTTCTTTTCAATAAAGTTTGCTCTCGTGGAGTTGGAGTGGTATTCAAAACGTGCCTCAACTTGTATGGATCGATTCACTGCTCGAACAAAATTTTCATAACCCGATATATTGCAGGGAATGTTCGCATGTGAGAATTAACTTTAACATCTCGTTATGTTCTTGTTAAAATTTCGAACTGTTGAAGCGATTTTCGATGTTCGCGTACCTATCTTTTGTTTGCGATGAAATTCGTATTTCGTAGGTACGAAAAGTGCGTAGGTTGACTTTTTAATTCAATGGCAATCTATTTGGGGCTGGAAATATTCATTAATTTGTCCGACTAGTATCATTGTCTTTTTTAATTACAAGTATTTTATTTTAATTATTGATGATTGAGAATATTTTATTACCGTTAAACTTACTAATTTTTACGTTTTTTTTAGTTTTAAATAATAAAATAATACAGAGACCGCGGTATTGCATTGAGTATAATAATTAACATTATATGCTGCTTTTACTTTAGGATTAACTTTGAAAAATATGAAAACAAAATTAGTTAAGTGTATTTTTGTGTTATCAAACTTAACAAAATTTAGAAAACAGCTGATTTTTTTCACAATTTCAGGATTGGTCCTAAAGTAAAAGTGGTTGAATACTCTCATCCCCTGAAATATGGCTAACGTTTTAATAATCACCCTGTAGAACTTAAGTTGCTATAAAAAGTTTGTCATTGTCCTCTATACAACTTTGGTTGTAGGTACTAAATGAGTGTTTGGCACAACCGTAATGATTCGAAATCAGGTAATCACACAAATGAACATTTCCAACCATGGGGTTTCAACTGTTTCATCATTTATCATTTTTATTCTTTTAGCAAAATTAGAACTCATTACGAAAACGCATTAATAAAAATTAAGTACCGATTTGCTAATTGTTTTGTCTAGGGATAAGTCTAAAATGGAGATAAGGAACGTTATTACACAAGTATGACTAATTAGGGACAACATAATATTGCGTTTATTGTATTTACGTAGTTATGTTACTATTGTGTGATACGAAATACTCAATCAATTTGCTGTGTGTGTATGTTTGTGAACGCACCCACGATATAGGAGAAATTCCAAGTGAGTGACAACGTTTTTAAAAAAAGAACGAGAAGGAAAGAATTTGCCTAGCTTTTTTTCTTACCATGTCGGGTTCGGTCTCAAGTATAACCGGATAACCTAATAGAATACTAGTATTTTACTTGGAGAAACTGCCTATCCGACCTCCAAAACCCAGTAATTGGGAATTACGATACCCCTACACAAGACTGCTGTCGGAGTATTCTGGCATCTGACTACCAGTATCGACTGTCAAAGATGTTAAAATGCCCCTAGGACCAACGGCTTAACGTGCATTCCAAAGCACGGACGCAACTCAGCATATAATAGATGGTCATCCATTCACAGACCAGCCTCGGCAAGCGTAGCTTAACCTCTAAGTTCTTCCCGTGAGGCTGTTTTATTTAGCCTCGAGCTCCTCTTACTTGATACTAAAGACTAAGGAGTAAATTAATTTCATACAAGGCGTACCGCCCGTGATCAGTGTCACGATATGACGTGATTAAGCCGAGCTTAGGAACATCATTAGACATTCTTTATCCGTCACCTCAAAGCAGGCTAGATGTTAAGGCGCCTTGTTTTGGCATCAAATAATGCCATGGTGGAATTTGATATTATTGTTTGCTGGTATATTATGAAGGAGCTCGAATTGTAGATGCAGTCGGTACATATTACTTGGTTGATGAGTTTACTAACACAATTAAAAGGGGAAGAGATATAGTTGCAAATAAACAGAAAAAATATTGCTCTTTAAAAGTATAGCGTCAATAATTTCGTTGCTTGTTACAAAAGCTGCTGGTAAATACCGCTACTTTTCCGTCTTTAATTTTCATGAAATGCAAATATTTTGTCTCACTCTGTAATGACATGTCTAGAATAGAAATAAAAAAATTTATATGCAACAGCGGGTCTAAAAACGCCACTTTAGCAGAATCAGAAAGCACATTGCGCTACCTGTCACTGTCAAATTCTCCCAAACAACCTTGAACCTTAATGCGTCAGTGATAAAGTTAAAATGAAATTGATAGATTGTTGTGTGGTTAATATTATGATTCTGTCAAATTGGCCTTTTTAGACCCGCTGTATGCCTAACTAGGGTGTATATCAAAATCCTTGTAAGTTTGGTACTAAACACTAAGGAGTAAATTAATTTCATACAAGGCGTGCCGCCCGTGATCAGTGTCACGATATGACGTGATTAAGCCGAGCTTAGGAACATCATTAGACATCCTTTATCCGTCACCTCAAAGCAGGCTAGATGTTAAGGCGCCTTGTTTTGGCATCAAATAATGCCATGGTGGAATTTGATATTATTGTTTGCTGGTATATTATGAAGGAGCTCGAATTGTAGATGCAGTCGGTACATATTACTTGGTTGATGAGTTTACTAACACAATTAAAAGGGGAAGAGATATAGTTGCAAATAAACAGAAAAAATATTGCTCTTTAAAAGTATAGCGTCAATAATTTCGTTGCTTGTTACAAAAGCTGCTGGTAAATACCGCTACTTTTCCGTCTTTAATTTTCATGAAATGCAAATATTTTGTCTCACTCTGTAATGACATGTCTAGAATAGAAATAAAAAAATTTATATGCAACAGCGGGTCTAAAAACGCCACTTTAGCAGAATCAGAAAGCACATTGCGCTACCTGTCACTGTCAAATTCTCCCAAACAACCTTGAACCTTAATGCGTCAGTGATAAAGTTAAAATGAAATTGATAGATTGTTGTGTGGTTAATATTATGATTCTGTCAAATTGGCCTTTTTAGACCCGCTGTATGCCTAACTAGGGTGTATATCAAAATCCTTGTAAGTTTGGTACTAAACACTAAGGAGTAAATTAATTTCATACAAGGCGTACCGCCCGTGTTCAGTGTCACGATATGACGTGATAAAGCCGAGCTTAGGAACATCATTAGACACCGTTTACCCGTCACCTCAAGGCAAGCTAGATGTTAAGGCGCCTTGTTTTGGCATCAAATTATAATTACGTAATTTTAGTCGCTTTGGTGGAAAATGATATTATTGTCTATTCTACCAGCATCTAACTTGGCTTGGGAAAAAAAAACTAGACAAACCAAATGTCGGTGTCGCAATAGACGATAAGTTATTTGCTTTGTGTAAATAATACGACTATTCAGATTTAAAATGTCGTAAGACCTTATAAATAAATTTCAGGATTGTCTAGGGAACTTGGCACCCATTTAGATCTTAATTCTTTTGTCGGTGAAGTCAACAACCACACCATATCGTAATATTGAACATGGCACGTTCATGTTTTTGGTGGGATTAAACTAAGCTTTGGAACATCATTAGACACCCTTTATTTACACCACCACCTTAAGGCAGGTTAGATAATATAACAGCTACCTTGTTTCGGCATCACGTAAATTACTACAAAATTATGGTCGCTTTGGTGGAATATGATATTATTGTTTGCTGGTATTAAGAAATAAACAGCTGAAATTGTAGCAGCTGTCGTTAGATAATAGTAGGTTAGTGAGTTTACATAGACAATGTTGCACATTAATACAAAAGAATGATATAAATTATTTGCTTCTTTTTTAGGGTTCCGTACCCAAAGGGTAACCAACGGGACCATATTAATATGCATCTGCTGTCCGTCCGTCCGTCCGTCCTGCCGTCCGTCTGTCTGTCAGCGGGCTGTATCTCAAGAACAGACAGTTGAAATTTTCACAGATTGTTTATTTCTATAGCCGCTATAAAAAAAAAGGTTTATGGTACGAAACCCTTCGTGTGTGAGGCCAACTCGCACTTGGGCGGTTTGATCTTTCTTTCTTTTTTCTAATACAGTAAAATAATTAATTCTTTAAAAAAATGTGGCGTCAATAATTTTGTTGGTTTAGTAGTCGTAAGCGCTGCTGAGCTTGTGGTTCTGGATTCGATTCCACTGTATTCTTTGGAATTTCCAAAACGTAAGTAATCAAAATCTGGATTTTTATGGTAAAAGGTTCACATCTATACTAATTTTATAAAGCTGAAGAGTTTGTTTGTTTGGTTGAACGCGCTAATTTCAGGAACTAATGATTCGAATTGAAAAATTATTTTAGTGTTTAATAGCCCATTTATCGAGGAAGGCTATATTTAAAATTACTCTACGTCTAATTGGAGTGCAGCCTGCCTGCCTAGCCTTTTCCCAACTATATTGGGGTTGGCTTCCAGTCAAACCGGATTTAACTGAATACGAGTATTTTACGCGGAGAGGCTGCCTACCACACCTCCACAACCCATTAACTGGGTAACACGGTACCTCTTGCCAAGACTGCAGTCAGATTTACTGGCTTCTGAGAATCCGCAGTGACTTTCAAAGATCTACAAATGACAGCCGGGACCAACGGCTTAACGTGCTTTCCGAGGCACGGAGGAAACTTGGTATGTTAAGATGGTCACCCATCCACAGACCAACCCTGGCAAGCGTTGCTTAACCTTGAAGATTGACCCGTGCGGTTGTTATTATCTAGCCACGAGCTTCTACAATTGACCAATTGGAGTGGAGCATTAATGAAAAATGTGACGCAAGTGAAATTGCGCGGGTCAGCTGGTTTATTATATTGGACTTGAAAACCTCTTCTTCCGCTTCTGCTTATCCCTACGGAGGATACCTACGTGGAGTTCGTACTTCCATACATGTAAGCTTCATCGAAGTTCGTTCAATAGGTTTTGTGTGCAAGAGTAACAATCATCTATTCATTCCAACTAACTTTCGCAGTAATAATAGTAAGGATTACTAGGATAGTATAATTGAAATTCGAAGATTATTCTATAGGTACGTCCAACTGGGTAAAAATATTCTGAATTCTTGGTCACATGAGAAGAATTTGTCCAAGAGTTTTATGGCTTGAACTTGTCCAGGCCATATATATTACGTTACTAGTTGACCTGTGCAACTTCGTCTGCTCCGCTTTTATTGGTCTTAGTGTTATGCTAGCCTTCCTAGCCTTCCTCGGGCTATATAACACTGAAAGAATTTTTCAAATCGGACCAGTAGTTCCTGAGATTAACGCGTTCAAGCAAACAAACGAACAAACTCTTCAGGTTTATATTTTAGTATAGATGTGCCAAATAAAATTCTTTCTTTCTATGGTTTACCCGTGTTCCAAATATCATACGAATAAGTTCAAACATAGATTTCACTTATATCATACTAGTAGGATTTAAAAACTACAACCGAGAATAGTTTCTGTTTTTGTAGGTAGGTAGTTTTTTTTTATGTTTGTACACAGATGTCTCCGAGGTTTCTGATCGGATTTTTGTGATTAGTTTTTAGTTCGATTGGGTATACTTGCTATTTGATCCCGTAGGAATTTAATTTAGTTTCACTCAGTAGTTTTCATTTTATAAGCATTTTTACTTATTCCAATTTTTGCGACGAGACCATGACGTCGTCCAAGCTTCACCACTTAAAGTGGAAAATAGAAAACTTTTTACGAAAAATATAACCAACTTCTAAACAAAGCTTTCCATTTTCTGAATTTGGGGTTGAAAAATAAAGAAACAAAACCAAAAACATCGAACTTCCAAGCAATATTTAACTTCCTAGCCACACTCAAAGCTTCAAAACGTCTAAATCCTAACCCATTTGTGATACAAATAAATAGCTTTGTTTACCACTTTCCCTTGAATAATGGTTGTCGCGATACGGTAAAGCCTCCAAATGTACGAGAAATAAAAAGATGAAAAATTGCCTTTGTTTTAGACCTTGAAAGGCGGTTCAACACTTTTGCTTTGGCCTCGAAGATGTTAGACAAGAGTTTTACTCGATTGCAAATGATTAATGTGAAAGATCAGCTGTAAAAATGAAAAGTATTTTTATTTGAATAATTTCATGGTCTGTGAATAAGTTTTTGTATCTAGGTACTAAGTAATATGTTTCGTTTTCTAAAACTTACAAATATAATAGGAGGTACAAAAATAAATACAAATGACAATAAATAAATTTTAAAATCATTCCAAGGGGCATTATACCCAGGATATCGCAAACTACCAAGATCCATAAAAAAGTGACAGAGAGTCAGGCTTTCAGACATATTTTTGCTTTAAAATATTAGCATGGATTGAAGACAGAAACACACATTTATCCCCACATAAGACCGAAAGTCACATCAACTGACTCTCAAAATATTTTTATTTAGTTAAATTTTATTTTTTGCTACCCTACAACAACTTATTTAACTAGATCTCGACAACGACATATCTCGTTTTTTCCCATTCCCGTAGGAATTTTGCGAAATCCTCTCTGCTTCTCCTATAGAGTGCAGGGAAGCTTCATGCCAAATTTCAGCTTTCTACGAACAGTAGTTCCAGCTGTGTGTTGTCTGTCAGTTATTCAATCAGTCAGTAATGAAAGAATTTTATATCTTAAGAAAATCACGAAAAATCTCAATCCTAAATAGGAATGTACATAAGTATAACTATGCTGTTGTCCCTCACCCCAAAAAATCAATTCAGACCCCACTTCACCACAATTTCAATAAGCCAAACCTAATAGCCCGAAACACCTCTATCGCCAATATTCTCAAACCGTTAGCAGAATAATATTTCCGGAAAAATACATACCAACCTAACGACGTAATATTGGAAGGAATAGGCGAGTCACCATGACACGCAAAAAACAACAGAGAAAAAAAATCGGACCTTCCTCCATAAAGCTTATTTTTACCAGCCAAAGGAAATCATATTACTGTTTTCAGAAAGAGCTTATATTGATTTCTTCTTAACGTAGGTACCTTGCCTTGTGTGGTGTATTGTTAATTTATACAAATGGCAGACTCCATTGTTGCCTCCCAATCATCTTTGAATATTCTTCGTGGAACTGGTGATTCTTTACCTTTTCCTTTTGGTGTTTTGTGCTCGTTATTTACTTTGTAAATCACGGTGTCCTTCCATTTTATTTGAAGCTCTGATCTGTTTGGTAGTAATTACCTCTTTTTTTTAGGTTCCATACACGAATGGTAACCAATGTTACCCTATTACTAAGCCTCCGATGTACTTCCGTCTATTTCCGCTAAAACAACAAATCATCATCATCATCATCTGCCGAGCCTTTTCCCAACTATATTGGGGTCGGCTTCCAGTCAAGCCGGATTTAGCTGAATACCAGTATTAAAACAACAAATACTAACAATTAAATTAAACTAAAAATTAAAGGGGGCTCGAATACAAGTCTTTGAAGTGAAAACTTCTTTAGCGGCGTGGTGTTTTTTTTTTGTGATGGATAAAAAGTGGTAAATTCGCGTCAGGACACGTGACCCTGATCGAAACTGCGTGAGACGGTCATGTGTAAGGACATGTGACCTGATCGTTTTTTGTGATGGGTAAAAAATGTTAAATGTTATGTAGTTTTTTCGGTTTATCAGAACCCTTCGTGTGAGAGTCCGACTCGCATTCGGCTGATTTTTAGGATTTCGTACTCAAAAAGTTACCAACGGCATCCGATTACTAGGCCTCCGCTGTCCGTCAGTCCGTCCGTCTGTCTGTCAACGGGCTATATCTCAAGAACCGTAATAGGTAGTCAGTTGATTTTTTTACAGATTGTGTGTTTTTATTGCCGCTATAACAACAATAATAAAAATTAATACTAATGGCTGTCGCTGAAAACTAGCGCTGTGGCTCTGTCTCGCACACAAGTCCCAGCATTATGCTGAGCGATGGACGTTTTACGCGTATGTGACGCATATTTTATTAGCTTGCATATTGATCGGGACATGCAAGCTAATAAGATATATTTTATTACTTTTTTATACTTCGTGAAAATTAAGTCTTTTTCTATCTTCTTTCTATTTGAAGACTTACTCTCTCCAAGTGATCCGGTACTGTTACCTTCGACAACCATAAAAACAAAGAAAGACGCCGATTGAGCCCAGCCCTAAATAAAAATAGACACAAACTACGCCTTAACTTCACCCACTACTCCACCCCACCTCAAGACATTTCAATAAACAATAAGACGTCCATATCTCCGCCGATACTCAATCATTCACTTTGCATACGATCCGGGTTATTCATGATCATAAATGAGATTAACGCGCCATATTCAATGGTCTGGAAAATTAACGCACATGTGTTTAAAATTAGCGATGACACAATATAATGTTGTAGCCTAGCGAACGGTTAAATGAACCGCTGAAGTGGAAATTTTGTATAGATTGCGTTGTCTGATTGTTCAGGAGTTTGCTGAAAATTGGATGAATAGGATCTTGGTAAATTGTGCTGATAGAGTTTTAATTTAAGGCAAAATATGGATGTGGATTTGTAGATACGTGATTTAGCAGAATTTTCTTTTATTTATGTTAGAACTGCTATTACTACTACTGCCGACTCTACTTGGGAAGAACTAGACGGATTTGATAAACGCCGTTTAAAATCACATCTTCCTTATGCCGTATGGTGTCGGCCGGTGCGTATCGTAAGAGGCGACTAAGGGACTCCCCAATATAATGAGCAGCAGCGTTCTCTGTAATACACAACGCCATGCACTGCGATCGCCAACCCGCCTGCCAAGCGTATCGATAATGGCAAATCCCCCCAAAATTTGGGGGAGGCCTATGTGCAGCAGTGGACGTCTTTCGGCAGATATCATGATGATGACCTCCTAACTAACACTAAAGCGTTAAAAAACCTATATAAGACTAGTATATCAGTATCCGTTTGAGTATAAAAGTGTTAACGCATACCTGTACAACTGAGTTAGGTTAAAATCTTTATAAAATAAAGACAGTTTGGAAAGTTATTAATAATGAAACTAATAGAAAAAAAAAACGAAACACTGATTATTTACTGGAGACTACACATGGTGCCAAAAGCTCTAATTTAGAAGTAGCTCAAGAATTTGTAAATTTTTTCACCAATATACCAACAAAAACTACGGAATATTTAAATTCTTCACCTGAGGTCTCATATAATTTATTAAAAGCTAACGTTCCAGGTTGTACGGTTGAATTCCAGTTCAAACATATCAACCCTGTGACAGTCATAAAAGCTTTCCGGCAAATCAAAATCAAATTGACCGAAGACATATGGGGAATGTCTATTAAAGTGTGCACGTCCATAATTGAAACTATAGCACCATACTTGGCTTTAATATTTAATTTATGTGTGGACCAAGGAGTCTTTCCGGATATAATGAAATATAGTAAGGTTATACCACTATTTAAGTCAGGCGACAGCAAAGACACCAATAATTATAGACCTGTATCTGTTTTGCCGGTTTTTAGCAAAGTGTTTGAAAAAGTAATGCTCAATCAGATGCTCAATCATTTTAACATCAATAAAATTTTACACGATCAACAGTATGGTTTTACCAGGGGTCGTTGTACGACTGACGCTGGTGCCACGTTGTTAAAACACATATACTCAGCGTGGGAAGAGGCACAAGATGCCATAGGAATCTTTTGTGACCTCTCCAAGGCATTTGATTGTGTAAATCACGAAACCTTGCTCCTAAAGCTAGGACATTACGGACTAGGTAAACTTGCACTCAGTCTAATAAAATCTTACTTAAATGATAGACAGCAGCAAGTTCAAATAAATGGTGTCAATTCACGGGGTTTAAAAGTCAAAATGGGGGTACCACAAGGCTCTATTTTAGGTCCTTTCCTCTTTCTAGTATATATTAATGATCTACCCCATCTTTTAAAAAATCAACCTCATATGGTATTATTTGCTGACGATACGTCCTTAATTTTTAAGATAGATAGACGTTCCATAAATCTTGACGACGTAAATAACGCCCTACAGCAGGTCCAAAATTGGTTTACTGCTAATAATTTAGTATTAAATGGGAAAAAAACTAAATGCATCAGATTTGCCTTACCGAACGTTAAAAGAAATGATTGCGACATAGTATTGAACAAGGAGAAACTTGAATTCGTCGAAAACACGGTTTTCCTGGGGATTACGCTTGACTCAAGGCTACAATGGGGTCCTCATTTAACATCTCTTGCGGGACGGCTAAGTTCAGCAGCATACGCTGTCAGAAAAATCCGTCAATTTACCGATATAGATACCGCGAGGCTGGTCTATTTTAGTTACTTTCATAGTATCATGTCTTACGGTATCTTATTATGGGGACGTGCTGCAGACATCGAGTCTATATTTATCCTGCAGAAAAGAGCCATCAGAGCCATTTACAATCTCCGTCGGCGTGATTCCCTAAGAGAACTGTTTAAGGATATCAACATCATGACGGTACCTTGTCAATACATTTACGAAAATATTATGTATGTTCGGAAAAATCTTCATCTCTTTAGCAAGATTAGTGACAGGCATAATTTTAATACTAGAAATAGGAACAAATTAGACCAACCCCGATTCAGATTGGCCAAAGTACACACTTCTTTTATGGGGTACTGTATTAAATTTTATAATAAAATACCAGTTGATATTCTCGAACTAAATGAGAGAAAATTTAAAGCATGCATAAAACGCACGCTATGTAGACAAGCGTATTATAAACTGGAAGATTATATCCTCGATAAAAACGCTTGGCTAAATGCTGGTCCTGCTCCACAGTCACAGCTGCTTAGGTCCACTTTTTAGGTTTCTATGTTTTTATATTTGGAAGAGATGCTCGCTCCTTTTAGAGGTTCTTACATTATTTCGTTTATTTATTCTTATATACATACAAATTATATTATTATATTAATTACTTATTTATTCTTTTTGATGTAAGATCTTAATCGTTCTCTTTATTAATTTATTTTTCATTATTTGGTCATTGACAACCATAGTTTTGTGTAAAGTAGAAGCATATTTTTCAAATTTTGTAAATGTGAGTACCATGAAACCATTTACATTTTATGTGAGTAGTTATAGTTTTACTTGTTGGACATGAACGAGCATGGTGGTTGAGAGCATGTCATGCTCACTCAAATGTCTCGCTGATGGCGGCGCGTGGGTTTGATCATTCGGTTCCCTTCGAAATGGTTGAGCTGAAGGGTGCCGATACACGCGTCATGTTCGTGAACAGGCGCCGTCGGTTGAGACTGGTCATCTCTTAACTGCCATTGGCTTATTTTAATCTTTATATTTAAAATTCTTATAATAAGCCCTTTTTTTTTTCCTTTGCATTGTCCTCACATGCAGAAGCAACAAGTATATGTAACTTGAAATTTTGTAAAACCAGAACATGATTTAAAAGAGTGTCCGTGGAGTTTCTTGCACGTTCTTCTCCATAGAGATCTACGCTTTGGAACGTGCAAATAGCTTCCATGTTTTTGACTGACCGACCTTGACGTTTCAAAAGTGCCTGTGAATGGTTTATTTGAAATAAAATGCTTTGAATTGAATTTGAATTTGAATTTGAATTTGAATTTAGAGCATGCTCTAACTCACTTATAACCACGAAAGAGGCCCACAGTTTTACAGGTAAAAGTTATAGAAAGTCTATAGTACGGTGTTACAAAGATATTAAAGCACAAGACCGTTTATTCGTCGTCAGCTACTACTTTAACCGGTATTACCGTTGTAATATCGGGTTGGTAAACACTACAGGTTGTAGGAAATCATCGGATAAGAATGATTTGCAACTGAAACTTCTTGAGTACATTATATAGATCTGTTTGTAGTAGAAGTGTTATGTCATCCATTATTCAACGCAGCAGAATAATGTTATAAGTTTGAGAAGTGAAAAATGACTGCCCTTATGATTTCACGGTAAATGTATATCATGTTTCGCATCTCAATTTTAACGCGCTTAGGATATATTAAAGATTTAAAAGAAAAGTTATGATAATAAAATAGACACCTCAAGCTAAACATAATTATTCATTTCTGTTTCCTGAGCAGTGGCATGTAAAATTAAGTGGTATTCATGGAACGCTTAAAATAATGTAAGAAATTTAGTAGACTGTAGTCAAATGTTGAATAACTTCTTAGGTTACCAAAACAATGGCGAGCTTACTTTAAATCATCATCTGCCTAGCCTTTTCCCAACTACATTGGGGTCGGCTTCCAGTCAAACCGAATTCAGCTGAATACCAGTGTTTTACGTGGAGCGGCTGCCTACCAAACCTCCACAACCCATCAACTGGGTAACACGGTACATCTTGGCAAGACTGGAGTCAGATTTACTGGCTTCTGACAATCCGTAACGACTGCCAAAGATCTACAAATGTCATCTGGGACCAACGGCTTAACGTGCTTTCCGAGGCACGGAGGAAACTCGTTATGTTAAGACGGTCACCCATCCACAGACCAACCTTGGCAAGCGTTGCTTAACCTTCAAGATCGACCCGTGCGGCTGTTTTATTATCTAGCCACGAGCTCCTCTATTTTACAAATCTACTCGACTTTTTTGCACTCCAAGTTTGTATTCATTTAATTTCAAATTAACTACATATATCTCAAGGATTTCGTTCAGTTTAAAAAATTAAAAAGGTTTTTAAAGGGTTAATTTAAGACAACCTCAAAGGTTAACCTACCATTGCAAAATTGAAGTTGCCAATGCGTTGTTTGACACCAATACCTTTAGAACGTCTTTAAAACAGTATTGTCTAAAACGATAAGCTTTAGACCTGTCAGTTGTCGTTGGCGTCAACGGAAATTGACGCTTAATGGCACATGCCATACCAAATCCCGCAATTTAAACCTTTTTTTTTTTTAAACGCATTGTTTAATATGCTGTGGCCCCTGTGGGATTTTTTTACAATAAAACTATTCAATTGCTGTTGCGTCGCGACGGCTATTGCGACCGGGTAACCACAGGCAGTGGCGAACCGTAGGTGCAAGCCAGCATAGACCAGCATAGGTAATATCTGTTTAAAAATAAAACACCACGATATAACTCATCGCTATCACGCCGTCACTAGGGAGTCTTGCTGGCTTGCACCTACGGCACGCCACTGACCACAGGTTAAATACTTTATTACAGGTTAAAAAACTGATATTCAGCTAAATCTGGCTTAACTGGAAGCCGACTCCAATATAGTTGGGAAAAGGCTAGGCAGATGATGACGACAGGTTCAACTTAGATAGAGGAGTTGTTTGACACTTTTAGTATCTCGTGTTACTAAACACTATGTCTGTAATAATAGTCAAAGTATTACTTTGACTATTATTACAGACATAGGTTATAAAATAGAGTGAACAAATAATAGAGTAGAATGAAGTGTTTTATACCCCTTAAGGTGTCTTAAGCGGTATTAAACACTTCATTGCAGTAACTATACAACAGAGACTGTTAAAAGGACTCGGCGAACACTTTTATAAAGATTTGAGTGTCACAGATGTTAAAGCTATAACGTCTTACGTATACTTTCTGCTACTAGCACCATTATAACTCTCAAAGCTGTATTACATCGTCCATTAAAGTTTTAGTACCGCGATTGGGGCTAAAACTTGTTTGTTAACTCTTCTATATCGTCTTTAGCTAGAACTGAGATAATTATAACTCTGTTATATTATTTAAAGTCATAAAAAAGCCTGGAACAGACACCAATATGTTATTTGGGCTATCTTCATACCATAATAGAACCAAACCTTCATAGTGGCAGTACGTTGCTCGCAGAATACTTGGTCGATGAGGCCGAAGAGTTCTGGAGTGGAGACCGCTTATCATAAAACGCAGCATTGGAAGGCCTCCTATAACACCTTATAGGAGGCCTTCCAATGCCCGCGACCTTCACCAGGTTATTGGTCCACCGATCTGTCCGACCGTCCCGGTGAAGGTCGCGGGTAGCTGATGGATGTGAGACGCACAGGATCATATGCATTTCGCATCCATCAGCTACCTGCAACCGGTCGGTTTTTGTGTCGACACTAGGGGGAGGTCGATGTCCAGCAAACCAGTAACCAGTGGACGTCTTCTGGCTAATGATGATACCTTAATTGAAAAGGAGCAAGATACACACACAAATATACAAGCCAACTGCCACCGAAACCTCATCAGAAAGTCAAACCTAACATCGTTAATAACCATCATTTTGACAATCAATTTATTATCTAAAGCACTTTTCTTTATTGAGAAAATTATTAATTTTAGGCAGAGTCTATTTATCATTACTTAATTACTTAGTAAGCACAGTCGCAATACGAGTTCCGTTACTTGAGAACAAAGCTAATGACCGTAATGTATTATTTGGAGTAAAATTTTCACAAAGTTTCAGGAGACAGGGAAAACATTGACGCTAATTAAGAAGTTGACCTACTTTCCATTAGTTTTTGACTCTGTTGCTTAAAACTAAAATTTATTGTATTAAATATTGCATGGTATTGCGGAATTTGTTAGGAAGAGTGACCGCGACCCTAGAACGAAAAGGGCATTAGGAGGAACACGTATGGGTTTTATTCAGTAAGAGCCTGACACTCCCTTCCGCTCCACCCAGAGCGGAAGGAGACATTTGATGATTTCCCAAACATAAAAAAATTAGTCGTGTGGTCGGTTGGTTGTTGACCATCTTAACACACCGAGATTGCTCCGTTAAGCTGTTCATCCTGGCTATCATTTGAGGATCTTTGACATTCGTTATGGTTAGTCAGTCTAAAAATTCTGACATCAGTCTTGTTAAGAGGAATCGTCTTATCCAGTTACTGGCTGTGAAGGTCAGATAGGTTCTCAATATACAATACAGGTACTGTACTGTTTCTGGTTAGACTGTAAGCCGACCCCAACATCATCTGCCTAGCCTTTTCCCAACTATATTGGGGTCGGCTTCCATTTAAACCGGATTCCACTGAATACCAGTGTTTTACGTGGAGCGGCTGTCTACCAGACCTCCACAACCCATTAACTGTGTAACACGCAATATTTACTGGCTTCTGACAATCCGTAACGACTATCAAAGATCTACAAAGCCGAGACCAACCGCTTAAAGTGCTTTCCGAAGCATGGAGGAAACTGGGTGTGTTAAGATGGTCATCCATCCACAAATCAACCTTGGCAAGCGTTGCGTTGTAACCTTAAAAATCGCGGCTGTTATTATTTAGCCATGACCATGTATGGAAAAATCTACGCAGATTGATGGAGTTCTCGTGTCACAATAATTAAAAGCCTTCTGTTAGGTTCAATATGGGGAGATGGGCCTTTGTAGACTTTCATCCATTACCAAAAGAAGATTTAATACAGTGTCAAAAGAAAAGGGGCTTTTAAAAGTGCGGAATAGAGTTAAAATTTACTCGTTTCGTGGAAAGACACTACATGTACACAGACTAGCACTTTTAAAGGCTCCTAACTGACTAGCTTTTACATCTAATCTTAAGGATTCCAAAAGCACTCGGTTGATATGTCAACAAATCGCTCTCAGCGTTTCTTGTCACATATAAACGCAAGGCCAAAGTATGAAACTCACTGCCGTCGTTATTCTTATCCCCACTGCCATGAACCCAATCACCGTCTCCTTCTTTTTCTTTTTCTTCGTCTTTTGATTCGAGCGTTCTATCTAAATAATTTAAGACTGATAAAATCGAGGTCAAGAAAAGCACACCTGAATTATGTAAAAGCCCTACTAAAATTCAGTTACAAACATGAATCAACCTGTGACCTCTAAAACTCGAAGGTATCGAACGTTTTCCTACAACTCCTTGGCATCGTCGTCGATACGCGGTCGTAAGTCTGTCGTTCGACGAAAGTGCACCTCTATAGCGATTCCCCAAGGATCACGGACGTGATGCCGGCTATGTATATTGAGTTTAGAGTCTTTCGTTTTACATGACCCAAGTGACACTAAAGTTCGAAACTACGTTGTTCTGAATTCTGTACAGGAATCGAGATAAAAAAGCAAGTTTTAATAGAATCAAACAATTTCTTGTGTTAATGAAACGATATTCAAATGACTAATCGACATTATAATGTTTAATTTTGCTTCTTTTTTCTAAGAATATTGAAATTCTTAATGAAATTCTTACCACTTTATGAGCACATAAAGTGGTATCATAGATAACTCAGTCTCCTTAAACTTTTTCTTGGATTCGTGTTTTAAGTAGTTCCATAGAAAATCGTGCTATTGACTCAATTTTATTATTCATTCGTAATATGAACGACCAATATCATAACGACAAACCGCAGATCTGCTGTAATCTTCCTGACTCCTGTATAAACTTTGCTGACATGCTATATCGGTACCGTAATGAGATATTCTCGTATAGCTCGTGCAAACAGAGAGGAGACACCAAAGTTTAACGTCTACTATATAGCAAGCTAGCAATAATAGCAAGTACACATAGACAGGTGAACTCACACCACCTGCATACAGATCATGCAGAACGTATCTGCATACAGAATGCCACCTGCAATCCTTACATACGAATTGTCTTTGTCTCGTTTACGTTCATCACGCCAGTTGCGAGTACCAAGCAGCTAGCCATGTTCTAGGTACGCTCTTTTAGGTTCTCTTCTGCCTATATCCAGCAGTGAATGTCTTTCGGCTGTAATGATGATGATGATGATGCTCTTCTAGACGTCGACTCCCGGCGTACGGCTAGTTTCAATAATACTATTTGGATATGTCTTCATTCAACAGAACCAAGTTTACCAACATAGCCCAAAGTATCTCCAAACTGAAGTGGCAGCGGGCAGGGCACAATGCTCGCAGAACAGATGTGGCTGAAAAATTCTGTAGGGGCGACCGCGTACCGGAAGACGTAGCGTTGGAAGGTCTCCCACAAGGTGGACCGATGACCTGTTGAGGATTGCGGGTAGCCGTGCGGTACTTGTGGCGACCCTTGGGGGAGGCCTTTGTCCAGCAGTAGACGTCTTTCGGTTAATATGATGATGATGATGAGATAAACGTGATAACCTGTAAGATTACATCCATCCATTACGTGCTTAAAAATTGAGTTATTAAAAATTTAGTTTAACCTTAAACGTTTTAAACGTTTGACCTAAGTTGTATTAAAAAATCGACGCTTTTTTCGAGTGATATCAAATCAAAGATCAAGTGAGGTCATAAGTCTAACCCAGACATTTAATGGCATCACACTATTAAAAACAAATCCTAAGCGACCGCCAATAACAAGGCAGTACCAAGAAAGCCACTCAGCACAGATTACGTGTAGAGTGACCGTTACAATCCACTTCGCCGTTTGGGTGAACGACTGAGGCGGGTTATGTTAACCGCAAATCCCTTTAAGAGCATATCAGCAGGGATTCCATACTGCGCGACTGTAGAACTGAACTAGTGATATGGATATATGTTGAGTTAAACGTTTATCTAGACTTGAAAATAAACCAGATGGTGAGGGTTTTTTTATTATTATGATGATAGGCGACGATGTGAAGAGTTCGTGGCTAAAGAATAACAGCCGCATGAGTCGATCCTCAAGGTTAAGCCAAGGTCTGAGGATGGGTGACCATTTTAACATACCGAAAGCACGTTAAGCCGTTGGTCCCGGCTGTCATTTGTAGATCTTTGGTAGTCGTTACGGATTTTCAGAAGCCAATAAGTCTGACTCCAGTCTTTTCAAGAACTACCGTATTACCCAGTTAATGGGTAGTGGAGGTCTGGCAACCAGCCGCTCCACGTAAAACACTGGTATTCAGCTGAATCCGGTTTGAATTATATTTGGGAAAAGGCTAGGCAGATGAGGAGGTCTGGTAGCCACTGGTAAGCAGCCGCTCCACGCGAAATACTGGTATTCAGCTAAATCCGGCTTGACGATGATAGGCCACGTGAACACGCTTACCAGAAGTAACCTATTCACTCTTGCCTTAAAGGACCTCAAAGAGGTTACAAGCCATCTAAAAAACACAACCTCTGGCAGGCTTAGCTGTAAGCTCGTTTGTCACCCATAGCTTAAAGTGCTACGTATACCTATACACGTTATATTATTACACGTCTTTTTCTTTTTGTGTTTTAATTTGTGTGTATGTGTGTGTAACTTTTGATGTGGTTATGGACTCCGGTCTGAATTAAAGTTTATTATTATTATTATTATTTTTGTTTTTTACTTTCTGGGGTCCCTCTTCCTAGAGACCCAGTCCTTTGGTAGGCGTACGAGGGGCCAAAGCCAACTCGCAGAGGCCTGTTTAGACATTTCAAATGGAATGGGACACCAACAGACGATTATCCCTGTATGCACTGTGAAAGTATACCCAAGGACAATCCCCGGTTGGAGCAGGACTATTGCAGAATATGGAAACAAAAGATGAAACGCTATGGGTTTGGCTGGTTTAGTGGACTAATAATCGTTTACTATGGAAGGACTATTGGCCCCTGCCTGACCATTGACAATTAAAACGGCTTTAAAATGGCAGGGGGTGACATGCACACTCAATAAATGGACCCCCCGAAAAGGGTCGCTAGCACAAAGTAACGTAGCGCCAAGGGGGCAACATACCCTGACGTGCTAGAGGAGTGGAGAGGTATACCACGGCTATCAGGACAATCCCGGAAGTACGGTCAAGATCCCTACCAGCACCTTACTGGATTATACATCCTTCTCCCGAGCACGTTTGCTCTTGCGAATCTCCACTCAGACCAGCCGATTAAGGCAAGAAAGAGGTGGGAGCTCTGTTCCTCGTCAGTTTTCACCCCGGCCAGCCAATAAAGGCAAGCCGGAAATGAGGAACAAGAATAATTATTATTTCCTTTATTCATTCTATACACATATAATTTTACATTTTTAAATATTTCATTAAAAAAAATAGATTAAAAAAAACATTTAAAAATATAAAAAATAGTAGCACACCGGTATCGGGAACAGGGTCCAAGCTAATGGTGGTCAGGGCTCCTGAGAGAGGAACCTCCTCACTATACGCGCCGTGTCCAGGAGTACTGCTTTCTGGATCAAGCCCTTGATCCAGCTGCCCAACGAGAGCCTCTTCTTTATTATTATTATTATTATATGGGCACGTTTCATTTGGAATGTGCACCATGTTACGCTGCCTGGTGGGTAATGATTATGCGTCTGACGTGTCATGATTCAAGCAGAGCAAAAATAAATTACAGTTTAATAATGAACGTAGTCGATAATATTTATTACTTCATGTAATCCGATATTGAAATAAGGAGCTTCGACGAAGAGGCCTTTGTGCTTCCATATTGCAAAAAATTGCCATCCATGGAAGCTTTAAAATTTCACCCATCATTAAAATATTCTTGGAAACGCGACTGAGCTTCTGAATTTCATAAGCTGCACGATATTTCGGTGAATACTCGTACTTTATTTGGTCTTTAAATTTATTCAGTTGAGGATAAATACACAAATGTTTTGAATGAATGAATGGAAAATGGCGATCTTACCTCGAATTACCTTCCAAACGAGGTAGTTAACACAATTAAAGATTACCCTGGTCTGTTCCTGAATTAATTTCAAAGGTAGTCACTAAATAGAAGGCCGCTTACATTTGTAAAACGGTCTCTTATCTGGAAGTAAATATCTTGGGCCTTGTGAAAATGAGGTATATTGACCGACAAAAGTGTTGGATCATTGTGAATAATGAATCAGCTTGAAAGAATAGAACATCATTAGTGGGTTCGTGATTTATTATGTGAAACTAATGTTCTCTTATTAACCGACTTCAAAAAAAGGAGGAGACGATCAATTTGATTTTATTTTTTATATTCGTTACTCGTACCTCATAACTCAGTTAAAATTTTAAGAACCAATTTGATATTTTTGTTATGTGAAAGGGTTTCTTTCCGATTGACCCTATAAAAAATTCATCAAACTTCAATTTTGGAAGTCGATTTTAAAATACGAAGGAGCAACCATAAACACTGACTTCCGAAGTTAAAGTTATTTTATAATTTGTAGTGTTTTTATTTTATTTGGAAGTTGGTAGTGATTTTTTGTGAAAAAGATTTATCCAAAACATAATCTTTTCTTTACCCTTACATCAGAGCATAACGTGTACCTTAATATCAAAAGCCGGTCGGTTTGGGGAGACCCATGGACGGTTTTCGTCTGAAATGATGATAATGAAATGCATGAGTTACATAAATGGCTACCTATTATATCGTTCTAGATTCTCTAGAATCTCTGACCACCACCATCCTTCATGAAACCACGAGCCCTGATGAGATGAAGACTTGGACAGTTCATATTTAAGCATAGTCCTGATACTAAACAAACTAAAGACGAACATGTCTCTATTTGTGTTTACTGCGTGAAACTTCAAATTGTTTTGTGAAACTGCGACGCGACCAAGCCGTAACGAAGATGAGAATTAGCGGTGCCAACACAAATATTATCTACCAAGGCTTGTTTGAAGTACGTGCCCTCTTAAAACAAGTAGTTGTCTGTATAAACAGTCTTGCTCATAATTCTAGCTGTACATGAGTGGCCCAGTTTGTGAAAGTTAGTGTTTTGTTTTCAGTATCCGTTCGTTCTCACACAGAGCTTGTTCGAGTTGCGGATAATATTTTTCCTATAACTGCGTTGAGGTTTTGTAAAACCGCCTTTTATTTTTGCATGTTGCTTATGGTTGTCTGTCTGTAGGTGACCAGTGAGACCAATTACTGAGTGAAAATCTGATGCCGATCAATCAATATATACGAAATTCTTCCATTACTGAGTGAGCAACTGACAGACAACGCACAGCCGAAACTACTGGTCGTAGAAAACTTCAATTTGGCATAAGTTTTTAGGAGCACTAAGAGAGCATTTCCGGATTTTTTTTTGGGAACGGGAACAAACACGGGTTATGCGCGTACGAACTCACGGTCAAAAGCTAGTTTCGTATATTATAAGCTCATAAATCTTCGAAAACCAAACGTAATTTAGTTTTCTTCATGCCAGAGCAACATAAGCATGTGTCATAATCATAATATTCAATCATCATAAACAGAAAGTAGTTTTTATAGTCATAATTCTATTAACCTAATTCTTGGTGTTGAGCACTGTTCCTACCTATCATTAATATCGTTATGTCGGTCATAGTGTTCAATACGTCATACGGGACGGTAAATATGTCTTGAGTCATTTTTATCTTTTCATCTATACCTAGGTTGGTATAGAAATTCCCACTGGAGCTTACTACTGAGATAAACGTTCTTGATCAATCAAGTACGTAATCAATTAATAAGAATAAGATAAAGTTGTAATATTTAGTAATCAATTACTAAATATTACAACTAATTTTCAAAAACATCAGAAAAAGTAAAGTGATTATGTGATTCACTTACCTAGTTCTAAATTTTGCACAGCTAGTACGCTAAAACACAACAGTACAACATTATTGCTCAAAATCATGCTGTATGCCATTGATCATTATTCGAAAGTTAAATTTTCAAGCAGTCATATGAAAAATCCTTCTGAGATGACGCAAATTATTTCACTACCATTTGGAATCACTTGTTCGAAACTCACAATTTAAAATAAACAAAAACAAACCTTGACACAGAAAAAGATATTTTCGAAAACGCAGCGACACGTGAAGAGTTCGGCGTTCAACTTGTTATTTTCTTTGGAGAAAATTACGTTAAGTATTACAAAATAATCATAAATACTGAAGCATAAAGTTTAATCATTTATTAAAGTTTCTTTCCAACGAAGACGTAGATCAAAGGACGCGCTCCTGTTACCTTTTTTTCTTCAGTGAAGTGCGATTATCGACTGGCCGGCGAAGTTTTTTCTGCGGATTAGTTTATTTAGCGATTATGAAAGTAAATTAGTTTTATTTTGTATGTTATTGATTGTTGTAAAAGAGTTTAAAAACGATGATCTTTTTGGTTTTCTAAATCTTTATTTTGGCCAAAATATTTGGTTAAAATCAGAACTAATATAACGATAAAAATACTATCTGATTAAAAAAAAACGGCCAAGTGCGTGTCGAAGGATTTTTCACAGCATGTAGCTAAAGAAAAATGTATTATTGAGTGATAAAAGTAATGTAAAATTGCCATACAGTAAACGTTTCAACACCAAGAATTTCACACTCTATAAAAGAGAAACACTTTCATATATTTTATAAAGCATAAATTGAGTTGTTTTTCGTGTAATGGTCAATAAAAGTTGTCAGCTCAGGTGGCCACGGCTTTACGGTATGAACGATAAATCACAAAACTGGTTGCGGTAACCACCTTAACAAAAACCATTAGGGTATCTTGGCCCTCCAATTTTCTTTAACAAAGATGGCGGCGAACGAATCCCTCGGGTCTTCTTTATTTGGTCATGGTTTCGCCCAAATGCTGTACACCTTTAGGATTAGCTCTTAATTAAATTTCCTTATAATTTAGGACAAGAGTTTCTTAATGTAGATTTTAATTTGCCCCTGTGCGTATTTTCGGCTTTATATTATGAAATATTTGTGTACGATTGTATTGTTGAGGTCGGGTGAAAGGCACCTTTTAAGTCACGCCCGTTTTAAAGAATAATCTCTGTCAGTCATGATTTTCAATTTAAAACTAGATTTGAGTTGAGATTAATATGAAATCTGACACTTCTAAATTAAAGCTCAAAACAGCTTTGTTCCAGAATAAATTGTATTAAAAATTAATCCATGCTCAGCGCCATCTTATACCTCAGAATTGATATGAGAGTTTATTACGAATCTGAGATAATTAACAAATCGATTGACAGTAATATCAATAACCACTCGAAGCACGTTCCATTCCAAATACTCTAGATGCTCAAGCACAATTAGTACCTAACTAACTATAATTTACACGTCCCGGTGGCTCTAATCGCCTCAACAAAGGGTCCCGACAAACTAGTGAGAAATACCTATCATACCTACAAACAGTTACGGGTTCCCATATCTAACCGATCAGTTAGTCTTGAGGTAAAACCGTACAAATTCTGCGGCATTGCCCATAGCGTCCCAATTCTCTGAAATTGATGTTAACAATAATTAAATTACTATCGGTATTTTGGTGGAGGTGCCGTCGGTTGCCAACTGTGATATCTTAATACTTACGTGAGCAGGTGGGAATCGTGTTTTGGTTCGATAGTCTGAAATTATTTTGCATCCATCGGCGTTGCGTATCTCCCTAATGATTGCTGGGTTGTTATTAAATTCATGTGTAAGATTTCTTGTTGTGGCAGTAAAGGGTTACTTATATACGTTGAAATCAATTATCTCTTCTGCATCGATCTTCAAATGCTACTATATTTTTTTATAAAAGAAGAAAAAGTAAGAAAAATTGACAATTTATTTTGCTAAAATTAACGAGTTAGTTCCAGTTTTCAATCTAGGTGAATAAATACCTATTTCAAACGTGAATTTGTAAATTTTACATAGCGTTGAAAAAGGGCTTTATCTTTTTTCTGTATAAAAAACGCAAACACCTTTTCAGCCTATAAATAAATCTTTGATGCGAAACACCCTCTTTGCCGGCAAAGGTGTTATTTTTACGTGGCGGCCGAACTGAAAATCTCGCTTAGGCGTTAACTTCAGCCTCGATTTTGCTACTGAACATAAATAAATCTGAAAATAATAAGCATACTGAGTTCTCATACACTTTTAAGTAAAAATAAACCTTAAAATGCCAAAGGTTTAACGTTATACCATCAAAATCCATTCAGCCGTTGAGGCGAAATAAACCAACATCCAAATACATTAACATACGAACATACAGGTTCAAATTATACGATTAGTAGGAAGTAGGATCAAAACCCCAGGTATACGTGTAGTCTCTTAAATTCAATTTTAATCTATTTTATGCGCCTGCACACAGTATTTCCTCACTAAAAGCAAGACGGGGACTAGAAAATTAATCAAAGTTAACTCTCTTAAACGCTAGCCTCAATATTTCGACACTATACAAATTAACGAACTCCATTCTGGCATTTAAACGAATTAGTTTTAGTTTTGATAACCGCTTGACCTGCCAATAGCCTCGCAGCTATTTAGAAACTAATCTTAACTGATGCTGGGATACTAAATAAACTAGATAAATCTACGATCGTATTTATTGATTGAGTAATCTAATAGTCAGAGTTATGGAATAAAATAGTCCTTATTATGTACACCATATAAGTTACAGAAAAGATAGTTGAAGAAAACGCTAAATAGGTTGACAAAATTAATATTAGTATGGAGTTGATTTAGTCCCATTGAGACTAGGAGGCCATTAGGTTTCTTGTAATAAAAATATTATCTCTGAGTGCCAAAGAGAGTTATTACTTCAAAACGTTTTAAGCTCGTAGTTGAGACTTTTATTTTATTCTTGGTCTCTCTATAAAATATTGATGGATATTTTTGTTTAGTGTACACTTGGTTATCACAGCTATGTCGTTATTAGTTACAATTATTAGAATATTATTTTTTTAAACATCTCCGCACAAACGCAGAGTTATTTTACCTATGTGATTTCAAGCAGACAATTGAAAGTAAACAAAATAATTCATTGTATTTCGTTCATCATCATCTGCCTAGTCTTTTCCCAGCTTCATTGGGGTCGCTTCCAGGCAAACCATATTTCATCGTATTTCGTTGTTCTCTAAATATCTCGTTTCATCCATTTGTTCAAGAATAGGCAAAATACAATTTAGCCGAAAAACGACATTGTAATTCAAAGGTTATTTTAAACTCTGACAGCTTGTTTCTATTTCGGGGTCTAACCAAATCTGGAACACCTAATTAACAATTCATTAATCAATTAAAAAGGTCGCGCCAAAACTGACAACAAAGGTCACAACAAGGTACTAACAGGTTCCATTGTTGTGTTACTGGAATAAACAGGGCACAAGTAAGGTCGCAACAAAAAGATATGGCCACTAAAAGACCAATAGAGATTTGTGGGTTATTGAATTTTCTCTTGAAAGCGAACTAACAATGGTTTTGACATGGGTCTGAACGGGCATTGCTTATGAGTGCTTTTCGGAGCCTTATAACTTTCCCTCCTTGATTGAGTTTTTCATAAAATTATGGTAAAACCCTCTTACAGTCGTTCCACGAAGTTTAATTACGGGATTTCGGATAAAATTGAGATTCTCCGCCCTAGAATGTTTTTTCCTTATAGCAAGGCTTTACCAATGGTACAATATGGTAAATATTAAAAATAACAGCTTTGGAAACGTTAAGCTCTTTCAAAACACATATAAATTCTGTTTTGCGTTTGTTTCAGATGTTCGATCGTAATGAGAAGAACGTGAATTGGTAAGTAGGTCAAACTTTTAGACGGGTCACTAAATAATGCAGAGGATGAGTACCTGTCCTTGAATATGAGATGAAAGCACATAGTGTGACACTTTCGTAGTAAATTGTATTTGGAACCTCATTTTAAATATTAAGTACGAGGATGTTACTCCATAGTTACGAGTATCAAAAACCCTACACGGTTAGCCATCAAATAGTTTTCTTTTGTGGTCAATAGTTAACTTTTTAATTAAAATAGGTCCAATAGGCCACCGCATCAAAAAAAGTATATCTGGTGGTCATCATGTCGTCAAAAACACAGATGTACAGTCACATCGGACACTCAGCTTGGCAGTCATGTTTTAGACAGGGGTACCACACTGACATAAGATCCCATAAGAATCTGTATGTTGTCATTTGGCCAGACTAGTAGCAGGGGTTTTTTAGAATGGTAAGTCAGCAACTCTCGGTAAGTCAGTTACTCCATTCGCTCTAGGCGGAGCGACAAGCAGTGTCAAACTCATCTGCCTAGCCTTTTCCCAACTATATTGGGGTCGGCTTCCAGTCAAACTGGATTCAACTGAATACCAGCATTTTACGTGGAGCGACTGCCTACCAGACCTCCGCAACCCATTAATTGGGTAACACGGTACTTCTTGGCAAGACTGGAGTCAGATTTACTGGCTTCTGAAAATCCATAACGACTGCCAAAGATCTACAATTGACAGCCGGGACCAACGGCTTAACGTGCTTTCCAAGGCACGGAGGAAACTCGGTATGCTAAGATGGTCACCCATCCACAGACAAACCTTGGCAAGCGTTGCTTAACCTTTAAGATCGACCCGTGCGGCTGTTATTATTTAGCCACGAGCTCCTCAACACACACACACAAGCAGTGTCAAACTGTTACTGATTAAAGCCCATCCGTATTCCTCCAAATGTCCTTTGCATTTCAGAGCCGCGGTGACTCTTTCGAACAAAATCTGCAACAGTATACCAGACTGCGTTGCCAAATGAGTGTACAATTGGCCTAGCCGACTAATTAAGTGTTCATCATCAAGTGGTCTTACAGCTCTAGCAAATTACAGACTCAGGAACGGTGATCTGTTGAAGAATTTGTCAATACCGCAGAAGACTATGTGACTACTTCTTATTGGATCACTATAATAAACTAATAAATGCAAATGAATCATTAACAGACAGCAATTAGAGAAGTCTCAAATATAATTATAAGAAGTGACAACCACCTCTAGATGAGTGCTAAAATAAAGTTCCATGATTCTCCACTCCACATTCGTTTTTACTAATCATCGCTGAGAGCTCAACAAAAATTATTTTAAAAGACACTCCAGAATCGTTAATAAATCGCCGAGAGCTCAACAATATTTTTTTAAAAGACTTCTTAACTAAAGAATTTTCCATAGTGTTATGATAGAATAATCTCATCTATACCCGCTTAAACGGGAGCCGAGACTTACCTTTTGAAAGCATCCCATCTTACGGTAATCCTGGGTGGCCTTTGTCTAAGTATTCCCTGGGATTTCCACGTAGGATACACAGCTGACAGGGTATCCTCATAATACCTGCCACTTAAACTAAACTTTTTAAACATTACCGACTTCTTTGGAGTTTATCACTTTCGTGTTAATGGAAAAGTGATTGGTTGGGATATTTTTGCTTTATTTTCTTTCAATTTCTTCAGACTTGTTTTAATAAACTAACTTAAATATTTATTCTATATAATTAAAAGCATACAATTGTGATTAATTGGATTATCTTTTCCATTCAATTGAAAGAGAGTCTATACGTACCTACATACCACTGAATCTCACATTCTTAAACGAAGAATCTGCAAGAATCATAAACGAACATCATATCAGCCGAAAGACGTCCACTGCTGGACATAGACTTCCCCCAAGTGTCGCCACAACGACCGGTCTTGCGCGTCTCGCAACCATCGGCTACCCGCGAACCTCACCAGGTCACTGATCCACCTTGTGTCAGGCTTACCAACGTTTCGTCTCCAGAACTTTTCAGCCCCAGCGACCATCTATTCTGCGAGCAATGTGCCCTGCCTACTGTCACTTAAATTTGGCGATAGTATTGTTAAAAAACATATTATTTCTTATATCCAGCTGCTTGGATCACACAAATAAAAACAAAATAATTCAATAAAGAAATTACACGCACCAATATAAATTGACAAAACGGTGAACAAAATCACATAAAATAATTTTACACTCACGATCAAATAAACAACCAACCGTGGAAAACTCTCCGACATAAATTCCCTCGCATATTGAACACGGAACTTCTTAGGTATTCAAACGAGCCCATCAATTCTGTCCGAAATAAGAAAGGCCTACAAATCGACGAGAATGTGATAGGAATGTATGGGCTACCGGGGATTATTTATCGGGCCTCAAGTGTACTGTGATTTACTGGAGCCGCATTTCATTCACTCGTGACATTTTATCCGGTGTCCCATTGTACATTTATAATACAGGATGTCCACTACTATAATATTCTTTGAATACTTTTATAGTTATTGATAGTATTAATGAATGATCGGAATGTTGTATAATGCTTATTTAGAATGATGTGATGAGCTGAATGTGTGCCAAGCCGAAACGTACGCCATGTTTGTGTATTTACAATTAAAGGAACTTGGTATCAACCGGGTTTTTTTTGTGGTTTCTCAATATACCACTCGTTTTAAAAAAATGCTTTTACTTAAAAATTAATTTAAATTTCAAAACATATTAAGTATTATCATTCGTGTCCCATTTTTTATTTCAAATCTCTTTTTGAATTCACAATCACAATTTCCCTGCGAACATAAAAAGTTCGTAGCGGACCGTAGCCGTTGCTGGCTACGTTCGTGTCTACGGCGTAGCACGTAGCCACATTACAAGAAAGAACTCAACATTTCATTTCAAGTATCCGATTTCCACTTCATGGTATACAAAAGCTCTCCGAGGCGAGTAACGTTCAATCTTTTGAAAACGCTCAACTGTAAGCACTTTATAAGTACTTTCACACTTTTCATAATAAAAATACCTAAACATTTTTTCCATAGAATCGATGCTTTTTGTTGTTTCTTTTTAATATTCAGCCTTAGACTTCTGCTTTATTCAATAATCTGGCTTAGGTTTTACGCTTAGATCTTGAAGTCTAACAAAAGGTTTACCACCCGTTCTTCTATAGAAGAACCGTATCGATGAAACATGTGACTGAAAGCTTATTTTTTGTTGCCGTCTTAAAATAGGAAATTACCTTAAGTAGGAGTATATTTTATTCATGGCAACACTCACGATGAGATGCGCAGCGTCGAGACTCAATCGAGCGCTTACTTGCGTTTACTTATTTAGAGCATGAGTCAATTTATTCATTAATTTAAACTTTGTGCCGTTAAAGATCTTTAGTGCGCTTCAGTTTTTTATTTAAAAGTAGCGATCCGCCCCGGTTTCCACGCGTACAATATAATTTCCGGTGAATTTGCAATATTATGTAGACGTCAAGCTTGTTGCAGAATTGTTCGGAACACAGATGGGTTTCAGTCTGTAAGTGTCTGTCACTACCCTCCGCTCCCCCCAGAGCGGGACGGTCATTTGATGATTTCCTATACAAATAAAATGCCTTTTTTTATTTTTTTGTCCAGCTTGTCTTACCATCATCAATAGTGTCTGTCGCCATGTCTCCTGGATCTCATCAAAAATGTTTAAAGGACATGGCCGGAATTGGTATAGAGCCGTGCCCTAAAAAATATATTCATGTACATTGATATACAATACGTCATATTAAAGCTTACATGTATGTCTTTGCAATAATTTAAGTTCTATGATTAGAGAAGAAGCGAGAGACGCGATAAATAGGATACAACATTTCGATTTTTGTAGACGAAACAATGCAAGAATATTGTTAACAATGGATATAAAGACAGTTTCTTCACTAACCCGATACGACATTCATTTACATCGATATCAGGGAACATCTAATTCTATGAAAATGTATGGAACACTCTCAATGTCAGTGTTCCAAGCATTTTCACAGAATTACGAGTGAAGAGCCAAAAATTAAAATACCATTACCGCTTCGCTCCTATTGATCTTATCGTGATGATATATAGCCTTCCTCGATAAATGGGCTATCTAACACTGAAAGAATTTTTCAAATCCGACCAGTAAGTAGTTCCTGAGATTAGCGCGTTCAAGTGAGTAAACAAACAAACTCTTCAGCTTTATATATTATAGATAGATTAGCCTCTCATCAAATCCGCCGCGATAGCAAAGAAAAGTTCGTCGTCTACACATAAATCTGGACATTATAACTTGCTCGCAGAGACTTTGCAAAAAAAAAAAAATTGAATTGGATAGGCAATAAAACACTAAAATAGCACTTGAATTTTTATTTAAGTATATAATGAATTAGGTACATAGGATATACATTTGCTTATTAAATATATCTACTTCTACCTACTTCTTTTACAGACATTTTAAGAAAAACATCATTGCAATCACTCAGAGACACATTCAATGTTTTCATCCACTTAGAACCCTATTCATCTTCAAAGATCAATAAAATGTTATCGAGGAATGAGGCTGGTGCCGTTATATTTGCTTGATGCCTAGCCCAGCCCAAATACCATAACAACGTCATTCCATGGCAACAACACCCAACTGTTTGATTTCCAACTAGGCAGCTACAACAATAGCCCAAAATGGCATCCAAGGGATTGGGGCTGGATGGCTCACTATCAAACAAAATATATGAAAAAAATATTTACAGACTTTATTCACCCCCTCAAAAGATAAGGGCTAAGGGCATTTTCCAAAGGAATTTCAATATATAGTGATAAGAGCTCTGTCACTTTAAGTCCTGCACAATAGTGACAAATGTGATGCGGCATTTGATCCAACATTATTAAAATCAAAAGTTACTAGATCTCTTTTTAGAAGTTGTATTAAATCTTCTGACTGTTGAACAGTAAAATAAGATGAGGTATTTGTGTTCTCAGGTAATAAATGCCACTCATTAGCAAATAAATATATCTCGCATGTTCGGCAACTGATAGGAACATAATAATTAACTTAACAAAAGTAGGAATTCAAAAATGCCCTGATTGACTATTACACTCCTTAAAAATACAATGGCTAGAAGTATTCGGAACACATTAGTAACTAGGCAGATAATTCATTTGGTCAATTCTTCGTGCTTCAGCAGGATTATCAGCTGGTGGAGGTGGTGGTAGTGGTTCATGTGCGACAATAGGATTAGCATCTGTTGGAAGTGGAGGTGGTTTGGGCAATCCAGGTTCATTTTCCTCCAGTTCCTATCTATACCTATCTATGTGTATTCAGTACTAAGTGCTGATTAGCTTGCATCCAACAGGGATGACATGCTTGTAGATTTGCCCTCTGATCCTGTAACAATGTTTGACATTATACCTATGAAATCTTCACCTTTACTTTTTAAAGGAAATGGTAGAACTGTTACGGCCAGTGTAATAAATGTGGTTAGTATAAATAATAACTGGTAATTATTAGGGTGCAGTCTCACTTGGCGTACAGTTTACGGTTGACTGATAGCCTGAGTTAGCGCCCAATACTATATTCAACAGAATGCCTATATTATGCATACAGTACACCGTTTGCAGAATGACCGCACCATTGAAATAGTAACGGATGGGCAAATCGTTGGCAGACTATATGCCAAGTGAGACTGCACCCTTACTCATTAATTATAAGGATTTGTTTCAGCATCGGAATTTACAGCAGCCAGGGCAAAGCAAGGCTAAATATATAAGTTCGAAAGCACACACTAACCGGATTGTGGGTTTTCCATGAGAAGAAAATATCAATTAATGGACTTGTTTTCTTCAAGGGTGTGGTATCGCATTGGGTAGCGCCTCCCCATAACAGAACATCCACAACCAATACACACCATTGGGTAGCTCAGTACCTACTCTGCTATGTGTACCTTCTTCTGAGCGTTGGTTTAACAATACATAACATGCAAATCAGTCCATCTGAAGGAAGCTGAAAAACATAAAATACATACATGATTAGTACTTATATTATGCTAAAATTCTTTCTGAATAAGGAACTCAACTGCTTAAAATGGTAGGTGAAGTTTACCAACTTCGATTGCAGTTTATTTTATATTTTAGCAGTATAAAAATATTTACAACTTAGGTACGTACCTCTTGTATAGATAATCATTCAGTCAATGTATTTTGTAACAGCGGTGTTAAAATTGTTACATATGCCTTCGCATTCGATTAGTGGCCACACCACAATTTAAGCACCTTGACATCGTAAGCGTCAGAATCCAAATAACAAACAAACAAGTACAATATACACAGTAAACGAAAGTCCGATGAACGATAGCGTGGGGTCAAGTAAAAATACCCAACAGAGTAAAACGAAAGACAATAATATGTATTAAGATCAACGCAAGTGCAGTGCGGTCTGTCAGCGCAGAAATGTCAACATTACTATGACGTTTGGAATGTTCGGATACACACACTTGAAAATACTATCGATGTATAATGCGTAACGTGATAGGCAACATGACACGCGGCATGCAGCTAGAAAAATGGTGTCTGCGTTAATAGTGACTGTTGACTTTTACAGATGACGATTCTGGCAGTCGCGGGTATTTTTTATTTTAGTCTGATCTTCAGGCTTGCTCAGATACTGTTTGTCATATGCGTGTATCCAAACAGAGAGGCAGTTGTATTGCAATGCATAGAATTATGTCGAAATCAAAAACCACACAAAATCAATTAACACACATATTTTTTTGTCATTTATTGTCGCCTGTTTTAGAGAAATGTAATTGTTGCGATTTATTTTTGTTTATTTTATAAGTACTTTTCACATATTAATATTTGCTGTACATTTATGTATTCTGGAATGATTAAGGGCAGAATTAGGCCATGTCTTTTCCGAGATCTAGTCTACAAGGAGAACTGAAATAAGAAGACTGAATAGCAAAATACTAAAAACGTGGTAAACAAAGCAGATCATTATAATTATATATATCCAAGGATTAAATTATATAATTGATAATGCCTAAGCGCCCGTCGCTTAGATAATGCTACCCACGCAATTTGCTAATGAGAAACAAATTCAAAGTTCTAAGACCAACACTGAAACAACAGAGAAATATACTTCAGGTTTACTTACGTATTTGAAAGGTCTTATCTTACCAAGTAAACGGACTACCTTAGTACCTTTTATGAACAAGTTTATAGGTTCATAATCAGTCAAAAGACTTCCACTCTTGGAGACTGCTGGATAGGTCTATTTCCTAAGTATCGCCACATAAAATGGTCCTCTGCGTCTTGCGTTCAACAAGTTCTCGTGGACTTTTCTAGGTCATCGGTTCACCTTGTTGGCAGGTCGCCCGCTTTTCGGTACGCGATCGCCACTCCAAAATCTTGAATGTAATGTGGATAAATGGTTAAGATGTTATGTACAAATTAAGTATACTACATACCTAACTTATAACTCAGTTAATTTCTAACATTTGGAAACGGCCTAGCTTAATTCTGTCTGCTTGACAAGGAGGGAATTTGAAATTCAGAGAAAGGCAGAGTGACCACGCTTCCATTAATTTATACGTGGTGATAAAATTTTACATCACTGAGGAGCTCGTGGCTGAATAAAAGCAGCCGCAAAGGTCGATCTTCAAGGTTAAGCAACGCTTGCCAAGGTTGGTCTGTGGATGGGTGACCATCTTAACATATCGAGTTTCCTCCGTGCTTCGAAAAGCACGTTAAGCCGTTGGTCCCGGCTGTCGTTTGTAGATCATCACACAGTCGTTACGGATAGTCAGAGGCCAGTAAATCTGACACCAGTATTGCCAAGAAGTATCGTGTTACCCTGTTTATGGGTTGTGGAGGTCTGGTAGGCCGCTCCACGTAAAACACTGTTATTCAGCTAAATCCGGTTTGACTGGAAGCCGACCTCAATATAGTTGGGAAAAGGCTAGACAGATCATGAAGATGATGATAAAATGTTACATAACTATTAAAGTTGACACTGTGACCAAAATATCGTGCCATTTATTTATACGAAAAGCAGGTCAAGTAGTTAAAAGGAAACACGAGTTTGGAAACATCCTGTAAGTATAAACGATGTCAGTCAGGCAGCCCTTGAAACCTTTGGCAAAAAGTATCGTGTTTTGAGATCAACGGAAGGAATGACACAACTCTACCTTTTTGGAAGGTTTTCAATGCATTTTTAAATAAACTGGGTCAAGAAGATCAAAAGTTTTGTTTACACATCACATCATAGTAAAATAATGATACCGTAAATATAATTGGCTTGTGTTTAAACACCGCCCAAAAAAGTACCTATTTTACTACCAAAAAAGTTCTAAACGGTTACCAAAACGGATAAATGGTCACCAAATAATATTCGAGAAGTAGCGCTCGCCGGCCGCTGCCGCGGCACCGCTCGCTTCGCTCGCTCGGCTCGCGCGCGGTTGGTCACAATTCTAACCTAACCTAACCTATTTTATCCAGTTTGTAACCCCAAGCCTACATTTTATGGCAATCACAGTTGAGTTGGATAGAATTTGGTGACCATTGATCCATTTTTGGTGACCGTCTAAATTATACCCAATATAATTTATACTTTGTAACTAACTTAACTTAAAAAAATATGTTCGTTATTTTCAGACCAAGGTTTAAGGGAAAAACAAATGGAATAGTTACCCAGAAAATGAAATGGGAATTTTATATGAACTCTTAGACAGGTTTAGCGACTGTAAACAAAACTATTAGAAATCTTTATTATATACCTATTCACACATGATTTATAAGGTAAGTACCTGATAAACACACCTATTGAGAAGCCAACCAATAAGAGATTTAGTGTGGCGAATCCATTTTTAACGAGGATTTACTGGAGCGTTCGCTGGAATGATCGTGAAAATGTTCGCAGCAATGGTTTGCTCTTTGCTCGGCTCTGTTCGCTGTTTAGTTCGATACAATGTCGTTCGTTCGAATGCTCGCAGATCGCACGCTGGAACACTCGCTAGAATGCTCGCTAAAATGGTCCTGTCTATTTAAAAAAAAGATAATTTGCTAGAATGCTCATTACAAGTGAATACTTAATCTCCCATTAGGTTAAAACCATTTAAAATGTGCAAGGTTTTAAGTACAAAAAGCTCCATTTACACTTATTTCACAGAACACAATCAAATCACGTGTCATGAACCCTCAAGAGTGAACCATTTTCGTTTATATACCTATTATGCTTCGAGGATTCTTACAATGAAGAAAAATATTTTCACGTACGGTAAACAAAACGAGTCGAGGCGGAGACGTGACGTCTTTGATGCTTTTAGCTCGAGACCGTGTTTGATACGAAGTGGGTAGGTAATTTTTAATGGCTGCGTATTGCTAAGGGACATGTATTGTTGCCTCTTTATTTTATGAGTAGATTTTTTTGGGTACACGAGGCTTCGTTGATAGGAACGTTTTAGGGTGAATTAGTTATTAGCAATGATTATATTAAGAAGAAATATATTAAGGTTTTGTACGAATTCTATGCGAGTAGGTATCAGAAATATGAAACCATTTAATGGATTTTTACCCTCAGTATATCTGCTGTGGTAACATCAGGCATTAATTTCCACTTTTTATAAGACCCTTTTTAATAAACCACGACGCAAAGAAACTCAAAGCATGGGACATAAGATCTCTATTTGGCACGAGTAGAATAGAATAGAATACTTTTAATTATGTAAAAAGATGGATAAGGAAAATATTACATAGGGTGATACGATGGGCGGCCTTATCGCTTAAAGCGATCTTTTCAAGACAACCTTTGGATGGATTGACAGTACTGTAGGTAGTCTTAGGTGTACGATTTATACATATAAATACATAATAATAGACAAATATATACGATTATAAGTATGTAACAAATAAAAATAGATTTTTTTTTTAATAAAAAGCATAAGACCCAAGTGAAAACGATCAAAGAGAAAGGTAGTGATTTTTGACCATTGTTTTAAAAATGGACAAAGATTGAGCAAGTCTTACTGACGCGAGCAAGGCATTCCATAACCGCACCGCTTGAACTTCAAAAGATTTGTCGTAGAAGCCCATTCGCTAAGCCTGGTCTTAGGCCTGTGCCTCGAGTTTTGCGGGCAGCGGGTCGGCGGCGCGGCGGCGGCGGCGCGGCGGCGGCGGCGCGGGTTCGGGGCGGGCAACGTTGACCCACTTGACCGGCGCGCACCGCTCGTTGCCCTCCCTCGCGCCGCTACCGCGCCGCTCTTTTCGAGGGTCGGTCCATTTGATTTTACACATTAGATCCTGCCACTGCCGCGCCGCTGCCGCCCCCGCCCCGCTGTCCGCAAAACTCAAGGCAGAGGCCTTACTGTCCTTATCCCATACTACTTGGGGTTTGCACTACTCGTTTTCTTCTTCTATTCTGTTCTGTGTAGCCACGCTATAATTCACCCCCTAACTTCAACAACCTGTAATAGAATAAACGCAATACCTCCATATTAAGCTGTTCATAATGATGAGTACAATGACCCCTTAAGAGTTACACGTTACACGTTGTATAATTCTTCTTAAAATTCATTCATCTTTCCTTTATCCTTCCTCTAGTTCTAGGGTATACCTATACATCGTTCTTCATTAATATTCGAAAAGAAAAAAAAATAGAAGTAATGAGGTTCCCGAAGGAAAACAAACAATAGAAGTTACAAAGAAGTGATCATCACCACCTGCCTAGCCTTTTCCCAACTTTATTGGGGTCGGCTTCCAGTCAAACCGGATTCAGCTGAATACCAGTATTTTACAAGCGGCTGCCTACCAGACCTCCACAACCCATAAAATGGGTAACACGGTATTTCTTGGCAAGACTGGAGTCAGATTTACTGGTTTCTGACAATCCGTAACGACTGCCAAAGTTCTACAAATGACAGCCGGGACCAACAGCTTAACGTGCTTTCCGAGGCATCCATAGACCAACCTTGGCAAGCGCTGCTTAACCTTGAAGATGGACCTGTGCGGCTGTTATTCTTTAGCCACAAGCTCCTCAAGTTACAAACAAGTGATGCTTTCATAAAATACCATAAATCTAGGAACTTGTTGCTCCATTCACTACCGCCATTACAAAACTGTGATGATGAAATTTAATTTTCCATAACTGCTTCAATAATGTTAATAAATATTCAAGAGTCGACGCAACTTCGCGGTGCTTTCAATTTACTAAACCATTTATGGAAACCGCTGGAAAGCTTTGCCCGCTAATAGCCTGAAAAACTTTATGAACACATGCAGTGTAGGAAGAAGTTCTGGTATATGAAAAGAATAGTATTCTATTTTTTTGTACAGTATTTATATGCCTTGATCTGCGCGCAAAAGCTAAAATGGAAGTGGGCAGTTGGAGAAACGGAACCCTATTAGTAAGCCTCCGCTTTGCATACGTCCATCCGTCCAGCCGTCCGTCCGTCTGTCCGTCCGCCCGTCCGTCCATCTGTCTATCAAAGGGTTGTATTTCAAGAACCGTAATAGGTTCTTGAAATACAGGTCATAGGTAGATAGTTGAAATTTTCACAGAGTATGTATTTCTATTGCCGGTATAACTACAAACAATGAAAATAATTTAAATTGAAAATTAAAAAGCGCTTCAATACAAATAACTTCTTTTTTTTTGGTTTATGGTACGGACCCCTTCGTGTGAAGATCCGACTCATACTTGGCCGGTTTTATGGTATGGCGTCATGCTTAGAGCAAAAACGCTTTTTATATCTTTCTCCTCACAAACAAGGCCGGAAACACGAAATCTTCTCTTCTATACGAATGTTTCTCTTTCCACGAATTTCAGAAGGTGATGTTCAGTTACTGAGCAAAGGTAAATATTTTCTTTTGAAGAAATATTTCCATGTTTTTGAGAACATCCATTATCATGTCACAACCCAGCATAGTGACGCTGACGGACGCAAAAGTAACTTTTTAAAAGATCGATCACCGAATGGCGGTCGACAGAATGTAATGGATATCTGCTACCTACGTCTTTTATTGTGTATTTTAAATAATACACAGCTTTTTTAAATTACTTATGCAAATCTTTTGAAAATATTTCGGATTTTATACCGTGTCATGATATCATGTCATCAAAAATATCGCAAACAGACCCGCGTTGTGCCAATGCGACCATCCTTTGTCATAGAAATTATTCTACGAATAAAGCGACAGACACATATCGAATTTTGCGTTGCATACAATAGGTGTCTCTACTGCAAAGTCTACATAATGTGTTGCATACGTTGCGTACGTGGGACCAGTTTGTCTCTCGCTTTATATATTTTTGACACTTTCGGATAAAAGAGCTTTTACACATCCATTGACTCAGCTTGTTTGAACCAGCCAGGTAGGGCCAAACTCGATCGGCGGCGGCGACCTCTCGCGACCGGCCCTGGTTAAATATATGTTCCGGAGTGAGGACGCATGGGAAGCGTTCACCTCTTTCTGCGATGCAGTAATGCTAGCAAATTAGGAGGCCGAACGTGTGAGAGAGAGGGAAACCTCACGCCCCTGCCGCCGCAACAGAAGAAGAAGCCCCAGGCGTCGGGAGTCGCGGGACGATTCCCGGCTGCCGTAGGCGCAGGCCCGTGGACGGCAAGCATTGGGTGGCTCGCCGTCTGATCAGAACCACGCCCAAGTCGGCGGCGCGCTACGATCCCAGCGCGCCTCAAAGAGATGTCAGCACGGAAGACCGGGCCCGCTAGGGCAAGTGCCTGCTGGGACTGCGGAGTCTGTTCGAAAGAGGTACCGTAGCCCTGGAACGCAAAGGACACTAGGATGAACACGGATGGGTTTAAGTCAGTAAGAGTCTAACATTCCTGCTTCACTCAGAGCGGGAGGAGCCATTTGATGATTTCCCATCCTTAAAAAAAAAGGTAAGGCCAAACTAAATGCGTCTTTTTGCAAGGAAAGGGAATGCGTTGCATTTTAATATACAGTAGGTAATTTAGCAATATAATATTAAATACATTTACCTATTTGGTTTAATAAATGTCAAGCCAGGTACACGGCTGTGCAATTTATCGCAAAATGTTTTATTATCCACCGGGGGCTCCCATCCCATCCCCGTTCGCTTATCATCCCCATATTTCGTAAGGTTTATTTTTGTGAATACAAAAGAGGGATGGGATTACTTACGTTGAATCTATTTACAATCCAACCTTAGATACTCGTGTGTCCTCAGATAAATGGGGTTTTCCTTGTTTAGGTAAAATATTATTATATCTGCTTTTGAGATTGTGCAGCAAACTTGAATTTAAAGCAAAATATTCATGTTTCTTCGTTATTTATTTGGATTAAGAGTTACGTCGCAAATTCAGACCCTCTGAAGTCGTATCTCTAAGGAGTGAGTACAACTTCCTAGCACAATGGCTGGAGGACTGCAACATAAAAAGATATTACTACCCAACCTCGAGCTGATGATCGGGAACGAAAATCGACTCGTTGTGGCCCCGGAATTTCTGGGAAAATTCTCGAAAGCCTCGTTTTCCCGGGAACAAAAATATTAATCATGAATCTCGAAAATATTTAAAAATCAGATTTTTTTTCTTTGATAAAAGGCTGATAGTAATGGGATTAAAGCGCTAGTAATCGTACCTCTGACAGCAAAAAAATACAGTAGCGATCGATGAACACCGGCTTTTTTTCACCTTAGTCACAAAAAATAAGATAGGTACTGTCATAGTTCATTCGTATATCTGGATTCATCGTGCAGAATATGTGGTATAAACAGAATTAATTAATATGAATTAACGTATGTATATCTCTTAGTAGACAACAAAATAGAGAGCCTAAATAAGTCTCATTTATTAATTCGTTCCAACGATCACACATTCGGGCAAATATCAAGACATTTGTCTCAATTTGTGGCAGGACCGACTAACATTATATTAATAACACTTGGGTCAAGATCTGTTAATATTTCTTGAGCATTCATTTTGAGTCGTAATGTTGTGCCGTATGGTGCCGTAAAAAAAATAATCAATAACCACCCCATCACTTCCCGTGGGTGTTGTAAGAGGCGATTAAGGGATTAACCAGAGCATAGTGATTACAATGGCAACCGGGGGGGGTTGCACCATTTGGAGGAGGCCTATGTCCAGCAGTGGACGTCTTTCAGCTGATATGATGATGATGATGATTAATTTTGAGTATAGGCCGACACAAATAAATGAAACCATCTAGCGAGCCCATACTTCGCACTGTTGCAATTAGAAACATCGTAATATTTGCAAAATTAATTTATATTTATATTTCAACCGCTTTGTACAAAATATTTACGACTAGCGGACCCGCGCAACTTCTTCTGCGTCACATTTTAATTAATCGTAGCATGATGTTATATAGCCTATAGCCTTCCTTGTTAAATTGGCTATACAACTTAACAATATTTTTTCTTGTGTTTCGTTCCGTGAACAAAGAATGCGACTATCCTTTTTTTGGGAACAGCTCATATTAAATGTGTGTTTTATTTTTATTTTTTACTATAGATAGGCACGCGTTTGACAACTATCTCACCTGATGGTAAGCGAGGATGTGGTCGAAGATGGAGCACGCTTACCTAGAAATAACCTATTCACTCTTGACTTAAAGACTCCCAGGTTGTAGCTATCAGGAAACACAGACTCCGGCAGGGAATTCCACTTCCGTGTAAAAAATAATGTAGCACTTTGTTAATTTGTCGCGTCGTGATCTAACAATTTATTGTTAAAATTACCAAGTATTATTTGTTTGTTATTACAAATTCACAGAACAAATTACATTCAATATTACATCATGGATTAGTGTTTAATATTCAGTGTTTGGTTATAACCAATATTACGCCTCAACCCCCAATCACATTAGTAATTAATTGGTTAAACATATAATGACTTCACAGATCTTGTGGTAAATCACAAACAGGCTTTCAGGTTAATTATTAAACGAGTAAATAAATAGCCCCAGAATTAGGAACATAAAATGGTTTTATCTAAAAAAATGACGTATCAAAATACGTGACAACCAAAACCACTTTAAAACACAGTTTGCCAATTTTCTCTGATCGTAAACAGATTAATAACCAGGTTTACTTTAAAATACGTGTACCTATCAACATCATTTTGGTCCCGGTCGCAAAACAGATTACGACCCGACCCTAAAAAATTGTAAAAAAAAACCTAAAACTCCCTGCAATAAATTGCCTGCAGACTGTCGTATTCGCACCTCGTGGGCAATATTATTTTCCACGGTCAGATATTTTGCAGCTAAACTTATTACAGCGACATAACTTCATTTCGGTGCAAGCGACTAGGCAATTACCGGTTTTTGCGGTAAAAACAAGCTATATTAAAATTACTCGTGCATAAAACTGAGGAAAGTTTAAAAGGTTTCCGACATTTTGAAGCGTGCTCGTGACATTTATAAATATCCTGTAGATGTTGTGGTAGACAGTTCAGACACGGCGAGACGTCAGAGAAACTGAACATCAAAAAGATTTACAAGGACGGCTTGAAGAGATAGATTTTAAAGGATATTATATCCTGTTTAATATTTAAAGTGTATGTGGATGGCCAAATCCGAAACTTTATGGAATATTGAAAAGTACTGAAAGGAGTATCGAGCCCGATTCTGATGACAACTAAAACTGCATCATTGGATTTCTTAAAAACCGGGATTCCTAGCTAGAATCCGATCCGGGCTCAAGACTCCTTTCAGTATTTTTCGCTAATCTTCAGAGACCCGGATTTGGATCCACACACACTTTTAAAATTCACCTTTTTTTACTCTGAATTAGATGTTTGCTTCACTGAAAATTATGAAACTTAATTATTTTTAGGGTTCCATACCCGAAGGGTAACCAACGGAATCCAATTACTAAGCCTCCGCTGTCCGTCCGTCCATCCATCCGTCCGTCTGTCTGTCAGCGGGCTGTAGCTCAAGAACCGTAATAGGTAGAGAGCTGAAATTTTCACAGATTGTGTATTTCTATTGCCGCTATAACAACAAATAATAAAAATTTTAGTTTATGGTACGGAACCCTTCGTGTGCGAGTCCGACTCGCACTTGGCCGGTTTTTAAGGTTCCGAACTTCTGATTGAAAAAATGGAGCCCATATAGAAACACTCATATGTATATCTGACGGTCTGTCTGTGTGAATCTCCTGGACTGATATAGTTAAATTTAGGTGAATATGAATTTCTGCGACCCAAACACTAACTCGTAGCAAAAATAAATAAATTATGAATATGGCACTTGGCAGATTGTTTATTAAATTAAGATTTCTCTTATCTTGTTTGCCAATTTTTGTGTGTACCATATGCCAAATAAACATGTATTTTGCCTTTTCTTCTGTTTTTGTCGTTACTTCTACTTTTGCTTTTTTTTTATAAATGGCTGGAATTTCTTTGACATGATTTTATTCTATGAACGATAATAACAGTATAGCCATTATACAATTTACATTACCAATAATGAAACCGCTTTCGATTCACGCAAATTTAAACTTAGAACTTAAAATTGATGTCAAAGTTCCTCATAACTTATTTATTACAAACCATGTTACCATAGCAGATATTACATCACAGGGTTGTAAATAGTACCAACAGATAGCTCTCCCGTTTTTCCCGTGAAACTAGGACAAGACTACTAGGTCAAGGTGGAAGCGACCTAAACCTGTTATCGGGATCTAATGCAGTTCCTGCATTGGGTCAAGTACACAGTTCCACAGGTATGCAAAAGGGATATTCTAGATAGTGTATACTGTCAACCTTGCACTGTTCGTCGAAGGTAATTGAATTTAGTTGCAACATTTCGGAAAACAGTTTATTTTTAAGAATATTCCGCCAGTGATTAATGCTGTCACGAACATGTACAGCTTAGTTTTTAGCTGAAAGGGACGAGTACATGGTATACCTTTTTCGAGACACTAGCCCGTCTATTCGGAGTTTATTGATTGATTTAGACGCAAGCATGGCGTTAGTTAAACCATTTTTTGAGCCGTTCTTGTGTTAAATCAACCTGATAACTAGACGAGGTAAAAAACTTACAGAGCTAGGTGTCCTAATTCATTTAGTACATAGAATTTTGGCAAAATTATTCAGACAGTAACACCTTTTGTACATTTGATACTGCAACATTATTTATTTCAAATTAAGAATACTCTGGATATTCTATTTTAATGATAGAAAGTCATCAAATGACTCCTTCCGCTCTGGGCGTAACCGAAGGGAGTAACTGGGAGACTTTTACTGACTAAGACCCATCCGTGTTACTCCTAATGACCTTTGTGTTCCAAGGCAGCGGTGACTATTTTGAACAAATTCAACCCTGGAATCCAATGCACTACACACATATTGTATAAGAAAAGCACTCGATAAATAATAAACTTACTTTAATAAAAGCTTGAAAGCTCACAACAGATGCTTGAGTACGGAATATAATTAGTTGTGGATTTAACTAGCTTATTTTCATAATATAATTATTTTCTTTCCCCGGAGCCTGGTAATTGAACATTTTAATTTAGCTCGATCAAACTATGCTTAGTTCATCATCTGCTTGGCCTTCTAATTAATTTAATTGTTTTGGACAACAACGTAGTCCATTTTGCTAGTAAGATATCTTAAGACTAGTGTTAGTAGTACACAAACAAGAATAAAAAACAAACAACATAGTAGGTGTCTGAGGCAGTATGTGCAGAGAACGATATAGTAGGTAAGGAATAGGGAGGATAAGGGAGTAAGGACTCTCCACCACTGTTTGCAGGATGCTATTGTCACTGCCCCGCATTCTACGCATCAGTGATGCAGTCTTCTTGCAAATCACTGCATGGAAGCCATCAGTTCGGTTCTGGACAAACATATCCGATGCGCTGCAGAAACTGAGTAGTTTCCAACTATATAGGAGTCGGCTCCCAGTCAAACCGGATTTAGCTGAATACCAGTATTTTACGTGGAGCAGCTGTCTACCAGACCTCAGTAGGTACGGTAGTTCCTGGAAAAACTGGTGTCAGATTTATTGGCTTCTGACAATCGGTAACGACTGCCAAAGATCTAAACACAACGTGCTTTCCAAGACACGGTGGAAACTCGGTATGTTAAGATGGTCCATCCACAGACCAACCTTGGCACGCGTTACTCAACCTTAAAGAAGCATCCGTGCGTCTAGTATTCTTTAGCCACGAGCTCCTCAAACTATGCTTGGTTGCTAGTAAATATTAAAAATGTTTTTAAAGATGAGGTTTTCTAAAGAATAATTATATTCAGGCTTGTTTGTAAAAAAAAAACTGTAGCCATAATATGTGATTAGTTTCCCAAATAACACTTTGGTGTCAGTTACAGGCTTTTTTATGACTTTAAGCAATATAACAGGGTTATAATTATCTCAGTTATAACTAAAGGCGATAAAGAGGAGTTTACAAACAAGTTTTTGCCCCCATCGCAGCACTAAAGCTTTAATGGACGACGTAATGCTGCTTTGAGAGTTATAATGGTGCTAGTAGCAGCAAGTATACGTAATACGTTATAGCTTTAACCTTTCTGTGACACCCAAGTCTTTATAAAAGTGTTCGCCGACTCCTTTTATCACTTATTGTTGTATAGTTATTGCAATGAACTGTTTTATACCACTCAAGGTGCCATATTGACAAGTATTGCAGACATAGGCTATAAGATAAAGTTTGTCGAGGGTTTTGTAACACGAGAAACTAAAGGTGTCAAACAACTCCTCTATCTAGGTTTAACCTAATAAAGTGTTTAACTAAAGCTTATTGTGTTAGTCAGTACTCTTTTAAAGACGTTTTAAAGGTATTGGTGTCAAACAACGCAGGTGTGGGTTGTTTTTAACACTAACCTCACTTCTGTAAAGTTCGCCATTGTTTTGGTAACCTAGCAATTAATATTATTTCGAGTTATTCAACATTTGACTACAATATACAAAATTTCTTACATTATTTGAAGCGTTCCATTTATGCCACTTAATTTTACACACCACTGCTCAGGAAGCAGGAAAGAATAATAATGTTTAGAGTGAGGTACCTATTTTATTATCATAACTTTTCTTTTATATCTTTAATAAATCCTAGGCGCGTTAAAATTGAGATGAGAAACATGGTATACATTTACCGTCAAATCATAAGGGCAGTCATTTTTCACTTCACATACTTAAACACAGACATAACTCTTCCACTACGAACAGATTTAATTTTAGTAAGTTTATAGGCTTTTTTAATCTTGACGTGCGCTTTTTACCACCAGTAGTGCTCACTAACGTGATATTACAACGGTAATACCGGTTAAAGTAGTAGCTGACGATGAATAAACGCTCCTGTGCAACTTTAATATCTTTGTGACACCGTACTATAGGTTTTTTATAACTTTTACCTGTAAAACTGTGGGCCTATTTCGTGGTTATAAGTGTATTAGAGCACGCTCTAACTCAGTTGCACAGGTATGCGTTAACACTTTTATACTCAAATGGAACTGATATACGAGTCTTATATAGGTTTTTTAACGCTTTAGTGTTAGTTGGGTTAAATTCTGATTCAGGGATTCTTAATTCAAATACTGTATGCAAAATTTGAATAAATAATCTGCTAAATGGAATTTAAACTAAGAATGTGGTTATTTTTTCTATGAATTGTTTTTTTTTTGCTTTGCTTGCATCTAAACATTTAAATATGTTTAAAGAAGGCAAAACTAGATCTATGACTATCTAGGCCTATTTTTCAACTATATCTTTTTTTACTTATCACTTATTCATGCAAATAAGTAATAAGTAAAAAAATATTTCCATGTAACCGAAATCTGTAAAGAGGCATTTATAGAACCGCCAAGCAATAAGATTCCGGAAAGCATTTAAAATTTTATTTTGAAGGAATAACTTTGGCTGATTTTTATAAGATTAAAAGGAGTTTGGCAGCAAAATCTTACCTAAGATTTACGACAGATTCCATCGAATTGGAAACCGTTTCGGAGAGGCCCGCGATCATTTTTCAATAAGCTCCGGATTGCAGGCATCTGGTGTGAATTAGCTTACTATTGATGAAAAGTAAATTCAGTCGTAGGTTAGAGTTTTTTATTAAGTATTGAAAACTCCTGTTAATAAAAATAATAATAAAAAAAATAACAATTGACAGGAGCAAAACGATGATTAAAATTCGTTTAGCGCTAAAGGCTTGGTGATATTATGGTGGAAGTAGAATTAAAAGCATATACTGGATGCACAAATAAGCGATGTACTCCTAGCCATAAAATTTGAAAGTTGGCGTTGAGAAAGAATGATCAACTAAAACATGCGACAAACAGAAATTGCGAAAACTATACTATAGTAATAAGGGTGGTGTACCAACTTAATTTTGCGAAAACCTCTAATTTGGGACCCTACATTTTAACACGTTTTTATTATTTACTGCCGTCTAGATGATATTGCGACTTGAATTTGGACGCTGTTTTTCTAACAACGGGAAAAAGCTGTGCTGGGCTCTCGAAAAAGTGTCAATCTATTAGCGAATGCGATTTTTGAAATAACGAACTATAAGGGTGCCTGTCCATTACAGTGGAGCGAGGTAGCGGAGTGGAGAAACGGAGAAAATTTTAACCAATCTTGTCAGTCAAAATGTCAGTGACTCACGTGGTACGGAGATTTAATCCAATTCCTTTGTTTTAAAATTTCTCCGTTTCTGCGCTCCGCTGCCTCACTCCGCTGTAATGGAAAGGCACCCAAAGGGATTGAAAACGTGAGATTTCTGGTTAAAGACGTTTAATTCTCATAAAGAAATACATTTCACTTACATGAGAACAAATTTATATATAAAAACTAATCACTGACCTTCGACACTCCGACTTACAATAAATCTAACTTTTATTACTATACATATCATTAACTTGCATTGTACGAGTATTATACAAATAAGGTTTGTGGGGTATTCCCAAAATCTAAATTGTGCCACTACGCGAAAATACCCAGCTCGACGATAATGAGTGCGGTCCCGTTGTCATACTGCAGATAAGTTGGCCAGTAGTACAACTGTCGTTTACAACTGCTATTGTAAGTTTATTCTATTCTATATTTTTATATGGCAAGTAAAGCCGATGTCGACTATTCTGCCAATGTCTAAAGTGGATTGAGAAAGCAAGTGTATTTGGAATAATGAACGGTAGGCACGGGACTATGTTCTTCGATTAGTCGGTACAGTTGAACATCTGCTGGTTAGTAGAAACAAACACAAAAATAAAAATACATAAATATTGATATGATATTGTTAAAACATTAAAATTATATAATATACCACATGCACATAATTCTGTATGACTCATAGTTTGATGTTGTTGTGCTGGATAAAGATCATCGGCGCCACAAGCAGTTCTCGGGAGGAATATGTTAAAAGGCAAGGAAAGTTAATTGGGAGAGAAATTTAAAATTTTGGGAGCCGGCCAATTGTAAGTTTATATTTATTTATTATATTTCGACAGCGTCTGTCAATCCCATACATTTTTGTTTTAACAATCGCCTTCACCACGCTACCGCTGACATAATGTCACTGATCACTTTTCGCAATTTCAAATTCTAAAATTGCATGAAATGTCAATAAAATACATTATTCTTGAAAGGGACTAACTCCGGCAACGCTTGATTTTCGAAACTGTTACAATTTTCAATAAGTACAAACACCACAGTATCATAATACAGTAGAATTGTTCACTAAGTAATTGTTTATCAACATAAATCTTGAGGACAATAGTAGCTCACTGGAGCAAGCCTAATTCAAATAAATACGGTTCATTGACCCTGAAGGTTTGGCAAGACTATTCATTAGAGGGTGAACAATATTTTCGTACCTATTACACAGTTACTGAATAAAATACTGTGCCTATTCTTAATCTATTCCAAAAACTATCAAAAAGAAAATAAATAATTGGCTTTGTTTTTTGTTTGATACCTAGTAATTTCTGCAAACGTCTGTGTTCCCTTCCAAATTTGTGTAACCCGTCGGCTCGATCGTTTCCCATCAGGCGTTATCGAAGTCATGAGCAAGCCCATTCCTCAATAAAAAACTGACCAAGTGCGTGTTGGACTTGCGTGCAAAGAGTTCCGTACCAATTTCATTTTTGTAACATGTTATTTTAACACTAGAGACCTGTAATCTGTAGGATAAGAATTTACCCATAAACCTATTATCAGCATTTTTTTTTTATTTCAGGCTCAGGAGTTTTGGAGATAAGGGGTGGTATTTTTTAAATCATAATATGAATAAAATAACTTCTAAATCATTTAAAAATTTTAATTTTTTTTTTATTTTTTTTTTTATTTTTTTAATTATGTAATTATATAATTTATACTCTCACTTGAAGTAATTTCATTTGATGTATCATACGATACAGTTTAAAAAACTTTATTTTTTTAATTTTCTAGTTAGACCCTCCAAAGTGAACCCCCATACTCAAAATTCGCGTCCATGTTCGAGTCACAGAAATCCATGTGTGTACCAAATTCCAACAAAATCGGCGGTAATGAAGAATTTACAAATTACACCATTTCATAAAACCATTGTAGCGGCATAAAGGCCGCCACAAGAACAAGCCTACATCGCAACAAAAAGAACCGCGACGCCATCTATCCGACTAGCAGCGAACTACAACGTTGAAATCCTGCATCGCGCAAGCAAAATTTACCATGCGATTTGAACATATACATCAGCCCGAATATTAACTATCGGGCAGTAGCCCGCCAGGCACAACATCCGCCTGGTCGGAGGATCCTCCGTTTTCAATGGGGGTATGCGGGACTTTATTCTCTGTACCGCTACTTCCAAAGCATAATTATTTCTCAAAAAAATAGACAATATTTTAACACACCCCACACTCCTTAAATACGACCACCCACTTCTCAAACATCCTCTATAGAAGTATACCTAATATTTATTCAAAAAGCAAACTTCTTTCTATTTTCCTTTAAGGTGCTTGTTTGGTGGTGGTTTTTATGCCGTATTTTGACTAATTTCGATAAAGTGGAATATCCGATTGTCGCACCATTATTTCTGCGACTTAATATTGTTCCAATTACACTCGAAACAAAATAAAACTGAAAATGTTGACTTCAGCGACATTTCGCGGGAAAATGGCAATGAGCAACCCGGAACATTCACCTTAACGAGGCAGGATTACAAAATGAATTGAAAAGATCTTAGGGAATACCCACATTGGATCTAAAGTACGTTTCAATATAATTAATCAAGATTTTCCAGTATTAAATTATTTGGTAAGTTTCCAGTATGTTAGAGAATTCCACGTTATGGCATTATGGCTGTCATAAGAAAATCCCGATCAAGATCGAGTCGGACTCACGCACCGAGGGTCCGTAACATCATATAAAACGTAAAATGTTTTAATTTTTACCGGTGGGGACTATATTCGTCGGAGATATTTGACACTGCGACGTAGAATATTGTTTTAAATAGTAATTTCTATTAAGTTTTTAATAGATTTTTCTCTATGCAGACTTTGGAGATAAGAGGTCGGGGTATGGTAATATTTTTAATCTTTTCGTCAAACGTCGAAAACTGCACAGTTTTCTTTTGGCCTAAAAAAAAGAAAAGTGTTTCTGAATGAGCTAGTAGTGCTGTACTATATTATACCCCACATGCCCCATTTTCACTTCAAGTTTTAAGAACCCCTTTCAGTGTCTATTGCAAAAAAAAAAGTAAAAATATTTCTTACGTATGTGCAAAATAGTTCGGCAAACGTTACCTAAAACTATTCAAAATATCAAGTTGATAGCATTAGTAGTTCTTGAGATATCCAGCTGTGACGGACGGACAGACTGTGTCGCATAAGGGTGCCTGTCCATATGTGCGGAGCGAGGCAACGGAGCGGAGAAACGGAGAAATCTTAACCAATCATGTCAGTCAAAATGTCAGTGACTCACGTGGTGAGGAGATTTTATGCGGTTGGTTAAAATTTCTCCGTTTCTCCGTTCCGCTGCCTCGCTCCGCTGTAACGGACAGGCACCCTAAGGATTCCTTTTTACCATTTTGGTACGGAACCCAAAAAGGGACGTATCTACACAAAATAAAGTAATCGATTTCCGACCTTAAGTTGTTTTCTTAATGTCGGAAATCGGTTACTACCGGCTGTTTTATGGTTCTGAAAAGAACACGTATTTAGAGTTACATCTGGTACTTGATAAATTTTTCTTCCAATCAAGCACGGAATAGTTCCATTAGTTATCCCACTTGGCCGGTTTTTTCTTATGGCGGCAGTATTAGACTGCGAAGGTACACAACGGAACTCCTAAACCACAAACAGCGCTAATGTGTAGATTGACATAATTTCAATCCTATAGGTGCATAACTAAAGAACTTGCTTAGCTTACTATTTAATTTTAAAACACTACTTTTGAGTATCATACCTATAGATATCTTACACAGGAATTGATCCCATAGCGAGAGTTAATTATAAAAGTGTACTTATTTATGTACTGAAATGAAACTTCAAATGATTGCAGTATTTTCAATATTGATAGAGATCGGCTTATACATGAAAAAATAAACCAGAGTAGCATGATGGAAGTGCTTTAAAAAACTAGAAAAACAGAACACTATAAAAACTTTTCCAAATGCTTGAGTAATTAGAAGTCTAGATCAAACGGGAAATATCGCTTATTCCATGCATTCAGTTTTAGTCGGTTTTTCATTACTATTTGCTCATCAGAATTCAAATAATCTATATAGATGATACTACATCCAGGGCGTCTTTAAGTCAAGTGCGAATAGGTTACCTCGACCGCATCATCGCTTACCATCAGGTGAGATAGTGGTCAAACGTATGCCTATCAATAGTAAAAAAAATGGATTTGTAAACCATAACATATTACAATATTGCTGATACTTATGCGTCTTACTTTAGCAATGTTTATCATCACGCTATACTTTCAAGGAGCTGAGCAGAAAAAACCATGACAAAAATAAGATCGGCTATTAGAATTCATTGTCCACAGAAGTCACAGACCATCGGTTTAATGACTGCCATACGAATAACATGATTTGGGTTCGAATCCAAAGAATCGAGAATATTTTTGAATTATATGTATAGGTAATGATATATATATATATATATATATATATATATATATATATATATATATATCATTACCTTTTCATTTCCTTTTTTTAATTTTACTAATATTTTCAAACATTAATAATGCATTATTTTCGTATTTTTGTATATATTTTAGCATTCATCTATGTCAAAATATAATGGCCAGGGTGTTAAGGGATAATACTGACAGAACCTATTTTCTTCTTTATTCTTTTTTGTTCGCACCATAAAGCTCAAAACTTTTAGACATAAACCGGATAGGAATTATGGAAATATATATGAAATCAACTTATACGTAATGCAGAAACCCGTAATGTCATCTATTGACCCAAATAGTACTAACTACAGCATGAGAATTACATCAAAACATATTTTAAGTCTTAAAATATTTTGACAGTTCATCTTCCATTTCAGATTCCATAGATGGCGTTATACATTTGACCTCATTTTTTAATCGCCGTGTTAACATTAGAATATTCGTCAAAGGCGTGCGCTTACATTTGGTAAGCTTAACTTGACTTGCTTTAGTATTAACATAGATTTTGACCCAGGTTGAGCTAAAGCCTCCCCCGATTTTTTCCAACTATATTATATTCTACCTTCTCCGGATTCTGTGTCAGGGGATGGGGCTACTCTCTAAGCCCGAAGTCCGTAGTTTCGGGCTTAGTTGCGACGATTTAAAATTTAAATAACACAAAGATGAGTATTTACTAAAGATAATATATTTTTAATGACTTCATTATAATTTACTTTCAACTATTTTAAAATAACAGGTTTGGGCAATATATTTAACATTTTTTTATGTTAATGCAATTATGATAATGTAAAACAATGTCTGAATAGCTGGCTGGTCACAGAAAAAAAAAAAAACAAAAGAGGCCACACGACCCCACTACTTTCGGGCGCCAAACGTTGTCTCGGAACTAAATCAGTTACTTTCAAACCTAAGATAACAATGAACTATTTAACACCTCAATAATTGGTAAAAGACCCGGATTCATAGCAAAAACTCTTGATTTCTTTGTGCCACTCTATTCAGATAATAGAATATCTGAGAATTCAATTGAGAAAATAGATATTGTTTGTAGAGTTTTGTGGTTCCGAGAACTTGGTTCTACAAGTGTTTCGTAAATACTACTACTACGTTTCTGCAAATTGATGGTTGGTTTTCAAAGAGTGTTGTGGTTGTAATTTTTCCTGGTGTTAAATTAAGTTGGTATATGTTAGCTTTTTTTCGGTTCCATACAATTTCGTAGATCCGGTTTGAGAAATTATCTGCACCATATCCGAACAACTTCTGGAGACGGACGGACGAACGGATAGAAGAGGTTTAAAAATTAAAAAAGAAAATTTTAAAGAAAATTTGTTAGTTGTTTTGTTCACCACAAATCTGAGACTGAAAACAAACTTTATTGAATGTTCATGACACAACAATTTTGAAAAATTTAACAGCATTTTATATTATTATAGAAAATTGTATAAGAGTTATTAATATATTACCTACTTCCCTATACAACGTTGATACGACAGAGGGGCTTTCCTTTAAACTGCCTATACTAGGTACCATTTTCAAGCTCTGTGCCAAAAATAAATTAAATACGAGCAGTAGTTTAGTCGCAAATAATTTTTAAAGTTTTTGCACCGTTTGAACACGATGTATCTTTTCTAACAGCTGATTATCGTCTAAGCATAGGTCATGCACCTTACAACGATAAATCTACGATGCGTTGTTGCCGCTCTGACGCATGTCGAAGGACATTCACTAAAAATTGGCAATGCACTCCCATGGATTTCTTTTTGTGGGGGTACATTAAGGGTGAAGTGTATGCCTCAGAGGTAAATACAATTAGTGAGTTAAAAAATAGGATTATTTTAGCATTTCACAAATTAAAGTGCTTAGCGTCGGGCAGTGATCTAATTAGAAAAATAAATAACAATATTCTCTGTCGGTATAATTTGTGCATCAATGTGAATGGAGGACACATCGAAAATTTAAAAATTTTGTGTGTTTGTTTTTGTGCGCGTACTTCGAAACGTTACCTAACATAAAAGCCAGTGCGAGCGGAGGCCTAAGTCGCCGGCCGCCACCCCGGCCCGGCCCCCGCCGAGCACACGAGATACCGCACACCGCGCTCCGGCGCGCGCGCGACGTTGCCGCTTTGTTACCTAGCGGTATCTAAGGTCAATGTAATTTTTTTACAAAGGGTGGTTGCGTTTTATTCGGATTTGCAAGCTATTTACTCTGTTTGAAAAAAATATTTTCTCATTTATGGCGCTTTTTGTTTTTGTACCGTATCGAATAAATACTGAACACGTATAGTATACGTAGTTTAATTTAATGCCCCTCTGTCGTATCAACTCTGTATAAATATTTTGGCCATAACATAAAACCGTTTCGTTTCAATCCGTCTAACCAATATACTCTGACAAATATCCGATTGGAATTTCTGGTAAAGGGACAGTGAGGCAAACCATAAAGCCGATGGCACACGGATATTGTCGAAGCAGCAAGAAAACAATGAACGGATTGATAAAGGCCCCGACGGGGCGGTGTGCCGAAGGCTTGTAACCATAGAGATTGACTCTGACTGATTAATACGCCTACGTAGATTGACTATAGATTGAGATTCTAAAGGCCATATGCAATCTTTCAATGGGGTTTGTTTTGTAGGAAAGAGGTAGGGAATCCGTCATTTTATACCTTTACTAGTTGACCCGCGCAATTTCGTCTGCGTCACAATTTTAATTATTGCTCCGCTCATATTGGTCTTAGCGTGATAATATATAGCGTATAGTATTCCTCGATAAATGGACTATCTAACACTGAAAGAATTTTTCAAACCGGTCGAGTAGTTTTGAGATTAGCGCACTCAAGCAAACAAACAAACTCTTCAGATTTATATATTAGTATAGATTTTTTAAATAAAACTTTATGCAAGACAAAGGCACAAACACGGACCTCACGCATACTTTACCACTCATCCAGTCATCCAACAGAGGTGCGTAAAAAAAAATAAAAGAAAAAATATATTTGTAAAATAGGTACAGAACTATACATTTACAAAATTGAAATTATTGTCGTGTTGTTGTTTTTGTTTTTTAGTTTGTATTTTCAACTTGGAAAAGGAAAATACATTTACCCGGCAGTGGGACGTTATTCTCCAATTAGAGTAGAGGTAATCCGTTATTGTTGAAACCCATAGTGTATATATACCTTTTTAGGGCAAAGGTCCTTCTTCCCTGCTTTTCATGTTTCTACTTACTGCCTCCTGTGCCCAGTCCTTCAATCCTAGTACAATTAATTATTATCAATTAAATTATAAGAAAGAATTTAATTAATAATTTTAATTATTATAATTAAAATTCGAAGACATGTGACATCTACCAACCCGCACTGGGCCCGCGTGGTGAATAACGGACCACTCCCTCTCACCGAGAGGAGGCCTGTGTCCCAGCAGTGGGAACAATTATGCGCGATTATGTTGTGTTATGCTAAATTATAAGGCTAAAAATGAAATCGTATTGATAGATAAATCTGCGGCAATTTACTTAGCGAAAGATTTTAAGGTTCAGGAAACCCTTTTGCTATTAAATGTTCGTTCTTTCTGCTGTTTTAAAAAATATTTCGAATTTAAAATGTATTAATTAACGAGAATCAGCTTCCGCGAAGTTAAAATCTTCATAGTGCTCCCCTACACTCATCAAGGATCCTACATGCCAAATGTCAGCTTTCGGCGACCAGTACTTTCAGTAGATAATGCACACGTGTCACTTTTGGTCGAAATATCATTTATTTTCTATAATGTCAATAAGTTTCTAGTCAAAATGATGTCACTTCTTGTCTTGTTCTTGTCACTTCTTTCTTAAAACAGAAGTTTGTAAACCACCGCAGTATGGTGAGGTAAAGTAAAACGCAAAGCTTAGTGGTCAACAGACTTTACAGTTCCACTATTTATCACTTTGTTTTCAAGCTCGTCGTCGCGGTAATACCTGCTTCTTGCAAAAACTGATGGATCCGAGCTGCAAAACAAAACGCGCTGTAAAACTGCAACATCGTGTATACATAGTCCGAGCTGGTAAATTGTAGCGCACCGTACAACTACCGCAGAAGTCCTGTATCGTTGAAGAATAGCCTTTAAATTGTAAAATGAATTCGAACGTTTAGAAATAAATAATTAATTTCGGTTTTAAATCTTCTGATCACTTATAATAGTCAAAAATAAAATAAAACTGGGGTTTACTATTAACTAGTTCTTCGTCAATATACGATATTTGGAACGTTGTCATTTATCAATTGCTTAATAGTTTAATCGCCCAGTTTGACAAATAGAATGCCACATTAGATTCTACGAGGTTCGTCGAAAAACGTGTTTTCAAATTTTTTTTTAATTGTTGTGGCTTAAAAACAAGTAGAATTTGCTCTAAAATGTTGCTTGAAAAATAACGAGTTCAAATGACACGAGTCAAAATAATTTTCCATTTTCACAAATGCGTGTTCTGAATAAGTATACTTTTGTTTGTCTCACTGTGCAGGGTCATCGCGGTCCGGAACGCAAAGGGCCCAAGGAGGAACACGGATAGGTTTTAGTCAATAAGAGTCTGACACTCCCTTCTGCTCCGCCCAGAACGGGAGGTCTCAGTGAGCCTTAAACAAAAAGGCCATACATCAAGCCAGTCCGAACATGTGATTATTTAAACATAAAGTACACACCAAATGTTGTAAGCTATTTAAAACCCATCCGGAGAGCTCGCGGTGACCCACTAAGTGGCTCTGAGCTAGACTACGGACTATACCTACATATTAAAACATTACATTAGACCTTATGTTTACGTACTAGGATAGTTTGCACACAACTTCGGAAAATCTCGGCTGTTGGTATTTTAGGATAAGGTTATCAATCAAGTGTGGTATGTTATTGGATGACCATCCCATACTCGAGTTCGTCAAAAAATACATGAAAAAAAAACATCATCATATGACGTCCCCCAAGCGTTGCCACAACGGCCGGTCCTGCGCGTCTCGCATCCATCAGCTACCCGCGACCTTAACTAGGTCATCGGTCCACTTTGTGGGGGATAAAAAAAAATGTGGATACAATCACATCCATAAGATAATGAGGATTTACTAGAAAAGATCATCGCGTACTCGTAGTATAAATAATAAATTACTGACGTCACTACAGTAGCAGTCGCTCGCCGGTGTGTGTCTGTCTGTGTGTGTGTGGTTCCTTTTTCGTTACAAGCCTGTCACATTATTCTCAGCCACTGTTACTAAATCAACAGTGAAGAACATTAGAAAAGCAAGGCAATGAAGCAGGACGAGTCCCAGAAAAAGAAATATCTCGGATCCGATCCGATCCTGAATTTTAGTATCGGGTCGGTCTCCGCATAATGAGGACGTTATTTCAGTTATAAGATTTTCAAAGCAGTTTTATTCAGTACTTATCTTTCATTTTAGTACTTGTCCGTTTAAGGCTGACTGTCCACTGGAGGAAACGAGCGAAGAAATGTTAACCAATGGAATTGCATAAATCTCAGTGACTGACGCGGAGCGGAGATTTCATGCAATTCCATTTGTTAATATTTCTCCAGTCTTCACCTCTCCTTCAGGTTTTTATATTTTTCTTAATAGTTACGTAATTATACTTCTCTAAAATAAAACGAATTTTGTGTTAAAACCACAAGCACTATTTGTTGCTTGCTTTTAAAATTTTTTGCTTGCGCCCGAACCAGAATTCCGTCCCATTCATTTTTATTTCACTACAAAAATGTATCTGGACGCAATCAATAAATAAAATGGAACGCGTTCTGTACACACTGTTTTTATTTTCATTATGAAAGAAAAGCATTCAACGAAATGAATAATTCATCGAATGGACGTTATTGAGATTGTTTCATCATTCCGATAACATGCATAAAAGAACCCAGACTGAACTTCATCCTACTGTAACATTATTTAAGAACAGTACAATACAATATGTATGATTTAATATTAATACCGAATAAAACTAGAATCACATATGTTTCATACTGTATTAAAAAAAAAATGCAGGTGGGCAGGACATATGATTAGGAGCAACAGGGATAACTGGTCTAAGGACGTAACAGAGTGGTGCCCGAGACAATACAAAAGAAGGAAAGGGAGACAGCGTCGTAGATGGGAAGACGATATAATAAAAATAGCAGGGTATTCTTGGAAAAGACAAGCGCAGAATCGCATTCGTTGGCGAACTCTAGGGGCGGCCTATGCTGGGCAGCAAGACAATCTTTACGTACCGGTGTCAAACATGTAAATTATTGTAACTATATTATAAGAATATTGTTAAATAAAGGCTATTATTATATTATTTTATAATACCGAATATGCAGCGATGCGGAAGAATTTATCGACGCAATATTTTGAATTACTTTTAGTTTTAGTTACGAGTTGTATATTTAGGTGTTTATAAATAATTAAATGATAATGAGTTTCACAGCCAACAGTTTAAAATGTGCTTTTCGAGCTATGGAGGAATTTTGGTATATACCTCTCAAGAACCGTAAGCCCCAATTGGGGACAAATGGTATTGTCTTTTAGTATAAATAATAAATTACTGACGTCACTACAGTAGCAGTCGCTCGCCGGTGTGTGTCTGTCTGTGTGTGTGTGGTTCCTTTTTCGTTACAAGCCTGTCACATTATTCTCAGCCACTGTTACTAAATCAACAGTGAAGAACATTAGAAAAGCAAGGCAATGAAGCAGGACGAGTCCCAGAAAAAGAAATATCTCGGATCCGATCCAGCAAAGAATTGAACAGACCAACAGAGTAGGCAGAAAATAGTAGTAAAGAAGAGTAATTTCCACTTTGATACGTAGTTATAATGACATAATCGTTATTGCACGAGGCTGGCAACGCTTTGACGTCATAATCAGCCTTGTTCCCACTACTGGAACACAAGCCTCCTCCCGGTGAGAGGGAGTGGGCCGTGATCCACCACGCGGGCCCAGTGCGGGTTGGCAGATGTCACATGTCGTCGAATTTTTGGTTCTAGGACATGCCTGTTTCCTCACGATGTTTTCCTTCACCGTTTTGAGAGCAGTGGTGATCAAATAATTAACACAAAGTAAAGCGCCTGACTGGGTTCGAACCTACGACCTACAACTCGTAAGTTGCAGTCACTACCACCGGGTCACCACTGTTATTTGACGTCATTGGGCCCTAAACTTACTTTTTGCTTCATAACTGTCGTATTCTTGAGAATCTACTGTTCTGAAACAGTTTGTATAACCTTTGAAAAGCTTCTTTGTCTTTTGAAACACAAGTTATCCTATATCTAACTTAATTTGCGTCTCTCACGTTAATAAGAAACCTGATATTTTGTGTAGGTAGCATTACCAGACGGTAATTACTCCCATAACTTACGGCTACATTTACACCTTCATTTTAATCATTGTTATACCCAAAAGTGGCAAAACAAAGCCATATAATTCTTACATAGAGTACTTACACTCAGTACATGCCTTAATAATTATGATCCTAATCTTTTTATGAGAGGCTATATTGGGCTGAGTACATACTGGTGGTTTTACTACACCTTCTTTAAACATTCTCTGTGTGACCCCGGTATAATTTTGCGTGGAATAATATTTCTATGACAAGGGTCGAGTTCAGGAATGCTGTGAGCAAAATTATTTAGGAACGTCCTTGCATTAAATAATTTGTTGGCAACATTTTTGGTTTGCGTGACCCTGAATTTTAGTATCGGGTCGGTCTCCGCATAATGAGGACGTTATTTCAGTTATAAGATTTTCAAAGCAGTTTTATTCAGTACTTATCTTTCATTTTAGTACTTGTCCGTTTAAGGCTGACTGTCCACTGGAGGAAACGAGCGAAGAAATGTTAACCAATGGAATTGCATAAATCTCAGTGACTGACGCGGAGCGGAGATTTCATGCAATTCCATTTGTTAATATTTCTCCAGTCTTCACCTCTCCTTCAGGTTTTTATATTTTTCTTAATAGTTACGTAATTATACTTCTCTAAAATAAAACGAATTTTGTGTTAAAACCACAAGCACTATTTGTTGCTTGCTTTTAAAATTTTTTGCTTGCGCCCGAACCAGAATTCCGTCCCATTCATTTTTATTTCACTACAAAAATGTATCTGGACGCAATCAATAAATAAAATGGAACGCGTTCTGTACACACTGTTTTTATTTTCATTATGAAAGAAAAGCATTCAACGAAATGAATAATTCATCGAATGGACGTTATTGAGATTGTTTCATCATTCCGATAACATGCATAAAAGAACCCAGACTGAACTTCATCCTACTGTAACATTATTTAAGAACAGTACAATACAATATGTATGATTTAATATTAATACCGAATAAAACTAGAATCACATATGTTTCATACTGTATTAAAAAAAAAATGCAGGTGGGCAGGACATATGATTAGGAGCAACAGGGATAACTGGTCTAAGGACGTAACAGAGTGGTGCCCGAGACAATACAAAAGAAGGAAAGGGAGACAGCGTCGTAGATGGGAAGACGATATAATAAAAATAGCAGGGTATTCTTGGAAAAGACAAGCGCAGAATCGCATTCGTTGGCGAACTCTAGGGGCGGCCTATGCTGGGCAGCAAGACAATCTTTACGTACCGGTGTCAAACATGTAAATTATTGTAACTATATTATAAGAATATTGTTAAATAAAGGCTATTATTATATTATTTTATAATACCGAATATGCAGCGATGCGGAAGAATTTATCGACGCAATATTTTGAATTACTTTTAGTTTTAGTTACGAGTTGTATATTTAGGTGTTTATAAATAATTAAATGATAATGAGTTTCACAGCCAACAGTTTAAAATGTGCTTTTCGAGCTATGGAGGAATTTTGGTATATACCTCTCAAGAACCGTAAGCCCCAATTGGGGACAAATGGTATTGTCTTTTAGTTGCCTTGCGTGCTCAGTGTCTTACGGGTTAAAACTAACACCCATCTTAGGACCGACCTTGATAAGCGAAACTTAACCCACGAGCGCCTCTAATCGAAGCAAGAATGTTAAGATGAATTAAATCTGCGATTCTCCTTTCACTTCACCAACATTAACGTAGCATATCTTCAAATAATATTTGAGTCCCGGAAAAATATCAAACGTTGAATATTCCTTAATGATTGTGACATAGATCGGATTCCAAATAAGATTTCGGAATATCCGAATTGATTTTATTTTCACGAGCATCTTTTCGAACGCTGAAAATTTTATGTACAATCAACAAATCTATTTGGTATGCAGGCAGCTAACTTGCAACTACTTTTAAACAGTGTTGTGAGTGTGCTGAAACTAAAGAATTATTGTCCACCACGCTCATAAGTATGGCATTAGCTTTAAAAGTTTTAATGCATACATTAGAAATAAATATTGGCAGTGCAGTGGAAAAAATAATATGTTTTCCTGTCAAACAGCTTTGCTAACTGTACCTATAAAGGCAGAAATAATAAGGCCGGAGCCACAAAGCTTGGTCCAAAGCCCAAAAAAAACCAGAAACATAAGACGAGTCTATGTTTGGAGGAGACCTATGTCTTTTGGCTGAAATAGTGATGATTCTGAAACAAAGTTTAAATTAAGTTCTTACCGTATTCTATAAGCTCAAACCGTGCTCTTTTTAACCGACTTCCAAAAAAGGAGGAGGTTCTCAATTCGGTTGTATTTTTTTTTCTTTTTTTTATGTTTGTTACCTCATCACTCCGTCATTTATGAACCGATTTGAAAAATTCTTGTTTAATCGGAAAGGGTATACTTTTCAATTGGTTCCATTGTCATCAAGTCAGAATCTGATCATGAAATCCCATGAAAATCGAGGGCAATCCTCAAATTTTATAGGCACATACAATGTTTTTCATTAACTTTCTAACGCAATTCAGATATTTGTGCCTGGTAATCATCATCTCATGTTGCTGTGTTGATGATGGAAGGTATAAATTAGGGTCTGATGATGAGATACCATGAAATATGTTTGTTCAGCGATATTTTCGCTAATTGTCAGCCGATTTGGATGATGCTTCTTTCGTTTAGATGAGTATTTTTAATTTGGTGAAGATCTGACGAAGAACGAGGTAGGCAACGGACGGAACTCTTCAATAAATGATAGCAAATGGATCAGGATTGCTGAAATTGCATGTTTTTTTTTAGTGTTTACACCAGTTCTTAACATAACATTGCGCCGGTACGCTGTTAATGGGTACGCAGGTACCTCTAAAAAGTGAAAAATAAAAAACGTTTTTACAAAAAATACAACCGACTTCCAAAAAAAAACACTACAAGGATTAACTTCGGAAGAAAGAAAAGAACTTTAATTTCGGAAGTCGGTGTCAAAAAACGAAAAAGTAACCTACGCATTCTTTATCTTATTGATAGTTACTTGGAGACTGAAATTATACCCGGTTACAAGAAGCCAGTTTTTAAAGCAAGAGAGAATATAGAAAGCTTGTGCTCGTAAAAAAAGAATTTAAACATCGTGTCCCGGAGCGTCAGTTTGACAATTTAACAGTAAAGCGAGAAACACACTGGTCCTACGTACGCAACATACGCAACACTTTTGTATCGTATCGTATGTTGCGTTGCATACGATAAGTGTGTTTCTACTGCATAGTTTTTCATATAAAATCAAGAGTCCAGAAATCATAATTCGTTGCATACGTTGCGTACGTGGGACCAGTTTGTCTCTTGCTTAAATCATGCGTAGTTTCGCACGCAACATAGCTCTGAGTACCACACGGAGCTCCTATATGTGTATCTTCAGCCTTACTCTTGAGACTTTTGACGTTGAAAGGCAAACATGTGTTTGCCTTTCAAAGTAATGTCGTCGGAGTTTCAAAAATAGTTTGTGTCAGATATACCGCTAACTCGACAACATTCCTTTGTTTTACTATCACTCACGCGGTGTGTTATGGGTACATAAACGTAACGTAAACATAATGTTATTGTGGGTGTGTGCCCTGTGTCTTTTGTTGGCTTAGATGAGGCTATATAACGTTATTTACTACTTCAAAAATAGGTATTAATGCGACTAGACTCTTGAAATTTTGCAAGGATATCGCAGCAAATGGAAGACAGAATCGATCGACCCGATTTTTATACGAAAATATCGACTTTAAAAATTAGGTGCAAGTACGTGATTGATTTTTGATAATTCATTCAGCCAATCTGATTAAACACTATATGTCACATGAAAATTAAAATACATTCTAGAAACCTGGCTTTTTTTTCTAAATGGGAATGGGAAATCATCAAATCAGTCGTTCCACTCTGGGCGGAGCGGAAGAGAATGTCAGACTCTCACTGACTAAAACCCATCCATGTTTTTTTTTTTTTTTTTTAAGGATGGGAAATCATCAAATGACTCCTCCCGCTTTGGGTGAAGCAGAAGGGAGTGTCAGACTCTTACTGACTAAAACCCATCCGCGTTTCTCCCAGTGCCCTTTGCGTTCCAGGGTACGGTGCCTCTTTCGAACGAAGTCCGCAGCCCCAGCAGGCACTGGCCCTAGCGGGCCCCGTCTTTTACGCTGACAGCTCTTTGAGGCACGCGTGAAACACAGCGCGCCGTCCACCCGGGCCTGGTTCTGATCAGACGGCGAGCCAGCCAATGCTCGCCGTCCGCAGGCTCGCGCTTATGGTGGCCGAAAATCGCCCTGCGACTCCCGACGCCCGGGGCGTCTTCTTCTGTTGCGGCGGCTGGGGCGTGAGGTTTCCCTTTCTCTCACACGTTCGGCTTCCTCCTTTGCTAGCATTACTGCTTCGCAGAAGGAGGTGACCGCTTCCCATGTCTCCTCGCTTCGGACCATAGCCTGAACCAGGGCCGGACGCGAGAGTTCGCCGCCGCCGATCGCCTCGGCGAGGACACGGCGGTGCTCCGCCCAAGCAGGGCAGACCTCAACCGTATGCTCCACAGTGTCCTCCGGGCGATCCTCGCAGTGTTGACACCCGGGTGTATCCTCCCGCCGTATTCGAAACAGGTACCTCCCGAAACAACCGTGTCCGGTGAGTACCTGCGTCAAGCGGAAAGTAAGGACGCCGTGGCGCCGCTCTAGCCACTCCTCAAAGAGGGGACTTATCGCCGCAATTGTGGCGTGACCAGCGCTGGGTTGGGACAGTCTTTGTCTCCATACTGCCATGAGATCCTGCCGGAGCTCCGCCCGCCGTACTGCGATTTGCCGTGGCAGAGGAGTCTCGCCCCGGCGTAGCACTTCCAGGCACCATTCGTAAATGAGTGCGAGGGCTCTCGCCTCTAGATCCCATGGCGGCAGTCCGGCAAGGAGGTTCGCCGCCTCGCCAGAGACCGTGCGGTATCCCCGGGCAAGCCGGATGGCCATCACCCTCTGGGACGAGTTGAGGTAACGGGCAGGTCGCTTCCTCAAAGTAGGCGCCCACACCGGCGCCCCATAAAGGGCCATGGACCGCACGATCCCCGCGTAAAACCTCCGGCAGGAGGCGTTTGGACCCCCTAGATTGGGCAAAAGCCGCTTGAAGGCAGCCCCGGCTCGCTCCAGTCTAGGAGCCAAACGTCGGAAATGCTCAACAAAGTTCCACCGGCTGTCAATAACGAGACCCAAGTAAGTCATCGTCGATCCGACGCTGATTTGAACCCCTCCTACCGTTATTTGGGATCCCGACGGTGGTCTGTTCCGAGATCCATGAAAGCACATGGCTTCGGACTTGTGTAGGGCCACCTCGAGACCCAACTGCCGGATCCTCTCAACGACTATCGCAACCCCGCGTGTCATAGCGTCAGCCGCCGCTTGGTGCGATCCCCCTTGCGCCAGTACCAGCGTGTCGTCGGCATAGCACACAACGCTGACGCCACTAGGGAGGTCGGCGCGCAGCACCCAGTCGTAGCCGATGTCTCACAGAAGCGGCCCCAGAACGGAACCCTGTGGAACACCGCACGACATCTCTCGCCGGTTCCACTCTCCCAGGTGACCGGGGTAGATGACGGCTCTGTCCGTCAAGTAATCCTCGACTACGCGACGGAGGTAGGTCGGCACCCGGTGATACCGAAGTGCCTCCCTGATGCAACTCCAGGGCAGGGTGTTGAAGGCATTTGCGATGTCTAGAGACACCGCCAAGACGACCCCGCTCCGGAAAACCGCGTCCCCCGTCGAGAGGGCTCTCACGCGCATGATGGCGTCCACCGTAGAGCGTCCCGTGCGGAAACCGAACTGGTTCTCCGCCAGATCCGGCCCCACCCTCCCTAGGTGCTCGACAAGGCGGTTTGCAATTACTCTTTCAAAGAGCTTGCCCACCTCATCGAGCAGCACAATGGGCCGGTATGCGGACGGAGAGTCCGCAGGGCGCCCCGGCTTCTTAATGAGGACCAGTTTCCCCGTCTTCCAACGAAGTGGGAACTGGCCCCTCTCCAAGCATGCGCTTAGGAACCCTCTTAGTCGAGGCCCGAGAGCCTCCAAGGCCAGGACCCAGGCTTTTCCAGGTAAGCCGTCGGGTCCTGGGGCGGTATTTTTGGCCTTCAGCCTATTAACCGCCACTCTCAGGTCTACCTCAGTCACCTCAGAAGCATCGTCATCGTCGGCACCGGTGTAGTCCGTATCAGGCGCCGCAGGTGGCAGAGCCATAAGCGGGGGAGTATGCTCCCCGCGCGAGGGGAACAGAGCGCTTACCACGTCCTCCACCAGCTGGGGCCGTAGACTCTGCGTTAACGGGGGGGCCCAGGTGCGAAGCTTATTCCGCACCATTTTGTAGGGTCTTCCCCACGGGTCCCCGTTCAGAGACTCCAGCATCTCCTTGACAGCCAGATCCTTGGCCTGCAGGATCTCAGCTCGGAGGGCGGCCTTCGCCACTCTGTACCCCTCGTACAGCTCCGCTTCTCTGATCTGCGCATCCGGAGGGCGGATGCGAAGCCTGCGGTGCCTGGTGTACCGGCGCCGTGCGGCAACGCAAGCCTGACGCAGCGTCGCCAGCTCTTGCGACCACCAGTACACCTGGCGGCGGGCGCGTCCTGGCTTAACCCGGGGCATTGCCACGTCACAAATATCGGACATGGCCTCCCGGAACCACTCCGCTTCGTCGTTCCCAACCATCCATGTTACTCCTAATCCCTTGCGTTCCAGGGCCGCGGTGACTCTTTTGAACTAATTCTGCAACCCTGGCAGGGACTGGCCCTAACGAGCCCCAACTTGCCCCCAAACTCACTAATCAAAGTAATTTATTTATTTAAATGAACTAACTGTACATTTGTAAGTCAAGAAACGGTTTTATTTTCACCATTTAAACAACTTTATTCATTACCATTTTTACACGTTTCCTTCGTCCCGCGTCGCGTTCTTTATGGAAAGTTGCAAATTAACGAGCATCTGATTGTCTTCTGATTTAATTATGTAAATAGCCTCTTCTTCTAAAACCTTTATTTTCGAGGTGATTGCTTTTTCAGTATAAAATATCCGTTTAACCATAATTGCTTTGAGGTCAGGTTTGATAGCCCCGGGCTATAGGGCTGTAGTCGATTTAACACTTGATGTAAAGCTGTGGTTAATCGACAAAATGAGGTCATGGAATCAAATTGTACGTGTTATTTTAATTTGCTGTCGTTTTAGCTGACTTTGAAACTTTAAAAAATGTGTTCAAATCAAAACCATAATAATGTGTCAAGAACATTGGAAGCGTCTAACAGGGCCTCTGCGAGTTGGTTTCAGACCCCTTACATTTTCCGAATCTGGGATCCCAAGGTCCTTAGAAATGGTCAATATGCTAAGGAATATAAGTAATACATTACTAAAGAGATACTAATTTTAATTCACTGAATACAACGAAAAAAACGAAGAAAGACTAAGGTCTTCAATCAGTGCGTCCTGCCTGTTATGACTTATGGAGCCGAAACGTGGACACTCACGGTACGGCTGGTCCATAAATTCAAGGTCACTCAGCGAGCTATAAGAACGGGCTATATTTGGGGTCTCTTTGAGAGATCGAATCCGTAACGAAGTGATCCAACAGAGAACCAAAGTTGTGGACATAGCTCACAGAATAAGCAAGCTGAAGTGGCAATAGGCCGGCCATATTAGTAAACAGCTTGAGACATCTAAGCACTTTATTGAAAAAAATAATTGCTGTATCGATGAATCCTAGTTTTTGTAATGTAAGTGTATGGAGCAAGTATTTGTCTAAAGTAAAATCATAATAATCCTGCCAGAGTTCCGTACTTTTTTCGAAAGATTTACCGCGGCCCTGGAGCGTAAAAGGCATTTGGAAACATTGGAACGTAAAAGGCATTTGGAAACATATGGTTGGATTTTAGTCAGTAAGAGTCTGACACTGCCTTCCTATCTGCCCAGAGTGGCAACAGTTGTTTGATGATTTCCCATACAAAAAAAAGTAAATAGACAAAGAAAATAATTCCATTACCAGTGTCTTTTCGACTAAAATACAAATTCCTCAAAGACACATTTTGTAGTATTGCAGTAGCTTTCAGATACGGTAAAAGTTTCGACTAAGCTTGTTCTAGGAACTCTTCCGTCAAAGCTCGACTTATAATACTCTGATTCTACTCAAGACTCGGTACTCAACTGACTTTGTGAAGACTTTACGAGGAAATTCTGTTCTATATGACTTTAAATGGGCTTCTTGACCAAACGAAATGGATGAAAATTGAAAAGTTATCAACAAAATACTAAATATTATGGAGTTTGGTTTGTTGCACAGTTGATGGCGAAAGGCTAGGTTGGGTATTTGATGGAATTTGGACGTAAATTATTATCTATTAATAAATACACAAATGCTGAACTTTGAGGATATTAGGTGGAGGTATGGTGGAGGTGCTAGGTTTTTGTAATACATCAAAAAACCGGCTAAGGGCGAGTCGGAGTCGCACTCGAAGGGTTCCGTACCATAAACCATAGTGTTTATTATAATATGTTGTTATAGCGACAATAGAAATACACACTCTGTGAAAATTTCAACTGTCTACCTATTACGGTTCTTGAGATACAGCCCACTGACAGACAAACGGACGGGCGGATGGACGGACGGGCAGCGGAGGCTTAGTAATTAGGGTTCCGTTGGTTACCCTTTGGGTACGGAACCCGAAAAAAGCATATCAGTAAACATACTTAATTTGCTTTGACTAAATTACAAATTTGATAACACTTCATCATGCCAAAGCGCCTATAAATATTTATAATATTTTAAAATATTAGTATATAAATATTTCTTATAAATTCGTGTGCCTGTTGAAATCTAACCAGAACCATTTTTGTGCCTTTATCCTATAAAATCTCTTCAGTAGGCAAATTTGTCAGAGCCTAGATACTGGTTTTTTTCTACACTTGAAAATTTTTTCCTGTCAATACCTACAAAAAATTCGTTTTATGTTCGGACCGTAAACAGACGACAGATAATAATATCCATTATTTGTGAACCCTCAAAATAAAATATGGCTGGTGTCAAAAAAGCAGTTTAATATTAATTAGAACAAGGTCCCTTTCGCTTCGCGCCTGAAATAAAGTTGTTTTGTTTTTCACTCAAATTCATAATAAAAGGAAAACATTCTTGTTTTAGTTTTGTTAGGTTTCAATTAAGTGTTTGGGGTGGCACGTGTACTAAGCTATCACGTACCAGTTTCAAAACCTATTAACTTAGAACGAACTGATATTTCTTTTATAATATCTATTAAGCTCTTATACAAGACCAAAAATAAACGTAAATTAAATTGATAGTTGCCAAAATTGTGTTTGTGTCAAAACAAGGACATCGAAATCATTTTATTAAACAAATTCTCGTATTGAAAACTAAATTATTAAAATGTTTGTTTACACAGTTGCAATATTATTACACAAAACGTAAGCAAATATGAAACAAACCCAATAATAAAACGTAATTACGTATAACATTCTAAAGACAATGCACTCTTTGTTAGACTATAAACATGACTGGTGATAGCTGATGACAACTGGGGCTGAGTGATATGCGTGTCAGAAACTTAAAAAAAAAACAAACGTGACATTGGCTAAATATACAAACCGTGCGAAGCCAAAGAAAATAAAAACTTAAAAAAAGAATAAACGTCACCTTGACATTCTAAATAAAATAGCTTTCACTTCAAAAAAGGAACACAACATTTGGCGGTAATAAAAATGAATATAAATGTACTTGTAAAAACGATAAAAAAAAAACAATTGAAAAGAGTCCACGTAGCATGATTCACAATCATAAGGTCCTTACGTCCGGCACGCAAGTGGAGTAACGTGTCAAGATATGTTAATGAAATCGTTGCTTCGTGAGGGACGCCTGTTGAAAGCCTAAAAGCCGGATTAAGTGTTATGTTAAGAGCTTTAACACGCTCGTTAACTGCTGAAACTGATTTTTATTACTCTCGCACTGTTACTATAGGTGGAAACAGTAGGTATGTCGAATCGGAAATTTACATACAAATTGGAGCGTTGCACGTTGTGGATATACGAGTTTCGTGATTTGATTTGACTTAATTAGAAGTTTATTGTGTTAAAACGTAGTTGAGAATTAACGTTTTGTTGCTTAGATATACACAGTATTATTTTTCCCACTTCAACTGTCCAATAACTACTAAACACTCATTAAAAAAAAATCTATGCACAATTGAATTATTTAAAAATTAAAATATTATTCATTTTCGTGACGCTTGACGTACGTAGTTAGAAGCATTCAGGAGCGAGCGTAGTCCGAGCCTTGTATTCCAAAGACAGAATGGAAGGAAACGGTGGCTTTGTTTTGATACGTAAACATTATTAACAGCGTGTTTCATAATTCTAATGCATTATTTAATTTTATTGTACCTATTATCTTAATGAAATACTTTTTATAATAAAAAAAGGAAAAATAAATATTCATCAAAATCAAGGGCTCCCTTTGGAATATGGCTAAAATAGCACCGTGTATAATTGAAAAGCAGAGGGAAAATCTCGTATGTTTGAGGAGCGTTCACAATCGCATTACAGTCGCAAACTGTCAAAAACATCTAATTTTCCTGTACTTTGACAAGTTTTTGAAGGTGGTGTGTTGTGTCTTGAATTTAAATGCTTGTTATGTACGAGAATTGGCCATGACTGCTAATTCTACTCATTATCAAGAAACGTTTGCATTCGCATCTTAGTCGCAATCTGTCAAAAATGTATGAGAACCTGGCCAAGTGCAAGTCGGACTCTCACACAAAGGGCTCCGTACCAAAAACCGTAATTATTATTTGTTGTTATAGGAGCAGCCGTAGAAATACACAATCTGTATAAATTTGAACTGTCTACCTATTACGATTCTTGAGATAGCCCTCTGACAGACGAACAGACGGATGGACGGACAGCGGAGGCTTAGTAATAGGGTTTCTTTGGTTACCCTTTGGGTTAACCCTAAAAATGAGGTTTTATAGCACTGTGATGCGAATGCGATCGTTGCTTGAAAGTTACTAGAATTGGCACTCTGATATTACGTTTCACATAAAAATTAAAAAACTAGGAATGCCATTCTAAAATGCCACTACAGCGAATGGACGTCAGTCGAAATTGTGTTAGTTAAAAACGACATGTGTCACTGTCAAAACAAGCACATGCGTTGTAGTTCTATGCTCTATTACAAGATGTTTTATTGCGTATATTGCCAATTTATTGCGCTTTTTGTCATCGTGTTATTGCGTCGAAATTGAAGGCATTTGGTATCACAAAATTAATAACGGCACACAAAATACTGTAATATAAATGACCAATTAGATGACCGTTATTGTTGAATCAAAAAATTTCGAGCTTTTAAACCGAAAATCATTAATTTGCTTAGCCTTTTGCCAACTACGTATATTGGGGTCGGCTAATAATCAAACCTGGTTAAACTGAATACTAGTATTTTATGTGGAGCGGCTACCTACCAGACCCCCACAATACATTAATGAGGCAACACGGTAGTATTTGGCAAGACTGATGTCAGATTTACTGGCTTCTGAGAATCCGCAATGACTGTCAAAAATCTACAAACGACAGCCAAGAACAACGGCTTAACGTGCTTTCCGAGGCATGGAGGAAACTCGGTATGTTAAGTAGGTCACCCATCCACTTTAGCAAGCGTTGCTTAACCTTGAAGATCGACCCGTGCGGCTGTTATTCTTTAGCCGCCGAAGCTACGAGCCGAAAATGGCGTTTCTTTATCATAAATTCTTTTTTTATGATGTCACTGTCAGTCAGTGTCGAACATGATGCCATAGACAGCAATGTGTACAATATGGTTTGACCATAGATACAGAGTAGCTAATGATTTATGATTATTTTTTTCGTTTTTAGGCGTATTTCAATCTAAATATGAAATCGTGAGACTTCATTTAAAATTCGTTTAATACAGCAATAATGTTTTTGAGTGTTAAATAAATTGCTACATGGTCTTATTTCTGCCAGACGACCTTGTTACTAAAGTAAAATGTTTCTGAAACACTTTCAGTAACACTCATTTGACTGGTCACGATAAGGTTTCCAATCTTATTTAACGTGAAAGGAAATCACAAAAGTAATAATTCTATGAGAACTACTTGGGAATAACCTTATTTTATAACTAAAATATTTTTGTTAAAAAAATCAGCTTGGATGGTGAATTCCACTTCAGATTTAACCGACTGAATAAATAAAAGATTGTCATCTTCGACAGGATGACAAGAAACAGATACGCGGAAACTTCCATAAAATGTTCAAGATTGACATAACCTTTCGAACTGTCACGTGATCCGTTCGTAAATGTCAGATCCGTATTGAATTGACATTTTTATTTCCAAGCTATCGGAGATTGTCATCTCGCGGAAGAGATGTTCACAGCAGCTACGGTGTAGCACTCGCGTAGCAATTATGCGGAAATATAACCGCTACGAGATTTACTGTCGCAGTCTTTGATTATGGTTTTTTCGTTGTTTGAGAAAAATTTCATCAAATCTGCTTAGTATTTTCTTAAAAATGTTGGTGTTGGCTTAAAGCATAACCAGAATCAACTAAATACCGGTATTTTACTTAGAGCGACTACATAGCTGACCTTCCGAACCCAGTAACAGAATAAAACTATACCCTTGGCAAAACTATGCGAATAAAATCTTACTAAAAAGTAAACATGTTCGGATTCAATTTCAAATAAGTCGATTCTATAACCATATATTATATAATAAGCTTCAACAATCTATAAAACATGATTATATCGCAACACAATTTGACGAACAATACGCCAGTAACTTTATCCCCGGCCATAAAACCCGAGGTCTATGATGTGAGCTCATAACATTCCACTGCAATGGGCTGTATAAATAACTCCGCCATATCAACAAGTAAGACTGAGCGCTCTGGGATCGAATCAGCGGCAACAAGTCGGACTGATGTTTGCTCACAATATTGGAAGTAGCAATACTCGTCGCTGCGGTCTAGTGTTTGAGCTTTGAAGTTGTTTCAAGGGTAATTAAAGAACCTCAGTGGACTTCTTTTTGTTGTTTTAAAGGAAGAATTTCTCGATTTACTTTGTCTACTTCCCCCTGACATTATACATGTCTGTATTATTGCTTGTCTGAACGCTTGAACTGCTGAATGGATTTGGAAGATTAAAACAAGTAGATCGTGGTCCAGACTAAGATACAAAGAATGTTTCTGTTTTATCCGCAATCGCGAAATCCGAAATTACGTTCCAGTGGAATAATTTCCAAGTCCAAAGTGACTAGCACAAGCGAATGTAGCTTGATCAGCCTATTATATTCCAAATACTGACACAATGGTCTTCCACTCTGGGCAATCCCTCTTACAGAGAGGAAGACCCCTGTGCCCCACTTCAAAACATGAGCAGGAATAATTAATCTAAAAAAGAGCTTTGTATAAACAAGATGTCCTGGTATTCCTCTTAGCAAAACCTTTTATATTCATATATCCGTGTCTTAAAATAAAAAATAATTGATACCCCATATTTGGGAGTCCGCCAAAATAGACTGAATGAAGTCATTTAGGTTACCGTGCATTGTCATCCAAATGAAACGTTTGTGCACATAAGCATACATACTAATGTGCTTTCATTTAATTTCTGTGTACAAACTAGTAAATAAAAGTTCATGGGCCGATTGCTGGTCACCAGATGTTACATGTGTTCGAAATATTTGTTCCAACACATGCCAGTTTCCTCACGATGTTTTTTCTTCGCACTCAAATTATTATGATTGTGCACTGTTACCGTGAATGTGCGTTTTCCGTTCATCGCGATCATATTGGAACTCGTTACCAATACGAAAAAACCATATTTTTATTGCATATCGAGTTTGTTTCGAATCTGCGGCCTGTGATGTTTGTAACGGCCATCTGTTATGTAAATATTCGTGGCACGAAGTTTAATTGTTTATTCTATTTTTATTTTCTTTTTGTTGCTATTTGGCAATTTCGTAACTGTTGTCAGCATCAGTACGCCAGAATCGCGGAATTTGTTCGAAATGGTCCCGCGGCCCTGGAACGCAAAGGACATTAGAAGGTACACGGATAGGTTTTAGTCAGTAAGAGTCTGACACTCCCTTCCGAGTCGTTTGGTGATTCCCCATCCTTCAAAAAAAGGGATCAGCATTCAGCACAAAACATAACTTTATAAATTCCGATACAATATATTGACGTATAGAAGGCATCTGCTGCATGGGATTCACGCAATATCGGACAATTTCTGAGAGAAGAGCTCTCAAAGACTGACGTTCCAATATACATATGTATTTATCTGTGTGTACCTACTACATTCTGTAATTCCTTACTGGAGACACGTTTCACAGGTGGCTACTCTTCAATTGATATTGGGACCTTCGATGTGTACCGGGGTTCTGATCAAACAAATTGCATGTTTGGACTTGTAGTTTCTATAGGATTATTGGATGGATTTCTTTGTAATATTTGTTCGTGTTGGGTCTCAAAGAAAAAAGATGCTATTATTTAAATTTTACTATGGTGGTTTCTTAAGTTGTAATGGTATGGGCATGTGATGCGAAAAATGAGGAAAGGATCGTGGGGAAATGTTTGGGTATGGCCATTTACGGATGTAAGAATCGGGAAAAAGGCTGTGTAAAATTGATCATCCTTATCTAAGCTTCTAAACTAATATTATACAGAGGTAAAGTTTGTGAATATGTGAGTTTGTGAGGTTGTAGGGAGTAAAATCTGGATCTGCCGAACCGATTTTGAAAATTATTTTACAAATAGAAAGCCACGTTATGTGAGAGTGTCATAGGCTATATATTAACCGAAAAATACCGCCCAATGAAGTGGGCACAGGCCAGCAAGTGAGGTATAAAAAAACCGAACGATCAAATTCAAACTCGAGAATCAAGAATCGAACTATAATCAAATGATTAGATTTATTTTTAATAATGCCCTGTTTGTCTAAAAAAGAAGTGATGACTTATAGAGAAGTACAGAAAAACGGAATAAGAGCCAGTGAATTATGACTTATAGGCTAGAAACCGAATGAAATGGGCTGATCATGGGGATTGGCACTAAAAGAGACGCGTCGATAATTTTGTGTGTGAAGTCAACCCGTGAACACGATAAAAATCTTATAACATATTATTGTTTTCTTAGTAACAAATCACTTCACTCCACGTCATTCCGATGCTCGTCGCCAGTCAACACGGTTCGTCGCCAACTTTAACGGGGACGGCCACGCTTCCATTTTCCCTTGAGGATTGCAATCCTTGACCAGTTTGGGAAAGTGACGAGGAGTGAAGTGAAGCGTGAAGCTCAAGACCGCTTGCGATGGAGGACTACTGTGGACGCCCTCTGCCCCAGCTAGGGGTCATAGGACCTTAAGTCAAAGAATTCAAGAGTCCAAACATAGATAAAATACCTCTATTTTATTTAAGTACATTTTGGTTCGAAAATAGTCGCAAAACAATGAATTCACTAGAAATGTCGCTCTCGGAAGTTTCGACAAAGCTTAATTGACTTTGTTCTGCAGAGATTCAATGGAATTTTGCTCACAAATACAAGTTAAATAAATATAATAATAGGTGACTGTCAGTTAACATTGAAGTTTGTTTACGTTCTTCCAATAACTGGTAGAAGAAGCTATGCTTAAAATTAAAGTACAAGACTCGTTAATAACATTTATGTAATGAATTTAAGTCGGATGGCGTTACGTTCAGAAGCCTTTCACAAAGTGGACCAAAGACCAGTGCAGTGGTCTAAGGCTTTAATTACACTGTAACAAGGCTACTGTCATTTGTGTTCAATCGGATTTATTAGATCTCGCAGAGTATTAGTTACAGCGAAAGTAGGTAGTTAATCCGGATATTATACATACCTACTATCCAGTCATTATATACCACTATAATATTCAGTCAATAAGGACAAAGTGATAAATAACACAAAATTAATCAAATTTTATCTACCTATTAGTTGACCCGCGCAACTTCGTCTGCTCCGCTCCTATTGGTCTTAGTGTGATGATATCTACAGCCTTTCTCGATAAATGGGCTATCAAACACTGAAAGTATGTCTTAAATCGGACCAGTAGTTCCTGAAATTAGCCCGTTCAAGCAAGCAAACAAACAAACTCTTCAGCTATACATAATAATATAAAGTAATTATAAAACAAAATATAATAAAGTATAGATAGATAATAGATTTAATTTAATATCTTGGTAACCTAACCTAACCTAAAGACTGCGGCTCCTATTTCTGTCTGCAAGGTTTAAAATAACATAACGTGAATGGCATGACGGGAGCAAAGCTTCCCATAATAACCAATATTTGAACTTTAGGCAAATATGCATGAATATCCGATCTCTACTTATATCAGTGCAAATGGAATGTACGCTCAGCTTACGTTTTCCATTACGATAAAACTAAAAGGATTACTGCAAAATGGCTTTATTATGAACCACTAGCGGTTGCCTGCGGTTTCACTTGCATTGTCGGGATACATTGAAATAAGCCAGTACAAAAGGTTGGTATTTAAATAAGTGCTGTGAATCGTCTTGTTTCAAACACGATACTATCAATACAATCAATAATCTCACCTAGTGGAAAGCGATGATGTAGTTGACGAGGGCCCACCGTCAACTATACGCTTGTCTGGAAGTAATCTTTTCACTTTTGAACAACCCCAGACCTTAAAGGCCCCTAGGTAGTAGCTATCATGATTTGTTTTATGTATTAAAACAGGTGTCATTCTGTCAGATTTCATCCAAATTCGTTCAGTCGTCAAAAGAGGGTTTGAATATAAAAGTGAAAACAGTACTGAAAGTGTTGAGTGTTTTGGTACACTCAACACGTTCAGTACTGTTTTAACTCAAAACTTACTGCTTTTCTTAAGAGTAGATTTGGATGCGTACATTCTACTTCTGGTTATTTCCAAATCCTAGAACTAAAGAGTTCGCTGTACTAGGCATACATAATAACTGAACAAGAGTTTGTTTAGCACGCGCTGGCTAAGCCAGATTTCGCAAGATTACAGTCTGTGTAAGATTGCAACGCGGCTTGGTGACGAATCCCCGTCTCATAACTTTCAGATCCCAGTTGCATGTAAGATGTAAAGCCTTGAGATGAAAATACGCCACGAGATGTGGTTCTGTTTCAAGGACTATATCTAGATACAATTTAAAGAGTGAGTGAGTATACAATCTTATTCGTGTTAATGGTACAGCGGATATTATATTGATTAAAGTATTTTCTTGAAAATACCTATTTGGTCCGTGAGTTAGATTACCAAAAAATATTAGACTTGTTTTTTTTCTATTGTCGCGTAAACAAAAAACAACGATACGCGTGAATTGCGCGTGTTGCTTTATCTTTGTCAATTTCAATTGATTGAAAAAGGCAAAAAAAAAGTGTCCAATATTTTCTAAAAATTTATTGATGGACCAATTAGAAAAAAAAAAATTTCAAAATATACCCGATTTACTACTTTCTTCACCTCTACACTTCAACCTTAGGGGACTTTGACTATAGGTTTTGTTCAGGTTTTGTTACATTGAAGGCTGAAACGTAGGTGAGACTAGATGCTCTATATGACCGCCTTAATTATTATTACGGTGTGGGAAGGAGCTAAACAAGGCGCATAGCACTTCATGGCAGTAACTCTTTTTCTCAGCGGAGTTATGATGGGATTGTTACGTCATAGTTAAGGGATGGTTTGCGATCCTCCACAGTCAGCCGCTTTGTAGAGGCTTACCTACTTTACTATACAGTAAAAAAGTCTGTACAAAAAAGAATTCAATCAAAGTACAAAAATACCGTTAATATCAAATCAATTAGTAATTAATGTAAAACAAAAGCTTACCGGATTTCAGTTAAACCGGTTAATTCATTGTATAACTCATTGGAATGGTAAATTATTTGATAGTTATAAAGTCTTTGTTTGCAAACTAAAGGCAGAGTCACACCGAATGTATTTAACGTTTTAGTAGAGTTATGCCCGTTTTCACCAACATCCCCTATACTACCACCTAAGTATGGGGCCCTTTACTTAACAGTACCCCTAAACTAGTATATATAAATAAACACAAGGAAACATTGTCATATCGCCAACTAAAAAAAAATACCATGCGCATAGTTTTTTGTTATTTTCTTTTATGGGCTACATTACGTAGTATAAAAAAAATGTGATTAGTTAATATGTACTCACCTATTATCAGGAAATTCTAAAGCGTGTTCAATATTTTCCAATAAATACAACACTGAAAATTTACGTAACCTATATCTCCGAAAAGTCAGTTTCATCAAAAAATTCAAAGTAATTTGATCGTTTTCGATATATTTTGGTCTACGGCTATTATTTGCGTCGAAACAGTTTCAATATATTAAAAAAAATCATATAAATCACTATCCATCTTCGTTGTTTAAACGATCACATACGTAGGTGCCGGTTTATGGGGCAAAATTTCGACCACCTAAATTTAGCAGACCTTTTAACGTTTAGTTGACCCCTAAACGTTGGTGAAACAGAAACCATCCTCTAACAGCCCCCTAAATATGCTTAGGGGATCCCGTAAACTTAGGGGATGTTGGTGAAAACGGGCACTAGTGTGCAGTAATGTAACGCTTATAGAGGTATATGTGGAACGAATCTCGTGCCCAGTAAATGGAGCGTGGCTTAAGCGCCATTTACACGATGCGAGTTTCTAACCTCAAACATACGATTCTCGAAAGTAAGAAAATAAATGTTGTCATGTAAACGTCATATACGATATCGTACGTGGATGGGCGATACTTGCCTCGCCTTTGAATACTGGATTCCTCCGTGTAAACAAAATCGAAAGCAAGAAATCGTACTTCAAGTTCAGGTAGTCGTAATCATGAGTGCAGTGCGCGAGGGTGTTTTAATTATCTCTGCTCTTCTAAGACAAGAATTATTTAAACAAAAACGGAAAAAGAGATGTTGGGTGTAAAAAATGGATAGAAAGAAGAAACAATTTTGGAGCATCTGATACTTTGTTACTTGAATTACAAGGAAGATGAGGAGACATTTAAAAATATGTTTCGTGTTTTAAAATCACAGTGTTGCAGCCATTACACGGTACACGGTGGATATCCCACCCATACGCACAAAACGTTTTGGTAACACATCCATAATGCGTACAGGTAAGGAGTGTCTTTAAGTCAAGAGTGAATAGGTTATTTCTAGGCAAACGTGCTCCATCTTCGACCACATCGTCGCATACCATCAGGTGAGATAGTGGTCAAACGCGTGCTTATCTATAGTAAAAAAAAAATCTGCAGTCAATTTTTAACAGTTTTGGTAGAGTTAACAGCAAAAGTAAAACTCCCAATCCTCCATACTCTCTTTTATACCTGCAATAACTATTTTTAAATTTCCTACTTCCTACTATTACTTAATTAATTCTACTAATATGTATTATGAATGCGAAAGTTTGTGAGGGTGGATGGAAGTTTTACTCTTTCTCGTCAGAACGCCTGAAGGTCCTTTCATGAAATTTTGGCACAATAGTAGATTATAGTCTGGAATAACACATAGACTACCTATATGTATCCCAGGAGTATGTTCCCTAGGGATCACGCGGGCGAAGCCGCTGGCAGAAGCTAGTGATATTTCAATTGAGTGATACTTGAAAGCATAAATAAATATGGCGGTAAAAGGAATGTACTTTACTACAACTAGCATCATTTTCATAGGAGAACCTTAAAAAAAACTTTAGCGAAAGGTTTCAAAAGGTAAATTTTTTACTTTTTAGTACATAAATAATAAATCACGAAACATCCAGATTACCAATCCATTTAGCTGGGTTTCAAGGTGTAAAACAATAAACCTAACAGCCCTGTACTATGATCTCGAAAGGCGAGTCTCGCATGCAAATCGGTTTCAACCGATTTGTACTATACTCGCATGAACTTGAAAAAATGTCATACGAGATCGTGTTTAGACGAGTTTTTTTTTTATAATTCATGGGTTTGCTCTACAAGTTAAAAATCGTAGGCAAATATCGCATTGCAATTTCTGTCATCGTGTAAACAGAACTCTAGGCGATAATCGCCTTACGATTATCGTATGACATACTCGCATCCGATTTTTTGTTTTTTGGTCAATGTAAACGTGCGATAATCGCCTCAAGATTATCGCATGCGAGACTTGTATACGAGTTTTCGCCCCAAAACATTCGAGAAACTCGCATCGTGTAAATAGCGCTTTAGCCTTAACATCAGCAACAATATAAAACTTACTTAGCTGTCTATTTATATAGGGCATTGTACTTTTTCTAATATCCTTTCGTAGGATACCAAACATGGAACCATCATTATATGAAAGATGTTGATTCAGAACGACTTTATTTCAATATTTCTATTTTTTAATGAGATCGCAGTAATCTAACTTGAAACAGTATTTTGCGAGGATATACAGCGGACTCTTTTCAGCTGCATGTGCACACATCCGTTCAGTAAATGAAGAAATCCCAGTGGTAGATATCCTACTAGTATATTGCCTCGCTACCTCGCTCATCTTTAGTAGAAAAGCTCTTTTTTATGGGCTTCTCTTGACTCTAGTCTAGGTCAAAGGTGACAGAGACAAAGTCGACAATGGAGTGAGCTTACCCAGAAGAAGCATGGTCACTCTGAAAAGATTAGGGTTGAATAGAAATCTGTTCGAAAGAGGTACCGTAGCCTGGAACACAAAGGGCACTAGGAGGAACACTAGGAGGAGGATGGGTTTTAGTCAGTAAGAGTCTGATGCTCCCTCCTGCTACACCCAAAGCGGGAGGAGTCATTTGATGATTTCCCATCCTTAAAAAAAAGGGTTGAATGTGTTCGGAAACTAAGAAGCAGATAGACAGTTACACTGTTTTGCTGTGCGCTTTACAAAAGACGTTTGGAAACGTTTAGTGCGAATTGGTGAAATAGCAACAAGGTATTTTGATGTCCGATGGTATAAGGGGCCGGTGGGATGAGGTCATGGTATTGCACTCCTAATTTAGACGTGACAAGGTCCGCTATTGCCATGCTAAAGTAAAACGAAATAACTATACAGAAACGAAAAACCTATTGGCTGAAGCTACGTTAGTATTATATTATCTGTGGTTGAAATGATTTTCTAACTAACGCTTATTTCTGTTAATACTCAACTGAATTCACAGTAGTATGTACAATTCATTATTCCGAACAAATTTCCTAAGAATTCCATTCAAAGAGCATTTTGCTGAGAACGGAATGTTAGAATGTTCAGCTTTGAAAGGCTTTAAGAAATATGTTTGGACTTTTAGGAATTTTTAGAGCTTTGATTGAAGTATCTTTTTGAATAAACTGTGTTTAGTTAAGATGTTATTTAAGTAGAAATATCGTATTGTTGGCTCATATAAACACATCTCAGGATTTATTTATATGTGTCCTAATTTTAGTCTCACTGCCACCATCGAAACTAAAATTAGAACAGGCTCATGCGCTGGCGTTGACAGACATCAACGTAACTGAAAACTGAAAATAAACTTCTTTAATATCGATTTTAGCAAACTAACATTCCAATAGCAACTTTAAGACTTCAATACCAATAATTCCGGATAATAAAAAAGTTCGTTACATTAGCAATGTGTTCAGAAAAGGAACTCATTTTCAGTTTACACCCAAAAGCGAACAAAAACTTTTTTACATCTTACAAGAAAACATCTAGGACCAAGGCAAGGTCGTTTGAACAATGTAAACTGGGTCACCATAGCTGTGCCCGTATAAACGTAGCTCCAGTGTAATCAACGGTTTCTTTGAAAATTATAGGCGTAGGCCACAGGCTGGGAGGCTGATTGTTTAGTCGGCACCACAGTGTAACTACAAGCAGTTGGTCATTGGGCGTTTTAACAAAATTTGCACTATGAATTGTTAATTACACCGTGGTGGAAGTTGAAAATTAGAGGCGAGTTTTCAATCGATCGAGGTTTCCAGGTTCCTTCTGTACAGTTTTTAGTGTAGGATCCAGGAATTCTTAGATAATCGGTAGAGTCTTGTAAGACATCTTGTCTAGTCTTGTCTTGTTTGTTTTGTCTTGTTTGTGTTGTCTTGTCTTGTTTGTCTTGTCTTGTTTATCTTGTCTTGTTTGTCTTGTCTTGTTTGTCTTGTCTTGTTTGTCTTGTCTTGTTTGTCTTGTCTTGTTTGTCTTGCCTTGTTTGTCTTGTCTTGTTTGTCTTGTCTTGTCTTGTTTGTCTAGTCTTGTTTAATATCTTGTCATGTCTTTGTCTTGTTGTCTTGGTAAATATTGTTATGTCCCAATATTTAATAAGAGCTTTTCAATGCCCAAACTTTTACTTTTTCCAATCAAAGAGACGATTTACACTCTAAAAAAATAGCTGTTACGCACAATTTTTGTTTGCATACTCGACAAAACGTAGGATTGTTATTTAATATTGTATGGTCATCATTTTAGTATTGTATGGCAAAATCAAACTGTAACGCCAACTTTTTAATATTTCTTTGCCCAGCTTTCCAATCCACTTCTTATTATGTTGTCCCAATACAACATAATAAGAAGTGGATTGGAAAAGTGGATGGAGTAACGGTTAGTTCATATATGCATGTACCTACATACCCAGTAGGTATGCAATACGTGGCAATACTGTCGTGTGTTTCTAGTTTCATGCAAATTAAATGATCACATGAAAGGGCATCACTTACTCAATGATGGAACTTGATCGAAGCAATTTACAAGTTAAGCGACTAGCTACCTTGTACCTACTAGCTCCTATTAAGATACCTGCAAATTAATAGTAGAAATACTGCCTTATTAAAACTCCTTACACAAAAGGATTTTTCAAAATTAAATCAAAGTTGATTATCAAAATACCTGAGTGAAATAAATTCCAGTGAAACTAATAATACAATATTACATTCCCTTATTTCAAATAATTTTAATTATTATAGGGTTAAATGAAATTCAATTTGGAATCTGTATAGGTTGGATTTTATATCACTTTAAAAACACAATTTAATTACATTGGAAATGTTAATTAAAATCTGTGGGTAGTTTAAAATGAAGTTTCATATTGACGAGCGAAGAGCATGCACTTTATTAAATTCATATTTAATTTATTAAATGTATGCCTACAGGTGGAACATTAATTATACTGACTCAAATATTTAGCGATTCATCGTCCAACGTGCTTTAATTAATTACATTGAATCTTATTTACGTGCTGCAATATTTGTTGTACAACAAATAATTATAAATGTAATAATTCAAATTCATAAAATGTTAGCAGTGTTGTTTTTCTAATTTAAGACAAACACCTAACTGGTAGTTGCAACCATTATCAACTGTCTCCGTGGTCGAGTGGTTTTGGCATTGCCTTGGGACCCGGTGGTCGTGGGTTCGATTCCCACGAGAAGCATACTTTGTAAAGTGGTTTCCAGTTTAGCTAGGACATTACAGACTTGAATCACCTAATTGTCTGATAAAAAAATGCTTCCGTGCTTCGGAAGGCATGTATAAGGTGATCCCGGCTGCAAAATACCGGTTTTCAAATAAACCATGTCAGAGGCCCTTGAGGCGGTTTAGAAACTCTGACACTAGGGTGTGTGGGGTTCTTTAGACCTTATACTGCCCACACGGTAAGAAGAATAAGACTATCAATCTCATCAGAGTTCCTGCCAGGGTTGTGGAATTAGTTTGGAAGTGTCATTGCGGCCCTGGAACTGAGTTTTAGTCAGTAAGAGTCTGACACTACCTTCTGCCCCTCTGACCAGGAGTGGGAGGAGTCATTTAATATTCAACCCATCCTTAAAAAAATGTCTTCAGAGTTTTGTAAAATATAACAATGAACTTAAGTCAAGATAAGGCAGGAAAACATTCTCTTTGTGTACTAATCATAACATAGTATAGTGTATTAAAGCAGCCACGTTTAACTAAGGTGGTATTTGGTCGCCACAATATCACATTTTTTTTTTTAATAAGCCACAAAACGTTTTGGGTATACTTTCATTGTGCGTACAGCTAAGGAGTGAAATTCCCTACCCAAGGCTGTGTTTCCTGAAAGCTACACTCTTGTTGTCTTAAAGTCAAGAGTTAATAAGTTACCTCTAGGCAACTCCATCGTCGACCACATCATCGCTTTGTATTAGCGATGATGTTATTCGGGAGCAACGTCCTTTTAACATGTTTAGTCTTCTTAGCGCATCGATGTCAAATATATTTATACCTACTGTTGTTTCCCAATATTCGACTACGGTAGCACCGTCTGCTGCCGCAGTAAATAACTTCTCACATTTACAAAGAAAAACGAGAAATGTGGGCCATGGTATGTACAAAGACTCCTTATGAACACTGTAGACCGTTATGAACCGAGATCGTCTTATTAATTACTAGCGGACGTCACGTGGTTTTACCCGCATAGATCCCGTTCCCGTGGGAGTTTGGGAATAAAATATAGCCTATGTTACTCCCTGATAGTGTAGCTATCCATTGCTGAAAGAATTTTTCAAATCGGTCTAGTAGTTTTTGAGTTTATTCATTACAAACATACACACACACACAAAATTACAAAATTTTCCTCTTTACAATATTTATATTAATTAAATGTGCTAATACCAAGCATATTCAATTAATTCAAACCTCAACTATACCCACAATTAATGCACCAACCTTACTCGGCGAAAATCAAACGGCCATTTTGATAATCTAAGCACATTCAACCCTCAATATACCGCAATCCAATTTATAACGTATATAATTATCATTTTGAGCAGCAACGTACAGTAAAGCCACGTGTGTGTGGGGATGGCAATATCCATAGCTGACAGTGTACTTAGGACCGGAGCGGACATCATATTGTACCCTCCATATTCTCGGACAACAGCTGATGTAGATCGAAACGAGTGACATACTGACGGTTACAAGAAACAACATATTTTTGTAACCGTCGACTTTAAGGCTGCTCTCTCGAAAAATGCTCAAAAACAGCGTGGTAATGAAGCAGCAATTCGTCGGCACTAACAGAGAAATTACATCTGAAAAAAGTGTTAGTAATCTACATGATATGATACGTAATTTGGTTTAGCCAGATATTACCTATCGGTATCACATAATAAAAAAAAAACACCAAATCACCTCCAAATCGTTCATATGAAACCATTTTACTCCTCAACTTTTTACTGCTTTGCAGTACAAACTAAAACGATTCGGCTGTGTTACTTTTTAAAAACATTGTATAATTTTTATTAAAAAAAAAAATGCGAGTAGCTGAGTATGCACAAGGTCATTGGCATGAATACAAGCCTTAATTTAGAAGAGGATTATTCGTCATTAGTAAATCTGTTAAATGTTCTAATTGTAAAATTTAATTGTATTATTAAAATACATAAGGATATTACAGCTACGGAGCCCACCCTCACCTCAAACTTCGAGAGTCCGCTCCTGGGTCTGGAGCAACGGAACGAAGTATCCTCAGAGTCAGGATTACAGACCACATAAGGAACAATATACTTCGCGGTATTGGGCAGGACATATCTGATGCATGCCACATGAAAACTGGGCGAAAGTAACCACGGTTTGGGCCCCAAACATCAGGAACCGGCGACAAGGTAGACCCAAAAGGAGATAGCGAAACGCGCTAGACTCGTACTTAAAGGTTTGGACTCACGATTGTCTAAAATAGATTGAGGAGGAAAGAAGGAAGGGAGGCCTTAGCCCTGCAGTGGGACATTACGCGCTTTTAATAATAAAGACTATAGCTGGTATTGTAGAATCCAAAAAACAAAATTCAAATAACTATGGGACCAAATAATACCCCATATATAACAAACAGATCAAACAAAACATATTCAATCCAATGGCATTTAGATATTGAAAGGACCGTTTAATTCACTATCTATAATTGCATAGATAGTGAACAGAACACACAAAGACGTCAAATCCCATAGATCTACAGCCAATGGCCGAAATCTAAAGGCCGGTTACCTGTACGATACGTCCAATAATGTCAAAAACACTCTAGGTCTAGACTGTGTCTATCTAAGGTTTAACATACAAAGACCTCAAATCCCATAGGTCTTCGAGATCCAAAGCCCGTTTAAATTCAAAGTCCATTCAGAATGGAATGGTTCGTTCATTCACCGGTCCCTGTGTCTCGGCGCTTCCCTTTGATGTGTCCTGCATGTACTCGAAGCTTGCGTACTACTCCAACCGGGGCGTTGTTTTAAACTTGTAACAGCGTGAAATCGCGGGACAGGTCAGTAGGCATCGTGCACACGTTACAGTTAAGTACGTCGTGCGTGCATGCCCTAGATATTTTGTATCATTTTTTTTTGTATTATGCTTTGTTTTTTAGATGGTTTTATATGTTGATGTGGTCTAGTATTCCTAGTAAAAACTGATAGTTCGTTGGAATGAAAATTCTCTCGTCCATTCGGAATTTACTTCTGTTGCATGACCTCTACAGCCATCGTTCAAGTAATGAGCAACAAGTTAGTGAGCAAAGTTCGAACCTAAACTATACCTGCAACTTACAGCTGTTTTGTGAAAGACAAAATTGCCTTTCACAAAAGATGATAATGATGTTCTCTTGGAATGTTAAATATTATACATACTTGGCCTTTAAGGAGGAGCTAAATAATAACAGCAGCACGGGTCGACCTTGAAGGTTAAGCAACGCTTGCCAAGGTTGGTCTGTGGATGGGTGACCATCTTAACATACCGAATTGCCTTCGTGCCTCGGAAAGCACGTTAAGCCGTTGGTCCCGGCTGTCATTTGTAGATCTTTGGCAGTCGTTACGGATTGTCAGAAGCCAGTAAATCTGACTCGAGTCTTGCCAAGATGTACCGTGTTACCCAGTTAATGGGTTGTGGAGGTCTGGTAGGCAGCCGCTCCACGTAAAATACTGGTATTCAGCAGAATCCAGTTTGACTGGAAGCCGACCCCAATGTAGTTGGGAAAAGGCTAGGCAGATGACTTGGCCTTTAAGCCTGCTGACAATTAATTGGGGCAACTTACAGCTACTTATGCAGGTAAGCATAATTTTTGTGATGGGTTTGCACTTGACTTGCTTATTTAATAAACATTTTTTATTTCTTTTTTTTTCTTTCTTTCTTTAAACCGAAACATTTTTTTTTTGGAATTATTATTTTCTTTTTTTCTACACTATCGCATTGGGTTTCTGTCATGATAGCTGTATGTATGTATGCCTGTGATATTAAAAAAAACATGATTTATTGTTTTTTTTTTATGTTCTTGTTTTCAACACTGTTTCACCTGACGGTAAGCGATGATGCAGTCGACGATAGAGTTCGCTTGCTTAGCAGTAATCAGCCATTGATCCACGGTTCTTTGTCTAGTTGCTTATGGGTTAATTATTACTTGATTTATCTTTATAATGTCGGTAGCCTTGATTACTGACATCGCCCGAAGAATCGCCAAACTTAAGTGGTAGTGGGCAGGACACATTCTGGCCGTGACATGACAGACGCAAAGCTGGAAGGCCTACCTGCAAGGTGTAACGATGGTCTGGTTAAAGCTGTAGAAATCAGCTGGAATAATGACGACATAGTAGTTGATTACTTTCTGCCCGCGACTTCGTACGCGCATAACCCGTTTTTTGCCGAATTTCAGGAATTCCTTTCTTAGTGCCCCCTTACACTAGAACCTACAAGCCAAAATGCAGTTTTCTACGACCCGTAGTTTCGGCTGTGCGTTGTCTGTCAGTCACTCAGTCTATCAACAGTAACGCAAAAGTTTTATATATATTTTACTAGCTTCTGCTCGTGACTTCATACGCGCATATCTCTTTTTTCCATTCCCGTAGGAATTTCGGGAAATCCTGTCGTGGTGCTCTCCTTAGGAGTATAAGGAAGCTACGTGCCAAATTTCAGCTTTTTACGGCCAGTTTTTTCAGCTGTGCGTTGTCCCTAACTCAGTTACGGAAGAATTTTTATACGTTGATTGTATAATTGATATAGACTCTCAAGTGAAAGTAATATACGGATAATGGCAAAATTACCTACGTTATTATAATGTAAAATTAATCTAGAAGAGAAACTACAAAGCATGCACGGAAAAAGGCATGTCACTCAGAATTGCAATATCTGAACTTAATACCCTATTCTAAAATGTTAAATGCAATACGCTATTGTATGGGGATTTCACTAGAACCGATGGAAGCAATTCTGCTTGACTATGTATGTGTAAATCGATCGCTTGGACAGTAACTGAGACTCTCTATTATACTCTGTTCATTGTTTAATGATGAGAAGGCCACTACATCAATCAATCTTATAATAATACTAGTTGACCCGCGCAACTTCGTCTGCTTCACAATTTTCATTACTGCTCCGCTCCTATTGGCCTTAGCGTGATGATATTGTAAGGGATCGTATTTGTTGGGGTGCGAGAGGTATTTAAAATAGAAAGATTTAAAGAACTTTTGAGAATAATTATATATTGCGTGTTTTCATTGTCAAAAAACAAACACCTTCTTATGTCACTACATTCGAATTCTAACTTAATCTCTTTCTTCTTAAATCTTTCAAGGCTTTTGACTTTGAGGTTGCTTCTTCCAAAGAGGATCTCTGCAATATATAGCCTATACCCTTCCTCGATAAATGGGCTATCTAACACTAAAAGAATTTTTCAAGAGTTCCTAAGATTAGAGCGTTCAAGCAAACAAACAAACAAACTCTTCAGCTTTATATATTAAGTAGTATAGATAGTTTCGAGTGTTTCATTGACTGACAGACAACGAGCAGCTGAAGTTTGGCAAGTTAGTTCCTTGGAGAGTGTAGAAGAGTACTAAGAGAGGATTTCTCAAAATTCTTACGGAAACGAACGGTAAAAAACGGGATATGCGCATACGATGTCGCGGGCAAAGCTAGTAATATCTAGAAAACACTCTAGATAACTTGGTGATTATGACTTCGTTTCTCTCCCTAACCGCTACAGTATTCAGGCGAATACTACAAAAACCTTTCGATCGCCATTTTTGAGTTTTTGCGAGACTAACACACGGCAGTTGATTTTTATATATTGATTTGTTTTATTGTGTTTATGTAGTAAACGATTTTTCATTGTTTTCTTTCTTAAAACCAAGCAAATAGAAAATTTTCGGACATATAGTAGGTTGACATCGCCCGCTATATGCTGGGTAGGTGGATAGATATAGATCATGGGGGTACCTCTGCCTAACCCTCGGGAAATGCAGGCGTGATGTTATGTTATCTAACTTCGACACTCTGAAACTTTAATAATATTAGTGATATATTCTACCCTTATACGTGTTGAACTTGTCACTTTAAGCAGTAGATAGGTACATGCTGTACAGGTTAGCTTGCAACTTCAACAAGCTACTTGAACACATTCGACAAGCTAAAACTTTGTACCAAATTCGATCAGTTCTTTGTGATATAATTTTCTCGTACGTAAAATATATAGATATGACACTGCAAAGTTCAATGCGGCTTACGATGACATAGTGATCAAACGCGTACCAATTTTTTTTTTTTTTTTACTATTGTTAGGCACTCGTTTGACCACTATCTGACCTGATGGTAAGCAATGATGTGGTCGAAGATGGAGCACACAAATAGTAAAAAAAAACTGCTTTTCGATTTAAATAAAAGCATTATTTTTAATGAAATGAAAAAAGATTCTACAAACAAACTGCCAAACGACTGTTTTAATTACTGTTCAAAGTTATCTGACTAATTCAAATCTACGCGGAATTATGGAACTTGGCCTTGGCCATCGGCTTTAGATTAAAATGAAAAAAAAACTATTACACAAAAAACGTGAGATAGCTTATCGCCTGTGACCACGATATAACCTATTCCCCCTACCTGAGTGATGACCCGCGGACCCGCGTACTCCGTGCGGAAACGCGGTGACACACTCTATTTCTCTTTCACGCTTATATCGGACCTCGTTCAGGTGTTCAATTATAAAAGCTTTGCTGAACACCGAACATTTTGATGAAAATGGACGATATGTTGACAAAGGTACAAAAACGAATGGCTGTGATTATAATATTTGGTTAGTTAGTTTAGGGAATTAAAATTGGTACTGACCGTGCATCCAATTTTGACCGCATCTGTTGCTACAGTCAATATTTGTGGTCAAGAATAAACAAGAATAAGAATAAATTACTCCATGACTTTAGTTTTTAGGGTTCCCTACCAGAAAGGTAACCAACGGAACCCTATTACTAAGCCTCCGCTGTCCGTCCGTCTGTCTGTCAGCGGGATGTATCTCAAGAACTGTATTAGATAGAGAGTTGAAGTTTTCACAGATTGTGTATTTCTATTGCCGCTATAACAACAAATAATAAAAATTAAGGTTTATGGTATGGAACCCTTCGTGTGCGAGTCCGACCCGCACTTGGCCGGTTTTAATATTATAGTATCTAGTCAATAATGATTTTTTTTTAGTATAAGGGCAAAGGGAAGATACGTTAAAAAGATAAGAGGTTCGAATGTTCTTTGCATGTTGCTCGGACCTTTTGCTGACAACAGATCCAGACCGCTATTCGGTCTCGATTTCTTCACCACTGTGTAGTTCCGACCACTGTCTGATGAAGTCTGTATCCGTTTACTCCCCGCCCGATCCTAGCCCAAGAGGCACACGGCGTGTATGGCGGTACAGGTCCGCTGATTGGGATGGCATGCAATCTTTCTTCGCATGTTATCCTTGGCAGCCTACTTGCTTTTCTTCGACTGATGCTTCGTCGTGCGCGGACGCCGTGACGGATGTGTTGCGGAGGGGAATGGAGTACTACATTCCGTTCTCTGACATAACTATGTCTGGCGAAGCTCGTACATGGTTTGGTGCCGAGTGCAATCGCGCTGATGCGCTTAAGCACGCGGCTTACCTGGCATGGGTCGACGCTCGTACGCGCAAAGCAAATGACGTGACTCGGAAGAATAGAGCCTTCAACAGGGCTGCCAAGGCTTTTTGGTCCCTGGCTAAGTCCGTCGAATCGAACTTCTGCCGCCCCTCACTACCACCACTGCTGAGACCTGACGGGACGCTTGCCCACTCCGCTGAGGAGAAAGCGAACATATTTGCTTCCTTGTTTGCGGAATCTTCACATCTGGACCCTGGTGGCGTGAGGCCCCCTGCTTCTCCTGGTGGATGCGAGTCGAGCATGTCGAACATTCACATTCATCAGAAGGACGTCCGTAGGGTACTGCGTAACCTAGACGTGAACAAGGCTAGTGGCCCCGACGGAATACCGGCAATTGTCCTGAAAACTTGTGCGCCTGAGTTGTCTCCGATCTTGACACGCCTATTTTGCCTTTCGTTTGAGACTGGAAAAGTGCCGAAGGCTTGGAAGCAAGCTAACGTGCAACCCGTGCCCAAGAAGGTTAGTCGTGCTGACCCGTCGAATTATAGACCCATCTCGGTAACGTCCATACTCATTAAGACTATGGAATGCGTGCTGAATCATAAGCTCCTGGCGTACCTAGAAGCGAATGATATCCTTAGTGACCGACAATACGGGTTCCGCCGAAATCGGTCAACTGGGGATCTTCTAGCGTATGCCATTCACATCTGGAGTGAAGTCATAGAGAAGCACGGGGAGGCACTAGCGGTCTCCTTTGACATCTCGAAGGCCTTCGACAGGGTCTGGCACGATAGCCTTATTAGTAAGCTTCCTTCCTTCGGTCTGCCCGCCGATTTGTGTAATTGGATCGCAGATTTCCTGACGGATCGGTCTATCCGAGTGGTCATAGATGGCTGCTCGTCTGGACTGCTGGATATTAATGCCGGGGTTCCTCAGGGGTCGGAGCTTTCGGCAACAATCTTCTTGCTGCATATTAATGATCTGCTTAAACCCGGTACCTTTGGGTATGCAGATGACAGCACTGTTGCTGAGAGATACGTGTCCGACGCACGAGCTGGTGGGTCGCAGATCCGGTCTCTCCGAGAGGCTATGGTTGAGCGCTTGAATGTGTCCTTACAGGCTGTCTCTGAATGGGGTGATGCCAATCTGGTCAAGTTAAATGCTGCTAAGACCCAAGCGTGTCTATTTTCCGCCAAAAGGAGCCAATTCCACCCAGCTCCATCTTTCCGAGGTGCAACAGTGCCGATAACCGACCATCTTGAACTTCTTGGGGTTACATTAACATCTACTCTCAATTATGGCCCTTTCATAGAGGCAAAAGCTCAAGTGGCTGCAAGGAAGTTGGTGATCCTAGCAAAGGTGAGACGGTACTTCACGCCGAAACAGCTGCTCAAACTCTATCAAGCGTAAGTTCGATCCTGTATGGAATACTGCTCTCATCTTTGGGACGGATCTGCCAGATACCAGCTTGATGCCCTTAAGTCAATTGAGAAACGAGCCAAGAGGATAATTGGCAATGAGAGGCTCGTCGCGACGAAGCTCCAAAGTCTTGAGCATCGACGACGAGTTGCTAGCTTGTCGGTTTTCTACCGGTTGCATTTTGGGGAATGTGCGAAGGAATTGCATAATTTAATTCCGCCAAGCCCGTTCCATCATCGGACCACAAGACGAACGACGATGCGCCACCGGTACATGGTGGACATCCCAACCACACGCACAAAACGTTTTGGGAACACATTCATAATGCGTACAGCTAAGGAGTGGAATTCCCTGCCGGAGTCTGTGTTTCCCGATAGCTACAACCTGGGAGTCTTTAAGTCAAGAGTGAATAGGTTACTTCTAGGCAAGCGTGCTCTATCTTCGACCACATCATCGCTTACCATCAGGTGAGATGGTGGTCAAGCGCGTGCCTATTAATAGGAAAAAAAAAATGTTAAGACCCTTTGTGAAACATGTTCTTTGTAACATTTGACCAAAATTAAATGGCTATTATACAAAAGTTGTCGAGAAACATGTGTACAGCACACCACAACATGAGTACTTACAAGTTTCTTAAGTTTATTAAGTGTTACTCAAGGCCACTACACGATCGCAGAAACCGATGACCAAACTATGGTGGAGTTCGGCCTATGTGTATTCTAAGAACTTTGGAAAAGAAATTCTTCCAGTCCAGTCGACGTAGTCACCGTGACCGCCGATCCACCGATTGTATATTGTTTTAGTTTAAGGTATTCTTTGTTTTTTTCTTTTTTGGTGTACAATAAAGCATATATAAATAAATAAATAAATAACCCCTCGATGAATGGCAATAAATAAGCTATTATTGTCAATGGGAAACCATCAAATGACTCCTTCTACTCTGGACTAAGCAGTAGGGAGTGTAAGACACTTACTGAGTAAAAACCGCCCGTGTTCCTCCTAATGCCCTTTGCGTTCCAGGGTCGCGTTGAGCGTTGACTCTTTCCCTACCCTGGAAACTTACCTTACTCAAGTGATCGCGCTAATTCGAAAGCGAACTCATTTGGTTTTTCTTTAAAATAAAAAGAACAAATGTCAACTCGAAAATCGAATGAGAGCGAGGTGTGTCTCGCAAGTTTTATTTTTAAAAAGTAATGAGTGCGCCTTCGAGCCAATGCAATCACTACTACGAGATTGGAAGTAAACTTATTCTCTAGAAAAAGGCGTCATCCTACTAGCAATAACGATTATCAAATAGTCCTAAAACATATGCGCTACCGAAATGAGTGAAGCTTTAGACAAAATACCAAAACAGAAGGGATTGATCACGTTTGCCAATCTATATACTTCTATATAATCTATACTAATACATATATAAAGCTGAAGAGTTCGTTTCTTTGTTTGCTTGAACGCGTTCTTGAAGCGTTGAAGTTCCTGAGATTACTCAGGAACTACTGGTCCGGTTTGAAAAAATATTTCAGTGTTAGATAGCATATTTATCGAGGAAGGCTATAGGCTATATATCATCATGCTAAGACCAATAAGAGCGGACCAGTAATGAAATGCACGCGTTGTGACGCAGACGAAGTTGCGCGGGTCAACTAGTACTGATATATAAATCTGAAGACTTTGTTTGCTTGAACGCGCTAATCTCAGGAACTACTGGTCCGATTTGAAAAATTATTTCAGTGTTAAATAGCCCAATCGAGGAAGGTTATAGGCTACACGCACGCTAAGACAGCAGCAATGATTGTGACGCAGACGAAGTTGAGCGGATCAACTAGTTCCATATATTTTTGACGACTTTAAAGTGGCCTTCGCCACACTAAGGCTAAAACCTGCTTGTAGACTCTAGATGAGTATCTAAAGCCTACAAGCAAGCCCGAGCCTTCAATCCGACATTAAGGCGTTTCAACTATCAATATGAGTCTGTAATAACAAAGTCACAGATAGTACATGAAGGCAGAATTCACTTTTTCCACAAAGTGCTCGATTATGCGCAGATATTTGTATCCCCAAACCTTCGGTAAAACCATTCTTTATTATGTAAATTCATCTCTAGGGATTGCCTTTATTTTTCCGCAAGATTTTTTATTGTTTGTCGTTCCGGGTATTGAATAAAATCAGTCGGTTTGACGGTGATGTATTGCTGTTTTTGTGGTATATCAAACATAGATTGTTACAAATCGCTTTGTACGTTAAATTTTTTCTAAGGCGTTTCTTGCGGATGCAAGGAAATAGAACCGTAAATATCCTTATTGGAGATCAAACGTAGATGAATGATATTTATTTTGTGACTTGGTAAAAGAAATCTTTCTAACAGTAGGTCTAAAAATAGAGTCAGTTGTGTTAGTCTTTATCTTCTTCTATAATACAAACAATAAGTTTTATCTCTTTATTTAATTAATGATGATTTAATTTATTTATCAATTTCGGACGACAATATAGCTCACTTTGTTATTAAAATATCTTATAACTATTTATACACCCATGGAAAATATATATATTCACGAACCACACATAACTCACAAAAACATAAAAAAATACTCGACCAATCCGTGGTCACGTAAACCAGTAAACCAAATACTGCCATTTGATCGGCCATTTTTCAAGTAAAACAATGCAAATTCGGAACGTGTACCATCAGTTTCGCTTTGTACTTCAAACAGGGTGTATTTGTTTCTACTATGCTATCGTCAAAGAGTCGAGGATGAGATAAAAACTTTTTGTTTACCCTCAGTCGTAAGTTCGTGACACGGTACACAAAAATGGAGAATGTTATCGTTCTTTGTCAGAACCACCCACATTGCAGGTTTTTGGAACTAAACTCTGCAAACAGATTTTATTTTACGTTTACCTGTATTTGCTGCCTGTGCTGGTTTACTGAAAAACTTTTTTGACATTTTTAATTGTAGGTGGACTATTTGCTAAATAGTTATGTCTTTACTCCGTCATCATCTGCCTAGCCTTTTCTCAACTATATCGGGGTCGACTTCCAGTCAAACCGGATTTAGCTGAATACTAGTATTTTATGAGGAGCGGCTGCCTACCAGACCTCCACAACCCATTAACTGGGTAATACGGTACTTCATGGCAAGACTGGAGTCAGATTTATTGGCTTCTGACTATCCGTAACGACTGCCAAAGATCTACAAATGACAGCCGGGACCAACGGCTTAACGTGCTTTCCGAGGCACGGAGGAAACTCGTTATGTTAAGGCGGTCACCCATCCACAGACCAACCTTGGCAAGTGTTGCTTAACCTTGAAGATCGACCCGTGCGGCTGTTATTGTCTAGCCAAGAGCTCCTCTCCTATGCCTTTACTCCCTACACTAATAAAATATAGTCTACTTTTTTATTTATATAAGCTGCTTCGTTATTTAAGAATATAACTAGCTCTGTTTGACTTATTCGCAGAACCAAAAATAATTATGTAGAAAATCTTGACGAAATTCCTCATAAAACCTTTTCAACAATTTTCTAGTTAATTACGAGTACCTTCTCATACCTTTCCAAGAAATCTAGTAATTACCTCATTTACTAATGAATACTTATTGGGTCTTTATATTATTTGCTTTAAGGACCAGAGGATTTTGTGAGACCCGACATAATTGTACTTCTACGTATTTATAAACTCCAGTAAAAGTCAGAGTAATTCTTTTAATGTTACCTTAAACTAAGAAATGAATCTTTTACAGTGAACCTTGTAATTACCTGTATTTAATTTAACTTAGAAACAGAACTTACTACACCGCGTCTTCACAGCAGGAAAATGTATAATTTCTAAATAGATGTTGCAAATATTTAATAGAATTTTCGTATATATGTAGCGCAACATAAATTACCTAATCAAACTAAAAACACACAGTCGTGGCACATTGATTTTTCATACAAAGAAATCTATGTTTTGGTAGAGTTATCGTATTTATTATTTACTAGTTGACCTACTTCGTATGCGCCACAATTTTCAAAACGGCTCCGTTCCTATCGGTTTTAGCGTGATGATATATAACATATAGCCTTTCTCGATAAATGGGCTATTTAACACTAAAAGAATTTTTCAAATCGAACCAGTAGTTCCTGAAATTCGCGCGTTCAAGCAAGCAAACAAACTCTTCAGCTTTATACTCGTATATAATTAGTATTAGTTGACCCACGCAACTTCGTCTGCGTCACAATTTTCATTACTGCTCCGCTCCTATTGGCGTTAGCCTTCCCCGATAAATAGGCTATCTAACACTGAAAGAATTTTTCAAATCGGACCTGAGATTAGTGCGTTCAAGACAAACAAACTCTTCAGCTTTATATATTAGTATAGATTATTTTAGATACATTTTCATAGAGAAATTCATCAAACTGACCGAACAAATTTTTTTTAAGTACAGTATTATCAGGCAAAGGTTTAAAGCTCTTAAACTTCCCTAAAAATACGACCATATAAAGTTTACTGTATCACAACGCAACCCCAAAAAGGCAACCACCAAATTAGTGATCTAACAATGCATAAAATAACGATAAATCGCACCCAACATCGTTTTCAAATGACTAAAATTCCGCTGTACCCACCCTGTATATAGTGATAGTTATTCTATGTAATCCGAGATTGGAGGCCTGGAGGGTGCATTCAGTCGAACTGGCAACTAATTAGCAGGAGTGAGGTAGCACAGAAGTGGTTGAAAGCCACATCACAAAGGTAATGGTCATTCATTTGATGGGCCTATAGAATGCTTTGCAACGGTATCGGGACTATTGATTTTTGGCACGGTATTGATGTGACAGACGGCGGAATTATGCGCCATATTCCGGGCCTTATGTGCGTGGTCAGCATTAAGTATTTGTGCAGGTTGAACCTAATGGTTTGGTTATTTATTTTGTAAATGTTAATAAACTTTGTCGTGTCTGCTACTTAAAGAAGCGATTGTTATCATGATTGAGAGATGAAAAAAAGAGAGTGGCGATTGAATACTAACGGTCAAGTCAACTGCCAGTCTATTCCGTAAACATCACGCCTTGAAAACTCTGGTGGAGTGCTAGACTTGACTTAAGGTCCTATGACCCCTAGCTGGGGCAGAGGGCGTCCATGTTAGTCCTCCATTGCGAGTCAGCTCAAGCTTCACGCTTCACTTCACTCCACTTCACTCCGATACTCGTCGCTTCTACCAACACGGTGCGTCGCCAGGTTTGACGAGGACGGCCACGCTTCCTTTTTCCCGATTTTAAGGATTCCAGTTCATGGCCTCTTTGGGAATGTGATCGGGTTCCCTCCAAAGCGTGTGACCAATCCACTTCCACTTACGACGCTTGATCTGGCGGTCGAACGGGCTCTCGAGACATTTCTTCAACAGCTCTACGTAAGAGATCGTCTCGGGCCCGTAAATCCTGAGGTGGAGTGGGTTTGAAGTGAACTGTCACCTTGCATGATGGATTTTACATTGGACATTTCGCGCTTACTTCACCTAAATTTTGAAAGTAATGTTTTTACAGAAAAACCACTGAAAAGTAACATCCAACACGTAATAAAATAACTATGTATTGCTGTAGCTCGAATTGGCAAAAGGCACTAGCAAAAAACACTTATGTAGGTACTGTCCTTGCCAGGGTTGCGGATTTTGTTCGTAAGAACCACCCCGGCCCTGAAACGCAAAGGGCGTTAGTCAGTAAAGGGTTTTAGTCAGTAAGAGTCTGACACTCCCTTCAGAAGGAGTGATTTGATGATTTTCAATCCTTATAAAAGGTACTGTTCTTATTGGACTCTGGTTTCCAACCGTAAAAAACAACAAACCCAAATTAAAAAAAAAACCGGTCAAGAACAAGTCAGACTCGCTCAGCGAGAGTTCCGTTCCGAACTAATGTATGTAATTTTTGTTGATGATTTCTCAAAAAGTGGGCTATGTAGAGACATCATTTTATTTTTCCTGTAATTTTTACGTAAACTACTATCACATAGAATAATTTCAGATTTTTCTCTATGCAAACTTCGGAGATAAAGGAATCGTCATATTTTTGCATTTTTCGTCAACAGTCAAAAACTATGCGGCCTAACAGAATGTTTGAGAATGTGCAAATAGCGCTCTTTTATATTATACCTCACATGAGTAGCCCCACTTCGATTTTGCAAAAAAAAAAAACATTTTTATTTCTTTCTTATTTGCAAAATAGTTGTGCTGACTGATGACGTATTCATCTAAAACTATTCCAAAATTCGAGTTATTAGCAATAGTAGTTCTTGAGATATCCAGCTGTGACAGACGGACAGACTTAGTCACACCATCATGGTTCCTTTTTACCATTGTGCTACGAAACCCTAAAACTAATTACTTGCGTTCCTACTAGAGTATAAATGGTGGTGTAAGCTTACACTCTTAGCAGAGAAAGCGTTTAAAGCTCCTACTACGTTCTGTGCTGAAGTGTGGCACTTTAAACGGTGAAGTCAGACTGCAAATGGATGTGATTTCGCTTCACTCACAGTGACATACTTTTCAGGATTGTAATAGGAGATAGTGAGTTTATAAGTTTGCCTGGTTTTGTCCGCATGCTTAGGTAAAATTGATTGTATGTTTGTTTCTACGAGGTACTTTCTGGAAGTTCTGAATCAATTACGAACATTATTTTTAAATATATGCACGACGCTTGTGACTGCAAAAAGCAACGAAAAAATGTATGTGTAGGTACTGTTTTAGTGAATAAATTTCTATTGGTAACCACAAAGTAGGTTCCTACACATAACTGTTCCTACAGTAACCAAAGCGCTTTGCAATGTTTCAAGGTTCTGCGAAAAATGTTTTGACGACGAATACCGACGAAATGTGCCTCATAATTACGCCAAAGGTAATTAACGTGCAAACAAGAGCGAGCCAATAAAAGGCGAACACAGTGAAGGTCATAATAAAAGCAATGAGCTCTCATAATGGAATGTTAGCTGGTTTATGTAAAATGTACACTTGAAATGCTCAAAGGGAGTTCGTGAACCGAGTCCAAGTTGAAAGAACTATGGGTCCTTGACCGACGTGATGCGCATCTCTTTGAAGCGGTTACATTATATGACTGCAAAGTTTTGAAAAATTTAGAAGTTTTTCTTTGTTTGTTCCTTTTTTAGGGTTCCGAACAAAAAACGGAAGCCTTGTAGGATCAGTCGGGTGTCTGTGTGTCTATCTGTCCGTCTGTCACAGCCAGTTTTCTCTGGATCCACTGGACCGATTCTATTGAAATTTGGTACACATATGGACTTCTGTGACCCAAACACGGAAACATTACGAAAATTGTCAAACTATAAAATGAAAAAGTAAAAGTTTTTTAAACAATATTGTGTGACAAATGAAAAAGCTTACTGTGAGGGTTTTATTTAAATATTTTACATAATTTTAAATTAAATGACCATACCCCCCTTAACTCAGAAACTACTAAGCCTAAAATTTTGAAAAAAAAAATGGAGATAATAGAGCCTATAGATTACAGGAAAATGTATAAAAATTCTATAATGTTAATAACATATTAAAAAAAGAAATTCGTTCGGAACCCTTTGCAAGCGAGTCGCACTTGTAATTTGGTTCAGTCTACACCCTTGAAGCACAACCCTGTAAAATCGATAAGTTAGCCATTAATTGCTAAACAATTAAATAGCCGTTCAGGGTAACCTTTGCAGTTACGTAGGTAACTTCTACTTGATATAAGCCTTCTGCAAAAAATAAAGGCAATAAAAAACATCAGCTCTTTCATTTTTATGCTGACAATTTGTCGGTGTCTGCAAATCTTTTTGCCTGCTGATGTGTGTTACCCGCAGTAGATGTAAAAAATATAGAAACTGTTCTTTTGTATGAAATAGGGCGCAACGAGCTGAACGAGCATCATTTATAATATTTTTCGACTTACTTTTATTTTGTGTGTGCCTTGTTGTATTTATATGCAGTTAAGATAGGTGGGACTGTACATCATCATCATCATCATCTGCCTAGCTTTTTCCCAACTAAATTGGGGTCGGCTTCCAGTCAAACCGGATTTAGCTGAATACTAGTATTTTACGCGGAGCGGCTGCCTACCAGACCTCGACAACCCATTAACTGGGTAACACGGTACTCTCAATACAAACGGTAATCAATCAATCAATGACAAGACTGGAGTCAGATTAACTAGCTTCTGACTATCCATAACGACTGCCAAAGATCTACAAATGTCAGCCGGGACCAACGGCTTAACGTGCTTTCCGAGGCATGGAGGACACTCGGTATGATAAGATGGTCACCCATCCACAGACCAACCTTGGCAAACGTTGCTTAACCTTGAAGATGATCCGTACAAAAAGAGATAAAACAGAGTCCAAAAAAAATTGACTTTGTCAAAAAACCCGACCGCTAAAAACGAGTTTTTTGACAATGTAATTTTTTTTTTATTTCGTACAGTTTAGTGAGTTACATTTTTGGAATCGGTTTCTCGAGCCCTTTATCTCGATATCCCCTCGACAGGTTTTGAAAATAAAAAAAAAATTTGAAGGCATTATATGGCGCCAAAAATCGGCCATTTGTTTTTTTTTTATTTTGGTGTACCCAGTGTCACTCTCACGACTAAGACTAATCTATTGATACCACTCACATAAAAATACGACAAGCCGTTTTGGTTCTAGCGCGTGCCAAAGAAATATACATACATACATACACTCGAAAAACATAACCCTCCTTCTTTCGCAGTCTGGTAAAAAAGGTATGGACAGATGGACAAACGTGATGTTGAAAACCATTATTTCAACATCACGTTTGTCCATCTTTCTACAGAGTTCCTTAGGATTATTTATATAATGTGTGTGTACATATGTACTTATTTATTTTATACCAGTTTGAATTCCTGCATGGACTTCTTTCCTGTGTACATCTTAAAATGCGACTCGATTGGCATCATTAACTGTCAAGAATTCGAATAAACGATCTAATAATATTTTTATTTTTGTTTCAGATCAACATTGACGTTCGAAGCTATTATTGGTATGTATTTTAAGAGATCTATATTGTTAGTATCGTAGTCTTCGTGCGACCTTTTCGCGTTCTCGTTGGAATTAGTTTATTTTCAATAGAATAGAATGCTTTTATTATGTACACCATATAAGTTACAGAAACGATGGATGAAGACAACATTACATAGGGTGATACAATAGGCGGCCTTATCGCTAAAAGCGGTCTTTTAAAGACAGGACTGAATTTTCTCTTGACTGAAATCTTTAAGTCAAGAGTGAATAGGTTACTTCTAGGCAAGCGTGCTCCATCTTCGACCACATCATCGCTTACCATCAGGTGAGATAGTGGACAAATGCGTGCCTATCAATAGTAAAAAAAAACCTTCAAATTGTATGTGAAATTGTATCGAAAAAAGTTTTTCGGTATTGTTACCAGAGGGCGCCTATTCAGTTTCAATACAAATTGAAGTTTGTCTTTAGAAGATCGCACTAAACCCTCCATAATTTCCATCAGTAACAAAAGCATTTATCGGTCACCTTCATCTTTATATGTATGAATATGTTACTGTAAAAGCTCGAACCACGGTAAATCTTAAGATTTAAGAGTAAGTCTTAGGATTTACCGACATGAGTTGGTAAATGTAAGAATTTATGAAAATGGGACAATTTTTTCGGGCTTTTACCAACAGAATTTAGTACATGCTAGGTTTTGCCACTGACGGCTGGTAAATGTCGGTTTTGGGAATAAAAAAACGACTAAATCGTTAATATTTTGTTCCGTATTGTTTTGGAAATGCAACAAATTCTCCAAATCTTCAGATCTTAATAGTTCAATAATTTTGTAAGGAATTGCTAACGCCGCAATGCCCAGTTTCATTGGACTACCAAACATTGCTTCTTAGGGGGAATTGCGGCGGTAAAAGTTCCCTCTTTGAGCAGTGCCTAGAGCGGCGCGGCGCCACGGCGTCCTCACCTTCTGCTTGACGCACGTACTCACCGGACACGGTTGTTTCGGGAGATACCTGTTTCGAATTCAGCGGGAGGACACGCTCGGGTGTCAACACTGTGAGGGCCGGCCGGAGGACACTGTGAAACATACGGTGAACATCTGCCCTAGTTGGGCGGATCACCGCCGTGTCTTCGTCGAGGTGATCGGCGGCGGCGACCTCGCGACCGGCCCTGGTTCAATCTATGGTCTGGAGCAAGGAGGTCACCTCCTTCTGCGAAGCAGTATCTAATGCTAGCGAAGGAGGTGGTCGAGGTGGTTGTTAGAGAGAGGGAAACCTCACGCCCCAGCTGCCGCAACACAAGAAGACGTCCCGGGCGTTGTAAGTCACAGGGCGATTCCCGGCCACCGTAGGCGCGTGCCTGCGGACGGTAAGCGTTGTGTGGCTCGCTCTCCGATCAGAACCAGGCCCGGGTTGACGGCGCGTTGTGTTCCACGCGCGCATCAAAGAGATGTCAGCATAGAACAAGGGGTCCGCTAGGGCCAGTGCCTGCCAGGGTTGCGGAATTTGTTCGAAAGAGTCACCGCGGCCCTGGAACGCAAAGGCCACTAGGAGTAACTCGAATGTGTTTTAGTCAGTAAGAGTCTGACACACCCTTCTGTTTCGTCCAAAGCGGGAGGAGGCATTTGATGATTTCTCATCCAAAGGGGGAGAATTTAATTCTCTCGCAATACGCCTAGAAGAATTTTAAGCCCTCTGACCACTTTGGCGGAGACGGTGCGGGTAGCGGCGGTTTCAGACAAGTAACAAGTACTAGACGATTCTCGTACTTGTGACTTGTCTTGTGTGTGACATGTATTTTTCAACATTTACCGTGTCTTTATGTAAATCCTAAGATTTACCAAGTGAATGGTGATAAAAGTTCGAATCGCAAATCTGTTCGGACTTTTATCATTAAGAATTAGTAAATCTTAGGTTTTACTGGAAAATCTTAGGATTAACCGTAGTTCGAGCTTTTACAGTAACAAATACACTACTCATAAAATCGTTTGTCCTGACTGACTATCAATGCACAGCCAAAATAACTAAATCTAGAAAGCTAGCCTAGAAAAAAAAAAAACAACCATGCGTTTAAACCTACATTTTAAGCTATAAAAGGATGTATAACTTTAGAGGAAATGGGAGGGAGAGCTTTGTGTGAAAGTCTGTGTTCTATGAAGCCGACGTCTAAATGGCGAAATTGCCGCCGCCAGCATCAGCTAGTATACCTATTTAGCTAGAATTGATCAACACTTGATTATCTACTAGTCATCAAATAACTCCTTCCACTCTGAGCGAATCCAGACGGAGTGGAAGGGACTCCTATTTATTAAATCTCATCCGTGTCCCTTCTAATGCCCTTTGCGATCCAGGGCCACGGTGACTCTTTCGAACAAACTCCGCAACCTAGCCAGAACTACTAGCCTAAGTTTAACGTTACACATCTATACTCTATATACTTAATAGTCGAGGAGCTCGTGGCTAAAGAATAACAGCCGCACAGGGCGATCTTCAAGTTTAAGCAACGCTTCCCAAGGTTAGTCTGTGGATGGGTGATCATCTTAACATACCGAGTTTCCTCCGTGCCTCGAAAAGTACGTTAAGCTGTTGGTCCCGCCTTTCATTTGTAGAACTTTGGCAGTCGTTACGGATTGTCAGAAACAGTAAATCTGACTCCAGTCTTGCCAAGAAATACAGTGTTACCCATTTAATGGGTTGTGGAGGTCTGGTAGGCAGCCGCTTCACGTAAAATGCTGGTATTCAGCTGAATCCGGGTTGACTGGAAGCCGACCTCAATATAGTTGGGAAAAGGCTAGGCAGATGATGATGACTCTATATCCAGAGCTTTATGTATTAAGTATCTATATACTAATATTTAAAGCTGAGAAGTTTGTTTGTTTGTAGGTTTGTTTACTTGAACGCGCTAATCTCAGGAACTACTGGTCCGATTTGGAAAATTCTTTCAATGTTAGATAGCCCATTTATCGAGAAAGGCTATAGGCTCTTATATGTAGCGGCATCGCTTCTGATGTTTCCATAGGAGCAGCTCTACAACAACGTGTCGGTACGCAGTGGGAACCACTCGCGTTCTTCTCAAAGAAACTGAACAAAGCTCAATGCAAATACAGCCCCTACGACCGCGAGCTGCTAGCCATCTATGAGGCAATCAAATATTTCCGGCATATGGTGGAAGCAAGGGAATTTGTCATCTTCACCGATCACCGCCCACTTACGTACGCTTACAGGAACACAAGAGAAAATTGCTCGCCAAGACAATTCAGGTATTTCGATTACATTGCTCAGTTTATTACAGACATACGCTACATACCAGGTGCAGAAAATGTCGTCGCTGATGCGTTGTCACGTATTGAGGAGGTCGCAACGACGATTGATTACAGCGCCTTAGCCCGATCGCAAGAGTCAGACCCAGAACTTCAGACGCTACTAGAAAAGGGATCATCGCTGGAGTTGAAAAAGATAACCCCGGCTGGCTCAGACACCAATCTCTACTGTGACGTCTCTACGCAACCACCAAGACCTTACGTCACACCTGAGCTGCGCAATCAAGTGTTCGATGCCCTTCACGGTCTGAGCCACCCTGGACGTACAGCTACCGTGCGACTGGTCACGCAAAGATTTGTGTGGCCAGGGATTCGTAAGGACTGTAGAGAGTGGTGCAGACGCTGTATTCAATGCCAGCGCTGTAAAGTTACCCGTCACACATCCGCTCCTCTATCCCATTTCCCTTCAACCTCGTCGAGATTCTGCCACATCCATCTCGACATAGTAGGGCCTCTAATACCATCTTCTGATTACAGATATTGCCTCACCATCGTTGACCGGTTCACACGATGGCCTGAGGCCATACCACTCAGAGACATCACTGCCGAGACCTGCGCGGCCGCCTTGGTATCCGGGTGGATATCAAGGTTTGGTTGCCCCTCGCAGATCACCACTGATCGCGGCCGGCAGTTCGAGTCCGGCTTGTTCAAGGCCCTGGCATCCCTGCTCGGCGCACGTCACTACCGTACGACAGCCTATCATCCCGCATCAAATGGGATGGTTGAGAGGTTGCATCGACAACTCAAGGCAGGCATCATGTGTCACAACAACACACAATGGACAGAGGTCTTGCCCATCGTTCTGCTCGGCATACGCAGCTCCTGGAAAGATGACGTCCAAGCATCCTCAGCCGAGTTGGTTTACGGCGAGCCTCTACGCTTGCCGGGCCAGTTCCTGTCGCCATCAGACAACCACACCGTCGAAGACATCACCAGCTTCGCTACACGCCTGTCGAAACACATGGCTAGCTTGACTCCGAGACCAACCAAGTGGCACAGAAACCATACATTCTACATACCCAAAGACATGCAGCACTGTACCCATGTTTTCGTGAGGCAAGACTACGTGCGAAAGTCATTAGAGCCACCGTATGCTGGTCCCTATAAGGTACTCAAAAGGACTCCAAAGTACTTTGAAGTTGTAGTGCGAGGCAAGAGCACCAACATATCGCTGGACCGCATGAAACCAGCTTATGTAGCTCTGGACAGTCACAGGGACAGCTCAACCTCAAACCCAATCAGCGCTTCTACAACCAACTCGTCACCACCATCAACCGATGAGCCTGAGACACGCACTCGCAGTGGAAGAAGAGTTCGCTTCCCAGACTTCTATCGAACGTAGTCACGGTCTCGCCGGGGGGCTACTGTAGCGGCATCGCCGCCACACGACGAAGCGACCCGAGTCACAGGCCTGGATCATCGGGTGCTTCCGCCGCACTTCGCGCGCTGTCGGTTTCGACGCCTGCGCACCCGCCAGTCCATTGTTCGCCGTTGCGATGGGCACTCACGCGCTCGCTTGCCTCCGCACTAGCTTACCGCGCTCCCGCTCGTAATTTTAATCTGTTTTCTTCCTATCTAAATTCGCTTTGCTTGTCACTCTTCTATCTTATTTTATGTTTTTCTATCTTCCTAACTGTTGGCTAAAGTGTATCGTGCTTCCTACTCTTCTGTAACCGTCATAAACTAGAACTTTAAAATATAACCGTTCCCAGTGATTTTTTGACTTTTATTTGGTGGACAAATACCTACATATATATAGGCTCCTATATATCATCACGCTAAGGCCAATAGGAGCGGAGCAGTAATGAAAATTGTGACGCACACGAAGTTGCGCGGGTCAACTAGTTAATATATAAAGCTCTAGAGTTTGTTTGTTTGTTTGCTTGAACGTGCTAATCTCAGGAACTACTGGTGCGATTTGAAAAAAAAAATCCTTAAATGTTAGATAACCCATTTATCGAGGAAAGCTATAGGCATAATCACGCTAAGACCAATAAGAGCGGAGCAGACGAAGTTGCGCGGGTCAACTACTATTACACAATTTAAAGTAACTCCGTAGGAAAAAGGTCGCTCCTTTCATACAGTTGACTTTTACATCATACTAGAGTCGACAGGCGTCTAGTATTACCTTTATGCTGAGATAAGTGGGCACGTAACTCAAGACGGTGTGTTCAGGGTATATAGCGGCTTGTTTGATCTCAATCGGGGCGCAGGTGCGTCCTCACAAATTGGTCCCGAGATGAGCTCGTCGAGATATTGCTAACAGTACATCAAAATTATTGTCAACTTCTTCATGAGTTATGATACAGTTACAGCCCACGCTGTAAGTTATTGTTTTGTTTGCCAGAGATTAGTTTAATATTAAATTGGGTGTCCGTGTTGACTGCCTGGATAATTTAAAAGTAGCTGGCGTTGCTGCTACTTTTGCGCGTTTTATGTAGGTTTTTGTGAAATAACATTTATATCGTAGCTTTAGACCCGGAAATCGAAAAAAAAATATGGTGTCAGTTTTTCTAGTTTCGGGTAGGTCTGCATTTTCACCCAATTAGTGGCATTTTATCGCCCTCTATTACGTAGGAAGGACATAAGAACAGGAAAAAGAAGGAGATAAGAGGCTAAACTTAAATGTAGACTCTACACTCATCCTGTATAGAAAAACTGGCGAAGTGCGGGTAGGACTCGCGTGCAAAATTTTAGGCTCAGTAGTTTCGTTGATAATTTATGTTGGCATGGTAATTTTAGCCTTATTTCTTGAATAGCTTTAAAACTATTTATTTTAAAGTTATGAAAAATCCCTCACAGAAAGTTCTTTTATTTGACATGCCACACGTTACAGTTTGAAAATCATTCTTTTAATTTTCTAGTTTGTCCCCCAAAATTGACACCCATATTCAAATTAATTAATTTGCGTAACGCATCCGGGTTTGTGTCACAGAAGTCCATATGTATACTAAATTTCAACAGAATCGGTCGAGCATATCCTGAGAAAACTGGCTGTGACAGACGGACAGACAGACACTCGAGTGATGCTATATGGGTTGCGTTTGTTACGGATGTTCGGAACCCCAAAAACACGCGTTAAGAGAGAGCAAGAAAGCAATAGTGAATAGGTTACCTACTTCTAAGGAAGCGTGCCCCATCTTCATGGATTTCCACTAGGTCAGATTTTGGTCAGCCTTTCAATAATAAAATAAAATAACAGAACATTGTGAAATGTTTTGCTACGAAACAATTTATTTTATTTCCAACACACACTTAAATTCTTCTTCATATTAAATCAAGTACAGCCACAGAATAAATTACTCGTTTTGTTGCTTCGTCTCGTGAGTATCTGTTACGAAAATAATGAGATCTTAAATCATCGTAGAGAAAGGTACGACAGGCCATTGTTAAAGCAATTTAGCATTTTTTTCTAAATACGCAGATGCGCAGTTGTAAGATTGGTTAGATGGTTTGAAAATAATGCAGCTGGTGGCATTAAATTTGTTATTGAACAAAAATTAATATCACAGGCCGCATCAGACTGCTTGAAAAAATATTTTTTGGATGCCATTTGCTAGCAGTCAGTATTTTTTTATCTTTCCAATCAAGTTTTTATTACATACAATAAATAAAATAATTAAAACTTTATTTCCACATTAACAATTTTGACAAGAATTTGGACAGTAGTGACGCGGCGACACGTTGCCTGCAGCTGCTGCCTGCAGTCGGCTACGAACTTGTACCCTTATTAAACTTGAAATAATAACCTGTTACGTACTTTTTGTATCGTAAAAGTTTTCGGAGTATAATACAATAAACAAAAATAATCTAATAAATTCATTAACTTTTGGTTTAGAATCTAAACCAAAAAAGTCTCATGAATTTATCATCTTAACTTTAGATAATAGTTATCTTGCCGTCATTCCGTTTTCATTCGGAGAATGCGCATAATATCTCGTTCTCTAATACTTCTCTTTTCAGGATCTATCAGTATTTAGTCTAACACCGGCCTTAGTTACGACACGCACTTTTATTCTCAACAAAACAGCACCTATTTCAACAAACGGAGAATAAAATTAATGTCAAACGTTTCCGCTGAGTGCCTCTAATTTATGAACAGTAATTATTGCTGTTCTTTATTTGGGAACAACATGAACCGTACTGATTACGAAATGTTCCCAAAGAACTACTTTAAACTTAATGGGGCAATATTTTTCCCCATTTACACCATCAACTATGATTTATTTGCTACGTCGTAGAAGGCGCTACGTCAATATGCTACGCCGTAGAGGGTCTACGAATATTTTATGAGTGTTGCAAGAAACGGAGGTGGTAGCTTAAAATCTGTAAAAGTATTTCAGTAAATATTTTTTTTTTTATAATGGTTGCAACGGTTCATTTTGTATTAACGTTTTGTTCCTGTTTTGAAATAAAAAAGAATAATTATGCATGTTTTACTTCAAAAGAGGAACAAAACGGTCTGAATTTTAAATACTGTTTTACCTAATGGTAGAAAAGTTAACCAAATAAGTAATCTTCTTTGAAAGCTTTTATTGTTGAGTTACTTCTTGTATTACTTTGTTTATTTAGGAAAAATAATGTGATTGAATTTTAAACCACTTTGCATTTAATTTTAAAATTTTCATCCCTTGACAAATAATAATATAAGTAACCCACATATATTCTCGTCACTTATTTACCGACTCGTCAAGGTTATTATTATTAATGTTACAAAAAAAACAATACCAAATCATCGCCCTTATCAAAGTCGTTTTCAACTAAATCTTCTTAACTTTGCCGCCGTGTCGATAAGAAATAACACAGTTAACGCCTTAAATTTACCGGTATCTCGCCCAACATAATTTAACTTTCTCAGAACCCGCTTTTACTTCAAACAAATTAACTTGGTGCCATCGCATAAGCTCTTCAATAAAACTTTTTATTTGTCTAAGTTCAAATGATTTGCACGAATCAAAGAGAAACTTAATGATTGACAAAGCAAGTTTTTAATAACATTTGTGGCGAATCTATCGTGGCGTATTTGGGTTGGAAAATAACTTTATCTAACTAGTTACAAATACTTCTTTATAAAGTTTTATTTTTTATTTGTTATGGTTTTGCTTTTGACTCTAGTCTATGTTAGAGATGACAGAGATAAAGTCTACGATGGAGCGAGCCTATCCAGAAGGAGCCTGTTCACTATAAGTCGTCTCGTTTAAAAAAAAATGGCTAAATGCGAGCCGGACTCCGGTATTTTACTCTGTCAAATACAGAGAGAGATACAGCCCGCTCACAGACAGACGAACAGATGGACAGCGGAGGCTTAATAATGGGGTCCCGTTTAGTTATAGAACCCTGAAAATTGTCACAATATTGCCAACGATTGAATTCGATGGAGACAATTTGTCCGTTCCAGACATACGGCCAAGAACGATTTTTAGACATGAAAGATCGACCAGAGCTCTCTCTAGTCAGATACTTTCTTACTACAGAATTAAGCAGCTCTTAACCACGACATCGCTTGATGGAAAGCAATGCATGATGGCTACGATTAAACTAGCTTGCTTAAGAGATGCTCAAAAAATATCGGCGCGTCCATTTTATCGTTCGAACTCGTTCATGCCCATCCGTGTCAGGGCCGTAACACGGACGGAGGGATTCATCAGGACCACGTCCCGCACAAGGCCTTGAATAGTGTGGCCAAAAGTCTAGCGGCATTGTCACCATTATTGCAGTGCAACAATTAAAACACGAATGGCAAGCCGCATCTTGATTTTTTACACATTTAGGAATAAAGTGCTCGTTAAATTACACATCAAAATCATGAAGATAAATCTAGTTGTCGACATAGCCCGAAGGATTGCCAAACTAAAGTGGCAGTGGGCAGGGCACATTGCTCGCAGAACAGATGATCAATGGAGCCAAATAGTTCTGGAGTGGCGACAGCGTACCGGAAGACGGAACGCTGGAAGGCCTCCCCTCCCACAAGGTGGACTGATGACCTGGTAAAGATCGCGGGTAGCCGATGGATGTGAGACCAGTGAGATGGATGTGGACGCAAGACCGGTCTATGTCCAGCAGTGGACGACTTTCGGCTGATAGATGATGATTATGATGAAATCTAGTTGAAATTCTACAATTAAATCCCAACAAACTACAACTAATAAACGAAGTCACTTCTTACTTAAACCCATTAAATGTTTTCCAATCTAATTCAGCGGGGACCTGTGGCTTGGGGTTAATGCATCGAGCATTCAGGCGACTAAAGCTCTGCCCACACCTGAAAAAAAAAGAAACGTGAGAGGATTCCTGATTCGGTTTGCTGAGATTTCTATTAAGGTTTTCTAAAACTAATTTATGGTACTATCGACCTCTGTGCGTGCACCTAGTAACCACTTATCATTCTTTGTTTTAATGATTGTAAATCACATCTTTTCGAAGTCGAACTCTGGTACTTACAATGTTCGGACAGTCACAGGGTAGCTACTGTCATATTTCTTTGGCTTTGACGAAATTGGTGGTAAAAAAAAACCATGCCATTGACAGTTGAATTTCTCCTTTAATTTTTATTGTCTGTTGTGGTATGGGCAATAAAAATACACACTGTAAAAATCCCAACTGGCTTACCTTTAGTTAGGTAGGTTTAGGTTCATGTGCTACTGGCCGCTGCCGACGGAGAGCCCTGTAACATTGGCATCCTGTCACAATTTCTTCTAAAAGTTGTATGTATGGGATTAGAAGTGCTTATTATCACGTGGTCAAACCCATGGGCACTAAGTTTATTAAATCACAGGTAGGCCCTATTGTCAAAAGACTGAGATACCAAACTAAACAACAACTAAATGTTTGAATTTTACAACTTGTTAACCGCATAAACGTTTCAGCCATTTCATAAAAAAGCACCCCATTCAGCAGTAATACCATTGTTGTGAACTTCTTTGTTTCAGACAAAGGCAGCTTCCCTAAATTTGCCATATTTACATACGAGATATGGCAAAAATAAACATGCATTCTTTTATACTAATTTGCTAAACAAACATGAATGCTTTATGAGCATATCGCGAGCATGTGTGGTTTATTATCTTTTTAGCAAAGTACCTTTTATCTTTCCTGATTTTCTCCCATTTGTGTTTGAGAGGTAGAAAGGTAATTTAATCTTATGATTGCGCTTTGAGCCATATAAAAGTGGACAAAGATTTAAAGGAGTTAATAAAAGACTCATGAAATAAAAGATACAAAAAAGAAAAAAGTTAATACCTAGATTACGTGGAAAAGATGTGATTTTCCAGCTATTTGTTTCATCTTTAGAAGAGGGATGTATTTTAGCAGAAAATTGGCCGACAAAATACACACTTCGTTGACTTTGCAAGGAAAATAGGTAAATAAAACACATCGGTTGGGAGGCCACGGCTCTAGCGGCGGCAAACCGCGGATAAATGAGTTTGCTCAACTTCGGGAGGCCGTCACCCTACACAAATATCATAAAGACTCGTGTTTGTACGAGATACTCGTATCAATAATAATTAGTCTGTTAGTTATGCGACGGATTATTAGGTGGGTGATATTATAATGTGATGATTTGACTAATTACGAGATTTATTAGTAATTGGAAAGGTTTAGGTGAGTATTATTTAAATATTATTATTGATAGGCTTGTTGATGTAGTCGACGACGGACAGGCCTACCTTCAAGTAACCCGTTCACTTTTTTTGTCTTAAGGACACAAAGAATGTAGCTACCAGGAAACCGGCATGGCCACTCCATAGTACCTGAAAGTCTCCCCAAAACGGACAAGAGTCCGTTTCGGTGGAATCGCCGTACGTCTTGTAGCCCGCCGATGGAACGGACTCGGTGTTTTTTTTTTCCTTTTCGAAGTAGGTAACTAATCAGCACTAACCTCAGCACTTTTATTCAACGTGAAATTGCCTAACTCTGTTTTACTAACAAGAATACATCAACAGTGAAGGATTACAAGATTTAACTCCCTTCATACCTGAGCGCCATCTCGTTCAATTACTCCATTTAAATATAAACAGTATGAGACTACTTTGTAGAACACGTTTGCATAAATGTTTCAAGTACTTACTTATTCCGAAGTGGTGCTTATCTCCCTGAAGTTGGAGTCGTGTTACTTAGAACTGCTAAAATATGTGATAAAATTAATTGCTCTTAGCTATCTAAGTTACGGGAAATACATTAGGGTGTCTAAGACTGGCTTATCTAGCTTTTACGATACACTTATGGTTGACGCTAGGTAAACTTCAAATATCTCTTCGTAGATATCGAATTAAGAACCATTTTTCATTACTAGAGAACATAACGGATTAGGATTTAGGACAGCTTTATGTATTTATTTCTGTTTTGACATTATGACAATGACTGTTATTGCAGATTTTTCTGGCGCCTACCATAATTACGTTATCCTTCTTTTGATCCTTCAAGAGCCCATTTGAAAATTGTGATCCTTGAATTATTTTTGGTTGCTTTAAATACTTGCTAAAACGTATGAAATGTAACAGGATCAACAGGTACGTACCTACTGCTAGAACTCCGGAATCTTAAAGCAACGGAAAAAAATATTAGGCGCATTTATTCCTGTAACGGGAAGCTCGTTGTACGAAATAATCTACCACCATTCTACCGCACACAACACATGTTCAACCTATCTGTCATGATTGCCTCAACTTCTCTTCTTTTTAATCAGAAGTTTTAATACGTGGCAAAATAAAATTGAACATTTTTATAGACTTAAAAAACTACACTAATTAACAAGAAATTATGTACAAACGCGTATAAAAACATTTCTTTCTTGCTTTCATTGCCGCGTTGAATCGCAATGCTGATTCTTTGGCCGAAGAAAAGTCCAGCCCTCTGGTCACGTGAACAGTCGACAAGTTGTATACTGATATCCCGAAAGACTCGATGAGCACTTGGACCCCATGGCCCTAATGTTTTAACCTCAAACGGCTCAAATATGTAACTCCCAATTAAGTTGTTATATTTGCGCCGTTTGAGGTTTTCTGCACCTGCAGCGGCCACCCCAGCGCAGCCCGCCGTGCTAAAAAGATGGGATGGCGCAAGGGTGTCGACACATGTTGCATCCTACACCAAAGGCCTACCCACCTTCCAAGGCATTATGGTCATCCCATCTGGCCTCTTCCCATCGTCGCGTGCCAAGCCGTTGGGTTCTAAAACAGCTGGCACCCCGGCGGTGACAAGAGCCCGACGGATGATGTCATTAATGCTGGCGTGCCGTACTAACCGACCAGCGCTCCTACTGCAAGACAGGCCATGGTGTCCGAGGCGGTCGACTGCTTCACCGCATTGACACCGATGTGGAGCTCCGCTAGGAGCACCCAGTCGCAGACACGTAGCGATATGGAAAGTACTGTCACTCAGCATAGTACCTATGTTGGGTAGTGCCTATAGCCAAAGACCCGACTCCCATTCACCCACAGCCAACAGGCGGGCACGCTCCGCAGTATTGGTGGACGTATTTAAGAGGTTATTCCGTACCAACCTACAGAGCGGCTCGTTCCATTGTCTTTGGGAAAATAAGTTATCGGGCAACGCCGTATTCGGGCAAGCCACTTTCCAGGCGATCACTGCTTCGGTCAAGTAAGGCACTTCACTGTTAACCAAAAGTAAATTTAATCAAAAGTATTTTAACTCCATCTTGAGTTAAAATACTTTTGGTTAAATTTACAGTACTATTACCGCCAATAACAGGAACGCTGGTAGGCTAATATCAGAAATTTTGCTGATGCCGAGCCCACCAAAACGAATGGGTAGAGTGGTTTGCAGCCATGCTCGGTCATCCAGAGCCACATTTAAGATAGATGTTAGTGTATCTTGAATGATTTGATCAATTTTGTCCAAAAGATGTGACTGCTTGCATAAAGGGGAAGAGCGGAGAAAATACACTTGTTCTACTACTTGTTCAATACTATGACGCAATCATTTCTTTTAACGTTCGGTAAGGCAAATCTGATGCATTTAGTTTTTTTTCCCATTTAATACTAAATTATTAGCAGTAAACCAATTTTGGACCTGCTGTAGGGCGTTATTTACGTCGTCAAGATTTATGGAACGTCTATCTATCATAAAAAATTAAGGACGTATCGTCAGCAAATAATACCATTTATGAGGTTGATTATCCGATGCTTTCCTACCACCTGTAGTGTTTACCAACCTGATATTACAACGATAATACCGGTTAAAGTAGTAGCTGACGATGAATAAACGCTCTTGTGCAGCTATAATATCTTTGTAACACCGTACTATAACTTTTACCTGTAAAACTGTGGACCTTTTTCATGGTTATAAGTGAGTCGAGCATGCTCTAGCTCAGTTGTATAGGTACGCGTTTCCACTTTTATACTCAAATGGAACTGATATACGAGTCTTATATAGGTTATTTAAACGCTTTGGTGTTAGTTGGGACTCAAAATAAATCAAAACAGTATTCAAAGCAAAATAATATAAAATTGTTAAAGCAGAATTAATTGATCAATATTATCGTTTCATCTTAACGAAAACGCTGATTAACTAAAAACAGAAGTAAAACAAGTAGATCCAATTACATTGTAAAAAGGATTCTTCGGGAATCTGAAACTCTTCAGTTTTCTCGCTAATTTCAGTTTAAACGAATAATTAATCCAGTAAAACCCTGAAATTAAACATGGCTATGAAATTAAATGAGCAGTAAATATCTCTGCTAATGGAACATTATGGTTTAATCTTCTATTCTATTAGCGTATGGCTTACTGTAACGCACCATTGCGATGTATCTTACTAGTGGTTTTGAATGTACATGTAAGTCAAAAATTGAACCAGGAAAACATAGTACAGTATCACTAATATCCTAATTTAGATAATGTTCTACTCATTTTCCAAAAGACATCATGCGAATTAGTTCATTCGTTGGGCGCTTCTATCGAAAAGCGACATCCAATTCAATGATCAATTTATGAACTCTCCTAAACTCACGTACAAACCTGGCGTTTGAAACTTCAGCAGATGTCCAAGCTCGAGGATTGCCAATGAGCCATTGAGTGCAATATCCTGAGAGCTCAAGTTTCGTACCGTATAAGGAATATAATAGGTACTTTGCGCCAAAACAAAAATCACAGACGTCACCAGAAATGCTTTGTAAGTGAGTCTGTCGCAAGTCAGAAAGAGTCAGATAAGTCAGATGATAGGCAAAATCGTGCCTTACCAATTCAAAGGTGGAGAGATGAACGTGATTCCTGCCGGAAACACTGGCCCGCAATAACAGAGGACAGGAGGCAAAAGTGCGATTCTATAAAGATGTCGAAATGAAGGCTCCGGTGAAGTGATCACGAAGTGAGCTGTCAATCCAAGTAATCAAGATGGAATAACAGCTCATTTCGTGATCACTTCAACCATGTTTACAGAATCGAATGGCAGACCTTGTGTGAAAAAGGGGGAGAAAGGTACGGGCACACTGACAGTGAGAGCTAACAGGATAATTAGATTAGATCAATAAGGAATGTTTTCATTTAAATTGATGAATTTCCACCAAAAAAAGGAACAGAATCTTTCATCTGGCACACAGTCTGGATTACAGTTTTCCTTTTCTTTTCCACTCAACATAAATGTGTCGTTAATTGCCTCCAGGCATGTCTGATCTTCCCTACTATCTTCCTCTTCTATCACGAAAGCATCGCAAGTTCAACCTAACGGGCTAGGTAGATAAGATGAATAGTGATTTTTTGTTAAAATTTACAAAAGAAATCGTTAAATATGGCCTATGAATCAACACGTGTAAAACCTTTACCATAGGTACTAGTTTTTTTATAATTACATTATAATTATTACAATAGAAACGCTCGCTGTGTCAAATGAGCAACTTTGACACTGACTGACAGTCGATGACACGACACTTTGGCAATTTGCAGATAATACTTTTAGACTGAGATCCCAAAACTGCCAGACCTCTCTTATTTTTTCACTAACAAAATATGTGACATAGTTGTATAAGTATGTAAGAGTAATGTTAATATGTACGTCGGCCTATAAGCTAGCAGGAATGCGTATGTTAAAAGAACATACTAAATAAGAGAGGTATGGTAGCTCTCGGATCTCAGTCTAAAAGTATTATCTGCAAATTGCCAAAGTATCATGTCATCGACTGTCAGTCAGTGTCAAAGTTGCTCATTTCACACAGCGAGCGTTTCTATTGTAATAATTATAATGTAATTATAAAAAAACTAGTACCTATGGTAAAGGTTTTACACGTGTTGATTCATAGGCCATATTTAACGATGTCTTTTGTAAATTTTAACAAAAAATCACTATTCATCTTATCTACCTAGCCCGTTAGGTTGAACTTGCGATGCTTTCGTGATAGAAGAGGAAGATAGTAGGGAAGATCAGACATGCCTGGAGGCAATTAACGACACATTTATGTTGAGTGGAAAAGAAAAGGAAAACTGTAATCCAGACTGTGTGCCAGATGAAAGATTCTGTTCCGTTTTTTGGTGGAAATTCATCAATTTAAATGAAAACATTCCTTATTGATCTAATCTAATTATCCTGTTAGCTCTCACTGTCAGTGTGCCCGTACCTTTCTCCCCCTTTTTCACACAAGGTCTGCCATTCGATTCTGTAAACATGGTTGAAGTGATCACGAAATGAGCTGTTATTCCATCTTGATTACTTGGATTGACAGCTCACTTCGTGATCACTTCACCGGAGCCTTCATTTCGACATCTTTATAGAATCGCACTTTTGCCTCCTGTCCTCTGTTATTGCGGGCCAGTGTTTCCGGCAGGAATCACGTTCATCTCTCCACCTTTGAATTGGTAAGGCACGATTTTGCCTATCATCTGACTTATCTGACTCTTTCTGACTTGCGACAGACTCACTTACAAAGCATTTCTGGTGACGTCTGTGATTTTTGTTTTGGCGCAAAGTACCTATTATATTCCTTATACGGTACGAAACTTGAGCTCTCAGGATATTGCACTCAATGGCTCATTGGCAATCCTCGAGCTTGGACATCTGCTGAAGTTTCAAACGCCAGGTTTGTACGTCAGTTTAGGAGAGTTCATAAATTGATCATTGAATTGGATGTCGCTTTTCGATAGAAGCGCCCAACGAATGAACTAATTCGGATGATGTCTTTTGGAAAATGAGTAGAACATTATCTAAATTAGGATATTAGTGCTACTGTACTACGTTTTCCTGGTTCAATTTTTGACTTACATGCACATTCAAAACCACTAGTAAGATACATCTCATACCGCAATGGTGCGTTACAGCAAGCCATACGCTAATAGAGTAGAAGATATTTACTGCTCATTTAATTTCATAGCCATGTTTAATTTCAGGCTTTTACTGGATTAATTATTCGTTTAAACTGAAATTAGCGAGAAAACTGAAGAGTTTCAGATTCCCGAAGAATCCTTTTTACAATGTAATTGGATCTACTTGTTTTACTTCTGTTTTTAGTTAATCAGCGTTTTTGTTAAGATGAAACGATAATATTGATAAATTAATTCTGCTTTAACAATTTTATATTATTTTGCTTTGAATACTGTTTTGATTTATTTTGAGTCCATTCAAACGGTGTTACCGTCAAGGGTGCCTTTCCATTACAGCGAAGCGGCGAAACGAGGACATTTTAATCAATAGAATTGCATAAAATCACCGCACCGCGTGACTCACTAACATTTTAATATGATTGGTTAATATTTCTCCGTTTCTCCGCTCCGCTGCCTCGCTCCGCTGTAATGGACACCCAACTAACACCAGAGCGTTAAAAAAAACCTATATAAGACTCGTATATCAGATCCATTTGAGTATAAAAGTATAAACGCATACCTGTACAACTGAGCTAGAGCATGCTCGACTCACCACGAAAAAGGTCCACAGTTTTACAGGTAAAAGTTATAGTACGGTGTTACAAAGATATTATAGCTGCACAAGAGCGTTTATTCATCGTCAGCTACTACTTTAACCGGTATTATCGTTGTAATATCAGGTTGGTAAACACTACAGGTGGTAGGAAAGCATCGGATAATCAACCTCATAAATGGTATTATTTGCTGACGATACGTCCTTAATTTTTTATGATAGATAGACGTTCCATAAATCTTGACGACGTAAATAACGCCCTACAGCAGGTCCAAAATTGGTTTACTGCTAATAATTTAGTATTAAATGGGAAAAAAAACTAAATGCATCAGATTTGCCTTACCGAACGTTAAAAGAAATGATTGCGTCATAGTATTGAACAAGGAAAAACTTGAATTCGTCGAAAACACGGTTTTCCTGGGGATTACTGAGTGACTGACAGACAACGCACAGCCGAAACTGCTGGTCGTAGAAAGCTAAAATTAGGCATGTAAGTACAAGAGAGAGTAGTAAGAGAGGATTTTAGAATTAGAAAATATGGAAAATATGGTCTTTATCCCCACGACTTTACAGTCACTTGACAAAAGAAATTGCAACTCAAATAGGCAAAGCTTGGAAACGATACTGGTCCCTTAAAGACATCATGAAAAATAAAGAAATGGCTATGCCTATAAAAACTAGATTATTTAATACTTGCATACTGCCTGTCCTTACATACGGCTGCCAAATATGGGCGCTGACACAAACCAACTTGAAAAAACTGGAAGTCTGCCAAGTCGCCATGGAAAAGTAGTAGTAGTAGTAGTGTCAAGTCGACAAGGACAGCGAAAGACCGGAAAAGTTGGAAAGAGTTAGAGGAGGCCTTTGCCAAAAGGCAAACAGACGGGGAATCTGATGAAGAATAGAATAAATAGATTAAGAGTTAAAATTAAACGAAAAAGCAAGAATTAAGTTTGTATTATGTTAAGAATTGTCTGAATAAAGGCTGTTTTATTATTTATTGCTGCCAGACCTCTCTTATTTTTTCACTAACAAAATATGTGACATAGTTGTAAAGTATGTAAGAGTAATGTTAATATATGTACGTCGGCCTATAAGCTAGCAGGAATGCGTATGTTAAAAGAACATACTAAATAAGAGAGGTATGGTAGCTCTCGGATCTCAGTCTAAAAGTATTATCTGCAAATTGCCAAAGTGTCATGTCATCGACTGTCAGTCAGTGTCAAAGTTGCTCATTTCACACAGCGAGCGTTTCTATTGTAATAATTATAATGTAATTATAAAAAAAAACTAGTACCTATGGTAAAGGTTTTACACGTGTTGATTCATAGGCCATCTGGTGTGTTTCTATTGGCCTAATTATAACCTCAAAATCAGAAAGCATTTTAGATTTTGTACAATTCTCAGAAGTGTCCTTGATTTTATTTAGTTTTAGTTGAATATATGCATAATTTAAAACACTGAAAGTAATTTCACGTCTCTGTTGGTTCTAAGGCGAGCAATGTATATGCATAGTAATATCCTTTCCACCGAATAAGAAGAGCAACAAAATCTTTTAACTAGCACCGATTACAGTTTTCCTCGTCTATTTTAACTCAATATAAACGTGCCTTTACTTACCCTAGGCATATTTCTTCGCTATATCACGAAAGTATTCCTATTTCATTTTATTAGCAGACATGGGAATTGCATTAGTACCGGCTAATGCTCTTTGCTCCTTATTTCTGTATTGCAACGAGATCGAAGTATTTCCGATATAAACGGACATTTTAAGTCTTTGGCAGGTACGTTACTAGCAGTCCCACTTGGAGGGGTACAGTAGCTGTTACATCAACGGTCTGGAATTTACGAAAATAGCTACAGAATTTTACAAAAGCTACATTTTATCTAAGTTACTATACCCCTCTAGCTCTTGGATCGTGGGATCGAGTGCCCACAAAATGTTTAAAGATTGGTGTAAACTCCTAGTTGACACTTCGCGTGATCCAGGGGTGGACTTTACCTAGGGCAAAGGGCATAGCCATACAACTAGGTAATACCGTCAGTTTTTTGCGTACAATAAAATAGTCTAGACCTGTCTTTTTTTTTTGTAGGGAAATCATCAAATGACTCCTCCCGCTCTGGGTAAAGCAGGAGGGAGTGACTTTTATTGACTAAAACCCATCCATTTTCCTCCTAGTGTCCTTTGTGTTCCAGGGTACGGTGCCTCTTTCAAACGAAGTGCGCAGCCCCAGCAGGTACTGGCACTAGCGGGCCCCGTCTTTAATGCTGACAGCTCTTTGAGGCGCGCGTGGAACACAGCGCTCCGTCGACCCGGGCCTGGTTCTGATCAGACGGCGAGCCACCCAATGCTCGCCGTCCGCAGACCCGCGCCTACGGTGGCCGAGAATCGTCCTGCGACTCCCGACGCCCAGGGCGTCTTCTTCTGTTGCGGCGGCTGGGGCGTGAGGTTTCCCTCTCCCTCACGCGTTCGGCTTCCTCTTTTGCTAGCATTACTGCTTCGCAGAAGGAAGTGACAGCTTCCCATGTCTCCTCCTCCGGACCATTGCTGAACCAGGGCAGAACGCGAGAGATCGCCGCCGCCGATCGCCTCGACGAGGACACGGCGGTGCTCCGCCCAAGCAGGGCAGACCTCCACCGTATGCTCCACCGTGTACTCCGGGCGATCCTCGTGTTGATACCCGGGTGTATCCTCCCGCCGTAGTCTAGACCTGTTTACGAGCACTAATTTACTTAAGTAAATAGGCACAGTAAGAAGCTGACTCTGCATCGCTTTATACCAGAATTCCTTTGTCCAATGAAAGCTTATCATTCACACAAAATTTTTGTAAGCTCCTACATCGTAAAACCGTTTCATTTTACTCGTCCTCAAAAACACATCATGCTGTATTTCCCACAAGTTTATCGCAATAAGTTCCAAAACATCAACCAAAATATCTTGAAATATCCACCGGGCTACCGGTGCGTTTAACTAGATTTACTCGACAGCTCAGTGGTCCCCAACCACACACAGACCTTCTCGCAAGCGTCAACGTATGCAGAAAATCCGATCGTGTTTCGGTCCCTCCAATAATCTGTTTAAAACGCACCACTCCGCACCGAAATTTTCGTTGCTGGGTCTAGTTGTGGAAATGACATCCGGTAATCCAATTTCTGCAATTTGACCACTTGTTCTGTAGGTGTTTTTGGGTTAAAGATACACATTTTTAGGGCTCCGTACCCAAATGAACCCCATTACTAAGCCTCCGCTGTCCGTCCGTTCGTCCGTCCGTCCGTCCGTCCGTCTGTCTGTCAGCGGGCTGTATGTCAAGAACCGTAATAGGTAGAGAGTTGAAATTTTCACAGATTGTGTATTTCTATTGCCGCTATAACAACAAATAATAAAATAAAGATTTATGGTACGGAACCCTTCGAGTACGAGTTCGACTCGCACTTGGCCGGTTTTTATCCAAACTAATATTTTAAATGCGAACGTAACTATATCTGTTTTTTTGTTACCTCTTCACGTCTTAACGGCTGTACGGATTTTGATGAAACTCAACACGTAGGTAAAACATATCCTGGAATAAGACTTGGGAATTGGAATTTTCGAGGATCATGCGAGCGAAGTCGCTGGCAGAATCTAGTAGGTACATAATTATGTCTAAAGCATGTCATAAGGGCTCTATGAATTCTAAGACTACCGGCTCCATATAAAAATCTATAATGAGTCTGCAATGATGACAAAAGTTACATACATATACTTCAACCAGAAAACCTACAGCCAAACGTAGGTAGCCCTTTATAGCCCTATTTATTTTTATTATTAAATAACAGGTTTTTTTACAATTTTAAACCATAAAACTAAAAGCGCAAATAAAAAGCTCACTGCATCACGTTCATTCAATAATCAAATCATGAATAATGTACAATCACCAACAAAACTGGATCATCCAATGCTAATTTGCAGGTTTTCGTTCGCAGAGTTTTAGGTCTATTATTAGGTAATCTACGGATAAGCTTAGCACAACACAAATTAGGTAACGAGCCAAGTTTATTTAGAGAAAATAGTAAAATAAATTGGTCTAGCCATGCTGATCCACTGTGGATTAGTAATAGCTAGAATGAAAAGTATAGTAAATTCATTTTCTTTTGTTTGTAAGTGAAAAATTCGCCTCCGTTTCAAAAAATCTTATCTCAAATCTATTCATAAAGCCAATTAACTCAACAGGACGAAAATTATTTATGTACGAGTATAATATACACATAAAACAGTGCTAAGTTCGTAAAATTTAAGTGATTTCTCAAACGGAAAAACAATACTTTTAACATTGATTATATTTCTTATTTTCATCACCAACATAACAGCACAAAAACATAAAATCTATTCACCTGTTTTTGGGGTGAGTTATGGTAATCATTAATTGTACGGAACCCAAGACCTATCAATCAATTACAGTTTCCTTTGTCAGTTATTTTCTTACAGTATTTATCAATCATGTTTTAGAAGTCTTTAATTTTCAATACTTAAGCGCTGTGATCAGTTCAGACCGCAAACACTAGCACCATATTTTAATTTAATTTGTGTCAAAAAATCATTTATTCGAAGCTGTAATGCAATTAAAAATGTTATGAACACAAAACCGTTTTGCCGGAACCGTTTCGTAACGTTTGACAAGTCATTTGGGAAGACTGTTATAATTTCCTTCAAATTCTTTTAAAGGTTCGTCAAAATGCTAAAAATAAATAAAACTTTATCGGGAAAATAAATGAGGGTTCATTTTAACCAATTAGGTCAAAAGTCACGAGAATTAGCACCATATAATTACGATCACCAATCGGAGTATCGAGTTTAAACAATAGACGATCTTTAAATATTTTAAAATGCGGTTTATTTATTTTAGCTTTATGTACAATAGTGTTACATGCGCAGACTTATGCAACAAGGCATTTGCTACCAGTCAACCTTTGGGTTAAAAAGACCACGCTGTGGTAGGTGAACAACAACAAAAATCTAATAAAAAAATTAAACCCAAAAACTTTCTTCTTTTGGGTTTATATCTATATCAACTATTTTTTCATCAAGGCCCTCTTATAATGACTAAATTGTTTCAGTTTGATTGATATTGCTCTCAGCCATAAGACTTACTTTTAAGTTTGTGTAAAATAATTGTATTAGGTAGCGTTCTATCTACTTATTTATTTTTCATATAAATAACATTCCAGTGAGTGTCAGAAGCCCTTGAGGCGGTTTAGAAACTCGGACACTAGGATGTGTGGAGTCGTTAGACCTTACTGCCCACACTAGAAGAAGAAGAGTGAGTGTTCAAAACTAGCCAGAACTATTTCTCCTGCCATCTTAGATGCTATAAGGTTCTGTGGTACAAAATCTACAATGGAATAAACTTTTAAATTTTAGTTTCTCTAAATGCTACTAACATTATAAATGTGAATGTAACTCTGTCTATTCTGTTTGTAACCTCTTCTATTCTCGTCTTAACGGCTGAACGGACTTGGGGGCACAGGGGTAAAATAATATTAGCATTATATAAACTTCATGTACAATAGTGGTGCTAATATATTGCTGTAAACCTACCACAGTGTATTTTCTTTTAAACCAAAAGTTGACTGGTAGAGAACGCCTCATTGCATTAAGTCCGCCTATGTACCACTATTGTACATGAAGTTTAAATAAATAAATAATATCCTGGAACAATACATAGGCTACCGCAGTTCCACAGATCTCAAGACTAAGGACTTGAGATCTTCAAATATCACTCGGGCACAGCCGCCGACAGAAACTAGTTTAGTATAAAAAATCAAAACCCCTGAAACTAATCCGAAGCATGTAACAGTATCAAATCAGTGCCACATTCAATCTCCTGCAAGCTACATTACAAGCTAATTGGTGAAAGAACCACCATTTCCCCAACTGTTAACAATAGTAATTGTGTTATTATTACATTTCACTTCCTTCACGTCTGTCAAGCTGAACGGATTTGTGAAGCTGTGATTAATGAAGCTGGGCAAATGGATAGAACATGTCCTGAAACAGGACAAAGGATGTATTTTATCCCAGGAACAAGTCCTCTGGTATACTTTTCCAATCTTTCGCTGGCAAAGCCGGTGCAAGAAACTAGTTCAGAATAAAAACAAAACCCCTGAAACTACAATAAAGTTTGTAACAGTATCAAATCATAGCCACATTCAATCTCCTGCCAGCTACATTACAAGATAATTAACGAAAGAACCACGATTTCCCCAACTGTTAACTATACTAATTGTGTTATTATTGCATTTTCCTTCCTTCTTTCATGACAACGGAAAAGTTTCCTCCGTAAAGCTATCCAAGGTTAATTTCATTGTTAATCTGGTTTCTCTAACAATACTACGGTTAGATGAAAGAACAGACCGTAATTACTGGATTGTATCTACAGATTCAGTTGTTTTATTCTCCGTTTGATGTTTTTCCTGAAAGTACGACTGAAGAGGAGATATTATAGGATCACGGTAACCGGAATTTTAGCTGTTAACAATGCTGAAAGCAATCAAATATCTTAGCCTTGTTAGATGTCACCAGAAAATGGCAAACTCCATAAGATAATAAAATATCGCGTGAAATTGTAGACACCATATTCATACAGGATATATTGGAAACTATTGAATTTGGATGGGAATTTTTGTGTGCAAAAATTTTTAAATAATAATGTAATTTTTTCATAATTTATACAGAAGTTATAATCTAATCAAAAATTATTACAATCTCACGGATTCTGCAATTTTCCCGTGGCATAGATACTAATATCAACGCTTTTTCAAGTAGATTGACCATAGAGCAGGTTTGATTATAAATTAATACGGCAGGCATTAGTTAATTTGCAAATAGTAGTCATGGTAATTTCACTAAATTTACACCTATACTTAGGTGCTATAATTTGAAAATAGCATGTTCAGCAATCCATTTATAGCCACCTCATTACTACGGTAGCAAAAAAACAACTCATAATTTTAAAGGTGGATAAGAACCTCAAACAGATATAACATACGTCATGAACTTCCAGAGTCATTATTTCCAAGATCTGTTCAATATTTTTAAGGAGCAAAGCTTGCAGTTTTCCGTTCGAGAGCCGTCAATATATCAAAGTGAGCTCAGATGTTCTACTGAATATTCAAACGTTTCCAAGGGACTGCCGATTTAGCCTAAAATGATATACGTACCAAACGATAATAATTCCCGACTGAATTACGATCTCGGTGACCTCAACGGAGATAAGCCTTGTAAGTGGGAGATATTATAGTGCATAAGTATGTGCGCAAATGAGGAGCTCGTGGCTGAAGAATAACAGCCGCACAGGTCGATCTTCAGGGTTTAAACCGCTTGCCAAGGTTGGTCTGTGGATGGGTGACCATCTTAACATATTGAGTTTCCTCCGTGCCTCGGAAAGCACGTTAAGCTGTTGGTCCCGGCTGTCATTTGTAGAACTTTAGCAGTCGTTACGGATTGTCAGAAGTCAGTAAATCTGACTCCAGTCTTGCCAAGAAATATCGTTTTACCCATTTAATGGGTTGTGGAGGTCTGGTAGGCAGCCGCATTACCTAAAATACTGGTGTTCAGCTGAATCCGGTTTGACTGGAAGACGATCCCAATGTAGTTGGGAAAAGGCTAGGCAGATGATGAAGTATGTGCGCAATCACAGGTGCGCTCTCTGTTCTTTTTCTCTCATGATCCGATGGGACGGCAATCCGACACGACCGGGAAGCGATCAGCGGCAGGGCCGACTGCTTTACATGCTTTTCGAGGCAGGTAGTCTTTAAGTTAAGAGTGAATAGGTTACTTCTAGGCACGCGTGCTCCATCGTCGACCACATCATCGCTTACCATCAGGTGAGATAGTGGTCAAACGCGTGCCTATCAATAGTAAAACAAAAATGGGCGTGTCACACCAGCAACGTCCAAACCTCGAGTTTCTGAGACATTCCCAATAGAAAAACCCTATTCCGCTTTTTGCCCTACTAGAGAATCGAACCTAGGACCCTCCGCCCCGTAATCGATACCAACAGATCAAGGGAAGCACGGGGCGGCCCAAAATGAAACGTTACGGGGTTAATAAACCTTTTTGGGCGCAAAATGATAACAAGAATGTAAAGGCGTTTTTGTTTGTGTTCTTTCGCTTGATTAAAAATGCATCTTATTTATGGAGGTTAAAATTGCCGGAAAAGCCGGGCAGCCTTTTAACGCTGTTTTTATTTACTTCACACTTTTTTGTACGGCTTTTTTAAGTGTTGATTTTTGGCTGGGTTTACAGCTCAGTATGTTTACCTTTGTTTAACCACGAATCTGTAACTTTATAAAACAAATAAGTATGTTTATTAACATAACTTGATTTCACACGCGGCTGCCCTTGCGTTTATATACAGAGTTATTTGTAGAACACGAATAACTTCTTAGGGAGTGAAAATACACATGATTAAAACTAACTTTTACTTTGAAGCCAACACTGAAATCAGAATGCCATATTCCTTCTGATATTTTTCGAGTTTTAAGATCACCTGTAGAACTTTGCAAAAAATAGCCTATACCCGTTTTAAATTATTTTAGCGATTTAATCGTGAAAACTTAAAACAAAAGATAAAAAACCTATAGTCTAACAACATGCTGTAAATTAATCCCATGTTCCGAGTACCATCAATGCCAACAGTTCGTTTTCAACCTCACACAGACACAAAAATGAATGCACTCTAAAACATTGGAAACCTGTCATCCCTGTCTTTTATTTACTTCCTCGTTTGTGTGAAAGCTGAAATGAAATACTAGCAACCTGAATAGAAACCTACTAGAAACCTGAATAGAAACCTATTTTATAACACAAAAATAAACTGTCAATTTTAGGATTCCGTGCCCGAAGGGTAACCAACGGAACCCTATTACTAAGCCTTTGCTGTCCGTCTGTTTGTCAGCGGGCTGTATCTCAAGAACCGTTACGTTAGAACCGTATTTCTATTGCCGCAATGACTTTTTTTTTAATTAAATTAATAATTAAAGAGAGCTCCCCCATACAAGAAACACGTTTTTTCGGTTTATGGTACGGAACCCTTTATGTGAGAGTCCGACTCGCACTTGGCCGGTTTTTATTCGACACGTTCTGCATACAAAATCCGTTAAATCGCCATGTTTATCCCTCAGTTTAAAGAGAAAGTTATCTGATTGGTGGATAATCGCTCACCTTATTCTATTTTGTCCTATCCAAGGAACATATTGTAACATGTCTAAGAGAGCGAAGATTGTCGGAAAACACAAAAACTAGCGAGGTTTCCTTGTAGAGACAAGTTGGGACGTAATTATTTTTGGGGGACAAACTGTTCTGAAGTAATTGGCCTTAGTACAGTTAATAAGGATTTCACTTAGGAACTCCGTAAGTGCTGCTACGTTTATTGAGAGAGAAAACAAACACATGTTGTTTTGAAAAGTACTTATCTGAGCAAACCATTAGATGATACAACCTGAGTGCCAATTCTAATCATTTTTACGATCTCTCGTATTCGCATGTCAGTCGCAATCTGTCAAAAATGAGGATATTGAGGCTTTTTTGACAGATTGCGACTGAGATGCGAATGCGAACGTTGCTTAAAAAATTGAAGTGGCCCTCTGATAGGTACACAATTATATCAAACTAGCTTTAGCCCACGACTTTGTACGCGGATATCCCGTTTTTTCTCGTTCCCGTAGGAATTTCGGGATATCCTAGCGGAGCACTAAGGCCTCTGCCTCGAGTTTTGCGGCCAGCGGGGTGGCGGCGGCGACGGAACGGGAACGGGGCGGGCAACGTAGCCTGTTTTCGAAACCAGCGTGCAGATCGCGCGGCACTATAGCGGCGTAGTGTTCGTGGTTGTATCGTCGAGATATTTGTTTTTATTCGCGAACGAAATGTCTGAACAACGGCGACAACAATTTTTTGATTTAGATTTATTCTTAACGCTCGATTTATTGTGGGCAAAAGAAGAAAATAAATTGCACAACACTGCAATGCAGACGCGCGGGCAGTCACCGCTCGACTGGCACGCACCGCTTGTTGCCCGCCCTCTAGCCGCTGCCGCGCCGCTCTTTTCGAGGGTCGGTCCATTTGATTTTACACATTAGATCCTGCCACTCCCGCGCCGCCGCCGCCGCCGCCCCGCTGCCCGCAAAACTCAAGGCCTTAGTGCTCCCCTATACTCCCCAAGAGACCTGCATGCCAAATTTCAGCTTTCTACGACCAGTAGTTTCGGCTGTGCGTTGTCTATCAGTCACTCACTCAGTCACGGAAGAATCACATTGATATTTTTTGTATAAACGTATATAGCTATAAATTGTGAATTTTTGTGAAGGTGGATGAACAGATTGTTACTCTTTCTTACAAAAAACTTCTGATGTGATTTGGATTAAATTTGGCACATATGAAGTGTATTATCTGGATTAACACATAACTTTTTATCCTGATGGTCAGTCCAGACGAACTCACGTTCAGAAGTCAAGTTTTAAAAAGTGCTTTACTGGTCTCTTTTTTAGGATGGGAAATCCTCAAATGACTTCTCCCACTCTGGGCGAAGCGAAAGGAGTCTCTTACTGACTAAAACCACATGTGCTCCCCCTAATGCCCTTTGCGTTCCAGGGCCACTCTTTCGAACAAATTCCGCAACGCATCGCTGGAGTAGTCCTTCAAGCGCTACTTCTGAGCATGAGATCCTAAGGCTGCTCCAAGCAGCAGTAGGTTCGACCAGTATTATTGGAACTCTTTCTCTTCTTCCTTTTACAAGGGACTCACAACTGACGAAATAAACAATACCTAAGCCTAACCTTCGGAATAATGCAAGCGTGATGTTCATTAACATCCTTCCCTTATCCTATATTACTTGGGGTCGATGAACACGTTTTTCTTCCATTGTGTCCTGTCAGACGTCACGCTATCAATAACTCCCTCTTCTTTCACATCGCTCCTCACACAATCCATCCATCTTTTCTTTGTCTTCCCTCTCCCCCTCCATCCATCCACATTTACATTCACAACTCTTTTAGATATATGCGTGATGTTCAATTATCAAACTTAATTCATCATAAAATAATTCCACAACTTTTTTTACCCTAATGAAATACCTATGTCATAAACCTATTACATTCATAAGTACTTCAATAAAAATCACACGAAAGTAATATTTATAGGCACTACATGCAGGCAAACTACTACTTTTTATATCCAAACAATTGCATGCCAACTGCACAGCTAAAACATTAACAAATCATACATCACACAATATGTCAAAATCCATACTCACAGGACAACACACATTCAATAAAAAAAAGATCGCAGAAAAAAAAAATATCGTTTTAAAACGTTTCTATTTCCGGGAACAGACAGAGTCAGGAAATTAAAATGCCTATTTCAATTGTTCCGGTGGTGAGCGGTGTCAGAAGACTTCGCTCCTATGCTGTGCTAATTACTACTCTGACTCGCTGATTTTACTAACTCTTTTGAATTGTTCAACAGAGTTGGGTTTTAGTTACTTTAGAGCCTAGGAGGCACACGGCGTATTTTTAACGCACCAACGACACACGTTTCTCGAACGCATAGTCACAGTGACGTAGATGACCAAAAAACAGTAGTCTGCGTCTGAATTTCGTTTAAAGCGCATTCACGCGCGTCATTTTCCTTAGAGATAATTTTGGAAATGCATAATATATTTCTGACTGTAAAAACCTAATCTTATCGAATGTTTAGTATTTAGAATATTGTATATAGCACAGAGCAAGATCATCGCATCGGCTGCGTCCTGAGATGGCAATAATAAAATTGGCAGCACCGAAATTGCATTGAGAGCACAACTTCTGTCACGGATGACGACATCGTTGTGCAAGCAAACGGTGACACGTTTGGTATGGAAAGTGTGGCTCTAGTAACATCCACCAAAAGGCCACCGTGATCTTTTTAAATATCATCGATAAGTCGTGCTTTTTAGGGTTTCGTGCCTCAAAAGGAAAAAAACGGAACCCTTATAGGATCACTTTGTTGTCCGTCCGTCTGTCTGTCAAGAATTTTTATCTCGGGAACGCGTGGAGTTATCGAGTTGGAATTTAAACCATATACTTAGGTCTACGGTCTCTTGAAGCTGTAAAAATATTTTTATAAGTTAACATAAAAGAAAGATATGGCTGTTCATACCGCAAAAAAACGAATATTTTGACACTCTCAAGGGAATCAAAATTCATAGGGTATTTCCCGTTGACCTAGAACTATGAAATTTGGTAAGTAATACCGTCTTATACTACAGGTATAGGGTAAAGTCTAAAACTATACATTTGTGATTAAATCATGAAAAATATAGTCTTTAATTAAAGTACGTAACCAATCATCGAGCTTAATAAACCACTGATTGGATTCAAAATCTAGATACTTAAAAAAATTAAGTGTTATACCGAGTAACCTTTAACGTTTATTTTATCAAAATCGACCCACAAAATCAAAAGATATTGAATTTTTAAGTTTAAGAAGAAACATCCTGATGTATTCTAATTAGTCAAAGCGCCATCTATTGAGAAAAAATAAAATGCACGAAAGCATGAAATAACACCATAACAAATTATTTGTTAAACTTTTAATACGTACCAAAATAATAGTGAAGGTATTAATTAATTAATATCTTATTGTTATCGTAACATACGTTCTTTAACGTCTTCCGCTGCCAAATACTTTGTGTTGTCAGTTTACAAAATGGTCGATAGATGGCGTTGCACTGATGACGCATTTTTCAGAATCACGGTGTTAATATTTTCCATTTGACACACACGATTTGTAACAGCGCAGCGTTGTAGGTCTTGCTTAAAAAGTATCTGCTATGGTCCAAAACCGTTAAATCTCTGATTTATTCTGGTTCTTAGCTCGGAGACTTGATTCCTTAACTATTTATTATACGTACCTACAAATTTGTACGGAACCCTCAGTGCGCGAGTCCGACTCGCTCTTAACCGGTTTTTTTATATAAGATGTGTTTGATCGATTCTAGTCTAGGTCAGAGGTGCCAGAGACAAAGATATCTAGATTTACTCTATACCAATTACAATAAATCATAAGAAGTTCTTGACATTGGAAAATGTAAATTTATGCCTTCCTTTCTACTAGCTTTTGCCTGAAATTACATTAGTATCGATTTCAGGACCCATAAGTGCCTTTTACTGGAACAAAAAGTATGACGTGTGTGTTAAAACGTATCAGGTCGAACTTTGTGAGGAAATTTTCATCAAAATCCGTTCAGCTATTTCGGCATGATTGAGTTGCAAAATATCCAAACTTCCACGTGCATGAAACTCAACACTAACCTAACAAACTCGTAACAGCAATGTTACGAGTTTGTTATATTAGCGTTGAGTTTGTAGATGAAATATGTTGTTTTGAGCTTATTTCTTGTTAGTTTCTGCTGGCAGCTTTGACCGCGTGAAAGTCGAGTATTCTCCCATGGGAACATCCCCGTTTTATATGTCCTATTCCAGGACATAGTCTACCCGTGTGCCAAGTGCCATCCAAATTCGATCAGCCGTAATGGTGGGAAGAGGTAACAGACAGAGAGACAGAGTTACTTTCACATTCATAATATGGAAATATGGATATTCTAGAGTGGCGACTGTGTACCGGAAGACGCAGCGTTGAAAGGCCTCCTACAAGGTGGACCGATAACCTGGTGAGGGTCGCAGGTAGCCGATGGATGTGAGACGCACAGGACCGGTTGTTGAGGCGACACTTTGGGGCCTATCTCCAGCAGTGGACGTATTTCTGCTGATATGATTATTATGATGAAGATGGATGATTTGATAACTTCCTCAAAAAAATCATCAAGTTTACCTGAAAGCTTCTAAATCCTAGTCCAAATTTAGTAATTTGATTGATTTCCAATTTTTAAGCAAACCATCAACTTTTTTCTGTGTCATTGAAAGCAGAAGTGAATGGAATTGGAACACCCTTTGTTCTTTGTACTCTTTCGTACACAAAGCACTGAGGGACGTACTCCAAATGTTTACAGCTATAAAACTAGATACCGGTAAGAGGCTAAGCAGATGGACCGGTGTTGGCGGTTTTACAGTGCTGGGTGTTTAAATTTTTATACAAGGATTGAAATGCTTCATGCCGTTTTGGATTTCGGTCAGAACAAGGGTTGGTGCACATTCTGTTTGAGGTTAAGTAAGTGCTAAGTGCTGACTGCTTGCACGTCAACTGTTGTCACTCTTTGTCTTGCTGCCAGTAGAGCAGAACAAAAAGAAATGAAAAAAAGACAGCACCATTTTTTTTAAATTGGTTCTCGTTTGACTGTAATCTCAACCGATGGTAAGCAATGATGTGGTAGACGATGACCTCTTCAATCTTGACTTAAACAGCGGACACGAAATCTGCATTTGACGCGACCAGCGCTGCAGTGGCGCGTTCAAATGCAGAGATGTAGGTATAATGTAACTTGCCGCGCCGCCCGCCGCGCCACTGAGTTCGTGTCCGCAACCTTAGACACAGCAACAACTGTTCTAATTACGCGCGAATACTGCGTTAGAACAGTAATATCGTTACTGACCATAACAACGGTCACCCATCCTCAGTGTAACCGCGTCCAGCGGTCACTCCGACCGAGTATGTTCGCCACAATCCGCTTTGTGTAATTTCCTTCTCGCCACACCCACACTAGCCTGAATATTTCTGCCAATCCCGTTGAAAGGAATCAAAGCTTTTGCTTTATTTCGCTTCTACGTATCCTTTGTTTAAAAATTCCAATTTCGACTGTATTGAGAGTTCAGTTCAAATTGATATGTAGGTACGAGTATTGTGCATTCCGGCTTTGTGTAAAACTAGCCTTTAACGGCTTTGAATGTTACGAGTGTATTAGTGAACCAAAATGTAAACATTATTTTTATAGATAATGTTAACATTTTGGCTGCATATACTATCGAAATTAATCCCAACCAGAAGGTCGTTAGATAACATATTTTCAAGTTTTATAGTATAGAACTGTAGAAGTAGTATTTTAAAAGTATGAGCGGTGGAATAAGTCGTGAGCAAAACCAGCAAACTCATTCCGTGGTAAAAATTTGTCTGTCTTTCTGTGGTACTCGTAAATGTAGGGAGGGTGTTGACTGCACGGGGTGAAACAAAGTAAGATATTAAGATGAGGAAGCTTTAAAACAGTGTGTAAAGCAATATTGAAAAAAAAACAATTCATAAATAATTTCAATAATAAAACAATCTTTATGTTCTCTAATGTATTAATATGAATAGTTAGAAGTTGGAAACGAATACTAGTCACTCAAACTTAAGGGCACATACTCGTACGTCTCAAATTGTGTAACGCATTCTCGTTACTTCAGCCAACTGTAGCGTAATAACAAGATGATGTCCCGAGTTTTACGCTACATATTCCTTCTCCTTTTTTGAAGTCAGTTAATAATTACAGTTGACTTCCAAATTATATACAATACAAAGTACAAAGTAACTAATTTTGTAAGTCAGTGTTTCTGGTGTAGTTTCTTCGTTTATGACACCGACGCGACGCGGCGACCGCGACGCCTAAAATTAAAGTTATTTTGTTTAGTCTTGAAATATAGGTGTAATGTTATGTAATATTAAGTATGTGTATTTTGTCATAATCGTAATTTTGATTTCCTAAATTTTTCTCCGGCTTGAAAATCTACTTCAACGGAATACAACCAATTTACAACTTATCCAGTCCAAAAAATAACGCCTCATCTTGTGGTGTCCTTGCCACAAACTTGTGGAATGTAATTATGAATTTATATCACCGTCAGCAAAAAAGTCGACACAAAGTTTTCGCCAGCCGGGACTTCGTTCTGAAACCCGCCAGTAACAAACCAATTAACGAAAAAAAGTATGCCTACCGTCGTATAAAAATTTTTCCTCGTGTATTTCCGAACGGACTACAAAGACGAAGGGCGTGATCTTGAGGACTTGTAATTTGACTTCAGGCCCCAGGCCCTATAATTAAGCCACAGATTTTACTTTGTTAAAGAACACTTAGTTGGAATACCCAAGGATTGATCTAGGGCCATCTCATGAAGATGAAGTCAGTTTACAAAGTAACTTTCTAAAATTGAAATTCTTTTCAGAACAAAAGAGATAAAAGAAAGAAAAGGGTTCTGGCACCAAGACGCGAAATACATATAGTAAGGTTGCATTTAGCAACGTAATAATAATAGTAGAAATCGAATGACCTTTGGCATGCCTATGTACATCTACAATTTTTTTTTTTCTGCGTCTGACTGAAACTCAAGATTGGAAAAGGTATTTTTTTCCAATCTTGAGTTACCGGAAGAATTTAATTTCCAGCGTGTATCAAAGACAATCTTAATAATACGGACGAACAGCCCAGTTTCCTCATTTTGAAAAGTTGCACGACTTAATAACAAGAGTGCCAATTCTATTCATTTTTAAGTAACGTTCGAATTCACATCTCAGTCGCTATCGGTCAAAAAAGCCTCAATGTATGAAAATTTAGGCTTCTTAGACAGATTGCGACTGAGAAGCGAATGCGGACGTTACAAAGCACAATTCATCCCACTTCTGATGATAGAAGGAGTCTAGAGTAAATATAACAGAACGTCTTTACACTAACGATTATTTAATCAAACTGAAGAAAGAACAGGCTACAGGTCACTACTCTAATCTTATTTGTACATCTTGAATGATGTTTCTTGTATATAATGGACCGATTTGAATGATATTTTTTGTATGCGTTTGGGTGGCGCCCTGGATGGTTTAGATTCACAAATCACTAGGGTAGGTAGGGTAGGTAGGGTAGGTAGGGTAGGTAGGATAGGTAGAGTAGCCAGTTGACAGGAGCGAAGCCGCGCGGGTCAGCTAGTTTTTTTTATAATAAGCTGCTACACGTTACTAAATCTAAATCACGTTTACTTAAAAATTTGTAAAATTGGCTATTAGGCTTCTTTAAAACATGAAAAAATATTAAAATCGACTCTATATTTATTTTGTTTCCCTTAGTATTCAAGTCATTTCGTTGTACTGCTTGTAGTTGCAATTTTGCCTAAGTTTCCGCTAAATAGCAACAACTGTGGAAGGTTTTAACTCTGAACTTCTTTTACAAATAAAGTTAGATAATACTTTGCTAGTCCGCTATTAGGTAGTAGATAGTACCCATGGCCGAAGTTTGGTTACCGAGTATCGAACAACTACTCGTGACCATTGAGTTTATTTCTCAATAGCCAAGGGAAGCTAACAAATACTCTCATCATCATTATCTGCCCAGCCTTTTCCCAACTATATTGAGGTCGGCTTCCAGTGGAACTGGATTTAACTGAATGCCAGTATTTTACGCGGTACGGCTGCCTACCAACCCATTAACTGAGTAACACAGTACTTCATGGCAAGACTGAAGTCAGATTAACTGGCTTTTGACTATCCGCAAAGACTGCCAAAGATCTACAAATGACAGCCGGGACCAACGGCTTAACGTGCTTTCCGAGACACGGAGGAAACTCAGTATGTTAAAAATGGTCAACCATCCACAAACCAACCTTGGCAAGCGTTGGCAAGCGTTAACCTTGAAGATCGACCCGTGCGGCTGTTATTATCTAGCCACGAGCTCCTCAAGCTCACAAATACTCTGAAGTATCTAATTTTTAAAGTTTTGTCCAATTTCTTCGTCTGATCCGATAGAGAGGTGTCAAAATAAAAATAAAACACTCATAACTTTAACCGTTATTTTTACAATCTATTATTTAACTTGTCTTGTTATTTAATAAGTATGTTTAAAAATTGTAACTGTTTAAAATAGTTTTCCGCAACCGATTAACCTGAGGTTAGGTTTGGTCGACAATGCAATGGAATGTTAACAAATTGTTTCTTTTATGTTTTTTTTTAATGAAAAATATATTCCAAGGACCGAAAGCTACCAAATTGAAGAACCACTACGCTAAGAACCAAAGCATTGATTGAGAACAGATTTTGAAACCCTGGGGATAAATCTCAAAAGTAGTTTTGAGTCACCACTTGAGGTGATGATCGCTATAAGTAAATCTATTAATTTATTTCTCTTTTGTTACAGATGCTGCAACAGACAATACTGAGAGGGAAATTGGTGATATATATTAAGCAAAATGTAAGTACAAATACATTAAACTGTTCCACCCACATTAATGTTTGTTTTCAGTGAGCACTGGCAGCCTCGGCCAGTAATTAGGCAAATTAAAATGTGCTTGCAATTAACAATGATTTCATTTTGCAGTACGCGATACCGTGTGGTTTTGCTGTTTACGGTAATTTGGTGATTGGTAAATGAAAAAGTATATGTAACAAATTGGTTTAATCAATTGACACTCTAGGCTATTTTGTTATCCGGATTTTGAGCAGACATGTGCATGGGTAGCAATACGACAATGTATTTTCATAGAAATTATTTAAAATTTGTACTGCCAGTGGAATAATTTTTTTTATAAGCGTTGTCTCATCTTTAGCACTCTGTTGCTTCACACCTCGCGATGAGAGTCATAAGAATTTTAGCTTATAATAATTATGACTAAGACTAGGTAAACAAAATCGGATACTTTACTTTAGAATGACATATAAAATATATAAACAGCCGGTCTATTTTGTCAACATTTCACCGTGTACACTTCGGTGAAGTGAACGATAAATGAGCTGTCATTACAGCTTGTGTGTATCGTTTGACAGCTCACTTGTCGTTCGCTTCGCCAAAGTCTTCACTTTGACATGTTTACAGAATTGCACTGCGACCCTCACACGGTCATAGTTCTACAGTTTCGAGAATTTTACCCGTTGGTCTTGCTATGTTAGTCACAACGCGTTGTGGTGGTTTTGACCAGTGTTGCATCAACACTTCCTCGTTGCTAATGGTTTAAAAAGAACACGACATATCATGGACGTTTATTTCCAGAGTGAGCGCGTTTAATACTAGTGCATTCGATTTTATAAGATCATGTGAGAGTAAGGTTTTCAATAATGAAATGTTTAGACTTATCAAAGAAAAACTATCAAAAAATTGTAATGTACTCATATTAAGTTGTGGTCAAACCTGTGTACTTAGCATGCTTATTAGTTCCAAGAAGTATTAGAAGTATGTATAAAGAACTAATAGGCTTTAGGCACTACAATTAGGAAACCTATGAACCTGCAGAGGAACGTTCTGTAGGTTCATAGGTTAGTGAATAGTGAGTACACAACAGCAGAACAAGGAAATAATCAGCATTTTAGGTACTTCTTTTTAAATATTCCATTCAACACTAAACACCTACACATTGTAATAGGCTCTCATCCTTTTTCTGAATTGAGAATTTTGAAGTCATATCTTCATTTGCATGCCATAATGTGTGAAGATGTTACAGTGGGCTTAATAAAACTAAGGTTAATTAGGGACCCTGTAGATTTTGGACAAGTTGAAAACTTGTCCAAATCTACTTTAATCATAAATTTTCTAAAAAGACACTGAGACGGCCTATTGCGGCCATTCATATATTTTTTTAAATAACTAAATAGAGCTTCATTTACATCTGGAGTGAAGCCATAGAGAAGCACGGGGAGGCATTAGCGGTCTCCCTTGACATCTCGAAGGCTTTTGACAGGGTCTGGCACGATAGCCTTATTAGTAAGCTTCCTTCCTTCGGTCTGCCCGCCGGGTTGTGTGATTGGATCGCTGATTTCCTGAGAGATCGGTCTATCCGAGTGGTCATAGATGGCTGCTCGTCTGGACAGCTGGATATTAATGCCGGGGTTCCTCAGGGGTCGGTGCTTTCGGCAACACTGTTCTTGCTGCATATTAATGATCTGCTTAAACCCGGTACCTTTGGGTATGTAGACGACAGCACTGTTGCTGAGAGATACGTGTCCGACGCACGAGCTGGTGGGTCGCAGATCCGGTCTCTCCGGGAGGCTATGGTTGAGCGCTTGAATGTATCCTTACAGGCTGTCTCTGAATGGGGTGATGCCAATCTGGTCAAGTTCAATGCTGCTAAGACCGTGTCTATTCTCCGCTAAAATTCCAGCCAGCTCCATCTTTCCTAGGTGCAACCGTGCCGATAACCGACCAACTTGAGCTTCTTGGGGTTACATTAACATCTACTCTTAATTTTGGCCCTTTCATAGAGGCAAAAGCTCAAGTGGCTGCAAAGAAGTTGGGGATCCTAGCAAAGGTGAGACGGTACTTCACGCCGGAACAGCTGCTCAAACTCTATCAAGCGCAAGTTCGATCGTGTATGGAATACTGCTCTCATCTTTGGGACGGATCTGCCAGATACCAGCTTGATGCCCTTGAGTCAATTGAGAAACGAGCCAAGAGGATCATTGGCAATGAGAGGCTCGTCGCGACGAAGCTCCAAAGTCTTGAGCATCGACGACGAGTTGCTGGCTTGTCGGTTTTCTACCGGTTGCATTTTGGGGAATGTGCGACGGAATTGCATAATTTAATTCCGCCAAGCCCGTTCCATCATCGGACCACAAGACGAACGGCGATGCGCCACCGGTACATGATGGACATCCCACCCATACGCACAAAACGTTTTGGGAACACATTCATAATGCGTACAGCTAAGGAGTGGAATTCCCTGCCGGAGTCTGTGTTTCCCGATAGCTACAACCTGGGAGTCTTTAAGTCAAGAGTGAATAGGTTACTTCTAGGCAAGCGTGCTACATCTTCGACCACATCATCGCTTACCATCAGGTGAGATGGTGGTCAAGCGCGTGCCTATCAATAAAAAAAAAAGAAAAAAAAGCTTTTACTAAAATAAAGCTCTATTTTTTAGTTAGTTTTAGCCTTATCTACTTCATTCTACTTCATAGACATTACATCATCTGCCTAGCTTTTTCCCAACTACATTGAGGTTGGCTTCCAGTCAAACCAAATTCAGCTGAATAACACACACATTGCTCGCAGAATAGATGGTCGATGGGGCTGAAAAGTTCTGGAGTGGCGACCGCGTATCGGAATACGCAACGTTGGAAGGTCTCCCATTAGGTGGACCGATAGATAAAAGTTTTATTTGGAACAGCTTAGATTTACAACTAAAAAAGGAAAACGAAGACAGCTACAAAAGTAAGATACTGTGGCGCAGTTGTCAACCGATGACCTGGTGAAGGTCGTAGGTAGCCGATGGAAGCGAGACGCGCAAGACCGGTTCTTGTGCAGCAGTCGACATTTTTCGGCTGATATGACAATGATTATGACCAGTATTTTACGTAGAGCGGCTGCTTTCCAGACGTCCACAACCCATTAACTTGGAACACGGTGCTTCTTGGCAAGACTGGAGTCAGATCTTTGGCAGTCGATCATTTGTAGACACAAATGGCAGTCGGAGCCAACGGTTTAACGTGCTTTCCGAGCCTCAGAGGAAACTCGGTATGTTAAGATAGCCACCCATCCACAAACCAACCTTCGCAAGCGTTGCTTAACCTAGAAGATCGAACCGTACGGCTTTTATTCTTTATCCACGAGCTCTTTTTAACTTAGGCACATAACTTACTAAAGCAAAAACTGCCTTCCAACAAAATATCGTCATTGTTAATCCCACACAGGAGTCATTAGCAAGAATAAATTAGCATAAAATTCAATTAACTCACTACTTAGTGCAAAATCGTTTAAGGAACTCTCGGGTGCGTCCTCGGCGGTTAGAACTTGAGAACTAACAAAAACTACGTAAGCAAATGTACTTTGTAAATTACTATTTGAGTTAGTGATTAAAAGGTTTGTTACACCTGAGTTTTAAAGTCTGTAGTAGTCTTAGTGAACCACGGATTGCGACATTGTAATGAGAATACTGCCTGGTTGGCTCAATGTTACTGCTGAGGTTCTTTTTTTTTTAAGGATGGGAAATCATCAAATGAATCCTCCTGATTTGTAGGGTACGGTGCCTCTTTCGAACGAAGTCCGCAGCTTTAGCAGGCACTGGCCCTAGCGGGCCAGTTTTTGCGGTTTTGCCAAAAGACGGTTTTGTGCTGATAGCTCTTTGAGGCGCGCGTGGAACACAGCGCGCCGTTGACCCGGGCCTGGTTCTGATACGACGGCAAGCCACCCAAAGCTCGCCGTCCGCAGGCCCGCGCCTACGGTGGCCGAGAATCGCCCTGCGACTCGCGACGCCCGGGGCGTCTTCTTCTGTTGCGGCGGCTGGGGCGTGAGGTTTCCATCTCTCTCACACGTTTGGCTTCCTTCTTTGCTAGCATTACTGCTTCGCAGAAGGAGGTGACCGCTTCCCATGTGTCCTCACTCCGGATCATGACCTGAACCAGGGCCGGACGCGAGAGATCGCCGCCGCCGATCGCCTCGACGAGGACACGGCGGGGCTCCGCCCAAGCAGGGCAGACCTCCACCGTAAGCTCCACCGTGTCCTACTGCTGAGGTCCTGAATTTTTATTTGGGTTTTATTACCTAGAATTTGTTAGATATTTGATAGCTAGCATTGGAGGAAGCAATATTACCTATTTGGTAATAATTGCAATATGATTATTTTAGCTAGCCTTTTATGTGCTATTGTTTGACTAAGTACAACTATTGTGACTATAATTTAATTAATAAAAAACGCCCATACTCCTACTGCTAGTCTATTCTAAATAACCATTTTGATATAGAGCTTCACCTGAGTGACAAACCTCACAAAGTGAGCTTTATTGCACACATCATAAAGGTCTTACGTTTGACGAAATTTGATACTCACCTCAGATTCCGCAGTCGAGACACAAAAATGTTGTTACAGAATAGCACTAATGAAAGGGCCCTAGCATCAATCACAACGCTTGATCAAGAAGACGGCTTCTCGATTGCAGACTAAACACAAACCAAAAGAGCAATAAAAAGCAACTTTCCCAACGTCGATTTTATTTTCCAATCAGTCAGTTTCAGCCGTCTAACCACTTATTCACGAGAAAAACGCGTTATCTTGTCGCAACGATGTCCTTAACCAATAAACGGTGCAATAAACAATAAAAGCTATGCCCCTATCCCATAAAAGTGTTGTTTTCAACTTTTATGGTCACGACGACATGATGCGTCGTTATTTCGCTTTGTTTTTACTCTTTCAACTGTCTTTTATGATGGATCCACAGAGCAAGGAATAGAAGGAATGTAGACGTCTTTATACTAAAATTATAATTGTGGAATTCACTCTGTTGCGTTTTCATCCCTAAACCGCTTATAGAGATAAGCGACTTGACTGCTGCTTGCGGTTGACTGGTAGAGAGCCTGGTGGAGGAGGTGCCTCTTTGCATTAAGTCCGCCTATGTACCACTATTGTACATGAAGTTTAAATAAATAAGTAAGTAATTTGGAATATGAGGTTGTTTTGGGAATACGTTCTCTGTGCGTACAGCTAAGGAGTGGAATTATGTGTTTCCTGATAGTAACAACCAGGAAATCTTTAAGTCATAAGTGAATAGGTTTATCTAGGCAAGTTTTCTCCCGTACGTATGTATGGTGTCGGCCGGTGCCGTATGGTGCCGTAAAAGAATAATACCATCCCATTACTTCCCGTGGGTGTCATAAGAGGCGACTAAGGGACTCACCAGAGAATGAGCAGCAGCGTTCTCTGTAAAACGCAACACCATATACTGCGATCGCCAACCCGCCTGCCAAGCGTCGCGATTATGGCAAACCCCTTTGGGGGAGGCCCATGTCCAGTAGTGGACGTCTTTCGGCTGATATGATGATGATGAAGTTTTCTCCATCGTCAACCACATTATCGCTTTTTATAAGGTGAAATTGTGGACGAACGCAAGACGAAACAAGAAAAAGTGTGCTTTTTATCCCATGTTCCCATCCCATACACGCTTTTAACGCGAGCGAAGCAAGCTCGAGTCCGCAATTTTGGCTGTTACAGCCAAAGGCAGAATTGTTATGGGCCGTCAATTTCTGTACTATAACAGACACATTTGACAATCCCTGGAAAGTCCTCAGAAAAGTCTCAGTGCTCTGTGGACGGATCAAACTACTTGTGTAGGTGCAAGTAGCTATTATGTTCAACTTATTTCTCCCTTATGAGGTAGTTTAGCTATATATAGTACTTGAATTCAGGTATACAAAGAAATTCTGCTTCAATTTCATGTTAAATGTTATAAGACTTTTGCTAAGGAATACTTGGCACAGTTTTATCAGAATTTGCAAATATAAACTTCCACGCTATATTATTAAGAGGTAAGACTGTTTGTTTAAATTACGTTTGTAGACCATCCCTGGAAGTTTAGATTCGATCAAACAAATTATTTTTATGATAGGTATACACTATCACTGAGTGGCTTCTCATCCCAGAAAAGTGCATGAGCTGTGGGATAGCCGCGGAAAAGCTACCTTGAAATATTAATTTATTACATACACTTTACATACTTTACCTCCCTCCACGCACCTTTAATTTAAGCTCAGGCCAATATCTCACAGACAACTTTTGGTTGAAATGGACAATAGGAGACAGATTTAGAGTTAGCAGTGAACTAGAATCGTTCATTGGATTATTTCGATGTAGTATCGTAAAATACATCATCACCTGCCTAGCCTTTTCCCAACTACATTGGGGTCGGCTTCCAGTCAAACCGGATTCAGCTGGATACCAGTGATTTACGGGGAGCAGCTGCCTACCAGACCTCCACAACCCATTCACTGGGTAACACGGTACTTCTTGGCAAGACTGGAGTCAGATTAACTGGCTTATGACAATCCGTAACGACTGACAAAGATCTTCAAATGACAGCCGGGACCAACGGCTTAACGTGCTTTCCGAGGCACGGAGGAAACTCGGTATGTTAAGATGGTCACCCATTTACAGACCAACCTTGGCAAGCGTTGCTTAACCTTCCATATCGACCCGTGCGGCTGTTGTTATTTAGCCACGAGCTCCTCACATAACATAAAATACATACCGACATAAAATACTAATAAATACCTTATTTTTATTCCCAAAACTATGTATGTATAGTCAGGTCAAACGTCAAGGCTTCTCTCGCCTGTCCTACAAACAGTTCCCGTCAAAATAGGGCGGTTTATATTGAAATTAATGACGTCGCATGGGTACCTAACCCTTTTCCCTGCTAGAAGCTTTTTACGACTTACGTAAAGTGCGTAAAATGTGTTTTTTCTTTTAGCTATACTTTAGCAAATAGTGTAACCTTTCGTAGATACTGCAATTTCATCAAGAAAACAAGCTGTTCCGTGCAACTTCGTCTGCGTCATATTAATGCTCCGCTCCTATTGTTCGTAGCGTTATGTTATAGAGGTATAGCTGATAGAAATCGCACCAAAAAAACCTTTCAGCTTTATATACCTATTAATATAGATAGATTACAAACATTTTTACGATAAATGTCGCGTCATCGAAGCTGATTTGTATGACTGTCGTTAGTAGTATGATTATGCAAGGAGCACGTTCGGTTCGATCCAGTTGTGTTTAAGGTAGTTGGCAGTCTTTTTACGAAGGTACGAATAATGGAAAATGTGACACAGAGATGTGCGCGGGTTAGCTCAATAATGATAAAGGGGGGGTTGCCATAATCGCCACGCTGGGCAGGCGGGTTGGCGATCGCAGTGTATGTTGTTGCGTCTTACAGAGAACGCTGCTGCCCATTCTCTGGTGAGTCCCTTAGTCACCTCTTACGACACCCACGGGAAGTGATGGAATGGTATTATTCATTTAGGGCACCATACGACACCGGCCGGCACCATACGGCAGCTAGTTATTAAATAATCCCGACAGTCCATTTGGTATCATCATCTACCTAGTTTTCTTTGATATCAACTTTGTAGTCGGTTTCAATCTAACCGAATGCAGCAGGAAAGGAGTGGAACTCTCTGCCTGCATCTGTATTCCCAAAAGCTTACAACCCTAACCTCTTCAAAGTTAGAGTAAACAGGCTCCTTCTGGGTAAGCTCGCTCCATCGTAGACTTTGTCTCTGTCATCTCTGACATAGACTAGAGTCAAGAGCAAACCCATCAATAATAAAAAAAGCTGAATACCAATGTTTTCTGATCTCATCAAGACAGCTACTAAGTAAAACGATATCTCTTGGTACGACTAATATTCAGACTTTCAAGCTTCTAACTACCTGTAACGATTATCCAAGATGTACGATTGAAAGTTTTAAACACAAGACGATGTACGCAGCTCTCGTTTTGTAATGGCTGCCCACCCATCCACAGACCAACCTTGGCAAGCGTAGCTCAACTTAAATTGACCCACATGCCTGTTATTACTAAGCTACGCGCCCCGACAGCTCATTATCTGACCTTTTCAATACAACCGAAGGCCTTCGCAAACTTGACAATGGTTTACTTAAATTTATCATTCATTAGACCTTGTTATCTCCGAGTTTTTCTTATTCAAATTAGGTTGTTCAAGTCTTTTTTTTTTTGTCATTGATTTTCTTGTAACGGGATCCTTTCAATGTGAACTGGGTGGCTTTGTTAAGTACACAGGTTCAAGATAAGGTTTACGTAGGACAATATTTGCTTGGCAAAATGCGCAATGATGACTGATGTAGGGGTACCTACCTAAAAGTTTATTTTGCCCTTTTTAAGCGGGCGGCAGGGTTACTGGATATTTTTTTTCTTACTATTGATAGGCATACGCTTGGCCACTATCTCACCTGATGATAAACGATGATACGGTCGAAGATGGAGCACGCTTGCCTAGAAGTAACCTACTCACTGTATATTTATCCAAGTGATATCATGTACTGTTTGTGTTTTGCGCAAGAGCTCGTGGCTAGACAACAGCCGCACGGGTCGTACTTCACGGTTAAGCAACGCTTTCCGAGGTCGGTCTGCTGATGGGTGACCATTTTAACATACCGAGACTCCTTGAGCACATTAACCCGTTTGTCCCGGCTATTATTTTTTAGATCTTTGGCAGCTTTATAAAATCTGACTGTAGTTTTGCAAATAATATATTGAATGTAAAGAATGTATTACCCAGTTAATGCGTTGTAGAGGTCTGGTTGGCAGCCGCTCCACATAAAATACTGGTATACAGATGAATCCGGTTTGACTGGAATTCGACTCTCATGTTGCTGGGAAAGGCTAGGCAGATGATAATATAATTTTTCTTTTTATTCTTTTGCTACCTTTGCGAAGCCGGGTGGGTTTCTAGTTAATTAATAAACATCTAAACTAGTAATAGATAGTATGAAGACAACAGGTTCTTTAATACGGTTCGGCTTATGTCACTTAATATATTACTAATTATTATTATGCGATGAAGAAAATCTTTTTCAAATCTTCCCTCAACTCTTTCAAGTCAGAGTGAACGTACGTGAAGTCAAAAGAAAAGGAGCTTCCTTCTGGGTAAGCTCGCTCCATCGTATACTCTGTCTCTGTTATCTCTAACCTAGGGTCAAGAGCAAACCAATCTTTAAGTCAAGAGTGAATAGGTTACTTCTAGGCAGGCGTGCTACATCTTCGACCACATCATCGCTTACCGACAGGTGAGATAGTGGTCAAACGCGAGCTTATCAACAGTAAAAAAAAACTCAAACAAAATATAACAGTAGATTATTAAAGTTTTGACCATCGTCTTGTTAGTTCACTAAGTTTGTTCCGAAGGGCAAGCAATGACAATATAGTCTGGAAGTTCATTTTGCAAAAAGTATTTTCTGAACCTTTTAAATGAATTAATGTTCGACTTAATTAATAATACCCGCATACTAGGATTATTTCTACGAAATATCAAAATGTTATAAGATTATAAATAAATGATTACTTCAATACACGTCTAGGAAATACAAAATATAGGGATCTTACCTTTTTTTTTATGGGACAAGCCCGCCACACATTCTCAACCACTGCAACTCCTGAAAGCCAGAATCAACAGTGGCGACCACCAGAAAAACGCCGAGCCAATGAAACCCGACGAGTCCCGGAGAAACGATTCAACTGTCTTGGATCCTGCAACGAAATTAATCAGAGAAGTACAGCGAAGGAGTAGGAAAAAAATATATATAATTTCCACTTCCCTCCGTATCAAGCAGGAGACAGAATAGAACTAGGCCAATAGGGATCTTACCTGTATATGGATAATAATAATTAATAATTAATCGTTAATATTAATGTGTATAAAAAAATGTCGCAGCTGTAATCTACCTTTATGAGAGACTGGTGCCTGATATAGGTTTTTAGGAAAAACCTGTGATACAGGTCACCAGGCCCCTTCCACAACTAGAATAAACTTTAACAGAGGTAACACGCAAGAGTCGAAGTCAAACCACTCATCATCTGCCTAGCCTTTTCCCAACTATATTGTTATGTATAGGAGCTCGTGGCTAAATAATAACAGCCGCACGGTTCGATCTTGAAGGTTAAGCAACGCTTGCCAAGGTTGGTCTGTGGATGGGTGACCATCTTAACATAACAAGTTTCCTTCGTGCCTCGGAAAGCACGTTAAGCCGTTGGTCCCGGCTGTCATTTGTAGATCTTTGGCAGTCGTTACGGATTGTCAGAAGCCAGTAAATCTGACTCCAGTCTTGCCAAGATGTACCGTGTTACCCAGTTAATGGGTTGTGGAGATCTGGTAGGCAGCCGCTCCACGTTAAACACTGGTATTCAGCTGAATCCGGTTTGACTGGAAGCCGACCCCAATGTAGTTGGGAAAAGGCTAGGCAGATGATGATGATGATGATCATCTGCCGCGCCTTTTCCCAACTAAACTGGCTTCTAGTCAAACTGAATTTAGCTAATTAAGTACCAGTACTTAGTATTTATTTTTGTAATTGATATTCTACCTGTAAAACATGCAAATATTAAAACAAAACCTGCGTTTCAGGAATTTACCAAAATACTATTGAAATCCAACACATCAAATCTATTATATCAAACGAAATGCCAATGGACATCAAAATATTGAATGTCGAAAACCGTGAACATTTTCGATAAATTATTCCACTTCGTATTGAAATCACGTTAATAAATGCAGTGTCTACTTCGCTCGTGAAATGCGTCGACAGGCGTATCAAAATTCATGCTCTGTTGAAACACAAAGAGCGAAATATCAAAATTTAATTGAAACAATGTGTAATATTTATTAATAGACTTCCATTATTTTTTAAATATTTAAATTAAGGGAACCGTCTTTTATATCGTCACCAAAAAGGCAAAAGTACTAAAGCGCCATTTTAGCTAAAATTAGTTTTATATATGATAAGATCCGTTTTTTTTTTCTATCGTCACTAGAAAGGCAAAAGTACTAAACTGCAAAAAGGGCATTTTACAAGAGAGCGATTTTAAAACAAATACCACAAAAATGACACTTTTAAAGCGCCACTAACTTCTTAAGTATTGCTCAAATTGCTAGGACACCAAGACCAATGTGTAGAGAAAAAAAAACCGAATCCAACCATAGGTATATAAAACTCATTTTAGCTAAAATAACGCTTTTTAGTACTTTTGCCTTTCTAGTGACGATATGTAATTCCATAGCCATTTAAATTTTGGTGGAACTGGATCATGAGTCGAAATTTCGATAGTTTGGTACGTTGTTTGTTGAGTGCACGTCTTCTTCCCAAAACATTAAGAAATGACGTTTTGGAACTGACGTTCTGAATTGATGGCTTTATCTATCTGTAGCCTAATGTGAATAAATTACTTTTGCTTTTGTTTATTTTTTTGAGAACACTTGTGCAAACAATTTTTTTCACCTCGCAACGCGAGCGCAACTTAAGGACATCATCAGACCTTCAAAAAAAATCTCTTTGACATGTTCAAGAGTCGTCTACATCATTTAGTTACAGTACAACTATTTTCTTAGTGTCCCTCGGCAATCGTCGCATTTCCTGCGACCTTAGCTTCTTTCCTCGCATTTTTCAAATATATTTATTATATAAAGAGTATTGACAACTTTACTTATAATACTTCCACGTAGATTGAAGGCGTCTGCCCCAAGTGCCTAGGTGTACGGATAAAAAAAACCGGCCACGTGTGAGTCGGACTCTGACAAGAAGGTTTCCGTACTTACTTGTTATAGCGGCAATAAAAATACACATTTTGTGAAAATTTAAATGTTCAACCTATTACGGTTCTTGAGATACAGCCCACTGACAGACAGCGGAGGCTTAGTAATAGGGTTCCGTAGGTTACCCTTCGGGTATGGAACCTGAAAAACACGAAGTTGTCCGAGGGACATGAAGAAAATAATTGTACTGTACGTTACCGCATTCTAGATTCAGCTGCATTAGAATGCCATAGACGTCGAGCATGTACTTCATAAACTTGTGTCTTACAAACTATGCATCTATGGGCGCAGGAAGATTGTGATCGTGTGTTGTACTCGTATTACGACCATTGGACACCAGTCTAACCGACTTCCGCCATTAAGAAAATAGCTTAAGGTCGGAAATCGGTTACTTTGTTTAGTGTCGATACGTCTTTCTTTCTTATGACGGAAGAAAGGGTCACGTGGTCACGTAAATCTGTATTTCGTATTAAGGAATATCAGTCTGCCTAGCCTTTTCAGTGGAGCGGATAAACGGAATAATTTTACCAATAGAATTGTTTAAAATCTTAGTTACTAACGCGGAGCAGAAATTTTATGCAATTCCATTAGTTCATTTTTCCGCTCCTTTCCTCTCCGCTCCAGTGGACAGTCAGCCTTAGTGACCGTATACGTTTACATTTTTTTGTACGAGTAGTTTCGTATAATATTATGCTTGAATCAACTGAGATCTCATAGGTAATAGTTTTGTTTAATGAAACTCAGTCAGCAATCACTCATAAAACATAAATAAAATGAGATTCTCCATTTTGTTCATGCAACAAACAAAATACAAGCCGTACATTTATTTGAACCTGCATTATACCTGTTTATTATCATCGGGTCATAAAGGAAAATTGTCCCGCGGGTTTAATGCCCGTTTTATTTGCCCGACGAACGGAAAAGTGGTTTCAGATACGTTTATATGTAAAGTTCCTGACACCTATTGTTTTGTTTCGGGGTGGGACATGCAATTACGAGTTGACAATAAAAAATGTTTGGACAGCGATTTTTTAAGGTTAACAATGCGGTATTCTGCTTTATCTTATTATGGCTTACCTACTTATGGTAATGACGTCTTCAGTATTGCAAAAAATAAAATATCTATTTTTTCACTGGAGAGCTTCGATACCTCGAAAAGAGCACGCAATTAAATCTATGAACTATCACAGTAACATGAATAGGTAAATACGTAAGAATGAAATGCTTACATTTTCCGGCGAATGACTATATACTTCAAGCTTTAATCCTACAGCTCCCATGGTCAGTCACAAGCTGAAACTGTATATTTTTCGGTATAAAAAACCGGCCAAGTATGAGCCAGAATTTCACACGAAAGGTTCCGTACCATAAACCAAAAAGGACACATTTCTTGTATGTTTCCTTTTCATTTTTAATTAAAAATTTTATTATTTGTTGTTATAGACGCAATAGTACACACTCAGTGAAAGTTTCAACTACCTATTCTGCCGTGGTAGAACTAAAATACCGTTATCGAACATCTGGTCGATTCTTAACTTTTGATGCTATGTTAATGAGCAAATTTCCAAAGCTATTTATTCAAGATATCGAAAATTTGCAAACACAGATCGATAGATATTTTTTTCTCATTAATATACTCAAAAGTTTAAAATCACCAGATGTCGGATAGCGGCATTTTCATTAGACCACGGCTGAACCTATTACGGTTCTTGAGATGCCCGCTGACAGACAAACGGACGGACGGACGGAGAGCGGAAGTTAGTGACATGGTTCCGTTGGTTACCCTTCGTGTACGGAACCCTAAAAAGCAAAAAAGATAAATAGCTTAGACACTCACCGATAGTGTAGCAATCTACGAGTACCAGTCATACTATTTTCGTAATCCGATAAAAACTTACAGAGATTAACTTTTGCAGACATGAACAAACCTAACAATTCTACATTTTCTTTGCAACCTTTTTCTTAAGCGTAATAATTCTGATTAGCTACAACTCAATCTTCATTTCACTTGATTAACAGCTGATTGTAGCTTCAATATAGCTAAAATTGTAAGGGGTCCGAACATATGTTTATGGGAGCTGGCATAGCTACTCGTCTAAATTCGCTTAAATCAAACTGAGTATTATGATTAGAATTTAAATCTAATTCATATAAGCACGTAATCAATTCATTAATAATAAATGATAGTCATTTTTGCTGAATGACGACTTTACCTCCAAATATCTCGGCAATTTGACACTTTAGGGCACCATGTAGCGAACATTTTTTGTTCGTTTAAGTTTCCTCTACCCATATATATAAAAATCTAAATGTCGATGGGGGTCTATGACATAAAGGTACTATCCCCTTTACATTTAAATTTTCTCGAGGTAGTTTCTTGAAGCATTTTACGAGAAAATTCTAAAGAAATTATGTTGATGTATGAGATATGGCGCCATTATTCACCGTGTTGTAACTGACGTCGACTGGCCCTTGGGAAGCTAGAGTAATCACATTAGTCTTGTCTAATAATGATTAACGTTCTGTTAGAGAAGACGGCTCTTGAATCTTGTCTAGGAAGACGTAGACTGATGCCTAGGATACCCGGATGAGAAACCCACTCATCCTATCCTCATCTTATTTCTTATCAAATAATTATATAAATGTAAAAGTTGGTGAGGGTAGAAGAATGGATATATTTGGGAACACACTCCACTTTGGGTACACTATAACGCAAAAAATAGAGAACAGATTCGAGTTTAGTACCTGTTTAGAGAATTATATGTGTTAAACATATAATTCTTTTTATCCTTATCTGAAGTCCACGCAGACGAAGTCGCGGACAATAGCTAGTTAAATTATATTTTGACTAGGTCTTTCCCGATTAAAATAGTTGTCTTCTAGAGATTACCATCATCATCTGCTTAGCCTTTTTCTTAATACATTGAGGTCGACTCCCAGTCAAACCGGATCCAGACCTCCACAACCTAGTAACAGTGTAATAAGGCAGTTCTTGGCAAGACTGATGTCAGATTTTACTGGCCTCTGACAGTCCGTAACAAAAAAAAAATAAGAAAACTGTAGTTTGCCATAAGAGGGCAATCCCGACCATTAAACTATTTGTGTTAGAGCTAGGTGTAAAAAATACGAATAACCAAGACCCAAAGCTGTTAGTAAGTAATAATAATAATTTAGATAAACCCAGCCACTTAGCCTTATTGGTAACCATAGCTTTATCACCAAAGAACATCAAACGCCTACGCAAATTACGTTCCTAAGACACTTTTCAATAAAGCCATTTTCTCTTCCACAATATCTGACAGCCATCAATTCCAATTTTCATAATAATAATTTATGTTGAATTTTCCTGTTCCTTGCATCATTAGAAATTCCCAAGTATTACCGCGAAACAGGTAAATACGAGTAGTTCTGAAGCCAGTTGAAGTGGCTTCCGCAAATCTAGGATCTCAAAGCTCGTGTTACCGAAACTGGATATTCAAAATCGGATGGTACCTAGAATATTCCTGTTAGGTATCAAGTTTTAACAAGGGCTATCTAACGAGGATACTCGATAGTTCACAACTAGTAGACCAAATATTAGATAGTTAGAGGTACTAGTTATCATAGGAAACCATAATATCGGAACTGTGAGAAGTTTTCATTGATTAAAAGTTACTTATATAATACCTGTTTACTATAATTAGGATATTAATTTACTATGGTTTAATAGATTTATTAAACGAAGCTAGTGGCATGAAGTCGTAAGAAGCCAAGGCTTTTTGAGCTGGATAAATGTAGATGGGAATGGCTGAGTATTAGAGGACCAGACCAACGATGGTTGGACTATGAGAAAAAGGTAAGAGAAGAGAATGATAAGAATGACAATGGTAGAATAACTGAAGGTATGTATTTTGCTTTTCTAGAGCGATTGGCAAATCCTATATCTAAATGACTTTCCGCTATAAAGCTACGTCTATTGCCAATAATTTAGTCATCATCATTATAATTCTCTTGCACTTATTTCAATTTATTACGATCTCATATTTCTCTATTAATCGATAAAAAAAACCATTTTGAAGAACGACAGGGTTCATGCATGCAGTGAAAACTGTGAAAAGGTATACGTATAATTAACCCTAAAATAAATGTTGGATGAAGTAAAAAAACCATTAGGAGAATTTAAAAATAGAACTGCAAGGTAGAACAGGTAAACACGGCCTGTCATTACATTCCCATCACAGTCGCAACGTAGCCGAAATTATTTTCAAATAATGACTGACGAATCCCAACAACAAAATCCGGTCATTTTTCATTCTTTGCCGCATATTTTGTGCTGACGTCAGCAAAACAAAGAGTTACCTGAAAATGTTTTATGGGATTTCATTGAAAATAGCTTTAGCACGATTAATGTGTTTTTGACGTAGGTAGAATTCATACATAACCAGTAAATAAAGGTTCTTTTCAACTTTAACGTAATCTAAGTAAATCCCTCCACTAAATTTAACTACGACACATCAAATTGAAAATTAGCAAAAGCGTGATAATTATTGACATTGACGTCCATGACTCAAGTTTTTGTTTGCTCTCCTACTGAATCTGGTGTGGAGGCAATTTCAGTATGAGTGTAGCGGTGTAAGGCCCAAAAATCTACCGGAAAGTTTTGTGGTAGTAGACGCGTTCTATACACATAATGATTGATCTTCGATCCTGATCGTAAATAACTTCTAAAGCTAGTGTACACAATCTTCACCTGTATGCAATTTACGAAGGCTTTGAGCGTCAGAAATGTAGACATATTAGGGTTTACGTATTGCATACGACAACGCTCGGTTGACCCTAACTCAGGCAGATTATTATGCCCATCTCTGCGTATGACAGTTAGTGACTATGCTAGCACCTATCCTTCAATCTATGAGAGTGGATATAGGAACACTGAACACGATAAGACGCAAGCAAACTTGATTGAGTACCTCACAAACTTCATTATGGGGACGTATGAATAGTACAATCAGGAAAATACGAAACATGAAATCAATTACTTGAAAAGAAGCAAAAAAGCTCCAAGTACACAAGCAACATATGACACACGCGATGTTTTGCTACAAACTCAATAATTCAATTTTTTAAGATAACTTTTCAGGGTTCCGTACCCAAAGGCTAATGTGGCCCTATTACTAAGCCTCCGCTATCCGTCCGTCTGTGTCCGTCTATCTGTCAGCAGGCTTATCTCAAGAGCTGAAATAGGTAGACAGTTGAAATTTTCACAGATTATGAATTTCTGTTGCCTCTATAACAACAAATAGTAAAAATTTAGTTTAATTAAAAGGCCATACAAAAGACGTGTTTTTTTTCGGTTTACAAAACGGAACCCTTCGTGTGAGAGTCCGACTCGCACTTGGCCGGTTTTTGTATGGAAAGTTTTGTTAATAGAGTATTTTACTCAAAAAAATCTAATTTATCTAAGATTTCCGAAAACTATTGGACACGTATTTTATCTTTTTTCACGTAAACAAAAAATTAAAAGGGTACAACGAGTTAAAGACACGCGTGACGTCATGTGGCTTGGTTAAATTGTACCGAATGTACCAAAAATCCATCTGACGTTCAAATTAGATTTTTTTTAGTAAAATACTCTATTTCCCTAGCCGACTCGCACTTGTCAAGTTTTGTTTTACTATGTTTGTACTTTATCTTATATACTACATTGACATTCTAAAAATCGAATCATACTGTTTGGCTTTCCAAACCTTCATGCAAGTGTAAACTGACACTCTTAATTAACATTTTCAATACACGAATAAATAACTCTACTACCAATCATGCAATAGTGAAAACAGAACTCATAATGCAGCCAGCCGACCAAAATAAAGCATGTCCATATTGTGGAACGGGCACGAAACACGAGCGCATCAAATACCTGAATTAAGCCCAGCCTTACCCAAACGAGATACAATAATTGCCTTCCCCATTCAAGACAGATTTAATTAACGAATATTTTCAACGAAAATTGCAGTCACTGATGCTCGCAGCTCTCCTTTATCCAAATTGCTGTTTAAACTCAAACTACCGAAACATTCTCGATGTGCTACCATTAAACTGTTCCACTTTGTTAACGTATGTAAGTTTATTTGCGCTTGACAGAACATTTCGTAATACGAAAGTTGTTTGTGCGTTCAAAATTCAGTGTTGTTCGAAACTCTAATTTAGAATTCGCTGTGTACGGGGTAATGAAAACGTACATATATGTATGTACCCACATAATACATTAGATAATAATTTTAGCTACGATCAATTTTGTAACGTACGAAAACTCTATACGTAATGGACTCTTTCACGCCAAAATATGTCTTTACAGATAGCGTATTATTTGTTGAGGCCTAATTGAATGAAGCGGGCCGACAGAGCACCCGCGGGCGCCGGGACGCACCCAACAAAATTCATTTAAAACTTTACCCGTCCCCATCAATCAAAAACCAATCTAAATTGAACAACATTCCCGTTTGTTCATGGACTATTCACTAAAAATGTTAAAGACTTAAAAGCAACCACTCGAGTGAATGCTATTATTCCTCTATTACGAACGAGGGAATAAACTGCCATAAGATTGCTAGTTGGGGGTGCACAAAAGATGGAAGCCCAACATGAAAATTAATTGAGGAAATACCTGAGAAGTATAGTAAAGTCGGCTTGTGAAACGGCTAATTGGTTGCGATGCATTGTATGGAACAGGTTGTTAAGCCCTCTTTCGCTAGGATTTACGTTTCCAGTTTGTGATTCCTTGCTGCCGTGAAACGAGAACGATAATAATATTTGCAGAGGTGAATAGAGATGTTGTTTCCAGCCACAATTCAGATAGTTGCATTGTTCTGGAACTAAATCTGTTTAGGTTGTGGTTTCCACGGAAGTTGGCAATTATATTTTCTGAAATAATTAAGCGAAGGAAAATACTTCACTAAAATTGACATGACTTACAAAATTACCAGTCGAAATAACGTACCTATAACAAAGTTGAATTTAGAAACATCGAGTTATGTCAAATGTTTTAGAATTCAATAAAAGTGCAAATAAAACTTTTAATTACCACTCCTTTGCGTCGCGCAGTCGGGTAAAAATTAATAAGTATAGGTTTCATATTTATAAAACCCTACACTGGCCGATGCCGCGCAAATTTCAAGTATTCACAGCGACTTTGCACATTGCAAATAATAAATGCGTATTAATTAATAACTACAAATTATATCAGTATATTCCGTTTCCTTCAATGTGTTTTTTTTTTGTGATTATCAATTAATTACAATATTAACTGTTTAGTTTCTTGTACAACGGGTGTATCCACTAGCGCCATCTCTGTACCCATGGTGTAAGTTCGTTACCTGGATGCAAGCTTTGTTACGCGCCAGACACTGCACCGCCATCTACAGTTTTCAGCGAAAACTATCCGGAAAACCGGCAAGCTTCGGAAAAATGGCGCGGGAAACTCCCGCAGTGTGGCGCTGTTCTCAGTTAGTTATTTGACAGTTCTTTAATTAGAATAAATGATTTTTCGATGGTAATTAGTAAAACTCACTGCTCAAATCTCTAATTAGTAAAACTATGATAATCTCATTAAAAAATCTCTTAATTTCAATTAGATAATTTATCGACGGTTTATTAAAATGGAATCGGCTAAAGTTACTACGACTTCTGCCAACTTTTGAAATATTTGACGTATCCAGGACAATTTCGCGAGTTGACACCTCATAACACAGACCTTTATCTGTTACTTTATGACACCTAACACGGATCCTCCATTTACACTTTACATAATTAAGGAGGAATAATGCTGGTTATTTCCTTTGTTTAAATAATTTATTTAGAAAATCGAATGCTGTTGGTGAATGAATTTGTGATACATTATGAGAAGTATTTTTAGGAATAGGTAAAGGTGAATGGTTAGGTAGGCTATGTGTTTATATGTTAAGTGACAAAATAGTAGGTATATGTTTGAATTTCTAGTAATTAAGTACACAAACAATACAATATACACTTTGTTTTACCTTTTATTGCTTCGAAACATTTTTTTCAGAACTAACAAAATAGAACACAAACTTTTTTTTAACTATTTTTAATCTTCCAAAAAATTTCAATTTTCAGCGATACTAAAGACGGCCTCATTCTGCAACTGTACAATTAATTTATTTTACTTATTGTTTCAGATGTACAAAGTGTTTGATGTGATAATTGTGTATGGGAATTACCCTCAATTAGCGCCCTGACCCAATGACCCGGCTTTCGACATGCCTCAGTCCCCCTCACCTCGGCTGCGCCATTACAGGTCCCTGGAAACCAAGCATGGTTATATAAACCAAGCATGAAAAAGTTGAACCAAGCATGAAATCATGAGCATCGAACATCATTCGCAAAACACATGTATGAACCTCGCATGTACAATTATAAAATTCTGCCTTAAAAACAACGTATTTGAGATTGGAATTGCATGATATCCTAGCATGCTTCGCTTTGAAATATTTTTTTATTAATATAAAATCCTATACACTAAATAATATTCCAAAATACTTTAACTGAAAGATAAAGACTGCTTGATTAAATTATAACACTTAATGTATTTAAAAAGAAACGCACGAAGCTTCGCCACACAATCTTTTGCTTTTTAATTTCAGTTTATTTTTGTTTTATATCTTTAGACGGTTGACTTCTGAATAAAATACTCAGGCTAAGGTATCTCTGTTTTCTGTCTTAATTTTCAACCTTGGTCAAAATATAAGTAGGTACTTGAAAGCTTTTACCATCCTGAAAAAATACCTCACAGACGTTTCTCATATTTCTGTGTATCCTTAAGCTTTCAATTGGAAGTCTACCTTATTATGAAACCAAAAAAGCCGTCAAATATAAGAACTATCCCCAAAATGACTCCGCCTTTAAAAATTATCTCCGCAATTTTAAATCTCTTAAATCAATCTGCACTTTTCTTGAAACACAACTTCATAACAAACACTCATGAACATGAACACACATATCATTAATATTATTAGAAAACATGATCAAAAACTAAGTAGTTCATAAGTTATAGCACTGTAGATATAGAAGTAGGTAGGTAGGATGAATTGGCAAAAAACATTGTAGTCCAAATTAATCGGTAAACGAGTTTAAGCCTAAATCGTAGATTAAAATTATAGAAACCTGTTTAAAATTAACTTAGTAATATATTTAATTCCAGATTATACTGTAATTAATTATTCCACTTAGATAATTTCAGAACTTTTACCAGAAAACGTTTAATTAATTTCTAAAACTTACGCAATGGTCTACTGAGCTGTTTTTATTGAAATCTGTTCCTTCAATCAGAATACTGTTTTCTTGTAAATGTTCTATAGTCAGGTAGGTAGTCGGTAAATAGCTTGTACTAAGTTTAAATAGCTTATAGAACATTCAATAACATGCAAAGTTGTTACTAAGGAATGAACAAAATAGGCTTGTTTGATCATTCAACAACCAATAATGAAAATGTAACTCGAAGCTTCAAGTGTTCATTTCCATGTATTGACTCATCTCAGTATTACAAGGTACTCCAAGTTTACGAGTAAATTGGATCCCATTGTCAAGAGATTTCAAACCGACTGAGCACATTCCGCGTTTCCACTTCAATAATATTAAACACCGCTTCTCAATCGTCAGTCACACTGAGGGGAATTCGCTCATCCGAATAGCCGGCAGATAGGCATAATCAGGACATCATGCGTCGACTCACTATGCCGCAACAATAACAATCACACGCGTTTATCTAGCGATACGTACTTTGTATGCCTTTATCATAAACACATGTCTCCAAGGCTGGCGATAAACATGGAAGGGGAAAGCGTTTTCAATAGAATCCACAAAGCTTCTCCCAACTCACTGATCCATGAATGTAACAAGACGATAAAGAAGTTCGCGCCCGTCGGCAATAATCAATACAATTATAATCCGACAAGAATATTATAGTATCGCATCAATTGTTTATTGATAATGTAATACACGTCGACAGCCAGGGGAGTGGTTATTACTTAATATCGGTAGTTCGGTTATCAGGCCGGTGATGCGAGCACAAGGGCGCGATATGTCGCTTCACGCTTATTCGCACCGCCTGCCGGGTACACGCACCACCATGTATCGCGGTATCAATTTTCGGAATAATAAATCGTTAGTTCCCAAAAATCTTCAGCCTTGTGGTGTCATTCCTTCAGCCAAGTGTTCTAACAGTGTTTTTATTTTTGCACAGGACTATGACAGCAATATGTTTCGTTTGCAACCTACCGATACTGTCTCATCAAGTTGGGTTGGTTTGGGCTGGAGGCAACGGCTGGGACGAGCTTACACGATCTACCTTAGAAGAATCCACTCTGAGGCAAAGATTGGGCAGTCGAAGGGACTCGGCAGCACAAGTGTCTTGCCTCTCGCCACCAGAGCCAGACGTCGACAACCAACCCAGAGGTGCGTAGCACACAGAAATATTTCTAGGAAATTAATTTCTGTTCCTTTAAAAAACTGTTTGATTTGTTTTAAAAGTTTTAATAATAAATCTCGGTTGTTGATAGGTGGACCCCGTCGCCGCCGCTCCTCTTTGGCTCAATTAACCGATATCCTGCGCGAGTGGGGTGGCGGGGGCAGCGCACCGCGGCGCCAACGCGCCCCGCTGTCCCGGCGCGAGACCCTGGCCGACCTCGCGCGCTCGCTGCCCTGGGCGCGCCACGAGCCGCCGCCGCGCCGCCGCCGCGACTCCTCCGCCGACTCCGGCATCAAATCCATGGCCTCCAAGCGTCGTGACTCAAAAGCGGCACCTCAAGATTTTCACGCTGATTTCCCTAACTGGGACCGCAAAGACTCAATCACCGTCATGCCAACCCGCGAACGCCGCATCAAGAGACGCGGCTCTGAGGAAACCAAAGAACGCAGAGATTCGGTAGATGGACACCGACATCGTCGTGACTCAGTTGCAGCACCCCCGCGTATTGTAGCAACACACAGAAAAAGACGAACGTCACCTCCCACTCCAGCACCACCATCTTTCGTCGATGCGTCTTCTGATCCTGGACCATCCACACATATGCCATGCGTGACTGTAGTCGCTATCCATGAACCAAGCCGCTCTGACGGTGAGTGCCAACCTATGATGACAATGCCAACCATTATTACATCTGCTGTGACACCCTCACCTACTTCACCTACGCCACCTAATAGCAGTGCCACCCAAACAGCGCAGACTTGCCAAACGTCGCAAACAGCTCAAGGCACTCAAGTCACTCCCGGAGGCCGATCTCCTCCAAACTTGGGTGGCCGTCGGGATTCTACAACCCAGTGTGGTCGAGCTCGAAGGGATTCCAGAGCTGCTGCTAGTCCCGAACGTAGGCTTGGCAGACTACAACGTCAAGCTACAGCTTTTGATGATCCAATAGGACCACCTGGTACTAGGCGTAGGGATTCGGGCCCATCATTAGGGCCTGATGACGAAGGAAGGGCTAGAAGAGATTCTCTGAGCCCTGACTCTGCGGTACGACCGAGGCGAGAGCGCTCGCAACTGAGCCCGGATCGAGCTGGTGGTGGAGAGTTGAGCCCATCAGCTGCAAGGCGTCGAAGCCGATTGCGAAGACAAGCTTCATGTGCCAGAATGGGTCGAGCTCGAAGTCCAGAATCGAGCTCTTGCTCAAGTAGGGATCCTAGTCCCTGCGCTCGACCACCCACAGAGAGGACAATGATTCGTAGACAATCTACTACCGAAGAAATACTAATAGCCCGCGGCTTTCGGCGGCAGTCAACTACTGAAGAAATGATCCGGTGCCGGAATTTCCGTCGTCAAAGTTCGCAAAGTGATGACGCTTGCATGCGAGCCCGCGGCCGCCGAGACTCTTCGACGCAAATACTAGATGGAACCATTGGGACCATGACCGTTGAGACCACCAGCACATTCTTCGATTCTAGTACACAAACTGGTAAGTTTTAAAACTTTTTCTTTCCTTATGATTTTTCTGCATTAATCATAATAAAACATTTTTTAAATGAATCAAATAAAACATTTCTACGTCTAATTATTATACTCCAGTATTTTTTTATTAAATCTATCATGGAAACCAATGTCTAAAAATCAGTCCTTGATTATTGTCGAAAGTTGATTAAAGTTACCGCTAGCGAGCGACAAACAACTTTCCGCTAACGCGCGCTAAAGAGCTTTTGCGGGACGTGAAACGCATTACAACAACAGCAAACTCAATCGCCATACGAGCAGTGGAGCACTACTCACTGACAACAGCCATTGCCACGTGCTCGGTCCCCGCCCCTTTTCATCAGCCAATCGATTCGCGAGCTTCTCACTTGTCTCTGTCTTACCGTACTGCTTTACCGACGAGAAAAACAGGGTTGACGGGTGAAAATCCCTCTTGAGCGAGGGAGTGGGGCCCGAGTGGCGCCACCGTCGTCCGGGCCGGTTTCGGGCGGCCACTTTGAACTGGCAGCGCGGTCGCGCGGACCACGAGATGAGATGAACGCGAGCGATCGGCGCAGGCTCGCCCGCCCGCGCCCTGTCATCTGTTGCCGAATGCTGCCATGTTTACTAGAACGAAAGTGACGTGCCGTACACAACGAATAACCTCAAATAACATAACATTGACAGCCTAAATTCGCGAGAAAAATTTCGTGAGCAATTTTCCAACGTAGACGTTACAACGAATCTTGTTTTCCTATAAAATACATTAATAGACGTGCTAGAAACTCGGTTTGTGTTATTTAATTTATTTTTTGACAATTCACAGTTCGTAAGCTCGAAAAATATTTTTTTTTGGTATGTTTTGTTCGCGAGTCGTGGAAAGGTTTATGTGATAAGCATAGTTTCTTATCAGGAGCCAGTGTCGTTGGTGTAAACAATATTTATTTAGGACTAAGTATAACCTGTAAATAAGTGTATCGTCTGTAAAATAACAAAACACCAAGTAGTATTCGTGTCGTAAATAAATGTTAGCGTAAAAATAAATATTTAACTATTTTCTGGTGTAGATAATATTTGTAAAACTTAAAAAATATATACTTTTCCAAACGAGTTAAATCACGTGCGTCAAAATTGAGCCCAAACGATATGGTGAGTAATTGATTAAATTTTAGACGTTTTTAATTTTTGTTCAAAAATCTGTGAACTAAATTTTGTAATTTGCCTTTTTTAATAAGATTAGAAATCAGTTTAAAACTGTTTCCAAAAGCGATAATATTATGAATATTGTTAACCACGAGACCTAAACTATTCATAATTATTACGATACCAAAGTTTTTTTTTCCTTATGATAGGCACACATTTGACCACTATCTCACCTGACTGTAAGCGATGATGTGGTCGAAGATGGAGTACGCTTGCCTAGAAGTGGTTGGAAGTAACCTTTTCAAACTTGACTTAAACACTCCCAGTTATTTAAGTTATATTATTTACTTTCATTCAAACCCTCTACGCCGTTTTCTTTTGACGGGGGTAGACAACAAACTTTCACAAGCTAATTCTTCATAATTCTTTTTTCAAAAGCCTGTGAAATCTCGGCTTTCTTTTAGCAATCACATTCAGGATAGGCCTTTGATATAATTGTCCGCGCCACTGAAATTGACAAAGGGGCGAAACCCTTTGAAAATCGAGATGGTATGGATATTGTGATGGTCTCCTGTCAACCGTGTTCTACCGTTCATTCAATAGTTCAGTCGTTCAGTGGTTCTATCAAGTTCTGCCTCAATTCTCGACTTAGAAAGCAAGTTTGCTATTGTCCAAATTGTTTCTGGATCGAGAACTTATGGTTTTGTTTCACGTGGTCCCTTTATGTACGATGAAGAGTAAAATAAGGTTTTATGTTTGGCTTGGAAGTAGCTAATACAAGTAAACAACACATGGAATGTGTTGTTCTCTTAAATCGAGCTAGTGCATTACGAGCGCATCAAGTTGTTTTAGGTATTTTATGCAGTCCGTGTTTGTGTGCGTAGGCGCAAAAATATCGAAAACCGTACATAAGCGCAAGACACAAGAGTTCCGAAGCAGGCTAAAGCGGATAGAAAAAAGCGATGCGGCTCGAGCTAGAAAGGACGGAACGCGCGCTTATTTAGGTATTTCGTTAATATTATTAAAAAAAAAAACACATTTTGAAACTGTGAAATGTATATTTTATAGAAAACTTATGTTATATTTACGCCGTACTGTACCCCTATTCTGTAACAACATTTTCGTATCTCGACAGCGGAATCCGAGGAATCAAATCACGTCAAACGTAAGACCTTTATGCTGTGTGTAATAAAGCTCACTTTGTGAGGTTTGTCACTCAGGCGAAGCTCGATATCGAAATGGTTATTTAAAGAATAGAATAGCTGAGCGTTAAATTTTTTTTAGATAGGTATCACTTTTATTTTTTTCTATAAGTTGATAAAACATAGCGTAATAATAATTTCATGTCCAATTCGCTTCCCTTCTCAAATCCATAAAATACCTAAAAGAACACGAAGTCCTTTGAGCCACCAAGTATTGACTTTTCCGCTCACTTTAACAGATATACTTCTCATTGCGGATCTTATCTTTGAAGTCCATTAAAAAGGCTCTCAACTACTTCTTGTACAATAAAAACTAGGTTTATAACTAGACAGAGCCCCAGGTGTATCTCCGGGTGCCTATTTCCATCCCACGTACCATTTAAAGTGCTTAGATTCAGCCGACAAAGGTAATTTTTATCGCCAGACAACGAAATACTTCAAAAATATTTTATCTAGTTCGTCTGAAAACTTTCTAAAACTACTATTGAAATGCTTTATTGTACAAAAGAGACTTTAATAATGAGCTCCTTGTAAACTTCAACAATACTTTATTTTTATTTCGGTATCTGTTTATATTTTATTCCACGATGTAGGAAAGAAAGTTTTCGTTAAAAACATGTCTCTTTTAGGGTTCCGTACCCAAAGGGTAACTAACGGAACCCTATTACTAAGCCTCCGCTGTCGGTCCGTCCGTCTGTCAGCGAGCAGTATCTGAAAAACCGTAATAGGTACACAGTTGAAATTTTCACTGATTGTGTATTTATATTGCCGCTATAATAACAAATAATAAAAATAAATGGAACCCTTCGTGTGCGAGTCAGACTCGCACTTGGCCGGTTTTCTATTTTTCAATTTTGTGTGAATAGTATAGGACGAGTAGGTATGTACCTACTGTGGACATCACTTCCTATCCATTTCTTATGTGGGGTTTCTTTTAACTGACAGAACTATTTTCACACTATTATGAACCACTGCTACTCCTGAGAGCCATAATCATCACTAAAAAACGCCCAGTCAATGAAGTTTGACGAGTCCCGCAGAAACGAACAAACGAATTAAGTATGTTTTTCTCACCTCACTTTTTTTCCCACCTGCCAAGCGTGGCGATTATGGCAAACCCCCCCATTTTGGGGGAGGCCTATGTCCAACAGTGGACGTCTTTTGGCTGATATGATAATGATGATAGTGAACTCTTTTTCTGTCCTTTTGTGGGTTTGTTGTAGGATCCAATACAGTTGAGAGGTGTAGTCAGAGAACCTTTTGGAGTGGCGAAACTTAAATGCCAGTCATTGCTAACAGATGTATCTCTCAAAAATACATAACAACTGATAACTCAATAGTATTAGTGGGCAGTACCTCCTTAGGTACAGTACATCGTAAAGAGCCTAACGATAAAAACACGCCAATCATAAAATCTTCGCAATAGCCAATATACGACGCCTGCCTTATTTTAATAACAAAATCCATTACATCACTGACGAAAACGATAAACGCATAGAATATTGAAACAACATTGTTATGGAGTATCGTAACATCAATATTATCGCCGCTATTACTTCCTCAGCTATAAAGAGATGAAAATACTTATTTACTGCCCACTTTATTACGTCTACTATGATCATATTAATTACGCTCTGTTTTCTATGGCCATCGTTTAATATTTCAATTTAGGAATCGAGGCAACTTTGTTTTATTATTGGCTCCAGTCCTTATGACGCAGCTTAAGAACAGTAGAATTAAAATTTTATTAACTTTTAAAGTGATTCAATACTACGAACATTGTATAATGACAATGATACGTAACTTTCGGGGGAAGTTCATTGAATTTCATTACTAAACTTTGAGTTTCGAACAAATTAATATAAAAAAATACTAAATCAATATTTAGTTTGAGTATACTGCCAAAGTTTTATAACTTTTTACATCTCAGACGGGAGCCATTATCATAATTTGTTCGAAGATACACATTGAACAATTATTGACCATCCAACATCCAGGCTCCGAACTCCAAAGCTTGTTCAAGTGTCATTAAAGTGTCAAATAGTTTAATCTATGATCAATCAAAACTTTGTCACAGAAAAATTGGTTTCGTATAAGGCAAAGAAAAAATCTCATTCATCCAAATAAAGAGCTGTCAGTTTGCTGTCTGGGTAACCTTTTTAAAAAGATGAGACCCTTTTCATCAGCGAAGGTACTCATGTCAATATTGTCTACCTTATATTTTGTGGAATAAATACGGTTGATCAATAATGCATTATGTTTGGAACAGTCGCAAGTCCGCAAAGAATATCTAAGTGGTTGTCACACGTTACGACAGGGACCGTCAATAACTTGGTCTTAAAATGTTAAGTCTGGGTTCTTGGCAAGGTTCCGACATACATCACTATGCCCTTTGGCGCGAGGCCAACGGAGAAATTCTACTTTCACTTTTTAATAAATGGGTTTGTAATTTTGCCTGGCTGCGCTAGTTTAAGATAATAAAAAGTCTTGAAGTACAATTTATTGGTACTAAGGCTACAAGCTGAAAAGTTAGAGCAGCGAAAATTTGAGTTCTGCTAAGGATCTTACAAAAGCTTTAAAGTTAGTGTGTTATCATGTTTGACTGCAACAAGAGTCTATAAAATTGAATAAGGTTACATTCAAAAGGAAAAGATACGTGTTCATAAAACTTAATTAAAGATATTGTATGGTTTTTTCTGGCTAGTATAGACCAATCAAGTTTCTTTGCGTGCACAAGGTGTGAAAGGCTGTGCGTGATGATGTGTCACAAGATCTGCTCCTTATTTTTAAACAATCAAATTTTCAAGCTCAAAACAGTTTTATTTTTTTGGGCTGTGACTGCTGTGACAATTCTGAAGTTCTGCTGATGAGGGCAACTGAGCAGAAAAGCTTTGTTTCAATCATTTTTAAACAAAAACTGACTATAATTTCGAACTAATTTTGGCCTGTAGGTTAACTTAACCAATTACTATATCTTTAGTTACGAAAGGAAGACCCTAAGTACGAAGTAAACGATGAACAAATACTGAAGGTTAATTGTAGAGAAACCTTTCAAAAGGTCTGTCTTGGAACTCCTAGAGTGTCGGGTTTGAAGTAGGCTTGTAGAGGAACTTCGTCTCCGCAAATGTGTAACTTTCGCGGAAAATCGTACGTCCGCATGCTCCTGTTCCCTGCTACTTGCGTCTTATGTCCTCAATGAAGAAGGACAACCTTTTGGAAATGAAGGTCGCAACCTCGTCGAATGACTTTCTCATGGACTATATTTTGCTGTCCTATCTTCAGAGGTTTTAATGGCAACGTAGACTGGTCTGGACTGGACTGCTCTCTAGCGTGGAACGAATTTAATCTGATCAACGTAACAGCCTATCGGTTCTTTCCACCTTCTTTCAAGATTATCACCTCATGTTTAGTGGCGTTGATTTGGTACTGATATGATGTACTTAATAAGTAGCGCCGGCTATGTTTATAGTTTTTATTGTTTTTTTTTTTGCTACTAGGTTAATTTGTGGTCCACTGCTAAGCAAAGGCTTACTCTTTCTCCTTCCATAGCTCCCTCTCCAATGGCAACTCTGGCCAAGTTTGACCCGCAAACGTGATTAGATCCTCAAACCACCTTCGCTGCGATTATTTTTAAATCCCGAACGTGAACTTGTGTTTGTCTGTGGCAGCGTAGCTCCAAAACGGATGAACCCATTTTTGTTTAGTTTTCAAATTATCACTTTTAGGTATTTATCGCTTTCATCATAGCATCGGCTAAAATTACCTCCAATACATTCCTAGTTTGATCTACAAACGGGGTGCAAGCTTTGATTCAGCTTGTTAATATATTCAAATTAATTTCTCCTTCCTAACCATTTTAGGCAGCCCATAGGACTTTTATTGCTCAATTATTATAAGGTAAAGGTCCATCCTCAGAGCAAATTGAAGACCCATCTGTTTTCTTAAGAGTCCCTTATTATGATTTATATGCGCACCTTGTGTCGGTCGACTGAAATTTAATCACTTTCGTACGAAATTTTGGGTCAAGTGAAAATACATTAGGTATGTAGGTTGATTCACCTTGTGTTTTTAACCGATTTCCCTGGAAGGAGTTTTACGTTAACTAACAGAATATTATCAGTTTTTCCAGACATGTAAGCATAAGCTGAACAACCGTGCATTTACTTATATAGAAATAACTGCAATTCTGATAATATCAGAATAATTTTTACCATCAGAATTTTTTGAAGTCGCTTAAAAGTAAACTATTTCAAAAAGAGTTTAATTTTCAATCAGTGAGAGTTTTTTTTTTATGAGATTAATAATTCAGTACTTCCACAAAACACACACACTTCTTACAAACTAACAAATAATAAAACCATTTTTATTTATATTTTTCCCTTTGACAGCCATGTGGACAAATATGTCAATACCACCCAATGAGTTCTTCCCCTCCCCTTTTTATCCCATTTATTTATACTGGGATAATCATCTGCCTAGCCTTTTCCCAACTATATTGGGGTCGGCTTCCATTCAAACCGGATTTAGCTGAATACCAGTATTTTACGCGGAGCGGCTGCCTACCAGATCTCCACAACCCATTAACTGGGTAACACAGTACTTCATGGCAAGACTGGAGTCAGATTTACTGGCTTCTGACTATCCGTAACGACTGCCAAAGATCTACAAATGACAGCCGAGACCAACGGCTTAACGTGCTTTCCGAGGCACGGAGGAGACTCGGTATGTTAAGATGGTCACTCATCCACAGACCAACCTTGGCAAGCGTTGCTTAACCTTGAAGATCGAAACGTGCGGCTGTTATTATCTAGCCACGAGCTCCTCATTTATTTATACTGGGATAATATGTAACATAAATACAAGGAAAACAATCACCTACATTGAAAGAAACTTAACGTTTCAAATACTATCGATTGTGGAGTAAGCCTATCGAGTGCTTACTCGAAACTTATGACAGACAAAGTTGCTAAGTTGAAGCATCGGCTTCATTCGACGACTTTGATTACCAACTAAGTTACCTGTTTGAAGATGGGTGAACTTGAAAGCTTTAAGTATTTGAATAGTACGTACTTTATACGTTTGGGATGTCATAGGAAACTACTGATCCTTGAGATATTTATTTATTTATTTCATACTTCATGCACACAAATGTACAGAGGCGGACTTAATTCCATAGGCATTTTCTACCAGTCAACCCTTGGGTGATACAGAGACAAATAGTGGTAGGTGCAATTTTGAGCAAGAAACGCGATTAAAAGATATTTAATATATACAAAGATATATATATATATGAACTATACATACAATAGGTACTATAATAGATATACTCAATGAACAAACAAATACACGAATATACTATAACAGTTTATGCAAACAAACAATGACTAAAAACTTAGCGCTGTGACGATACTACTGCCTCCTCTTTTCATTTTTTTTTTTTTAATTTGGTTGCTCTTTTACTATGTGCTTGAAGGAACGACGTTTCACAAGAGAGACAACGGTAAAGACCTACCAAATGTCTTATTGTAGCTTTACTTATCGACGTCGAGAGTGAAAACTCGTAAGTGTAAAAGAAGTTACTTTTCAGGAGGAAGAAAACACTGTGTTCTGTAATACTTTTGTACGTCGACTTTTATGCTTTTTTAATAATTAATATGGTTTAATCCGCAAATTTAAAACTAAATTATACAGTTACAGCAGAATAGACTCGAACACGTTCGTTGGTTCTCATTTACTGTCATAAATGGCGCCACGAGTATCGAATGAACAAATTAGTCTGATCAGGATGTGCGTTGCGAGGTTTTCTTTCTAGAAATGTAATAAAATAAATTTGAGCAAAAATACATTCCCGAGGTTTTCACTCTAAGGCGACGTTATACTGAAACTGCTTTTAGATGTCCTTTAAAAAACTTCACCCTCCTCCTCTTGGGTCTCAGGGTGGGAAAGTTAAAATCAATCAGCAATAACGGTTGTCAAAAAGTCCGAAATGTCTCGTGGTAAATTTTTAGACTTTTAACAATTATCATCACCATTGACAGACAGCTGGTTACTGAATTCAAGAACGTATCAACTCCTCCTACTTTAACGCCAACGGTGGACAGGTATTCAGGCTAAAGTAAAGTTTGACAATTCAATTCACTTATTCAATAACGATTTTTACATCGTGTCTGAATTTCTATAACTAAATACTTTTACAATAATCATCATCCATGCGATCCATATTCAAATAATTATGAATTCAAAATCAATTAAAATCAGAACAATAATATGAATAATACAAAAATAATTAGAAAAAAAAATTAATGTCAAGTCAAGTCAATAAAATTTATAATTCATCAATAGAATACAGACATTTGTTTAACTTGAACCGTTTAAGCTTATTATGAAACCCACTTTTATACAGTAGACTTTTTATTTCTGATGGCAGTTTATTGAACACTTTTGTGGTAGGCGCTATGCTTTACAATGTTCAGGTGAGGCACTTGCTTCATCTGCGGGTCTTAAAAGGCTACTTTCGCAGAATCAAAAGAAAGTCACGCTACCCGTCGCTGTCAAATTTTCCCAATCAACCTTGAACCTAACCGCGTTAGCGATAAATATGAAAATTCAATTTTACAGATTGTTGTGTGATTAATATAATGATGATGATTGTCCTAAAGTGGCCTTTTTAACCCCCCTGAAGATCTTTTAATACAGATGCTTAATTCTTAATTCAAATCTTTTAATACCAAATTGGAAAAGAATGCAATTTTGCGTAGATCCTTTTGAGACCAATTGTATTCTCGAAGTAACCGGATAGTGTGATATATATTCATCATCAGCCTAGCCTTTTCCCAACTATATATTGGGGACGGCTTCCAGTCAAACCGAATTCAGCTGAATACCAGTATTTTACGCGGAGCGGCTGCCTACCAGACCTCCACAACCCATTAACTGAGTAACACGGTACTTCATGGCAAGACTGGAGTCAGATTAATTGGCTTCTGACTATCCGTAACGACTGCCAAAGATCTACAAATGACAGCCGGGAAAACCGAGGCACGGAGAAAACTCGATATGTTAAGATGGTCACCCATCCACAGACCAACCTTGACAAGCGTTGCTTAACCTTGAAGATCGACCCGTGCGGCTGTTATTATCTAGCCACAAGCTCCTCAATAGTATGATATAAGTATGCAATGATATATGTATATTATTATGATAACATTATTTCGTACTAACAAACTTGTAATGTTACAGAACCTTCCCCGCTGTACGACAACAACCACTACCACGAGGAATGTCTCCGCTGCAACTCCTGCGGGCTGAACCTCACCGGACCCAACCAGGTCAGTACAAAGCGTTCTATTGATCTTCGGCTTAATTATACTAGTAAAAATATTTGCGCACTTAAAGTACTAAACAAACAACTAAACTAACTAGAAACTAAAATAAAGCTTCGACGTAATACGGCCTCAACGCTGTCAGCTGGTAATGTGCCCAAGAGATTGGCGGTATTGCCACGTCGCTTAGCCAATGGTTCAGTAATCTATTATGAATAGATCATATAGCAGCGAGAAGCCACGGTGATCGCTGTACGAGTTTTCAGTATCAAAACTTTCCACACGAAGCAAGCGAGTCAATTTTTATTCTTAGAAACTGACGGCCGACTACAATGTTGACTTTTGACCAACGGAACCCTATTACTAAGCCTCCGCTGTCCGTCCGTCTGTCTGTCAGTGGACTATATCTCAAGGACCGTAATAGGAAGACAGTTGAAATTTTCACAGAGTGGATATAGTCGTTTTAACAACAAATAATAAATTAAAAATTTAAGGGGCTTCCACAACTTATGTGTTTTTTCGGTCTTTAGAACGGAACCTTTCAGGCTATTAGTGTGAGAGTCCGACTCGCACTTGGCCGATTTTGATATTGATAGGCTCGCGTTTGACTACTATTTCACTTGGTAAGACATGTGCATTTAATTAAAGTGTTCCCAAAACGTTTCGAGATTTTACGTGACTATGAGTGCCGTACTTTTTCCCAGCACATATTCGTATCAATGAGTAAAGACAAAAAAGGCGCAGCAAAGGCGTATTTTAAATTAAAAGCACAGTATATTCTTGTGTAAAAATCTGAAAACGTCAACCCCAACAAAATAATAACAGAAACTTGGTCAAACATATTGTACAATAATACGTTAAACAGCAAAATAACATTGTCTGTGGAATAATCTCGTAGGTACAACATGATTGAGAAACAAATCAAAATGTCGAATATACTCGAACGAAAATGTATTAGGTTTTCCAATACAATCCTTGCCTACATCATTAAAACCCGCGTATCTATATCATTACTGACTTTTTTATACAAAAAACCTTTAGGCTTACGTAAAAATATCAAATTGCTTTTAGAAACTGAGTACAGAAAAGGATTTAGGTAAACACTAAAATTCTTCTGACTAAATCAATTCGATAAAAGTTTTAAGCGATTTCTCATTCAATCTTTTTTACATTTTATCTTTTAAGCGAACATTTTCAAGTGTGTAATGTTTGTAAACTGAATCCCGCCGATCTGTTTCCTCCATTTCGTTGAATCCTTTGAGATCTAGTAAAATACTCGATTTCGTTAATTCACTTCAATTGCTCTCGTTCTTTGATTTGAGTTCTGTTGAATAAGAATTTCAGAATTGCTATTATTATTGGAACTAGTAAGTTAGGATATCTTGTACGAATAAATTAAACTGATTCTTTTTTTTTGTTCCAACTTCTATAACCATAATTCGCTGGTTGGAAACAAACTCGATCACTTACCGACCGAATTCGGTAAGGCCCCCGTACATATCCAATCTCGAACGCGATCCACGGATCAGCTAGTCTATTCTGTAAATAACTATTTCGATATCGAGCTTCACCTGAGTGACAATGTGAACTTTATAACACACAACATAAACGTCTATGTCTATACGAATTTGAGACTCACCTCGGATTCCGCTGTCGAGACACGAAAATGTTACAGAATAGCACTACAGGATCATTGATTTTGATCATGGATCGCGTTCGATATTGTCTGTGTACGGGGGCCTTACTACTTAACTACCGAATTCGATCATGAATGATCACAAAAAATGGAATTTTCATAATTCTCTTATACTAGTCTATTTCGGGCGCAACAACTCTTTTACTTAAACTCTATCAAGCGCAAGTTCGATCGTGTATGGAGTACTGCTCTCATCTTTGGGATGGATCTGCCAGATATCAACTTGATGCCCTTGAGTCAATTGAGAAACGAACCAAGAGGATCATCGGCAATGAGAGGCTTGTCGCGACGAAGCTCCAAAGTCTTGAACATCGACGACGAGTTGCTAGCCTGTCGGTTTTTTACCGGTTGCATTTTGGGGAATGTGCGACGGAATTGCATAATTTAATTCCGCCAAGCCCGTTCCATCATCGACCACAAGACGAACGGCGATGCGCCTCCGGTACACGGTGGATATCCCACCCATACGCACAAAACGTTTTGGTAATACATTCATAATGCGTACAGCTAAGGAGTGGAATTCCCTGCCGGAGTCTGTGTTTCCCGATAGCTACAACCTGGGAGTCTTTAAGTCAAGAGTGAATAGGTTATTTCCAGGCAAGCGTGCTCCATCTTCGACCACATCATCACTTACCATCAGGTGAGATAGTGGTCAAACGCGTGCCTATCTAAAGTTAAAAAAAAAAAAACTTTCGTACTCTACTAGCCATTCATTGATTTTACACATTAATATTATGACTATGTGTAAAATGAATGAATGCCTAGTGGATGGACTCATCCATAGCTCAGATCTCGCCCTACCAATAAAGCCTTCTTAACTTCTTTCAACCGGTCATCGTCCGGCCGCAATAGCCGTCGCGACGCACCAACAACCCTTCAACCTCCTATGACACGATTTCGTGCAATAAATCTTTTGCACATGCCAAACCAAATCATATAGTTTAAGTCTCTATTAATTAAAAACGCGAGGTATATCCTGTGGCAAGGTTTCCACACTCAGGCCCTCAGGGGATGATATTCTCTTTCAATAAAACTGTAAAACTTTTGAACGTGCGTCGCGACGTATATTGCGCCCGCAGCGGGCACTCTCCACAAATGACACTCTCTTTCTGCCCCTATCCCATGTTACTTCGGGTTGGCTCTCTACACAACTTGAACACTTCAATACGACATTTTATTTTAATAATTAAGCGCTTTACCAATCAAATTCCAACAAATCTATAAGAACATGAAATAGATTGTGAAGACCCAAGCGTCTTCCAAAATATGCAGATCAGGTTTTTGCGACCCCTCTCTGCAATATTGTGGCGAAGTATTTGAATGTAAACCAAAGGATTTTCTACGCTTTTGTGGACTGAAGTAAAGGCTTCTGAAAGGTTTGAGGACGAGGAAGTTCGAAGTATTTTACCAAAATAAGGAATTAAGTGAGAAGTTTGTAAACAATATAGGCGGCTCTCGGCTATGAAAACCGAAATGATATAATCTTCTTGTAAGTTCTGCAGTAGTATAAACTGCCACGACACCAATTTGTTATAAATGCTGCTGAAAAACGAATCCAAATATATGAAAAAGCATAGTCTCGCAGCAAAATTGCAGTTATTGTGTCTAACCTAGTTATTTTGTTTGAAGACTGTTTTTAGACCAATGACCAATTTTACAAATTTTAAAGTAATTCGTTTTTATTCGCAATCTGTCAAAAATGTAGGAATTTTTTTTTTTTACTATTGATAGGCACGCGCTTGACCACTATCTCACCTGTTGGTAAGCGATGATGTGATCGAAGATGTAGAAAGCCTGCCTAAAAGTAACCTATTCACTCTTGACTTAAAGGCTTTATTGATAGTTTGCGACTGACTTGCGAATGAGAACGTTGTTTAAAACTTCTAAGAATTTGCACTCTGCTGCTGGATGATTTATATGTTGACATACAATTCATAGGCGTAAAATCAATCAAGAATAGTAGTTTTTACACGAATTTTAGTCCTTTGTATTGGCTGTCCTTTGTAGGTCTTTGGCAGTCGTCAAGGATTGTTAGAAGCCAGAAAATCTGGCACCAGTATGGCCAAGAAGTACCGTGTTATCCAGTTACAGGGTTGTGGAGATCCGTAAAATACTAGTCTTTATCTGAATCTGACTCGACTGGAAGCCAACCCAATATAGTTGGGAAAAGGCAAGGCAGATGATGAGGCGTTCTCTCTTATTAACGTTGTGAATTTTATTTACGTGTATGTATCTATGTATTTGAGATTGTATTTTTTCTCTCTCTCTTTTGTCTTTGCACCTGCCATATTGTCTCTCCACCACCCTAAGGTCGACTGGTAGAAAATGCCTAAGGCATTCAAGTCCGCCTATGTAAACTGTTTTCTACTTGTGCATAAAATTTAATAAATAAATGATGACAGTTACAGAAAAATACAACTTTAGTCAAGCAATATAACGATTGTTTTCGTAAATTGGATTCTCAGTTATATTTAGAACAAGTGTTCCGTTCAATTTACCCTTTTAGAATGGGTTCGTGGAAACAAATACATTTGGAGAGTCTAATGGCGGCCGGGCCCACCCTTATTGGACGATAACCAATACGAGCATGTAGCCGATACCGACTCCACCATTGTGCTAATAGCCTATTTTCATTGTAATGCGTTCGCCAAAGATATACAAATTAACTAAATAGGTTTTTGTTTTGATCCTTCACGAATGTTTGACTAGAAAGGCAATATTTTAGTTTGTGGGTGTACACCTACGCTTTTAAGTCAGTGCTATTTCGAGGCAAATATTATTTAGTATAGATATAAGTTTATCCCATCATCTGCCTAGCCTTTTCCCAACTATATTGGGGTCGGCTCTCCCAGTCAAACCGGATTCAGCTGAATACCAGTATTTTACGTGGAGCGGCTGCCTACCAGACCTCCACAACCCATTAACTGGGTAACACGGTACTTCATGGCAAGACTGGAGTCAGATTTACTGGCTTCCGACAATCCGCAACGACTGCCAAAGATCTACAAATGACAGCCGGGACCAACAGCTTAACGTGCTTTCCGAGGCACGGAGGAAACCTGGTATGTTAAGATGGTCACCCATCCACAGACCAACCTTGGCAAGCATTGCTTAACCTTAAAGATCGATCCGTGCGGCTAGTAATCTTTAGCCACAAGCTCCTCAGATATAAGTTTATCTATAGATCTGATATTATGTTGCTTCTGACATCACAAAATCTATGACCATGATATCCAGCAATCTATGGACCCCAACCATAACCTAATACACAAATAAATTCATTGAAGAAAATCTACTGAAATTACGAGTAAAACTTAAAACCATTCCGTTAATCGTACATATTTAGTTTGGCTTTGAACTGACATAAGTAACTAACAAGCGGTTAATTTGAAGCGTAATCTTTAATTCTTTTTCCTTTATCTGTGGTGGGTACACAATCTGTCAATAAATAAAAGTAGGTATGTTAGGCGCCTGATAGACTTGCAATTAAGTAGGCATATTACCGGCGCCGATGATTTTGATTCGTTCAAAATCACGGCATTTGGCCGAGCAACCACCTATTCCTCAGAAGCGACGCACAGCTTAAGTAATTTATTACATGAAAAATTGTAGTTTTAGGTTTAATAATTTAATTAGTTTTTTGTTTGAGTTTTTTTGGTTTGTTTGTTAGTGTCAAGAACTGTGTTAGGATTGACATCTATCACTGACAGTCGCTGTCGCGGCCTCAAATGTCAGTGTCTTTTTTATTTTTACTTTGTTGTCCATGGTTTGTCTATGATTTGACCGCGACAGTTATGACTCTTTTATAATGCCCGTCCCTGACACAGGCAGTAGTTTTACGGACGAATTTTTATATAATTTTGCTTTATAGCTGTTTTTATTTGTGCATTTTAAAAATAATGTAATGTTGTTGTTTGTTTACTTGATTCGGTCACTGTTAGGCAGCCCATTTATCGAGAAAAGCTATATGCTATATATCATCACGCTAAGACCAATAGGAGCGGAGCAGACGAATTTGCGCGAGTCAACTAGTATTCATCATCATCATCTAGTATTAAATAAGTAAATTATTGTATGTGGGTCAATGACTGTTATTGCACATTTATCTTGCGCCTACGTACGAATATGAATACAAAGCTCCTCCAAACAATCTAATAGCAATTAGGGCCACCGATGTCCCACATTAAAATAATTATTTCATCGGCTTAGAACTTGCCTTCGTTGCGTGAAACTTTGTAAACAAATTAGTGATAACTACGTTATTACAAATAATAGCGCCCTAACAGCTGTTCGTATTTATTTAAATGGTTTTACTAAGTTAGTAAATTTTTAGGGTTCCGTACCTTAAAAGGAAAAAACGGAACTCTTATAGGATCACTTTGTTGTCCGTTCATCTGACTGTCAAGACCCTTTATCTCGGGAAAGCTAGAGGAATCGAGTTTTTTTTTCCCTCTTTATTTATTATTAGGGACTTTTATACAAGTGTACATGCCAGTCACATCGGACCTTATAACTATGTAAAACGTAACAACACCAACTTAATTAGACTATGAGCAGCTCTAGAGTTAGGTGACGACAAAATATGATGGAACATGCCAACGACGTACATATTTATCTCAAGCTCTAAGTAGTTCCCCTCTTGCAGACTGAAATCTGACACAGTCCGTCAATAAATGTATCTTCCCGAGATAGAGGGTCGTGGAGGTATCGAGTTGAAATTAAAACCATATACTCAGGTCTACAGTCCCTTGAAGCTGTCAAAAAATAAAACTTCTATGTTAACGTAAAAAAAGATACGGCCGTTTATGCCGCAAAAAACTTATATTTCGACACTTTGAAGGAAATCATACAGGGTATTTATCCGTTGACCTAGAACAATGATTTTTTTTTTAAATTTCACAGCTTCAAGGGACTATAGAGAGAGTATATGGTTTCAATTTCAACTCGATACCTCTACGCGTTCCCGAGATAAAGGGTCTTGACAGACAGAAGACGGACGGAAGGACGGATGGACAACAAAGTGATCCTATAAGGGTTCACTTTTTTCCTCTTGAGGTACGGAACCCTAAAAACTGCTCGAGGACTTAATTGTCTATAGATAAACAACAAGCAAACAAAAACTGAAAGTTTGATAAAGGAAGGCAAAATCGAATGAAGTAAATAACTTAGAACGTTGGTAGTACGATCTCGTAGCACTAGAATACAAAATCTAGTTAACCTAACTTTTATAAGTAGTTCGCCTTGAACTAAGCTAACTTTGGAACCATTTTGGTTAACACCTGTCCGAAGCATGATTGAGACTGTTTCAAGTACGCTCAGTCGTTTATTGTGGCAAAATCAAGCAGATCCAGTTATTTAACATCATGAATGTTTACTGTTTCTATAGACTTTGGCGTTACTGTTTGGGAAACATTTCCTTTTTTTTTTAAACGTTGTAGGATATATTTTAATTTGACTACTAATGTTATTTTTTCACAATAAGAACTTTCCCGTTGAATTTTGAAAAGTTAAATCTAACAAAATACTTCAATTGTCCTTTTCATGTCATTTTTTCCCAAATGGGCCAACTTCGACGTTTGAAAACTTCTATAAGAATTCATGAGCCGACATCGCCATCTATTTTTACATTATTTGTATACGTCTAGCGTCCGGAAAACCCATTCATATTATATTCCACTTAAGCGACTCTTTATAAATAGGTCCCTCCATTCTGAGGTAAGCCTAGCACATTTTACCTGCTCCCACAAATAGTCATCAATCATTTCACGATTCCGGTCCACGTTCCCGGTCGTCAGTACTCTTACCGCGGAATATGGAACAAGACAGAAGACAATGTGGTCATAATTCCATACCGCACACTGCATCCAAAAACATTATAAACATTCCTCACCAGCCTCTGTTAACTTATATAAAAAATAATTAAACACGATTTTTTTGCTTAATCAAATCATTAAATAATCATAGATATAGCGTCACTTCTAGATAAGGGGTTTACTGTTTTTGTTTACGTGATAAAATAAAAAATACGCGTCCAGTATTATTGGTTATGTAAGCGCCCGACGGACAAAACAGATTGTTATAGGAATCCTAGCTTGAGAGCGTTAATGCAAATTTCTCGGAAAACAATTTTTTCTGTTTGTCTAGAGATACGGTTCTAACAAAACATCTAAAGTACATTATTTAACATCGTAGTAGTTCTTACAGTTTCATTCTCGCCTTCTGTTTTCGTCTATATTCCAAGACCAGAATATGGCGAATGTGCCCTACATTATCGAGCTGTCAATCACGGAAACTGCTGCTCTTTTGTACTGAAACATTGAGTAGGGTTTGCCCACAGTCTGGTGAAATAATTATTGGGCTGTCTGGATTTCGCCTTCCTGTGTCGAGAGGTTTTTTGGTACTGCCATCTAATGTTGTGATTGCGCTCATAGAAAATTAATGTTCGTTGGCAGTTCACGGATTTGTTGGATTATGTTGGTTTCGTGATCATGAAGGTTTGAGCTTTTTAAATTATAAAGTTCACTTATTTTAGTCGAAGCGATGTGAAGTTCATACTTGTTTTAAAACTTCTAGCAATCTACCTGTAACGTTTTGCTTTAAAAAGGAGGCTGATTAAAAATGAGATTTCAGTTGAAAGTACAGTAGTAGTTGTGGACATTAGGAAAGTTATTGGAGGATACTTTTGAGAGAGTCTATAAATCTTCCAGTACAATCCAAATATCATTTCAGGCCCACACATAACAGTTCCTATCTAAACCTCCACCCAAGCCTTACAACCTTATTATCTCGCAATGAATACCGCAGCGACCTTGATGTACCATATAAAATAAATCCCAGCACTTATAAGGCAAAGACATGGATACTTTGATCTAAATTAATCAAAGGCGTATTACGTGGGAAGCCCGCCAGAGGCCATGTCTAGAACGATCGCACGGTGACTAGGGCGGGAGCGGGCGCGAGGGCGGGTGTGGGCGCGACTATGGGCTCTAGACAAAAGGATATTCCCATTAGCGAATGCGACTGCCGAAATATACAGATAACGTGTCATTTTGACAGCGTTTGTCAATCTCATATATTGACGTTTTGACAATTCCTTTCCCCACGCTACCGCTGCTGTAGCTGGCAGTAGAGGCTAGGCGTGTTTCCTCAGGGTAAGACAAAAGACGATCGCTTGCCCGCGAGGCCTCCATCATGTCGCACTAAGCAACCGAACCGGTGGTTACTTCAGTATGGACGCAAACGGCAGTTTCATAATTATGATATTTGATATTTCGCTCCCGCCTCAGCACACGCTAACGCTTATCACCCTGGTCAAAGTCGGAGATTTATTACCGCGTGAAGGCGAATCAATCACTAGGAGAATGACGAAACAAATGCTGAAATCTCTTTTCGGTTGGTCAATGGTGATTTGGGGATGTGTGCCAAAATTTTATGGAAATTGGATGGGTTTTTGATTCATGTCGGAAGATGAGGTTTTAATAAAGGGTGTTATATAGGTGTTATAATAAATAAGTTTTGACGGAAATAATGTTGTGAAAAAAAAACTCATTAAATCAAAAACAAAACCATTTTTAGCTAAACATATCTATCTATACTAATATAATAAAGCTGAAGAGTTTGTTTACTTGAACGCGCTAATCTCAGGAACTACTGGTCCGATTTGAAAAATTCTTTCAGTGTTAGATAACCCATTTATCGAAAAAGGCTATCATTACGCTAAGACCAATAGGAGCGGAGCAGTAATGAAAATTGTGACGCAAACGAAGTTGCGCGGGTCAACTAGTAGTACATAAAAGTCCAGTTTTGCTTCTACTAATTACAAGTTATTATTGTTTGACAATCTTCCTTTTTGCAACTCCATGTATCATCATCCCGATTAATGTAAAATAATATGACCTTTCAACAACTACAATTTTCTAATCTGTAATATGTAAAGAGAAAACTTTGAACCCTCTTTAAGCATATCACAGAGGGATGGGATTTGAAATCCATAGTTCAAGTTGACCTGCAGAAAGCATTTTTTGTACTGAATTAGGTATGTATTTAGCCCTGGGCGGCAGCTAGTCTAATTAGTAGTCACTCAATTGTCGAGATGATAATGTCTAAGACAGCGTATCTAGTATCTACCTACATCATCATTATCATCATCAGCCTATAGCAGTTCACTGCTGGACATAGGCTTCTCCTAGTGCACGCCATTCAACTCGATTTACGGCAACTCTAGGTCGCGGTATCTACCTACATCTGTACATAAATATGGTATAGATATGAAATTTCCTCAGTAGCGCAGCTTGCGGCGTGATTAATCCCGGACGCTATCATGACCTTCCGGCTCAATCTTGATTTAGCCGATCTGCAATTTCCTCCAGAGTTGATCTATTAGATAAAGTGCAATCCATTGAAATGTTCATGTATCGTCAATAGCTTGAACAGTTATGGGTTTCGATCCAGGCAGGTGTGAAGTCCTCGCATATTATTATTACTTCATTTTAATTCCTAATTTGTAAATAAATTGACATTCGTATTATTTTTATTTATGTAGGTACCTACCTACATTAATTAAAATTAAAATTAACAACAAAGTAGAACATAGTATCTAAAAATCTGCTGGTAATGTGCCCAAGAGATTGGCGGCCATGTTGTATGGCAATTTTTAGCCTCCGGCCAAAATAAAAGCGAGTCTTTGTGTCACGGGAAGTGGCCAGCAGTATGGTTTTTTTTAAAAGGCTGTGCAAGTAAATAAATTAAGTTATTAATTCCTATAATGGTCTCAATTCGTTGGAGCCTTTTTAATTTTTTATGTATGTTCCCCGATTACTCGAAGATGGCTGCACCGATTTGGATTTTTTTAAAGAGTTTACTTTCCAGGCGGTGCTTTAAATTTTATAGGCACACTTGAAACGATATGGGTAGTTCTTGAAAGAGCTTTTCTCGGAGTGGTTTCATTCCAATTTGGTGAAGATCTAATGAAGAACTTCGGAGATAGGCAATGGAACTCCTCAATAAATGATAGCAAATGGACCAGGATTGCAAAAGTCTCATGTCTGTTAATTGCAGCTTACACCAGTTCGTAATATAACATCACACTGGTACGCTGTGAAGGGGTTTTAATACGGATGTTTGAAACCCTAAAAATATTTGATTATTTTCCGATGGTTAGCTATGTTTCTACTCTAGCCGCCGAAATGTAAAACGATACTAGTACACAAATATAAGCCTTGAGCAATTTACACAAAACTTTCTCAATTAGTCAATATTCAATATTAACAAACTCGACTAGCCTTTACCAGCTCAAGTTTATTAAAAAACATCTTCATCATAACAGCTAAACTGTCTTTAATATCCAGAAAATAATGAGAGTAATAAATCAAAGAGGGATCGAGGAGGTCTGGGTCATCCGTAATTGAGTTAATAGTAGTCCGAGCCTCAAAGTTCCTCTCAAGATTAATGAGGTTTTATTTGATTTATTTTGGTCACATTTTGATATAGATTGATTACCTTCAAATATATGTCAACTTTGCTTAATGTTAGACTGTTCAATTGGTTGTCTGGCTGAGAGAGGCAGTGAAGGAAATAAAATCTATGATTACGTGTTTGTAGAGGTGGTACTGCTGAGCCTGAGGTTTTGAGTTCAATACCCGGTTCAAGCAAAGTGTCATTGAGTTTTCTTTCTAGATTTGTGCGAAATGGACAGGCGTGATGTTGTTTTATCCAAACTGATCATCATCATTACAGCCAAGACAAGTCCAATGCTGGATATAAATCCCCCAAGTATCACCACATCGACAATTCTCATGTCGCATACAGCGGATTCTCTGAGCTTACTGGTCATCGGTCCATCTTATGGGAGGCCTACTAATGCCAGGTGTGATCCAAGTTGATCTTACGAGATCAAAAACTTGGGTGACTTGTTTCTGCTTCAGAGTACTGTCCAATACTATTTAGGTTAATGAAACATTAAATGCCCTGCTGTAGAGAAGTGCCTCTGGCAACCGTCTTTTAACAAGGAAGCATCATTTTTTCATAATGACCTTTTCACGAAGTAAAGCTTTGTCCCATCAGTTTAAGACCTCTTAATGACAAGGAATATTAAGTATTATTAAAAGAAGGAAACATTAAGAAGACGGGTTTTCCTTATTTTTCTAATGCTGCAGTGAATATAAGAGGGCCACTCTATTATCACTCAGTTATAAACAGCTACCATTTGTGACCGAAAACCAACGTCAGACTTATATGGTGTTAAGAAATTAAACCTAGGTTATTAAAAAAAGCAGGAATAATTTAAAATATCTAAATATACAAAGCTGAAGAGTTTGTTTACTACTGGTCCGATTTGAAAAATTCTTTCAGTGTAAGAAAGCCCATTTATCGAGGAAGGCTAAAGGGTATATATCATCACGCTAAGACCAATAGGAGCGGAGCAGTATAGAAAATTGTAACGCAGACGAAGTTGCGCGGGTCAACTAGTAATATTATAAAGAAGTTAGTTTGTGAGTCTCAGGATCTACTGAACCGATTTAAAAAAAATATTTTAGCAATAGAATGCCACGTTATTATTTTATGAGTGTCATAGGCTATATTATATTAACCCGACAATTACCGCTCAACGAAGTGGGTAAAGGTCAGCTAGCTTAAAATAAACAAACCTCAAAGTCTTGCCTGAGCAATCTCCATCAATACGGAGGATCACAAACCGTAGGAAGGCGTATCTTTAGAAGGTGTGTGTAGACGGTGTGTGTAGACCAAAGTCTTGGTGGATCCGGTACATACGAGAAACATGGTCGGTGGATGTAACGACGGCCTCCTGTAGTTTGACAAGTTCTCTTCAGGCTGCTCTCTCGATGAATCTTAAAAACAGCGTGCAGATGAAGCAGCTTTTCGTCGCCATTAACAGAGAAATTACATCTGAAAAAAATAGTTAGTAATCTGCAAGATATGCGTAATTTTGTTTATCTATCGGTATCACATAATGAGAAAAAAATCCACCAAATCACCTCCAAATCGTTGAGATGAAACCATTTTACTCCTTAATTTTTTTATCAAAAGAGTATATAAATATATTTACTGCTTTGCAATACAAATGAAAACAATTTGGTTTTGCTACTTTTTAAAACCATGTAAATATTATTTTTATTATAAAAATTAAAAATGCGGGTGGCGGAGTAGTGCGTAAAGGGGGTAGTTAGCTACGTTCATATGCTGCACAAAGAGATTGGCATGAATACAAGCCTTCAAGAAAATCAAAGTCAACAGTGGCGACCACCAGAAAAACGCAGAGTCAATTGATGTTTTTATTGAAAACTATGATTTCCATACCATTTTCATTCCAGCCTCTTAATTTTATTTCGTTCAATTCCAACAAGTCAGTTTTTAATTTCATTCACGTCAACAAAACAGACTTATCTTTGTTAACACAATGAGCCCCATTACCCCACATTATAACTAAAGGGTCTGTGATATAAACGGCTTTCCCTTCCGTTAGTTTACAGAATCCTGCCTTTGATGACAATAATGGCCATTATACTCCTCGTATTAACACGTGGTTCAGGAGTTATATAATTAGGTTGTTACCTACTTCAAAGATGGAATTAGCGTAATTATTTGTGGTGGTAATAATATTATTCTGGTTGTGTGAGTCTATCTCACCTCCGTCTAAGAGCGCAGCGCAGAGCGTGCTCGCGAAGTTTTTTAAACGCGTGGCACATTAGGCGAATTTCTTCCCGAGAATGCGCGAGTATGTGCTAGGCTATCCATTAGCCTGCCCATACTCGGCACACCGTCATCATTCGTTTAGCAATTTTTCCAGAGTACAAACGAGTGTGACCGGAAGCGGATGCGTGCGGAGCAGCGCGCATGCTCGCGCAGTCGCAATCCTGTGCGCTACCTTTCGCATGTAGTCGCTTCGATGCTGTTCAGGAATTAATTGTTGTGTTAATTCATCATCATCATCTGCCTAGCCTTTTCCCAACAATATTGGGGTTGACTTCCAGTCAAGCCGGATTTAACTGAATACCAGTATTTTACATGAAGCAGCTGCCTACTAGACCTCCACCACCCATATCGGGTAACACGGTACTTCACGGCAAGACTGGAGTCAGGTTTACTGGCGTCTGACTATCCGTAACGACTGCCAAAGATCTACAAATGACAGCCGGTACTAACGGCTTAACGTGCTTTCCGAGGCACGGAGGAAATTCAGTATGTTAAGATGGTCACCCATCCACAGACCAATCTTGGCAAGCGTAGCTTAACCTTGAAGATCGGATCGTGCGGCTGTTTTAATCGAGCCACGAGCTCCTCAATTGTTGTGTTAATTGATTTTAGATGTTATTTCAATGAGGACAATCTCGATAATAGTTTGACAGTGAAAAATGTTCTGCGATGCGATGCGCCATATGTGCGCCGGCCCTAAGCATACTAACATTATACATGTGTGAAAGTGACTCTGATCATGAACATTGATTCAGCGGTTTGGGCATGAAAACGTAACAAACAGTGACGTTTTCATGCCCAAACCGCTGACTGACAAACTTTTTACTTCCTCGGGATAGTTGCCGCATTTACGCGGGTGGAGTAATCATTATCTACGGAATAGGTAGATATTTAAATTGACGGGTGTTTAATTAGAAAACAAGTAATAATAGTCTTCTTAGTTTATTCATTTAATTATGTTTCCTTTAACAGAAATAAGTATTTAAGTTTTAATGAAACAAATATCGTTTGTAATAAACACTGAATATTGAAGGCTAAATAACTTCTATATTCAGTACTTATATTATTTATTTTTCAAATATTCTTGGACGACACAAAAAGTAGACACGTCCAAAACGATAACTTAATAACGTCTCCTCTCCGGAAACAAGGAAAATATTCATTGTGATTGAAGTAGAGTACTTAATTTCCGGCGGTTTTATAACAGATCGCAATATTCATTTCAAACGAAATGGAATAGAAATGAATACCTAGTTATTATTTGATTCAGTTGACAAACAACTGAAAAACTAAAAAAGCGACTTGTGAATGCTTCGTTCAATTGATCACGTTTTTAAGCGAAACATGGCTTACTCAGAGAATTCCCTTTGCGTTGATAGTTTAATATAACACATTACATCTCGCCTGTACTCCTAGAAGGCCTTGGCAGATTTACACTTAAGCGAGAAACACACTAGTCCTACGTACGCAACGTATGCAACGCTTTTGTATCGTAACGAGTGTTGCGTTGCATACGATGTGTTTCTACTGCATAGTTTTTCTAAAATCAAGAGTCCAGATATTATAATGCGTTGCATACGTTGCGTACGTGGGCCCAGTTTGTCTCTAGCTTTATAGTATTGCTACACTTCGTCAGTTAATTAAACGTCCCATGATATTCACCATCAAATGAGCAATTCAAACGTCAAGCTTCTTCTTCTTCTTTGTGTCGCTGGCACGATAGTTGTTTTAATTTGGGTGGCTGGAAAGATTGCCACTTCCACGGCATCGTTAGTGGTACCACATAGGTCATTTTGGCTGCATGTTTTGGAGCACAGAGGGCAAGATAGGAGGACTCGGCTTCAGAACTACACTCTGCAGCTGATCGGTCACGGTGGCCTCTTTGCGAGGACGTCGGACTGCTAATGAAAGATTACAGATAATCAAACCCAAAATAACACTTTGTCTGAGTTGATAATCAAAAGCAGGCTATCATGTACAACAGGAGCGCTGGTGACCTTAAGAACAACGAAAAACCAAGATAGTCTAGAGTCAGAAGAATAAAGTAACTGAAAATGCCAACAGTTTTCAGTAACTTAGTAGGTACCTTAACGTGCCAAATAACATGATCTAAAGCGGAACGTAAAATTAACATACCGCGTGTAGATTACACATAACCAAGATCATATCAAAGCAATTCTACAATATTCAAATGTTATTCAAATTCGAGAAATCGAGTAGCTAATGGTAGGCATAACCCAAATTGTTATAGTAATATGATAATACAAGTTTAACACGATATTATCATTTATCTATGTAATGTTTTCATAAACAGTATCTATCTGCCGAGCCTTTTCGCAACTACACCGGGTGCGGCGTATGGTGTCGGCCGGTGCCGTATGGTTCCGTAAAAGAATAATACCATCCCATCACTTCCCGTGGGTGTCATAAGAGGCGACTAAGGGACTCGCCAGAGAATGGGAGCAGCGTTCTCTGTTAATCTCAACACCATATACTGCGATCGCCAACCCGCCTGCTAAGCGTAGAGATTATGGCAAACCCCTCCATTTGGAGGAGGCCTATGTCCAGCAGTGGACGTCTTTCGGCTGATATGATGATGGGTGCGAGCGGCGTCCCTTCTAACCGTTTACGGCTGAGTACCAGCTTAGTATTTTACTTTGAGCGACTACTTATCTGAGGGCCAATTCTATTAATTTTTAGGGTTCCGAACAGCCGTAAAAAACGGAACCCTTAAGGATCATTCAGATGTCTGTCTGTCAATGCCAGTTTTCTCCGGATCCACTTAACCGATTCTGTTCAAATTTGGTACACGTATGAAATTTTGTGACCCACACACGGACGCGTTACGTAAATATTATTTTTTTTAGTATGGCTGTCACTTTTGGGTCAAACTAGAAAAAAAAATTTTTTCAAACTGTATCGTGTGACATATCAAATGAAAGGGCTTACTGTGAGAAATTTAATTATATTTTTTCATTACTTTAAAATAAACAGTTTTAAAGTTATTCAATAAATTAGACAAAACAAAACATTCCCTCCCACTTAAAATTTGAAAAAAAAAATGCAGATAATAGTTCTATACCTAAAGATTACAGGAAAACCTATAAGAAATCTGTAGTGTTAAAATAACGTTTAAAAAAATGAAATTGGTTCGTAACCATTTGCACGCGAGTCCGACTCGCACTTGGCCAGTTTTCTAACAACCGTTCGCATTTGCATCTCAGTCGCAATCAGTCGAAAATGTATGAAATATGAGAGTTTTTTGACAGATTGCACTCTACGGGTCTAAAAAGTTCACTTTAGCAGAATCATATTAGAATTCATCCATCATATTAATTTTCATCTTTATCACTAACGCATTAGGTTGAAGGTTGATTAGGAAAATTTGACAGTGACAAGTAGCGTGATGTGCTTTCTGAGTCTGCTAAAGTTGCCTTTTTAGACCCCATGACCTTCACAACTGACGAAACCCCTTGACAAGACTGGTAACAGATTTTCTGGCTTCTGTATATCCGCAACTACTGTTAACAATTTCTTTAAATGACAGCCGGGATTAATGGCTTAACATATTTTCCAACGTACGCAGGAGTCTCGGTATGTGTTACATGGTCACCATCCATGAACCGGCCTCGGGAAGCGTCGCTTAACTTCGAAGATCGACTCATGCGTCTGCTATTACAATATCAACCAAATAAACAAACAATGTAGTTCTATTTTTTCGTCCTCGTATGTTGGTTTTTTTTTTAAACTTTGGGTGGGCTCAACCAACTCGTTGTACAAAGCATACCGTACCGAATTCCTAAACACAAAGGCCGGTAGTCAACTTAATAAATCTGTAGCAGACGTCCATTTTGTTTGCATAATATGAGCCCCGTACTCGCACAAAGCTAGCCGACACAAACATTTCAATAAAATCACCTGTATTCGTTTTTCGTCACATTTTTAAGCCAATTCGTCGATAATGACAAAATACTGGAGCGAGGGAATTTTCACTGAAACTTCCTTTGTCATTCATACACCTATTCAGTGTAGATGAATGAGTTTGGCTAATTAGAAAGACTATTGTTAGCCTATTGTTCTATCCCGAATCGATAGATGTTTTACATTCTTTAGGAGTGTGAAAGTAAATGATGAACGTATTCAAATGTTCCAATGTGTAGATATGACAGTTCTGTTTTGTTCAATTATTTATTTTACTTTAACTTCGCCCGCGACTTAGCATAATCAGCCTATAATGTTCCCACTGCTGGGACACAGGCCTCCTCTCGGTGAGGGGAGTGGGCCGTAATCCACCACGCGGGCCCAGTGCGGGTTGGTAGATGTCACATGTCTTCGCCCGCGACATCTTTTGTTTTAATTTTTGTCGGTATCTCTATTTTTTTCTAAAATAAATTATAGCCTATGTTACTCAAAGCGATATAAATAAAAAATAACCTACGACCTATTCTCAAACCTACCAAATATACACAAAAAAAAAGATCATAAAAATGGGTCAAACTGTTTCGGAGGAGTTCGATAATAAACACCGTGCCACGAGATTTTTATATTAGTCTTTACCTATGAAATTGCCGTTCTGCAGTACTGGCCATTTCAAATCAAAATAATTTTTGTTTGGCTAAGAATTCTAATTTCAAATTAATTTTATTTTAAATACGTTTTTTTTTTCCAAAAGTAGTCATTTGTTTATTGATTAGTGTTACATTTTCATCGCATTTCAATCTTTTTCGTTATCAGTCATCATGGATACGTTAAAAATTCGAGTAATTATGGAATATGAATACCGTCGTGGCAGCAACGCGGGACAAGCGGCACGCAACATCAACGACGTTTACGGAGCTAACACTACAAACCAACGCACCACCTATTATTGGTTTGCTCGCTTCCGTTCTGGAAATTTCGACCTGAAAAATGAACCTCGCGGTCGTCCGAAGACTTTGGTCGACAATGACGAATTAAAGGCGATTGTGGAAGCTGATGATACACAATCTACGGCTGAATTAGCAGCAGCTTTCGACGTTAGCGTCAAAACAATATTGGTCCATTTGCGTCAAATTGGCAAGGTAAAAAAGCTTGACAAATGGGTGCCCCACGAACTCAATGATCGCCAGCGCGAAGTACGTGTCGAGACGTGCCTTGCACTGCTCAACAGACACACAAATGAAGGAATTTTGAACCGCATTGTTACCTGCGATGAAAAATGGATTCTGTTTGATAACCGCAAGCGCTCAGCAAGTTGGTTGGATCCTGGTTCAGCACCTAATCAACACCAATGCCCTAAACGAAAACTTACCCCTAGAAAAGTGATGGTCACTGTTTGGTGGTCTAGCGCCGGTGTGATTCATCACAGCTTCTTACCAAACGGGGTGAGCATTACTGCAGATGTGTACTGTGAAGAACTGAACACAATGATGGAGAAGATGGCACATCTCCAACCAGCATTGGTCAATCGCTCGTCTCCGCTGCTCCTGCACGACAACGCGCGACCTCATACTGCACAGCAGACGGTCTCCAAGTTGCAAGAACTGGGGTTAGAAGCTCTCCGTCATCCGCCCTACTCACCAGACCTTGCGCCTACAGACTACTACTTTTTCCAGAATTTGGATAACTTCTTGGCGGGAAAAAAATTCAATACCCGAGAGGCAGTACAAAATGCCTTTGAAGAATTTGTTGCCTCCCGTCCAGCCGATTTCTTTAAGAAGGACATCAATAAACTGCCACTGCGTTGGCAAAGATGCATTGATTGCATGGGTGATTACTTCGATTAATACAAATAAAAAATACATGAAAAAAATTCGTTTAAATTTTTTCATACAAAACGGCAATTTCATAGGTAAAGACCTATTATATTAGAAAATATATTTTTATAAAACGACTGTTTTTTGTTTGCATCTGACAAACATATGTTTAATGTAACGTTTCCTTTACCACAAAATACAAAGCAATATATAAATTCCACGTAGTGAAATAATGTGACCGGTTAATTTAATGTACTTACGAGTTTCCAATAATTTGCAACTCAAACCAATAATATACCACGCGTGCAATATTTCCCTGCAAGCGTTTTCATATTTCGTCTGTCTCCTACAGTCCACTGTATCAATATTTATTTACCTCAGCGCAAAGCCAATCGAAATGTTTTTTACCAAGTCTCGTTCCAATGTTGCCCCCGAATATACAGACAGGTTTCCATACCAGTACACAAACGCACAAACATATTTGCACAATAAATTAAAGGAAATTTTGGTTGGTTGGCCAGCCAAGCGGCACTGGGACCAACGTTGGCTCTTTTTAAATAGACATTCTATTTATTTGGATCGGTTTACAGAATCAATGAATGGTTTTTAATTAAATCTACCTGAATTGGAAAATTTAATTAGGTTGGGCCGTATTGGATGTTTAAGCTTCATTGAATTGACAATCTGGAAAGGTATGCCAGTATGAATATGATCTGACTTGGGTTGTGACGACTGTTTCTAAGTTGACTCCAGTCTAATAGCTGATCTATTTAAATAATTTATTTGCATAAAAATGGTACATGAATGGTCTTAAGTAAAAAAAGTTTCACATTTATTATAATTACTAATTTTCAGCATGCATGCAAAAAAAACTTATCATTAAGATTAAAACTAATAATTACTACGTACTGAGATCATCTTAAGACTAGGTACCAAAATTAAATTTTTCTGAAAATATGGGGACTAAAACAATACAAAAAAATATAAAAAAAAGAAATCTGTATTTAGCTTTTTGTCTTCAATCTAATCGTCAGTATTCGAATCTAATTGTTGATTTTATCAAAACCATCGAATTTGAAAGCATCTGAAAGCAACTACAAAAAAAATCTCAAACCTCAATCGTACTCATCTATCTGATAAAAAAATGTCGTCTTTCATAAAATTCCACCGATAATATTGTCTGGATCACTTGACTTATCACCTAAAATGATCTTAATGAAAATTTGTCTCCTTGAAATTGTGAGCGTTGAGTATTAACGGCCCAAGTTAGCGGTATTGGACATCTTTGATCGGGGCCTGCTTACAAAGCCCTGGCAGGTATCAAATAAATCCATCAAACTTAACTTTCCTCTGTGTAGGGCTCCGCTTTTAATTAAATTTTTGCTTTGTTTTGGATTCTCAATTATAACAGTTATATTTGTTGTTCCTATATTGGTACATGATATAGTACATAATTAAAAATATTTGAATAGAAGATCAAGAAATAATAAACTTGAAAGACAAGCAATTCGTATAAAAGATCAAAATAAAATAAACAAATAAGAATGCCTTATCAAAATCTTCAACACAAATAACGAAATTACCCCCAAACAAGTCTTGAATCTCGAACAAAATGCCGGAGAATAATAAGATGTACGAGAAAATAAACCTGGCTCTGAAACTACGACGATACGCTAGAAGAAAAATAAATTTGAGGCGGAGAGACAGGGTTCAAAAGAGTGCATAAAATTCCCGGCGCTTGTAAACAAAGGGCGAGTCAACTCTGCCTTATTTTGTTCGTACTCGACGGCTTTTGTACTGAATTAGGTTTTAGATAAACTCACCTTTTGTCATGATGCTCGCTGACATGTGACGATACTTTTATGTAGATTGCTTTTACACTTTTATGCAAACTTTGATTTTTCGTGAAACAAGAATATGGAAACGCGAAAGGACCGCAAAAATATTGCGTTTAATATACCATCTTGACGGTAAAAGACTATAAAATAAATACCTAAACAGAACAAGAGAAAACTATTCATCTACAACATAGTCACATTAAGATAACACGCTTTATCTTCTAATACCTATACAAAAATCTCGTGTCTAGGTGTTTGTTTTCGTACTCCTCCGAAACGGCTTGACCTATTCTTATGAAATTTTTGTGTATTTTTGGTAGGCCTGAGAATATGTCGTAGGCTATTTTTTAATGGCAAAACAACGTTTTCCGCGTCAGTTAGTATAATTATAGAAAAACGAACAATCTAGCAAAAATATAAGAGATTTGAGCATCTCCAATCTGTCACACTGAACCGAACTCAATCAGTTTGTAACAAACACAAAGAATATTGAAATAAAACCCAATTTTACGGTTCGTACTCCTGGCCACGAAACCAAACCCTTAAAAAGGAACAAATCGTTCTCCCATTCGAAATTCAAAAAATAAAACGAGTCATTTGGAACGAACTTTTTAGTAGGTTGGTACTTTTACAACCTAATGTCATAAATAACAATGAACGTTAACTGGGGATGTGTTTCGCATAAAATAAAGTTTTTTAATCATCATTAACGGGCTGTTAAACTCGTAGAGCTTCTATAGTATGTTTTGAGTGCTTCTCGACGTAACGACCAAGTTTGATTCTCAAGCTTCTCTTTAGCTTGTCGAGTGAATTGGAAATAATCGAGTTAAATCGTTGGAGAGTTATCGAGAATATTGGCAGGAATATGTAGAACAAAGGTAATATTTTTATCATTGTATTTTCAACCGACCGTTTTTTTGTATTATCTGACAGGTAAACACCAATCACCATTCAAAATTTTTTTAAAGGGCTTTTAATATTAGCATTAGTAATGTCATGAATTTAGCAGTCAAATTGTCTAAGTGCGTGATAAACGTTTTATTTTATTTTTTCACAAATACTCGAACATTATTAGAACCTTTCACTAAAACAATAACGTAATGTAGGTACAAAAGAAATTCCTTATTTACCGTAACATGCACATTTACCCACTTCAGACATCGTAATTTACTTTTAAAAATGCAAGACTAAGCGAATCGTAAGGAATAGAAAATGTTTTCCACGCACGCTTTCTTCCACACTTGTATCAATAAAACGTGATTTTTATTGGCCTCTGTAAGTCATGAACAATTTAGTCAAATAAACTCGATTTGGGGTCCAATATTTGTCAGCATTTGGCCAAAGCAATAACGTACCTTAGTATGGCCAATAAATTTGCGTGGAGCCAATATGTTGGCTTCAATTGGAACCAATAGGTGGATTCACGTAAACGCAAGATGTCTGAATTCGCTTTAAGGTTATGGTAGACCTCACGTTTTCGTTAAAATCCAAGATACAAGCAACAGATAAATAGCGTTATTTCGATTTAGGGAAATGGGATTGTTTTTTTTATTATTTTTGTTTACTTGTGGATACTTTAAAATGAAAGACTTCTTCTTAGGTAATTATTTTTTAAATAAAACGAAACGTTTCTTATTTCAACGCGATTCATACCATTATAATTGTTTATTTGCGCCAGGGTTTTTATTTTCACCTAAACTCAATAGTTAGTAGCAACTTAATTTCAACATACTGCATAAGTAAGTCCTTGCATGAAAAGAAATAAAAACATACTTTCAAAAATGGCACATTTGAAATTCTCAATCTAAAGGAAACCACAATACCCGCATTTTCTGTCACCTTGCGCCCGCGCCCAGGTTTGCGTGACAGGGCTGGCACGCGAACCTATCGCTCAGTGACGCAGCTGTGCCTTCGTCTTACTACCTGTATTAGGGTTGTTACTTCGCGATTTTATTCTGACTTTGATCGTAATGAAAGAAATAGAAAAAAACCGTGGGCTTCACTAGAAGGACTCATAAAATAAAGTAATGTAGGATATAATATACTTAGACTGATTTTCCAGCAGGCGAATACATATTATTTGTTACATAATCCTATTTGGATCAATCATATATTCGTCGTTGCTCCTAATGTTTGTTTATACTGTTTACTACTGTTTAAACTACTGTTTGGTTCCAAACTTAATTTTGTGAGAGTTGATTGGCATACCTAAAATAGAAATTCTAATTTGTAGTTACTTTTTGTTAAGATCATTTGATGCATAAAATCCTCTTTATACATCGTATTCTCCATTACTATTCTGTTGCCCTAATAGATATTCTATTTGGAGTTATTGCAACATGTATTTCTCTTCGAAACTTCGTCACCCAGACCTAACATCCTTCCCACAGTACTTTAGTCTTCCCTGGAACCTCGTTTCCACCTACAAGAGTCTCCACAACTCTTCGTTACGGCATAATATTTTGGGGCAACTCTGCCAACAGAGAAATGGCATTTAAAGCCCAAAAACAATGTCTTCGAGCCATATGTTTGTTAAAAACCACCGAAAGTTGCAAACCATTTTTCGTTATTTTAAAAATACTTACGCTTCCATCCCTCTATATTTATGAAATTTCAATATTTGTTAAGGAGAATCTGTCTAAATTTGAAAAACTTAATACTAGACGTCACCAAAGCACACTAAAATCTAAAAAACACAATACTGCACTTTTCTCAAAGAGCTGTCTTGGCATGGGTCCAAAGATTTACAATAAACTACCAAAAACTTTAAGAAGCATGACCAACATAAACCATTTTAAATCGCAACTTAAGAAATTCTTGATTGAAAAGGCTTACTATTCTATCAATGAGTTTTTGGATGATAGAAACATAAAATAAAAAATGTCCGATCCACTTGTTATTATATATTGTTTACGACTTTAATTGTTTGAAATAGTTTTATTTAGTTTGTAGTTTCTGCACCTAATTTTGTACGCCTTGCAAGGCAAAACATAGTGATACAACACAAATTTTATACCATGTACCATATTACCTATGTTCAACAAATAAAATACTTTGACTTTGACTTTGACTAAGAAACTGGCATGCAAGTTTAATAACATTGGGGGCACGATAGAGCGATTTATCACATTGTACCCCAGCAGCCTGCAATGTAATACAATTTGTAAGCAAACTGGTTGCAGGTGGATATCCATTAAATAATTACATTTATACAGCTTTTAGAAATTCTTCACAAAATAAAAATCCATTTGAGCTCTTTTACAAAGTGTTTTTTTTTTTTTAAACCCGTCGAAGTGCGACTCGGACTCTCACACAAGGGTTCCCGTACCGCGAAACTAAAAAACTCTTTTTGTATGGGAACCTCCTTCGATTTCAAATTTAATTAAATTTGTATTATTTGTTGAGGCAACAGAAATACACAGTCTGTGAAAATTCAACTGTCTACCTATTACGGTTATTGAGATACTCAGCCCGCTGACAGCCAGACGGACAGCGGAGGCTTAGTAATAGGGTTCCGTCGGTTACCTTTCGTGTACAAAAGCTTGTAAAAATCTATGACTTCACATATCAAGCTTACGAAGCCAGCCTAAAAGGTCTATAAAAACTCGATATAGAGTTATTTTAAGACTTTGTAAATGTACCAAGCTACTAGGTCCTGGTTTGGTACCTATTATCTTCACTACCTATAGGAAATTGTTTTTTGGGCACAATCTCACAAATTCTCGATAACCAAGATTTACTGATCAGGCTCATAAGGGTCCGTTAATAAGCAAACCTTTTGTTACAGTAATGAGTTCTTTGTTCTTTATATTTATTTCGTTATTCATTAATTAACAAAGGGAGAAAATAATTGGTATACAGTGCTGGGGCAAGAGTTAGGTCATCGATATTTTGTAATAGGAGTAGGCGATAGGATTCTGAGGTAGTAAAGTTAATCAATAGTATTTAACCTTTCGAACTAAGTGATTTTCTTCTCCTTAACACAGTTTCTATAAAAAAAGTTATTCCACTCATAACCGGGCATGTCCCGTTTACGAGTGGTTCAATCTTTAAGCGAGAAACACAATGGTCCTTTTTTTTAAGGATTGGAAATCATCAAATGATTCCTCCGCTCTGGGTGAAGCAGGAGAGAGTCTTCGTCTGTTGCAGCGGCTGGGGCGTGAGGTTTTCCTCTCTCTCACACGTTCGGTCTCCTCCTTTGTTAGCATTACTGCTTCGCAGAAGAAAAATCACTGGTCCTACGTACGCAACGTATACAAAGCTACATACGATGCGTTACATACGATAAGTGAGTTGCTACTGCATAGTTTTTCATACAAAATCAAGAGTCCAAATATCATAATACGCATACGTTACGTACGTGGAACCAGTTTGTCTCTAGCTTTATACTTACACTTTTGAAAGTCAAACAAAATTCATGATTTCATAAGTAAGAACAGAAACATGATGTGAATGGAAACCAAATTAGACAAAAGAGCTCCAGAAACAAGGAAAATAAAGCTTATCTTTTCAGCTAAATTAGTATAAAATGTTTGTTGACATCCTCAAAACGAACTCAAAAACATTTCGCTCGCGAAGAGTGGAGCTAATAAAAGTAGTAAACAATTGAATATAAAACGTCTTTGTTCTTATTCTGAGTCAAATAAGGGATTACTAGACCTAACGTTCGTGAAGGCTAAGGGTCCTTTCATACGAGAGAAAGTCTCATATTTTTAGCGTTCGCATTTGCATCGCAGGTCCAAACTGTCAAAAACGTCTTTAACGACATTTTAACAAGTTTTCGACATTGATTGTCGCTAAGATTATATTGCGACTTGACTTTGAACGCTTTTTATTAGGGTTCCGTACCCGAAGGGTAATCAACAAAACCCAATTACTAAGCCTCCGCTGTCCGTATTTCCGTCCATCGGACCGTCTGCCTGTCAGCGGACTGTATCTCGAGAACCGTAATAGGTTGAAACATTCGCCGAATGTGTATATATAATTATAGCAGATATACATTCAGTCAAAAAAAAAAAATTGGTTGCCTGTAAAGTCGGTATACGGGCGAAAGTTTTACGTGACAACGACTTTGAGTGGTAAAATAATTTTAATGTGAATATTCATTCGTATAGTAGGAAGAAGTCTGTCTCTCTCGCTCTTAGGCGGGCTAACCATGCCCGAGTGGAAGGGACGCGTGCCTCTCACTCGCTCTCATTGTGAGCGCATAACGTGAGCGGAGCGTAACGCAGTTTCTTGAAGTGTCACCCGGCAAACCAATTTATAAGACGTTGTCACGTCAAAAGTATCGGGAATGGATGATTTGTTTATGGTTCCAAATACAAATTTTTGTTTTTTTGTAGTTGTTAGATTGGCACAACTGTTTTCCATTTTGGCGCGGAGTTTGAGTTGCATCTATTATTTATATTAAATACAGTGCTGGTTTTAGTAATATCATAAATAGTGTGTATTGCGAATTTCATAATGGACAAAAATATCGAACAAAGAGTTTGTCTTAAATTTTGCATCGCCAATGGAATTTCGTGTTCGGAGTCACTGAAAATGTTACAGAAGGCTTACGGTGAATCGACTTTATCAAAAACTCGTGCTTATGAGTGGTTCAAAGCGTTCAAAAGCGGTCGAGATGTGATGGAAGATTTGCCTCGCTCTAGTAGGCCGTCAACGTCTGCAACTGAACTTAACATCGCAAAAGTGAAGGAAATAGTGACTGAAAATCCGAACTTTCTGTATCTTACGAGTCGATCCGTACCATTTTAACTAATCATTTGGGTATGAAACATGTTGCTGCTCGGCAAGTCCCAAAAGATCTGAATTTTCTCCAAAAACTCAATCGCATGAAAGTCGCTGAGGACATGCTAGAACGAGTCAGTTCGGACCCAACATTCATGAAACGCATTGTTACTGGTGACGAGACGTGGGTTTACGAGTTTGACATGCAAACTAGTCAACAAGCTTCGGAGTGGCGCCTTCCAACTGAACCGAAACCAAAAAACCACGCCAAAGTCGATCAAAAGTCAAAGTCATGTTGACTGTTTTCTTTGACTATCGCGGTGTTGTGCACTCTGAATTCTTACCGGAAGGTCTAACGGTAAATAAAGAATATTATTTGAGCGTTATGCGGCGTTTAAGAGAGCAAATTCGACGAAAAAGGCCAGATTTGTGGAAAGAAAATTCTTGGATTTGTGATGCAAAATCCAAGAATTTTCTTTCCACAAATCTGGCCTTTTTCGTCGAATTTTTGGATTTTTTAAAAGTTCTTGGATTTTGCACCACGACAATGCGCCTTCGCACAAGGCTATCATTGTGAACGAATTTTTAACCAAACACTCAACAAATACCATCCAGCAACCACCATATTCACCAGATATGGCTCCTGCTGACTTTTTTCTTTTTCCTAAACTCAAATTACCTCTTCGTGGCACCCATTTTCAATCGATAGAAGACATAAAGGAGAATTCGCGGCGAGAACTCAACTCAATTCCGGAAGCAGCGTTTAAAAAATGTTTTGATGAATGGATTATTCGTTGGCGCAAGTGTATCGTTTCTAAAGGAGCAAACTTTGAAGGTGATAAAATAAATTTGGATGAATAACAGACATTTTGTGTATTATTGATCTTTTCCCGGTACTTTCTTGACAGAGTAGTATAACAACAAATTATTTAAAATTTAAATAATTTTATTAAAAATTAAAGGGGCTCCCATAGAAGAAACGTGCTTTTTTCCGTTTATGATACGGAACCATTCGTGTGAGCAAACTTAAATTAAAAACGGACCTTTGTTGAAAAACACTGAGCGGAGTTTAATCATCTTTCAGAATAAACACTGACCGACCAATCTATATCTATATTACTAATATATAAAGCTGAAGAGTTTGTTTGTTTGCGTGAACGCGCTAATCTCAGGAACTACTGGTCCGATTTAAAAAAATCTTTCAGTGTTAGATAGCCCATTTATCGAGGAAGGCTATATATAGGCTATATACGAGTATCATTATGCTAAGACCAATAGGAGCAGAGCAGTAATGAAAACTGTGACGCATACGAAGTTGCGCGGGTCAACTAGTCAAGAATATTCCTGAGGCTTTAGACAAAGAGCCATTCTATTAGCGATGGCGACTGTCGATTTGCCAAAATTTAAGGGATGGGTCACGTGACATTTCGACGGCGTTTGTCAATCCCATATATTTTTGACGTTTTGACAATCGCCTTCGCCACGCTAGTGCTCACAGAATGTCAATTGTGGAAAGCCTCAGGATAGTGTTTATGAACATTTTTGTTGGTCTGTCGGATATTAAACCAGTGACAGCTTAAACTGTCAGTGGTTTTAAATTCAGTGTCTAATTCTGGATATTTTTCTTCGATCAATAATAGTACTATTGATGATCGAAGGTATTTTTGTTACAATTTTATTTTGTTATTCAAAATGCTTAGCAGTTCTTTTTGGTAAATGTAATGATTCCAATAGGGTATTTTACAAAAAAAATCTAATTAGTACGTCTGACAGATTTTCAAAAAATATTGGACATGTATTTTTTTCTTTTTTCACGTAAACAAAAAATAAAGAAGATACAGCGAGTTGAAGACACGCGTGACGTCATCTGGCTTAGTAAAATGTACCAAAATGACCAACCCAGATGACGTCACGCATGTCTTATCAGACGGACTAATTAGATTTTTTTTGTAAAATACCCTATTGAAAATAAGTTTTTCAAAATAATCAAAAAACTGAGTACCTCCTTCTGCCTCCACTAAACTCAAATGGTAAACTATTCGGAAGTCCAGAAGTAGGCATACTTTGTGTACGAGATACCAACCGAAACGTTGAAATAAATTGGCAATATTCAAAAACAGATAAAGGCTAAATGGGTCTCAATACAAAATGAAATACTGCGAACATATTGTTTTGTAATTTCGTCCAGTTGTTATTGTTTAAAGGTATCCCAAAAGGATTACGTTCACTTCAATTATAAAATGTGACCTTTATGGAAGGTGTAATATTTATTCGCCGTTAAATTAATGTTGTGGGTACCTAATGGGTTTTCCATCACATTTTTCGTCACGTTCAGTGAAAAAGATGGATTGTGTACACATTGTTTTAAAAATACCTTATAACACCCATTTTCATAGGTAAGCAAATGGTGGCGTTAGAGTTAGAATAAATCCATACAGCTGGCTTGATACTTTGTTTCCATCCAACACCCTAGTGGTGTAAACTGTCGGATATCAGTGCGGTAACTTGACGGATAGTTACGGAACTTTATTGTATCAGTACTCGGTTCAGCTCTGTTCCAGAAAAAGTTGATATATGAAGAAAGAATACCTGTGTTGTTCAAAGATTTCTCTAAATTGACCTTGCTATCTCTAATGGAAATACTAAATTCACAGGTGTGGTTATTTATTATTATTACATGCAACACAAAGACAAACAGATGGACTTATTGCCTTATGCACCTCCATCAGTTAACTATAGGGGAGGAAGAGATAATATGGCAGGTATATACCTGCCATCAGCAACTATGCAGTTGTGTGCGTATGATATCCTGTATGTTCAAAAAGTCAAAGTTCTAACTTACTTCTTTTCCACAGAAACGCGCACGCCGCTTCAAGAACCAGATCCTGTGCGACCTGCACTTTGCGGACGTGGCGCTCATGGAGTGCAGCGACTTCATGCAGCAGCTGCGCAGCTTCAAACCGCAGTCGCTGGGCTGCGCCGTCGCCAGGCGCAAGTCTTCTACCACGCTCATCTTCCCGCTGCCGCCGCAGGCGTGCTCAGGTGAATATAAATTTGTACGGCAACAAAAAGAACCGCAACGCCATCTATCCCTCAAGCAGCGAACTACTAATGAAATCCTGTACCGCTGTATCGGAGTTCTCCGTGCAATTTGAACATATACAACAGTCCGAATATTAACTATAGGGCGGTGTGCTAAGACTGTACAACTTTCCAAGCGGAAAAGACGTGATTTCCGCAGTTTTGGTAATTTTAATAATCGTCTTTACTTCTTCATACTGCCATATTTCTGTAAAGCAATAAGTTCAACTTCGAATTCCGCGATCTCAAAAGATTGTTAAACATAATTGAACCTAAAACCATCCCTCAAGGGAATCGTCTCCTAAAAGACAGTTAATTGCTTTTCATATCTAAAAGCCAACGGAAAATAAAAAAAATATCTTCGGACGAAAATCTCTTTTGTAGAATAAGTATACTTATAATTGAATAAAGTGTCTCTCAGCACAGCTCAGGGCTCTCGACATATCCAGGGCGCGCGTAGCTTATTCCCAACTAGACAGGTGTTTCCGACGAACATGGAAAAATTATTTTAAGTGAACCACGGATTTTAAATTCCGCCGAAGTAGTGGTTTTAGGCGCAAACATTATTTTTGATCCTTTCGAGTCATATTTTATGGTAACTTCGGCCACATTCTAAATTCAAACCGCATAGTCAGTTATAACTAAATGCGTAATTAAATAGATTGTCTTTATTTATTTATTTGTAATTTCCCGCACCTACAGGTATTTGTCTTAATTCAACTGTTTTGAACTGACAGAAACTCTCTCATACCCTGCAGTGTATCATAATTTAGTGGTTTTTCCTTTTTTTATTTGAGAAGGCTATGCTCTTGACTCTAGTCTGGGTCAGAGGTGACAAAGACAAAGTCAACGATGAGCTTACCTATAAGAAGCCAATAAGAAGCTGTTCACTGTAACTTTGAAGAGATTAGGGTGTCCGCAGCTTCGCTAATTTAACCTACCGTAGGGTTTTAAACAGCATTTTTTTTCGAATAAGAACTATTAGCCTATGGTATTTGATGATAATGTAGATCTACACTCCATTTCTATCATAAAATAAATATTCGCATTCGTAAAATATTTGAATTCAAAATGACACAAAAAAAGAACATAATAATTATTAGTATTAATTTAGCATTAGCAATCGAATCTTTCAAAAACCAATACAACACAGTAAAAAGTTTTAAATCTCTCCAAACTTTCTCTGAACGAAACAAATTCATTCATAAACTTTGACTCAAAAGAAACACGCAATCTGTTGGGTATTTTTCCTCAACTCAATTTTGTACCTTACGGGCTTTACGCGGGTCATTATAAAGTCGAGAATGTTCTGTAAACAAGTATGTAATTACTCCTAAGTTAGGAATAAGTCCTAAGTGGTACTTAGAAAGATCAGTATCATAAGCTGAGTGAAGCAGGTTATTTTGTAGGGGTCTGTCACCCCTTAAAGTTCGGATGAAGTGGACTGATTATAGAATGGCTCGAGGTAAAAATGATCTTATATGTCTGTTTTAAAATTTTGTTGTTCTTGGGAAGATGAAAGCATTTCAAATAAACTCAAAAGTCCTTATTATTGGAGAGTTTAGAGAGAAAAAATAATAAATAAAAAAAAATACAACCAAATTGAGAACCTCCTCCTTTGTTCGTCCGTAATGTTTGCGTGCATTGTTTTTGAAATGCACCATTAATTAATAACCAAAGTGGTGACAATAGCATTATCATGAGACAGGGCTATCTATCAACATTCCCAGGGTGATACGTGAAAAGTAGCCTTTTAACTTGATTAAAATCAATAAACATATAAGTTGGGACATAGTTTACCTAAACACTAATTACCAGAAACTTGAAAAAAGAACCTTTTATTTTATTTATGATGGATTTGCTCTTGATTCTAGTCTACCACCAACCTAGCCACTAAATTCACTCTTAGGTAACGCCACTAATTCAAGTGAAGTAACTAGTTTCTACCGGCGATTATCTTCTAGTATGATAATCGCCAGCCGCAGCTGATCTAAGGCGAACCATGATTGGACATTCATTCATTGGCTATTCATTTTGTCAAGCTCGTCCTACCAAACGCCTTCTCGCTATGTCAGTATTTTTCAAGTACTAACATATACATATAGCGCTTATTTTCTCGGATGACTCACGTGGAAGTGAGCGGCTTTTTTTCTCGGACAAAGGATATAAGCATTGCTATCATAACAGCCAAAAGACGTCCACTGCTGGACACCTCTCTCAAAGCAGAAACACCTCCCGCAGTTCATGGTGTACAACGTGGTAATGCACATTACCAGTGGCCAGCGATGCGGAGGAATTTTTTAGTTAGTTTATTGTTTTTATTTAAGTCTGTATTTAGTATTAGTTAGCATGACATTACAGATAAATAATAAGTTATTTTTGTCGATTATTTCAACACCAAATCAACTTTTTTTAAATACATATATGCTAATAAAACAGTATTTACTTGCTATCTAGTTAACTAATTTAAAAAAAAATATCCCATTAAACACCCAGTGCTCTTCCTCCACTCTCCTACTCGATCTAAGCTGTGCCCGACAGGGTCCGTAATTGTGACTAATATAATTATTTTTCTACCAACCGTATGCAATAAAGAATTGAGAATTGAATTGAGAAATTCTTGGATATCATCTACTTCATGGACTGAACAACCCTTATAAACGAACATACAACACAGGCATCCCCTGTGTACGTGATACTAAAATAAAAAGAAACCACGCGACTCTTGTTTATCGTCGCCAAGCAACTCGCAGGTCCCAACTATTTCTGCACAAGATTGGCTTATACATAACGTAATGAACGTTTAGAAGTCAACGACCGCTGGCTGTCTTTGTGAGTTTCAGGGAATTTAAATAACGTATATAAAACGTGAGACAAGGAGCTCGTGGCTAGATAATAACAGCCACACGGGTCGATCTTTAAGGTTAAGCAACGCTTGCCAAGGTTGGTCTGTGGATGGGTGACCATCTTAACATACCGAGTTTCCTCCGTGGCTCGGAAAGCACGTTAAGCCGTTGGTCCTGGCTGTCATTTGTAGATCTTTGACAGTCGTTACGGATAGTCAGAAGCCAGTAAATCTGACTCCAGTCTCGCCATGAATTACCGTGTTACCCAGTTGATGGATTGTGGAAATACTGGTATTTGGGAAATGGGACCCCAATATATTTGGGAAAAGGCTATGCAGATGATGATATAAAACTTGAGAGAAACACGAATACCAGTTAGGTAAATATTGAACACCGAATAGCCTCAGCGAACACTGAATTTTTTTAGAATGAGAAATCATCAAATGACTCCGATGACCCTGCAAATGCCCTTTACGTTCCAGGGTTTAGGTGACACTTTCGAACAAATTCCGCAACCCTGGCAGGCACTGGCCCTAGCTAGCCCCATCAGACATATTTTTGAGGTGCGAGTGGAACACAACGCGACGGCGACCCGGGCCGTTCTTATCGGACGGCGAGCCACCCAACGCTACCTATGATGGACGGGAATCGCCTTACGACTCCCGCCTTGCCCGGGGCGTTTTCTCTTGTTGCGGTGGCTGGGGCGTGAAATTTTCCTCTCCCTCAAGCGGCCCGGCTCCACCTTCGCAGATGGAGTTTACTGCTTCCCATGCCAGAAAGCGAGGGCTTTAAACCATGGAGTGAACCAGGGCTGGACGCGGTGGTATTCCATGCAAGCAGAATAGACCTCCACCGTAGGCTCCGCCGTGTCCTCCGGGCGATGCACACAGTACTGAGAGTCGGGCGTGTCCTCCCTCCGAATCCGAAACAATCGGGTCCGGCGAGTACCTGCGTTAGGTGGAAGGTGAGGACGCTGTAGCGCCTCTCTAACAACTCCTCGAAGAGGGGACTTATCGCCACAATAGTGGCGTACACTGCTAGAGATGGCATAGTGGCAGCGTGTCAGTGAGTGAATTAATGGTCCGTGACTGACTGTGACGTGAACGATTCATTTAAAATGTAAGCAAGGTCCAGCTACGTTCCAGACACGGCCCGTTGTTTGTGTGGATCAGCCTTTATAGGTGAAAGGTACATCAGTGCTGCCCCCGTTCATATTTCTCCCTCTAAGCAGGTGGTTTGAAGGCGGTGTAATTATAGCCACATACTTCTTTCAACTTTGAATCTCGAAGGCTTTCGAGATGCCTCTGACATTGCTCATGCATAGTATTACGGAGCGTCAGTTTGAAATAAAATTACCAGCCCCGAAAATCACACTTGTCACTGCTTTCTATGCGGGTATGCCGAGAAGTGTCGACGCAATAAGCTCCCCAGCAATTTCTACTTGAGAATCGAAAACATGATCTCGATCTTCCAAACAATTGGTACTTAGTGCCCCCAGACAAGATTGTCTTTATAGCATTCTCACGTGCAAACCAAAACTTATTTCAAGTACGTGCTCACTTGAAGCCAATTTACATTGTTCTCAAACAGCAGACTCGATTGGAAATGAAAAAGGCGAATATAAACTGAAATCTATTTTATTCTCTTAACGGTTTACAAGTTCAAAATTCCCATTTACCAATACTATTCAATCTAGCTGATTTTCTCAAGTATCCAATAAGAGTCTGTGAACATTTTTCTGGGTACCTTAGTTCGACCCTAAAATGTGACCACGTAAAGTATTTCGTTAATCGGTCAGTAACCGCAATTAGTCTGGCAACTCAGTCTGCTAATGCTGATAAACCTCTGTAAACCGCACCATGGAGTCCGGTCGTGCCAATTTTCCGGATAATTGACAAGATTAAACGCTCCAACCATTCGCTTTCCTTTTAAACGTTCCTAAATTCGTAGAACTGAATAATTACGTTCAGTTTTACTTTCATTCAAATGAAGATTTTGCCAAGTTCGTGCGTAATTGGTGGAAAGTAAAGAGTTTATTCCATCTTAATGCTGCTTAAATTGTACAGGTCGGGTCTGAGAATTTGTTGTAATGTTCAAAGGGTGCGTGTTTAAACTTTTAGTTGTACTGTTGTAAATGATATAGGGCTATCTGTCAAGAGTTTATGTACTTTTCTCTTTGACCCACGCGTGTGAATCCGGGAGGATTAAACACAGGTATGCTCTCGTACTCCCACGCTTGGATGACGATAAATATTTGAGTAATGTTTTGGTGCTTACCCTTTTAAAGGTGGTGTGTTGTTGAGGACTAAATTAAAACTATGTGAATGAACAATGAAAATATAAAATCTGTTTTAGTTACAGTTTGTGTTATAGAATGGACTTAAAGTAAAATCACTGTGTAATGATTGTCTGATGAGATGAGAGAAACCAGCGAAATTCAGATAATCTAGTGATACTGGCATGTTTTTTGACCCAACTAATATCTTTTTGAACCCAAATGCTGATATCCTCTGATCTACTTAATATACCTAGCATATTCAAGCAAAGCTATGGACTCCATGGTGCGGTTTACAGAGGTTTATCAGCATTAGCAGACTGAGTTGCCAGACTAATTGCGGTTACTGACCGATTAACGAAATATTTTACGTGGTCACATTTTAGGGTCGAACTTAGGTACCCAGAAAAATGTTCACAGACTTATTGAATACTTGAGAAAATATTTTGATAAGATTGAAATCTGCTGGATTGAATAGTATCAATTTACTGATACTATTCAATGAGGAGCTCATCGCTGAAGAATAACAGCCGCACAGGTCGATCTTCAAGGTTAAGCAACGCTTGCCAAGGTTGGTCTGTGGATGGTTGACCATGTTAACATAATGACTTTCCTCCGTGCCTCGGAAAGCACGTTAAGCTGTTGGTCCCGGCTGTCATTTCTAGAACTTTGGCAGTCGTTACAGATTGTCAGAAGCCGGTAAATCTGACTCCAGTCTTGCCAAGTAATACCGTGTTACCCATTTCATGGGTTGTGGAGGTCTGGTAGGCAGCCGCTTCACGTAAAATACTGGTATTCATCTGAATCCGGTTTGACTGGAAGCCCACCCCAATATAGTTGGGAAAAGGCTAAGCAGATGATGATGATGATTCAAGCAAAGCTATTACACATGTCACTATTTTGTTTCTTGATAAATCTCTAAAAAAATGTATTTCAAATCCAATTTCCTTCTGTTGAAATCATAAAATGCACAACATGAAGATGATTTGCGATATAGCATAAATAATTTAATTTGTGCTTTTTGCAAAACTTTAGCTCTACAAAAGTAAAACAGTACAAGTACAACGTAGCGTGTTTATTTAGGTAGGTACCAAGTTTTTATTTATTTAGTACATGGAGGACTTAGAGCTAATAAAGACAAACAGAATAGGAAACCGTACTCACCAGCAAGCCAATAACAAATCCTCACGTATAGAAACATAATGTAAATTATGGTGTGAGCACAATATAAAAAACCGCTTAAATTAAACTAAGAATTATTTAGTTACATAAATACTTGCTACTTAAAGAATTTGAGGCTTAAGCACCTTCTCGCTGAATTCACACTGACTGTGAATGGATCCAAATCATATTCCTAGCAAATGTCATTGAAATAGCGTTTTCAAACGTCTTTTATAATGCGCACAGCAAAGGAGTGGAACTTTCTGCCTGCGTCTGTGTTTCCAAAAGCTTACAACCCTAATCTCTTCAAAGTTAGAGTAAACAGGCTCCTTCTGGGTAGGCTAGCTCCATCGTAGACTTTGTCTCTGTCATCTCTGACATAGACTAGAGTCAAGAGCAAACCCATTACAAATAAAAAAAAAGAAAAGAAAATACTGCTTGCGCGCACAATATAACTATTCCGCCTATAATTTGAAGATGTATGAGGTCCTACGAGTACTTAACGAAAAATAAATAATTTCTTTTTTATTTTTATTTATTTATTTCTAATAATATTTTAAGCTCAGAATTTAGAACTATGTAGTTTTGTTTGCTTCATGACAGATTCCGACTCATCTCTTGCTTTGGCGATAGTATATAATTAAACACCCGTCGGTATGGCAACACGGTTGGCGCAGTGGTTGAGCTACAGACTGCTGCGCTGCGTGTCGCGGGTTCGGTTCCCGCACGGAGCAAATATTTGTATGGCTTACAGATAGTTGTTCCGGCTCTGACTGTTTGCGTATGTGTATTTATATGTTTGTAAACTCACCCACGTTACATGAGAAATTCTTAGTGTGGGGCAATATTTTTTTTAAATACGCACAGTTAAACATCCGCAGATACTTGAACCTTTGCTCCAAATTATAGCATAACTAGTTGACCCACACAACTTCGTCTGCGTCACCATTTTCATTATTGCCCCGCTCCTATTGGTCTTAGCGTGATGATATATATAGCCTTCCTCGATAAATGGGCTATCTAACACTGAAAGAATTTTTCAAATCGGACCAGTAGTTCCTGAGATTAGCGCGTTCAAACAAAAAAACTCTTCAGCTTTATATATTAGTATAGATAAGATTATATATTAGTTAGTACCTATAAGATTAGTTGTAGTAGATACTAAGGGAAGCACGACTATGATTATCTTCCATTAGGTTGTTGGTGTCATCTAGCAACCTAATTGACTGCCTAAATACGGTTCCAACAAGCAAACGTGGTCGATGTTCGTTTCGTTTCCCTATTAGAAACGCTCATCATTTAAGGGTGATGTTGGGTAGCTGTTAAATGTACATTAAGGAATAAAATAGCAAAGCAAAAAAGAGACTTTAAAAAAAAAAAATTGCTCAAAAAACGACTGGAAAGTTCGAAACAAATGACTAATCTGAGGTCATTCAAACCAGCTTTCTACTCATCCCTTTATATTTACTGAACAATAAGATTATGGATCATGAAGTTCTACTTCAGCCAGTATCTGAAATTTCAGGTACTTCCTATAAAGGACGAAATATGCAGGACTAGATTGTATTAATAAGCTTATTTCGTAGTGGTTGACAGCAGCCGGGCACCCCCGTGGTCAGTCAATAACTGTCGGTCGAAATGGAGAATGCTTGTTACCTGACATTCAGCTGAGTTGTGGTCCACAGTAGCAATAATATTATTGTGTTAACTATGTTTATTTGTGGGAAATTAACATTGTAATGTCTAAATTCTTCTTCTTATCGTGTGGGCAGTAAGTCTAACGACCCCACACACCCTAGTGTCAGAGTTTCTAAACCGCCTCAAGGGCGTCTGACATGGTTTATTTGACGACAGCCATTTGGCGGCCAAGACCACCGGCTCATACGTGCCTTCCGAAGCACGGAATCATTTTTATGACAGACAATCAGGTGATTCAAGCCTGCAATGTTCTAGCCAAACTGGAAAACAACCGTACAAAGTATGTTCTTCCCGTGGGAATCGAACCCACTACCAGGTCACAAGGCAAACGCCTAAACTACTCGACCACGGATGCAGTTTTGCCCGTAGCTAAATAGGGATATAACAGTGTTAAACCCTGTGGCTAAACCAATGCAGGACAGAATACAAAGAGTGTTTTTTTTTTTCTCTTACCCAGCAGTGGGCACTTTCCTGTATTGTCAATCTACTCACTCATCATCTGCCAAGCCTTACCCAACTATATTGGGGTCGGCTTCCAGTCAAACTGGATCCAGCTGAATACCAGTATTTTAAATGGAGTGGCTGCCTACTAGAAAGGTTTAGTTTAGTTTAAGGTTTTTAGTATATTTTCTATACAAAAGCTTTGAAAGCTTTTGTATAGAAAATATACTCAACTTCAGTAAAAAAAACTGGCCATGTGCGTTTCGGACTCTCACACGAAGGGTTCCGTACCATAAATCGAAAAAAAAAACACGTTTCTTGTATAGAAACCCTCTTTCATTTTTAATTTAATTTGATTTTTAGTATTTGTTCTTACTGGTAAATAGAAATACACATACATACTCTGTGAAAATTTCAACTTTCTACCTATTACGGTTTCGGAAATACAGCCCGCTGTTAGACACACGGACAGACACACGGACGGACGGACGGACGGACAGCGGAGGCTTAGTAATAGGGTTCCGTTGGTTTCCCTTTGTGTACGGAATCATAAAAATTATCTGACTAAAACTAGGTTGACTGGTAGAGAATGCCCTTTTTTTTGGGACAAACTCTCCACATATTCCCAACCACTTCAACTCCTGTAAGCCGGAATAATCAGTGGCGACCACCAGAAAAACGCCGAGCCAATGATGCGCGTCGAGTCCCGGAGTACTCGATTCGAGGAAACGATTCAACTGTTTTGGATCCCGCAACGAAATTAACCAGAAAAATACAGCGGAGGAGTAGATAAAAAAATCTACACTGGAAAATGCCTATGGCATTAAGTCTGCCTCTGTACCTACATTTGTGTATGTCCGGATTTCAACATAATTTTATTTGACACCCTTATAATATAAGAGAAGAAATAAATACCCAGAAGAACAATCTTCTGGGTATTTATTTCTTCTCTTATTTACAACTAATAAATCTTGATAAGCCAAAGTAGAACACCAATATTTTCTTTCAATTTGTCATAATTTGGACAGGCCAATATATTTTTCGAAGCGGCTGCGGAATATCAAAGCCTACACGAATATAAGCCTCTAATAACTAGCAATATTAGGATTGATACCTACTCGCAAAATAATTGATCAGCAGCTATTATTGTACACTTACACCTATAGTAACTGTATGGACACAACACGACAAATTAATCAGCCTTAAGTAGGTACCTAATGGAGGTATCTATTATGACACAACAACTATGAGGAACTCACAACAATGCGTCAATAAAGATGAAAAAAATTTGTTGTCTGTCAAGTCGGTTTCCGAACGATAATTTAACGTGATAACGTCATAAGAAAACAATTGAATTCTCAACAAACAGGCCGAATGCTTAGGCCGATCGCCTTCGGAACATGACACTTTTTCGTGCGTGCAGCCGACGTTCATCGATTTACAAGACGTTGTCACGTCAAATAAACACGCCGCATTGCAAGTTATACTCGTACACATACGTGTGTTGCGAGTATTCGAGAAATTCCTCAAAAGACTCACAAACGCATGTAATATACTGCCACCAAACACAAAGGGAGTCCCTTTACACGCGAAACTCCAAATATTTCACTCGATCCGCGACGTCCATCACGACCGGGGTCTGTTTACAATTTGACAATGGAGTCTTATTCAACGAAACGCAAACTAAATGCAAGAAAACTCAATTTCCGTCTCATCCTACCCGCAGATCTGTATCCTGTAACCGCGAAAAGCTTGAAGGTAAAAACTTTTCTAATAATACACCCTCTGGCCAGCCTGTATCGCCCACGTGAACAAGGATGGCTTTAGTAAACAAGTCGGCATGTACTCATACAATATTTAGAGCTCGTTATTTTTGTATGTGGGCCTTTGTTGGGACTGTGTCTATACGGTAATGCATTGTCAACACTTTTTGGCAAGTGGAACTCGCTGAGGAGTTGTTTAGAAGTCCGGTTTACGAGACTGTTGGGAATTTCTTGCAAAATTTGTATTTTATGTGTGTGTGCTGAAATACGGAGGGACACTTTATAAGCTTAAACTTTTTTGGGATTAATTAGGCTGCATCATCATAGTCATGTATAGCTTTTTAGACTTTTGCAGATTTGACATGACTGATATATAGAAGTAGAAGGCCCAGCAGTTGCGTCTGTAGGTTCATTTATGTTCGCATCAATCATCTGCCTAGCCTTTTCCCAATTATATTGGGGTCAGCTTCCAGTCAAACCGGATTTAGCTGAATACCAGCATTTTACGCGGAGCGGCTGCCTACCAGACCTCCACAACCCATTAACTGGGTAACACGGTACTTCATGGCAAGACTGGAGTCAGATTAACTGGCTTCTGACTATCCGTAACGACTGCCAAAGATCTACATCTATATCTATTTATGTTCGCATATATTGACATAAAGAGAAACGGCTCCAATTCCATACTAAGTTATACTGAATTCAAAGCCTGTACATGAGGACGTTATTCACAAGTGTCTATGAAAGGTTCCAGTAGTTTTCCCTATTAAAACTCCCACCACTGAAACCTAATCTCTTATTACAAAATTGCAGTCCTCATTTGAGTTGCTTGTGTGATGCCTGCTAATGAAACGTTTGTCTGTCTGTCCGGCGCAGTCCATGCGGACGCATTTAGGTCATATTCTAGTCTATATTTAGATTCCATTTGCGGAATCTAATACCAATCATTTGATATAGTGTGAGAACGTTTTAGAATGAAAATATACTAGTATATAGTCTTCCCTACCAGTTTCGATAATGGAGACCATTTAAAAATATACTGCAAAACACCTGACACGTAGAAAGAAAACATGGTTAATTCGCGCGCACACACACACACACATACACAAAATATGAGAACAAATAAAAGGAAACTTAATTTTACATCAATAATACGGCTCGACACACGGCTGCGCCGGTCAGAAAAATCGGACAAGTGCGAGTGGGACTTGCCTATCAAGGGTTCCGTATGAATTTTTAGGTAACTTTAAATTCTATATTTTTTATGATTTAATTACACGATATTTCTTGCCAAATTTCATAGTTCTATGTCAACGGAAAGTACCCCATAAACTTTGATTCCCTTGAGTCGAAATATACGTTTCTAGCGGCATAAACGGTCGTATCTTTTTTTTACTTTAACTCAGAAGTTTTATTTTCACACACACAGCTTCAAGGGACTGTAGACCTGAGTATAGGTTTTAATTTCAACTCGATACATCAGATGGACGGACGGACGGACAACAAAGTGATCCTATAAGGGTTCCGTTTTTTTCTTTTGAGGTACGGAACCCACGTTTCTTGAATTACGAAATCTTGAATACACGTTTGCAACTCTCAAATACATAATCAATTATTTATTATGCACCCCCATGATAGGGGTGGATATCAAATTAAAGTATCTGTTGAAAGAAACATGAAAAACCTTTTCTTTTATAAAAGTTTTTTAAAATAATTTATGCTCTGTTACTTTAATAGGTACGCGCGAGGTAACCTACGAAGATATAATTACACTGGTCTACACATTTTGACTTTGAAAAAGTATTCTCGGGATAAAGGAGCTTTTTTATTAATATCCACATGCTGAATTCGAAAATAATTATTAATAGTCACAATTAGTCTCCTTTTTTTTGAAAAAAAAAAAAATATAACTTAATTCTAAACATTTGATGCCTCTTAATTACTAAGCAAATAAGTATCCAACTTATACAAAAGTCGCAAGGAGGTTGAATCATTAAGTTCGCAAGATATCAGAGAGACACAAATGTTATGTTTTGATGTACAGTAATTTTATGCGACATACGCAATTTGTATCATACAAAAATATGAATATCCAATCCAAATAGATATTATCTGCGAAACGAGTATTACAGTTCTGGTATAGTAAAATTTAAACACAACTTAAAAAAAAATATTAATGTTTTTGACCTATTGACTAAACTTATTAAAAAAAAATCGTGCTAGACCCTCTGGTACCGTGAAAATTAAATTAATAAATGAATTTTATTCATCAACTCGTATCCAACATGAGTAGACAATACTATTCCCTGTAGACTATTGATTATCAAACAAAGCTACTATGGGTAACTAAACTCATTCGAACCAGTATTTCTTACTCAATACGAACAATCTCGAAACTTTTGTTATTAACTTAGTTCCCTTCAGACGTAAACCCGAAGAGCTTTTAATCAATTAACTAAATAAGCTGTAGCTCTCAATTAATACGGAACCCTAAAACGGATCGATCACACGTTGTTTTGAGGTCGGTATACAATAAAATCTTTTGTATTAACCTTATAAGAATGTGTGTAACAAAAGATATCTATACTAATATATAAAGCTGAAGAGTTTGTTTGTTTGTTTGCTTGAACGCGCTAATCTCAGGAACTACTGGTCCGATTTGAAAAATTCTTTCAGTTTTATAGATAGCCCATTTATCGAGGAAGGCTATAGGCTATATATCATCACGCTAAGACCAATAGGAGCGAGCAGTAATGAAAATTGTGACGCAAACGAAGTTGCGCAGGTCAACTAGTGTTAATATAAAGAAATCGTTATAATTATGTAGTTATTATGGAAAACCAAAATAAAACTAGAAACATCATTGGATTTTTTTAAACACTGCCCGGAAATTAATTTTTCTAACATAAAACTTTGCTAACACAACACAACAGTTGGTTTTATAAAGACTATGATATTGGCCATAAAAATGTTTCTATTTTTTTTTTCTTTCAAAATATCCCAGCAACATTCGATCTTCTGTGATCTTAATCCATTATTTTCTTAGGAACTCGTTTCGATTAGTAATTAACTAAAGTAAAGACGGACAAAAGCGTGCCGATTGCAGCCCCAAAGGAAAGGGCCTCGCGGTCGGGACAGCCCCAAATTGTGTTTGTGCGGCCCATTTCGTAGACCTAATATATTTGCAAAGTTCGCCGCTTCCACCAACTTTGCTTGTATCCGAAATGGCTTAACCTGGATTCGGTAATGTGAAAAATAGTGAACGGGAGTAATTTTTCTTTCGTGTTACACAAGTTATGTCGGGTATGTTTAAGGGATGTGGGGCGCATTAAGTATGGGATAAAAAGATTTATAAATTTTCATGTTTTTATTTACCTTTTACCTAAGTGGAATTTGTAAGTCGGTGTAAGTAAGTGAAAAGGTATGAATTTTAATGCAGTTTTCTTAGTTACATAATTCTTCCTTTACTGATAAGTGACTGACAGACAACGCACAGCTGAAACTTCTGGTCGTAAAAAGCTGACATTTGGCGTGTAGGATCCTTGGGGAGTGTAGGGGAGCACAAAGAAAGAATTTCCCGAAATTTCTACAGAAAAGGGATATCCTCGTACGAAGTTGCTGGCAGAAGAGTTATTTATAGAGATCGTTGCACTTAGTAACTATAAAATAATGCATATTACTTATTTATAATTAGCGATTTCATCAACTGAATGAAAGCCAACCAGCAAAATTGATATTTCATGTTTGCTGAAACTGAACAAACAGCAGGTAATAGTAATATTTATAAGGCATGAAAACGTACGGGCTCAAAAAAAATCTGTTGTGAAAAGAATATTAAATTTTGAAATGAAATCCTTGTTCAAAAATAAATAACAGCGCCTTTTAATCCACTGCAGTGCCAAAACCTCGTCCAATGAAAGCTAGCTCAATACGTGTTAAACTTATCAGAGTTTATCTCTCTGTATATGTCGCAGCCAAATGGCTTAATCAGCCGTTTAATTGGCTGCCTAGGCTTTTCATTGAAAGGCGCCGTTAAAGGCATCCAATCCAAGAGTCGCATTCTGCTTTGCGCTAATGAGACGCATATCTTCCCAATTTTCATAAAATTGTAATTATGTTTATTTAATTTATTTTTGGTATGCATCGTTTCTTCTTCTTCAATTTAATGGCTAATAAAGCTGGCTGGCTGCAACATTTATACATAGTTGTTTACTAGTTGAACCGACAGACTTTATCCGGTAGAAAAGTCTAACTTCCTACTAAAGTCCCACTGAAAAAGAGCACTTTCACATTTGTACTTACCAACAGTATTTTATTTACATTTATAAGTATAGATAGGCTCCTCACAATATTTACTTTCACTGTATCAGAGCTTTCCCACAAAAAATCACTTTAGTATCTACCTAAGTACTTCACACACACGCATCTTCACGATCCCTTTAACTGTCTGAGCCATCATGGCCTAAAAGAAGCCATTTAAACTAAAAGCCAGGGAAAAACAAAACAAAAAACATTGTCATCCTCGTTCATGCCCCAAGTGGGACTGTAACATAGTTTGGTAGGCTCCGTCATACGTCACGAACCGTCTACGTCATAGTTTATGTGCTACCCAGCTAACTTTTTAAAGGCGGTATCAAATATGCAGCGTGTACGCATATCTTATGTATGGGCCTTAATACACACGAAGGTTTCGGGAAGCGAATTGCCTTTTCCTGTCCTTTCGTACTTTTTGGGAACCCGCATAGGCAGTTGCTTAAAGTTCTTTGTTTGTTTATTTATTTCATTTGGGTCTTCAGCAATGAGTACACTATTACATTAACAAGAATGCATTCCAGAATTAATTTTCCTCATCATTTAAAGAAGAGTACTGAAAGAGTAATGAAAATTTATAAAAAAATACAATGAACATTTTTGAAAAATAATAACTTGAGATAGACATATATTGTTCGATAGTGAAGGATGTACAATAACAGTTATAGTGTGACAGTTGTTTTACGAAACACAACCTAAGATCATTTTTAGGGTTCCGTACCCAAAGGGTATCCAACGGAACCCTATTACTAAGCCTCCGCTGTCCGTCCGTCCGTCCGACTATCAGCGGGCTGTATCTCAGGAACCGTAACAGGTAAACAGTTGAAATTTTCACAGATTTTGTATTTCTATTTCCGCTATAACAACAAATAATAAAAATTAATGTTTATGGTACGGAACCCTTCGTGTGCGAGTCTGACTTAGCTGGTTTTTATTTTGGGTAAATATATAAGAAACAAATCAATGTTTTCATCGTGTTTTTGTTGATGAAGTACGTGTACGAGATTCAACAAAAACATTTGCTTTGGATATAGTGAAGCACTAGACAATACTATCGCTTATGTGATGCTGTGACAGACAAAAGATGCCTTCAAACTGGTACTAACCAGTACCAGTATAAGGAACCCATGTCCCAATCAAAGTTCTGGCGTTGCATTAACCTAACAGGGACACAAATGTGTCCCCATTATACGACGATATTATATAGGACACAAGCAATAATAATATTATGGCAAAAAAATACAACCAAATTTAGAACGTCCTCCTTTTTTGAAGTCGGTAATAAATTACGATATAATGGGACAAGAATTTCAAGCTCCAGTAATTTAAATACAACTCAATTTTGCAAAATCTCGGTAAGAAAGCTTTTCTGTAAACCTAACAGCATGTAGAATAAAATCTAAACAAGTGTAGGTTACATATTTCATTAAAACCGCAGGCGATAAACCGCTTAGTTTCCTTGAAATTAACTTTACGTTGGCAAAAATATTACATAACTTTTAATAATGAGGTAAAAAGCTTAGGATAAAAGTTGTAGTAATATTTAAAACTAATATTATAAAGCTAAAAAGTTTGTTGGTCTGTTTGAACGCGCTAATCTTAGGAACACCAGCTAGTCTATTCTGTAAGTAAACATTTCGATATCGAGCTTCACCTGAGTGAGATAGCACACAAAGTGAACTTTATTGCACACAACATAAAGGTGTTACGTTTATACTTACCTCGGATTCCGCTGTCGAGACACGAAAATGTTGTTACAGAATTGCACTGCTGGTCCGAATTGAAACATTGTTTTACTGTTATATAGCCCATTTGTCAAGAAAGGCTTAGGATAACATCACGCTACGCTACGAGCGGGGCAGTAATGAAACATGTGACGCAGAAAAAGTTGCGCGTATCAGCTATTTCACAAAATTCCCTAGAGATGAATAATAATCAATACTAACAAAACCCACAGGTTGCTTGATAGAAAATGCCTACTTGCCTAGGCTCCTAGGAATAATCTGCTTTTCAGCGTTTGGCCTTTTGCTTAATTCGATTTAAGAATCTGCTAATCATTACATTATTTAAACTAATCACATGATTAGAAGCTCGTGGCTAAATAATAACAGCCGCACGGGTCGATCTTTAAGGTTAAGCAACGCTTGCCAAGGTTGGTCTGTGGATGGGTGACCATCTTACAATAACGATTTTCCTCCGTGCCTCGGAAAGCACGTTAAGCCGTTGGTCCCGGCTGTCATTTGTAGATCTTTGGCAGTCGTTACGTGTTGTCAGAAGCCAGTAAATCTGACTCCAGTCTTGCCAAGAGGTACCGTGTTACCCAGTTAATGGGTTGTGGAGGTCTGGTAGGCAGCCGTTCCGCGTAAAACACTGGTATTCAGCTGAATCCGGTTTGAATGGAAACCGACCCCAATATAGTTGGGAAAAGGCTAGGCAGATGATGATGATGACATGATAAGATTTTTTTTATAAGATCAAATGTGTTAAGACACAACAGACAACAGAAGTTGATCTGTTTGAACCTAATTTAGTATCGATTATCTTATTGCAAAATCGATTGATATTATTTTCAAGCTCACAAAATCACTATAACTTCACAGGACAATAAGATTAGCGTCAGAATTCTGAACTACTCGTCTCTATTTATCTATCTACATCAAACGGCGGAAATACTCGTATAGTAGTCTTGTTGGCAATTATATTTATGAACCGTTTGGGGTTGAAACTCTTGAACCGTGGGGTCCGAGTGCTCACGTTATATTTAAAGAACTAGCTAAACGTGTAGTTGACGCTTCACGTGACCCAAGGGCTGGCTTTTATCTCGGACAGAGGATAAGCATTGCCATACAACGTGGCAACGCCTCCAGTCTTTTGGGCTCACTTCCAGTCGACAGCGATGCGGACGAATTTTTTGACGCGATATTATAATTACTTAGGAGTTTTATTTTCTATTTTAAGCCTACATCATAAGTCATTAGACACCGATCAATCTATCTTCACTAATCGAATGATCCGGCTACGTTTTATTTGGTTTCAGTATCTACCTTTTTCAACAGACGAGCCGTGTCGATCGAAATGATACTAAAGGGAATGGCTGATCAGTTTCCAACCTCGGTTTAGAAACCATTTTGTTTTAATATCATACACAGGAAGTACCTAAAAACTTTTTAGGGGAAGGTAAGTCTTAGGGCCCGTACCCACTCAGACGGACCGTCTTGTTCAACGGAAGACGGCGGCTGACGATCAGCAGATTCATTCACACTACATCCGATCTGGGCGTTTAGACGGCTCTTCGCAGTGGCAAAACGTCCATCTAAAAACCCGGATCCGTTCTTTTTCTCGGATCCGTCTAAATGTGTATACCTATGTGTTATATAATTGGCACTGAGTTCTAACTAAGTTTAGTGACGTCAGTAGGTAAAAACCATGATAAAGTTACCGACAGATCAAATCCGTTTTTCCAGCCTCGTCTTAAGTTAACAACCATTCTTGTTGGCTTCCTCCCTTTTATGCCATGTTATGCTCAAGCTTTAAACAAGTGACATTCTCTCAGCGGTAGCGTGGCGAAGGCGATTGTCAAATCGACAAAAATGTATGTTCCTATAGGATTGACAAATGCTATCGAAATGTCACGTGACCAATCCTATATGTAACTCGTATTTTTGACATTAATAGCATAAAAGTCTCATTTAAAACAAATGACACATCCTAATATCAAATTATTTCGTAACTGGTGTGACTGAAAGATAACGCACAGCCGAAACCGACACTACCTGTCGTAGAAAGCTGAAATTTGGTATGAAAGTTCTTTGAAGAGTGTATAGGAGCACTAAGAGGATTTCCCGAAATTCCTACGGGAACAGGAAAATACGGGATACGCGTACGAAGTCGCGAGCAAAAGCTTGTTATATAAATATAAGATAGTAGTAGTAATCGCATCGCGTTGGCGATATATGTAGCTGATCAGCGATTCACGAAACAAATAATCACCTAGGTCTCCTCATAAGTACCTACATAAGTACTTATAGCACAATATCATATACCAATAACCAATTAATACGTACCTTCTTAATTACTACACTTCATAAGATAGCGTTCATGATTCTGCACAGATTAAGCGTATTAGTTCCAAGGGACTAATTAAAAGCCACATTAGGCATAATATTCTTATGAAATAAGCAGTACGAGTACCTTTGTGCTCTTATCACTGTATACAATTTTCTTTTTTTTTAAGTATATTGTGTGTACCATCAATAAATAAACTAAACTAAACTAACAGCAAACTAAAATATAGCATAAAAATTTCGTCCTCAACGTTGTCAGATGGTAATATGTCCAAGAGACTAAATAAATATTCAGTAATAGATAAACACTTGATATATAGATATGTCAAGTTCTGTAAAATTATCAACATATTACTTTGAGCAGTTTTGCTAGTGGCGTCGCCCACGTGATATATCTTCCCACGGAAACTACTGAGATTGAAATATCCCACGTCATGATCGAGGTCCTGTTCTACCCATAGATATAAGAAACAAGTTTTTTATATTTCTATGGTTCTACCCGTCTGCCGAATTACATTTAAACCATTCAGCCATTGAGCCTACAACATGCAGAGTTTCGTATTTTAACTATTAGTACGAATATAAATAGGGGGATAAATAGGACATATCTAAACCATACAAAAGGCAAACAACCACTAGTTCGCCATCTACGCAGAATGTCATCAAACGAATTTCCTCCTTCAGACGTTACATAAAAAAGTGCCTACAACGTCACGTAAGAACTAAGATGCAAAACCAGCAAAAAGGGGTGTCAGCAATATAAAATAAACGGCAAGCAAAGTCGGGGAGCGTACAAAGTTGCGATGTTTGCTGTAACAAACACCCTTTATTGCACCAGGGCTCCATAAAGAACTGACAGGTAGCAACATATTACATAGCAACGAGATTAAAAAATAATAAACGACGCGTGTAAAATATGATATTTACATCTGCTTTAATACAAAGAGGGAAATTCTAGCGATTGGTATGACTTCAGGGTATTATATTACTGAAGAGTTTTAGATACGTGAAGTTGAGGTAAAAGTTTATCCGATACTTCAGACCTTCGTCGGCTTTGCCAAGGTTTTGTGGAAGGAGGCCAATGTCCACCTGCATTAATGAAACTTTAAAAGATCTAAGTCTCACCGAAAGCTGCGACAATCCAACAAAGCGTTTTGTAGAAGATATTCTATAATACTACAGAGTCCAACCCAAAATTTTATGAAAAAGAATGGTCCAGAAGTTTTTGATGTGGAACATCTATTGACGCGCCTTGACAGTAAAACCAACTCGTATGCCATGACGGAAACGACGCTGTCATGTCGTGATGGGCATCACGACATGACAGCGTTGTTTAAAGTAAAAAAGAAAATAGCCGGCACGAGACGCCTGACAGATGTGAAACCAGGTGGCGTAGTGGAGGCCCTCTACACCACCTGGTGCGGAAGACGAACATTGGAACTAAATAGAGGTTTCACAGCTGCCGGGCGTCTCGTGAAGGCAATTTTTTTTTTTTCACTTTTAGTCTCGCATTTCACCATAATCTCTGCTAATGGACGCTATGATGTGGTCGACGACGTAGAACGCTTACGAAATAACCTATTCACTCTCCGACTTGAAGACGCCCAGGAATTGGGAAACAAGTTCTTGCAGGGATTCCACACCTTAGTTGTCGCACAATGTCGTTCTAGCATTGTCGTCTAGCGCCTTTCGCTGGAACCTTTATTAAGTTGAGTAGTTCGATCCGTTATCCCAAGTCTCTTAGCAACACGAGAGAAATTCGTTATACATATATCTTCAGAACACATTTTCCAGAATAAAATTCTCAGTAACTTTTATCATTATAACCTCAATCTACGCTCATAAAATAACTCTCTTCAAAAAAATATATTTTAAAGATAATATGGAGAGAATAAAAAGTACGCCACCATTGTCGTACCAGCCTAGTGTATTCCAAAAAGGAACCCTTTAGGGAGACGGAAATTAATATTTCCTTTGTGCTCGTGATAAAGAGATATGAATATGTGGGTCGCGGAGATTTTGTAATGAAAACATATTGTTCTTTCTAATTCGTTTTTCTATAATATTTATCAGCGTTTTAAACATCCGGGCTGTCTGAAAGGCTACCGATGTTGATAAAGATAATTACAACTCTACATATCTTTAACTGGCATACCTTTGCCTGGTTGCACGTCGATCTTGAAGGTTAAGCAACGCTTACTAAGGTTGGTCTGTGGATGGGTGACTATCTTAACAAACCGAGTTTCCTCCGTACCTCGGAAGCTGTTGGTCCCGGCTATCATTTGCAGATCTTTGGCAGTCGTTACGGATTGTCAGAAGCCAGTAAATCTGACTCCAGTCTTGCCAAGAAATACCGTGTTACCCATTTAATGGGTTGTGGAGGTCTGGTAGGCAGCTGCTTTACGTAAAATACTGGTATTCAGCTGAATCTGGTTTGACTGGAAGCCGACCCCAATATAGCTGGGAAAAGGCTAGGCAGATGATGATGATGACCTTTGCCTGGTTGCGGAATTTGTTCGAAAGAGTCACCGGACGAACACGGATGAGTTTTAGTCAGTAAGAGTCTGACACTCCCTTCCGCTTCGCTCAGAGCGAAAGGAACTATGTTAAATACACTTTTTTCCATAAATGAGAGTCAATAATTACAGTTACAGCATACTGATCTTCGAATAGTATCTTCTATACAATAATACGAGTACATATGTTTATCCAACAAAATCTTAAGGTAAATATGTAAGTGTTATTATACACGGATAAAGTAAATATGTAATCATTTCCTTGAATAGGAATAACTCTTAGTTCTAAGTAAAATGTAAATGTATCAGCTGCTTTACTTCCCATGTGTGTCGTTAAGGTCGGAACGGGCGCCATTTTACATTTACTACATAAGTTGTGACGATAAACCTTGTAGGATATTACATGCGCAAATAAGAATAAGAATTGTATGTCATGGCGGGATAATGCCTGACTGATGGCTGGCTAAAAAGGTTTATAAACAATTTGGCTGGTTAAATTAAGGATTTACTCAAGGATAATTCTTCATCACATGTTAATAATAACATTATTTTCTTGCCCTTTTGCCAATTTATATGATAGTGTTTTATTTAAACAAAAATCAGGCAGTCTTTGGGGACTGCCGATAGAAGTGAAAACTAAGTAACACATTTTTCTTTCTTACTTTTAAACAAAAGGTCCGGTTTGAATACCTAATTTAATGTGTAATTTACATGTACATAAACAATTTTAATAGATATGGATTAATATCATGATACTAAAATCAACACTATTCCATTTCACCCGAGTTTTGATTGAATAATTTGAACAAAAAGTGGTAATTGTGATTTAACCATAATAATTAGAGAAATACCCTCGTTGACTTTTCTCTATTTTCAATAGTTTCCGCAGCATACGCATAGACCTTGGTTTACATTATCGAAGTTTTCATATGAATCCCTAACGTTTTTGAAAATATTCTATAGCCTATGCTACTCAGTGACAATGTAGTTTTCTAACGGCAAAAGAATTTTTGAAATCGGTCCAGAAGATTTTAAGATACAAATCTTTCCTCTTTATAATATTAGTGTGATGGAAACCGTTCGGTGACGATGACGCAAAACGCGCCACAGAACGTTCTGTGATTTTCCCTCACCTAAAAAGTGCTCAACGGGCCTAAGAAGTTTTCACTTCAAAAATGTGTGGCATTTTTCGATTAAAAGTGACCACCACAGTTGTGGGCGATGTTCTCCTTTATTGAGAGAATCAGTTTTTAAGAGGAAATTCTGTCGGCGAGACTTTGTATGAAAAAAGTCATAATTCGAGGTTTGGCTGTCGACTGTTTTCTCCTCCAATATAGGTATGGAAGTAAAGGCTTAGGTCCATAAATGCCCAGTTCGTAAAATGCCTAACATTCTACAAATGCCTAATTCGACAAATGGCTGATTCCAAAAAGGACTAATCCTTAAAACGGCCTATTCGCAAAAGGACTAGTTCTTAAAATGCAATTAGCAAAAGGACTTATTCTGGAAATACTTACAATAAAAAACACTTTAAGTCTTCTTTTATAACTCTCTATCAATCGTCATCTCAACGGTCATCCTCTTCGAATGTCACAGCATACTATCTGTCACAGGATGCGCCCATCGTATCTTTGGGATTCCCTTAGTCTTACAGCCATCTACATTGAGACTGAATTCTTTCCTTCCTATCATTTTCCCTATCCTTCCGTATGAAATGCCTATAACATGACAAGTTATATATTTTTTTATTTTTTTTTATTTATTTATTTTTTTACTATTGATAGGCACACGTTTGACCACTATCTCACCTGATGGTAAGCGAGGATGTGGTCGAAGATGGAGCACGCTTGCCTAGAAATAACCTATTCACTATAAAACTACCTTACCTAAGTTTATTTTATATGTATAGGTACTAGTTGACCAGCGCAACTTCGTCTGCGTCACAATTGTCATTACTGCTCCGCTCCTATTGGTCTTAGTGTGATGATATACAGCCTATAGCCTTCCGATAAATGGGCTATCTAACACTGAAAGAATTTTTCAAATCGGACCAGTAGTTCCTGAGATTAGCGCGTTCAAGCATACAAACAAACAACGTCTTCAGCTTTATATATTAGTATAAGATAACAAAGTCGGGTTCAAACAAACCGATTTTTCAGTTATTTCCATTTACAAGAGTATCAAACGTTTCCATTCTTAATTTTATTTATTTCTCTTTGACTATTGATTTGATTTTGATTTTATTTCTCCTTGATTATTGATTTTATTGTGTTTTTGGTATGTTGTAATTTTATTCTAATTCTAATATTATGTGTTATTGCAAATTTTGTGAATGTTGGTTGACCTGTAATTGGCGACTGTGTAGGAATGAGGCTTGTACTACTTATCCTAAAAAACTTTTTATACAGAAGCTGTTGGTAAACCTTTTTGAATAAATAAACATAAGACCCCAACAGACACATTCAACAAATCCCAAGATCTAAGGAAATTTATTTTACGAGTGCAATATCACGGTTTGTTCGAGAGCTTGAAATAATAATAAACAGAAATATTCATGAGCTCGAATCGCCCGTAAAAGACCAGAGTTCATGAAAAATCTTATTTAGCCATTAGAAATGGAATGTTTCTCGGCGTTAATTCCTCGCAAAATGAACTTTGTGAATATAATTTTAACCCTGGCTTGCCGAACACCGCATTAAAACTATGGAGGAATAACTTGATAATTGCTTTAGTACTTATTAAGCTTTTCATTTGTTTTATCGGCAGAACTCTTCGCTGTTCAATTGTTTTGTAAGGAATTTGCACGAAAGGAATTTGAAAGAATGCTCCGCATACATACAATTTGTCACACGATACAACTGTTTGGTCGAGTTGTGTGCTTGTGACGAATTAACAGTTTAGTCGATGAAATCTACGTAATTTTCTACGATCATGTGTGCGACTGATTTATCATAAAGCTATTGATATGGTTTTTATTTTTATTTTTCGTCTCTTCTTTTGCCTGGCCCTTTCCCATTTACTTGGGGTCGGCCCTCCTTATCATGCGTCTCCCGGCAGCTCGGTCCTGGGTCGTCTCATTGATGACTTGGGCTTCTTTAAGGTTCTTATTAACTACGGACATCCATGTGATTCGGGGTCTTCCTCGTCCTCGGGGTTTTGTTTTGATCTCTAGCACCTTTCTGGTTATGTGGTCGGATGGTCGCCTCATAACGTGTCCGTACCACCGCAGACGGCTCTCCTGTAGTTTCTCCGGGATAGGTCTTACTTTGAAGGTTCCTCTTATGTGTGTGTTTCTGACATGATCCAGCCTAGTTACACCACCTGCCCACCTGAGCATCTTCATCTCTGCGCAGTGTAGTTGATATTATGTTTGTGTTGTTGTTATGTTATGTTATGTTGATGTTACGTTAGTGTTGTTATTATTATGTTATTTTTCGTCGATCAACAAAAATTGTTTCAGCGTATCCAGGAATTTGAAGACTACAGAAAGGATTCACAAGCGGCAATCTTCGAAGAACTTCATTAGTTCGGTCCACTCTAAGTATGAACCCCAAGCATATTGATATGAGTTTGGTGTTCTACCTTACAGTGAACTGAGCACTGAACAACCATCGGTTCTTCAGAAGAAAGAAGAGAAGACAAGAAGAAGAAGACTATACAAGATTATTTTTTACTAGCTGACCCGTGCCCACTTCGTTGGGCGGTATTTTTCGGTATAATATGCCTATGACACACACAAATAACGTGGCTTTCTATTGGTAAAAGAATTTTCAAAATCTGTTTAGTAGTCCAGAATTTACCCCTACAACCTAACAACTCACAAACCTTACATCTGTTTAATATTAGTATAGATGTCAGACTGTCTTAGATCTCAATACGTACTAGGTCAAATTAAAAAAAAAAAAAAACTACGCGCGAGTCCGTCTCGCACTTGGAGACGGACTCGCGCGTAAAAGTTTCTACGAATCATATTTTTTTACATGATACTTTAAAACTTTAGTCTTCTTATAGTTTTTAAAATTACTACGTGGATGATTCGTTCGGTACCATCTGCGCGCGAGTCAGACTTGGTCCTGGGCGGTTTTTTTTTTCATATCGGCAACCATCACTATTTAAATTTGATTTAACTTTACCGTGGTCAACTAGTGATGAAAAAAATACATGTATTTTTTCCCGACTGTAACGAAGGGTTATGTTTTGTTTATCCTAAAGACATGTGTATGTATTAACTTGTCAAGTAAACGCACATAAAACTATATCTAAACGAGGTATATCCTTACGAGAGGGAAGACCTTTTGATCAAAAATAAAGCGACCTCACGCACGAAGCTTAGGTAATTTATTTTAGGCGTGAACTTTGTGTCGCTTATACATATTTACCGCAACTTTAAAAAATCTTACTGTTTTCATAAAATATTCAATAAAGAGGGTCAAACATAGTGGAATATGTAGCAGTGGCGGTAAAGACGGCCCGACTTAGACCGTGGCCCGACCACGACGTTGGAAGCTTCCGTATACGCTTTTCTATGTAAATATTTTATTCACATTTCAACCGTCCCGGTAATGGCATCAGCACCAGATTTCCCTCGGATAAGAACCCAAGTATAAGTGCAAAATATTAATAAAAACGTTACGACTCCCAAGTTTACTCAATATTCATCGCACATGAATTTCTAAGCTTTCACTTTCACATTTCGCCTGTGATTGAAATTTTCGTAAAACATTCAGCTGATAAAGTGTTCGCTTCAGTGTCGGTAAATTCCGCTTGATTTTGACAACTGGATTGAGTTTCAAAGCAAAATTTTAAGCGACTGTAAGGATTATATTGCTTCACAGAATTAAGCACTAAAGCGTTTGATACTTCGTTTCACTTTGCAGTCATCTCGTGCATTAAATTCCGGGATTCGTTTTTGATTCATAATAAATTCGTCTTTAAAATATTAATATTTTCAGTGTCTTTTGAAGGTAAAATCAGTACACAAGACCAACTTCTGTAATGATCAAAACTCAGTCTGAGTTACGCTCAAATGGGCACTTAACGAAGCTAAATAAATTAATAGTCAATAAAAGGGCTCGGATCGGAGCCTTCTAACAACGATAACGAAATTAATTTCAGAGAAAAACTCAAAGAGATCGTTTGAGGTTGTTTTAATAAGTAGAATTTAGAAAATATTTATCATTTTGGCAACTCGTGTAACGAAAAATATTGTTTTAGTGGCGTACATGGAGCTGTATTTTTTCATATTTTGATATTAGATATTTATTATTATTTAGTAAGCAAACGCTTGTTTTAACACATTAAAGATGATCATAACTAACTTAACTTAAAAACACAAATTAAAAAATGCTTAGGCATTCTCCATTTTTTGAAACCAAACAATATACTAAAATGTTGTGAACTAACAACTCATCTTTGTTTCACCAGATGAATTCTGCGAGGAGTACCCACACAGTCTGATCCCGACCCCGGGCTACTGGATCGAGTGCTCGCGCCAGAAGATCGCCACAGACACGATATGGGACGAGTCGGAGTCAGAACATGACAGTGGACCTGACCGGGACAATGCTGATAATGGTGAGTCGTTTTCATTTTTCTTTTTTTTTCTCCAGACAAAGGTAAATTAAGGAATTTTCCACAAGGATACGTACACGTATAAAATAGGTCACGATTTTCAACCTTAATGGAGGACTCGAGAGGTGTTATAATAAGTTGAAGAATTCGAAGAAATCAGCTCTAAGGCGATGATTTTTCTACTTATTTCACAGATCCTGACTGTTTCTAATTTCTTGTATTTTCTTTTGGAATTATGCTGTCGGTTTCTTAAATTTCTCGTTTCGTCTTATAAATTAAGTATTTTGTAGGTACTATTTTAACGTTTTCGAGAAATAGAACCAAATTATGATATAGCCTCTAAATAGCTTTTCAGAGTCAGGATTTTCTTTAAGTTCGGTAAAACCAGATAATTTTTAAGGAGCACAAAAGTAAATATCAACAAACTTCCCAACTGGCATTCTTAACTGTAGATAAACTTTTATATTGAAGCAAAAAATTATTACTCAAAATATATTTACCAAAAATCAAATTCTGAACAAAGTTTTTGTCTGTAAATTAAATAAGCCTATTAAAAGTGCTGCTGAACGCGAAGAGAACTTCAGCATTCGTTGGTCAAAAGAGAATGATATAGGAATTGACTCTTTGACTCAAAATGCCTACTTAATAATAATATATAGGTGAATTTTTCTCACGGCTTCGCCCCATATCATAATTTATATGTCATATCAAAAGCAACCTATCAAATTCAACGACAGTACAGCTATGTATTACTGAAACAATCTTCGTAATCGGATCAGTAACTCCAGAGATAACATTGTACACATTTGTCAGTAACCTTAGTTTGGTCTTGAAGAAATGTAACGTGAAAATGGCAAGAAAACACTGCTTGATTTAAGCACGTCTTAAATAATTTAGCACAGAACTTTTCTCCGTAGATTCAATGAGGCACTGAGTAACACTGGGCTCACAAAGAATTCTGCAGTCCGTCTGTAAAGTGGACCTTGCAATTACTTTAACTCCACTCCGACATTTTCTGAAGCAATATTTTTATTTCTAACTCAGATAGGAAGTTTATAAAAGTTTCCAAGATATCATTTCTTTGTAGGATAATTAGCTAAGATGGAAAGAGAGACTTGTCTTAAATCTCATTTATTTATTATGCTAGTTATGCTTTTTTATTTATCTTGCTGTTTCTTAGGAAAAAATATACAGAGACTTCCGTAATCTCTTCTTGTAAGTACAGAAATAACTGGAGATATGTAATTTAATAATCATTTATTTATTTTCAAAACTTCAGTTGTACATTACATCAATGTGGTCTCGACCCCTGAACTAGGACAACCTGTATGACAGGGGTCGAGGTTCATCCGGTTACATGGATCAGAGTAAGGAAGCTTAACGACAGCGTTTACTGCAACTACTACAGTGAATTACAAAAAAATAATAGAATAGAAAAAAATAAAAATGAAATAGTCATAAATGTTACAGAAATTATGGAGGAATTTAGGTAGCAGGTGTGTGGTGAGAAGTGTGTGTATGGTGAGAAGTGTGTGTGATGTGTGTGTGTGTTAAGTATGACATGTAACTAGGTTAGATAACTGATAAGGTAGTATATGTGGATATACTACTAGGTGTAACAGATTAAATGGAAATCCGGATAAGAACTAATTGTGCTCATCATTATACAATATTTGTCGAGTTTTGCAAAAAGTATGGAGCGGTTTTTTTTTTGTCATTTTTCACTCCTTATATGTACGCCTCTGTCATACTACGCGGAGGAAACTGGCATGATGTTATTAACAGAGAATTTCGAGAGATTTCAAGAGATCAGTTTCAATCTGGGAACAAAAAGGATAAAATGAAACGTACCTACGAGTACTTAAGATACCAATTCGTACCATAGCCCGTCTAGTGAGTAAGACCAGAACGTTACATACCTTAATATGAATACAGGGTTCACCGTTTATTAAATAAGGGGTTGCACCAGCGGTGATTCCTCCCCTGTCATATTAACTCGCTGAAGAAAATGAAATTTTATACTTTCCTCAGTCAGTACCTCCTTTCGTTACGGCGGTTGAACTCGACCTTAGGCACTTGTCTCAGCGCCGGCGATCAGCGAGTAGCGAGAAAAGCTTCTAACTCGAAAGGAGTTGGCGAGCAGCGAGTAGCGAGTGAAAAGTTTCGATAGTTTTGACGCTCGGCTTTCAGCGAGTGCTTTTGGGCGATGGGCTTTTACTCGCAATACCCACTCCGGCACGCACTATAGGTAGAAATTACCGCTGTTTGGTGAGTTCTGACCGCCAAGCGAGCATCGCCGAGCGAATGTCGCTGAGCGACATTACAATCTTTGTAGCTGTTGTCGCTGCGATCAACTTGGTAAGAGCTGCTCACCGGCAGCCGCCAGCGATTGACTATGAATGTATATGTCTCTTTAACTCACAAAGGAACTGTATCTTTCGCCCCTTTCTTCAGCGAGCTAATAGTCGATAGCTACTCGCTTCCTCGCTGGCGGTGAGACAAGTGCCTTAGAAAAAAATTATTAACATTTGCGGGTGAGTAACACTACGTTACTTTTCTGTTTTCGATGAAAGAAAATTTGATGCAGAAATTTTTTGACAGGAAGGGTGAGAGCGAAATACAAAAGAAAATCATATTTTGTTAGAATTTCGAAGATATAATCACAATACAACATGATTTTTATCAGTACGTAGAAGCGGGATTTATTTTCCCGCGAGAATTTTAAACCCCGAGTTCCCGAGTTTCCTCCGTGTCTCGGAAAGCACGTTAAGCCGTTGGTCCTGGCTGTCATTTGTAGATCTTTGGCAGTCGTTACGGATAGTCAAAAGCCAGTAAATCTGACTCCAGTCTTGCCATGAAGTACCTACCGTGTTACCCAGTGAATGGGTTGTGGAGGTCTGGTAGGCAGCCGCTCCTCGTAAAATACTGGTATTCAGCTAATACCGACTTGACTGGAAGCCGACCTCAATACAGTTGGGAAAAGGCTGAGCTGATGATGATGACGATGATGATGATGATGATGATGATGATGATTGGTCCATAGGGTATTAAACACTGCGTTTTATCCTCTTGGGCTTGAAAATAATGAAACAACACAGAGCAGAAGTGACTTGAAACTTCTTAAACAATCATCGATATGGCCAGCTCAAAACACTCACCACGAAACCTTAACCGTTTTGATACAGTTGGTGGCACCAAATCAGAGTGAAAGTGCACCATCTGCATCAGACTGCTTGAAAAGTGGTTTGTTTTGAACTTTTTAGTCGTTTTCAGTGGTCAGGTTTATTGACAAAATCATTTTTTTTATTTCCTACACTTTAGTGAGTTTTTGGAAACGTCTCCCCAAGTCCTTTATTTTGATACCCCAATACATAGGTTTTGAAGAATATAAGAAAATTTGAAGACATAAAATGGTGCCATAAATCGGCCATTTTAATTTTTATATACCGTGTCCCTCTCACAATCAAAATCTAACGACATCTCTCAGGCTATAATCTATCAAGCAATTTAGGCTACAAAGCGTGATAAAGAAATATACGAAAAACATAACCCTCCATCTGGTGCAGTCGGGTAAAAAAGAAGTAAACGAGAAAACAAAAGGCACTACACACACTGAAACAAAGTTAACATTCCCTTAAATAACCTACTGAGCGTAAGAGTTGCGAGATAATTCCTCTGCTGTCACATTAGCGCACAGTCAAGACGAAAATTAAATTTGCCTCCTTTTTCCGGCGCATCGATTCAGGCAAACCTCATACAATATGTAGCAACCTTTATAAATCCTGACGTGTTCAGTTCAATTTTGAATAGAAGCGTGATATGGAATGTGATTCAGAACTCGAGACGGCTCTTGAAATACTTGTTACGTCACAAAGTTTGTTTTGAACTTTATGACTTTACCATAATTTGGATTAATATTTTGTTGGGAGTTGCGCAAAATGGAGAGGTTTTTAGATAAAAAACTTTGTGTCTAGCGTTCCCTTTTATTTGGTAATAAAAAAATCCAATGAGTTACTTAAAACTTTATGAGTCCGACAATGAACTTTTCAACGGTGTTCAATTCTGCTCAACCTTTGTTTAGATACGCTGAAGAAAGCACATAACCAATAGGTGTTATAGTTTTATATAAAATAACGTCTGTACATAAGCTCGAGACACATACCATCTACTATTATGATATTTTGCTCCGCACACCCCAGATGAAACATTGAGAAAATGTACAAACAACACGTATGAAATAAAAGCACATTTCTGTTTCTGTATCCTAGGATTACACTTACATCTTTTTCCACGAAGCATCAGTATTATTTTGGTTAAAAATGTACTGAGGTAGGTATTCCTATACGAGCATTATATTAACCGAATATTGATAGTGTCATATAGGATGATGAATAAGTCGCCCAAAGAGGCCATTATTCAAGACGAATGAGAAAATAAAATGCTATTACACCTATCTTATAAGCAGGTGTAGAACACTCCCCAAAGTATTTCGATATACTCAATTCTTTTACGACATTTATTTCAGAACTATTCAATGTAATAGAAGTGTCATCTTGACTGTAACATGAAATTATACATTTAATAGGTAGCTAGATCAACTTTTCCAAGAAATAGCAAGATCTTCGTAAATAACAATACCCTAAAAGAATAACAAACCTATTACCGATATCAACGGAAATGTAGAGACATCAAATCAACTAGATAACATGCCTTCAGGACAAAATAGTTCCTATTACAGCCAGAATCGAACAGAAGCATCCAATCAGAACGAGGCGCCTCGCAAAAGAGGTCATAAAGCCGATTGTCGTTTGTATGGAACACCATAAAATTCCCAACATTTTGAAAAGTTTCGAGCTTTCGCGTGGTAAATATAACTCATTTGACGTATGTTTATTGCCTTTGTTGGTTTTACAAACCTTCACAGCGCAGCTCAATAAAAATAACATTAACAGAGAATTTCAATTTACTGACCGCAAATAATGCGAAATGAGTGCATGAAAAACGGATGTTTGAGAGCTAATTAAACTGTGTATTTTGTAAATATGGTAACTATTTAAAATGTTTTATTAACTTACTGATGAACACAAAGCAAACATAGAGTATTTAACTCTGCGTTATTTACTCTGTTGAGATGGTGTTGCAATTTTAAAAATTCTATGCAGCTTTTAGTATGATGTATTTCGTCCATAATGACTGTAGCATGACGACAAGCGCAAATGGTGTTCTGCAAGACGCCGAACTTGGGAGCGCATTGGTTATGCAAAGCGGATTATTTAGAGTACACGACGTCGTCGCTACCACGGTTGATGTTTTACTGGTTGACTTGTACGAGTACGTAGTTCGCAGACTTGACGTTCGTGCATCTCCGGGTACACGAAAGTTACTACAACTTATTGGTATGACAAACCCGAAATGTCACGCTTATTTGAAAAGTTTGGCATAAGGTTTCAGACATAATGTAAGGGGTAAGGAAGATATATGAAAATACAATGGCTTCCTTTTATTAAAACTGCTCATAAACACTTCTGATGCTGTTCTTATATCAGAGCGTTTATCAACTGTTTCTGGTTAGGTGTTTTTACACGTGTACTAGACAAAGATAGCAAGAACGATTAAATTGCGAAAACGGTTTACTTAAATATTTGCTTTAGGATTTTAATAACTGTTCATAGCCACGTCGCGTCGTCAAACAGATAGGAATTTTCCGAAATAAATTGTCATTTCATTACTTTCATGTCGAATATGAAAACACAAAATTCCTGTTCTAACAGGAACATTTGATTTTGGCCAATTGTATTCAAAGGTTTGAATAGATTTTCGAATTTCACAAGTTGTTTGTATATTTTTCTAGTTAAAATGTTTGGACACCCGGACTGTGCAAACGGACGCCCTTGTCCATTGGCGATGTCTCATTCGACACACGTTTTCAATTTATCGGCGTTCCCCTCATTGTCTGGGATTGTGAGATCTTTGGCGCCCGCCGTCGCGTCTCCTCCCTTATCGGCGGCCCTATTCAAAAGTCACGTCATGTGTAAATGTACCGCGATACTGTAATGGCACAGTGACCCGGTCATTTTCCTCAACAGTGTGTTCTTCATCACAATCAGTACGTGACTCGTCTGTTTTGTTTGTATTTACGATACCATTCTTGGGTTTGCTCACAGTTATTATGATTGCTGTTACTATATATTTGATTAGTTTGTGGTGAATGCATTGCCACCAACAGCAGCGTTACGTTTTCAGAATTTACTACTAGTACAACCGTAAACCGTACAGCAACTCAATCCGTTGAACATAAAGCACACGTGTTCTGGTTTATCACATGACATTTATTATTGCAAGCTACACATTTCTCATAATTATTTCACAAACCATTATGAAAGAAAATGTTTTCTACGCCACTGTTATGTTCGCGTGCTTCGCCCACATTTGACTTATAAATGAAATTGATTATGAAGACATGAAGTTAAGTGGGTCTGAAGTAGTGAGTAGCACGCGTTGGCCGCGCTGTCTTCAATCATGGCAAGGGGCTTCACATAACATCTTGAATGGCTTTCCGTAAAGTAGATATGAAACTAAAATTAAGCTTGTATAATTATAGTCCATTTAATTTATGACATCCATTATGCTATCCATTAATTCAATTTGTAGCTTGAACCCAATGGTTTTGTCGTTATTTTGTCTTGTAATATATTGGTTTTGGAAAATACTAAATAAGATACGCGCCTTGTTAGTAAAAGAATCGAATTTGAATCAATTGTTACGCAATAGATCTAAGAGAGCAACATTGCTCTCTTAGATCAGCCAGCTATGGGAAGAAAAAAACTTTTGCCTCGCTTACTGGGTTATGAAATGAAACCTTAGATCAGTTATCCTAAAGTAGGATCTGCGTGACGGAACCCATGAGTATATCATAGGTTCCGTCCATAGTTTGCCAGAATTCAAGAGCAGAACAGAGAAACAGTTTGAACTTAACAAGACCTCGAAACATTTTGTTTCAAATTGAATATAGTTATCAACATTCTTTCCTGACATAGCATATTAGAAAATTCTAATACATATTATATATTCCTAAAATAGGTTTTTGTTCTTTTTAGAGAACGACAAAAAGATTAAGATCACCATATTGTCTGTCCGTCCTTCCACCTGTCTGTCAAGACCCTCTATCTCGCGAACGCGTGTCAAATTGAAATTAAAACAGGTCAGGTCATTAAAACAGGGTTACAGTCAATCAATCTTCTAAGTTAACGTAAAAAAGATACGGCCGTTTATGCCAAAAATAAACGTATATTTCGGTACTTTCCAGGGTATCAAAATTTATAGAGTATCTTCCGTTGACCTAAAACTATGAAATTTGGCAAGTAATCTTTTACTACAAATATAGGGAAAAATCTGAAAACTATGCATTTGTAATAAAAAAATAGTCTTTATTTAACGTCATTAATCATCGAGGTTAAACTACGTTTTTTTTTCGGTTTGTTGCATGGAACCCTTTGAGTGAGAGCCCGACTCGCCTTTGGCCGGTTTTTTTTTAATATCGAGCGTTTCGATGGAACCCTAACGTGTGCCACAAAATACAGGTTGCTCCAGAATTGCTTGGCTATATTTAATTTTTTTCTTTAATTTACATCTAAATTATATTTATATATATTTATAAATAAGCTAAATCTGGTTTGACTGGAAGCCGACCCCAATATAGTTGGGAAAAGGCTAGGCAGATGATGATGATATCTAAATTAAAGAAAATATATCATAACAAAAAATGTGACCCGTCGTTTTTAAACGTCGCGCGTCGGTCAAATTTTTTGAAAACCAGTTTTTTTTTTTTTTTTCCTTAATAATAGGCATATCAGCTACCCAACATCACCCTTAAATATGAACACGCACTTCTGGAACAACCTGTATAATAGACATGTACATTGAGTGTCGTAACCACAAAAGTGTAGGAGCCACTGACATCGATTAGACAAATAAATATAAAAAGGAAACAATGCCATGCATCTGTTATAATAGGCGATGGATAGAATTTTACACACTTTACTCCAATAACAAATAAAAAATTCTTGATAGATGAGGTAATGGAAAACCATCCTTTTCTATTAAGGTTAGAATTGAAGTCATTTGAATTGCCATTGCAAAAATAAATCTATTAGATCTACTTATAGTGTATAGTACAATCTAAGTCTAGGCTACGATCGTGAATAATTAAAGAGAAATTGACTGAATGAAAAATAGGCGGCATATTGCGATCGTGAACTATTTTTCAAAGCTTGCTGATCATGAAAATGAAGGTGAAAAAAAATTTAGAACATTCAAAGTAGCAAAAACTACCATGGGCATTAAAAGACCCGTCATCTCTTTTATACCTTTTTTTCATTCTTTTTCAAACCTATCACAAGAATGATTTAAGATATAATGTTTTGATGAAGATCGAAAAATTATAATTGCCGAAATAGACTCATACTATTTTTAATAAAAACATGGGTAAAATAATGAAAACAAAACAAAGTTTCAAAATAATCTTTAATTATTACTCGGATACCTAGAAGTATATAATCACTTATAACATATATTTATGTATTTATTCATCATCTCAAAAAAAATATTCCCGCTGTGTAATTACCAAATCCATATTTATTATTAAAATTCTATTTTCATTACAAACGTGCCCTTCGTAGCTCTCGCGGCCACAGCATCTATTTTCGGGAAAGAAAGATTAACAATATTCTCGTTTGTGAATTCTGTTTCACCTTTGAGTCACAATAAGATTTTACACCCACTTGGAATTTACAAAAAATGAAAAATAATAAAGCGAAAGTGAGATAATACTCGAAATCAACCTTAATTTCAAATATGAGGACATAAACGAATTGTTTGTCATATTTTTATTAGAACTAAAGTCTTCACTTCGATACAAACTTTATTTAGTAATATTTTAATTTAATAAATCTTTGGTAGACCATATATGGGTCGTTTTCATATTAAAATATTACAATTTCACCTAAAATTTAGGCCATAGAGAAGCACGGGGAGGCACTAGCGGTCTCCCTTGATATCTCGAAGGCCTTCGACAAGAGCTGGCACGATAGCCTTATTAGTAAGCTTCCTTCCTTCGGTCTGTCCGTCGGATTGTGTGATTGGATTTCCTGAAGGATCGGTCTATCCGTGTGGTCATAGATGGCTACTCGTCCGGACTGCTGGATATTAATGCCGGGATTCCTCAGGGGTCGGTGCTCTCGGCAACATTATTCCTGCTGCATATTAACCTTTTAATCGCCCGACTTCATATCAGTGGTCGTGCCCCCAGCGATGTGAAATACCTAACTTTGGTTTTAACGAGCTCTCGTGTATATACGACCCTGGCGAAATGGACACGAAAATATCTTATTCCATTAGCAAACGCTAAAAATCTGAACTTCGATGTAAAAACGAAACATTATTCTATGATGACCAGCTTTTATTTATTCACGTGTGGATTTGTCAAAATAAACGTAATCCAAACAAGGAGTTAAAACCAATACAATGTCCAGAGTTTCCTTTCAATAGCGAATCCATTTCCAAATTAGATAGGTATCGAATTCACTAGCTGTTTATTTGTTTTACTTTGCCGCCCCTGAGAGGTTATCAATCACTGAATACTTACTTGCTACATACTTTTCCTTGAGTTTAATTAATGAGATTTACACGAATGATAGCTCTGGCGTTATTTAAACAAATTCTTTTCGTGAATGTCTTGCAAAAATTGATCATTGACATTAAATAAAGTTTCTTATTGCAATTGGAGTTGCTTAAGGACTACAACCAAATACCAAGCTATAACATGGCGAGTAAAAATAAGTTTGTCAAGAGGTATATAAAAATAAACTCATTGATAGAATAAAGGAAGGAAGTCTCTTTTACCGTTAATCAAAATCATACCCCCTAATATAATTTATCATACGAAGAATTGAATAAAACGTGATCTGATCTACTTAGATGATATTATTATAAAATTGTCACATCATCCTTGGAAACGGATCTTCGTAAGGTCGAATAACAAGCATGAAATGACGAAAAAATATCGCCAATAAAATTGTATGGCGCCCCTAGAAGCTGCGTTTTATAGCTCCAATGTAGTAAGTGAACATGACTGTATGATGTTTTTTCGCTTCATAGGATCTTTTATATTCTTTGAGAGAGTTTTGTATCAGCAAGCATAACGTTAGAACGAGCAAAACAAAGATCTGCGTAGTGTCAGTGCTTTATTCGTATAGAAACTTATCCAGCAGTTACAAAATGTCATAAGAAAAGTGCTTCACAAACATTTTTCTTTGTAATTTATTCCGACATCCTGTCATTCCTTCGTAGCGAGTCCACACTTGGAAACTTGAAAACGTTAGTGACATTTTTGTATTTTGGCACAGCCAAATTCCGGCTCGAATGAAAAAAATTACTTTGCATTCAATATTTTTTATCAATGTTCGAAGAATGTTCGAATTTGTGTTCTTTTATATTCCGATTTCCAATTTCGTTTTAACCCTTCGGAACCCTTTTTCTTGTATTGGAGATTTCAATAATTTTGGTATTGTATTGGTAACAATGTTTTTAATTGGTTTCTCGTTGCAACTTCATTAACCGTAGGTACAGCAATTTGTTAATTTATTTCGAAGAATCTTTCGTGGATACATACTTACATATTGCACATCACGCCTTTCCCATGGGGTAGACAGAAACAAAATGTTACCTGCCAAGATTCTTAAATACTCCTTTGGTTCGTTTATATAATTATCAAAATCACGCACAACAAAAAAGTAAAAATGATGAGAATATAAAAACTGTTTATATTATTCAAAAATTATGCTTTCAAAGGAAGCTTATCCTCTATGCCTAATTTTATCATCAAAGAGTAGGCAGGTAGTGTGTTTCAAGTTCAGTCAGGTGCAAATGACAGCTTAAATAAGATTATTTTGGTGTATTTGTTTAAGTGCTGCAAAGACAGAAGCTTGTGTCTGAGGATTAAGCTGAAATCCTACGCCTTGCTGATTGTGCGCTTAAAAATGAACTTTGCATTTATTGTTTTAGTTTTCTTGACTCAGTTAAAGTCATTAGTAGAGTGGGTTTATATGATATTTATATTATATTTTATTATTACTGCTTTTGGCAGTTAGAAATATTTTTGGACAGTCGTTTAGCGAAAATATTTAGGCTTACTTTGAACCCATCACATATAATAGACAAAGATGTCAATAGTACTCTAAGCAAAATTTATGAGACTCGTTCTGGTAGTGTCTTGACATCGATATCTAGAATTGAAATGGATGCTCTTTTGTGAAACCTCTTCGACACATCAATTCCAACAGAATGAGAATTTGTTTTGCCCAAAAGCATTCATAGTTATTCCCGATAGAGGTGAGGTATGAAAACGTACAGTACAGTTGTCAACACATACATAATGTTTGCAGGGGATTGTGTTTCATAGCAGTTTGCCCGTTTGACAGCGCAGCTATGCTTAAACAAACAAACGGTCTTTTGATATGATAAAAATAGGGTCGGCGAAAGGGATGTACAGTACACATTCTACATGTAAAAGCTTATGCCTACACATTTGTATTTTGCAAACATATTCGAGGCTAGGTTTGCGTTAATAATAATGACGAAGGCATTTTATATAAGAACAAGAAAATAAGATAGTGAACTCAAATCTAAACAAAACAAATAGGTACGTAATTTTTAGTCACTAAAAAGAAGCATAATGGCACAACATGATTAAGAAAAAAAAGAAAAAGTTATTATGAAACCATATGTGATAAATTTTGATGAATCTGGCACTTGCTCCTAAAAAGAAGACTTTTACGAAAATGAGCTACTTCCAAAACTATTATGGCAAACCCATAATATGTAACGATATCACACTATAGAATTACCCTAGCACGAAATTCTAAGACAAGAATTTCGTCGAAGGCACCATCAATTTGTAGCCAAGCTTGTAACTCCCAGACATAATAACGTATTTAATAAACGCGAACCGTCTATTATAAATCCAAACCCAATTAGACGGTCTTATCATGTAAATGTAATATAATATACACTTATAATACATTATACACACGTCATCAGTGTAGACGCAATCAAGCCCCCATTCAATAGTAAATTCTACTGACAACGAAATATCTACTGTGAAATTTAATTTGAGCTGTATGTGAACTCAGGCAGCAATGACATGGTAAGCGTCGGCTTAAGCATGACAGCCGACACGCTGTGAGTTGGACCGATAACTGGAGGCAGACACATCTCTTAATAAAGTAGCTACCTGTCTACGGAGTGAATACTAAGTCCGTATTAGGTGAATATTCAGGGGAGACTGACACTATTTTATTGGAAATTTCATTGGGGACAACGTCTTGGCCTTGGATAAGGATATAGGACTAATAACTTAGTGTGTTGTGTTAGCTTTCAGGCTACGCTTTTAGTTGTTTTGCAAAAAACTACATAGTATTGTAAAGATCATTAAATTTTTAGTATGTTTCACGCTCAAACCAACGCACTAAGAGGTCCATCAAATTCATAGGAACACCACCGATGGTTACGAGAGGTTTGAATTCACCTTTCGAGTTACCAAGTTATGATCCGAGAAGCTTCACGACCAGCATAATAAAATTAATTTAAATTATCCCAGTTTACTGTCACAGTTACTTCAAAAGCAATAACCGAAAGACATCTGCCGCGCATGATTTTACGGCAGCATCACGTGTCTCTAAATAATCCGATTATACCATCTCGTCTGAGGCTGAATTAAAAATGAGATTAGAACCTCGGAAAAAAGTCTTGTTTCATCGTATGAGGCACAATAATAAACGAGTAAAATATATGTTTGAGGCTAGGTTTGTGTTTTTGTTCATTTATACTATCAACTCTTTTAAATTAAAAAAATAAGATCTAAATAAGGCTGAAGTGCTGAATTGGTAACAGAAATTCTACAATGTAGAACGTAAATGTATCAGTGATTCTACATACCATGTAAATTAAACATTTATTCTTCTTAGCATAAACAAAAAACTTTCATTGCCTTTTGCGTTGTTTTACACACCCTGTAAGTAAGCTTTCTCATCTACGTACGCGCAATTTCATTGTTTATTTATTTTAAGATCTAATGGCAGATCTCTGTTATCATTGCCTACATTTTATATGACTGTCTGGAACGCGTGCGCCACATACGAGTACTTAAGTTTGTTATGACTTCTGTATGCAATGGCCCATTAGTAACACACTTCAACAACCGTTACTAAAATACTTAATACATTAATGGTTGTGTTCATTAGCAAATACTAATTACAGCTATCGTCACAAAAAACAACATTTGAATTTTATCTGGTGAGTATAACAGTCAGCAAAAAAATTAACAGACGACATACTCGTAATTACCGTATTCTGCAAAAGAATTAGTGACGTCGATTTGTAGTTGGATACAGGTTTCACTCAAGTTTCGCCACATGGACTGGTCCTGTGAGTCTCGCATCCAGCGGATTCCCGCGCCCATCACCAGGATATCAGCCGATTTGTGAAAGGCTTTCCAACTCTTCATCTTACGGTACACGAGTTATCATCGGCCTAGCCTTTTCCCAACTATATTGGGGTCAGTTTCCAGTCAAACCCGATTCAGCTGAATACCTGTGTTTTACGTGGAGCGGCTACCTACCAGACCTCCACAACCCACTAACTGGATAACACGGTACTTCTTGGCAAGACTGGAGTCAGATTTACTGGCTTCTAACAATCCGTAACGACTGCCAAAGATCTACAAATAACAGCCGGGACCAACCGCTTAACGTGTTTTCCGAGGCACGAAGGAAACTCGGTATATTAAGATTGTCACCCATCCACAGACTAACCTTGGTAAGCGTTGCTTAACCTTAAAGATCGACCCGTGCGGCTGTTATTATTTAGCTACGAGCTCCTCAATCTTACGGTACATGAGTGCCACTCCATAACCTAAGTCCAGCAGTAGACGTCTTTCTACTAAAATTATGACGATGGTAATGACTCTTTTACGACACACAAAGTACGGTACCTTCTGATACTCCACTACAGTATCCTTCCGATACCCCAAAAATTGAGGAAGTACATTTTTAAGGGTGAGTCACATTATATCCCCGTTGCGTGACTAAAATGCTTCCAAAGAAATCGCTCGTGACATATCGAAGCGTGACAACACAGCTTTATCGGCGTCATTAATCTGCGACAAGCTAGGGTCGGCGACGTCATCGGCCTATATCTGTAGCCCCAGATACGTACAATACTTATGGCCTGTATTTTTCATTCATAGGATAGTTTTAGGCTGCAGGATTTTCTTATACACCTTTTTTTGATGCTTATATGTCTGCCCAAGTCAGACTTTTGTCATAAGCTGACAATAATGCAGTAAACTGCCTTTTTTCAGTTAGTCTTCTTATTTAATAAAGACGTGCAAGAGAGAAATTTTATTGTGATCGATTTGTTTTCGTGAATCCTGGCTCCGTGTTGCGATTGAGAATTTAATTTTCACAAAAGTGACTAGTATTTTCCCATACTCTGCTCTGAACTCTCTGATCTATGTATTTAATACCAATGAGGCACTAACAAAATCTTTCTTCAATCCTGACAGATCGACATAGAAGATCAGGGTCCCTCGACGAAGCGGCCGAAGACAGCAGTGACAACGGAGGCAGTACACCAAAGAAGAAAACAGCCATCGAGGAGCAATGGGAGAGATCTGGAGGCTTCGAGCTCACTTCCGTGGAACAGGAGACGTATGAGAAGTACTTCTACGGTACTGAGCACTGGAACTACTTTACGAATGATGAAGACCTGGGGCCAGTTATACTGTCCATCAAGCAGGAGACGCTCAATGGCAGGGATCAGTTCAGGTACGATTTTGAAGTCATGTCTGCCTCGAACAGGTCTCTGATAAAAAGTGGTTAAGTTGGGGATAGAAATCAAATAATTTTACTTTTATTGTGCTTTTTATTTGGCGGTGGAAGTGTACGTGGGCGTGACGTAAATGTTGTTGTGAAGTTGCATTTTCTTTCACCCCAAAACTGATTGGAAAAACTAATTCCATATAGTTCGCCAATCTCTTTGGGGTTAGACAAACCAATGAAGATTTTTGAGAATGACTACAAAACCCCACGACAATGTGACTAAAAGAGGTTCTCATTTGGGTATCGTGTAACTTATCCACAATTTCCCATCTCACCACAATTCTCCAGACGATCATTACTTAGAGCTAGGGTAAAATACCTCAAATACTCAAAACATACACTCGGTCTCCAGAGAAACGACAAATATTCCAGCCACGCTAACAATGATCTAATATTATAAGGTTCACAGCAAATCGATGAGGTACTCGAGCATATTTGTTGTACGAGTATCTATCGAAATGTACTGAACTCTTGGAATGTCGCACGGATACAGACAGAAATGGAATTTAATTAAATATAATTATGTTAAACCGATATTCCACTGTCGGTTCAGTGTCGACGAGTGATTAGCAAAATATGAAATTCCTTTCGCGACAGTCGGCCATCTTTGCCGGCGCCATTTTGGAGTTAATTACTGTTTTATTATTGTAATGGCTAAATATAATAATTCAATGGCCGTTTCGCTTCTTGATTTCTATTGCCGATATGGTATTTTTGTCACACTAATTAAATAGACTCCTATAAAATAAAATCTTGTGAAAAGACTCCTTTTTTACAAAATTTTATTCAACTTGCCTTGTTTTCATTTGACTTTAATTAAAACGGCTTTTCCTATCCCACTTAAAAATCTTTTGAAAATAATTCTTTGAAGGCGCATAAGTAGGTATGCTACTGCTAAAACCGGTCAAAAGTGAGTCGGGCTCGCGCACTGAGGGTTCCGTACCATCATCATCATATAAAACGTGAAATGTTTTCCAATTTTCATCGGCGATGCCTATATTCGTCAGAGAATTTTAACACTGCGTTGTATATTGCAGTTTGAGATCAGCGCCATCGCTTGACAGATAGTAGAACTAATGTAATTTTTGTTGATGATTTCTGAAAAAGCGTGCTATTTAGACACATCGTTTTAATTTTCCTGTAATCTCTACATACGCTTCTGTCACATAGAATAATTTCTGAATTTTCTCGGAGATAAGGGGGGAATGGTTATTTTTTTACATTTTTCGTCAAAAGTCGAAAGCCATGGGACCTAAAAACATGTTTGAGAATGTGCAAATAGAGTTCTTTCATATAAAACCCCACATGCCCCAGTACCCCACTTCGGTTTATAAGAGCCCCTTTCAATCGCCGTTGCAAAAATATATTAATACATTTTTATTTCTTTCTTATTTGCAAAATAGTTGAGCAAATGTGATCTAAAACCATTCTAAATTTCAAGTTGGTAAAGAACCCTAAAAAAGGATTATTTTTCTATTTCGTAAAACAAATAAACTTTCGCGTATTTTAATCTCAATATAAATGGGAGTGTTATCTGCCGCCGTGGGGTGCATTTTAATTAAAAATGGCAAGGTAGGTATTGTAATACGGAATGGGCTTTGTATAGTGTTTGTAGGAGCTATAATTAACTGGCCTGTAACGGCGATGACCTCACTCGGGTTTACCTCCACGACCCTCTCGTAAACCAAGAATTCAATTAGCATAATGTAGAAGCAAGGTGTTAAACTCCCTAAAGCCACTCAATAATGTTTAGAATGGCGGTGTGAATACATGACGACACATCAACGAAAATGTTTAGAGTTATCCGTGTCGCTTGTCCCTTTCACACTTCCATTTCCTTAATTAAGGTAATTTTCATTAGACTTTATTTCTCGTATCGCAAAGACAATCCGACCTACAGCCAAGTCGTTCGTAAGTCTCAAAAAGCAATAAATGTCACAAACGGCCTTTAATGGCAGCGAGCGCAGTTGTAAAGGGGACTGGGCGATTCGAATGTGGCCTCACCCTTACACGTAAAAGGTGCTATTACAATTCTAGCGAATTTTAATTATACCTTAAGGTATTTCATTACACCGAAATTCGCATCACAAAGTTCGTTACATTGGCAGCACTTAGAAAATGTTGGTGAAATTTTCATAACCAAGCAGATATTCCTGTTACAATGTTTTAAACAAGGTATCTTCATGTAATCACATTCCTGTCTCAGAAATACGAGAGAGCAGTGCCATCATTTTTAGTAATAAAATATCTCTGGAATTTTAGACGATCGTCCAATGATGGTTTTATTAAACATTCATGATTGAATGTTTTAAGGTTTAATTAGGTGTTTCTGTTAGACAAGTTATTTGTATTGCCTGGAATGTTACCTGTTTATACAGGTTTTGCAATATACCTAATCTTTTTTTTCAATTTTGTATGTAGATGTAGAACTCAATTATTTATTTAACAACATTTTCGAAGTCCCAGCCGACTTCACCTTTGAAGTCATAATTCCTCAGAGAAATGGAATTCAATTTCATCGCGAATATCGTGATACATCACCCTCGTGGAAGCCTCGGTTCCGTAGACTTTGGCATTTTTATTACAGGCCTTAGCAAATGATTACACCTACCAACAAATTGTGTAAAATTGAAAGTACGACGCAACGGTTCGGGATATTTTCGTGGAAATTCCACTTTGCAGATTCCGGTGTCATTTTACTCTGCCATGTATTTCGCTTTTTGTTTAACATCATGTCTTCTCGTTACCACTGAAATTATCAAAGCACTGTTATTGAAAATGAAAATTCAGCACTGCATTTATGTTTCTTTGAACGTGTCACGGAAGCTTTTAATTGGATTTATTTTACGAAAAATCTCTGTTGAAATATTGTTTTGTACTCACCGTATGCAGGCCAGTTTGACCTGCATATGGTGAGTACAGATAACACCATTTTTTTATATATTCTACTAATAACAATACATCTGCTTTTACCCAAGAGCATTAGTTCGGCTATCAGTGAAACCGGATTTAGCTGAATACCAGTATTTAACGCACAGCGGCTGCCCACCAGACCTCCACAACCCATTAACTAACTTACGCGGTACTTCTTGGCAAGCCTGGTGTCAGATTTTCTGCCTTCTGACAATCCGTAACGACTACCAAATATTTAAAGATCTACAAATGAGAGCTGGGACCGTTAACGTGTTTTCCGAGGCACAGAGGAATCTTGGTACGTTAAGATGATCACCCATCCACAGACCGACCTTGGCAAGCATTGCTTAGATCCGACTTGGACCCTTTAGAGACCCGTTCGGTTCTTATCGCTTAGCCATGAGCTCCTTATTAGATTCTACTAACTACTGGAGTTAAATCGTAACCTTTAAAATGCTAAATATAGGCTTACCCTTCAAGAGACCGCCATCCAGATTGGCAATATTCTTCAACGAGACTATCGCATGTTCAGGCATCGTTAACCGTCGCGTGGTCACTGGATTCAAACGCCAATAGCACAAGATTTAACGACAGTGTAACGAAATACAGTGGTTCAACATCCTTGAAATATTTAATAGGACCTGTAACAGCCACACCCGTTCATATTAATTTTAATTTTTAATCTGTGATGCTTGGCAAATGGGTTTAGCCCAGTTTTACTCATATGTATCTATACGTCCCTTGGTGCCTATTGACCTAGCTCTGTTCTGTACCCGGCTTGATAAGTTGGGAAGTGGAAATTATGTTTCACTTCCTCCTCGGCTGTTCTACTCTGACTAATTTTGGGGTCCAAAACAGTTGAATCTAGCGGATTATCATTTTAATTTGTCTGTGTTTTGGTGGTCACCCTGTTTCTAGCTCTCAGGAGTTGAAAGAAAGAAAAAAAGAAAAAGCGTTTATTTGCGCCAAGCATGACGCATACCAAAAAAATAAAATATAAATTAAATAATACTTAATTATAAAAAATTGGGAAGATATGCGTCATATTCGCGCAAAACGGCCATCGCTCAGCATAATGCTAGGGCTCGTGTGCGAGACAGAGCCACAGCGCTGGTTTTCAGCGACAACCGGCGTTAAGCATGACGTCGATCGGAGCGGCATAAAAGTAATTAAAACGTGATAAGTAAACAGAAAAAATAAATACATAAGGGTAAAATATAATAAATAAGAAATGAGGAGATGGCAACAATGTGAATGTGAATGTGGCTGATTAGTAAAGGTGCGTACAACTCTAAAAAGTAAAAAAAAAAAAAAAAGTAAAAGATTAGCTATGTTATCTGTGCGCACCAAGACAACAAAAACTAAAGTCCATGCAAGTGGCAGTTGCAGTGTTTGAGGAGTGTGACAAAATCATCCCAATAAAAAAAGAATAGTCGTATCGTCGTCATTCGTTATTTCTCAATGAGTACGTAATCCCTACTTATATCCCGTAATGCAGTACGACAGTTCGGGCTATAAGCTCGGTCCACTTATTCCTGCGTACAATTTTATTGCAAAAATACTCCCTTGAACCACTGTATATAGTTACACTGTGATCAAACGAATCGACTTTGATGTTTTACTATAAACCTATATTATTCCACATTAGCTAATATTGACCCTGATGCCTGATTTACATGCAATTGGATAGGAGAGTTTGTTCGAAGGGTAGGCGTATTGGACTATTCAAATTGGCTATCGGTATTACACCCACCCTGTATATACTTATGTATATATATGTTGTGTTTGTTAAGTATTCAATGTTGGAGCTTTAGAGGGCTAATTTTAAAGCTTTTAACAACTTTACTAAATCTCGACTGCGGAGAGGAGCTCGTGGCTAGATACACAACAGCCACACGTGGTGATAGCCGCACGGGTCGATCAACGAGGTTAAGCAACGCTTGCCCCGGTTGGTCTGTGCATGGGTGACCATCTTAACATACCGAGTTTCCTCCGTGCCTCGGAAAGCACGTTAAGCCGTTGGTCCCGGCTATCATTTGAAGATCTTTGGTAGTCGTTACGGATAGTCAGAAGCCAGTAAAACTGACTCCAGTCTTGCCATTAAGTACCGTGTTACCCAGATAATGTTTTGTGGAGGTCTTGTAGGCAGCCGCTTCACGTAAAATACTGTTACTCAGCTAAATCTGGTTTGACTGGTGCCGACCCCAATATAGTTGGGAAAAGGCTAGGCAGATGATGACTAAATCTCGATGTGATAATGATTGCTTAAGTTCCGTGTATGGACTGAAAAGTATTAAAATGCTTAAAAGTCTGAAATGATCCCAAACAAAAGACTTATGGAATAAATGTACCCGTGTGTCAAGTTCCATACAAATCTGTCGAGCTGTTGAGACGTGACAGACAGATGCACAAACACAGACTTATTTCAGTTTTTAGGATTCCGTACCCCAAGGGTAACCAACAGAACCCTCCGCTGTCCATCCATCCGTCCGTCCATTCGTCCATCTGTCTGTCAGCGGGCTGTTTCTCAAGAACCGTAATAGTTAGACAGCTGAAATTTACACAGGGTGTGTATATCTATTGCTACTATTAACAAACAACAAAAATTAAGTTAAATTAAACAATAAAGAGGCTCCAGAACAAAAAAATAATGTTTTTGTCTGTTTTTGGTATGGAACCCTTCGTTTGGGAGTCCGACTCGCACATGACCCGTTTTTATAATATTCGCATAGAATTTAACAAAATTATGTGTAGACAGGCCTTCATTATTTTCACAGTATTCTGGATTTACTACTCTGTCAAGAAAGTACCGGGAAAAGATCAATAATACACAAAATGTCTGTTATTCATCCAAATTTATTTTATCACCTTCAAAGTATGCTCCTTTAGAAACGATACACTTGCGCCAACGAATAATCCATTCATCAAAACATTTTTTAAACGCTGCTTCCGGAATCGAGTTCAGTTCTCGCCGCGAATTCTCCTTTATGTCTTCTATCGATTGAAAACGGGTGCCACGAAGTGGTAATTTGAGTTTAGGAAAAAGAAAAAAGTCAGCAGGAGCCATATCTGGTGAATATGGTGGTTGCTGGATGGTATTTGTTGAGTGTTTGGTTAAAAATTCGTTCACAATGATAGCCTTGTGCGAAGGCGCATTGTCGTGGTGCAAAATCCAAGAATTTTCTTTCCACAAATCTGGCCTTTTTCGTCGAATTTGCTCTCTTAAACGCCGCATAACGCTCAAATAATATTCTTTATTTACCATTAGACCTTCCGGTAAGAATTCAGAGAGCACAACACCGCGATAGTCAAAGAAAACAGTCAACATGACTTTGACTTTTGATCGACTTTGGCGTGTTTTTTTCGGTTTCGGTTCAGTTGGAAGGCGCGCCACTCCGAAGCTTGTTGACTAGTTTGCATGTCAAACTCGTAAACCCACGTCTCGTCACCAGTAACAATGCGTTTCATGAATGTTGGGTCCGAACTGACTCGTTCTAGCATGTCCTCAGCGACTTTCGTGCAATTGAGTTTTTGGAGAAAATTCAGATCTTTTGGGACTAGCCGAGCAGCAACATGTTTCATACCCAAATGATTAGTTAAAATGGTACGGATCGACTCGTGAGATACAGAAAGTTCGGCGGCTATCTCTCTCAGAGTTGAATGGGGATTTTCAGTCACTATTTCCTTCACTTTTGCGATGTTAACTTCAGTTGCAGACGTTGACGGCCTACCAGAGCGAGGCAAATCTTCCATCACATCTCGACCGCTTTTGAATGCTTTGAACCACTCATAAGCACGAGTTTTTGATAAAGTCGATTCACCGTAAGCCTTCTGTAACATTTTCAGTGACTCCGAACACGAAATTCCATTGGCGATGCAAAATTTAAGACAAAGTTTTTGTTCGATATTTTTGTCCATTATGAAATTCGCAATACACACTATATATGATATTACTAAAACCAGCACTGTATTTAATATAAATAACAGATGCAACTCAAACTCCGTGCCAAAATGGAAAACAGTTGTGCCAATCTAACAACTACAAAAAAACAAAAATTTGAATTTGGAACCATAACACAAATCATCCATTCCCGATACTTTTTTGACTGAATGTATATGAATAACTTCATTAATTTAAGAGGTTTTTAGGTCAAAAACATTACCATTTTCAATGTTAATAAGTACCTGCCTATTAATACAATGGAATTTGATTAAATGAAAAGTTGTTGACTTTGCTGTAGACTTCGGGAACCTAGATAATTTAGAATTCTTAGTAACTGAAAATCTTCGTAAATAAAACCGGACCGTAATTGGTCTTTTTAAAGGTTTTCAGTCATTATTAATAAAAGTTTTAATAATTTGATGTTTTTTTTATACAAATTAAACATTTTGAGGTGAACAAAATATTGATGAACCTAATAAAGACACATAACGTACGAATACAGATTTTAACACTTTATCTAGCAAAAAAAAATGCTGGAAAGGTGTTACGTGATACATTTTGTTGTTACAAACTTGAAAAGTCTACAAACCGCACCTAAAAAAAAAAAAAAATTATTATTTTGGCATTCCTAAAGTCAACTCTAGTCTTGACAGGCGCCACTCCGCGGATGATACAAATTATATTAAAACATCCAGAAAATTTTCCCCGTCAACAATATTTCCTCTCATTCTGTCGGCGTATTAATTTTCATACGACAGCTGTCAAGGGATCTTAAAATAGACCGTCGACTTCAATAATAGCTGCAACGACATTGTTATAATTACCTACATTCTTGCGAGTGTCGTGATCTCATCGGCAATTTATAACGCTTTTACTAAAGCCATAAAAAAATAGTAACATTTGTCTAGCTTATAAAAAACTAAAATGATTGTTTTGTGATTTAGAAGTGGCACTTGGAAGCTTACTTTTAAAACTGCTTTTGTTTTTTAAATCTTTATGTGTCTAAAATATGATGTTGGCCCTAGTTTCTGAATTGAGAATGATAAGTAGTGATTTTGCCTTATTAGTCATTCGATTTTGACAAATAAGCAACTTCAAATTGTTAATTCGGAAATTGGGTAAAACCTTAAGAGGAACTGTTGGCGGCGAGACTTTGTATGTAAAAAGTCATAATTCGAGGTTTTGCTCTCGACTTTTTTCTCCTTAAATTTTGGGCCGATTTAAGAGATATTTTACAAATCACTGCCAACAGAGCCTTAGTGTACAAATTTGGCAACTATTAATCAAAAAATGAAAACAGAGACACAGTATACATCTTTTTATTCAGTATGTGAAATATATCTTATATTGGTCCAATATTTAAGGAGAAAGCAGTCGAGAGCCAAAACTCGAATTATGACTTATCACATACTAAGTCTCGCCGCTAGCATTTCCTCTTAACGTAAAACACAGCTGAAAGTGTAACTAGAAGTTTTTTTAAAAAGTAACAATCTTGTTAAATAAAATACGAATACGTCTTTTTGTACCTACCTAAATAAAAAGAAACTGGCCAAGTGCGAGTCGGACTCGCGTGCAAAGGGTTGTGAACTAATTTCATATTTTAACTTGTTACTTTAACACTACAGACTTCTTATAGGTTTTTCTGTAATCTTTAAGAATATCTGCATTTATTTTTTTTTTCAAAAATTGCGGCTCGATAGTTTCGGAGATAAGGGGAAATGCTCATTTTTGGTCTAATTTCTTGGATAACTTCAAAACTATTTATTTTTAAATTATGAAAAAAATATAATTAAAACTCTCACAGTGAGCCCTTTTATTTGATATGTCACACTATACAGTTTGAAAAACATTTTTTTTTAATTTATTAGTTCGACCCCCATACTAAAAACATTATACTGAAAATGTATTTATTAAGATAACGCATCCGTGTTTGGGTCACAGAAGTATACCAAATTACAACAGAATCGGTCCAGTAGATCCGGAGAAAACTGGCTGTGACAGTCGGACAGACGGACAGACGGACAGACAGATAAACAGACAGACAGACACCCGAGTGATCCTATAAGGGTTTTTTACGGATGTTAGGAACCCTAATACTTACAAAATGAAAAGCCTGCGTTCTCAACCGCTTAAAATTAAGAGCTCATCGACATTTTCAATTACTACAGAATATCCATTTACTAATCAACTAAAACTCGTATTTTAGTGTCAATCAAGTTGATTTCATTTTGCGGTACCACGAAGCGTACGAGTTGGAAAAATGTAATATTCTCCCCGAATTTTTCGTGCATTCCCATATTTGTTCGCGGAAATTTGAATACATTTTCCACTGCATCGTTGTGTTGATCTAGTTCTTTCTTTTTTTGCTAAAAAAGTGTTTTACCTGTACCTGTTTTGGCGGTTACCATTTCATTTGAAAATAGAACACAAATCTTTAGGTCTATTCTAAAAAAATATCCGTTAAATCTAAAATAAGTATGTCAATATTGCGCTTTCATTCCATCTGACGTTAGGAATTGACAGCTCACTTCACCTTACATGTCAAGATGAGGTTGAGGTAGTTGGTAGACAAATTCGTGTCAAAGCAAATTGAGCTAAGGCCTGAGCCTACAAAGGCCAAAACACTACATCATATAAAATCAAGACACGCCGCAAAAATGTCTCCTTTTTACATAGGAATTGCTCGCAGGGAGATTCCTCGGCCGCTCACCGTAAATTCCGGCATTTTCATTATTCTCTGTCATAGGAAAACTGAAACGGCGAGACAAGGAAGCATTTAATTAAAAATGTTGGCTGCTCAAAATTTTAGTCTGGTAATACTGAATTCAAATATAGGTAGGTACGTGTTCATCGCCAAGATTAACAAGGCTTACATAATTAGACATTTTATTCAGATTTTTTTTTTTTAGTTCGTTTCCGTTGCGAAATATTTCTTTCTATAGTTTTGTCGTTTTGGCTAACATATTTTATCTACATCACAATTTTTATGAAAAGATTACATCCCCCATTGTTCTATAAGCTATTTTGGTAATTCATCCTTATGTCCCACTTATTTAATTCAAGATTTATTCATTCATTATGCTTGAAAACATTATATCAATTATGTAACTTTATGCTAATAACGATAACCGAATAATTGACTAATTAATATCTGAAACTCAACTCAGGAACAAAACAGAATTACTATATTATCTAAGGCGAACATTACAAACATTACACTTCCTCATATGGCTGAAAACTGACTGGCAAGAGGACTTACCTCAATACCAATACCCATAATTTTAAATGTAATTTGTTCGAAATATACAGAATGAGGAGGAATGTTAAACACTGTCATTATAACTTGGTACTTACAAATGTGACCCAAACTAATAGTAAGCGATTAATTAGTTTTATAATTGATAGGTGCTTTCCTATTTTTGTAATGGCGAGTCGTGAGTCCCCAGCTGCAAACAGGTCACGCCCTTTCCCCAAGGGCCTCGTTATAAGCCACGACGTGGGTATTAGCATCCACTTGAACAATGATAAAATTATTTGGCAGTTCTAATGTGACTGCCGAGCGTGGTGGTCGGCGATCAATCATTGAGATTTATATGTTGGGGAGACCCATGTTTCATAGCAAAATTTACGGTCAGACCGTCGAAATATACACGTAATTATTGTCCTAAATACCTGGCAGTGTAATAACAATTTTGAGGAAATATTCGTAGGCATTTTCCTACCAATTCTGTAGAGTTACAAGCGTGTTTTATTACTCACTAGTTATTAGTGAATGTTCCTAATTGTGGTCTTTTTACCTTCGAGTATGAAGCCATTACCCCGGTAAAAAAATTTCATTCTACTACTCGTTCATTCACAGTCGTTAATTTGTTCATTGAATACTAAGCCATAAGCTGCAATGCAATAAATTTTAGAACAACAGCCGTCTCGTACGGTTGATTTATTCAATTTATAGTATTGTAGCCGAAATAGAACAATGATATTGGGCTTATTTGATCGATATGGCATTGTGATCGAAATGAATTGTGACTGATGTGTATTTTGATCGATATGGGCTACTAATTTGATAAGTTATATTTTTGTTCATGCTTTTACCTAGTTGGTAATTTGAAACCTAGGCGTTAAGCAAAGACCATAAAGAAAATTAGCTTGGCTTGTTGTTGTAGAGTGCGTATTTTATTTTTTAATGATCACTCACTTCTGGAATTGTCATTCCAAATATCAATATATAAAATTCTTCCGTTACTGACGGATTGAGTGACTGACAGCCGAAACACACACAGCCAAAACTACTGGACGTAGAAAGCTGAAATTCCACATGTAGCTTCCCTACTCTCCGAAATCCCTACAAGAACGGGACAAACAGGATATGCGCGAGAAGTCGCGAGCAAAAGCTAGTTTTATCTTTAACCTGGTTCCTCAGCGTGTACATAAAAAAGAAGATCTCAGGAAGACGATGTTAATAAGCTCTCAAATCCAACCCTGAATATGAACCACCGGAAGCACACGCCCTTACAAAGGAAATTACGAAAAATGCCCAAACAGAGTAAATGAATGGAGCCAGGCAGTTAACCTAATTACAACCAAACAAAGCCGGAACAAATAGCAGTCCCTAGCTGTTACTAGTTTAATTTCGCCGTGTGCATTATCTAGAGTCAACAAGTGCGACGACTGAGCTGGTGATTATTATGATTCTGTTTGCTCTTGGTCTACTGGTGTTCTTTCGCTGCTCCGTTGGTCACGTAGCACTGCTGAGCGAGGGTTTTAAGTGACATGCACCGGGCAAATTGTTTTTTACCATTTATAGGCACACGTTTGACCACTATCTCACCTGACGGTAAGCGATATGTGATCGAAGATGGAGCACGCTTGAAGTAACCTAATCACTCTTGACTTAAAGACTCCCAGGTCGTACCTATCGGGAAACACGGACTCTGGCAGAATTTCACTCCATAGCTGTGGGCACAATTAACATGGCTAAATAATAACAGCCGCACGGGTCGATCTTTAAGGTTAAGCAACGCTTGCCAAAATTGGTCTGTGGATGGGTGACCATCTTAATATACCAAGTTTCCTCCGTGCCTCGGAAAGCACGTTAAGCCGTTGGTCCTGGCTGTCATTTGTAGATCTTTGGCAGTCGTTACGGATTGTCAGAAGCCAGTAAATCTGACTCCAGTCTTGCCAAGAAGTACCATGTTACCCAGTTAATGGGTTCTGGAGGTCTGGTAGGCAGCCGCTCCACGTAAAAACCTGGTATTCAGCTTAATCCGGTTTGACTGGAAGCCGACCCCAATATAGTTGGGAAAAGGCTAGGTAGATTTGGGGGCCGAGTCACCCGCGTCCGTAGGAGAATACCCAATGTAAGACCCTACACGTGGTCCCCGGGTGGTGCTAATCAGGTGACACTAACTGGTGGTAGGCTTCGGCCGATGGCTTGTGACCACCCACTGGGCAAAGACGTACCGCCAAGCGGCTTAGCTGTGTTCCGGTACGATGCTCAGTGTAGCCAATTCAGAGGAGTTGGGTCGAAATAGTTGTTCCAATGCAGGCAGACCAGCCAGGCTAGCCCTGGCATGGGCGTATCGGGAGACTAGTCTTGGAGGGTAGCGGGATCCGAGGGACGGTGCACCGCTGGCCGACCGCAGATAGTTGGGGGCCCAAGTAGTGTGCTAGCCACACATGAAAGGCTGCCCCGCCATCTGACGAAAAATCCTGGAATGCACCATCGTGCTGGTTGGCGACCAGATGAAAGGGCCCGATGGACATTCCCGGGGGGGCTCGGGCGTCCCCGCAGTCTCCAGACTAGTCCCCCAAAGATGTCGTCCTGTCAGGGCGTGCCTGAAGGTTAGCAGCTTGGAACCTCATTTCACTTCCTTCTCCTCAACCTCCATCACTCAAGTTTATTAATGAACAGGAATAAAAAGAGAAAAGCTGTACAGCGGCAGCACGTCCTTTCGCATAAAGTGCACCTCTCTAATATACGAGGTCTGCACTCAAATCTCGCCGCAGTCCATCACCATCTTGAGACCGTGAAACCAGCGCTCTTGTTCCTGTCGGAGACGCAGATCGGATGTCCGTCGGACGTGTCATACCTGTCTTACCCTGGGTTTACCCTGGAGCACCACTTTAGACCCCGCGCGGGCGTATGCATGTACGCCCGGGACGACATCTGCTATCGGCGTCTCCGCTACCTTGAAGACTCCAGGTTCTCAACGCTGTGGGCTATGGTGGACACAGGTCTAGACAAAATTGTCTACGCATGCGTCTACCGTTCGCACAGCGGTGATTTGGAGACAACTGGGCTTACACAGCACCTGAGTGAGGCGGCGGATGCGGCTCAGCAGCGGTACCCTTCTGCCCAATTGGTGTTACTGGGGGACTTCAATGCCCACCATCAGGAGTGGCTCTTCCCATACCAGTGCCCAGACCATGCTGGACGAGAGACGCGAAAGCTAGCGCTTGCGTTAAATCTTACCCAGCTGGTCCAGGGGGCAACGAGGGTGCCGGATGTTGATTCGCACACTGCCAATTGCTTGGACCTTCTGCTGACAACAGATCCAGACCGCTATTCGGTGTCGATTTCATCACCACTGGGTAGTTCCGACCACTGTCTGGTGAAGTCTGTGTCTGTCTACTCTCCGCCCGATCCTAGCCCAAGAGGCACCCGGCGGGTATGGCGATACAAGTCAGCAGATTGGGATGGCATGCGATCTTTCTTCGCATGTTACCCTTGGCAGCCTACTTGCTTTTCTTCCACTGATGCTGCGTCGTGCGCGGACGCCGTGACGGATGTGTTAGGGAGGGGAATGGAGTACTACATTCCGTTCTCTAACATAGCAATATCTGGCGAAGCTCGTCCTTGGTTTGGTGCCGAGTGCAATCGCGCCGATGCGCTTAAGCACGCGGCGTACCTAGCATGGGTCGACGCTCGTACGCGCAAAGCAAATGACGTGAGTCAGAAGAAGAGAGCCTTCAACAGGGCTGCTAAGACCTGCAAGAAGGTGTTGCGGAGGGCTCGGTTCGACCACATTAGCCGAATAGGGAACAAACTTGCTTTTTGGTCCCTGGCTAAGTCGGTCAAATCGAACTTCTGCCGCCCCTCACTACCACCACTGCTGAGACCCGACGGGACGCTGGCCCACTCCGCTGAGGAGAAAGCGAACTTGTTTGCTTCTTTGTTTGCGGAATCTTCACGTCTGGATCCTGGTGGCGCGACGCCCTCCGCCTCTCCTGGTGAATGCGAGTCGAGTATGTCGAACATTCGCATTCATCAGAAGGACGTCCGTAGGGTACTGCGTAACCTAGATGTGAACAAGGCTAGTGGTCCCGACGGGATACCGGCAATTGTTCTGAAGACTTGTGCGCCTGAGTTGTCTCCGATCTTGACACGCCTGTTTCGCCTTTCGTTTGAGACTGGAAAAGTGCCGAAGGCTTGGAAGCAAGCTAACGTGCAGCCCGTGCCCAAGAAGGGTAGTCGAGCTGACCCGTCGAATTATAGACCCATCTCGGTAACGTCCATACTCTGTAAGACTATGGAACGCGTGCTGAATCATATGCTCCTGGCGTACCTAGAAGCGAATGATATCCTTAGTGACCGGCAATACGGGTTTCGCCGAAATCGGTCAACTGGGGATCTTCTAGCGTATGCCATTCACATCTGGAGTGAGGCCATAGAGAAGCACGGGGAGGCACTGGCAGTCTCCCTTGACATCTCGAAGGCCTTCGACAGGGTCTGGCACGATGGCCTTATTAGTAAGCTTCCTTCCTTCGGTCTGCCCGCCGGTTTGTGTGATTGGATCGCAGATTTCCTGAGGGATCGGTCTATCCGAGTGGTCATAGATGGCTGCTCGTCTGGACTGCTGGATATTAATGCCGGGGTTCCTCAGGGGTCGGTGCTTTCGGCAACACTGTTCTTGCTGCATATTAATGATCTGCTTAAACCCGGTACCTTTGGGTATGCAGACGACAGCACTGTTGCTGAAAGATACGTGTCCGACGCACGAGCTGGTGGGTCGCAGGTCCGGTCTCTCCGGGAGGCAATGGTTGAGCGCTTGAACGTGTCCCTACAGGCGGTCTCTGATTGGGGCGATGCCAATCTGGTCAAGTTCAATGCTGCTAAGACCCAAGCGTATCTATTTTCCGCCAAAAGGAGCCAATTCCGCCCAGCTCCATCTTTCCGCGGTGAAACCGTGCCGATAACCGACCATCTTGAGCTTCTTGGGGTTTCATTAACATCTACTCTCAATTTTGGCCCTTACATAGAGGCAAAAGCTCAAGTGGCTGCAAAGAAGTTGGGGATTCTGGCTAAGGTGAGACGGTACTTCACGCCGGAACAGCTGCTCAAACTCTATCAAGCGCAAGTTCGATCGTGTATGGAATACTACTCTCATCTTTGGGATGGATCTGCCAGATACCAGCTTGATGCCCTTGAGTCAATTGAGAAACGAGCCAAGAGGATCATCGGCAATGAGAGGCTCGTCGCGTCGAAGCTCCAAAGTCTTGAACATCGACGACGAGTTGCTAGCCTGTCGGTTTTTTACCGGTTGCATTTTGGGGAATGTGCGACGGAATTGCATAATTTAATTCCGCCAAGCCCGTTCCATCATCGGACCACAAGACGAACGGCGATGCGCCACCGGTACATGGTGGACATCCCACCCATACGCACAAAACGTTTTGGGAACACATTCATAGTGCGTACAGCTAAGGAGTGGAATTCCCTGCCGGAGTCTGTGTTTCCTGATAGCTACAACCTGGGAGTCTTTAAATCAAGAGTGAATAGGTTATTTCTAGGCAAGCGTGCTCCATCTTCGACCACATCCTCGCTTACCATCAGGTGAGATAGTGGTCAAACGCGTGCCTATCAATAGTAAAAAAAAAAAAAAAAAAAGATGACGATAATGATGAGCTGTAGGCACAATTAATGTGTTCCCAAAACGTTTTGTTATTAGGTTGTACCAATTTCTGTGTGACAGCCCGGAGTTAGTTAGTGGTGTGACATCCCCGAAAGCACGCTACGTCTATGGTCCTGCCGTGCACCAGATCTCTCTCCGACCCAGTCGGATTGCCGTCTTATCGGACTATGAGAGTGATAGAAGAGGCAATGCAGATGCATTGCCTCTTCTATCATGCGTGTATGCGCTAACACAGATGTGTTTGCGCATAGGAGAAACTGCAGAATGCTCTTTAATTAGCAGGCTTACCTACTCATGTTAAATAATCAACAAGTAATAATAAGTTAAGAAAATGAGTAGGTGTTTACTATAAAGAGACCGCGATTTTAGCTGCTATTCATAGACAGGGTTTAATGGAACCTTACATGAATGGCATAACGGGAGCCATGTTCGCTCACTTCCTATCCGTGTCGGGGTGCCCTAAGCTCTCTGTGCCCTAAGTTCCGCTACTTGGCTAGGCAAGTCATTAAAACACCTTGTAACATTATTTTCAAACTCGATATCCGTAGCATCTAAACCTCCTTGGTCAGACCCTTAATTTGTCGACGTTTCTAACAAACCCTTTCAAGCGTATCTATCGTTTAGCTTCGAATCGTTTTAATGGCAGCGTAGACGAAATTCTGGTTGAGGTTCCAATGTGATTATCCCAGCTTAATACTTGTTGGCTTTTACAAAACGTTTGTAAATTGTTTTACAGTTTGAGACATTACAAGTACAACAGATTACACGCAAAACCTGAAAAGGGTCATTGAGTACAATGACCCTTTTCAGGTTTTGCGTTGTAGTTGTTATAATTATGAGTATATCAATATAACAACAAATAAGTACATTAGAGATACTTTAAAATTGGCGCCAGTGACGGAAAAGTTAAAAGGGAATCGCTTGTCTTGGTATGGTCATGTGAAGAGGAGGGATGATACGCATGTAACTATAAGAGTTATGAATATAAATGTGGATGGATGGAGAGGGAGAGGTAGGCTAAAAAAAACATAGATGGATTGTATGAGGAGCGATATGAAAGAAAAGGGAGTTAGAGATAGAGTGACGACTGATAGAACAGAATGGAAGAAAAAAATGTGTTGCACCCACCCCAAATGACATGGGATAAGGGCAGGAAGATGATGATCAATAGAACAACTACAATTTTTTTTAAATGTACTCATTTATTTCAGTTAGGCGAACATAAATGGGGCGCTTGTTTTCTTAGTTTTGCTAGACCCTATGTATTTTTACAATTCGTCCGCAAAATCCAAGATAATTTGTTTTGGTAGTCACCCAGAAAATGCTACCGTAATTTTTATCGTAATCGAAAAATAGGTAAGTATGGGTCTGAAAAATTATCGTGCCTTTTATAACAGGCTTCTTATACCTAAAAAAAATATTAGTTGCTCTCGTTTTTTATAGAAATTGTTGTATTTAAGGAGGCATTATGTCTATTAGCCATTCTTTTTCTGAAACAATTCATTGACAGAGAAAATGACATGAGTCTAATTCTTGTACTTACAAAGCATTCAAATTCAAGTCAAAATATCACATCAGCGACGGTCAATGTCAAAATCTTGTCAAAATTAGTGGTGTTTTTGACAATTGTCGACTGCGATGTTACCAAGCTCCTTAAAACACAGAATTATCCCTCAAGTTAGTCAACTAATACACCTGTAGTTTACAGAGCAACGCAGTCACAAAACAATACCAACACAATAATGCGAACTACAGCAGTTCTGGTAAACAGAACTGCAACTGTAGGCAAATATTAGCCAACCCTCAAGAACGGTGACTCGTTTCTCTGAATCGACACTTAGCCCTTGTCGCTATTGAACTAGTTACAGCATGTGTAGACTTTACTACGTCGGAGTGTTTTTGTTCCAAAGAGGTGAATACAGGTACTGAAGGTGACTCTCATATGTGTATAGAACATCCAATAATTTTAGCCTACATTTCTCCACTGCAGCGCAAATGTCTCCCTGCACCTCTTTTATTTTGATCATCATCTGCCTAGCCTTTTCGCAACTATATTGGGGTCGGCTTCCAGTCAAACCGGATTTAGCTGAATACCAGTATTTTACACGGAGCGGCTGCCTACCAGACCTCCACAACCCATTAACTGGGTAACACGGTATTTCTTGGCAAGAATGGAGTTAGATTTACTGGCTTCTGACTATCCGTAACGACTGCCAAAGATCTACAAATGACAGCCGGGACCAACGGCTTAACGTGCTTTCCGAGGCACGGAGGAAACACGGTATGTTAAGATGGTCATCCATCCACAGACCAACCTTGGCAAACGTTGCTTAACCTTGAAGATCGACCCGTGCGGCTGTCATTATCTAGCACCTCTTTTATTTTGATACTAGTCTTTATTGTCGCCAAACTTACCCCGCCAGCAGCCAGTCGATACACGAAGTGAGCTGCCATTCCATCTCGATTACATGGATTGACAGCTCACTTCGTGATCACTTCACCCGAGCCTTCACTTCGACATGTTTACAGAATCGACCGACTGTTATGTCTGGGCCTAACATTGGTGTAGTAGTTAATTGAAGTATTTTAAAAACTGTATTCACTGATTCAAAATTAAGAGAAAACAATCGAATTGTTTAGTTTGGGTTGTTGTTTTCAATGGTAAAAGTGAAGTAATTAGATTCAAATAAATTGCTGAATATATTTTCTTCTTACAATTTACAATATTAGTATCGCGATTGTTAAATTCTTGGCACACAATAGGTACGACTTCAAAACTGTGATGTCCTCTCAACAAAATTTATGTGCTATTAATTGTCTTTAATTAAGAATAAAATTAACGTATTTATAATTTTATGTCTCGTTTCAGCATGAGCCCTACAAGAATAGCTCATAGCTGAAATGAAACCAATGCAACTTTTTTAAGGTTCCGAACGTCCGTAAAAACGGAACCCTTATAGGATCACTCAGGTGTCTGTCTGTCCATCTGTCACAGTTTCCTCCGGATCTACAAGACACGTTACGTAAATAAATACATTTTTAGTATGGGGGTCAAACTAGAAAATAAAGTTTTTCAAACTGTATCGAGTGACATATCAAATGAAAGGGCTTACTGTGAGGGTTATAAATATATGTTTTTAATAATTTTTAACTTAACAGTTTTGAAGTTATTCAAGAAATTATACCAAAAATGAACATTCCCCCTTTGTATCCGAAACTACCGTGCCTAAAATTAAAAAAAAAAATACTTATAATAGTCCTATACCTAAAACCACAGGGAAACCTATAAGAAGCCTGTAATGTTAAAGTAACATGTTAAAAAAATTAAATTGGTTCAGAACCCTTTGCACGCGAGTCCAACTCGCCCTTGGCCAGTTTTTTTTTTCTTTGCTTGAGTTGTTTTTGCTCTTGACTTTAGTCTAGGTCAGAGGTGACAGAGACAAAGTTGACGATGGAGTCAACTGACCCAGAAGAAACCAGTTCACTCTAACTTTGAAGGGATTAGGATTGTATGCGTTCGGAAACACAGACGCCAGTTCCACTCCTTGTGACTTGTAACTCCGTGGATCTACAAAACAGTCGCATTATGAAAACTACCTCTATGCTAAACTTTCCACTCTAAATAAATTAAGACAGAACAAACTTCCGATAAATAATGGTTAACCACACAGTTCCACTCCTTGTGACTTGTAACTTTGTGGATCTACAAAACAGTCGCATTATGAAAACTACCTCTATGCTAAACTTTCCACTCTAAATAAATTAAGACAGAACAAACTTCCAATAAATAATAGTTAATCATACAGAGCGTTTCAGCGTGGATATACGGTCTCATTTAATTTCAAAAGGATACCGGAAGTAGGAACTTTAGGGTTTAAATAGAGCAAGAGTTCCCTTCCCGTGTGCCACGGCCACCTCAATCTTTAACATTTCCTGTTACGTGGTAAGTAGGTAACTTCTATGCGATCGATGCATGAATGATGCAAGCTGTCAGAACCAAAATAAAAACCGGACAAGTGCGAGTCAAGCTCTCACACGAAGGGTTCCGTACCATAAACTGAAAAAACACGTTTCTTGTATGGGAACTCCCTTTCATTCCTTTTTTAAATTTAATTTTTATTATTTATAGGGTTCTGAACATCCGTGAAAAACGGATCCCTAATAGGATCACTCGGGTTTCTGTCTAGCCGTCTGCAGTTTTCTCCAGATCTGAAAGACCGATTCTGTTGAAATTTGGCATACATATGGACTTTTGTGACCTTAACACGGATGCGTTACGTAAATAAATATATTTTTAGTATGTGTGTCACTTTTGGAAGTCAAACCGGAAATTTAAAAACGAAGTTTTTCAAACTGTATCGTGTGACATATCAAATGAAAGGACTTACTGTGAGGGTTTTAACTATTTTTTTTAATTATTTCAAATTAAACAGTTTTGAAGTTATTCAAGACATTAGACCAAAAATACGACTACTACTACTGAGCCCTAAATTATGAAAAAATGCAGAAATCTGTAGTGTTAAAATAACATGTTTAAAAAATAAAATGGGATAGGCACGCAATTCCGACTTGCACTTGGCCAGTATTTTTGTTGTAGCGGTAATAAAAATACAAACTCTGTGAAAATTTCAAGTGTCTATCTTTTATGGTTCTAGAGGTACAGCCCGCTGACAGACAGACGGACGAAACGGACAGTGGAAGCTTAGTAATAGGGTTCCGTTGGTTACGCTTTTGAAATGAAATGGTCGGATCATCAGAAGATCGTCCCTAAAACGAAGTCAAGTAGATAAGACATTTGAAAACTGTAAATGGTTTAAATTAAATTCAAAATAGTCAATCTCACTACTTTAGCGTAGAGAAAAGATAAGCTTCAGATTATATATTGCTAATGGTTTTTCTTAAGAAAATTATTTTTAATTATTAAGAAAACAAATTTATTTGGCACACACGGAATCACACAATGTTTGTAACAATGTTGACGTCATGACACCCGACCCCGTTTGGGTTAGTTCACGAAAGGTTTATTTTTTAATTAAATTATTGGTGATTTCCAAGACAATACAATCTAAGGTCCTACGATCTAATAAATCAATGATGATCAATTAAAGACCTATTAAAAAAATAACAATTGTGTTTTGCTTCCTCCTCAAACACAAATCTGTACTAAACATAACCTTTTCTCCCCCAGGATCCTAGTCCGGGCTATAAGCTACACGGTCCACGGTCTGATCCCTGCGTCATGCGTGTTCGCGGACCGGTACAACAGAGAGGAGGTGGTCCGCTCCCTGGGCAAGGAGGTCAACATCAACCCGCCGCTGATGCTGGGGCAGCTGCCCGATACTCCGGAAGAACTGCTAAAACTTGACCAGGTATGTTTGCTAGAATTTTTAGTAGGTAACTTCAAAAGGAAGCTCGACCGTTTTAGAGCCCACATACAACCGATACTTACAAAAGTATTTTATGGAGGATATCTATACGGAACAGCGTGTAAAATCCCGAAAACCTCCGTTAAAAAGGGAGGACCCTCCAACCCATCGGGTATTGTGTCTGGTTGGGGCAACGTTGCGCCACTCTAGAAATTTCTCCTATGTTGTGGGTGTGTTCACTAACATATAAACTCACGTGCACTAACAGATATCTGCAGGCCATACAAATATTTGTTCCGTGCGAGAATCGAACCCGCGATACGCAGCGCAGCAACCAATCGCTCAACTACTACGCCAACATTGTCGTCAAAACTGCCCGATAGTTGTTGTCAGGCGATTGTTTACGTATGTTCAAATCACGCGGAGAATGTTGATACCCCGATAGGATTTGTGTGACATCAGGCGTTTTTGTGCTTTATATGTGGTATACATGCCTCTTCAATATATGACACAACACTGTCGGGTTCCGTCCCATGGGACTATGAGAATAAAGGAACAGAGAGTGCTGCTGTATTCGCGTTAACATGTGCACTCTCTCTGATACACTCAAAGTTCACAAAGCACTATAATACCTCCAGCGTACCTGCTTGTAAATCTTCGCTGAGAATGAGCACCTTGACTGAAATTTGGTTTGGGGGATTGGTATTGTTCATAATGATGAGTACATTGACCCCTTTTTAAAGTACTGCGTTTATTCTTTAGTGCTACGGCCACACTACCATAATATTAAATAAATAAATAATAAAATGAATAAATAAATATGGCAATAATTATGGCCATAATGGATACAAAACCAACTGAAACAACACCAATTATGGCCATATATTGCCATATTACGGTAGTGTGGCCGTAGCATAACACGTTGTCTATGAAGAAGAACCAACGATAAGTAAATGACTGTTATTTGACATTGTAGACTCTTTTGAATTTGGAAGAAAGAATTAGAAAGAACAGCCAGTGACAACGTTATCCTCGAATTACAAACCTCGCAATTCGTATCCGACGATGGACATTTACATAAAAAAGAACGGAGCAAAAGTCTATCCACAAAATTACTGTGATTCAATTTTAAAAACGCTTTTGTAAGTCCCAAAATCAGTTTGTTATGCATAAGCTTCGTTTAATGAAAGTTCAATCAACATAACCACAACATGGGCCGTTCTTTACCGCTTTTTTTACACAGTAGGTTCTAACAAAACAGTTGTCTTTCACTTTATAGAATTTTATTTTAGCTTGTTGGATAGGTATATGCGTCTTATGATGATAACAACATATCTAGGGGTATAAACTTTGATCACGTGTCGATAGAAACTTCCGCACATTCGAGCATGTACACAATCGGTGTTACTCATTAGGTACATTATGTAATCAGCCTTACACATGGCGTCGAGTCCGTACAAGACCGCATCTATTCGCGAACTTAAAGGTAAGGGTGAGCACACACAAGAAACAAACAAGAAAATCACAACCAGAACCCGTCTTATCTCATTTAGCATTCGGCCCGAAGCGAACTCAGGATCGCAAGTAAATTAGCAGTAAAACCTTTCCCTCGCTGCGATTGTTTTTTCAGTTCCCAATTACGAATAAACGGTGCTGCCGCTTACTGCCGTGAAACATTGATGAGGGCTGTTAGTCTCGAGGACGAGGAGAACGTAGGGGGACGTCTACCGGCACTCGCCTTACACCCAGGGGGAACGTGCCTCTCCATAACTCGAGCTAATCATAGTAATGGAGTAATGACAAGTTACATTACGCACTACTTCTGCCCCACAAACTTCATACTCACGTGAAATCCTGCACGATGGGAGATCGGAGACGGGAGACGGCACATTAAAATATTACGCGGCGAGGTTGTAACTTTGGATTGAAAACGCGAGTTAGTGTGTGAAACGTAGCTAATTACTCTGAAGTTGAGAGAACGAGCCATTTAAATAAACTTCTGACGTTTACCTTACCTTGTGAAGTAAATACAAATGTACTTTAGTGTTAATGATTTGGTTAAAACGTTCTTTATCAAGTACGCTTTGAGCATAATTAAAAAAGTATAAGTATAGAGAATTAATCACACTAGACAGACCCTATGGCAAAACGCCAAAATGAATCATGTTGTAATAGAGAAGTATTCCATGCGTTAATCTTTATGATCCCCTTTTATTCAATATGTATCAAAACTTGGCACAGATTGCCGCGGCAAACCTGCACTTGTCTATTGTGAAAAAATACCAGTTGGACAATCACTATTGACCACTTAGTTACGGTACTACTTGACATACGTGCCTTTCGCGTTACCCAAACAGTAACATCCGAATAAATTGCTATAGTTTTCTTTTACCTTCAAACAATCGAATGATGAAAAGCGAAAACAAAACCCAAACAACCACTACCGTTATAAAGCTATACAATAAACGTCCACCTTCAAATAAAGGTATTTTTTAACCGTCAGTATCTTTACTGTGAGCCTTTAACAAAGCTAAAAGGAAAATACACGTAAAAATCTGGAGCAAAAGATTCAATTTCGAATGTAGATGCTGTTAGCAAGTTTGTTCGATCCAGTGAACTGCCAATTTTCATTAGGTACGTTACGTTCGTTTATACTCGTGAGTCGAAACTTTGTTGAGATCGGATCGTCCCTGTCCGTCCTTTGCATTTTGGATTCACTGTATATGTCGGCTTTCTGAATATAACAGTATGTTCTTTTATGTAGGGACTTAATACACGTAAATAAAATGGAAATGGAAAAAATCCTTGTTTGGGTCAGTAGACAATCTACCTACCTAGCCTTTTCCAAACTAAACAATTGGGATCGGCCTCCAGTCTACCTGGATGTACCTGTAGACAAATAGGCACTGCTACTTATTTTTTAACTTAGGTATAAGCAAATATTTTATTGCAACTTGTACTGTAACCATACCGTGTAGGTTCTAATCGGTATGTAAATTTTCTAATAAACTGTATTCCCAGGCAACCAACCTGATATAATTAGACTAATTAACCATTTCACTTAAATCGCCAATGTACTGAAAGTACACTAATTTCATATCTACGCTCTATGAATTTAACGCCAAATGAAATATGCTAATTCATTTTGAACCGACTTCTTCATAAAGGAGGAGGTTCTATGTTCGATTGTATATTTTTTTACGTATGTTCACCGATTTCTCCGCCAATTGTGGACCGATTTAAAAAAATTTTTTTTTACTCGAAAGCCTATAGGTACTTCTGAACTAGTCCCATTTTCACCAAGTCAGAATCTGATGATGGGATCTCATAAAAATCGAGGGCAACCCTCAAATTTTATAGGAACATACAATGTTTGTCATAAATTTTCTAACGCAATTCAGATATTTGTGCCTGGTAGTCATCATCTCATGTTGCTGAGCTGATGATGAAAGGTAAGTCAAGATCTGATGATGGGATCCCATGAAAATGTTGTTCAGCGATAATTTCGCCAGTTGTTTATCGATTTGGATGATTATTGTTTTTGTTTGGAAGAGTAAGTAGTAGTTTCCCGGACGGATCCCATTTCAATTTGGTGAAGATCGGATGAAGACAATGGAACTCTTCATTAAATGATAGCAAATGGATCGGGATTTCTGAAATCGCATGTCTGTTGATTGTTTACACCAGTTCAAAACATAACATCACGCCGGCACGCTGTTTGTGGTTTTCAAAATTAAAGTATAAAGTAACTTTAATTTCGGAATTCGGTGTCAAAAAACGAAATAACTAAAAAAACCGACTTCCGAAATTAAAGTATTTTATATTTTGTAGTGTTTTTTTTTTATCCTAAACTTATTACAAACTGATACTATTAAGTTTAATTAGTCACACCCACAAGATAACTTATTTGTTTATCAATGTGTAGATATCTGAAAATATTACGTGTTATAACTTTACCTTCTGCGTTCCTATCATGAGGGCTAATGCATGATGATTTACGAGAACTGCACTGTCTTAGATCTTTTGTTTTCCAGTAGGAACCGTAAATACGATAAAATGCAGAAACCTTTTGTTTTCTTCAACCACAAGGAAGCACTAATAGTTTACCCAAACTTTGGCTATTAAGCATTGAATGGAATATCTTATTTAATGTTTAACGCTCACAACCATTCTATGCCGAAAAAGAAAAACAATTAAAATGTAGGTACCTTACCTATCTACCTACCTAACCTCAAAAGGACGACATTTTACAAAAGATAAAATATTTATTCCTCTATATTGTACACAAAATGAGCGGGGACAGCAAAATGATTGTCGTATAGCTACATTACATGACATATATACGAACAGCGATAGGCAGTTATATCGCTGGAAGTAAGTATTTCAGAATATTACTTCTAGGTACCTACATCCTAAAATTCCGAAGAATTTAATACTGTATCATTAGCCCATTAAATCCAATAGTAAAACCCACTCATATGTAATGAAGGACGGACATGAGAACATTTTCATTCATTTCAAGGGTAACTTAGAACCATTGAAACGAATAACAAATTCCATTACATATAGGCACCAATCCATTTCAAACAAAGAAACGGACCGAAAACTATTAATAACAGCATTTCGATCTTCTGTTCAAGTCTTCTGCACTCTTTTTGATTGAAACCTGTAACTAAGAAAAACGTCTGTAACTTTTTCCCTGTCTAATGTAATCTGACCGAAAACATGAAGTAAGGTAACACAGTCTGACGTGGATGCTTGACAAGAAGTCCGACCAACGTTACGAAACTGTTTGCTATTTTTCTGGAAGAGATTGTTTTAGATCCATGTTGACGGCCACTTCCACCTGAATGATTTATGCTCTTCGGACTCCTTAGCTTGGGTTTTTTTTTGTTAAATATTTCCTCGAATATTGAAAGTCTGGAAGTGAAGGTTCCTTATAGGGATTGGACTGATGGAAACTGCTATCGGGTTAAATGGGTTGACGATTAGGTTTGGTTTAATAGTAGGTAGTGTTGCCAGCTTTCGAGCAAAAGTTTTGATTTCAATTAACCTGATTTCAGTCAGACTTCGTTTTGATTATCCTTGTGTAGGTAGTTAGATATAAAAACTTTAGTATAATAAGGAATTAATGGTATTTTTATTTAACAAATCTCAAAACCTAGAGAAAAGACAAGAAGTTGTAAAAAAACCATAATAATCTCAATCCAATACTAAGGCCGCGTTTCCACCTGCAAGCAACTTGCATGCAAGTTTAATTAGATTGCGGCCTACCAAGGGATCATGTGACCAAGCGCTCCATCGTGCTCCGCAGTGTAATTAAATTTCCATGCAAGTCGCTTGCAGGTGGAAACGCGGCTTAATTGCAAGTGACGTCACTCGCAAGTCACGACCATAGTGAATTAGTCCAGTCGAAACGAAATTTTGCGTTACAAGGACAGGATAATTACCTCAAAAGCGTGTAATCTTTATTTTTCCACCGATTTTAGATTTGTGATACTTAGTCAAATACCATTGAGTATTCGATCTACAGGTAAATTTACTATAAGCCTGTATCAAATCACTCCTGGGAAAAGCCTTGCCTCATGTCTGTTAGCTCTTTAGGTGCAGAGCTGTTGTGGACCACTTTCACTTATTTTGTTTGCCTAGTTTAAAAATAGCAAATGAAAATATAAGCGGCATAACAACATTTAGGATCAATTTACAAAAGCTTCGCACGGAAACATTACGCTACCCTCAGTTTCGCCCTTACCGTGCCTTATCTCTGCTTTTTCTCCGTTAAAACGTTAACGATGTCATAAAAAGTGTTTCTTTTACAATTGTCCCTACAATCGTGGAACACATCAACTCACCCCTAACCTTTACAGTCACCTGTATAAAAATATAAACTTATGTATTCAAAGACTATATATGTTCAAGAAACTTTTAACGAATATTCAAATCGCTTTTGTTGACAGCATCTCTAACTTTCGTTTTAAAATTCATATCCATATTATCGTCTTTGTCACTTCGACTTTTCCGTTTAGGAAGATTAAAATATTCGATAAAGCTCTCATTGGTTTTCGACAACTGTTTCTCTTGGAGATATGACACTTTTATCATAATCTCTTCTGGCATTTTGCCAAATACTTTATAATTATCACCATCCAGAGTTCTTTAACTTACTCCGCAATATTCTCCATGTGTATCGTTACATGCATGAGTGACATCATCTTTATGACGTCAGGCCGTTTCCTTCCACTTTTCATCTCCATTTTATATGCAATTTTTGCTCAACTATTTTATTAACATAAACATTTCACTGATACAAAAAGTGCTAGTAAACATAAAGTATTCGTGAGTTGCGACCCGCAGCGAATGTATGTACGTACCCGAGATGGCGGCTAGGTATGTACGGTACTTTATGTCTCCTTTATTAGGTAGTAGAACGGCAGTAAAATGTGTTCTCATCAAACGAAATGTTCGTCTAGTCTCTGTTTTGTTACTGTAAGGTGAAATATTGAAGTTTGCGCCTGATGTATTCACGCTGAAGCAGTTGTTACCGAGGATCCTACGTCGATAGGTTTTATAGAACAAATATATGAGGTGTTACAAAATAGATTTACAGTTCCACTAAATTTTACTTCAGGGAATATAGTCTAAAAATGCAATTTATTACCGTTAGTGCGTCAACACCACAACATGCAATAAATTCATTGGGTATTTTTAAAGAAGACACCTCGATGCTTGCTGAATAATTTAGTTTAATGTTCACCAAAACAGTTCTAAAAAAAGGAAGGACGTCTAAATAAACAATAATAATATTAATTCTCTCTTGAGAATAGTCTATTTTGTGTTAAAATTGAGTGGAGTTTCGTGTCGCCCACAACTTGCTTTTGACCTGCTGTCAATCTATTGGAATAGATACGTATAGAACCCACTCTAATATTAATTTCGCTTTTCGAACCACTACTGGTACGTAATAAACAATTCAATAGACGCAAACTACAGTCCCACTTTAAAACGTTACTGAAATATTGAAGAACACAATTACCTAATTGTGTTCTTCAATATTTCAGTTAAAAAATGAAGTTAACCACCTGGTTAAGTACATTTTTAAGGCATTACGTGTAGGTATTTCAGTTTTCCGTAACAGTAATGCTAAATTGAAATTGATACTAGTACCAAGTCAATGAGTTATTTTGAAGTAAAATTTCATAAGAAATTGATCATCTAGGTACACATGAGGACAGATCATGTTTGTAACAAATAAGTTCAAAAACTTCAGGACCGATTTTAACCATTTTTCCACCAATATAACTAAATTATCAAGAAGTAACATAGGCCATAATCTATTTTCGGAAAAAAATAGAGATCCCTGCGAAAATTGCAATACTAAACCCGCGCAAAGTCGCGGGCAAAGTGCTAGTTTATAATGGTTATTAAAGGCTTTGGGTAAATAAGGAAACAAACGGGAAAAGCATTAACTGACAATCAAGAGTTGTTAATTGTTTAACTTAAGAGGTGCTCTCAAGTCCTGAACGATTGTTACGAACCCAACAATTTACTCCAACTCCTTGGCAAAGTACGCTAAATAATATACTACCTAGATAATAATATATATTCTCTTGTCGGCAAACTTTGAAATCATATTAGTACCAAAAAGCTTTTAGTTGTAACATTCCCTTTTTTCGGTTTTTGCATAAATATTACCTGTTTCGAATACATTTTTACTAGCGTACCTATATCTTATTGCATTATATTTATGATTTTGAATATTAGTGAGGCAAATATGTTGACACCAGGACGGTGGATCACAACGTATTTACCGAGGAGAACATTGTCAATTTATAGGAATTCTCGGGAACGGAAATATATACAACTCTGTTCCCCAGCAAAATACATAACAAAAATAATACCGGTAATATACTTACTGGAATCTTCTGTCCCCTTCGTATCGAAATAGATTACAAGTCTCCCTTGAGAAACTAGATTCGATACCGAAAAAGTAGTCATAATAATCCGGATTACGGTTCTTCTTAATGTCTTTCATCGAAATTGGTACTTCGATCACTTCGTAATTGAGAAGAGGTAAACATCTAAGCGCTTCTAGTATTATTTTATGAGCGGGGAAAGTTCTTTCTTCGCTTCAGGATAAATATTTTATTTGAAATGCCTTCCTTCATGTGATTGTTGACGGCTGTTCCGTTATTCTCGGAACTTTTTCCAATAAGACGTTGAAATTCTGAAGATTTTAGAAAAAAATATTGCAAGAGTTGGGCTTAGTTTACAAGCATTTTAATAATAAAGCTAGTTCATCAGTAAAGTGGTCATTGTTTTTATTAGAGGGACTTCGGGGATCATTGCGTGAAAGCTGAGATAGGAAAAATAATGAGAGAGGTCCCCGAGGCCCCTGCCGATGGAAGAGTAGCGGCATTGTGTTCAAAGACGCCATGCAAGAATAAATTGCTATTCTATTTCATGTTTAATTCGCGAATAACGACAATGTTTTCTTGCTTGAGCTTACGTGAGCTTTATTTTTGAATATTGCTCCAGAAAATATTATTTTCTAGTGTAAAACAGTTCTGGGAACAATAAAGTCTCCTCGTCGGTGGAAGTTACAACTAAATAGAGTTATATGCACTCATAAAACTCCAACAATATTGGAGAATGTTTCCTTACCAGCTACCGATATATTTATCGCCACGTTTTGATATTTTATTTTTCTAAACCTTCAATCGCACCTGAATAGCGATAAGGGATAGGTGCGTTTTCCTTTGATACTTTTGTAAAGACATTTTTCTGAATTGGTAACTTAATATACGCCGCTGTATTCAGCAATATTTTGGGTAACTGAAATGAAAAATGTAATCTATACTAATATTATAAAGAGGAAAGATATATATTTTTGTATGTTACGAATAAACATAAAAACTACTGGACGGATTTGAAAAATGTTTTTAGCAATGAATAGCTAGATTTATCAGCGAGTAACATAGGCTATATTTTATCCCCGTGGAGTACGGGTACCGGAAATACGCGGTTGAAACCGCGTTTTATATATTTTTAGCCTATTCCGTCCCACTGCAGGACAAAGGCCTCCCTTTCTTCCTTCCATTCTTCCCAACTGTGGGCTAATGTGCACCAATCCTGTGGATAGGCATCAAGTTCGTCCCGCCATCTTCGCCTAATTATTTTGTGTTTTGTGCGTCGCTTTTGAGGATATAAACGTCTTTTCTTTCTTTCTTTTCTTTTCTTAAAAAAAAACAATTTCCTTTTTCAGGTATTTATAAAATCGGAGCTGAAGGTTGGCGTGATCTACGTGAAGGAAAATCAGTACACGGAAGAAGAGATTCTGGACAATAACGAGAACTCGCCGATGTTTGAAGAGTTCTTGCAAGTTTTAGGAGAGAAAGTCAGACTTAAAGGTAGGTTCTATTGTTTAATTCGAGGTTCTACGCTACGTGCGATAATTGCAAGGATTGGACAAGCTTTAATTGTACGAGTATAGCCTTAAAAAGCAACTTATCCATTTAGCCAAATCTTTTTAACGAGAACTCGTTTGAAAACAACAATTTGGTCCTTAGTAAAACAACCATAAAATTGCAGCTTACTCGCAACTATGGTTTGTCTTCCAGGGGAACGAGTGGCAATAAAACCTCATTAACCCGACCCAGAATAATATTAATGAAACAAGATGCCTTTGACTGCAATTGGCTGTAATTATTTCCTTTCTTTACAGGTTTCGACAAATATAAGGGCGGTTTAGACACAGTGCACGATCTGACTGGCTTGTACTCTGTGTACACAAACTGGAGGGGAATAGAAATCATGTTCCACGTATCAACCCTACTGCCATACGAGAGACATGACCCTCAGAAACTACAAAGGAAACGTCATATAGGCAACGATATTGTTTGCGTCGTTTTCCTGGAAGCCGATAACACTGCGTTCTCCCCGGCTTGTATCAAGAGCCACTTCTTGCATACTTTCATTCTAGGTGAGTTGAATATTATGATTAAACTTAACAATCTTTTTATAAATGGATTTGATTCCTGACAGGACTTGAGAGAAGCTTTTATCTAGCAGTTGCACAGTATGAGCTCATTAAAAAAACATTGCGTTTTTTTTTTAAATAATAAATATTTATTTCAAGTACCAAGACCCATAGTGTTAGTAACAATATACTTACAAACAATGTTAGTAAAACATTAACAAATACAAAAAACAACAAAAACCCAAAAGAGTTTGTGCGACATCACTGCCGCAAGGTGACAGGCCCAGCTGGTACCCTGGAGCGATGGTTCACAAACGCACAATCTAACCTGCCTGCTATCACGAACAGGATGCTGTTGTGTTGGTGCTGCCCCGCACCCTACTGATCAGGGATGCGCACCGCTATTGTTAAACCTTCTTAATAGAGAGTAGCACTCTTCAGTATTTTCTAATCGCATAATTAAATCATTCACAGTCCGAGTATCGGCTAAGATCAAGCGTCGGCCAACGCGATACGAGGTGTCAGTAGTCACTCGAGATGAAGTGGGCGCGTACAAGCCTTACTTGTGGGAGCAGAGCGTCTTTGACAAGGGTCCTATGTTCAGGTAAGACTGGAAATCAATTGGGACAAGAATATAACTCTTAGAAACTATTAAGTAAAAGGAAAACACAGTACACAGCTCACTAAAGCCGGTGTTTAATCTAGTACAACATCAGATCAAATACTTGAGGAGCTCGTGGCTAGATAATAACAACCGCACGGGTCGATCTTCAAGGTTAAGCAACGCTTGCCACGGTTGGTCTGTGGATGGGTGACCATCTTAACATACCGCGTTTCCTCCGTGCCTCGGAAAGCACGTTAAGCCGTTGGTCCTGGCTGTCATTTGTAGATCTTTGGCAGTCGTTACGGATAGTCAGAAGCCAGTTAATCTGACTCCAGTCTTGAAGTACATGAAGTACCGTGTTACCCAGTTACTGGGTTGTGGAGATCTGGTAGGCAGCCGCTCCGCGTAAAATACTGGTGTTCAGCTAAATCCGGTTTGACTGGCAGCCGACCCCAATATAGTTGGGAAAAGACTAGGCAGATGATGAACATCAGATCAAATACTTATCAGGAGGTGAGTTAATCGGAATGAACCAAGCAAATTCAACTCGCGATCCAAACATCCTTACACGCAATAGTTAAACCAATGAGTCGGTTAAGTTTAATCCCAAACCAAATCTACCTTGCAAACATTAAGTTTGTTCCGATATTAGAACTCAAATCTAAAGCCTTATGTTAGAACTCGATCAAAACTATTGCAATTAGTTATACTGAGAACTTGCTTTGGTTAAATAAAGTTATAATTGACCGCAGTGAACAGATATGCGAGATGTAGACGAAAGTTTTTGATGAGAAGATTTGAGGATTGGGTATGACTGCTGTTTGTGTTGTAAAGTCCACATTGCCAAAGGTGAAACTAGTAGATTCAGGCTCTCTCTTTCGGGTTTGACTTAAGTACTGTCTGATTCATCCCACTTCTCTCCAACCGCAGTGGTCGTTTCGGGGAAAATGGAAGGAATTAGGTGCAATTTAAGTCGCTGCTGCAATTTTAAGAGCGTTTACGCCATACGGCATTTCATACAAATTTTACAAGTCCTTATTTTTCAAAATGAATGAACCGATTTTAATTAATCTTCCTACGATAAGCCTGATACATAGGTCTAACTACTTAGTAGACAATGTTCACGAAATGTTTTATTAAAAATAAAAGAAATTGGAAATATCTGTTTTTAAGAAAAAAATAAAATCAGTTGAATTAATCTTTAATACTATTTTTCGAAAAAGAAATCTGTACTAACTTTTTAGAGCTATGTATCATGATCATGCGTAGCAAGTTTAATTAAAATCAGTTCATTCATTTCGAAATACAGGAACAAAATAGTTTGAATAAAATACCGCGTAAACGCTCTTATGGACTTGTTCTTTTTCGTTTAAAAATCTTTTGGCATTTCTCAGGTCGCATGCACCATTGTTTTTCAGGGAATGGTTGCTGACTAAGATAGTGAACGGAGAAAGAGCTTCGTACTCCGCTCCCAAATTCGCAAGAATGCAAGAAAGAACTCGCAGTCAAATGCTAGAAGACATCGTGGCTAATCTGCAGAACCATGCTGAAACTGGACAAATACCGAAACCTTACCGAAGAGGTAAAGAAAATCCCATTAAAAACATGAAAGTGAAAATGGGAACCAAGTTCAATATTGATAATATCCGTGATTGTCGACTTCATCGAAAAAAGAACTGAGATCTAAACGGGAGCCAAGTTCTGTAGATAATCCTGAAATATGATACAGGCTCAAAATTCTACTTGCCTAGTTTTTACATACATGTTATCTATACTAATATATAAAGCTGAAGAGTTTGTTTTTTTGTTTGTTTGCTTGAACGCGCTAATCTCAGGAACTACTGGTCCGATTTGAAAAATTCTTTCAGTGTTAGATAGCCCATTTGTCGAGGAACGAAGACTTATAGGCTATATATCATCATGCTAAGACCAACAGAAGCGGAGCAGTAATTGAGACGCAGACGAAGTTGCGTGAGTCAACTAGTCTTATACATATTTGGCTTGACTTTTCATCTTTATGTTATACTTACGCAAGTTACAATTTTTATATTGAAAGGTAGAAGAGAAAGATATTACTCTTCAAAAAAACCGGCCAAGTGCGAGTCGAGCTCGCACACGAAGTGTTCCTTACTATAAACATTTTTATTATTTGTTGTAGCTGCAATAGAAATACACAATCTGTGAAAATTTCATCTATTACGATTCTTGAGATACAGCCCGCTGACAGACAGTAGGGTGGACAACGGAGGCTTAGTAATAGGGTTCCGTTGGTTACTCTTCGAGTACGGAACGCTAAAAATGGATTTGCTTGTAAAAACAGTAATCAATATGAATATATTTTTTCTCTCGTCAGGTTCGTGGCGCCCCATCGGTCACATGCGACCGTCGTCCCCTCTGCTGGACTCCGTGCGCGACCAGTTCGAGGATTACGATCAGCTCGCCAAGGACTTCACGAGAGTCTTCCTCAATAGCGAACTGAATATGGCGCAGAACGCGCAGCTGTTTGATGTCGTGTTTCTAGTGGGACAGTCCAAGCAGAAGACCAAGTTTATTGGCGTTAGAGCTATTCTTGGAGTTCGGAGCAGGTTATTATTTATTTATTAAGAAATTATGTCTGTATTGTTCTTTTAATGAAACTATCTACTGTTTCAAGTTTTCTTTCTTCGATCAATATAATTAGTTCCTCGCTATGAATACGTTTTTCTGTGGCCTACATTTTCTCACGTTCGTTTTTCGACAGATATTTCATGTCTTGGGCGGGAATTCTCGACATACTTACCAATCGCCTAGCAACCGAATTCGTTAAAGTCACCCGTACACATTCAATTTCGAACGCAATCCACGGTCAAAATTAATGATTTCATCCGTGAATCGCGTTCAAAATTGACTGTGTACGAGCCTTAGGACTTAATGACCAGATTCGTTCGCTACGCGATCGTTATCTATTTGGAGACTGCAGGCCCTGTCCATTCTTGTCACGTTCCAAAAATAATTTGAGAAATGATCATCCAGAATGATAGTTAACTTTTCCGGGAACTGCACAAGTCCCTTTTTTTTTAAAGAAATCTTATATTTTTGTGTATTAATGGTTCCAGGGTGTTCCAAGAAATGCTCTACGGCATACAAACGGGCTTCGGGTCGCCACAAGTCCCGGTGGCTGAACTGTTGGCTCGTCCGGCGCCCACACTATTGTCTCCAACTCCTGCCAGGCAAAAGAGCAGCAACTTCTTGCAAGTGCCTGACATTGAGTCACCTAGGTAGGCTGAATTTTCTCTTTGAACTTTATAATGAAATCATTGAAACTATCTAGGATCAAACTTTATAATAACAAATCGCACTTTAGCCGAAATACTACTTCTACTACTACTATTTTAAAGGAGTGTTCGTATTCAAAAATACCTTCATTCCTTCCATTTTGACAAATTGTTAACATTTATCCTTGCTAAGACTTTGATTTTTTTTTAAATAGTCTTAAAATGTTTTCAAGTACGAGAATTTGCCTTCTGGAAAGCTTAGGGACTAAAATTTTTGTCTTTATAATTTCAGGCCAAAAAGCGTTCCCAGTTCACCGATGGTGAAGCGCGCCTTCTCTCGACTGGGCACGATAACAGCAGGATGGGGGCGGTCCATTCGCAAGCAGCATTCGCAACTCAATGCAGAAGACAAAAAGAAGTGGGCCAGTTCGCAGGACTGTTCCAGTAAGTGTTGAATTCTCTCTCTCTCTCTCTCTCTTTGTCTCTCTCTTCATTCATCCTTGCCTTCCAGCAATCACTCTGTCTTCATTCATAGACATTCTTACCATCGGTCCATTATCTCAACAATTCAAAAAAGTAATTCGCAATTTATTCCCTAAAACTTTAAATAGTTAAGTTATATGTAGCCATGTTCTGTATTCGTTCTAAATGCGTCCGCATGGACTCATTCATTAAAACACAATGTTCACATGTTTATACTGTGTTTTATCGAAGCCGATTGTAGCTTTGTTGTAATTTAATTTATGAAAATACAATGTGTTTGCATTCCTGAACCTAACAATATTGTCAAAGTGCCTTAAATAAATGTTTGAGCAACATTAAGTGCCACTGGTGAAATATTTCATGTGGTATGGTTTTGTAACGTTTTCTATATTTAGTGTAACACAAAGTTATTTATATTTTATAGATAAAGAAGGAAAAGATAAAGAAAAAGACAAAAATGCAGCACTTGCGGTACCCCGGCTCTCTGTGTGCGCCGACGCACAGAAAGTTGATCGCGCCAAACTGGCACAAACTGAGGTAAATAAATATCCAGAAAGAAAAGTTGGATTCTATTTTTGAATATCCTCGTTTAAAAATAGAATCACAAAGCTATTGTTTGCTTTAAATGATAGTAACGGTTTTGTTTTTATTTCAGTTTTCAATAATCGAGTTCGATCCCGAAACGTTCCGCATTCTGCTGGACTACCTGCACACCGGCAGCTGCCCGCTGACCTGCGCCTCCATACCCGGCCTCATCTGCGCCGCAGAGCATTACGACCTGCCTGAACTACTGCAAGCGTGCTTCCACCACGCTAAGCAGTTCCTTAGAATAGAAGTGGTATGCACGATGCTCATATCATTAGAGAATTACTACTGGCGATATACGTCAGCCTCGGAACTGGTAAACATGATCCTGGCCTTCATCGAGCAGCGAGCCTACGCCCTGTTCCAGACTCCGGAGTTCCTGAACCTGTCGGAGTCGATGGTGCAGATGATCATGTGCCGCAACCTCGAGGTGCCCGAAGTGAGGAAGTTCGAGGCGATGCTCAGCTGGGCCCGGAACAAAATCAAAGCCAAGTCCGCCAATAAGACTGATGCCAAAAATGAATTTAAATGCACTATGGAACGATTAGCTAGAGACCTGAAGCTGTATAGGATCTCACCGCAGGAGTTGATCAAGGTGGTGCTGCCGTCGAAGGCCATCAAGAACGAGCGCATCCTGGAGACGCTGATGTACCAGGCCAACTCGGGCATGTACCGCATCCAAGACAGCTACATCGAGGCCTGCCAGCAGCGCCTGCAGAAGCAGGACTCCAGGTTCTCGGAATTTGAAAGTTTCGACTATGGTATATAAAACATGGAGCTGTGAGAAATATCAGTGTATTAGATAGATTATGAAGAGTGACTGGGCTGGGTCCTTCTTATAATGTGGTATGTTGACGCCTTCTAAAGTATTATTGTTATAGATGTACTCGAGTACTGTAGAGGTACGAGAAATATTTGTACACTTCTCGGATACCTACTCCTTGTTGTTGTTCATTGATACCTATATTTTTTACATCTGTGTGTGTTCAACATAATCATCTCTATTTTTGGTACCAAAAATTGTGGATAAAAACGTTCATCGTCTGGCAAAGAAAATTATACATCATAATATTATTTATATCCATGTTATATAGCACGTATTAATGTTTCCCTTCTGTGATCTATCATGAGAGTATGTCAATATGACCCAAATATACCATGTGCAGTAAAAGAAACATATTATACGTGATCAGAGATTTAAAATATATAGTGATGAGTATCACTTGTTATAACCGACATAATCAAATAATATGAGATTTTAGTAAATGACTGAAACCTGAACATGTTATTCAAAGTTGTACAGTATATAAAACTTGATAAAAAATATATGAATGTTCACCCTGTAATTTATTTAAAAAAGTTATCCGTAGAATAAAATTCAGTATATAACCCACTGTGTACTTAAGTCTCGTTCTTGAGATGTTTCAAAATATTATCATAGATAATGCTATTTATTGCCTTCTGAATTGTATATAATGTTATACCTACCTGTATGTATACTGTTGTTGTATTAACGATAGAGCAAATAATTCATGAAAAGTTGTCACCAATTTTTTGTATGATTATCATAAATTAAGCATATACTCGTATGTTATGGAATATAGTGATTTTCTAATAGAGGCATAATAGTGTGAATCTATCAAGAATTTGAAACGGGTACATACATATATATATATATATATGAAAGTAATAACTATATATAATATATCTTTAAATTCCTCGAAGTCTTTTTAACAAAATTGGTGACAAATATTCTTCGCACAATTTTAATCCACAAACAAAGCTTTAATTTTATCACTAACTTAAGTTGAGTTCTAAATGTATATCGTCGTGAAACTACACCCTTATTGTTCGTATAATAGAATACCGTTGATCAAATATAGTAGAAAAATTATTTATCAGAGTGTATGTTTAATATAATAAATAAAAAATATATCTCATGTCTCCATTACATTTGGTCGTTTCGTTCGTAATTCGCCCCTATCTGTGTTCGATGGAATAAAGTAAGTATAGAATGTATATGTTACCGAAGTGGTCTAAAGTATTCGATGTACTAGGTGTAACGGTCACGACGTGTATCGGTTACGTAACGCCTTGTATTCGGTAAATGTATGTAGTAGATAATATAGCAGGGTGTATATCCTAGGTTTAGCTTGCATTTGATAGCCGAATTTGGCCAACGACCAAGTGTAAATGACGCATCACATAACTATTGTGTTTGTCTTGAAATGTACTTCTATGTGAACGATGTCTGTTCGTGTAATAATCGTGATGCTCTGTGAAACTGAATTGTGCAGTCTGTGCTTAGGATAAGTGTAACTTATGATAACACATACAGACTGCATAGATATAGTTGTAACTAGACATACCTATCTTCTACTCAATCTCACCTAGGTAAGTGTATCTACTTTGTGTTAATAATTGTTAAAGTGAAGACTTCCTGAACCAAATGTTTTATTATTTTTTATCCTTCTATACTGTACGGAATCTTTGAGACCCATTTCGCTTATTGTCTATCGAGATATTTTGTTCAGCTATTCTATCTCAGGAACACATTCCTGAAGCATTTATTTATGCTACTGAGTCGGAACGAATCACTTTTATATAAATGTATGTAGTTCTTTTTAAAATCCAATGGTGTTATGCATTTATATCATTTGCTCTTTTTTTACGTTTCATTTACATTTTTCTATACATCTCTACTGTCTTGTTCTATTTCCGTGTGGTCGTATAGGCGCGCTGTTAGAATGATAATCTCGTTTCTGATATTTCTGTTGGGACGTCTTTACATGTTTACAAATGTTAGAATAATCCCAGCCTTAGTGCCAAGTTCCATTCATGAGCGCACTCGTCGTCTATATTCTAAATAATAATATATGAATATATATGAAATGGGTCTTCTGAATCTTAATGAATTGTCTAATAAAATAGGTGTTAATATATAAATAAATATTTAGCCTAAATTCAAACGTTTCTAACGTTCTGGCGGGGAATAACGTTGAATTGTCGGTAAAATTTTTATACTTATGAAAATTATACATGATGGTAAAGTCTTCTATAGTCAATAATTTTATAATGTTTAGTTGTAACTTTGCTCAAAGCTTCTATGAATGGTTCGCCGATATATAATATTCAGTGGATGTCATATAAATATGTAATGCATGTTCACCCATTTTCTTGTGAGTTTTACTTTTGAAACCTAATACTCATGTACGTATCTATAGGTTTAATTTGTAGAAACACCAAATATTGACACGTCAAGTTCTTCGATGGTTAAATAAGTTTTCTATTCCAAAATTTTAACCTTCCTGTGATCGTGAGTGTCGCTATAAGTATGTTAAGATGTGGGATCTTCAAAGAATATAAAATTATAATTATTACTGTTATTTTGCAAGAGCAAAGCAAGATTATTATCCAATGAAATTTTATGTGGTGAATAAATTTTTTTGTGTATTTTATTATTGGTTTTATTACTTGCGTTATCCCTTTACCCCTTTTCTACTTCCTTAAGGGGGTGGGGGGAGAGCTGCAACCCAACCAAAACAACTTAGAACAACCATCACAATATTTTATCTCTATCTTCTTGAAGCAGTACTGCTATAAAAATATGTTAACACTAGTTGACCCGCGCAACTTCGTCTGCTCCTGCTCCGCTCCTTTTGGTCTTAGCGTGATGATATATAGCCTATAGCCTTCCTCGATAAATGGGCTGTATAACACTGAAATAATTTTTCAAATCGGACCAGTAGTTCCTGAGATTAGCGCGTTCAAGTAAACAAACAAACTCTTGAGCTATATATTAGTATAGATGTAGCTTAAATTTTCATCTTTGAGCCTTGTTGTCTAACGTTTTTAGAGCTTTTCTGCATCAGTCGACGAAGTTTCCTCTATTTAAGTATGAAACATAAAACAATCAAAAGCATCCGTGGTAACCAAACATTTTCGAAGCTGACTACTCTTGGCACTCTAGATCTACAATATACTCTTATCAACCAGTATAAACAAGAATGATGGACAAGGACATTCCTAATATAAATCTGCAGCACTTACGGTGACCCTCTCGCCCCAAAGTCGCGAGAGTACACAATAACTTCTCCTTCGCCGATAGTTAGTCTCCGCTGAGATTGGATTCCATTGCCGAAATTTGGTCAAGATACTTTTACTACAGAATAGGATACTCTTTATTTTGTACACCATATAAGTTACAGAAAAAGTAGGAGCTCGTGGCTAGATTATAACAGCCGCACGGGTCGATCTTCAAGATTAAGCAACGCTTGCCAAGGTTGATCTGTGGATGGGTGACCTTCTTAACACACCGAGTTTCCTCCGGGCCTCGGCAAACACGTTAAGCCGTTGGTCCCGGCTGTCATTTGTAGATCTTTGGCAGTCGTTACGGATTGTCAGAAGCCAGTAAATCTGACTCCAGTCTGTCTTGCCATGAAGTAACGTGTTACCCAGTTAATTGTTTGTGGAGGTCTGGTAGGCAGCCGCTCCTCGTATAATACTGCACTGGTAGATGTCGCTGCGCCCCCGCGAGGGGGCGCGTATAATACTGGTATTCAGCTAAATCCGGCTTGACCGGAAGCCGACCCCAATATAGTTGGGAAAAGGCTAGGCAGATGATAAGTTACAGAAAAAAAAATTAAGAAGAAAACATTACATAGACACAAGGGGCTGCGGGTCTAAAAGGCCACTTTAGCAGAAACAGAAAGCAAATCACGCACCCGTCATTGTCAAATTTTCCCAATCAACCTTGAACCTAATGCGTTAATAATAAAGATGAAAATTAAATTTCACAGATTGTGATGTGCGATTGATATTATGATTCTAATATGATTCTCCTAAAGTGGACTTTTTAGCCCCTCTTATCGCTAAAAGCTATCTTACACCAAAGTCAAATCATTTTGCCTTGCTCGTACGTGCTTCGGTTGTTAGCCCACCTTCCGTTGAAACCAGAATCCGTTTGCCAGAAAGCGATAATGCTATGCGTCTTGTATAAGTCCGTCTCGCTCTCATAACGAAATTATGGCTATGGATGGCAATATCATGTCATCTAGGTATTAAGAATACTCTATACTCGATACTCAATTTCTTTATTGCATCATCTGCCTAGCCTTTTCCCAACTATATTGGGGTCGGCTTCCAGTCAAACCAGTTTTTTTTTTTTTTTAACTATTTATAGGCACGCGCTTGACCACCATCTTACCTGATGGAGGTAAGATGGTGGTCATGCGATGATGTGGTCGAAGATGGAGCACGCTTGCCTAGAAGTAACCTATTCACTCTTGACTTAAAGACTCCCAGGTTGTAGCTATCGGGAAACACAGACTCCGGCAGGGAATTCCACTCCTTAGCTGTACGCATTATGAATGTGTTCCCAAAACGTTTTGTGCGTGTGGGTGGGATGTCCACCATGTACCGGTGGCGCGTCGCCGTTCGTCTTGTGGTCCGATGATGGAACGGGCTTGGCGGAATTAAATTATGCAATTCCGTCGCACATTCCCCAAAATGCAACCGGTAGAAAACCGACAAGCTAGCAACTCGTCGTCGATGCTCAAGACTTTGGAGCTTCGTCGCGACGAGCCTCTCATTATAATAATTAATAATAATAATAATAATTTTTATTTAACCAAGAGGTACACAATTACAGGTGTCACTTGTTAAACAGAATGATGAGATTCAAAACATGATCAATGACCCCCATGCTAGGAAGACCTGTGTTATGGGAGTCATCCATCCGTCCATTACAATAAGGTTGAATATAAGTAACATGCACTTTATAAATTAAAAATAAACTAGGTTAGTACGGTTTGGATATTGGGGGGGAATAGTTAAATAATAAAGAAAAAAGAGAAAAAAAAGAAGAAGTACTTAAACTTCTTTGAACTTAACGGAAGAGTTTTCTTTTGTGTGTCGGGTGTTGTGTGTAAGGGTATGTGAGTGTAAGTGTGTGAGTGGATGTGTGTGGGTGTGCCTGGTTTCCTATGGTTTGAGTAGTTCCTCTGTTTCGTCATAACTTAGGGTGAGCAGATATTCTTTAACTTTGGATTTGCATTGGAACGAATTTAAGTGTTGTATGTCTAGTTTGTTGTGGAGTTTATTGTACATTAATGCACTTTAGTAGCGGTTATGTCGACGTGCAAAGGTAGTGTTAGTACGAATTCTGGAACAGGCTGGTTTAGGTCTTCTTCTGGTCGTGGGGCTTTTATTACTAATCGGCGGAGTTGTTTTGTGAATTCTTAAAATAGATCGCTGCGTATACATTTGTCTGACCGTTAGGACCTTAAAATCGGAGTATAGCAGCTTAGTGGGATACCTAAATGGTTTACTGAGGAGGACTTTTATTACCGCTCATTGGGCTCTTTCAGCTTGTATGAGAATGGTTTTGGCTGCACCGCCCCATACGACGATACAGTAGCTCAGAATTGATTCACGTAGCGCGGAGTAAACCATTTTCAAGATGTCCTTGTGTGCAGAAGTCCTTAGCTTTTTGAAGATATAAATCAGTTTCCTAGTACGTGCAGACAGGGATTCGATATGGGCCTTCCAGCTGAGATTAGAGTCCAAGTAAAGACCGAGATACTTGACAGACGAGACCCTCGTCACTGTCCGACATGAGCAGGGGTTGTTATGAACGCTATCATCGCCATCACAAACATGTGCTTTGATTTGTAGTGACAAATATGATGGAAAAGTAGAAGGTTTGGAGCAAAAGGTGATGAAATTGGTTTTGGCGACATTCAGGGTTAGACTATTTGCCGCCAGCCAGACCATAACTTGACTCAGGGAACTTTCGGCGGCCTCCTTTGTCGTTGCCCAATCGTATCCACTTGACAGTAAAACAGTATCATCTGCGTATGCTATGATTTGAGTAGAGGGAAGTGTGAGTAGACAGAAGTCATTAACATAGATTTGGAAGAGGAGGGGGCTGAGCAAACTCCCTTGGGGCACTCCGAAGTCCAGAAGTTGTTCACCACTGATGTATTCGCCTATTTTAACACACTGAGTTCGGTCTGAAAGAAAGCTCTGCAGCAATTTGAAAGCTGTGCCACGTATTCCAATCCTCTCAAGTTTTTCGAGTAAAATGGGGACAGAGACAGTGTCGAACGCCTTAGAAAGATCCAAAAATATACCGATACATTTATGTTTGTTGTTGATTTTATTAACAACTGAGTCTAATAGAGCTGATACGGCGTCTTCCGTCGATAAGCCTTTTCTGAATCCGTACTGGTTTTCTGCAATTATTTTATATTTGTCCAGAAATTTAAGAGAAAAGAAATTTAATTTTTATTGCCAATGATCCTGTGGGCTCGTTTCTCAATTGACTCAAGGGCATCAAGCTGGTATCTGGCAGATCCGTCCCAAAGATGAGAGCAGTATTCCATACACGATCGAACTTGCGCTTGATAGAGTTTGAGCAGCTGTTCCGGCTTGAAGTACCGTCTCACCTTTGCTATGATCCCCAACTTCCTTGCAGCCACTTGAGCTCTTGCTTCTATGAAAGGGCCAAAATTGAGAGTAGATGTTAATGTAATCCCAACAAGTTCAAGTTGGTCGGTTATCGGCACTGTTGCACCTCGGAAAGATGGAGCTGGGTGGAATTGGCTCCTTTTGGCGGAAAATAGACCTCTTGGCAGCATTGAACTTGACCAGATTGGCATCATCCCATTCACGCGCTCAACCATAGCCTCCCGGAGAGACCGGATCTGCGACCCACCAGCTCGTGCGTCGGACACGTATCTCTCAGCAACAGTGCTGTCGTCTGCATACCCAAAGGTACCGGGTTTAAGCAGATCATTAATATGCAGCAAGAAGAGTGTTGCCGAAAGCACCGACCCCTGAGGAACCCCGGCATTAATATCCAGCATTCCAGACGAGCAGCCATCTATGACCACTCGGACAGACCGATCCCTCAGGAAATCTGCGATCCAATCACACAAACCGGCGGGGAGACTGAAGGAAGGAAGCTTACTAATAAGGCTATCGTGCCAGACCCTGTCGAAGGCCTTCGAGATGTCAAGGGAGACCGCTAGTGTCTCCCCGTGCTTTTCTATGGCTTCACTCCAGATGTGAATGGCATACGCTAGAAGATCCCCAGTTGACCGATTTCGGCGGAACCCGTATTGTCGGTCACTAAGGATATCATTCGCTTCTAGGTACGCCAGGAGCTTATGATTCAGCACGCGTTCCATAGTCTTACAGAGTATGGACGTTACCGAGATGGGTCTATAATTCGACGGGTCAGCACGACTACCCTTCTTGGGCACGGGTTGCACGTTAGCTTGCTTCCAAGCCTTCGGCACTTTTCCAGTCTCAAACGAAAGGCGAAATAGGCGTGTCAAGATCGGAGACAACTCAGCTGCTTACCAGTATTTTAGCTGAATACCAGTATTTTACGCGGAGCGGCTGCCTACCAGACCTCCACAACCCAGTAACATAGTAAAGGTGCTTCATGGCAAGACTAGAGTCAGATTAACTGGCTTCTGACTATCCGTAACGACTGCCAAAGATCTACAAATGACAGCCGGGACCAACGGCTTAACGTGGTTTCCGAGGCACGGAGGAAACTCGGTATGTTAAGATGGTCACCTATCCACAGACCAACCTTGGTAAGCGTTGCTTAACCTTGAAGATCGACCCGTGCGGCTGTTATTGTCTACCATTCAATTTTTTTATTGCATTCCACATGTATTCTAGGTGATAAAAAATCATACCCTTCCTTTTGGCTTTGCCGTAGTCGGGTAAAAAAAACAAAATTAGTTCATGTGGGTCGGGCCCATGTAAATTACTTAGCAAACTTAATTATTGTTATCTATTGAGAGATGTAATAAGAAAGAACAAATCCTATGAAATTTAAAGATTTGGGTAGGTATGTACATAAGTTATGATTTTATAAGTCTATCACTTAGATACTTATTCGTTTACCGATATTTATGTATTGATCCATATCCTTGTTCCTTCCGTCCGTCTGTCTGTCAGCGGACTATATTTAATACTTAGGTACACAAAATTGAGTAGGTATAGTTAAAATTTTCAGAGTGAGTATTTTCGTTGCCGCTGTAACAAAAAAGAATAAAAAAAAAAACAATATTAAGGATTTAAATTAACTTTTTTTTCGGTTTGTGATACTGAACCCTTCGTGTGAGTTCGGCTCGCACTTGTTATATTTACATAGTCTGTGGTATCAGACGACAGGGATTGGAATTTAATATGTAAGTATCTAAAATAAATAACGATATCTGAACTGGTAGATATTGCTTTTATAAAAAAAAAATATCAAAATAAGTACATCACAGTAGCGAGATAGACCTAGTATTTATACATGGAGGCCATTTGCTCTATTTAAAGTTAATTTGATCATAACAGACCCTGGCTACAGACACAATGTTGGACATTAGGTACCCAGTCTTGGAAGTGCTGTCGAGATGTGTCAATGGATTTTAAATAACCGCGCCAAAAAATGTCAGTAGACGAAGCAAATTAGCACTAAATAATAACAAGCTAGCCCACGCATTATAACGCCTAAACACTATTTACAGAATCGCTAAATACGTAACCCTCCGATCCAAATGAGAAGTCGGGTAAAAATAAAGAAGGTTATGCAAAGTTTATTCCACTACGCGCCGCGTATTATATTTGCGTTATAATATTCCAGGTCGTTCCGTTTCTCTCTGCGGATAAGTTTGACAGTTGCGTACGTGTAACGAAACGTAATTGGAAAGTTCTTCACGCCGCCGCTGGGAGCGCTCGTGCGCCAGTCTTCTTGCAGCGGGCGCGCGGCCGGCTGCTTGTTGCAGTGCGCGGTACGAACCAACACACGCGAGTTCGCGGTCATAGGCTCGAACGAACATCGAAATCGACGGTCAGTGCGGTGACCATGATGATGGACAACGGAGTGATGGGAAATCACTATGACGGGCAGTACGCGGCGGATGGGTATATGGAACAGGAGGAGGAGTGGGAGCGCGAGGGTCTGCTAGACCCGGCTTGGGAGAAACAACAGAAAAAGGTCAGTTTTACACACCTCAACAATGTTGACACACGTAACGTGAGGTAGGTAAACGTAAACTAAACTCTGTGCTGAATACCCAGTTTGCAATAAAAATAACACCGTAAGGAAAACCTTATCTCATTCGAGCGTGACTCATGTTTGTGTATTTACAAAAAATACTTATTTTATCTGTAAATCGATAAAACAGAAGTTCCTACTGTTAGACCAGCTCAATACTACACTACTACATCTGATTGTACCTGGTCTATAAATTACCAGCGCTGATATAATTTATCAGATTATGAATCTATTTTTAGAGATCAAAATAATTTGGCATTAGGCTAAAAAAATATTGTTTACACTTTTAATAAACTAAAAAAAAATAGCAAAATATTAAATAAAGTGAAATGTGGAAATATTCAAAATCCCCGCGCATTTTCAAAAATGTTAACCGAGTCTTGCACATTTCCCGCCGCTAGTTGAAAGTAGATCGCGGCCGTGGACACTATTAAAAGATTTCTTGAAGCTTTTCGCGCGAGCGAGACGAACGCACGCCGCTTCCCACGGGAGGGAGCGGGTCAGAGAGAGAGGAGTCGAATTTCCGTTAGTCATGTCCTAAAATGGGTCCAGCGCAGGCGCCGCTGAAAGCGCGGGCGTCCGACTTTACGTCACCATGAAACCCATATTTCAGGAAATTGGTGAGGTGCTGTGTCTGCGTTAACTGCATTTTGAACGTTCGCTATTTACGCGGTGAGCTGGTGGTCCGTGACGAATGCTCTGACGCACCCCGGCAGCGCAACCTGTGGAATGTCATTAACGACTTACGACACCACACTCCACACACGTCTGATTGAATTCAATTTTATTTGGTATTTCCATTCAACTGTCATGTCCCTAAATAAACTGCATTAGCAGTGCAATTTATAATTCAAACACGATTTTTCGTTTTTTTTTTTTCTGGATGTGTTTTCTGCTAAGCATGGTTTTCTTATTTCGTAGTAGAAAAGAAAAAAACAAATATTAAAATACAAATAGCAAAGAAGATTTGACTAAACAAAAATATGTCGCTTATGAAAACAATATCTGCAGCTGGCGAAACTTCAAGGCTCTTGGTGAAGTAACCTTAAATACTAATCATTCGCACCTCTGATCGTTTTCCGCAACACAATGTCATTAGCCAACCCACGCAGGAATGTACGAAGTTAGCTGTAATGCTAGCTAGATGACTTACTCAGGGATGAGGACAATGAACGACCGAGGCTCGAGGCCTTACAGGATATAAACAAAGAGCCTGCGACACTCGGTGCATTGGCCGATCATGTATGGCGGGTCAATGTCGCGGCGACCAACTTGAGATGCGTCTGCGCGGAAAAGTCGCCCGACGAGTCGCACTCGCGTCCCAACGACTGGAATCAGTCTTCCGCAAGGAGGTCAGTAGCGCACTCATGCCAAACATGCTTTCCTCGTCAAATGAACAAGGAAACGCGATGCAGCGGCCTGGAACGTGTACGCAAAACTGATAAATCACTTTCTATTCTAAATATTAAATTAGTAGTCATCGACACAAACATGTGTTACATCATATTCATAACTATAAATCAACAATTTTGGGAAAAGCTGTAAGCATCGAAGATGTTTTTCAAAGTAAATAATATCAAAAGTAACATCGACAAGCATCTGGTTGCGCTAGAAATCGGGCGTGAAAGTGGTAAGGACGAGCTCGAAACTGGTTCTAAATCTGAGATTTACATAAAACTACTCATTTATTCTATGTTCATATTGTCAGAGTTCATAGATGGATTAAATAATTCACAATTTGCCCATGTTCGGTATTTTATAACAACCTATTAATTAAGAATAATAATGCCAAACTGAGCATAAGCCAGGCTTATTAAATCTATCTGAGGGTATGTTTTATTCAACGATCGGCATAATTTCAGCAAATGGCGTTATCTCTTTAGAATATTTGATTTTAAATTTGCCAAACACTTTTCACTGGATCATAAAAAGTCAGTGAATCAGAAACATTCACCTTGTCATTAGCCGTATTGCTATCACCTTGGCATACCTTTTGCTCGCGGGGTCATTGACACCTGATAAACTCAAAACACTGCCCTAGATTTATGAGGGCTTGATGTTTTTCCTGTTGCACCTTTTAGTATTTGGGTACCTTTACTACATTAACACTATACAAATATTTTACGAGTCTCATTGACTGACAAGCACGTATTTCAAACATACAGTAACACTTTCTATTGCACTATTTGCTTCCAAACTCAACTGAAATTGAAATTGACAAGTTGCAGTTATTTTTGGTAGAAAACTAGTCTTAGAAGAGAACAGTTTTTGTAGTTGATCACAAATATGTTGACGTAGACGTATAATATCAGTTACATAACATTTGACATGGCTATTTTTTCCTTGTCGTTGTTAGCTCGTTTTTGGCACGAGATCAAAAATCGAGGTACAGAAGTGTCGGCTTGCAACTCTCCACACCGTTGGATAAATCATAAAAAATCTTCAATATTAATTGTTCGTTATAGTACAGGACGTTTACATCGATGTTGGCTCTTGGGTTGGCATCGTATCATGTTCGACGACCACATCCGTGGTGTCAAATGTTTACTAAGGTGTCTACGTCCGCCTACACACCAATAGTTGAGAATTCAACTTCCTTTGGACAAGGTGCGCCGTCTGTTCGTATTTCTCGGTACACAGTCATTCATAATTCTAGGAGGCAATTAAAATTCAACGTCGAATAAGGACGAGGTGAAGAATTATCAACAGCATAAAAAGCGACAAATTGACTCGGTAACGTCGTTTTAATGTCCTCGAAGAATGCTGACTACCTTCGGCAGTTTCCTGCCCCAGAAACCAGTCATGTGCTTGATAAACGTCAACTAATTACAGTTAAATAAGAAGTAAAAAACAAATATCAACCTTAATAAAGTAAAACCATTTTTTTAAGAAGACGCTCATTCAGCTTTAACTTCTTGAAACAAACTGGAAACGTTTTCTAAAATACACGTTCTTCATAATTAATTAGATTGAGAGATTGGCTATGCAATTAATAAGCCACGTCTAATATCATTCGTATCAATTCGTATGTAAATAACAACGAATCAAAATACGGACGACCTTGAATATTGAACTACGACACGATAAGTTGGCTACAAATTAACATAAACTTAACGGTGAAACGAAACTTTCTAAGCGTTATCACAATGTGCCTGCATCGACCGAGCCTTTCCCAAACAGCTTTCCACCTGATACGATACAACTCCATACAGTCTGCACAAAAACAATAAACTGTCTCTAGGAAAGAGAACAAATCAATAATGAAGCTATATCACAGGTCGATAAGTAAATAATAAAACGCATCCGTGAAATTAAAGATAATGTTTAGCGTCAATCAAACTTATATCCAAGATCTCCAATTAAAATGTTAATAAGATTAAGATAAGAAGATTAAAATAATATTATTGATGGCTTTAGAAATTTTTGGAATCGGTTACTGGTTTCTGGCAAATACAACTTTAAAATAACAAGTTACCTTTAGAGGTGACGAATAATTAGTAACATTTAATTAAGTACTAGCTGCGACTAATTGACCATAACATGCAAGTAGTGTACTTGGAACTCAAACTAAGTGACCTATTTGAATTAATTTACTAGAACCTTTAGTGACTTGTTTATTTTGACGATTTATTTTCAGAATGCGTTGCAATAAGTTTGTAAATATTAATGGGAATATCCTCAAAAAACTTGAATCATTAAGTGAAAGTAAATCTACAGAGCAAAAGAACAGAATTACTCATTGGGTTTCTAGTAAAAACCGCATCGTTTACGAGACCTCGGGGCAAGAAGGAGCACGATGTTTGGTCTCTTGCCCACGTCAATAATATCATTTTAAGTGAACCGGTTCTCGCGCGGACAATCCCACTAAGCACGTAGACGTATTAAATTATAGACCCTACATATTACTTAATTGTACTGACAGTAATGAGAAGATTGTATTGGTATTTTAAACATGTATTATGTTTTTAAGTTATGTGTTTTCTTCCGCGTTATGCATTCATGATTTAAAGTTCTAGTGTCAGTCACTTCTTCAAAGCGTTACTGCTACAAATCTCTTTGTTAGTTAAAACATTCCTTTCGTTTTTTCTCTATGCTTGAAGTGCTTCTTTCGATCAACTTGCGCTTATGTTGCGCTATTGTAAACTGCTTTTTCACTTCTTGCACTTCTATGTTCCTTATTTTGACTTTGTTGCTACCACATCTGTTATTTTCAAGTTTCCTTGCGCTCAAGCTTTAAGACTGATTGTTGAGTATGTACTTCGTTAGCGTTTGAAATATGGCAGAGCATGCAATACCTAGGTACTTTGTTTATGTAAACAATGGATATACCAAAGGTGTCTGTCAAGCATCATCAACCAATATAGCCTAACTAACCAAAACACGATAAGGACAGTTAGCACCGTGCATCAAGTTAAGTCTTCGGATGGTACTCGTGGATGGCTGCATCTCGGTCGTGTCGGTTCGTTATCGAGTCGTGTCTCATTATTCCTCGGTGCCGTCGAGTGTTTCAAAACGCGGAGAGTAGATAAGTAGGCGTCGCAGTGTCCGCCCACTTACTGCACCCAGGTGCGTTCCGAACTGCGCCCGCGCAACCACTGTCAACCTTGTCTTATCGTTACACAATTGTGTTGTTGCATTCTACTACAATATTATGATCCCTAAACCTCATTTAATTCTACAAATTTATAGTTTTTATTTTTTTGTACTGGTCAAGATCCACTTCCAGAATGTCGTTATGTCTAAATACACTAGGTATGTAGAAGTGAAAGATTTGACTAGAAACATAAATAAACCCATCAGTCAAACTGTTGAGTTTTAGAAAAAATTGTTTTGTGTGTGACGCTGACACGCTCCGTTTTAAAAATCACGTTTGTTTTACATTTTCGCGAAAACAGACATTTTCATCGAGACTGACAGACAGGATCGTACGACTTCACGAACAGAGTGCAAACCAGCCGATGCCAACATCGTCTATTTTTGTCTTCGTCCAATCGCCCACGCGAAATGCTTACACTCACTTGTTACTATTATTATAATTAGAAAATCGTAGGTACTAAAATTATTTCCGACTCACGAAAGGCATTAGCTTCGGAAAATACATTAAATATTCGTATAGACACTGTTTTATGTGTGTCCATAAAACTATTTGCAAGGAGATTTATAAGTATCATACATGTTGGGTATCGGTTTTTCAAAAATGTTTACCGTTACCTAAACGTTTTGTTGCTTTAACAAATACGTCAGTCTATAGAAGACATACTAACAACATAAGATACTGTTCCCGTCTTTATCGCACGAACGTAACCACGTGTCGTTGTTCGAGTTATCTTCACCGATTATCTGTTTAGATAAATCCAGCAGTCGTCATAGCGAGTTAGCGAGGGGGACTGTGTCTTTTAGTTGTTATTCATTCGGACCCCTCTCATACACAATAGATCCGGGACCCACAGAGCCAAGCAAAAAACGCCTGAATGAACAGCTGGATGGAGAATCAATGCAACAGCTGTTCCGAAAATTTTGACGATCGATTGTTAATCTTCTCTGCTTTCAATCGCAGACATAACATTTAGTTCCGCAATACTCGTAATCAAGCGACATAATCAAGCGAAACACAAAATGACTAACAGAAAATGCGTTTGTATTGGGATTTCAAACGTTCGTCAGTGCTATCAATGTCGACGCATTCACGCGTCCAGTGTCAGATTCCAAACAGTGTTAATAAACAGATACCTATGCGTAGGACGTTTCCGCTACCACATCGCATCAACACGACTGTACGCCAAATATACACTGCACACATAGGTAGTCACAAATTACCTAAAAGCTGCGTCAGAAACGGAGATGTAATTAGTCATATTATTAATTATGGTGAGCGACGTAATATTTCCCGTAAATAATCCAACGACAAATCAAAGCACGTGACGGCAGATCAGATGTATTAAGCAAATCAAACAGTGGAGGAGCCAAGCATCCGATAATAACTAGAAGCCCTTATACGAGCGAACAAGTTTTCAAGCCCAACCAATTACTTGAACGTAATGAACCTAATTTTCAAATAGTTCCATGGTTACATAAGCAGTACCTAACACGGACGATCACGGTAGCTATAAAGACTCCGATTTCTGCTTCAGATTCCTACACACATGTAACGCAATCAGACTTTTTATAAACTTCATCAATCGCGCAAACTGTTCTGAGAAACATGCACGTCGTTCTAAAACAGGGCACTCTCAGATTTCCACACCAAAACTAGAACTAATAGATCAGTTCTTACACTCGACACATTGTGTTACTAATATGGTTCGTGTTGTTGCGAATTTGTTTTTATTAGTGCCACACGCTCCGCTCACAGGATGTCTGGATCACCAAGTCACAAATCCCTTCCTCTATAAAGTTATTCATTCGCTACCAATTGGTAATGATGCATTTTCTTTATTTAACCACGTTGATAGATTGAGTGCAGGCCGCGATAAGCTGTGATTATCTATCCCAGCCATATCTTTTATCAACAGATACCAACAATAACAATGGATTGCGTGGACATGTTAATATTTGCGATAAAATACAAATATTTTATTTTATTATCGTTTAATTCGTGCTTTATTATATATACCTAAACCTACGTTATTTAAAATAACGTAGATAGTAAGTGAATCTAGAAACTTAAAATAGCAGACTTGAACTTTTAACCACCACCTACGCTGCCACCCGGTATATTATCCACTTTTATATTTAAAGTAGATAATAACAGCCGCACGGGTCGATCTTCAAGGTTAAGCAACGCTTGCGAAGGTTGTTGTGTGAACATACCGAGTTTCCTCCGTGCCTCGAAAAGCACGTTAAGCCGATGGTCCCGGCTGTCATTTGTAGATCTTTGGCAGTCGTTACGGATTGTCAGAAGCCAGTAAATCTGACTCCAGTCTTGCCATGAAGGACCGTGTTACCCAGTTATTGGGTTGCGGAGGTCTGGTAGGCAGCCGCTCCTCGTAAAATACTGGTATTCAGCTAAATCCGGATTGACTGGAAGCCGACCCCAATATAGTTGGGAAAAGGCTGGCAGATGATGATATTTAATATGAAAAAGTGGGTCCTTTTGGATCCAGTGGATTCTTTCCGGTTAAAGTAAAGACACAAAAATGTGTTAATATTGTCATCTTATCACCTACGTATAGCGTGTGCTTGCTAATTCTTCATGTTATTTGAAATGTGATACTGTCACGCTATGAAGTTTGTGACCATTTTAGAGTTTTTCTTAAATATTGTTTATAATAATGAAATCCAAATGATTGATGTTACGAAACCAGTGATGCAAAAACAAAACAAAACTAGTAGTAATGACAATAGTCACACTCACAATGACAATGAAAACGTTAGGATAACAAGCCATCGTTAATTAGTTCACGATTGCAATCTTCAAACCAATTGTGTTTTTGCTGCAAAACATGAAATGTGCAAAGAACACGAATAACAAAAGGGAGGATTTTCTTTAATACAACAACTGTCTGTAACAAGTTTATAAAAAGCTTCATACATCTTCATACAATGACATAATCTGCACTTTGTTTACTTTGTGACAAGCCCGTGCATAACAATAGATCACTAATGAATGTAGTGGCTAGTGCCAAAAACTCCAATTTAGAACTGGTGGGTGGAGTCGTTTGGCTAATTTTATTCAATGAGGTCTCAGCAATTAACACCGAAAGGAATGAAAACAATGTCGAAGATAATACTTAAGGTGAGAAAGAACGAAAGGACGTCATGCTTATAAAATATAACAATTTTGGCAAACGCAACAAGATTACACAATTGTTTGCTTTCTTAAAAAAAAAATTAAAGGTGGAGTCGTCTAGGAGACGTCATTGACGTAACATTTTTTTACAATAAATTCAAACAAAGTTCATTCATAGAATGACTATCTTTCGCGCAACTGGTTTCAACCTGATTTTTCTTTCCTTTTCATTCTCTTCAGCCTGATTTTTCAATGTCAAGTTTTGTGAGATAGTAAACTGCATTCAAATAAGTTCTTATATTACAGTGTATGACGAAGCGTGCCAGCGTCACAGCACTCACAGTCCACCTCATTGTTGTCGCGGCGTGAATAGCTGACCACTCGCTTTTGTTTCGCTTGTTCAAAATAACACATTGTCTACAAAAGGCAGCGGAGACCCAACCCAACCAAATACAGACCGCTATTTTATATTGTACAGGTATAAAACATAAGCTTTATTAGTCACTATTAACTTTTGTTTATCAAAACTACACAAAGATCCAGAAGAAAATGTACATACCCCTGGGAAAATGTTCGGAGCTAGACAGCCGTTGCCTTAGAAACTCTCGGAACAAGATCGATATAGACAGACTGAGCTGCGGCCTGGCTCAGTAGCTATGACGACCGAATAAGTGAACGAACGCTGGAGAAAATGTAACAATAGACTTAAAACGAGCTCATTTAACGTAGCCCCAGGGTCGACGGCATCAAAACAATGGACAAATATCTGGTGCCCATTCAAATTGAATCATTCGGAACGTAACTCGCAATTGAGGTAGCTAAATGTGACCTTTAAATGTTACTGTTACTCCCAGAGCTAGCGCCAGCCACTGTTACTAATAAGCTAACTGCATACCGACTGCCTACTTGTGTGAAGTAATTGTTCAAGGTGACAGGGAGAAAAACTAAAGAGCGCGAAATCAATATACTCTGTACACATCGCACCGCCTAACTGTCTCTAATCTTGGCTGTACATCAGTAATCCGTGCTAATGAGTTTACTTTTTTACTTAGGCTGTTAATACTGAGTGCGTATACAAGATCCCGCTGAGAAATGGAACTAGAATATGTATTGATACCGTCTTGTCATTGTTGTCCTTCGTGCGGAACGCGCTATTGTCCTGTATCTCCGTATACTCGCTCGATGATACAAAAAAAGTCTTTGATAATAAATCTATCAGCCAAAAAACTATTCATGACCGTACGCACCAAATGCTATAGATAGGAATAGTAGAATTACTCCTAATTGACACGATTTAAAGGTTAACAGTCATTACTCAACGTGACTTGAAGCATCTGCTGCCTGTTTACTAAGGAATTTACTTTTCTTTTGTAATGACCTCATCACAGCTACTGTTTATATAAAAGACTGTTATTTATTGTAAAATAGAACGAAAACAGATGTATTTTCAACAAAACAAGGCACTTGAAGGTTATCTATTCTACGTAACTTTGTGTAAAAGCACACTGCGGCAGCTTTGCAGGTATGAACAATTTAGAGAGGCAAAAGTGAAACGTGTGGTTTTAATGAAATATGAGCGGGACTGGCTTTCCACATCTTCTTCACACGACGCAACTAGACATAAAAGCGAGAGCACAATAGTATTTTTTTACATCAAGTTTTAATTGCGACAAACACTCCTGCAACGTAGGTGCTAAATGTACACGTTGCTAAAGTACCTAAATTATGAAAGAGAGCCAAATTTAACCGAAAACGTTTTATGAAAACAGTTTAATGATGACGATACATTTGATTGATCAGTGCTAATTGCTAATGGTATACCACATAATTATAGCGATGCCTGAGTCATCAAAGACTTTTAATTTTGGACTGCTGAAAAAAATTGCGGAAGTAACAGTGGCTGTCACTCGGACGATCTATATTTAACTGAAAGTTCACAGCTTGGTGGAGCAACTGGGTCGACCAGTGGATGTTTCAACGTTCGAATGATGATATATTGCTTGCATGGTCCAGTTAGTCGTAAACCAGCGCTTCCAGTAGCCCCATAAAGAGCACGTGTGTTGGATATTACTTTATAAATGGAAGAGAACCTCTTAACGAAACACAAGAGGGCTAGTTCTACTATTTTTTATGCAACGTTCGAATTCGCATCTCAGACAAAAATTGAGAGTAAATGAGGCTTTTTTGACAGTTTGCGACAGACATTCGAATGCGAACGTTGTTGAAAAATCATTACAATTGGCGCGCTGAAGTAATGAATTTTCGCAAGATTAGTTACGGTGAAGAAACAATGTGGTACATAATCGGAATTCATTTGTCTGAGCTCGTGACTACTGGCGTTTAGCAATAGAGATAATTTTAGATATTGGTTTCAGATTTTCATTGGTTCGTGTGAAACAAGACTCTTTTAATAGCTCTTAGGTATCCACCATGTTGATATTCAGCAGCATTCTTATTTTAATTACGATTCAATAAGCAGCCACTCGAAAATATCTAAGACTTGCCACAATATTCACAAGAAAAACAGATATCGCTTCCGAGATAGAACTCGGTTTTATGGGAAAGACTAATTTTACATTTTGATGCGTCAGTCACCGAATAGACGATTAGCAAAGTCTCGATAATTTATGTTTTGACTGACGATACCCTTACATCATTATTTACACGAGGAAGTACAGGCGCGTAAGGTTGCGAAACATATTCTAAATCTTTATTTAGAGCAAAACCATGGTGCATGAGTAAGTGGGTTTATAGCAGGAGTATTTTTAAAAACCATTGTAGGTTACAATACAGTTTGTTGAGCTCAGGTTACGTTATAATCTGTTATTTATGAGTTAACTGTGGCTGTGCCCAAACGATTGTCCACGAATTTGCTTGTGCAATTTATTTGGTTAACATCATACTGTCGAGAACTCGAGAATCAATAGGTGATTCATAAGATTCTTTGTAAATTTTTTAAGAGTTCTGAGGTTGAGCAATCCGATGAATCTTTGTTTGATTTTATAAATGACGACCTCTTTCCATTACTTCTAGAATATGATCTCAGACGAAAAATATTTTGAGATTAATATATCCCATATTCGTATAAAATAAAAATAAGGCAATTAGTTACTGTTGAACAACCATCACTTCAGAGTTTAATATCAATGGAATCTCTATATATTATAAGAGCCCTCTTTGATACATTTTATTATACGGGTCGTAAAGCTTGAGTGGATACATTTTCAATGTTAAATCCATTGTTTCCACATTGCCAGCAGACTGAAGATGTTCTCTTTAACAAATAGCCTCCGGTGTATGAAAATACCCCGGCTCCGGATTCGCCCGCCTACGCACAAGCTTGCCTATCTTATATACTATCTACCGCCTGTTCCCAAGGCAGATATAATATTAAAGTTTTTCTACCAAGTCGACAGCTTTATTTTACGAACGACGTATTATTTTCGTCATCGGTAGCCTTTCCCGAATTCCGATCGCGTTGCCATGACTCTTTTAGCTGCGTTTGATTTATAAGATGCAGAAAAACATGTGTACATTTGTACGTGCTTCTATTGATTGTTATTTATTACCGTTTGGATATAAATTTAGAAGAGCGTTTTATAAATATTTTACCACATTTCAATCCTATAAACAGAGAATCTGTAGGTACACTAACTCTGAATTGACCCAAACACTTTCAATTTTACAAATGCAAATATTAATCCGATAAGGAATTTGGTTCATTAATATGTGTCTATACAATTTTTTATTCTAAAAATACAAGTTTTCTCATCACTCATCGCTTTTTTCCTTTTTACAGGTACTAAACTGGACCTGACAGTTATCAGGATACATTCAACATGACACGTCATGCCAAACGTGAGTGTAAGCATTTGAGAGTTCACACCAACGCGCGAACTGTTCACGCGCTTTACGACATTCCCAAAATATTTTTTGCTCTCTGATATCTTGGGTCGTTGATCTTAGCACTCTGCTATCACAAGATACGAACGCAATTTAAAATTTCGTAGACAATTTAATACTCTAGGTGTATCAACGTGTAGAGCACGGCGTGTCTGTGTTTACAGAACATAAAATTAAATGTATGCCGTCTAACGGTCACGTTATTGTTTATCGAAATTATAGTGGGCGGGTTGGCACCGGGCCCGACCGAACCACCTTCACAGGTGTGTCTATCTATTAGTATTCCAACAGTCGGTACCACACCAACAAGCTGTAGAATGCCTACCTAATTAAACCGGCGCCATATCGTACCTCAATTTAAACAAATATTAGCCAACTGTCATATGTTTACATTAATGGAAGGCTTATTTAGGTGTGGCATTGAAATAACTTTGAAAAGATGTGATTGAAAATTGGCCTTAACTGGTTCAGCTCCATTTATTTTAACATTATTCTTTATTAAAGAAACTACGGAATTTTAATACGACTTTTTGATTTACATAAACAGGCAATTTCTATTAGCAGTACTTAATATGGCAAATTCTGAAGATTCCCTGAAATGCTTATGAATATAAGTGGGTGTACCAATTTATATCTTGTAAAGAAGCGTATAAACGAAATTATTTTTATCGAAGCTCGCTTTCTATCTGGGTAATATCAATATTAGAAGTAATAATTTTTCTGGGCTGTCAATATGACTATTGAGGCTATCGGGCCAATAGCATTGCACCCACACCGATTAAGAAAGTTATTCGACACTTTTCTTCTTGCCAAACCATGATGATATGATAATTAATACACTTAGTTTAAAGAAAATATTGAATAAATTAACCTGAGGTTTGTCGTCGGCACACGTGTGTGCCATTGGGAGTTAACTGAAATTGACGCTTAATGGCATCCTACATGCCATACCAAATCACGCAGTTTGAACTTCTTTTTTTTTTAAACGCAGTGTTTAATATCCTATGGCCCCCGATCAACCAAAAAACATGGCGGCCGCCGATTTTCTTACGATAAATCTATTCAATTGTTGTGGCGTCGCAACGTCTATTTTTTATTTATTTTTTTACTATTGCGACCGATCACAGGTTAAACACAAATAAAGTAGAAGAACCAGATCCACTTGAAGTTAATGATGCTTCAGAAAATGGTAATAGTACTGATATAAGAAGCGACAACAAGATATATGCAGAAGACAGATTGAATATAGGGTGTCAATAACCGCTACCGTGCATCTAACATATACTTGACTCATCAGCATAAGGGGGGTAATTGTATGAGTAATTTGTGCTAATCGTATTAATACACAGTTAGGATCGCTCATCAGCACCCACCAATAGTCACCATCAATCAAAATAATTACCAATTGTCTTGTCACCTTCTTTTGTATAAAACTACATAACAGTATTTGTTTGTAACCGCGTGTTCAATCAATGATGTTTTGAAACGAGTTGTTAGTCAATCAAAATGCGTAATCACAACTTGTAAATAATGAGAGATTTTTTCATCTTAATTTATCAATTATCGGGCATGAAATTGTATATTCATCATTTACATTTTTAAATATTGGTCAAATCATTACGAGTGAAAGAGAAGTGGCGTATTTAATCAAATTATTCTAGTATGTTGTTGAGAAGCTCGTTGCTTAAGAATACTAGCCGAACGGATCGATCTTTAAAGTTAAGCCACGCTTGCTAAGGTCGGTTTATGGATGGGTAATTCTTAACATACCGAGTTTCCTCCGTGCCTCGGAAAACACGTCCCAGCTGTCATTTTTAGATCTTTGGCAGTCGTTACGGACTTTAATCTGACACCAGTCTTGCCAAGAACTGTAGTATTACCCAGTTAATGGGTTGTGGAGGTCTGGTAGATAGCCGCTCCACGTAAAATTCTGGTATTCAGCTGTATCTGGTTTGACTGGGAGCCGACCCCAATATAGTTGAGAAAAGGCTAGGCAGATGATGATTCCAGTATGTTGTTAGAATTCTGTCATGTTCTCGGCTACTTTCTTATTAAGTATTTGAGTATCTATGTAATATCCATATTGTACGAATTCCCACATCTTATGCGTGTCTTTGTTTGTTACTAACCTAGGCTTGGTCTTCCTTTGGTGCTTTTTCTTTTTACAAACACATTGTAAGGCTCCCGAAGTGTTTTATCCCGAGACAGATATAAAGGTCTTCACTTGACCATCAATTTACATTTAGATTATTGTCCTTTCTTCGATCCTCTTTGTATCTTTCACAATGCTCATTTTTGTCACCAAAGCTGACGTATTTAACTGTAGATATAATAACTTTAAAAATAAAAATTCAGTGGTCGTGACGAACTTCGCACCACCTCAGAATTTAAGTATGTTTGCCGTGTTTTGTTTTTGTCATGTACCAGAAATGAAGTAGTATTCGAAGACATGTATGAGAAAATGATTTTCAATGATTTGATAGTTATAGCTATTCGGGCAAAGACAAATCCAACAAACCAAATATCTTCAAAATCGATCCAGCTGTTCGCAAAAGAGCAAACCAATGTACAAACGGGAGTCTTAAATGACCGGCACCGGACTGAAAAGTTGTGCGGAAATTGATTTTCATGGCTTCTTGTCCATTCTTACATTTGAACGAGAAACTGTCTCACGTTTTGTGAGAGCTTTAACTACGAGGAAGAAGAAAGGCATACCTACTTTAAAATAACAAGAATCCAAATGTTGTAAGACATACGTCGAACTATGGATAGGAATCTCCGAATGCCATATAGACGAAGTCACCAAAATAGTTCTAGTTCCTCATTCAATTGTTAAACTGCACATATAATTAATATAAAACCTCTACAGTCAAAAAGATCAAGACCTTAATACCATTTGACACGAGTGCAACCTCTCACCGGTCGCCATGTTAACTAATAGTGCAGTCGCAGCGCACGACGGTGTTGCACCTTGAACTGCATTTATGATTTACACAGTGAAAGTCTGTGCTGCACATACTTCAATGGTTCGATACATGCCGACTATTCTTAGTAATAACGCGAATGCGAAAGTCTGTTTGAGAATATGCAACTGCTTGCTGAAGATTAGCAACTTATTAGTCGATTCTAAATTCAAATTCTATTTGAATTAAGAATGTGCTAATCGGAGGGCAATTTCCATATTAGAAGCCTACGCATAAAAATTGCAGTCGCAAAGCTGTCAAAAATACTTCTAAGGGCATAGACCCATTGTGGCATGTGTGTGCATTCAAAATTATAAAAATCAAAATGACGCCGCCATTTTGATTTTTTTTCAAAGTTGTGGCGCACAATCTAACATGCGTATAGGTATGGGTAAAGGACACTTCAATAAACAGAAAATGTTAGGAACATCGTGCCCTAAAGTGTCACGTTGTCGAGATATTTCGAGGTAAAGTCACCATGTGACAATCATAACTGTCATTAAAAATTTCTTAATTTAATTGTGCTTGTAATTATGCATTACAATAAATTCTAATAATATTTCCCGGCTTGATTTAATCATTTATTTAAAAAGCCAGCAAACCATTGTATAAAATACGATATATTAAAATACGAAAAAACAACCCTAAAACACCGACTTTCGAAAGTAAAGTTATTTAATACTTTGTAATTTTGTTTTTTTTGTAACATTTTTACAAAAACAAAGAACCGATTCTTCGTTTTTGTAAAAACAGATTTTAATTTGTCACTTTTTAGTGGCACACCTAACCGCTGGAAAATCATAATAGGCAAGCAAAATGCAATTTCGTTAACTTGGATGACATATTTTTTCCAGTTATTCTGATTTAAAAATCAAACTAATTACCGATTTTGATGAAATGCGAGCAATCAGAATGTAAGTACCTACATAAAACAAGAATTTTCCAAATCCGTTAATGAATGACGGAATTATGAGGTAACATATCAACCAAATTGAGAACCTCCTCCTTTTTTTAAAGTCGGTTAAAAATACCTGTCATTCCAAATTTAAATTAATAATATTAATTAACATTTATAAGCGTTACAAGTTTCCAACTGTTTAACTTGAAACCTACCCACTATATACATTTAATGAAGCAAGGTGTTGGTAATGGCCACAATAAAGTAAATAACATAAATTGCTGTCGTGCTGATGAGGACAAAAATGTGTAATAACAAGTCGTATAATTACTATGAAAAAATGATTATTTTCACTCTGGGTTCATTTGCACTGACTATATTAAAGCGATCAAAGAGGGATTAACGAAAATAGAAGATTTTAATAAAGCTTTTACTTAAATTCCTTATGTCATAATAAGACAAATTTATTAGGCAATAAAATATACAAAATAATAAATGTTCTGTTCACTTTGGCTACATGACTGTGCCATCATACAATAGATAAATAATGAGAACCAATAAAAAAGTAATTAAATAATAATTTAAAAATATTTTAAAGTCTCAAAATAAATTCGTAATAAACATAATTTATTCGTGTCGTTTCTCTGTTAAATAATTCAACGAACATGTCGAGCTTTCCTTGATCTGTTCATTTTTATTAATTGAATATTCATGGAAGATAAGTGATTGCCCGAAACTAGAAACATCGGCGCCTTTCCAAACAACACGGCTATCGTTTAATATTCACTTTCATATTTATATTTTATGATTACCTAACTTTGTATCATATAACGCATCGGAATCTGTTAAACGAGTCTGGTGGAAAAAATACAAGCTTTAACCTTTGATCATCTTTATGACCTGCCATATAATTTTGCCATCGATCACCCAATTCAGACATTGATAAGAACCCTTCAGATTTCTGACATCGAATACGCAAAGCCGATCTTAACAATTTATACCCACGGATCTAAGCACTAAATTTTCAAAGGCATTGAAGCGGTAAATGAAACAGTCGCCTCATTTAATGATGAATGAACATTCCTTCCAACGATTTAAGTAGACTAGATCATGCCAGCGTTAGTTTACCTGGCACCTAATTGCTCATATAAATGCAGTTTGGCACTCCGTATGAATTACGCATAAATCATAACTAGTTGACAGATTCGTTATTTACTAAAGACAAATAGAGGGCATGTAATATAACTATATACTAGCATCATAAGCCAAAGCACGCGTTCAACAAAAAGTTATTGGCTTGCGGGCTCTACAAATAGCTGTAATAACTGGATACAGCTGCGTTCATCCTACCTCATCAGCGTAACATTTGTACAGGTTTAAAGTTTCTTGGCAAAACTATTGTAGAGCATGTTTGCGTAAATCATGTACCGCGGTATGCTCCACCGTATTTATACTTCTTAATTAACGAAATTAGACTATAATTTAAACGACCTTACAGATCACTGTCAACAAAGCTATTGTTTGAAACGTTTTCAATGAGCTCAATAACTTCCTTGCGCAGCTCGCATATCAGTTTAGTCATGTGTCTCTTTTCAATGTCATTGGTAATTTCAGATTGTTACAGGTTTTAGAAGAGCCATCGTTGGTCATTGGTACAGTTATTTCTCGCTCTCGATTATAAGGACCAAAGAAAGTGAAACATGTAGCTCCCAAGGCGAGCCGTTCGTCTATTTGAATGGTGGCTCACAAACAGCTGCCGTTATTACCTTGCCATGTTTACCTTGAAACAACCTTTCAAAGTTTATCCTAATTTTTAGAAGTGCGTATACTGGTTTCTGGAGAATTTATCTAAAGAATTTGACCATGGACGAATGAATTGTTGAATTTCTAAACATTTGTGTAAAGTTTGACCGCGTTAATTTCAAGCAACCTCAGATCTCAGCGACAGTTACTGCTGAGTTTCGTGCAAATGACACACCTTTCATACCTCGGCATTAGCACGTTGACAACAATATTTAAACGCTTCAATGACAACGCATCTTCAGTCTAGTTCACATTCTACACATCTCGAATAGTCCGCTGTCTACACCTGCGTGCCTTATTTTAGATCGACGCTGGCCGTGGTGGCAGTTGCAAGGTGACGCGGGATTATTTTCATATTCTGGGTCACGATGTGTGTTTTGTCTCAGGGACGCTGGTATTCCCGTTTACACGAGGTCGCGTGTCGTATTTATGTGACAACGTCGTTACTAAATCATATTTTAAATTCCACCTAGTCCAAGGTGCCTGAGATACAACATTCCTTACTATTTCATGTCCAGTCCCATCTAATTTAAACAATGCCATAAAGTACGTCTCAATAAACAATTTCGGTTCAGTCAGCGTTTCCAGCGATAAGAATTTAAGTAAACGCAAGTATTTACACGGAAGATAACCATCTCCTTAATGCACCATAATGGCAGTACCCATTACCCGACCTTTCGCGCATATATCTGATGCTGTCGAACGTTTTCCCCGATAAATCATCGCTATCAATGATACAAAACTTTCTTTTTACGAAATATCACACAAACCATAATAAATGAAACGTCTTTACGACGTGCGCTCCCATTCGCTGTTAACTGCGCTGTTAATTTACGGCATATGGTAGCTAGGCGACTTATACCTTCACCTGCATATTGTAGGTCATGTGGTAATGGAAGGTAGATTATTATTATTATTTTCTGTCCTGTGCCAAGAGGCGAGTTCCAAAGATGATTCATACATTACGATCTCAGAATGCAGTTCGGTCACTTTTAATGTTCCGCAGTGATGGCATCTTCGCTAACCTCACATTGTATCCATGGATATAGGTGCTCGATAATTCTATGTCACACGTTTTCTATAGCAAAATACTTTTTAAAACATCGACAAAAGAATCAAATTTCTGTAACGCGAACCTTTGAATTCAAATGTGCTTGCAGGTAGAACTTTTTGCTCATGTCTCACATGCCTTTGTTTATGTCTACCTACATTGTCTGTGAACTGGTTAACAATAGCATAGTTATCTACTTCATCGACTTTAATCAGTTAGGTATCTATGCAATCGTCTATAATATCAAGATTTTCTATTTCTTCGTAATATCTAATTAGGATGAGACTAACAGCTAACCTACTTGCGTTGAAATCAACAGAATGATGACGTAAGGCAGTTCAATTGAAGTACTATTCTTTGAATTAATTGTCAACTTCAGCTTTAGTCCAGCACGGTCACGCAGTCTGTTGAATGTATAGAATTCTATTTATCAGTTCCAACCTTGACGGCACCTCCGGAACCAATCTAGTTTGTGAGTTTGCATAGGAGCGCCGCTCGTGAACTATACTGCCTTTCAGATCTTGTTCAACGTCCATTACAATGGAATTAGCTCTTTATTCGGCTGGCTCGGCTTTCGATACTCGGTTCATGATATAATCAAGCTAACGGTGACGACTTCGTGGCCCATCATGTGGGTTATTGCTATCTAATGGTATGTGAATAGCTAAAAATATACATTCGTATCTACATCCGTTCAAATAAACGCCGGATTAGTTGGTTTTAAAAACAAAGGAATTTTTAAAACTCTTTTTTTTTGTGTCATTATTCCTTGAACGAACAAAGTGATGGACATGGAATACTAAATTACTTAAATCTGTGTTTGCAATGTTCTAATATATTCTAAAATATTCGTTGTACTCTCACAGGCGATATTCATAGTTAACAGATTCCACAGACATTCCCGTTTCCGCAATTTTGAGTCGAAATTGCGAACCCAGTGTGGCGGGTGCTAATAACCGCCTGCGAATTTGGCAGTGCGAGAGGGTCGGACCCCTCGGTCGCCCGCTCCCCTACCTGATGCAACTGCAGTATTGATTAACGGCACTTGTATACGTCCAATGTCGTATTTCCGATTAGCGTTGTGGAGCAAATTAAAATGTAAATTGTAATCGTATCTATGTTTTGAACAATTACATTTTTGTTACGCACGCACACTTCACTAAATGCTGAACACGCAATTTGAATGCATAGCTTACAAATTGCAAGTAATGCTATGAACAAACATTGGCTAGGTATTACGAAACGTGAGTCTGTCACCTTTCGTGCTTAGTAAACAGTACGCTCAAACAATTCTCACTTTCGCTTTCAGACCTTCACAGCCTGGTGCAACAGCCACCTGAGGAAGGCCGGTACTGGTATCGAGAACATCGAGGAGGACTTCCGCAATGGGTTGAAACTCATGTTACTGCTGGAGGTGATCTCCGGCGAGACCCTGCCCAAGCCCGACCGCGGCAAGATGCGTTTCCACAAGATCGCTAACGTCAACAAGGCGTTGGACTTTATTGCTTCTAAAGGTAAATATCTGGTCCTTCAAAAACCTTAAACAGATGATTTACACAAACATTTATGGCAGATTACTTACCCATCAGGTGACATAGTGGTCAATCGCGTGCCTATTAACAGAAAAAAAAAGTTTTGTAGAGAAAAATCGACATTTTATGATGAGGAAGTGTTCTACAAATCATACATTATAATGTTCGCGTAGCTAGGTTTGACTTCCTGATATGAAACGATTTCATATTCCTTTAATTTACTCGTAGTTAGTAATCAATATCTCTGAGTGGCCGTCTATAGAACGTCTCTTCTGAATGCCTAATCATTATCAAGGGTATACCTAATTGCTTCTGATTTAGATAACGAAACGATTACAAACAAGGCATTGCACATTTTGCCATTTAGTCTAAAAGTGCATAAAGCCACATTAGTCGTTTACTGGTTTGTAATGGGCAATTCAAGTTAACTGATTGCTCAATACCAGTGTTTCAAAGGCGTTTTGCTGAGAACCCGTCCCTGTTACTCCTACACTCATTGCAGTTTTCAATACAATGATCGTATTTTATTGGCAAACATGATACAGGCGGTACTGGTAGATATGGCTATAAAATACGATACTTATAAATTATAAAAGTAGTAGGTAAACAGTAAATTAAGCAGTGGCGGTTACCACGTTTTCAGTATTCTATAACATATCATGGCAATAAATCGATAAAAAAGTCGTTAAATCGAAATTTGAAATAAAAACCGACAAAATACATTATACTAAAATCATAGAAATTAGTTCAAGTCATCACTGAACTGAACTTTCTGAGGAAAATATACAATGTGCTGTAGGTAGATACTTAGATAGGCGATCGGCGGCGGCGACCTTTCGCGTCCGGCCCTGGTTTAATCCATAGTCCGGAGCGAGGAGGCATGGGAAGCCGTCACCTCTTTTTGCGAAGGAGGAGGCCGAACGCGTGAGAGAGGGAAATCTCACGCCCCAGCTGCCGCAACAGGAGAAGATGCCTCGGGCGTCAGGAGTCGCAGGGCGATTCCCGGACTGTCTGCGGACTGCGAGCATTGGGAGACTCGCTGTTCGATCAGAACCAGGCCCGGGTCGACGGCGCACTGTATTCCACGCGCGCCTCAAAGAGCTGTCAGCATAGAAGACGGGGCCCGCTAGGGCCAGTGCCTGCCAAGGTTGCGGAATATGTTTGAAAGAGCCACCGCGGCCCTGGAACGCAAAGGGCCGCGGAAGGAGGAACACGGATGGGTTTTAGTCAGTAAGAGTCTGACACTCTTTCTGCTTCACCTAGAGCGGGAGGAGTCATTTGATGATACTTAGATAGTATCTATAAGTATTTATGTAATAACAAAAACTCATTTCATGATGAAATGATAGAGGGAAATAAAACTGTTAAAGTAGATACAGTTTCGACATAGCTCCATGATAGGTACTGTTAAAATAGTCATTATGAAATTGTACCCGCAATCTAACGAGCTTGGATTCTTTTATAACCGTCTACTCACTACTAAGAACTACTTACTATACCCAGAAAGAACAAATTCCTGAAACTGACATATCACAAGAATCGGCAGATTGGACAAAAAGTATCTACCAACTTAAATAATTAAATGTTACGATCAGGAATTATCCTTATATTAAATTAATGTGCACTATGACTAGTCAGTGGCCACCACAATACAAGAACTCACTCGCACTGTTCTATAAAAACAAACACAATTATTATTAAAACATCCAAATACGGTTTAATGGTATGACGCCAACATGTGTAATACTTAGAACATACGTAGGTACTACGTGTCATATTTAAGGAAGTCTGTACTGTTTATATAGCTACTAATACGATAAAGTTAAAAGCAGAAAGCTCGTAGATACTCGTATACGGACATGAATATTACAGATTTGTTTCCTTTGTATCCAAAAACCAATGAATTCTACTACAGCTGACATCTATTTCCAGGCGTAAAGTTGGTGTCCATTGGTGCCGAAGAAATCGTCGATGGCAACCTTAAGATGACCCTGGGTATGATCTGGACCATTATCTTGCGATTTGCTATCCAGGACATCTCAGTGGAAGAAATGACCGCCAAGGTAAATCTACAATCTATTAACCTTATATTGACCATATACAATCGATTTAATAAACCTATTACTAACAACACAACATACTTGTGTCATAGAACATTAGTCATCGACAGTAATAATGCGAATATAAATGTAATTCGCAATGCATTTTTTCACTTCTACTATTCATTTACAAACTTGGCTTTTATTCTATAAAATAACGATGCAATTTTTACAAAACATCTGTACCAAAATACTGTAATATTGACTTTATGAAATTCAGAATAAGCTAACATTTCTACAATCACAGTCGACACATTTTGTTGATAACGCGACCAACTTCCTTTGAGTCATTGTTCATCAATTGTTTGTTTGTTGTCTCTCAACAGGAAGGTCTGCTGCTCTGGTGCCAACGCAAGACAGCCCCATACAAGAACGTCAATGTCCAGAACTTCCACCTGTCGTTCAAGGACGGTCTGGCCTTCTGTGCCCTGATCCACAGGCACAGGCCAGACCTCATTGACTACAGCAAATTGTCCAAGGACAACCCTCTAGAGAACTTAAACACGGCTTTCGATGTGGCCGAGAAGTATCTCGACATCCCCCGCATGTTGGACCCCGACGGTAAGACACGCTTGTTATGCTTTTCGCTCAAGAATTATACAACGGATTGACAAGAGCTACACAGCTCTGGGAACATTCCTGTCTTCATTTCTCAATTTGAGATATGACACCATACGTGAAATTTTACTGCAAAATTGCCGCATTTCAGTATTTTCTCAATGATCATCAAAAAATGGACAACACATGTAAATTGTAACTGGATATTGCAGACTTAATAAACACACCAAAGCCGGACGAGCGCGCCATTATGACCTATGTGTCGTGTTACTACCACGCCTTCCAAGGCGCGCAACAGGTACTAAACAAAATGTAAAATGGTCGCCACTCGTTACCGCCATTTCCGCGTTTGATACCCGAACCCTAACGCCAGGCCTTTGTGTGTAACTTATAGCATGATGAGTGCCTCGCTTTATGTTAAAGAAGCTCCAACTGTCAGTGTTGATAAACTAATACCAAAGACCTCGGAAGAGTTTCACAGCTTAGTTCTAACGTTAGGATAGGACATGGAAAAAAAAAAAAAAAAAAAAAGGATAGGACATGGAAAAATGTGACGATAAGTTCACATTTTCGATCCAATCCCAACAATCCTTGGCCATCATACTGATCCATCTATTGACGGTGACAGTCTTGATGTACCGAGTAATTTTAGAAAGATCTTCCGAGGTCAAATATCCTTTGCCAAAAACGTGTTCCAGAAAAGCCAACTCTCCAAAATATATTTTATGATGTGTAAGAACCAAAAATATAACCATATTATTGTTATACCAATCCCAAGCTACAAACCCCGTACCTAAATAATTATGAAATGTGCTACAAACGTTTTTATAAAAATAAGCTTTATGTTGTTAACTCATACAGTATTTTATTGATATCAAACGAAAGAATGCTTGTGTTATAAATTAATCGCTCTCGTAATTCGCAGTTATTTGAAATAACACATTTGCTTTATTGTCTAGATGTTCAGTTGAGCACTGTCAATTAGCACCACATTAATTAATTTCCTGTTTCCAGTACTATAATTAAATGTGATAAGACAATGCGGGTTGTAAAAACACAAAGTTTTAGCGTATTTTTGCCGGTTGTTTCTGACGACCAAAAAGAAATTCAAATGCTACGTTCCATTAAGAGCAGTAATAGGCTTTAAATTCCCAAGTAAACGAGAACGTTAATTTTAACAACGTTGTTTTTCAAAAGATAAAACACAAGCATTCTACTAGGGAATAATTCATGATACATCGCATGAGAACTAACACCGTGTCGCTTGCGTGCCGCTTGTCAGATCTGCAGAACACAGCGATGCCGGACGAGCGTGCGGTCATGACATACGTCTCTTCATACTACCATTGCTTCTCTGGCGCACAAAAGGTTTGTATCATCTGAACCTAATAATGAATGCAAATGTTGCAGTTTTCAAAACCAAATCAAAATGACAAAACCAAAACCAAGTTGATTTGAATTCGGGGCGAAAAAGTATTTTAAAACAGCTGCTCCGTGTTTTAAATCTTCTTTGTATTTGCAAATCATATGAATAAATTAATAGCTTGTCATGTAACTAGTGTTAAGTATCTAGCTTTATCGACAAAGATGCTTCATAATTTAAAACATACCTAATGTACAATCCACAGGCTGAGACGGCCGCGAACCGCATTTGCAAAGTTCTCAAAGTCAACCAGGAGAACGAACGCCTCATGGAAGAGTATGAGCGTCTTGCCAGTGACGTAAGTATCCCACAATTTACGGAACACAACAGCACGATAGAATCTCAAGAATAAGAAATTCAATATGACTAGATCAACGAAAACGCCGGGAAAGAGCTAAAACCGAAGACTACAGTGATCGAATCCTCCTTGACGATAGCTCCTATAGGTGTCGTCACGACACCTTTTAAACTTGCGTACCACATGCTTCATCTGAACTCTCGCGCTGTTGCGAAAGTACTTAAAATACTTTATGCTGCAATAAATATTTCTAACGGTTTAAAATTTTATAGCTGCTGGACTGGATCAGGCGTACCATGCCTTGGCTGAACAGCCGCCAAACCGACAACTCTCTTGCCGGTTGCCAGAAAAAACTGGAAGACTACCGTACTTACAGGTAAATATCGTTTAGGATTTTGAAAGTACTCATAACAAGGTTTATAGCATTGAGTCATAATATAATTATAACGTTTGAATTCCACTTATCTAACTAATAAAGTTGCTGTTTCCTGTAGGATAAAATGCCAAATCCTCGAAACGCCGATAAGCGGCCCTATTTTATCACATATAATAGGAAGCGATGCTGTATCCAGAAACGAACCAAAATTTTAAACGGTAGAGAGTCGATATCGACAACGACTAACCTATGCGCCCAGAGCGGAAAAAGCCATTTGATGATGTCACATCCTTACAAAAAATACCCCTAAACTCCTATAGCAAGCACAAATGTTGACAATAACCATTTTCCAGGCGTAAGCACAAGCCGCCACGTGTAGAGCAGAAGGCCAAGTTGGAGACGAACTTCAACACTCTGCAGACCAAGCTCCGTCTGAGCAACCGCCCCGCGTATATGCCCACCGAAGGCAAGATGGTCTCTGTAAGTATCACCATCATCCAAGTGACTATTTCAAATGTCATTACAAAAGATTAAAAAAAAGATTTACAATGCAATTTCAATCTTCAAAACGCCAAAATTTCGGTCCTTTGATCTTAACAACACAAACCCTAGTCTACTACTTCTGTGTAAACCCTTCTTCAAAATTGACATCAGATATCTGGAACAGGTTTTAGAGTACGAGATATCTAATCTAGATACTGGTTATATTTCAAGGACATCGCCGGAGCTTGGAAGGGCCTGGAGATCTCCGAGAAAGCCTTCGAAGAATGGCTGTTGAGCGAGATGATGCGCCTTGAACGTCTTGAGTACCTGGCCCAGAAGTTCAAGCACAAAGCCGACATCCACGAGGACTGGACCAGAGGTGGGTACAAGAATAACAGATAGTATTTATTTTTCTTAAGCGTTGCGATGATGCATCGTCATATTATTGAATAACAAGCGACGTAAGAGAAAAAATATAAACCAACTTATGTCACCTATGAAGTCACGCAACTAAAGAGATGAAAACCATACCCAGTACCTACAGCAAAATGTAATATAAACAAGTACGATATTTTAACACAGCTTTGATCAAGAGATCAAGAGAACACTACTCTGATGACCAAAACACTGTCAGAATCGGTCCGCTTAAATTTCCAGGCAAGGAGGAGATGCTGCAATCTCAGGACTTCCGCCAGTGCAAGCTGTACGACATCAAGGCTCTGAAGAAGAAGCACGAGGCCTTTGAGTCAGACCTCGCCGCCCACCAGGACCGCGTCGAGCAGATCGCTGCTATTGCCCAGGAACTCAAGTAAGTAAACCTGCATTTTTTATGCGGGTGTACCTACCTGAGAGCATTTTTTTTTTTATCTTTATATAGGTAATTCATATGCTCTGCCCTACAAGTCTGACAGATTATAACCAAACGGTGTTCTTCCAACTACCTCAGGCCAGAGATGAAGCACTTGCATATTTTTAATCTTTTGCACATTATTTTAATCAATAAATCAATGTTCAATCGACGGAAGATTTCACTGAAATTATTTTATATGATCTAGTAACGTGTTTCGGATAAATCGCTGGCAAAGCCAATCCGGATTGGTTGGCACTGTACAACCGAGCTAAAATTAGCCCTATATTCATATGTAATAGCTATATACGTATCTACAACAAAGCCACCTCCCCCCCCCCCCGCAGTACCCTGGAGTACCACGACGTGGCCAGTGTGAACGCGCGCTGCCAGCGCATCTGCTCGCAGTGGGACCGCCTGGGCGCGCTCACGCAGCGCCGCCGCCACGCGCTGGACGACGCCGAGCGCGTGCTGGAGCAGATCGACCTGCTGCACCTCGAGTTCGCCAAGCGTGCCGCGCCTTTCAACAACTGGTATGTTCCCCAACTACTAACTATTCAGTAGATTGACTGTAAAAGGCGCTAGTCAAAAATTTCCTCAATTCAAAAATTTTTGTCATCATCATTCTCCAGCCGTTATTCCAATTTCATTTGAGGTCTGTGTTTTTTAGCCTGCATGTTTCGGCATCAGAAAAGTATACATGTTGAGGTATTTAATTTTTCACATTTTCAGGTTGGATGGCACCCGGGAGGATCTGGTGGACATGTTCATCGTCCATACCATCGAAGAGATCTCCGGACTCATGGACGCGCACGCTCGCTTCAAGGCAACTCTCGGAGAGGCTGACAAGGAATACCAGGTAATACTAAATCCCATGATTACTAATTTACGTCAAATATACAACAGCAACAAGATTTTTCTCCATGAACAACGAAGTTTTTTGAGAATTGATATCTTATATATGCACGTTGACTTATCATATCTCTGAGGTCTTCTTCTTCAAAAATATAAAGCACTTGAAGATAAATTATATGGCAACGATGTTTGGACCGTATTATAATTACATTGTAAACTTTAATTTCAGGCGATAGTCAACCTGGTCCACCAGGTTGAGTCCATCGTGAAACAGCACCAGATCCCTGGTGGTTTGGAGAACCCCTACACTACTCTTACTGCTCACGTAAGTTTTTCATTTACCTAACAGCTACCACGTGCAATTCTTCTAGCAAAAGAACAAAACCTTATGCATTTTATTTCTTAACCACAGGAGCTGAACCGCAAGTGGTCTGACGTGAGGCAGCTGGTTCCCCAGCGCGACAACACTCTTGCTGCTGAACTTCGCAAGCAACAGAACAACGAGACCCTCAGGCGCCAGTTCGCCGAGAAAGCCAACGCTGTTGGACCCTGGATCGAAAGGCAAATGGATGCCGTCACCGCTATCGGAATGGGTCTCCAGGTGAGGGATTACAGTCATCGATTAATCTGTATTTAATTAAACCAGAGATAATGATTTTTCTATGAATGAACTGTAATCTTATCTCAATAAATCCTTCAAATCCGCCTTGATAACCGAAAATCAATACCAAAAATAATTCGAATCAATATTAAGCTTTTAAAAATCTACCCGCATTTAACGTGGTTTGAAAAATATAGGTAGTATTTAGTTCCTCACTCTCGGACGATTTGTAGTTCACAGACGGACTAAGGACTATGGACTCGGATCTAATTTTCAAACACTAGGTACTATACCTACGTGAAATATTTTGTTTGTATCAGGGCTCTCTGGAAGACCAACTGCGTCGCCTCAAGGAGTACGAAGCCGGTGTGTACGCATACAAGCCACACATCGAAGAACTGGAGCGCATCCACCAGGCCGTGCAGGAGGGCATGATCTTCGAGAACAGGCAAGTCTGCATGAATTTATAAACTAATAAACAATAGATGTTGTTTGTATAGAATCTGACGATTACATAAATGTACAAAATCGCAGGAAATCCGAGGAATAAATCATAATGTCAAGCCCGAAACCTAACAAATTTATGAGTCACAATACTATCCGAGGCATAAGTACCTACAGAGCTTAATACTCTTGGAAATAACGAGAATTTTTGCCACAAAACCTTGGAACAACAGTCCTCCTTCCGTTTAAAACCATCCTTCTATCGATCAACCCCGCGTATTCCCTCGCAGTCCATTGCTGGCATTTCATGTTCTTCCTGTAAAACTAGCACTTTGCCCGCGACTTCGTTCGCGCGGATTTAGTTAGTACTCCACGAACTTCATCTCCCCTCTACCCCCTTAATAGGTGTATGTGTAAATTACTTATTAATAAACTAAACGAAGGGAAGTTTTCTCAAACTGACACATTTTGCTTGCTTTGAGTATTTTTATACCCATCGTAACTTTTAAACGAAACGTCCGATTTGAATAATTTAAAGTGTAATTTACACGTACATAAACAACCTTAATTATCAAACAGTTTAATTGGATAAGAATATATATAATAATAATAACCAAATACCAATAATATTCTATGTTCATCAGGGATAATATAGGATTCTAATGGTGAAAGAACTTTTCAAATCGGTCCAGTAGTTTCGGAGCCTATTCATTTCAAACAAACAAACAAATCTTTCCTCTTTATAATATTTGTGTAGATGAAACTAAATTATACGTATCTTACAGGTATTCACAATACACAATGGAAACTCTGCGTGTTGGCTGGGAACAACTTCTCACTTCCATCAACCGCACTATCAACGAAGTCGAAAACCAGATCCTGACCCGCGACTCGAAGGGAATCACCCAGGAACAGCTCACCGAGTTCCGTGCCTCCTTCAACCACTTCGACAAAAACCGCACCGGTAATAAGCAAAACTGCTTTAATTTAGCTTTTAATTTGTCATCATCATCATTCGGAAGAAAAACATCCACTCCTGAACATTAGCTTTCCTCAAGTATCGCCACATCAACCAGTCCTGTCTTTTTCTCATCAAGCGGATTCCTGCGCATTGAGTCATTCGAATTTGAAAATAATCATATTTTTTTCACAGGCCGCCTAGCTCCCGAAGAATACAAATCGTGCCTGGTGTCTCTCGGATACAGCATCGGCAAGGACAGGCAAGGAGAACTCGACTTCCAGCGCATTCTCGCTGTTGTCGACCCCAACAACACAGGTAAATTTCTTTCTATAGACTCCCAATGAATCTTGCCAGATCTTTTTTTTTCCTTTTACAAAACCTAGAAAGACCTATCGTTCTTATGCATGTCTGATCTTGTTTGTCTTAACATTAAAAAGTGAGAAGAGTTTCATAGATAAACATTACATTTCACTGTTCTGTTCACAGGTTACGTGTCGTTCGATGCGTTCTTGGACTTCATGACCAGGGAATCCACAGACACAGACACCGCTGAACAAGTCATCGACAGCTTTAGGATCTTAGCTGGCGACAAGGTAGCAATATTTTCTAAAAATAGACTTTTAACTTGATTTGGAGATGATGCTAAACAATAACAACCACACTAGAAGATCTGCAATGGCATCATTTGACTGTTCCGCTCATAAATAGGTGACTACCCATTACTAATCGAGGCCCATTCATGTCTCGGACGAACGTCAAGCCGTTGGTTCTGGCTGCCATTCGTTGATCTTAAGTCGTTACGGCTAGTCTAGAAGCCCGAAAGTCTAAGAACCACAAAGGGTATCATGTTGCCCAGTATGTGTGACTGTACATGTTCGTCAGGCTACTGCCAGGCTCCATGTTAAATGTTGATATTCAGTAAGTTAAAACAGCCAAAGCAGATGTTGATAATGGTTATTCGTGTGCCCTAGCCCTACATCACGGCAGACGAGCTGAGGCGCGAGCTGCCGCCCGACCAGGCGGAGTACTGCGTGGCGCGCATGCCGCCCTTCCGCGGGCCCGGCGCGCCCGCCGGCGCGCTCGACTACATGGCCTTCTCCACCGCACTCTACGGCGAAACCGACCTTTAGGTACACCACGACCAATGTAAACTTCTAATTTATTTCTAGACTTAACCACGAAAATATCAAATAAACTATTTAAAAAACACCCAGGCTTTCCAATCCCCCCAGCACACTGGCATTTGGCAAACCTCCAGTTCGCCATTGGGTCGCTGCCTAACGCCCACCATGCTTACATGTTTTGTTGAATAGACATATTTATAGAAACTGAAATGATTTTTACTCAGACGCAGGTCGCAGAAGTCGTATCATAGGACATTGTCATCCACGTCATCAGTCAAGGAGGGTAGCTAAGATGGCGCTCAGTACTAACACGCCGGCCCGAGGCTCCAGCGGCGACGTATTATAGCGCACAAAGATTATTTCCCTTACATTGACCTACCTCTCAGAAATCGCCCTAAACCGAGGTCAATGTAGAGCAAACAATTTTTGTGAAATAATTTAGTCTTTAAAACAGTTCTATATTAAAATATTATTATGTGCAATGTTCAAACCAAAAATGCCATTAACTTTCATACCATAAAACTCCTTCCTAATGTTTAGTAACCTTTTGGCTCAAATCAGAGAAATCCTTTTATATGTTTACAACACTCTATTTATACATTAGCATTAGGTATTTTTAACTTTTATAAGAAATTCTCAGGGAAGTCACAAAAAAATTATTTGTAAGATAAAAATGGTGCTAATGTTAGGCTTGACTAATGTGTGACACCAAAATAAGACTCATTTACATTGTGAGAATGTTTTTGTTATATTTTTTTTATTTATAAGCAAACATTATTTATACAAGATCAATTTTTATTTACTGCCATTAGTAATTATAGTACTTTGATGGTAGGCACAGTATTGTTTTAAGTTTTCTAAATTTATAAATGTTGCAGGGAAGTGTCACACAAATTATTTATATCATAGATTGCCATAGCTTGCCTGCATCTATTTATTTATCATTTTTATATGATTTTCGTTTGTGAGGGTATTGGAATGAGTACTCTAAATAAATGATCTGCCATATTTTGTCTTTTAATAATGACTGCGTTGTTCAACCAACAAATTTATATTTCAATGAGACAGCAGCGGTATGTAGAATAAGAATGACTTATGTGCCCAAAAGTATACTAACTCGAATGTACAGCTACTTTAATAAAGAGCTCTTAAACAATTTTATTTTTTTTATTTTGTTGTTTTACCTATATGATCTTTATATTATACTAAGTCTACTTTAAGAATAAAAAACAACATATAAAACCGAGTCAACAGTGCTCATATATTTGAAAAAATCAACTAGAATACAGATCAGCTTGCTAGTATAACATACAATTGAAATAAACTATGCTATATACTAATATATTAAATATTATACAATACATATACAAATCAGAAGAAGTATCAATATTCCACTACATAGCCAAATGAGAAAGGTATCAATAAATTATAATATCCTATGCATATCTATTAAAATATTAAAGCCTAAAAACAATTCTGTATTATTTCTCTGCATCCTTTTTCGATTCTTCTGCTGTTAAGAGCGCACTTTTAATGCCAACCTTCTTCAGTTCTTCAATAAGCTCACCTGATTGGTGCATTTGCAGCATTATGTCACAGCCTCCAACAAATTCTCCGTTGATAAAAACTTGTGGGATAGTCGGCCAGTTAGAGTAATCTTTGATACCTGGAATGAAATAAAAAAATAATATATTAACGAACATTAACTAAACCAAAAAGCTGCTAAGCTTATAGCAGCAAGATAAAACATTGCTTTACTAGTAAGTATGAAAGAGACATGAAATAAATCTCTTTCGCACTTAGTGTTAAAGTGATCTTCTATCCTTGTCTAATCAGCTGTCAAATCCTAGTTTTTAGATTGTCACGAATATAAGTGGGATTTGGGCAGTCCTTTTGAGATGACTTGAGCTTGTCCTCATGCAGTGCACTAGCAGAAAAAAGAATTGAGTGTGAGGAAGAGGGAAGGCTTTACCCTGCAATGGCTAGCTATATTAGGTAACATAAAATCATACCTGTAAACACTGAAGGAAGATGTTTTCTCTTGTTTTATTGCAACTAGAGAAAAATTACATCACCCTTGATTTTAGTAATAGTGTTGTGTAGGTTCCTGAATAAAGGTCTCAGCACACATATGGGATCGGAAAGGGATCGTAACCGTAACGCCTTTCGCCTCGCTGTCAACCAGGCGTCAACCTACCGTATGCACGTAACGAAAGCGTATCAGCAGCGCCTGTACGTCAACTCGGCTACGGCTAGGCGACACCGCGCTTACGCCTCGCCGCCCCCTGGCTGACCTGGTTGGCACCAGATCAGTTTGAATCCAAACGTTAAGTGTAGCGCACGGTTATGTCTTGGTTTACAATACGTGAGTTGGCTATCATAGCCATAGCACTTGATGAAGAGGAAAAAGAAAATAGCAAATAGAATAATATATTGGGTACACAGTATGAATAAAGCAAGGAGTACTGAAGGGGAATTTCGGACTATAAAAAAACATTTGATGGATGATGAAGAGAAATTTTATATTTATTTTCATATGCCGAAATATCTCTTTTATAACATATTGCAGTCTATAGATGAATGTATAAGGAAGAAGAATACAACATTCAGAGAAACAATATCGCCCGAAGAAAAACTAGCTGTAACGTTAAGGTGAGAAATTGCATTTGTTTTTGGAATTTTTAATCTGGTCTACATAAATATTTGTACTATAATTTTAATGTTTGTATTATCTCTATTGTTCTTTTTTTTAAGTGTACAAAAAAAATACTCGGTTCCGAAACTACAAGATAGATTAATTTTTATCCTCTGTCGATAAAAAATATTTCTTTTGGAACGCAACCCTCATTTGCGATCAGGTGTGCACAGGGGATGTACGTTTTATGTCTGGTGTATGTGTGTATATATTTTGTGTGATTGCGTAAGGTATTTTAGTAAATGCAACTTTTTTGTAGTTTAGGTAAAAAAAAAATACCCATAAATCACATATTTTTTTATTATACAAAACTATATTATTAAATCCAAAAATTATGGCAATTAAACAAAAATAGCGCCACAACAAAAATACAATCATTGTATAAATTAAAGATTGTTTGAAGTATCAAGATCGTCAGGATTTGACGCGCCATTTTCTTCTAAGTTTGAAATATTAAAATCATGAATGTTTGAAGCGCCAGATGTTGATTGTATCTCGTGGCTAATGTTATTTAGAGTGGTATAACCTCGAGGCATGTCATCTTCTCTTTGGGGAATGTAAGGGTTGCGATAACTATAATAGCTTTGTTTCTCTGCGATTTCTTTTAACTCCATTTCCGAAACTGCGTTATATATTTTACTTTTCATAACAGCTTGGTTATATTCTGAAATTTTTTTAACCGTTGCCGCAATGCTCTTAAAAAATGTATCTATCTCATCTTCTTTTTTGGTTTCGTTGTGATTTAATAAATATTTCATTAAAGTTTGTGACGCTGAATTTTTTTCAATATTAAGATTTTTTTTTTTTGAAATTTTGGATGCAACTGAAGATGCAGAAGACTCAGGACGCGGCGAAAGTGGAGTAGTTTCCGCTTGTAAGTTTTCTGGAGACTGAATTATGTTTATTGAGTTCTGTGAATCATCATTACCCAAGAAACTGCTAACATCTGAACCGTCATCATCATCAACCGAAGAGATCGTATTTCTTTCTTTGTAATGAGGTACTAAAAAACTCATTTCATCTTCAAAGGTCCACTTTTTCGTCGTCGGGGCTGCCTGACCACTTTTAGTTTTACGCTTCTTCATAGCTCGTCGGTGAGACTCTCTAAGATTTAACCAAGTTTTCTTGCACTCAGATTCTGAAATAAAATAAATCATGGTTAACTATATCAAGCGCATGTAGTTACACATGTATGTGTGAAAGGGAGTACGTACACACACATTCACATAAACATATACACGTATTATAAAACGTATATTAAATATACATTTATTGTTGCAGGTACTTCATAACTGGATCTACATTTACTAATTTATCATCGAGCTTCCGTTTAGGAGAATCAACTATTCGTTTGATAGTAATATATGTGTGCAATGCAATAATAAATAAATTAATGCCAATTCATATACCTCAACCAACTACAGCCACATGGCAAGGAATCGAAGAAGGATTTAAAAATAAATGGAACTTTCCGAATTGCATAGGCGCCATTGACGGCAAACATGTAAATATAATTGCACCTCCCAATAGTGGATCGTTGTTTTTTAACTATAAAAAAACATTTTCTATTGTTTTGTTAGCTATAGTTGATCCTGAATACAGATTCATAGCGGTTGATGTAGGAGCCTATGGAAAAAACAGCGATGGCGGAATCTATTCATCATCTACATTTGGAAAGGCACTTGAAAGAAACACATTCAATATTCCATGTGACAAACCATTACCAGGAACTAATCATGCAATGCCACATGTATTTGTGGGAGACGAGGCATTTCCATTGAAGACATATTTATTAAGACCTCGCTCAAATACACGGAGACTATCAGATCCTGAACGGCAATATAATTACCGCTTATCACGAGCTAGAAGGGTTGTTGAAAACGCTTTTGGAATTTTATATAAAAAATTTGCGATTTACAACAAAAATATTAAATTGCATCCAAAGTTTGTAGATAAAGTGGTATTAACAACTTGCATTTTACACAATATGATGAGGACATATAACATTGAGATGAATTTACAGGAACCGAACAGAACAGAACAGGAAATTACAGTTGAATTCGGCGAAGACCGATTGTTAAGTCAATTACCAAGTATTAGTGGTGCCCATATGGCTACCGCTTTTAATGTACGTGAAAAGTTCAAAACATATTTTCAAACTTCTACCGGACGAGTTCCATGGCAGTAGCTTTTAGCTTTAAATATTAATGTTAATTCTTAATGGATATTCCAGTCAAATTTTTCATCATAATTATATTAATCACAACTGTTTTATTTCCCATACATACCTACATACGCGAAAATCATTAAATAAATAATTAAATAGGAGTAGGTACTTACCAGATTGCTTTAAAGTAATACTTATTTGTCTCCAAGCCTCGTCCTTTTTTATAGTATTGCTGTATTTAGCATCACTTAAGTCATATAAATATGGATATTTTCTCACTTCTTCAATAAGTTTCTCCCTTTGCATCGTTATTTTGTGTTTGAATCGAACTTAAAATTTTAAATAAAACATACGCGCAACACGAATGAAATACTCCTTGCGAATGGCGGCGTCTTTAGCAGGCAAGTCGCGGGAGGGGAAAGGGGAAAGGGTAGACGAAGAGATGTGAGCTCGGGTACGGAGAGACGTAAGCGCGGGGACGGAGAAACGTAAGCGCGGGGACGATGAGCCGTAAGCGCGGGAATTCAAGTTCGGAGCCTGTTCCGAGGCGAGGCGATTACGTTATTATTCCGATTAGTGTGCGTTGCAGTAGGGAGTTTAATACAAACCATTCTGAACGGCTCGAGGCGATACGGTGACGATCCCTTTCCGATCCCATATGTGTGCTGAGACCCTTACTCTTTTATTTTTATGTCTAAGGGTAGCTACCAAGCAAGTATCAATATTAATAGTCATGGTGATGGTTAATTTATTTTATTCCTACTGTATTATTGACAACTGTTTTGCACTCAAATTAGTAATTCATTTATTCATGCTTTGTCATGTTTTATGGATCTCTAATCATATGTTTGTATAGAACCAAGTATTAAAAATTATTACCAAATAGATTATTAAGATGTAAAGACTTAGAAAGAAACACTCAGACCATTATAATTATTATTTAAAAATGATAAAACCTCAAATTGTTTGGTGGAGTGCCTGACCTTTTACATGATAAAGCAGCTAACACTAAATTATTATCATAGTTGTAGCCTCTTCAACGATAACAGTATTATTGTGATATCAACACTCAATACCAATGTGTAGAATTCAGGTTAAAAACTAACCTTGTCTAAGATCTTCACTCGACAGGACATCGTGACTATCATATGGAACTGCGTGCATCCTCATTATCTGAACAACTGCATTACTGAAACCACATCGTGGGGCATCTGGCACACCTTTCATAAATACCACCACTTTATTATTTTTAACTATTTTGTCGATTTGTTCTTTTATTGGAGCATCGGCGAATGAACGACAAGATAACTTTAAAGTATTGCAATAAATTGGAAATATACTCCTTCGTAGCAAACTATTCATTTTTATGGGATTATTATACGTACTCTATTAATTTTAGCAGAAATTAGAGATATTTCTATCTTTTGTTTTAAAATAATCCACTTCAGTTTTAGTGAAAATGTCACTGAGATGGTACGTCAACTTTAAATGTCAATGTCACATCATGTCATGCCTTTTTTCCAGCTTCTATACTTCATGGCCGTAGACAGAGAATAGATAATGGCAAATCTAACGGAATAAAAAGAAATCTATATTTTGAAATAAGTTATAACCAAATTTTTTTTTTAATCTAAAAAGAAGGTACTTCTGTATATTTAAAGTCTGTCTTGTATAAAATATTCAAAACTAATGAATTTTATGAATTAACAAGAAACTATGTGGATTATTTTTTTGATGCCCAATGATTATTTTTATTTTTTTATACGCGTTTGTACATAATTTCTTGTTAATTAGTAAGTTATGTAAATATAGTCTGTTAATGAATAATTATATATATATATATTAATAAATATTTCTCGGCTCACATTAAATTTTATGAATAAAATAAATATCAGCCAAAGACAGGCACGTTGCAGGCAGTTGTGTTTGGTTGTGATAATAGTCTGTGAACACTCAAAAAAATAAAATAATGTGTCTTGTTTGTGGTTATGAGTGATTTGTTGTGTGTGAATAATTATTAATTTTTCAAATACTAATTCATAAAATGGAGAATGCTGAAGAAATTTTCCACTTTCTTGAAGATTTCTCCAAACGCAAGCCTAAAACAATCCCACAAGAACTCAATGAATACTTGGCATACGTAGCACGGACCGGTGATCCAGTCTACCAATGGTCACTTGTTAAGGCATTATTTAAAGAAAAATTACTAACTGTGATTACTGATTTCTACGAAACAACTCCAGGTGTCGAAATTCCACCTTATCCAAACGTGGATCCATTCAATTATGACATCATGAAAAACAGCCTATTAGAACGCCTAGATTCATTCACCTCTGCCCCCTTCACAGTTCAAAGAATTTGTGAATTACTCACATTTCCGCGTAAACAGTACAACCGCGTTGATAAATTCATGAGAGCGATAGAAAAGAACATTTTAGTTGTAAGCACAAGAGAACCGGGTACACAACGACACGCCGAACCAGAAAATGGTGAACCAGCCGAACCTATTGTAAACGGTTCAGATAATAATTCCGAGTACAATGTTGATGTTGAAATGGAAGATATGTCTTGGAAGGAAAATGCTGAACAACCACAGATATCAGAGCCTCAACCAAGCTCATCTGATGCCCACATTTCTGTAGATGACATAGAGGCTCGACTTAAAGCTAAGCAAGAGACCCCAATGGATACTCAAGATAAAACTACCACCCAATATGAGTCTGTTACACCTCCTGAACTTAATATAAGTGCAGATGAACCCCCAGAAGAAATTAAGCCTAGTGCTGAGCCCAGTCCTCAAGCAACAGTATCCACCGAGGAACCTAAAGTTGAAGCAACCACCTCATCAAGTCCAAATGAAGAACCAAAGGTTGATGTTGAAATGAAGCCCGAAGTTCCTACTCCTGCATTGATCATTCCAGAAATCAAAGTTGATGATGCTGAAATGACAGAGCAAAGGCTTACTGCGCAAGCTTCAGTAGATAAAGTTGAGGACACAAGTGAGCCTGTAATTGAAAAGGAAGCTCCAAGCACAGAGCCTAAACCTGTGATAGAACCACAAACTGTAGCTATGGATGAAAATAGCTCAGATTCCACTTCAAAAGAAGATAATGAACCCAAACTTATTTCTGAAGTGTCAACATCAAGTGAGGAAAGTTCATCATCTAGTGATAACACTGATGGAAATAGCAATTCTCCTAAGACAGATGAAAGACACATAGATGTACATGAAGAGTCTAATCAATCAGACACTCCTTTAGACACAGCTTCTGAAGAAAGCAATGTAAAGGAGTCTGAACCAACACCTGAAACTGAAATTACTCCAGAACAGCCTACTGAAGAAGTTTCTCCTAAAGATCAAATGCAATCAGATAACTACTCAATATCTGATGTTAATTCTGAACTACCTCAACCACCTGCAGAGGGTTCCAAGGCTGAGGATGTGCCTGAAGAAAAAAAGGAACCAGAGAAGATTAACGAAGAAATTAAGTCTGATAATACAGAGACGGAGCAGAACAAAGAGTCGTCATAATTTAACTCGACCATTTCAAATACTTTTTTATTCTGTGACTGTTAGTTAATAAGTAGAAAAGTAAACGAATTTTCATTAGGCACTATGAACAATCTCATGTGTTTAGTTGCCCAATTAATAGTCTTGTAGAAGTTACTACTATTACTTGCAATCCTAATGTGTATTCCTCTTTCTATGTTCAACTGATGAAGCAGAGCATGGTTTTTGTGGGCATGCTAGAAAATCATTATGATTTTACACAACCTAGGTCTCAAATTCAACTTGGAAAGAGGAATATGCAACCCTCATCCACTTAGTAAATTGAAGCATTTATAGCTGTCCATGTCTAATCCGCAGTTGTGCTTTATGGTAAGATTTTGATTGAAATGAAAATGAATGATTGTAACTTAGTATTATTTTGTACCAATATAATGTAATATGAGAAGAATAAATAATGAATCAATTTCGTAAACCTCTGTTTTTAATTTTGTTAATTGCGTTTTACTCAGATAATAAGAGACCAAAAACATGTTTTATTTTTGTGGCTAGAATTTTAAGCGATAAAGTTTCACAAGTACCAGGAGACCAGGAAACATCGAAGTAATTCAGGGGCTGAAAGTACGAACAGTAAAGACTCACAAACTACCAGGATGCCAGTCTTTCCGAGAGTGAGAATATGAGGCGAAGTCGCGGGCAGAAGCTAGTACCTAATCATAGATTCTAGTAATAACTAAAACTCATTCGAAAGAGCAGTCCATCACTTAATAAACGTTCGATGAGTCGTTCAGTCGAAGTAGCGTTTGTCGATAAAAGGTTCTTTCGCAATAATGTTCAGTCGACTTTCCGTTCATCGAACAAATGACTACCTATCGAAGTTAAATTGGACCCTGTTAAGCGGAAAAGATCCAACCAACATTTTTTGTAAAATCGAGTTATCTACGTTAATAATTTATATGTTATGGCCTATTACACTACTCACTTTCAAATAGATACTTTAACATACGATTTTTTATTTTCTGTCTAACGCTAAACTGCATTTACTCAAAAGTAATGAAACGTTGGTTGGATCTTTTCTGCATAACAAGGTCCAATTATGGACCCTCCGTGAAACTGAAAGGTGTAAGATTTTCAACTCAATAATAGTATTGTTTCCTCAAATCGAATTTTAAAAAATCAATTGTAACGAGCGACTTGTTACGTTCCTTTAGATTTTTAAAATGTAAGATATACCTACGCTCACCGCAATCGTTACTTTTGATTTTTTTAAATGCAGATGGTATATCTGCAAGTTTACAATTTCCTACCTACATAACTTTATTTTTGAATTACCTATCGACGGTTAAAATTAAATAATCTTCTGGTCTCTGATAATAAAAAAACGAAGTGGTCCTAGGTTAAAAAAACCGGACAAGTGCGACTCGGACTCGCCGATGGTTCCGTACAATTTGTAGGTACAAATTACTTTGAAATGAAGACTATATTTTTTATGAATTAGAATTTTATTTTATAAGTAGAATAGGACGGTATCAATTGACGGTCAACTGGAAATACCCTAAGAATTTTGGTTCCCTTGAGAGTATCGAAATATACGTTTTTTGCACGTATGAAGAAAGGACACGGTAGGACCCACCCGCAAACGCCGCATAAACGCCCGTATCTTTTTTTACTTTAACTTAGAACTTAGATTTTTTCACAGCTTCTAGGGACCGTAGACCTGAGTAGGATAACCTGTTCATAAATGAAACACCCAAATTTCAAACCATCCTGTCTCTGATGTTTCTCAAGTTACGAGTCTAATTTTTTGCACCAAGATAGACAATTTAACTAGTAATCGCATCGTATTTAAAAAAAAATACTTTATAGTTTATTTACAAAAAAAGTTAAAAAAAATGACCTTTGTTTCATTGTGTCCGTTTATGTTGGTATGTATATGTATATGATACCTCCACGCGTTCCCGAGATAAAAGGTCTTTACAGACAGACGGACGGACAACAAAGTGATCCTATAAGGGTTCCGTTTTTTCCTTTTGAGGTACGGAACCTTAAAAAAGGATAGTGACTATTGTACTGTACTACCATACGAAATCGCGGGCAGGCTAGTAAGTACTTAATGAAATGAAACAAAACGAAACTTATAAAAATAAAGATTTATTTTTGAACAAAAAATATCTATTTACATAGGTACATACAGTAGGTGTTGGAATAAATCTTAATTATACTAAATTACATACTAACAATTCAGTCCTATAAATCTACATAGAAATAAACCTCACTTAGAACTATAAAATAAAAATACTAGGTACATAATACTCTTCTAAGTTCTAGACAGGGAGGTACCTAACTAACGTTTTTTGATCCCAAGAACTTTAAGTTCATTTCTCATTATTTTACCGGCCGCGTTCCTTGGGATCGATTCTAAAAATACGACGCCTCCGTCAAGGTGTTTGTATCTTGTGAGTTTCTGTGCGACTAAATCGGTGATGTCTTTTTCTGTGAGTTTTTGTTTCGGCTTCATCACCACGAACGCTTTGGGCACCTCGCCGGCCAACGGGTCCGGCATCCCCACCACGGCCACGTCTGCCACTTCTGGACGCTCCATGATTATGTTTTCTATTTCCGTTGGCGACACCTGTGGATTTAAATTTAAATATCTATATACACATCAATTTTTGTAAGTTTATCGCAAAGGGTCTGCTGTTGTCTCTATGTGTTTACATGGGACCCTTTATATCCCTCCTTGCATGCATCAGGGATGGGAAGCCTTTACATGAGTCTTAATATAACTGGTGCAATAGGGCTGACGTACACCTCTGCCTTCCCCCTTCGAAGATCAAAAGTGTGATATGTTTATATGTAATTTTAATGGGCTGACCCAGTATGAATGCCCAACTGCCTTTTACAACGAACTTGGCAACGTTTCCATGCGCGTGATTTTTGAGATACTTTTAAAAAATCCCTTCACGACACATACTCAACCAACGAATCAAAATGCACACCCGCGCATATTATGACAAACCACAATGTCGACCTAATTAACGTTTCATAGATCTACTAAGTACAAAGTCCCAGTAATTTTGCAAGGAGATATATTTAGTTTAGTAGCACAGATGTCTACGTACCTGATTGCCCTTAACCTTAATGAGCTCTTTGGTGCGGTCGACTATGTAGAAATAGAAGTCTTCGTCGTAGTACGCTACATCGCCGGTATGCAGCCAGCCCTCGCTGTCTACGGTCTCCTTTGTAGCTTTCTCGTTCTTCCAATAGCCTTTCATAACCTGCGAATTTAAATTAGATTTTTTATATTTTACAAATAATTTTAAAGGACCTGCATTAAATTAATATCGTAAGTAGGTCACGCACTATCTTAAAAATCTGCAAGTCTAGATAACACTTTTCGTACTGGTTTTAATCTTTGTAAAATCGCAAGTATTCAAAACCTAAATCCAGCCATAGAATATACTATTAAACGACTTCAGGAATGACATCTTTGTAAAATCGCAAGTATTCAAAACCTAAATCCAGCCATAGAATATACTATTAAACGACTTCAGGAATGACCCAATCGGTACTTTTAATTTATTTATTTATTTTATACTTAACTAGCTTTTGCCCGCGACTTCGTACGCGATATCGCGTTTTTTTTTGCTCCCGTAGAAATTTCGGTAAATCCTCTCTTAGTGCTCCTCTGCACTCCCCAAGAAACCTACATGCCAAATTTCAGCTTTCGACAAACAGGAGTTACGGCTGTGCGCTGTCTGTCAGTCACTCACTCAGTAATAACGGATAACTTTTATATCCTTAAGTACTAGCTTTTGGCCGCGACTTCTTACGCGCATATCCCATTTTTCCCGTTCCCGTAGGAATTTCGGGAAATCCTCTCTTAGTGCTCCCCTACACTCCCCAAGGAACTTACATGTCAAATTTCAGCTTACTACGATCAGTAGTTTTGGCTGTGCGTGTAGTCACACAGTAACGGAAGAATTTTATATATTAGGATATTGATTGTATACCAAAAAGTACATAACATATGAGGAAACTGAAAATGAAACGAGACGTGATTTAAAATAGCATAGACTATACTCACTTGAGGTCCTCTCAACCACAGCTCGCCAGACTTGTGCGGTCCCAGCATCTCCCCCGTGGTGATGGAGACCACGCGCGCCTGCGTGCTGGGCACCAGCTGCCCCACCGAGCCCACCTTGTTGTACGGGTACGAGTAGGGCGTCATCAGGGTCACGGGAGAACTCTCTGTCATGCCGTATCCTGGGGACAATAGGGATCATGCAAATACAGAATTTATGAGAATGTTGTTAGTCGGCTAACGATGACAAACTGGATAGTCATTCAAGGTCGTTATTTCATAGATTTTATTTGCATTTTGATACTTTTATTTGCATTTTGAACATTTTCGAGCCACGATAGAGCACAGGGTGTCCGTTAAACGACTCGAAGTCACTTGTGGAGAGCTTCAATAAAGGGAAAGCTACCAGTTACATGCAAAACTACGGGGTTAGAACCGTTTAGTTTAGGGCAGAAACAAACCTTGTAACAACTTAATCTGGTCCTTAGTCTTCTCGCACTTCAGCAAGAACTTCTCCAGCATACTGTCGGTGGTGGGTGCGGCGCCCACCATGATAGTCTCCACCCATTGCAGATGCTCCTTCTTCACTGAAGGATGGGTCGCCAAGAAGGCAAGGAGTGAGGGTACGACGAACAATGTTGTCGGCTGGTATTCCACCAGGCACTTGATGTAGTCGTCTGGCGTGAACCTGGAAATATGCAGATATTTTTTTTAGATTATAATTACAAATTGTAGCACATTAATAAAGTTGCTATCTGAGACAATTATTACACTAACGATACTAAAGCTTTTGATATTAAAAGGTGCCTCTACCCTAAGGGTAATAGAAAATCAGATATTTTAGCAGACATTGAGCTCTAGAATTTATTTGAGTTCGGCAGTAAGGCAAAGCACTTATCGATGAAGTTAGGCGGTTCTTCGAAGTCATAAACTGCATTGTATTCAGACCCTAGCATTACCAGGGATAACAGCTCATTTCACCTTAGGTGACAGATTGAACCAGCTGTTCATATGGAAACTACCCACAGTGACAAGAAAAGTTACTGTTCTAGAGTTATCATCATCATATCAGCCGAAAGACATCCACTGCTGGACATAGACATAGGCCTCCCCCAAGTGTCGCCACAACAACCGGTCCTGTGCGTCTTGCATCCATCAGCTCCCCGCGACCCTCACTCTGTGCTAAAGTGCCTACAGCTTATTGTTACCTACCTTGGCATTGTAACAACATGGTAACCGAGTTTGAGATTGTAGTTCAGGATCCCATTGAAGCCGTAGATGTGGAAGAATGGTGGTACTGTGAGGAGCACATCGCCTTTGCCTAGAACAAGTTAGTACAACCATTAGTCAATCTATCTGTAGTCCGGTCAATTTAGACATCCAAGCCCAAAATTGGTAGGATTGTTCAAAACACTTTCATAAATGAAATCTAAAAGTTCCCCATCGATCCAATAGAGAGCGTGCAGCAACTATAGGTGGCAGCACAGAAATGTCACTGTCAAGTATGTTTCAAGTACAAAATTCGAAATAGCTACGCTACATGGCACAGTCTTCTTCGCGCACGTTCCCCTAAACTGAGCGTGCAGAAACCACAGGTGGCAGCACAGAAGCGTCCATGTCAAGTATTCTGACCCTTAAAACTTCAAATATGCGACACTAGATGGCATAGTCAACGCCGTGCACGGTCCCTATACGTGGAAAAAAAAATACTTGGGATCAAATTTAGTTATCCAGAATTTAGTTATCCAGACATTTTTATAGATAAATTATCTATTTATTTATTTATTTTGTCTCAACTAATTTTATGATAAAACTTACAGTTTTGCTGAAAATCGCGTTTGTTACCTTTAGCCCTAAGTATTTTTTTTCTACATATCGGATCGAATCCTACCAATTTTGAGCTTATTGCGAATTAATTTAACTTCACCCATATGTTTTGGTCTAATTTGACCGGACTAGTATTCCTTTCCAAATATGTTGGCAGTCGGCTTCCAGTCAGGGCCGTAGCTACCGCCGTATCAGCCGCATCAAAGATACGGGGCCCCGGACTGCAAGGGCCCCGACGTGTCTTTCGAGGTCTGCCAAGACAATCTTTAGCTAGTAGGACTTATTTAGTTAAAAAAAAAATCAATAAGTACCCCTAAAACGGCCCCCCCAACAATTGTTGATACAGCGGATAAGTTTATCTTTTTTTTTACTTTATGCAGAGTTAATCTTATTTTTAATTTACACCTAGGTACTTTTTTAATTTGCTTCAAGGTCACAGATGATTTGGTAAAACATACTAAATACTGCTTTATGTTTGAAAATAATCACCATTGGGTACTTATATCATATCCGCTTATTAACAGATTTTGTGATATCGTTTTCATAATGTTATCTATTACATAAATCGAACAATAGGTACCTAACATATTTGTTATTGTTAGATTTGCTTCATAATTTGATCAATATTTTTTAAATCAACACTCGTTGCTTTAAAGCCTAAGTATCAGATTCACCCCGTCCCATATTTATACTGTGCCCCGTCTATTCTCACTAATTCATCAGGTTGTTCAGTAATATGCTCCCTTACTAAAACCACCCCGGTGGTCACCAATAAGACACGGTGTCTGGGGTATCTTGTCCTATTGGGAACCCACCTTGACATCTCCCGAATGGCAAACAAGCAGGCTGCCCATCTGATGGTAAGTTGTTACCGCCGCAATGGACGTCAGTAATAATGTGTGCAATGCTTATCCATTTTAAAGAGGATTTTAGTTTGAAGCTTCGCCATTACCTCCACCCTATGCAAGGTTATGGAAAGGGTTCTAAACAGTAAGCTGCTGACCTACCTTGAAGACAACAATCTCCTCAGTGACCGTCAATATGGCTTTCGCCGGGGACGGTCAACTGGCGATCTTCTTGTGTATGTCACGCACTGCTGGGGCGAAGCCATTGAGAGACACGGCGAAGCACTTGCCGTGTCGCTTGATATCTCGAAGGCTTTTGACAGGGTCTGGCACGCACGTCTATTCAGCAAGCTTCCTGCTAATGGCATCCCAGATGGTTTTTGTAGCTGGATATCAGACTTCCTGAGTGAACGGTCGATCCGAGTGGTCGTTGACGGCTGCTCCTCTGACCTCATGGCTATTGATGCCGGAATTCCTCAAGGGTCTGTTCTCTCTGCAACTCTTTTCCTGCTGCACATCAATGACCTACTTCAGCCTGGTCTTGTTGGGTACGCAGATGACAGTATGGTTTCAGAGAGATACTTGTCCAAAGCAACAACCAGTCGGGTGGAAGTTTGCCTTGAGAGAGGCCATGATAGAGCGGACAAATTTGACCTTAAGCGTTGTCTCCCAGTGGGGTGATGACAATCTGGTCACTTTCAACGCCACCAAAACACAGGCGTGTCTTTTTACCGCAAAAAGGAGTCGTTTTGACCAAGCTCCTACTTTTCGGGGTGCATCTGTTCCTGTGACTGATCGGCTCGAGCTTCTAGGCATGGAGTTGACATCCAGTCTCAACTTCGGCGCCACCATCGAGTACCAAGCCCAAACTGCGGCCAAAAAGCTGGGCATCCTAAATAGGGTGAAGCGATACTTTAGGCCTGGACAGCTTTTAACACTTTACAAAGCACAAGTCCGATCCTGCATGGAGTATTGTAGCCACCTTTGGGATGGCTCAGCTAAGTATCAGCTTGCCGCGCTTGACTCGGTGGAACGCAGAGCTAAGAGGCTCATCGGCGACGTAAAACTGGTGGATGCTAAGCTTCATAGCTTGGCTCATCGCCGTAAGGTTGCCTGCTTGTCGGTCTTCTACAGATTGTACTTCGGTGAGTGTGCCCAAGAACTCCACGACCTCATCCCACCGGCCCCCTTCTACCATTGGACATCCAGACGCACTGCATCTTACCATCCCTACCTTGTGGCTATTCCACCAATTCGCACTAAGCGTTTTCAAACGTCTTTTGTAATGCGCACAGCAAAGGAGTGGAACTCTCTGCCTGCGTCTGTGTTTCCGAAAGCTTACAACCCTAATCTCTTCAAAGTTAGAGTGAACAGGCTCTTTCTGGGTAGGCTCGCTCCATCGTAGACTTTGTCTCTGTCATCTCTGACATAGACTAGAGTCTAGAGCAAACCCATTACAAATAAAAAAAAGAATCTACTCATGCAGTCGTAGCTACCCGGAAAGAAACTGATAGAGCTCATACCACATTTTCCAATTACGTGGTAAAAACAATGGTGTATAAAAACGACAGACGGTGTATGAAAGACGACCTATATGTATATATTTATTGATCTCTAACAACACCATGTATAACGGGGTGTCTGTGCGTTGGGTTCGGCCCCTCGTGCGCCTACTAAAGGTCCAATACCCCAGGGTATCGAGATTGTCAAAACTATATCCATAGCGGTGTTATCATCTCTACAGTTAAGTATATTTACCTTTTTCTCCCTCATACTTCATAATCTTGGGGCACTGCGTCTGTTTCAAGTTGCTGACGAGGTTCTTGTGAGTCAGCATGACGCCTTTAGGCATGCCGGTAGTGCCACTGGAGTATGGGATCAGACAGACCTCGTCGCTGTCTACGGTTGGCAGGTCAGCCTTGTGGTCAGCCATCAGTAAGGATCGGAGGCCGTATACGCCTAGAAAAAAAAAGTGTAAGTGTCATGGCCATATTTGTACCTATAGACTTTCTTAGAATAAGGCTAAATTGTCCAAAAATATTAGCAGATATTCTATAAGTATACCCGAGCGTTAACCTACCTATCCCTAGTCGCGATACGTGTTTAGATAAAGAATTTTTGAGTTGGCAATCGATTTGGCACATGGGCATAAAATTCGAGATTCGAAGCGCCGATATCGGGAATAGATAAAAGCGTTATAACTATAATAATCATGTGCCCTGTAAGTGGAAGGGCAAAGATCTTCTAGCAATAATTATCAAAGAAAGTTGATCAAGAACTGTTCCGGAAAATTGGAGAAAGATATTTTCCTTTTCACACATAACTTCATCAACGTAGGTAGCGTATACCTACCAACGGTTCACTAGCGTGACGGTCATGCGAGCATAGATAACTATCTAATATTCTAAATCAACGAATAAAACTATTAAAATATAATATCGTGGGAAGATATAAATACTGCTAGACAATCGCTATAATCATTATTGTTTTGTAATTTTCATCTAAAATAAGCATAGCATTGAACATGGTAACGAATTTAAGTGATGTTTTTCTAACGTTTCAAATAGTCATCAATCACCATACTCTTGCTCTTATCCTACTTTATTTGAGACTATCATTTGCCCGCGGCATAGTACGCGCAAATCCCATTTTTACCCGTTCCCGTAGGCATTTTGGGAAATCCTGTAACCTAGATGAGGCCGGTATATACGCCGGGCGTATATTATGTATATTTATTATTATTATTATTTATTATATTAGTACTTTATTGTACAACTCATAACAAGCACAGGAAAAACGCTTATAAAAACTAGTGTACAATGGGCGGTCTTATCGCACAGGGCAATCTCTTACAGACAACCTTTGGATGGACTGAACTAAAGAAGTTAGATTTAGGAGTTTTTTTTTATACTAACTTCTAAGTCCTAACTACTTCCAGGATTTACCGAGTTAACTAGGTGGAAACCTACCAATTGCTAATTATTCAAGTTATGTTAGTGCCTTACCTATTCAGACCCAAACTGACGAATTAATTGACTCGACCTGTTTGCCCTTAAGTATTTCCTTTCGCTATAATCGTGTCTGTACCTACCTATCAAAAGGGAATGTTGTCTCGGAACTAGCATTTCATAATACCGACGACGTTTAGTTAGTGGATAACATATTATACAGGTTGGTTAGTACCTGTATCTACCTACCAAATACTTCATTGGACTAACGAGGTATCTTTGTATCTATGTAGAATTTCAACAACTCAGAGCCGATTATCCAATACTCAGGTTTTTATCGGAAAAAAAAAAATCCGACGAATTGCGAAGGAACGTCCTCCTTTTGCAAACTGCAATTTTTATTCTTCCGATAAAATTTATCTGACTAGGTACTGAAAAAACAACGCCAGTAACCTATTCGGTAGGTACTTTGTTTAATAGTACCCGGATCAAAACAGATGTTCAATTAATAGACAAACAATGTTATTCGAGCTAATCTATTACTCAATATTAATGTATTGGGTGAGATAACCTTTCCTTATCACTCCATAAGATACACTTTACTACGACCCTTGTGTACATCGTTATAATTTATTAGATTTTGTTTCACGGTCTGTGACTTCTGTGAGTATGAGTACCTGTACACACAGAAGTCACTGACTATGAAACAAATCTCTTAACTTTAAAGCAGGCAGTTGCCTTACTTTCCGAATGAGATCAATCTCACAGGACTTCGGGTGCAGACACACCAGCGGCCTAACTGTCCAAAGTGTTTCCTGTCCTATTCGCTTAAAATAACGACTTCCGGATTGTGTCGGTTATACACATAAATATCTAATGTACCAAATCACATTCAGTTTTTTTTACATTAATCTATACTCCACTGAATAAATGCGGTACGTAGCATTACATTATAGATACTGATATTGGAGATGTTCAAGTCGTGATAGAAAGGACATGCCAGCAAAATTACCAGTGAGAAGTTGTTAGTAGCAGATAGGGACTGACTGCTCAAAACATGCAGTCAGTAAATACCCCGTTTAACTATCCACGACCAAGAAAATACAATAGAATAGGAACCTTACCTTGAGCCTTGTCGTCTTCTCCTCCAACCCATATAGTGCCTTTGTAGTCTTTCAGTGACTTGGCCACCTCTTGTGCGACTGGCATGAACAGCTCGATCGTGGCTATAGCCTTCACGTTGCAGTCTCCGAACTGACGTTTCACCTCGTCTGCAAAGAAAAACAAAACCTGTATAATCTAGTAACAGGCAAATGTGCAAGCAGGCTAAATACCAGGGTTGGTACCCTGGTATTTAGCCTGCCTGCACCACATTTATTAAAAAAAAAAAAAAAACTTTATTTCAGACTTAATAGCCAATAATAATAGCCTGCCTGCACGGAATTGTTCGAAAGAGTTGCCGCGGCCCTGGAATGCAAAGGGCATTAGAAGGAAACACGGGTGGGAAACACTCCCTCCCCTCCCTCCCGCTTCGCCTAGGCCTAGACTGACAAAAAGAACTGGACGCCTGAAGACCATTGCTGTTCAAGGCTATCACACAGAGCAAGATGTAAGGATCTGGACATTATTACAGGAGAAATATCATGGTCGGAAATAAATCAAAAAGATTTTTAAGCAGAAATGGGCTTGTTCAGCAATGTTCTAAAATTGGGCAAATTAAAAAAACGGTATAACTGCATAACTTCTTGTGGTTTTTCGCAACAGCAGCAACTGACTTGATAAATAATTGCACGTGTGAGCCAACTATGATTACAAATCTGACCGAGTCATTTTATCTTTAGAGACTGGATGGTTGCCCCTTAGTATTTGCGGGCAGACCTTGAAGGCTGACTGAAAAATATGTCCGTTGTTCAATGTCGGACTTTCTTATTTATTTATCAACTATAGTGTAAGGAAGTGAACATCGAATCTTTTGATTTTTTTGTTCCCCTGATGGAACAAGTATTAAGTAAAATATGGAAAAGGTATCATGATATGAAAAAATAATTTTCCAAAAAATGTAATAAATTGATAACATTTATTTGATTTTTTTCATTTATTTGATTGATTACATTTTTAACCGACTTCAAAAAGGAGGTTCTCAATTCGTGGGAATGTTTTCTTTTTTAATATTTTTTATGTAGATATGTTCCCTGATTACTCGAAGATTTCTAGACCGATTTGGAAAATTATTTTTATTAGGCAACTATATTTTAGTACCTAGTTACTTACACAGGTAATTAAGAAGTTCATGTTTTAAAAATATTAACTATTATTAATCACGTATCAGCACAATCTAAAACCTATATTAATTCATAATCTCTACTTCCGTGAACTTTGCACTAACACAGCTCATATCATATGACACACAATAGATACAACGAACATACAATCTATGCATTAAAGATAATTACTGCAATGAACTACAAATAGAGAGATAACATAGTCCACGCTGCAATTAGGTAAGCGACCGTCTGATTTCCTCGACCTTGCAGTTGAGTAATTAGCAATCATTTAAGTACTGCTTGTTAGATGCACACGTGTCTATTGATAATATCGTGTACTACGATATTTTCTATTCCTTTATATCGCGTGCTTGAATGCTATTGGACCAATTTGGAGGATAGGCCTGTTTATGTAGAATTGATACGTAAGCTGAATTTTCTTTAAATATATAAGTACTATAAATAATTATGAAAGTACTAGTGAATTTTCAAAGGATTTTTTTTTTATAGATAAAGATTCTAAACATTTTTAAATCAAGTGTTCTTAAATAAAGCTAAGTTTTATTTTAATAGCACTTCGCCCGCAACTTCGCCAGCGTGGGATTAATACATATTGCAATTTTCGTATTATCTCTATGATTTTCAAAACTAAATTATAGCCTATGTTACTTTCTGATAATTAAGCTATCCATTGGTTAAAAATGGTTAAAATCGCTCCAGTAGTTTTGGAGTGTTTTCGCAACAAACAAACAAACAAACAAAAAAGATAGAGGCAAGACCTACCTATGGATCAAATCAAGCATGAATCAATCTCGAGAGTTTTGGACTTTGTCCTTTACCTCAAGACACTAGGTAATCCGTAAATGGACTTTATACTTCGATCAATTTGGCTTACAAAAATTGTTTCAATATAGATTGAGTTATCGGCTCAGGCTTTAGTTGTTAAAACTGATAGAAGAACATAATACTTGACCTTTTCTCCTTTGGCAATTTGAACTTTGGTTTTTGTTTTAAGGTAGGCGATCAAAGTACAAACATTCAGGCTGATAAATGGCATTGAAATATTTCCATTCATCGTATATCATTTCATAGTCATTATCTTGAGAAGTCAGAGCTATTCTCTTCCTCAATTTTATCTAAGCATGTAGGTAGTTATTACTCACACGAACACATGTTGACTAGACGGCACGAGGTTTAAATAAACGTTATCTTATCATAAAATGTAATAGAACTTGTAAACAAACTATATATCTATTACACAAAATAATATAAATATCCCTAGCTGTAAAATGGTCTATGAAGAAATCATGTCAAGACCACAAACATGATTCCAAAAAAATATTCGCTTCTTTTAGTATCTCCTAGGTCTAACGTCTTCTTCTTTAATATGAATGATAATGGTTAAAAAACGATTGGGACTGGAGACAGAGGAGGCCTGGAGGGTAGACAGAAAATAGTTTATGAAGATAAAGGATATAGCCTATGAATTATGAAAATTAATAACATATAAATTCTGCTCTTATATTGGCAAAATTATTTACTAAAAACCCAGGGCGCGAAACAAACTTATGTTGCTATAGGCACAGCTACTTGATTTGAATACCTGGGCCTCAAGTCTGCTATTACAATAGTGTCAGAATGGTTTATCATTGATTTCATAATTGATTTTGACAAGTTTGGTAATCTAATAATATAAAAGCGTCATTATGACTTTCAAATGGTCAACCATTGAAAGAAATGACATAGAATGGTAATCTCGTATATAATGATAAATGAATAATTAATAATATGCAAATATATATATAAAAGAAATCTGGCAGTGGTAGTTTTTCGAAAATCATGTCTATTAACGGGTTTAATAATAATGGCAATTCGAAAATGTCTTTCTACCACGATTCTATTACGAGACCATTGACCGACCAGTGATCGACCATTATGAATTAGCGATTACGAACTTTTAGCAAAATGACAATGGGATCGTGTTGGAATGACGAATTTATAAAAAATAGCAGACTTGGAGCCCTGTTCTTCTGGCGCCCAGGTACTCACTTGGCTAGATTTCAGTTAAGAAAAGCCCCTGCACCGAAAGTAAGTAAGAATTTAAAACTGATTTTTTTCTAGATTATGGTACATATTGTTACCAACAGTAGATATTTACTATCGAGGAGGAGCTCGTGGCTAAATAATAACAGCCGCACGGGTCGATCTTAAAGGTTAAGCAACGCTTGCCAAGGTTGGTCTGTGGATGGGTGACCATCTTAACATACCGAGTTTCCTCCGTGTCTCGGAAAGCACGTTAAGCCGTTGGTCCCGGCTGTCATTTCTAGATCTTTGGCAGTCGTTACAGATTGTCAGAAGCCAGTAAATCTGACTCCAGTCTTGCCAAGGAATACCGTGTTACCCTGTTAATGGGTTGCGGAGGTCTGGTAGGCAGCCGCTCCATGTAAAACACTGGTATTTTGCTGAATCCGGTTTGACTGGAAGCCGAACCCAATATAGTTGGGAAAAGCCTAGGCAGATGATGATGATGATGATGATGAGTAGGTATTTACTTACTATCTGTCGTATCGTATACAGGATGCTAAACTAGATAAAAAGTTATCGAGTTGCAGGATATTTCCGAACTTGTGTTATACTTTAACCCCAGCCTAATCTATTCTACAGATAAAATCAGCACGTTCAAAACAGATATATTTTGGACTTGCTGATTTTATTTTCTAATCTGATAGGATTTATGGAATCAGACATTAATGTGATAACTTTTATATGACTTTCCGGTTGGACTTAGCCTTTTAGGGTCCGGTAATTTCAGCTGATAGGATTGTCTAATATTTATTTATAGCTGAGACCAAAGTCCACGAAAATATGGTTAAAAGCGACTTTATTGCTGTATTTTTTGACTTTGTAACTTTGATCTTTACTAAACTGAGATCACGTAGGTATCATGGAGCAGATTGAATTTTATATTCAATCACACAAACACTACAAACACAAAGAAATCGGTGTTAAAAAACAAAGAAACAAAACCAAAACACCGACTTCCGAAATTAAGGTTATTTTATTTTATACTTTGTAGTGTTTTGTTTGGAAGTCGGTAATTGTAAAAAGTTTTTTCAAAAATTTATGAAGCCATAAACTGTCCTAATAAATAATACTCTTTGTTGTATTGTGTAATGTGTTTTTAAAGAAATTAAAGCGTCAGTCGATCTTAAAGTTTCTGATCCATAAAAATCTTACCTGCCGTGTACAGTGGATTGGCGAACGTCACAACTAGCCCAGCCCTCATAGCTCCATGGATCAGGACGACGAACTCAGGCAGGTTGGGTAGGATGAGGCCGATCCTCTCTCCGGGGGCTAGCTTCAGGTGACCCGCGAGTGCGCCTGCGCATCTCTCGATCATCATCCGCATCATGCCATAGTCGTAGCCTCGTCCTGATGCACCGCATGTCTGGGGAAAGGTACAAAATGGGGATTAGTTTTAGGGCTTTTTTGGTAATTCATGCTTAAAATTGACCGTGTCATTTTTGTGCCTTTTGCTATTGGCATCTCATTTAAGATTAAGATTTTATGGACCTTTTATCTGTGAACTTTGACTAGGTACATGAAATCCTGCATTACATACAGAAGTTGGCAGTGTTGGCTATTTGCCTTGGATTTATACTTTCTGTTTTTCTAACCGCACTAGGTAAACCACATACTTTTCTACATAGATTTTATTAGGTTTTGCATTTTATGCCCTACTACTACTTATACTTACTTTTTAGAGTTCCGTGGCAAAGGGTAACCAAGAACCCTATTACTAAGCCTCCGCTGTCCGTCCGTCCATCCGTCCGTCTGTCTGTCAGCAGACTGTATCTCAAGAACCGTTATTACGGTTCTTGAGATCAACTGTGTTTGAACTGTCTACCTATTGGTAGACAGTTGAAATTTTCACAGATTGTATATTTCTATTGCCGCTACAACAACAAATAATAAAAATTAAGGTTCATGGTACGGAACCCTTGATGTGCGAGTCCGACTCGCACTTGGCCGGTTTTTTTCCTAAGGCCAGGTCTACTAATTAGCTACTTACCACCTTCATTCAAAGGAAAACTGGTGGATAGTACTTGACCTGACTTGCAACATTCTTATCTGTACCTACATACAAACCCGGTAGTACAAAGTTCAGTGGGCAATGCAACGTCACGATGCAATACTAATCGAGACTGTGTAGGTAAATAAACTAGACTAACTACACGTGGTCCGAAATGTAGGTCATTGGACTTTACCCTGTATTTATAGACAAACGTAATTATTATGTAACGCCTTGTGTCTACACAAAACTGCTCCAAAGTCCAGTCTTTGATATTGAAATAACATATTAACTGGTACACAAGAATATTTTGGCACGCGATCTTATAGTGGGAGCCCCTACATCTTTATATTCAATGGTAAAAAATTGTGATGAAGTTCAGAATAGCAACAAAACATTCAGTATTTCTGACGTCATTGGAACGAATACGGTTAGGTAGGTACATCTTAACTACTGACGTCACGTTTTGGTTTCTAAAACCATTAAATTATGTACTTAGTTACCAAGCAAGGCACGTTCTCATATCACGTGTAACGTAATTTGTTATAGACTTTCCTGCTCTTTATTCACATGATCTCCTGAAAACTTGTAAATTAACTGTAATTCTATACGACTTCATCTTACACGAAGGGCATTTAGATCAACAACATAATAGCGACAGTCTAGCTAGGTATAAAAGTAGGCAACTAGATACATGATCTGCAATAAATAAAATATAAACTCAGAGTCATCAAGTATCCCATGACAACAAATTCCTTATAAGTATATTGACTCATTTGCTGGGGAATATTTTCCATATTGTAGCAATAAAATTTTGTCATAAAATGCACATAGGACTTGCCATAAGCTGAAAAAATTAATGAAATAACTAGTAAATCCATTTTATGTCGTGACTTATTACAGCACTTACCAACCTACCTATTTTTATATACCTACTAGTTGACCCGCGCAACTTCGTCTGCGTCACAATTTTCATTACTGCTGCACTCCTATTGGTCTTAGCGTGATGATATATAGCCCATAGCCTTCCTCGATAAATGGGCTATCTAACAATGAAATAATTTTTCAAATCTGACCATTAATTCCTGAGATTCGCGCGTTCAAGTAAACAAACAAACTCTTTAGCTTTATATATTAGTAATATATAGATTGAAATAGATTTAGGTCCAACCGTAATATAAGAAATTACTCTTTTATTGTTGTTTCAAGTATCGACAATAAGTAGGCAAATACCTCCTAGGTACCTAATACTATCCACCTGATTCAATTTCAGTTCATGAAATCGATTAATTTCCTTACTACGTACATCTAATCGTGATAATATGAACTTAAATAAATACCAACTTGCACTTTCTGATCACGGGCTCAAATACTGTCAATTATATTATCAGGTTCTATTGTTCTTTATGGAGTTTCTTGTCCATTCTTCTCCATAAGAAGCTACCTTTCCGAATGGACAGTAGAGTCACTTTAGGGTATTTATATTTTGTTCGAAATGTGAATGACGTTCAAAAGTGCCGTTTAATGGCCTAATTGGAATAAACGTTTTGACTTCGACTTTACATTTTACCTAAGTACCTAATTAATAAGTCTACGACACCTAAACCCTGTTATATTAACTCATATTTAATTATTGGTTATGATGGTCAATTAAGGAACCGGCTATTGCAACTGTGGCAGAATAGTTCAGCAGAATGACGGTTCCAGGTTCGATTCCGACTTAACGTCTATAAAAAAACCGGCCAAGAGCGATTCGGACTCGTGCATGAAGGTTTCCGTACCATCGCGGCAACAGAAATACACACTGTGAAAATTTCAACTGTGTACCTATTACGGTTCATGAGATATAGCCCGCTGACAGACAGACGGAAGGACAGCGGAGGCTTATTAATAGGGTTTTATTAGTTGCCCTTTGGGTACGGAACCCTAAAAAAATATTACCCTCGTTCGGGGGTAATCGTGTACAGTGTGACGATCTTTCTACGTTTGGTTGCTATGCACTATGCACTAATGCATCGGGACCGACCGGAACGGATCGGTCTGAATGGTTGACGTTATCGGTTGCAATCTATAATAGACGCACAAATAGAAAACACATAAATTGGTTTATAGTTTAGTTACTATTTATTAACCATGAAAGCTAGTTTACAGCCTTTTTGAAAGAACTTTAAATATTGTTTTTTTTACACTTAATTTTATTATGTTGTTTGACCTGTGCGAGCCCCCAAATATTATTTTATTTTTCTTTTTCGATACCTAGTTCAAAAATTATCAAGAAAACCCTCGACAATACTCTTGTCAAATTAAACATCTTTTCCAATTTTGTGAGATGCATGTTTGGCACAGCGCAGACATTTAACCCTAACCTTCAAATGTGTACTATTAATAAAATCCCTATCACTCTCATATAACGACCGTATCTATATAACAGCGAACTTTGTACTTGGAACAATATTCTATTGCACTCCGCAATGCACTCGGATTTAATAGTATTTAATTGAACATAAATAAGTAACTAGACTCAGCGTCAAACAGCTAAGAACAAAAACTACTTGGCGATGTGATTTGCCTACAAGGTTCGTTCCAAAGGTCGAAATTATTTTCAATGATGTTCTTAAAATTGTTCTAACCTGATGAAGGGTCCATATGTAAATTTAGGTCGGTAAATTAAGTAGATTTGTTTTAAATTAAATATATAGAGCAAAGACAGTTAAACAATTTCAAGTGCAGTAAGCACTTGAAATCGTATCGGAATAAAAATATTGTTGAAGGTACTTACCACAGACGGTGCATCTGCCCATTCTTCGACATCCGAAAACACATGTTCAGTCAAGGTTTCCTTTCCCACTTGTATTTCACCCCATGGCGAGTTTAAACATTTACTGTCCGCAACTGTTGCAGTTTGAGTAGCTAAACTTCTACTCAAAAGACGGCTGTACGACAACAGTTCTTTGTTAACTTTTTTACCATTTTTGGCACTAGTGAACGAGTTAAGAATTTGCCGCGCTAAACTCCCGCGCAAAACTTTCAAATTGGACATGTTTCCGTTAGCAATGTTTTCCCGCGAAGCGTTGGCGCGTAAATGTTAGCTGCCGCTTCCACTGACGGCTTTTGGCGCGTTCTCCGCGCGCGCTGAGGGCAAGGTCCATTTACTTATTTAACCTGTTTGTTGTGGCTGTGACGAAAAACTCATAGTAAACACAAGTTTACGCGTTACGACAGCGGTTTGTTATCACTGTAGTCATGAATGAGCCACGATACCAGTTGCTTCGTGCCTGTGGAGCATTGCGGCTGTGCCAGTCTAACGATAACCAGTGATAACGAACCATACCTCAAATGGGTAAGGCGATAAATAAAATGCAGTATTAAAATAACAACAACCATTTTATTTGTGTCAGACAAAAATATTCCTTTACCCGTTTGTCACTCTGTGATTTAAACCTTAAGAGATAAAATTCAATAAATTATGTAACAATTTGATATTCCATCATTTTGAACACATGAAGCCCATATTATTGCATTTGTTCAATGCTACATCATAAAATAAAATAGACTATTATAACATTATCACAAACTTATTCAGGCTAAATATCAGTGGCGATGGGTTTTTTAGGGTTCCGAACCTCAGTATGTAAAAACGGTTATAGGATCAATCGGATTTCTGTTTGTCTTTCCGTCTGTCACAGCCGGTTTTCTCCGAAACTCCTGAGCCGATTCAGTTGAAATTTGGTTCACCCAAACACGGACGCGTAACGAAAATAAATGAATTTTAAATATGGGGTTACTCTTTGGGGTGTCAATTAGACCCTAAAATAAAAATTATTTTCTAACTGTAACGTGTGAAATATCAAATCAAAGGGCTCGTCGTAAGGGTCTCAACAGTACTGTATTTAATAGTTTTAAAAATCCGTTCCGAAGTTATTAAAAAAAATTTACGAAAATTGCTCAGTAGTTTCGGAGATAAGGGAGAGACCCTTATCTCCGCTAAAATTTAAAGAAAATTACTTACAGTTTGCTCTTTACATATAGGTTACAGGAATACCTGTAAGAAGTCAGTAACATGTTAAAAAAATATTATCCTTTGCACGGAACCCTTTGCACGCAAGTCAAACTCGCACTTGACCAGTTTTTATTGCACGATCCCTTTCGGCTGTCATACATTGCAATTATTATAACAAGTCCATACCATACCTATACTTTTGCTGCTCATATTTTAGACGGGCTTTCCTTATGAATTCTTTGACCCTTCGCCACTGGTAAATAGCACATACGTTTATTTACAAAACATTTTACTATTATTCTATTAACTATAAACATCAATAAACTAATAACAGGAAATAAGTATGTACCTACCTATTATATAAAGCAGGTATTCACTATGTAGATAACACAGTTTTATGTACTCAGCATACATAATAGTAATTGGTCACTGATCAGTGGCAAAGCCTTTTGAAAAAAATTAAAATAAATTAAACTACTCCTTCTTGTATTTAAAAAAAATGTAGATTACGCCACAGTGTAGCTGGTTCATTATTATTTTATTTTTGCTGTACAGCATTTTGTTGCTGATCTCTGTTTTTCTTAACGAATGTTTGATGATTCATCAGTTCCTTGAAGAATCCGCCAGGTTTATTGATCAGTTCTTGGTATGGTCCCTTTTCTACTATGATTCCGTTCTCCATGACTGCTACTTCGTCGGCTGACTGTATGGTGCTTAGTCTATGGGCTATGGTGAGAACAGTTCGGTCTTTGCTGATCTCCTTTAGTGCTTTGTCAACTAAAAATTCGGAGTACGCGTCAAGCGCTGAGGTAGCTTCGTCTAAGATAAGGATTCTCGGGTTCTGAAACAAAAATTGTTTTTGTCACATCTACTGCACACTATCTTGTTGTATAACTACGTTCTGAATTGAAGATAACTTTGATTGATATCACATCTTATCTTTTGAGAAAGAATTACTGGGAATTGATAATACATAATTACAGCTTTACTTAATATCTTTATCGGGAGAGCGCAACTAGTTCTAGTCAGTTCAGTTCACTTGCTCTGTGACTAGGAAATAAACAAGGGTTGCTCATCCCGATACAAATCACGTAGGCAAAACTGTAAATACAAACACATTAGTATGCAGGGTAACTTATTAGTTTACAGCATAATTGGCAAACGAAACTTCGCAGATGAACATAGATCGTTTGACGTGACTAAGAAGGCTGCTTTGCTTAAATGGCACTAGGCTGGGTTAGTCTGCCCCATGAACATCGAGTGGCGAGACCGTACACACGACAAAAATGGTGCCCTAAAATCGCGACAAACCACGAAGGTGATATCGAGACGACTTGTATGTCTCTCTATAGGAATTGGCAAGAAGTGGCACAGAACCGCAATGGAAGGAATTTAAGGTAGGTACTACCCGTACCTGGCTAGACACATTTCGAATGACGTTTTGAGATTTAAATTTAAATTGAACAATACGATTTAGATGAAAACAATACAAACGCGTTAGCATCATCATCATCATCATGTTACCGTTGCGTTTACATTATTTTCATCGATATTGAATTGATCAATTTAAATTTAAACCTCAAAACGTATTACGAGCCAGGTTGCAAGTTAAAGCGTACGGTAGTAGGCCTTTGCCCAGAAGTGGGACAGTTAAGTCAATAACACTATCAGTTGTCGATCACGCCATAACCAGCCAGTTACTTGAAATTATGATTTTAGATTATGTTTCGATACCCATCCCATGTGCGGAGTTTCTCTGGGTAATCTAATTTGACGTTGTTTAGTTTAATTTGTAACTTTAATAAGCGATGCAGCAAACAGATCGCCCACCTGATGCTAAGCTGATGTTGACTAATTACTCTTAGGTCATGTACAGAGGTGCCCTACGTGTCATAATTACATTACACTCGTCAGTCAGACTCGTAATTTGCCTGTATTTTTAATACTTATAATTTCGCGGCAACTCACAAGACAAGAAAACACAAAGTGTTGACAATTGGCGAAAATATCGCAGAACAAAAAAAATAATGAGAAAAAAAACAGTCGAATTGAGAACCTCCTCCTTCTTTTGAAGTCGGTTAAAAAGCCGAGACCGATGGATCGTCAAGATAAAAGGGGACAGAACAAGGTATACAAAATAGCTAGCAGGGAAAAAAGATGCTGCTAGCAAGTCATCTTGGTATAATCCCTTAGCTGACATATATTGAGTCAAAAAGAAAAAAAAAACAGACTGTTTTGGAAAACAAATGGATAATTTATTAAAATATAGCTGTCAGGTTAAAATAGAGTAAAAGCCCGCGACAATCAGACCTTCGTAATTTTATAAAAGCTGAAAGTTTCTCTGTTTATGTCCTTAATACTAAGATCAATCCCTGACTATGAAGTTTGGATTATGGTACATTTAGCTGGTAACAGGTAGCAGAGGTGTTTCAAATTGTTAAAGTATAAAGCTCAGTTATCGCATAGTTTATTTGGAATAATATTAGAAATCACTTCGTTCATTGTTAGAAATTTTTCTACCCCTATCATACACCCTTCCGCTATGGTAAATTGTAATTGCGGAAAAGATCCAACTAAAATTTTTAGTAAAATCGAGTTATCTACGTTAACAATTAATAATTTATATGTTTATGTTAATTTATATGTTATGGCCTATTACACTACTAACTTTCAAATAGATACTTTATCATACGATTTTTTATACTCTGTTTAACGCTAAACTGCATTTACTCAAAAGTAATGAAATGTTGGTTGGATCTTTTCTGCATAACAGGGTCCAATTTTACTTGCGTGATAGTATAAAATTCAGTTTTATAGGTACTATAGCGTAATCGTCGTAGTTTTTTTTTTGAGATTGCTATGGATTCTTTGTCTATCGTGGTAACTGCAAGTAATCGTGTTTCTAAAGTGTACGATTTATAGAGTGAATCTTTAAATATTTTCCATACTATATATACTTCTTTACTAATAATATAAACAAGAAAGATTTATATTTTTGTGTAAAACGAATAAACGCGAAAACTACTGGACCGATTGGAAATTATTTCAGCAATGAATTGCTACATTATCAGCGAGTAACATAGGCTATATTTTATCCTCGTACTCCCATGGGAACGGGAACTACGAGGGTAAAACCGTGTGACGTCCGCTAATTATATAGCTATAAGTTAAGTAATAACGATGCAATACGGAATCAAACAAACGCCAATTAGGTATCCTTCCTGCCCCCTTTATGATGAACCCCCATGAACCACCAAAAAGTGACCTCCTACTTATACTTAACGTGTTCAGATAATGAGAATCATTAAAAAGGGAAACAATACCTTTTTAATGAGGTATTTTGTAATTTAAAAATTACTTAAATAATAATCATTAATATTAATCATTGTCAAGTTACTTTGTCTGTTTCTGTTCAAAGTACTGTACTGTGAATTTTGTCAACAATAGCACGTTATTCACAATGACTTGTGTTATGGTGAATAACGAACTTCATACTGTGCAAGGTGGACCACTAACTTAGTGAAGGCCATGGGAATCTGCTAGATGCGGTCGGTGCAGGACCAATCGACATTGATCGCCTTTAAACTTAATTGATACTAGTTTTTTAATTGATATTAGCCGCGACTGCGTACGTGCATATCCCGTTTTTTCCCACTCCCGTAAAGCCTTCCTCATGAATGTGGCTATCATATACAAAATAATTTTCCAAATCCGACTGGTAGTTCCAGAGATTAGCGCGTTCAAACAAATTTTTCAGCTTTATTACATTATATATTGAATAAGCAACCAACGAACGTGATGGGTGATCGTTTCTGGTGAATTTCACTAATCATCCAAACCATCCAGCTGTAGGACAAAATCTCAGGAAATTCCGGTACTTAGCGTAGTGCGTTTGCTTAGTGGCAAAACAATCGGAGTCGGTCCACTGCCGAGCACCAGACTGAATTATGAATTAGTCTACCAACTTGTGACGTCGAACTATAGCTCCCAACGTCAACTCAGTGAGGACGATCGAGAAACTAGCATTGGCTATCATTGGGCAGTGGTCCAATGCATGCTATTTTCTTTAAAGCACTGGAGCCAAAGTTAACATGGAACCAACGTTAGTAAAACTTGTCGTAACACATACCTTAACGATAGCCCGAGCGATGGCCACCCTCTGCTTCTGTCCTCCACTGAGCTGGCCACCCCTCGCACCCACTTGTCGGTCAAAGCCCTCTTTTGTAGCCAGAACCAGTTCGTGCAAATGCGCCGTTTTAGCTGCCCTCATCCAGGGTGTGTCTTCCTGTGAAATGAAGAGAGAAATAAGAAGTGTCTATCAAGCTGTCTCGCATTTTCCCAGCTATGTTGGAGTCGGCTTCCAGCCTAACCGGATGCCTCCGAATACCAGTATTTTATTTACATGAGAGCTGATGGAGCGATTGACTATCTGAGCTCCACAACCCAATAGGGCCTGGCTTCTGGTTAACCGTAAGGACTGTCAAAGATCTACAAATAATGGCCGCGACCAACGGCTGACCGTGACTTCCGGGACACATCCTAAAACCGACCTCAGCAATTGCTGCTTAACCTCGAGAATCAAATCATGCGGCTTTTAGTCTTTAACCATGAGCTCCTTGAGTTTCCAGAACTGATGTGTAAAATTCCCTTAAAGTGCATAACATAAAACTAAATTATTATGGTAATTGAGCATGAATGTTGCCCACACCTAGTTTTTAAAGGCTTTCCTGAACATGATCATCACATTTTATTAACCACTAGCTTTTTCCCGCGCAAATCATTGGAAATTCTGTCTTAGTGCTCCCCTACACTCTCCAAGGAACTTACATGCCAAATTTCAGCTTTCTACGGCCAGTAGTTCCGGCTGCGCTTGCTGTCTGAATTGGATGTTCTGAATGGAAGAATTTTTAGATTTTTGTAGTGCGTTTTTTTGCTCCTTACCACGACTATCACATTTTCATAGCACAATTTGATCCTCACCATGACTATCACGTTTTCATAGCAATTTTTGATACTTACCATGCCATCACAGTTTTATAGCGCAGTTTTAGATTCCAACCATGACTGTTAGAGGAGGAGAAAGGAAGGAGGAAAGAGGTCAACCGTCGAATCCGACTCGGCTGGGTGGCGTTCGGGAAGCTGCGTGGTATCATCTCGTCCCACATACCACAGTGTCTCAAGACGAAAGTGTATGACCAGTGCGTGTTGCCAGTGATGACATATGGAACTGAAATGCGGTCCTCACCATTCATCAGAAGGCTCAAATTCACGCAAAGGCCAATGGAGAGGGCATTGCTTGGAATTTCCTTGCGTAATCGAATCAGGAATGATGATATGCGCAAGAGAACCAAGGTTACCGACATAGCCCAAAGGATCGTCAAACTAAAGTGGCAGAACAGATGATCGATGGGGCTGAAAAGTTCTGGAGTGGCGGCCGCGTACAAGGTGGACCGGTAGCGCAGGACCGGTCGTTGTGGAGACGCTTGGGGGAGGCCTAGGTCCAGCAGTGGACGTCTTTCGGCTGATGATGACTATTCAAATTTTATAGTGCATTTATGTTTTTTAAGCTCCTCAGAAAATGTGAGTTAGTTACCTATGTTGTTATTTTCTGAGGAGCTTGTGGCTAAAGATTACTAGCCGCACGGATCGATCTTCAAGGTTAAGCAACGCTTGCCAAGGTTGATCTGTGTGAGGGACTATCTTAACATACCAAGTTTCCTCCATGCCTCAGAAAGCACGTTAAGCCATTGGTCCCGGTTGTCATTTGTAGATCTTTGGCAGTCGTTACGGACTGTCAGAAGCCAGTAAAATCTGACACCAGTCTTGCCAAGAACTGCCGTATTACCCAGTTAATGAGTTGTGGAGGTCTGGTAGGCAGCCGCTCCACGTATAATACTGGTATTCAGCTGAATCCGGTTTGACTGGGAGAGCCGACCCCAATATAGTTGGGAAAAGGTTAACCATGACCATCACATTTTCATAGCACAATTTTTGATCCTATCTATGACTATCACATTTTATATATTTTTGGTTCTATCACATTTCTGTAGCGCAATTGTTGATTCTAATCATGACTGTCACAAATTCTCTAACAAGTAGGGTTTATGCTAAAGATGCTCCAGTTTATGCAAATTGTTTTGTTTATTCATTAATCACAATAATTTATCTATTTACTAGTAATAATCTGATGTGGTGATCACTTCTCTGATAGTATTATTTACGCAATCAATTTAAGTTTATTTATAAACTACTGCAGTGACCCTAACGTGCGTCTAGCTTTAATAACATAATTATGTCAATATTGTAAACTTAGAATGTATATGTAATCACACTAAGTATTTACATATATCTATCACATATAAATTCTAAGTTTCGTACGAACACTGGACTCAGTCTAATAACTGCAAACTATCTATGATTGTTTCCAATTAGAATTATTCGGAATGTAATTTGTTTTATTTTAATATTATTATTGACCACTTCTCTTGTGTACACATTTACACAACCATTCTCGATAACTTTAGTGCAAGTGTATTGGTATATTTTTTATACATGTTTGTATGCGTATACAAACAAGTTATCTACAATTAGGTATATCTAATACTTTAATAATTGATTAATAATAATCATAATATTTTGATTGAATCTTTTACAGAAGCTCACCCGTGATAGGCCTCGAAGGGCTACAAATAACGGATTACCACATAAATCTGTCTATCTTCGATCGATGCCATCGATCGATTGGTGTGTTATCACGATACCAGAGACGAAGACGATACCAGAGATACCTGCGCGATGCGTGAAAGATGTTGACACCTATCTGTGAATTGATGTTCATTTATTATAACTTACATTCGTTTGAATCGCTTTTTGACAGAGATATTCAAAATATCCCTGTAGATGAATATCCCTATATTTCCGCATAGTGTTTTGGTGTGTCCGAAATATCCGGATAGTAAAATGGGTCAGATAATTGCATGCGCTACTAATGAGGCCATGGCGATCTCCTAGGTTAAGCGACCGACTCTTCATAACATACCGAGACTCACGGAAAGCAGGCTATTATTTGTAGATCTTTGAGTCTTTAAAGACAGTCCGAAACACCTTGATTAACATGGCGGTATAGTATTACACGTCATTTTTGTACGATTAATATGAATATACAAGCGATGACAGCAAATTCAAATACCAATACCGGTAATTAAATGGACAGCTGACCACCACGAGGCATTTGAAGAGGCACCACCCTTACCTTATCATTCTTTAATAATTCTGGATCATTAAGATCTTCGTCTAAAGCACCATAAAGTATATTCTCTTTTATTGTCCCACTAAATAATACTGGTTCCTGAAACATAAAAATATACAATTATCTTTTTGTTGTAGAATACAATTTTGAGCATCAAACTGATAACCTTTATGTCGAGAGATAAAGTGTTGGCTTTAAGTAAACTATACACGTGACTATCTGGCGACGGACTTATCAATTGAGTTAAAATGTAGCTTTAAATAGAGAGTATAAGAAAACACGAAAATTGATCATTGATCAAGTTCGAACTCTGTTTGCCACTAAGCGATGCTCTGAAATGTCTTTTTGTGCCTCACACAGTCACCAAGAGCTAAAATACTGCTTAGAATACAGATGGACATACTGAAGCCACTCCAATAACATGCCACTGAGTATTTAGTTTATGAGTCGCATTGGGCCTATCGTGATCCCGCGCATATTACTATGGCGGCCAAAGAAGTATACGTAAACGAACTGGCGATATCTTATTGTACTCTCGCAGCCGCTAATCACAAAGTACTTAATATAATGCCAAAATACATACCTGGCTAACAAAACCAATGTGACTCCTCAGCCATTTAGGATCCAGGTCTTTAATATCGATGCCGTCCAGTAGTATCCTGCCTTTTTCAGGCTCATACAGCCTCATAATCAATGATGCTATGGTGCTTTTACCACAGCCCGACCTTCCTACGAGGGCTATCGACTTCCCAGGATGTAGGTGTAGGTTCACACCTTTGATAAACGGTGCGCCAATGTAGGAATAGTATACGTTGTCTAGGATTAATTCGCCTGTAGGCTTCGATGCTGGTTTCAAGCCACCTGAAATGGATGGAAATGTTATTTGAGCGGAATATTTTAAGTTTTTTTTTTATAACAGATAACGTGGTTGTTATCAAGAAGGAATTTTCAAATTTTGAAGAGGTCAAAATTCAACATTTTATTGAGATATCTAATTATAAAACGTGACCAAATACGGCAAACTTAGATATTATTTTATTATTATTAGTGTTCACGACGAAACATCAATAGTATTATATAACTCGCGTATTTAAGAGCTTATGTATTTGGTATAGTTATAGTTTCATAGCTATGTAACAAAATTAAAAACATATTTGTTGTCGTTTTCCCCCGGACACATAAGATGTTCTTGGGGAAATTATTTCTTTGAATAAATAGATTGGTAGGGCTACACATTTCCCCTACACATTCCTGATAAACCTAACTAGAAGCAAAATAGTCGCGAATTTTCCCTTAAACCGCCAGCTATAGTGTTATCAAATTCCTGCATCTTATTTATCCCTGGTAAGCATAGATCCCTCACCCTAATCTACCCCGAAGACAGCAAGTAAATAGCAAGAAAGAAGAACGTTGCACGCGTGGTATGGAGAACCTCAGTATCCCCGGTACAAGACGTCAGCGCGGCTGGACGCAATCAGGTGGTCACAGTTCACGTCGGATTAGAAGAAGGATAGTACAATTAGAAATCTTAGAATCGAAACTATCTTATTATCTACTATTAGGCACGAGACATGAGCTTTGCGTTTACACATACTTATCATCATGGCTATTCAATCGGTTAAATATATACCTGCGAAGATCCTGGTCGACCCTTTCTCAACCTTACTACAAAGGACATAAGGACGAAAAGTGACCGAAAGTAGGAACTATCACGGTAAAGCACGATGAAAAGCACGATTATGCCAGCACACACAATTACTTGAAAACTCATCGTTCCTTTAAGAGGACTTCAGGTGTTTATGGTATTAATGTCATCATGATTCCAGTCCAAAAACTAGGATGGTGCTATCTGTATATATAGCTCCGTCGCACTCTGACATCACGATAGGATTAAAACGTCACTCACTATACGATCAAGTCTCGTATTGTGACATACGTCGTACTTATAATAAATCAAATGGTTATTACCTGACACAGGAATAGCAGGAATCCTGTCAATAATATCCCACAGTCTGGTAGCAGCACCGACTCCTTTATTAAGTTCTGTATAAAAGCTGCTCAGCCCGCCAATGCTGATGCCCACGTAAGCCGCGTACAACAGGAATGACGTCAGATTGCCGACCGTCAGTTGTTCTGTGGCCACCATCCCGCCTCCGTAGTATAGCACCAGGATTATGATCGTGTTCCCTGCGAGGCCCGTCTGTGATTACAAGTTGATAATGTCTGATCAGAGTAGAAGTAAGGTTTTCAATTTAGTTTGGGGCGATAGAGAAAAAGATGGTTTCAAAATTCAAACTATGTCCCTTACTAGCAAACTTATTAATTTTACCTCGGCTGGTATTTTTTTGCTGTACCTTATTAGTAGTACCTATATTAGTGTCATTTTGGGAGCATGGTCCTCACATGTGATCAATTGATTAATATATAATTATACAAAATATTGAACAACTTCATCTGCCTAGCCTTTTCCCAACTATATTGGGGTCGGCTTCCAGTCAAACCGGATTTAGCTGAATACCAGTATTTTACGAGAAGCGGCTGCCTACCAGACCTCTATAACCCATTAACACACTAACACTGTAACACTGTACTTCATGGCAAGACTGGAGTCAGATTTACTGGCTTCTATCCGTAACGACTGACAAAGATCTACAAATGACAGCCGGGACCAACGACTTAACGTGCTTTCCGAGGCACGGAGGAAACTCGCTTTGTTAAGATGGTCACCCATCCATAGACCAACCTTGGCAAGCGTTGCTTAACCTTGAAGATCGACCCGTGCGGCTGTTATTATCTAACCACGAGCTCCTCAAAAAATATTGAACAACTTATATTTTTGAAAAGAGTAACTAAGTATGGAGATTCTTGTCCGTTCTCCTTTTTTTTTTCTTCCTTTTTGCGAATGGATGACTAGAATCACTATAATATTCTACTATCAAGCTATAAATTTGACGTCCAAAAGTGCCTTTAATGGTCTAGTTGAAATAAATTAATTAACTTTGACTTTTGACTTTGATGGGATATGATATAATATTGGGACCTATGAAGCTTTTTGCTCGGGTCACTTTGAACTACGATAAAGTCGGTACACTAAACTATTAGTGTACCTTATTGAATAAGGCATTTTATTCCTTTTCGAAATCAGATATTTCTATGTTCCTGTAGGTTTTATTTATTCTGTAATATTGACATATTTATCATAGAACAGAATGCAGATGAGTATGCGACATTATTGCTGATACGGTTAGAATCTGTATGAGGTCTATCAGGAGCAAGGACACAAGAAATTGCTGCTTGACAGTTTGCGACAAATTCGCCCATTGCTTAGTATTCATCTGCAGATGACGATCACATAGAGAATTCAATTTGGAAATATGTGTAAGATATAGTTTTAATTTTCAGTTTTTATTCAATTTCTGTCTTTACCAAACAAGTTTTAATCCCTTAACATGTAAGAAAAGAGAGGAAAGGAATGTTAGAATGCAAAATAGTTTAACGCTCAAGAAATCCATTTTTAAAGACGAATCTTTAATTTAAAAGTTAGAAGTGAAGCAACTAATCATTGTTACGAAATCTTAACCTTGACTGGATATCCGACATTTAAACCAGTTATTATTAGCAATTATATGTTAATCAAGTAATTATTATACCATTAACATAACTTACCAGTCCATAGAAACTGCCGACGGCCAACGACTCCTTGTAAGCAAGTTTCAATAAATTCTCTATTCGTTGTCCATAAGTCTGGCACTCTGCCTCCTCTTTACTAAATGCCTTCACAGTCTTTATGTTTGATATCTTTTCTTCAGCCAACTGTAAATGGAATATTACGGAAATTAATGAAAACAATTATTTAGTAGGTACAGAACACCACACTGCGCTCCAAAACAGGTATGGGCAAAAAAGCTGAAATTGGGCTGGGCGGCATGCATAGTAACAGCTGTCTCCACGCAATGGGTGCCAGAGGATGGACGGCGTCGCCGAGGCCGGCCCAGAAAGTGGTGGCGAGACGATCTGGACGCACACGGCGAAGGCTGGTTCAAGATAGCACAGTAAAAGAGTGTCTGGAAGGATATAGGGGAGGCCTTTGCCCAGCCATGGGACACAATAGGTTAATAAAAAAAAAAATCACGCCTGTATAACCGAAAAGGGTGGATAGATTTCGATATTTTCTCCCCACATTTCCCAATCACGTAAGAAAATAAATAAGGAACAAGCCTACTCCTATGTCAGTAAACCGGAATCAAATCAACACACAGCAGAAACAATCGAAAAGTCCAAATAATAATTTCCTCAATTTATGAGATTGTGCGATTCCTGGGAATCGATACCACACTCTCAGAAATCGCGCTTGCTACCTCTATGCAATCACTTATGTAAACAAAAGTCTATTAATAAACAGATGTCAGTGAATATCATGCAAATAACTCTTTTAACTGACCGCTTCAAAAAGGAGGAGTTTCTATATTCGGCTGTATGTTTTTTTTTTATGTATGTTCACCGATTTCTCCGCCAATTGTGGACCGATTTAAAAAATTCATTCTTTATTCGAAAGCCTATACTTCTGAGGTGGTCCCATTGTCACCAAGTCAGAATCTGATGATGGGGTCCCATGAAAATTGAGGGAAACCCTCTAATTTTATAGACACACACAATGTTTTTCATGACATATCTAACGCAATTCAGATATTTGTGCCTGCTAATCATTATCTCATGTTGCTGAGCTGATGATGGAAGGTATAAGTCAGGTTCTGATGATGGAATCCCATGAAAAATGTTTGTTCAGCGATATTTTCGCCAATTGTTAACAACCGATTTTGATGAATTTTTGTTTGGAAAAGTATTTTTTCGGAAAATACTCCAGAATACCAGAATTTTAATTTGGTGCAGATCTGATGAAGAACTTCGGAGGTAGGCAACGGAACTCTTCAATCAATAATAGCAAATGGATCGATTTTTCTGAAATCGCATGTCTGTTGATCGTTTACACCATTTCATAATATAACATTACGCCGGTACGCTGTATTTGTGGTTTCACTTTAAAAAGTAAAAAATTAAAAAACTTTTTTTACAAAAAAATAAAACCGACTTCCAAAAACAAAACCGACTTCCGAAATTAAATTTATGTTATACTTTGTAGTGTTTCGTTTTTGGAAGTCGGTTTTATTTTTCGTCGGTAATAGGGAATATGCATGCGATTTTATTATTTGCAAAAAGAAATACGTCTTATTAGCTCTAGTAAACAATCATTAAGGCGACGAATTGTTAAACAATTATTCCCGTCGCTGACAATGGTCAAGAGGGGACGTGAGCGTCTGAGCGGGGCGAGGATTGCATACGCGCGCTAGCTTATAACTAAAGGACGTAAGCGACAAAATGGTTTTTGTTATTTTATTTAGTTAGAAACGGTAATTTGAGAAATTCCTTCTAGAATTTTAAAGAGTATGTATAGACGCATCTACATAGAAAGTTAAGGGGCTTAAATCGGTCCCGTTTGCCCATAAGATGTGAATCTCTTTTTAAAAAGAGGTATGTTTGATATATTTTTCTCTGTTAAAAAAGTTACCTAATCATGTATTGAAAACTAACAAAATAAGGTTTTTATCATGAACTTTCAGGTCACCTACTTATATTTTGATCCGTTTTGTATTTACTGAAAAAAATTGAGATCATTGGCGCCAAAATTTCCAATGCGTCCTCTTAAATATCTTTTTAAATACCTTCAACAGCGATGAAGTTATGGCTTCAAGGATAACAATTAGAAAGAGAACTCCGGTATGAACTTTGACGTCAAAGTCCATGACGGCTATACAGCTGTCATAGAAAACAGCGTTTTGGCGAGAGGGAGATATTTATTTAAAATAATTATATCTCATTTGTTTTTCGAGCAATTTTGATTCTACTTTCACTGTTAGTACTACATATGTTTTGGTATATTTTTAAATAAACTGTATAGATAATAAATCTTTTTTTCATGCATATTCCCTATTGTGTGGATATTCTCCTGATATTACATACGGGAATATTTTTCTACACAACTTGTGTTCTTATCTACGTAATAATATTGATGTAATTATTACTGCATGATGCTCGAGATAAGGATAATCGCTATTCGTGAAAACAATATCATCATTATGTAAAAGCGATTTTTCGCATGCATATTGCATGCGATTTTATTATTTGCAAAAAGAAATACGTCTTATTAGCTCTAGTAAACAATCATTAAATATCTTTTTAAATACCTTCATCAGCGATGAAGTTATGGCTTCAAGGATAACAATTAGAAAGAGAACTCCGGTATGAACTTTGACGTCAAAGTCCATGACGGCTATTCAGCTGTCATAGAAAACAGCGTTTTGGCGAGAGGGAGATATTTATTTAAAATAAATATATCTCATTTGTTTTTCGAGCAATTTTGATTCTACTTTCACTGTTAGTACTACATATGTTTTGGTATATTTTTATATAAACTGTATAGATAATAAATCTTTTTTTCATGCATATTCCCTATTGTGTGGATATTGTCCTGATATTACATACAGGAATATTTTTCTACACAACTTGTGTTCTTATCTACGTAATAATATTGATGTAATTATTACTGCATGATGCTCGAGATAAGGATAATCGCTATTCGTGAAAACAATATCATCATTATGTGAAAGCGATTTTTACAAAAAGATTTAGAACATATCTCTACATTCCTCCTAAGTTTAATACTGGATTGCTTGGACTACTTACAGCACAATCTAGCTCACAGAGAGAAGGTCTGGATCCCAGAAACGGGAAAACGGGTTATTTTTCCTTTCAGTACCCATACTAGGCATTATAATATTCTAAGCTAGGTTTAGTGTTTTGATATGCAACTTAAATCCCAGTCTTGTTAGTTACTAAGCGGCTTCCCAAACGCTAGATGTGACCCCCACTAACAATTTTCAAGATGACCTGGACAGAGTGGACAAAATAATTTATCTCCAGTTTAATAAAATAATCATACCTCACTAGCTTCGGCTAGCGAATCCTGTAGTTGCCTCGTTATGCTGCGAACGAATCTTCCGTATATGACGGCCAACATTGACACAGGTGGCACCACGCATAACCCAATAAGTGCCAGCGATGGAGACATGTAGAACTACAACAAAAGATTTACATTATTAGCACCTCTTTGATTTTCCATAGTTATAATAACAAGAATTTTATAAGAGTTTAATGAAGAAGTTTTATAAAGGTGCCACTTTATTGCGTTCGATCGACATGGTCCACTTGATCGCCGCAAAACACAATCGATGATTATTGTGATTAACTATTAGACCATTAACCAAAACCATTCAGCATTCGTCAGCCCCCGAGGGGACAAAATCGTGTTCAACCTATAGAACCCGTAAATCCCTATTGGGCCAATTGAAAATAAACTCAAGACGCCTACAAATAACGTTTAAATCGCGCGTGTCAGCTTGTTCTGAAAGGGACTTACGGATTCTGACGGTTGGGGCGATCCTGGATAATCCGGTGGCTAACTGACCATTTTACCAACGATCGGCCATTGATCGATATTGATACGGATTACCGACTAGGTATATGGTTTGAGACAGTAAGATCTGATAAATCGCACACGAGCGACCAAGATGGAGGAGGGCGATCGGGGGTGATCGTTCAGGATTTGGTTGCCATAGACAACACTGGATTGGTATGTTATGGAATGACATGAATACACGGTTAGCGCAGTGGTTGAGCAATTGGCTGCTGTGTGTCGCGGTATCGAATCCCACACGGAACAAATATTGGTATGGCTTACAGATACTCGTACTTGTTCCGGGTCTGGCTGTTTGTGTATGTATGTTTGCAAACGTAACCACGATACAGGGGAAGTTCCTAGTGTATAATGTTTGGGAAACTATTATTCCATATTTAGGAAAGTATGCCTGAACTAAAAAGCGTAAGTTATCATGATTGAAATCGAAATGAGTATTATGCAATCAGAGATAATAACCTTACTTATCATGCAAATTAAATTTGTTTATTGAAAGAGTCAAGTCATAACATTAACCAATTAACGCAGTATTACATCATATTCTAAACATGAATGCTGCATATCTAGATTGTCCATATAGTCAATCACTTTTTAGGGTTCCGTACCCGAAGGGTTGTTACCAACGGAACCTTATTACTAAGCCTACGCCGTCCGTCCGTCCGTCTGTCTTTCTGTCTGTCAGCGGACTGAATCTCAAATACCGTAATACGTAGACAGTTGAAATTTTCACAGATTGTGTATTTCTATGGCCGCTTTAACAACAAATAATAAAAATTAATGTTTATGGTACGGAACCCTTTGTGTACGAGTCCGACTCGCATTTAGCCGGTTTTTATTGTATGTTTATGTACCTGATGGGCTTTTGTCAAAGAAATGGGGTTTCTTTTTTACTTTACTTTAAATATAAAGAGTGTGCGAGAACTATGGATAGGCCTTCTGAAGCAATAGGGAATATGCATGCGATTTTTTTATTTGCAAAGTGAAATACTTATTAGCTCTAGTAAACAATCGTGAAATTATTTTTTAAATACCTTCATCAGCAATGAAGTTATACAGCTTCAAAGATTACAATTAGAAAGAGAAGTCCGATGAAAACTTTGACGTCATCGTCTATGACGCCTATACAGCTGCCATAGAAAACAGCGTTTTCGCGAGAGGGACAGATATATGTTTAAAATAATTATATCTCCTTAGAGTAATTTTGATTCTATTTTCACTGTTAGTATTATATTTTTGTATATTTTTAGATAAACTGTGTAGTTGATAAATATGTTTTTCATGCATATTCCCTATTGCATCATTAATTTTGTAAAAGAATGATTAACAGCGAAATTAATGTTTGAAACAAACGGTACTTTAAATGTCGACCACATCGCGATTGAAACCGGCGAAAAAAGTTATTATTGATCAAGGTTTTTTGTTTTTCGCAATAGATTCTTATCTATTAATATTTAACAAATACAATATTTTGAGATAAAATTCTCTTACAGCACATAATGATAAAACACAATTGTTGACTTGTTTAAAAGGATATCATATCATAGTGACTATGTAAAAAGAGAAATCTTAATTATCATCAAACAATAAAGCATTAGACATCCCTGTATTTATTACAATAATAAACACTATCAAGTATCTATGGATCAGTGTGAAAGTAAGATGATGCAATCTGACCTCAATATTACACTGATAAAATTATAGGATACCAAGTGATGTATTTGAATCATCAAATCACTGGCCACTTCAAAAGCTAGATAAAACGAAATATAGGGACATGGGTAATAACTTTATTGCATTTAGGATTTCTCCTACAATAGGTGTTTTTAAGTCATTTAGGCTATAAAAGGGTGGCTGTGGGGATGTGGCTATCACAATTCATGCTGCATTTATGCTCAAAAGATTTCTGCTGTGATTTAACACAAAGTGCAAGCAACATAAATAAATGTGTCGTAAAGGTAAATCTATTTATATATATGAAAGTTTAGCTGGCTATTTGTCTTGGATGAGTTTTAGCAAAGTAAGATACTTATTAACCTTTTAACTGCCTATGTCGGATTAATCCGACAAATATTTTCGTGTCCATTTCGCCAGGGTCGTATATATACGAAACCTCGTTAAAACCAAAGTTAGGTATTTCACATACGTTTTTGTCGTTGGCGCTTATTTTAAGTTTTTTTTTTTTTGTACCAGGCGCTGCGGGCACGACAACTGATATGCAGTTAAAAGGTTAAATAAAATAAAAATTGTATAATAGAAAGGTTTTTAAATGTATTTAAAAGTATTCTTACCATCATTCCAGTCCCAGCTCCTACCATAAACAATGAACGTAAACCATCACTGACATTCTGACTGAGGTTACGTCCAACAAGCTGTGTGTCCGCTGATAACCTGTTGACTAGCTCTCCAGTTGATGTTTTACCGAACCATGCGGGTTCTTGTCGCATTATGGCTCCGTATACCTGTCTGCGGAGTGATTGCGTCATTCTTTGGCCTGAAATATATGGAAGCTTGATAATTTGAGGTTGTATTTCCCTTTCCAAAAAACATTTAGATAAAAATGCAGAATTTGCTGTTTTTCAATTTTATTATTATTTAGTTGAACACTTTTACATTTTTATCACCACCATTGGGTCAAATTGAGTAACATTCAAAAGCTTATCTTATTTTTTAAACTATGGTAAGGTTTTTGCAATGATATTTCTTAAATCAAAATAAACTATGACATGGAACAAATTCAGATTCTTATTTGAATTAAGAAATCAGAACTATAGAAATTTTTAGGTATTTTGCTTTAGTTAAACTTTATGACTATAGTTACCTGATATAGACATTAAATACACCCTGCCAAAGTTACAGAGACCTCCAACTAGGAATACTCCACACAGCATCAGACATAGAGTATCCAGCTTCTCTCGGGCAGCACCCAGGTCACTGGTGCTGCTATAAATTATGTCTAGCACCTTACCCAGTGAAAATGGTATAGCCATTGTCACACTAGAAGACACAATAAGGAAGCCAATAGCACCTGCAAATAAAATACTCGTAATTTGCCAAAATTTTAAAACAAACCCAAACATATAAGATGAGCTACATACCAGCCAGAGTCCATTTCTCTGGTTCAGCTAATGTAAATAATCGTTTCAGTTCTGATGTCTTTAATTTGACATTGATCTTTTTCGTAGTTTCTACTGGATTTTTTTCTTTAACACTTTCGAATGGTTCGTTCTTTTTCTGAGCGTCCACTTGAGTTGTGTAGCACCGAAATTTGTAATTGAATAAACCATATCTGTTAGAGAAGGTCCTTTCATAAACATTTCGTATAACTGGCACTTTGTAACGAGAGTATAACCTGGATCCACACTGCTGACACAAAGGAGCTCTGGTCGGGATATTAAACAATAACCGTGAATTTTTTCGAGATATTTTCAGTTCAAAACTACTGTAAATTAATCGCTGTAACATTTTCAAATTTTTTTGGAAGTTTCTAAATAAAAACCAGACAAAAAAAACACCTCATCCTCCCGTAAACATGATAACTGTCAACATTGACGTTACGTTTCGTGTCGTGGAGCAAAAATGAACAAGTTTTGCTCTATGGAAAAAAAGATAAGTATCTGGTTTTGTCACTATCTGAAGCATCGCTTTAAATACCTACTATCTCTTTGCCCGCGACTTCGTTCGCGTGGGTTTAGTTAGTACCAAAGAGTATAGTAATATAGATGGTTAGTACTCCACGAACTTTATCTCCCCGTGTAGACTAAACGCTCGATGAAGGCAGTTCACGCAAACTGCAACAGTTTTCGTACTATTTTTTTTTTTTTTACTATTGATAGGCACGCGTTTGATCACTTCTCACATGATGCCATGATGGTAAGCGATGATGTAGGTATTTACTTATAAGTAGTATTTTTATACCCATCATAACTTTAACGATTACGGTCCGATTTGAATTAAATTGGTAAGGATTATTAACATGAGACTAAAATCACAACTATTCCATTTCACCCGGGTTTTGATTGAATAATTTGAACAAAAAGCGGTCGCGCCAGGGTAGCCTGCGAAATTCAAATATTTTTGTTTTTTGCAATTTGCCGGTCAGTGTGAAGCTGTATGTTGAACAAAATACGATTCGCGGCCGTAACGTGAATTTATCTAAAGAATTATACTTTTCTCTCCTTGGTTTTCAGTCATCAATAGTCCTAAAGCAAGGCTTTTGGAATTTTGACAAACTAGGAGCCATTTCTACAAATTATTTCTACGCAAGCGTGATTCACAGACATATAAATACTACTATTTGTATGTCTGTGGCGTGATTCACAATTATGATCGTCTTAAATCGTTATGGTGCTTGGATTACATCCGTGTAGTCGAAACACAGATACACAATTCGCGGATGTAATCCAAGGTTAAGAACCAAAGTGATCATACTGGATTACATCCGTGTAGACGGTGTATTATATCCAACCAAGGACATTAACATAATTAAAAACAGATTAATTAACAGCGCATCATCCACTTTTTTCTCTCACTTTTTCGTTTTCAATTGCCCATAAAACTGCTAAAGCTTCGACAAATAAGGAGCACTTTCTAGAAGATATTTCTACGCGAGCGCAATGACCAAAAAAGCTCATCTATTCAGCCACGGCTTATGGACGCGACTACCCGATATATTACTCTCCTCTATGGACGCGACTGAGTACCTAGTGTGTACAGTCGCCGGACGTCCAGTGACCCAGAGTTCTATCGGACGGCTGACCGCTCAAGGACAGCCCAAGGCTGCGTCCGCGGATGATGTCCGATAGAGTGTACAGTTCCATGTAAATTAATTATATAGATACCTCTAAGTCGCGTCCATAAGCCGCGGCTTAAGGTGGCGTCCTATAATATGTTTCCAGCGCTGATGTTTGGCTGATAGGTAGGGCCAGAGTTCCCAACTTAGGGGTTTTTCGTCCAAAATTAGGGGGTAAATAAGTGTGCCTCTAAAAAATCACATAATTTTTTAGAGGCTTTATATTTTTAGAGGTATTTTAATTACAAGTATCGACCCTGAGATAACCCGATGCAGCTAATCTATTTTATTTATTGACATAGCGACCGAGCAACCGAGCTGCGAGCGTTAATCAGAATGCGGATTTTAATACAGAAAAAAAATCAAATTTCGCTAGTGTTTCAAAAAACTTTTATTTTTCTGCCGGCTATCGTGAAATGAAATATACATACCTACTTTGGCTACTGGCTTATAATAAACACATTTTTTGTTAACTCGACACAGAATCATACCTACAGTCCTAAGAGATATAAATATGGAAAACGAATGAAAAATGTCAAAAACAACTTAATTTAATTAAAGTTGCTTCAGCTAATTTAAAAAAATATTTTTTTTGTAAATTTAACTTTTACATTTTTTTTTCTAGCTCTAGTTAAATAATAATTTTTTTGCGTTCAGAAATATCATCTAGTTTAAGATTTAGATAAAAAATCAACTATTCTGTAAAATGTGAATGCAATTTTTTATTTAGAGTTGGAAAAAAAGTATTGACGGAAAGTGACTTGCACGCTACTTATTTTAACGAAGCATGTTTATACACTTATAATTGTACAGAAATTCTTTGCTGCGAACACATTCAATGAGTTTTTCTTCCATTTTTGGGTACCTATTATTTTTATCTCTCATGCACATGCAACCTCTTGCGTAATCCGTGTCCTTCTGACGCACGGAAGCTTCCCGCACCCCGTGCACACTGTCCACGGACGTTCTCGGCTGATAAAAACGTCCAGGGAGCCAAATTTCTATCGGACTTCTGACCGCTAAAGGAGAGCCCAAGGTTGCGTCCGCGGATGATGTCCGATAGTGTCTACAGTTCAATGTATATTCATTATCCATATACCTCTAAGTCACGTCCATAAGCCGCGGCTGATCTGTCTACCCCCCACACACATGTGTTAGATGCATGTAACTATACAACAGGTAAACCTTAGGTAAACAATACGTTCCGAGGGATTTCTCCCAAGATGTTTGAAGCTGGCGTCCAGTCCAACCCGATGCAGCTGTCTATAGGTACAGTCTCTTGGCAACATTATCTTACCCACCCTAAAAACAAACGAATTTGGACCCTCTGACAGTAACATTAAGGTTTATTCAATTTATACGAGCTTATCAGACAAGTGCTCGAGGGCTTGATGAACAAATACAATAATAATACAGACACGCAAATTTGATCTTTAACACGTAATGTTAAGGTAAACCCACCCAACATTGTCGGAGCCACCGGCATTATGTATCATTTTGTTAAGCTATTTTAATCATTATCTCGTCGACTTTAAAGTTGAAAAGCTTTTTAAGTAACTCTATATAATTACAACCCAATCTTTAATTTCGCATATTCTCGACAAGTTCTTGTGGCTTAGCGGTTTGACTGGATTGGCGACGAACAACATGTGGGTTCGAAAATACAGTCCACGTAGTATTAGTTCCTTTTTTAATTAGTGGTAATGACAATCAATTAAAAAAGGAACTACAATATTGCTTGCATTATTAAAGAACGACCAATATGATTTACGCCTAATAACTTATCTTGTAAACAGGTGGGTAAATTAAAAAAACTTTAATACCAAGAATGGTTGGAGACGGAGTAAAGCATACATTTGCTTTGTGAGGTAGATAATAAATTCATATAAGTGACAAAAGTTACACTACGATTAATAGCAGTGACTGCGCACACACATTTGTAAATCGTTCCACATAACTCGTTAGCAATTTGGTGTAAAAAAGCATCATCTCGCAACTTGATGACTATACCAAACATAAAATCATATTTTTACGTGAGCAGAATGTTGGAATTAGAGAGATTGGTCGTCGACTTAATATAGCAGTAAGTGTTTTTTTTATACCTATTTTATTTTATTGATTGTGATTAACGCGTAGTTTACTCCTTACAAGTTACATACACGGTTCCAAAAATGTTTTTTTTTTGTTTTAGAGAAATACGGTTGTTGGGAAGAAAATGTTGTGATCTTCATTGATGAAAAATCATTTAAATCGGACAAAGATGGACGTAAAATCTTATGGCGAAGGAAAGGAGAACGCTACAATGAGAAGTGCTTGCTACCTTGTAGAACCAGCGGTAGAATAACCCTGGGCTACTGGGGCTGGATGTCGTCTATGGGACCTGGTGAATTGGTGGATGTTGGTGGTAGGTTTAATAGTAGTTTGTATTTGGAGATTCTGCGTGACGTCATGCTGCCGACTGTGCGAATTGCCTATCCAACATCACATATTTATTTCATGCACGATAACTGCTCCATCCACCGTGCAGGCATTGTGCAGGATTGGTTAGCTGCTCAAGAAGGTGTGACAAATATTAATTGGCCATCTAAAAGTCCTGATTTGAACCCTATAGAATCTATGGGGTCAAATGGTTTTAAATTGGGACACAACGGAAGTGCGAAACAAACACAACTTGGCTGAGATCGTGACATCGACTTGGGAGCACATGAGAGGCAAAGTTTTGTGTTGGAATATGGTGCGCGGTATGCGTAGCCGCTTACAGCAAGTCATAGCAGGGGAAGGTGCGCCAATCCGCTACTAATAAAATTAATCTAGTGTCTAGGCATTTTTAAACACACCATGTAAGTAAATGCTCAATGGATTGACTGTTAAACAATTAAAATGTTGCTGATTATGTGGTGATGTTATTGTTATAAATAGATTTTTCTATTTTTATTACATGTTTATTCACTACATATAGCAGCAGCTAATAAATCTGTAAAGCATTTCACAGAAGAATTAATTTTCTCGATAACAAACATTTAAGCATAAGCACACCTTTTTTAATGTTTATAAATGGTTAGATTTGATTAAGGCATACTATTATAAAATGTATATTAATTTGGAAATATATGAGCATTTACTTACTTTATCTTAACTGTTTTAATGAAATAATAAACATTTTAAACTTGCAATTTTTTAGTTTTATTTCTATACAAACTGCCCTTTTAAAAAGACAAGACCTTACGTCGTCCATTAAAGAAATGTAAAATAAATGTTATGAAATAATTAAAAAATAAAACAGCTGAGCAAAAATCTATATTTAGGTTAAACTTGGTTCGAACGTAGATAACGATGAACATCGCACTACCTTAGTGACCGCAAGACCAACTCAACTCTTATAAGGCGCATTAAAATTTGATCTTAGTTGTAATTTCTAGACGCAATATTCTAAACAATTTGAACCATGTAGTATACTTTCATAAAGTTTATTCTTGCACAGCACAAGCAGCCAACCTTCTCCTCGTGCAAATAGATTATTTTGTATTTTAAATAATCACTCCATTGAGACATCATAATAAAAAAAAAACAACCTATAAAATAGAAAATAAAAAATTTGTTTTTGCAATTTAGTAAGGCAAGGTAAAATATGTTTGCGCGTAGTCACTGCATACCCTTAGTAGCATTTGAATACCAGTTTTATAATGAAAACAAATATTTATTAAGCTATTGCATAGCTTCTATCGCGGGCCTTGAGCGTGGAGACCGAATCCAGAAATTCCGTAACGAAAAAAACCTAACACCCCCCACTCCGACCGGCACAGCGGTGTTTTTTTTAACAAATGGGCCGAGGTCTTTGGCCGGGTAACACAAGACTTATAATTTTATCTCCACTTGATCTGAGAGGTTAAGCAAAACTCGCCAAGATCGGGTTTTGGATGGGTAACCATGTTAATGTTGTTTTTTTGTCTCACCTTGACCTTAGAGGTTAAGCAAAACTCACCAAGGTCAGGTTTTGGATGGGTTACCATGTTACAGTTGGGTTTTTGTCTCACCTTGACCTTAGAGGATAAGCAAAACTCACCAAGGTCGGGTTTTGGATGGGTAAACAAGTTAATGTTGTTTTTTTGTCTCACCTTGACCTTAGAGGTTAAGTAAATCTCACTAAGGTCGGGTTTTGGATGGGTTACCATGTTACTATTGTTTTTTTGTCTCACCTTGACCTTAGAGGTTAAGCAAAACTCACCAAGGTCGGGTTTTGAATGGGTAACCACGTTAATGTTGTTTTTTGACTCACCTTGACCTTAGAGGTTAAGCAAAACTCACCAAGGTCGGGTTTTGGATGGGTAATCATGTTAATGTTGTTTTATGTCTCACCTTGACCTTAGAGGTTAAGTAAAACTCGCCAAGGTCGGGTTTTGGATGGGTTACCATCTTACTGTTGTTTTTTAAGCTATTGCATAGCTTCTATCGCGGGCCTTGAGCGTGGACACCGAATCCAGAAATTCCGTAACGAAAAAAACCTAACACCCCCCACTCCGACTGGCACAGCGGTGATACTTTTTAGTTTTACTTTTTACTTTGTTTTAGCTCAAAGTGTAACTTGAATTAATATAAAAGAAAAAATAAACAAAGAAAAAAAAAATACTGCATAAATAAAATAAATATATAATTATAATTGCATAAGTTGATAAAAAATGCTATGCAATAGCTTTACCGCGGCAGTCTCCGAGTGCCACACGTCTTTTTTTTTCAACTATCCACTTATTACAAGTTATGCGAAAATATTACCATTTTAGAAAGTTTATATTTGAAGGTTATCCGTCTATAGTTCTTTACAATAATACAAGAAATAGTTTTGGAATAAATTCTTAATTGAAAGTAAAACAACATCTTCGTCCCAGGATTTGATCTCGCAACTTGTTTTTCTCAGTCTTATACACAGACCACGAGACCAGAATTACTTGAACGCAATTATTAAAACAAGCTAGTACACTAATTATTATATTATAACAAGTAGTTATAACTTAAAACCTAATGCTAACGTTTTAAAGATCGCGTGTCTGTATTATTTTTGTATTTGTTCATCAAGTCCTCGAGCACTTGTCTGATAAGCTCGTATAAATTGAATAAACCTTAATGTTACTGTCAGAGGGTCCAAATTCGTTTGTTTTTAGGGTGGGTAAGATAATGTTGCCAAAAGACTGTACTTGGGGCACCCCGACACGGATAGGTTAGGTTCGAAAGGGGTGGCGGGAGCTAGAGTGAGCGAACATAGCTCCCGTGACACCATTTGTGTTAGGTTCATTGAAACCCTACTGACAGAAAAAGGAGCCCCAGAAAAGGAGCAGCGGTGCTTCGTCGACTTTCCTAAGTCACGACCGTTATTTAAGCCCGAATTTACGTTAGATAAATTTATTAAGTACTTAAAATGATCAGTGGATCAAATAAGCTTATAATGTTAGAGTAAAAGTCAAAGTTAAATAGAAGTTATAGTGTTCATAAGGATGAACATTATAACATTACTTTTAAATCACAGTGTATGTTATATCCACTGAAGCTTATATAAAATGAAATTAATTATATGTAATGGTGGTAGGTATGTACATCATAAGATGTTATAACAATCGATGATCAATTAATCATTCGTTGGTACATTAAAAATACTTATACCAAACATTAGACACCCATCCACGATACTAGGCCTAATGTTGTTAGGTGGATAACGATCAGAAGGATGTTGGGATGAAAAAAAAAACGCATTAATTCGTCGCTTAAGTTCTAACACCGCGTAAGTCAAATTTTGAACGAAATGCGTTTCGTGTGTCATTCGATAGAGAACCGCAGGACGCAACGTTTGACGCGTCAGACTCGAGAGTTTGCGAGCGAAACGTTATTAAAAAAGAAAAACAGCGGTTGTCAACTTTGTACATAAAACCGCAGCAACAGCGCTCAGTTTTCTCACAAAACTGAGTTACGTGCTGCTTATCAGTTTATTTGTTCTCCTGAAAAGTTACAGATTTTGACATCCGCGGTGTTAGAACTTAAGGGACTTATGTATTTGATTTATATTAATTGTATAATATATTTTATATCCAGTATTGTACATAGAATTTTATGATTGACTTCAAGAATAAAATAAAATTACGAGAAATTCACGGAAAACAAATTAATTATAAACATTATATATTCTGTCATACTTTTCATGATAGCTCTAAATTGAAGTAAAAACAAAACAATAAATTCGTATTCCTTATTGTTACCATAAATAATAACTTGGTTTATTTTATATTCAATTCAGATGGATCGAACTTTGTATTGTTCACACTGACTTGTGCCATGAAATACATAAAAACAATGATATTAGAGAATAGGGTTCAACACTACGCATAGTAAGAACTGAAGGTCTAAAGAGTCCACTTTAGCAGAATCAGAAAGCAAATCACGCTACCCGTCACTGTTAAATTTACCCAATCAACCTTGAACCTTATGTGAGGAGCTCGTGGCTAAATAATAACAGCCGCACGGGTCGATCTTTAAGGTTAAGCTACGCTTGCCAAGGTTGGTCTGTGGATGGGTGACCATCTTAACATACCGAGTTTCCTCCGTGCCTCGGAAAGCACGTTAAACCGTTGGTCCCGGCTGTCATTTGTAGATCTTTGGCAGTCGTTACGGATTGTCAGAAGCCAGTAAATCTGACTCCAGTCTTGCCAAGAAGTACCGTGTTACCCAGTTACTGGGTTGTGGAGGTCTGGTAGGCAGCCGCTCCACGTAAAACACTGGTATTCAGCTGAATCCGGTTTGACTGGAAGCCGACCCCAATATAGTTGGGAAAAGGCTAGGCAGATGATGAACCTTGAACCTTATGTGTTGGCCAATGGCATTTTGTGTATTTTAAGAGAATCATTATAAAAACCTGTCAAATTTCATATTCATCTTTACAGCGAACGCATTAGGTTCAAGGTTGATTGGGAAAATTTAACAGTGACGGGTAGCGTGATTTGCTTTCTGATTCTGCTAAAGTGGAATTTTTAGACCCGCAGTTAAGCTAGCCCCATGTTTATTGGAGACAAATTTGAGAAATGTTCGTTTAAGATTATTTTCCGCAACATGACAATGTGTTGACAACAACAACTTTATTTTAGAACATTGTACTAGGTACCAGAATCACAGCATTTCATGTTATCAGCAACACGATTCGATAAACAAAAACATGTTACAAAAGCAACGTTGCGCTTCTTTGTATCCCAATGAATATGTGGCGTCCATTTTGAAAACTGAGCTATTTTAATTGCACAAGAGCACATTAATAATGTCTTATAGAACTATGTTATCATTCGTCGATTTAAATACCGGGTACACAGAGTTCATGCAGAGAAGCAGACTGGCCGAGGGTATAAGCCCGCAAGCTTGAGCTATAAATTAAAATCTGAATTAGTATCTTTTGTTATTTATACTTTTCCAAGGACTCATTTTTGCTATTGTTAAATTCATAACATTTCAAAATATAAACGAATACGGTAAAAAGGTTTAGGTATTCAATACGATTCAAAGTCAAAATTTTAGGTAACTATTTTAGTACGCAGAGATATTCTTTAATAAAATAAGTTCCAAGTTAGGCAACCTGTAGGTAATACTGTGATACACAGATCTAAATAAAGTATAATAAATATAATAATAGACATTCAAATAATTAGCAACACAACACAAACATGGAATATGTTTCTATATATAAAATACTTCTACAATAATTGTGAATTTTCTATGATGGTTTTATTACTATGGTAGGCGCTAGACAAACGTGCAATAACGGTCATTGACTTTCTTAATATCAAAAACAGAAATAAAGGCATAAAGCTGTCCTGACTCGACTTCTATCGTAATCCTTTTTTACATTCTTTAGTAATGAAAAACGTTTCATAATTTATTATTCTAGTAACAATGACTAGCGGACGCCACGCGGTTTCACCCGCGTAGTTCCCGTGCCCGTAGGAGTTCGGGAATAAAATATAGCCTATGTCCCTGAGCCTGATGCCTGTATGTGCCTGATAATGTGCTATCCATTGCTGAAAGATTTTTTCAAATCGGTCTAGTAGTTTTTGGGTTTATTCATTACAAACATACACACAAAAATACATCTCAAACCCGATATAGTGTAGATGTAGATGAGATATTAGGGAAAGGTCTAAGTATATATATACTTTATTGCAAGTTTATCTGGCTCATACCATACGCTCTACCGGTGTAGTGCCTCTTTTCTAGTGCTTTATATACTTCTGACTTTTGACGAATAGTCCAACATCAGGAAATAAACTAAAATAAACTGGGATCACGAGTAATAGACCTCTAACACAATTTTTATCAATTTAAGTACGGTATTATTAACCTAGACCATAAACACTTACTTTTTCTAATGGCACAGAAAATATATATTAGATCTAGCTGTGACCTGCTGACAACAGGTGTGGAATTTAGGGAATAAAATAACATGGTTTGCAACTAACAGGTAATAACTTGCTTATACATAATTATCAGTTTTACTTGTTACACCAACTGATATATCTTCATTTATATGTAAAAATAATAGGGTCATATTACGGTTAGACCTAAAAATAAATAAATACTTAACTCATTCAACAAATATTCTAATGAAATGCAAAAATAACGTGCTTCTTGCACAATTTAACTTAAATTACAGAAGAACAATTGCAACCTACTTACAAGATAGTTGTGGTATGCATTTAATACATAGATGGTGTACCCTTGTTTCGTAGACAGAAATTTCATAGAATATCGTTTCGCAGAAAATGTTTCACATCATAGTTGGTTGTTGTAATTTTATGTCAAATATTATTATTTCAAAGACTATTTACTTGAATGAAACCTATTTCACAGAAACACAATTCAATGAATATCATAACCACATTTTTATTCAACAAACTTATCAAACAGTAGAATTATATTTTAACGAATATTGTTAGTCCGGTGTTTTTTCCACAGTATTTTATACTTCAGTGAAATGTAATTATAATTAAATATTATTGTTTTATAATATGTCTATGGCATCCTTTAAAGATAGCAATTTTATTCGGAATAATTTAACTACACATATTGCCATTTTAAAAAAATAGCATTTAACCAAAATAAAATATGATCTTAAAAAATCAACATGTGTGCTAAAAAAATTTGTGACAGAAATGAATCGCTGTAAAACCGACCCCACGTAGTCTTGTCTGCCCTACCCCTAGAGTGTAATTTAAGCCCGCGTAGGAGCGGAGGGGCAAGGTGGCCCGCGAGCTGAGGAGCAGGTGTTATAACGCCCGCCACCGTGGCTGAGGCTGGCCGGCGCCGAAGCTGCGGTGGTGAGCGTTATAACCATCTGCGACGATAAGTTCGCGTGGGATCGCCGGAGCCCCGCAGCGCCGGAGCCGTGACAGAAACCATGCCTGCTGCATGTTGCATGCTAGCCTGCATACTGTGTTGCTTGCTTGCATTCTGCATGTTGCCTACTCGTTTGCGTGCTGCATTCTTGCATGCTGCATGTTGCAAGCCGCATGCTTGCTGCATGTTGCATGCCGCATGATTGTTGCATGCTTGCTTGCATTATACATGTTGCATGCTCGTTTATGTGCTGCTTGCTTACTTACATGCTGCATGCTTGCTGTATGTTTCCTGCATGCTAGCTGTATGCTTAATGGTTATGCTTGTTTGCATAGTTTTGTCTTTCATTCCCATCGCCATTTGCCACCATTGCCGCTTCGCGGGGTTCCGTCGAGCGGGCCCGAATGAAAATTTTTGCTTGAGTAGAATCTACCTGCATTTTTTTGTGATGTAATTTTATAGGAAGGTATGCATTTTGTCAAACGTTTAGAAACTGTCAGTTGATGAAATGTTTTTCTTGGTAACAAGTTTTATGTTAACTATTCATTATGCGGATAAAGAATATTTGATTTGTAATTCTATGATATAATAAATATCCAAACAAAGTTTATTTGTAACAAAAATCTATGATTTAAATTTATTCAAAGTAAGTATTCTGTGTATTGATTATTCTGTGAAATGATAATACGAGAAAAAATTTATGTGAAAGGAAATTCTATGAAACTATCTTCTATAAAACAACGTACCACCATACATAGATTCTATGGACGAAATGAGTAAACGATTTTAGTGAAACACAAGAAAATCTAAATGAAACTGCCTTCAAACTAATTGAACTAAAAGCATTATCACGTGTCGTCTAAACGAAGCTTAGTAATGTAATATAATATAGTTATGAATTAGCTGAACAAGCTCATATTATTGCACTGAAATTAATGTGTTAAGGTGCGGACAGAGATATTGCGAGGTAGGTATGTAGAAAGCAAATTTTCGTTAAAAAAACTATGTTTTAACCACAGAACTTGAAACACCGTACCGGCTGTGTCTATTTTTGAATTCAGAAGTCGAGATATTCAACAAATTTTGGAACTGCAAACTCTATTGCAAATGTGACAAAGTCCTAATTTCAATAAAAACTTTCGATGAGTAAACAGTGACACTTGCAAACACGCTTGGTTTGCATGTAAAATTTTGACAATGCGTCTCTAGCAGTGCCAAGTCTGCAGGTATAAAAAGGCCACTTTAGCAGAATCAGAAAGCAAATAACGCTACCCGTCACTGTCAAATTTTCTCAATCAACCTTGAACCTAATGCGTTAGCTATAAAGATGAAAATCAAATTTAAATGATTGTTGTGTGATTAATATTATGATCCTCCTAAAGTAGCCGTTTTAACCTGGAGTTTGAAAGTTGGCGGAGTAATATCTCACGTGCCTCGGAAAGCACGTAAAGCTGTAAGGCCTGATGTCTATCCGGTCGTGTCGAATTGACGTCATTATCGGACTATGAGTGAGATATGAGAGTGCTCCTGTGTTTGTGCACACACTTGGTCATTTTAATATCTCCCGCGCCGACTGTGGCTCGGTATCATTCATAACGCAACACACTGACTTACTGTCGCAAGTCAGATCAACTGTTTGACTTCTGAGACTGGCCGCGCAGTGCTAACCGCAAGCTTTTCTGAGTGAGTGATCTTCTCCGCCTTGCTCTAGGTCTGCCCTGGATTGTGTACTGATTAACTGTTCGATTTTTGCCCATACAAGGCATATCAAAGCAATCCTCGCAATATTTACCCGCAGCTAAGTAATCTATATCCCTAACATAAATAGGTAATGTTTTCAGGAACTAAAATACTGGCAGTACAATATAGGGTGTTAGTTACAGTATAAAATAATTTAATATATTATATTACTTTTCATATAATTTCTTTGTCATGGTTCTAAAATAAGTTTAAATTATGTTTACTGTGTGTAGTACACTTTGTAGTAAAGTGTTTTGGACCGCCATAGGCTGTATGTATTGTCGAATTTGAGTAAGTAAACTCCCTCGCCGGGGTATGTGTGGGATCCGGCGTAAACCTGGAAATATTAATGTTTAAATAAGTAGGTACATGAAGTTTAGCAGTATTGCAGTTTGGCAGCTCTTCCTAGTTTCATAAAAAAATAAATAATTATATTGACATTTTAGGTGAAATGAGGATATTTGAGATATGAAATGGATGCGAGACGCGCAGGACCGGTCGTTGTGGCGACGCTTGGGAGAGGCCTATCATCATGATGATGATGACGATAATATTTGTACCAATCTAAATTGTACTGGACTGATTGGAAGTGCTTTTGAAAATGTTATTTGAATTTTCAGAAAACGTATTATTATGGAACTATATAGAAACACAGATTATAAACATGTCTCGAAGGGTAGTGTCTCTGTTTCAGCAGATACTATTAAAATTGTAGACAATCATACAAAACCCCAGTAACAATTTGACTTTGAAAGTAACCTTATATTGTAGCTATAAGAGATGTTTAAATATGGTAGGTACACAGACAGTCTCTAGACTTTTTATCCCGGGAGTATGTTCCCTAGGGACCTCACGGGCGAAGCTGCTGGCGGAAGTAGTTAATAAATTGAATACAAAAATCACTTTTACTACCACGGAAAACAGCTTATTTGAGTGCGGATGACTATGTTCATATTCATAATTACCTCAGTATGACAGTCCCGACGGTAGATGGGCACCACGAGGCTAACTAGTGGCCGAGCAGTGCTAACAGCAAGCTTTTTCGAGTGATTCTCTGTGCCTTGCTCTAGGTCAGCCGGAGCACCCTGGATTGTGTACTCGGGGAAGCGACCTGTCAATGAGATGAGACGTCTTGTTGTATCACATCCTAGCTACCCGTGATTGACGGGGCGCAACAGGGAATATGCATGCGATTTTTTTATTTGCAAAATGAAATATTTATTAGATCTAGTAAACAATCATGAAATTATTTTTTAAGAACCTTCATCAGCAATGAAGTTATAAAGCTTCAAAGATTACAATTAGAAAGAGAAGGCCGGTGTAAAATTTGATGTCATCGTCCATGACGCCTATACAGCTGCCATAAAAACAGTGTTTTCGCGAGAGGGACAGATATATTTGTTTAAAATAATTATATCTCCTTCGTTTTTCGAGTAATTTTGATTCTATTTTCACTGTTAGTATTATATTTTTAGATAAACTGAATAGATGATAAATATGTTTTTCATGCATATTCCCTATTGCCGTCGCGACTCAACAATTGAATAGTTTTATTGTAAAAAGATCGGGGGCGCCATGTGTTTTGATCGATCGGGGGCCATAGGACACGGCGTTATTTAAAAAAAGAAGTTTAAACCGCGTGATTTGATATGGCATGTGGGGATGCATTTGTGTCAATTTCAGTTGTCGCCCCATGGCACGATGTCGTGCCAAAGGTATACTACCGGTTAAACCAATGCACCTGCTATGTTATCTCTTCTCCACCCTTGGTTGACTGGTATACACTGGTAATATCTAAGGCATTCGGGCCGCCAATGGACGGAGTCGTTCTACGGCCGCCAAGCGTAAGGTCAGTTCATGGTCTTATTGTATAAGAAAGATGCATTTTATTAACAACGAAAGAGGTTCTCAAGTCGATGCGTATATATATATTATTTTGTTTTTAGATCGGTCACATTACGACCGTTGACCTTTATATTTTATTATTAGTCGTTCTATGTCCTTCAGTCCAGTAAAGCCAAACGAAACACACTATTTTTAGGCTTCCGTACCCAAAGGGTGACCGGTGACCAACGGAACCCTATTACTAAGCCTCCGCCGTTTTCCGTCCGTCTGTGTGTTTCTTGAAATACAGCCTGTATTTCAAGAATCGTAATAGGTAGATAGTTGAAATTTTAATAGTGTGTATTTCTATTGCCACTATAACAAGCAATACTTACTAAAAATTAAATTAAAAAACTTTGGTGATAAAATATATAATTCCCGTTATTTAATACGTGCTTTCCGAGACACGGGGATATCACACCATCTACTTTCAAACCCCGGGCTCAGCAGTCGCACTAGCGACCGCGTGGGAGTGCATCTCCGTAATTTTCACATACTCTTAGGCACTATACGATATACCAGTCACACGCCGAAAGCTAGTCTGCTTTGAGATTGGCCGCCGTGGCCAAAATCGGTCAGGAGGAACATTATTAATACATTTCAAAAATTACTCCGTTTATCTACATTGTTTTTAATATTTAAATTTAAGAACCCGGATGACCGAGCTTTGCTCGTTTTTATGCGACGTTTTCTAAAAATTAAACCGATCCTATTTATCGCTCCCGAAACCCCCTGCATACTAAATTTCATAAAAATCAATTGTTTGCCATGTATTATTACTTCCCAGAATTTGATCCTTATTAGCTACACTTTCGGATGGTATAATAATTAGATATGAAACGGATATCGGGTAACTATCCGGTATTCGGCCTATCCGGCCGCCATAATACTATCCGGTCGAATACCAGATAGCTACTATAAAAAAAAAACTGGATAAAAGAAACATATTTTTGAGTAATTATTTGCTTTATTTAGTTAGTCTTAATATCACTTAACTTAAATATAATTAGTTTTAGTTTTAAATTTTTAATCACACAATAGTAAATTAATGTAATACAAAGAAAATGAATGAGTTAGTTCTCATACTGCCCTAAGGGCAAATTATGGTGAATAAATACTAATTTCTCTACATTGAGAGGTTGCAGGCGGTTGCGTTTCTCTTCATACATAAGGCCAGCTTCAGAAAAAAGTCTTTCGCTATTGTTCGCGACGGAGCATTTTGCTTTATATAACTCGCATAGACAGCCTTATGTACCTATAGTCGTAAGCTTATATATTTTAAAGTTAGGAGCTTATATAATCAAATAGTCATAGAAATGTTCGCGGAGACGCATTTAGCATTGTGTAACTCGCATAGATAGTACCCATGTACCTATAGTCGTAAGCCTATGTACTGAACTTAGAAGCTTATGTACTTGCATAGTGGTAGTTTGTAAGCTATGTAATCGATTTAAAATTGTATGTTTGTCGTTTTCCCCAAACACGTAAAAGATGTTCTGGGGAAAACTTATTTTCAAAGAAAATTAATACAGATAGGTAGGGCTACACATTTCCCCTACACATTCCCGATAGCACCCTGAGGGCGTGTTCTGATTGGCTGATGGAAATCAGCCAAATCGAAGGTACATGAAAAATAGTCATTTCACATTCGAACATAGTAGGGTGGTTGAAGAAAACCACCATGTACACGCACCTTCAGTGCTAAGTTTTTAGGGCATCTAGGAATTTAGGTCTTAAACCATAGGCACTGGAAAGCTGGCACTCAGCCCTATCCAGATATGTACACATCTTCATGGTCAGGCAAGGCATAAAGCCGCAAAATAGATAAGAAGATAAACACAGATTTTTATCCTCTCCCGGGTTCCTGACCTATAGTATCTCCACCCTTGGAGGGGTGGCTTGGTAAGTTGTGTAGCTGGATGGAGGGATGATACACCTACCCGAATATAGATAGTTTCATAGCCCATGGGGCATAGTTTTCCGGGAAATCAACCGTAAATAGTAAACAAGTTCAAAACTTGTAACATTTTCGATAGTTAAATGCAACAAGCCCACTAGTGGGCAGGGTTGAAGGGTTGGTTTCCACCCCGTTCGACGGGGAATTTCGGGGGATTTGAATAGAGGTGCATCAACCCCTATCCAGACCTAGAATAGACCTAGATATAGCCGAAAATGTTTTAGAACCATAGTCAAAATTCGCAGTTAAAATAAACTGAAGCAGTTAGTGTTTTTTGGGTCTCGTTACGGTAAAGTAACCTCGTACCTTAGTAAATGGTAAAAAATAGCTAATTCGTAGTCACCGGCAGAAGAAACCCTAGAATCTATAAATAGAATCACAGTACTCGCGAATTTGCCCTTAAACCATTAGCTGCAGTGTTGTCAAATTCCTGTCTATTATTTAACCTTGGTAAGCATTCACCCTGCACCCCAATCTACCCCGAAGACAGCAAGTACTTGGCAAGATAGAAGAACGTTGTACGTTAGGTGCGGAAGAGCCTGTTTCCGGTACAGGACGTCAGCGCGGCTGGACGCCGTCGGTCGGTCACAGTTCACTTCGGAGAAGAAAAAGGATAGACCTACCCCATCACAACCCCGTTCCAGTCGATCACGCCCGTCCGGTACAGCTATACACACTGCTGCAAGGTGCAGAAAGGTAGAGTTTGGCAAACTTTGTTAAAGAACATGGGTCTGAACGTACCCAGTTTGTAGCAAGTTGAAATTGGTACCATTCGAAAGGTCTTTGAAAACGTAGATATTTTTTGTATGGGAGCAACTTTGTAACTTATGTAGGAAAAAAGATATTCGATGTTGAAAATACCGAAAATCCTTAGTAAAATCGACCCACGCACGTTCAATTTTTTTTTTATTTTATCCATTAGGTGGGTAGTTCGAACTATTTTATGCTAGCGTCGGTGTGTCGTCAGTAGTTAGTACCTGTTAGGAACTGATTTTGAGCGCGCGCGCATATCTTAGTTTATTTTATTCTTACTTTTATTTACAACCTCGGCTTTCACAACGGACTTCAGTGTATTACTTAACGATTGGATTATTATTATTACTCATCTGCTTCAAAAAAATGGAAGGTGAACGCCGTATACAGTGTGTTACATGTACAAGATCAGTAATTCGTGACCGAAACCGGCATATACTGACGCGAACCTATTTGGAAGACAATCCAGGCTTCACAGAGTATGTGATGGCACGGATTAACATAAATGAGGTTAGTATAACAATAGCTTTTGATCATCGAGTACACGGTGTCTTTTTGTTCACTCTTTATTAAGTTATTTATTGTTTTAGTTACTTGAGGATTTGGTTTTTCTTTTAGATGGCCCTGAATCAACTTCAGGCTATGTGTCATCGTAGTTGGGTAGCTGGAAGACGACAGCAAGCTAGGTTCGAACAAGAACAAAACCAGGAACTTGCAAACCCAGAGCACCCAACGTCTGTTCCAACTTATAGAAGGGTTGCAAATACGGCGCGTCACTGTTTATTTCATGGGTGCATCAATCAAGAACTTCACAGAGTGTCCAGGTTTATAAAAGTATTCTTGTTGGTTAATCATAGCGTGTACGTTCCTGAACATGCACGCGTTTGTACACATCACATCAACACAGAAGATTGGAGCTCCCTGTATGATAATGGAGAGACAATATTCACACCAGACCATCTCAAAGATATGATTGATACGTTACGAGATGCATATAAACATAAGACTAATATAGATTTTGACAATGTAAACAACATTTTACCAGAGGATCTATATTACCTAACTGGCTTAACACACCAACAATTCGAAATCCTTTTGAATGAAACACCGTCTCTTTTAAATCAATGTAGAAGACCAAAAACTGCACTAGGAATATATTTATTAAAACAACGGTCTGGTGAACCAAATACACGTATAGCCTCCCAAATAGGTGTATCTCGTAAAACGATCGGTATTTTGCTTAAAACTGCTAGAAACTGCTTGACCCAAGACTTTGTTGTTCGCCATTTGGGTTTCAATCATATAAGTCGGGATGAAATTATAGCTCACAGCCTTGCAGTACCATCGTCAATATATTCCAACCCTATAAACCCAGTGGCTATAGCTATTTTTCATGGTTCGTATATATACGTACAGAAAAGTAAAAACTTTTTATTTCAAAAAAAGTCTTACAGCTTACACAAGTATAAAAACTTGTTAAAACCCTTTGTGATTACTTGCTCAGATGGCTATATTATAGATATATGTGGACCATACGCTGCAACAAAGACTGATGCCCAAATCATGACTGAGATTATGAATGATCAAACGTCCCCAGTGCATATAACGTTACAAACAGATGACGTTTTTATATTAGATCGAGGTTTTAGAGACTCTATACCAGATATAGAAAGTGCTGGCTATGTTGCCCATATGCCACCAAGTAAAGATAGGCATGCCACACAGCTTACAGATATTCAAGCCAATAAATCTCGAGAAATCACCATAGTGCGTTGGGTCATTGAAGTAATAAACGGATGGTTCAAAAGGGACTACAAAATATTTAGGCATACAGTTATCAATAAAACACTCCCTCACTTATTTGAAGTCTTCCGTATTGCGGGAACCCTTATAAATGCATATAGGCAGCGTCTGACAGATAATGAGCATGCCCACGCTTTTATCAATATAATAGCGCAAAGAAGAAGTGAACCCAACAGACTGGGCAATTATGTAGTCGCAGAACATATGAACAGAAGCGGGCGGTGTTCACAACAATGACGGCTACGTCAATACCATTTCCACAATTGACAGAAGAAGACGTCATTCTACTCAGTTTGGGCACATACCATTTAAAGCTCGCTAGATCATATTATGATCTAGCGAGCAACATATTATGTTGCCGAGCATTTGCGAGGTGGAGAAGGTATATATAATATTGAGGTATCTTCGAGCCGTAGCCCTAGTATGTAGCAGCATGGGCTAGTAACCGAAAACTGCTCGTTAATTAGAGGCCGCATATTATCGAGGCACGTGTCGAATAAAATATATTACACATATATTTTAATCAAGGTTAATGTCCAGGGCAGAGAAGCCATCGAAGCGTATTATTGCTCCTGCGTGACGGGTATGAGAACTCTAGGTGCTTGTGCCCATACTATTAGCATAATATGGTACTTAGGTGTTGGCAGGCACCTAGATAACTTCGTAGGTCCGGCAAGTGCCTGGGATGATATAATCATTGAAAGTAACAATACAATTTAATAAAACTGTGCTATTTAAGATTGATAGTTCTTATTTAATATTTTTTCTGTACCAAAAACCAACGATAGGAAGCTATATCGCTCTCTAAAGACCGAAAAAATGACTGGTTACCTATTTATTTAGTCCAAAAAGCAGAAAAAGTGCGATTATTGGCAATTAAAAATGTTACAAAGAAGTTATCATAACTTCGGTCTTTCATTCATTCATTCATTCGTTCACTTATTTTCGAGTTACTCAATTAGGCCTCTTCTAAATTACACCTAGTCTAAAATGCTACAAAGTGGGTACGGGTTCCATACAAAATTACCCATTGTTCTTTGGGTATTGTTTGGTATTAGCTGCCCACTAAGAATATGGGTCTAAGGCTAAGTTTCGCCAGATATCCGGCGGCCGGATATCTGACTATCCGGCCACATGGTCGGCCGAATATCCGGTATCCGGCCAAACTGCTATCCGTTTCATCTCTAATTCAAAAATCCAATGATGCAGTTTCAGATTTCATCAAAATCGGGCTCGAGATTCCTTTTAGTGTTTTTCGATATTCCTTATAGTTTTGGATTTGGCCCTGAAGGCACACTTAAAAAATTCATATCTTATATTCAAAAATTACTCATTTAAAGGTATTAGATAGATAGATTAGATGTAAGGGACAAGTTTTACCATCAGTCATGGTGTATCCATCCTCCTCTGCATCTTCGTCGTCGTCTTCATCGCTCTCCGCCACGTGCACCGTGACCTCGGTCGTCGCAGACTTGCTCCATTCGAAGTATAGCCCGAAACCTGGAAAATAATGCATGAATTTAACGATTCCATCCGTAGCATTAGATACGTATCCGAGCCGTAGTACACAAATGTGTAGCCAAAGCGTAGCACTGGGATACGTAGCAATGTGTAGCATTAGAATACGTAGACGAAGCGTAGCACGCGAATACGTAGCGGTGCGTAGCACTGGAATACGTAGCAATATGTAGCACTGGGATACGTAGTCGAAGCGTAGCACTGGAATACGTAGCACGAGTGTTGTATGCGCAGGCGTAGCTTCGTAGCGCATAGCGTAGCATTGGAATACGTAGCCGAGGCGTAGCACTGGTGTAGCACGCTTAGGCGTAGCTTTCGTAGCAAGTGGTGTAGCACTGGTATACGTAGCCGGGCCGTAGTAAATAGCGTAGCATTAGTGTAGTATGTGCAAGCAAATTTAAGTCGTAACGAGGGCGTAGCACTGGAATACGTAGCCGAGACGTAGCAAACAGCATAAGAGCAGTGCAAGTGTAGCATCATAACGCGAGGCGTAGCACTGGTATACAGGCCTACTGTTTTGCATATATTACATTTATACAATCCTTACTAAAATTATAAATGCGAAAGTAACTCTGTCTGTCTGTCGCGCTTTCACGCCAAAACTACTGAACTGATTTTAATGAAATTTGGTACAGAGATATTTTAGAGCCTGAGAAAGGATATAGGCAACTTTTATACCGGGAATATGTTCCCTAGGGTTACGCGGGCGAAGCCGCTGGCAGAAGCTAGTTTATAATAATTGTAGTCACGAGCTCCACGAATAACGGCTGACTACTATTACAAAAATAACATGAATGAAGGATGTTACTAAAATATTAAAATAATAATTATTATTAATGTGAAAAGTATATAAAATCAAGGGAATAATAGAGAAGTCACACGAGTTGAAGGTTTTCTTGTAGCCCAAGCCTATTAAGGATTCCAGCATTATTATATAAAATAACCTACTCACCTATATCATAGTTATCAGTAGCGAACTCCCAGCATAGGCACCTAGCCTTGGGGTGTGTCGGCACCCTCACTGTGATAGTCTCCCCGTGCCCCACCTGCAGCTTGCCGCCGCCTGCCTCTGCCGAGCTCTTGAACTTGACGATGTCGCCGCGAGTCCACATGCGGCTCGCTTCCACGTTTAGGAAACCATCTGATAATAGAGAATAGAAAGTATTTAGTGAAACAATAGGCTCAAACTAACGTTGGTGGCAAAAGTATTTGAACTTTACACTAACACTAACTATAACACTAGCCGACCGGCGCAACTTCGTCTGCGTCACATTTTATTTTCATTACTGCTCCGCTCCTATTAGTCGTAGCGTGATGTCATAATAATAAATATTCAATGGTTTTAATCAGGGACTGAAAGCGGTTACGGTTAGAGGTTAAGATACCTCAAAAATATATCGGTACCAGATTAAAATAAAGGTAGAGCTATACCGATACCTTTATAAATAAAGGTTGGGCTATATTGTTATTTAACCTTTATATAATTTCAGTACCGAAAAACATGCGAGACGGCGTACCTACCACTCGTATGTTTGCATGTTCGCGACGCGACGTTGCCGTTCTTGCCGACTGAGTTACCTACATTTTTATTTGGCTATCTGTAATAGAGGCATCTGAGCTTTCAGATGGCCCATCTGTGATGACATGTGCAACTGCAATTTAACAGTTTACTTGTAAATACTGTAACTGTACCTACTTAAGGGGCTGTGGGACGCAGAGCACATTCGAAAATCGCCATTTTTTTCTTCGCAAATATCTCCATAATGCCAATACATTTTCAAGCGTAAAAGACTATAACTACAACTTTGTGCACAGTCGCCAGCATATCAAGCTATAACAAGCTGTCAAATTTATTTAATAGATTTTCACAGTTATCGTTAAAGCATTAGGTTCAAAGTTGACTGTGTAAATTTGACACGGATAGCCTGATTTGCTGGCGTCTGTACCTATTCAATAGAAAATTTAATACACTTAAGCATTTTAGGAAAAAAAAATATACATTTTAATTTATTTATGATTTTATGACGGTTTTTAACCGAATTTGACTCATTTTTAGGAATTCGAACATCCGTGAAAATCGGAACCCTTATATAAGTTACTCGGGTGTACTTTCTATCTCTCCGTCTGTCTCAGCCAGTTTTCTCTGGATTTACAGGACTGATTCTGTTGGAATTTGGTACACATATGGACTTCTATGACCCAAACATGAACGCGTTACTTAAATACTCGTAAATACATTTTTAGTATGGGGGTCACTTTTGGGGGTGAAACAATAAAATTAAAAAATAGTTTTTCGACCTGAATTGTGTGACCAATCAAATAAAAGGGCTTACTGTGAGGGTTTAATCCTATTTTTTCATAATTTTAAATAATTTTTTTTCATATTTTTGATATTATTCAAAAAATTTGACCAAAAATGATCATTCCCTCCCCCTCTCCGAAACTGCTGAACCTATTTTTTTTTAAGTTCAGATAATAGTTTTTGTAGATTACAGGAAAACTTATAAGAAGTCTATAGTGTTAAAATTACATGTTAAAAAATTAAATTGGTTCGGAACCCTTTGCACGCGAGTTCGCACTGGGACAGCTTTTGCGCTCAGATTACTCAGACTCCTGCGAGACTTGCTTGGAAGCAGCCCTGTGTCATTTAAAAAAATAGAAATATAAGAAGAACATAGGTATATAAATTACAAACAGCCCAAATAATTAAGATAAAATATATCTTAATTATTTTATTCATAATATTGATTGTAAAAATAAGATTTTTAATGCGGCATATTGACGTCTTGTTGTCATTTGACAATAGGCTTATACACAATGTCAAATTTATCGATAAAATAATTGTGCAAGTGCGAGTCCTAAATTATACAACCAAAGTAACATATTGTGAGCACTAAACTCTTCAAGACCTGTGCATCAACTGGTATAAAATCGAAAAAAAACGTTAAAAAAATTCTTATAGTGCCGAAAATTCGTCGAGGTTTATCATCATCATATCAGCCAAATGAAGTCCACTGCTGAACATAGGTCACCCGTATCCATCGGCTACCCGCACCTTGTGGGAAGCCTCCCAACGCTGCATCTTGCAGTACGCGTTCGCCACTCCAGAACTTTTTTTTTTCTAATGATGGGCACGCGTTTGACCACTATCTCACCTGTTGGTAAGCGATGATGTGATCGAAGATGGAGCACGCTTGCCTAGAAGTAACCTATTCACTCTTGACTTAAAGACTCCCAGGTTGTAGCTATCAGGAAACACAGACTCCGGCAGGGAATTCCACTCCTTAGCTGTACGCATTATGATTGCGTTCCCAAAACGTGTGGGTGGGATGTCCACCATGTACCGGTGGCGCATCGCCGTTCGTCTTGTCGTCCGATGATGGAACGGGCTTGGCGGCATTTAATTATACAATCCCGTCACATTCCCCAAAATGCAACCGGTAGAAAACCGAAAACAACTAGTCGTCGATGCTCAAGACATTGGAGCTTCGTCGCGACGAGCCTCTCATTGCCGATGATCCTCTTGGCTCGTTTCTCAATTGACTCAAGGGCAACAAGTGGGTATCTGGCTGATCCGTCCCAAAGATGAGAGCAGTATTCCATACACGATCGAACTTGCGCTTGATAGTTTGAGCAGCTGTTCCGGCGTGAAGTACCGTCTCACCTTTGCTAGGATCCACAATTTTTTTGCAGCTACTTGAGCTTTACCCTCTATGAAAGGGCCAAAATTGAGAGTAGATGTTAATGTAACCCCAAGAAGCTCAAGTTGGTCGGTTATCGGCACGGTAGCACCTCGGAAAGATGGAGCTGGGTGGAATTGGCTCCTTTTGGCGGAAAAAAGACACGCTTGGGTCTTAGCAGCATTGAACTTGACCAGATTGGCATCGCCCCATTCAGAGACAGCCTGTAAGGACACATTCAAGCGCTCAACCATAGCCTCCCGGAGAGACCGGATCTGCGATCCACCAGCTCGTGCGTCGGACACGTATCTCTCAACAACAGTGCTGTCGTCTGCATACCCAAAGATACCGGGTTTAAGCAGATCGTTAATATGCAGCAAGAACAGTGTTGCTGAAAGCACCAACCCCTGAGTAACCCCGGCATTAATATCCAGCAGTCCAGACGAACAGCCATCTATGACCACTTGGATAGACCGATCCCTCAGGAAATCTGCGATCCAATCACACAAACCAGCGGGCAGACCGAAGGAAGGAAGCTTACTAATAAGGTTAGACCCTGCCGAAGGCCTTCGAGATGTCAAGGGAGACCGCTAGTGCCTCCCCATGCTTCTCTATGGCCTCACTCCAGATATGAATGGCATACGCTAGAAGATCCCCAGTTGACCGATTTCGGCGGAACCCGTATTGTCGGTCACTAAGGATATAATTCGCTTCTAGGTACGTCAGGAGCTGATGATTCAGCACGCGTTCCATAGTCTTATAGAGTATGGAAGTTACCGAGATGGGTCTATAATTCGACGGGTCAACTCGACTACCCTACTTGGGCACGGGCTGCACGTTAGCTTGCTTCCAAGCCTTCGTGACCTTTCCGGTCTCAAACGTAAAGCGATATAGGCGTGTCAAAATCGGAGACAACTCAGGCGCACAAGTCTTCAGAACAATTTCCGGTATCCCATCGGGGCCACTAGCCTTGTTCACGTCTAGGTTACGCAGCACCCTACGGACATCATTCTGATGAATGCGAATGTTCGACATGCTCGACTCGCATCCACCAGGAGAAGCAGGGGGCCTCGCGCCATCAGGATCCAGACGTGAAGATTCCGCAAACAAGTTCGCTTTCTCCCCAGCGGAGTGGGCCAGCGTCCCGTCGGATCTCAGTAGTGATGGTAGTGAGAGGCGGCAGAAGTTCGATTCGACCGACTTATTCAGGGACCAAAAAGCCTTAATGCCTGCTGGGTATGAGGCAAGTTTGTTCCCTATTCGGCTAATGTGGTCAAATCATGCCCTCCGCAACACTTTCTTAAAGGATTTGGCAGCCCTGTTGAAGGCTCGTCGACCCATGCCAGATAAGCCGCGTGCTTAAGCGCATCAGCGCGATTGCACTCGGCACCAAACCATGGACGAGCTTCGCCAGACATTGTTATGCCAGAGAACAGAATGTAGTACTCCATTCCCCTCCGCAACACATCCGTCACGGCGTCCGCGCACGACGAAGCATCAGTCGAAGAAAGGCAAGAAGGCTGCCAAGGATAACATGCGAAGAAAGATCGCATGCCATCCTAATCTGCTGACCTGTATCGCCATACCCGCCGGGTGCCTCTTGGGTTAGAATCGGGCGGGGAGTAAACGGACACAGACTTCACCAGACAGTGGTCGGAACTACCCAGTGGAGAAGAAATCGACACCGAATAGCGGTAACACCAATTGGGCAGAAAGGTACCGCTGCTGAGCCGCATCCGCCGCCTCACTTAGGTGCTGTGTGAACTTCCCGAAGGCCTATCGATCATCTGTTCCACAAGCAATGTGGGCTGCCCTCTGCCACTTCAGATTGGCGATCCTTTGGGCTATGTCGGTAAAGTTGGTTCTCTTGCGGATATCATCATCCGTGATTTGATCACGCAAGGAAACTGCGAGCATTGCCCTCTCCATTTCCATTTGGCCCATTGTGAGCGACCGGGTCTCAGTTACATAAGTCACCACTGGCAACAAGCACTGGTCATAGACTTTCGGCTTGAGACACTGTGGTATGTGAGATGAAAAGATAACACGCCATCACGCAATTTCCCGAACGCCGCCCAGCCGAGTCGGATTCGACGGTTGACGTTTTTCTCAAAATTAGCCTTACCTAACTAGACCGTTTTTCCCAGGTCACAATTTCGTGGATCTCTGATTTTAATAGTGATTGCAACATGCTTGGTTTTGACCATTTTCATTTTAAGACCCACTTTTTCGAAAGCTCTTCTGAGGTCCTCCATAGTTTCAGCGATGACGACTGACGACTATATCGTCGGCAAATAAAAGGTGAGTGATTTACTCGCCATTGACATTAATGCCTTGCCTGCTCTAGTCCAAAACCTTGAAGACGTCCTCCATTGCGGCCGTGAACAGGTTCGAAGAAATAACGTCTCCCTGCTTCACAACCGCTGCAGGAAGTTCGGTTTCGAGGTCTGATCCTAAAGTCGGACTGGCATTCTTACAAACACTTCAGTACCTTGATAATATACCGAATTACAGAAAGTCGCTTTTGAGGAGCTCGTGGCTAGATAATAACAGCCGCACGGGTCGATCTTCAAGGTTAAGCAACGCTTGCTAAGGTTGGTCTGTGGATGGGTGACCATCTAAACATAGCGAGTTTCCTCCGTGCCTCGGAAAGCACGTTAAGCCGTTGGTCCCGGCTGTCATTTGTAGATCTTTGGCAGTCGTTACGGATAGTCAGAAGCCAGTTAATCTGACTCCAATCTTGCCATGAAGTACCGTGTTACCTAGTTACTGGGTTGTGGAGGTCTGGTAGGCAGCCGCTCCGCGTAAAATACTGGTATTCAGCTAAATCCGGTTTGACTGGATGCCGACCCCAATATAGTTGGGAAAAGGCTAGGCAGATGATGACAGAAACTCGCTTTTCAATTATTTGATCACTGTAGCTCAATAGATGGATCTCCCATCTATTGAGCTACAGTGTATTTGCACGCATCGTCTGAAGACTGCAGAATTATCTCCCGCCTCTCCTACGAGATCTTCAGAGTAGGATCAGAGAGCCTCTTGTTCTTATCTGTACGGTGAGTCTTGAAGAACTTAAACCCGACGGTAAGGACAGCTCCCTAGTTCCTAGAGAGCTCCGTGGACGAAATGATTCTGAAGTTCGGGCTGAAAACATTCGAAGTTTTGATTTGGATCTGTGCAAGGCGGAGCGTAGATTTCATCGGCCGAGATCTTTCCAGCTTAATATTTAGGTTCAATTTGCCATGTTCATTTGACCATGCTGTGATCACTTCCGGTGTTCACTGCGTTGATCACAGAGACATCATTGAATATCTGCTTCTTCATTGTCATGATGAGTTCAATCTCATTTTTTGTTCCACAGTCTCTGCCACGTCCACTTCCTGTGCTTTGAGTTCATCGTGTAAAGGCCTTCCTTCTCCATAAAACTGGCCAGTAGGTGTTCCCGGTGGTTCCGACGTCCTAATCTGAATTGCCCCACTCACAGCTCATCACTGTCTCGTTTGCCCAACGAAAAGTGATGAGATGGTGGTGGCCCTGATTGCACATTATTAAATAATGTGCAATCAGGGCCTCTCAACTGAACGACAGAGTGGCGTGGCGGTGCGTCAAAGAAAACCCCTATATTAAGGTTTAGCTACTGCTACCGATAGATTTATAAAGGTTAAGGTACTGCTACCGAAAAATTTATAAAGGTTATAGGTCTTCTACCGAAATATAACCGGTATGCATATCCATGCATACCGGTACTCTTAAAATTCCGCTACTGAAAATTATAACGATATCGAAATATTTCGGTAACCTTTATTTAACGGTATGACGTCATACCGAAATTTAAAGGTACCTTAATTTTTGGGTAATTCAGTCCCTGGTTTTAATGTTCTCAATCTATCGAAATACACATACTTAACACTACAAAAAGCCGCCATTTTAAATACTTGCCGAATAGTTAGAAAATTTTTACAACTTGATTTGTACACCCAGGGCCAAGGCGATTACGCCTCAGTGAGTCATTACAATCACCCACACAGATCGACCTCGGTAAGCGATTCTGAACCTCGCTAAGCTGCGCAACAGTGGCATGTCATAACAATTAATTCTCAGATTAATTCAAGCTGCAATATCATCTCAGTTACAATTAATATCAAACACTTGTCAAAATGTAGTGAAATTAGTTGTTTTTGTTTACGAATGCTCCTTAAAAATATGATAATTGCCTCTCAACTACACCACTTCAATTACACAATAATGCTAAAACAAAGAAATAAAGGAAAGACGAAACCAATCTAGGTATAGTCTCAATGGGACACTGTCATTGCTCACGCTAATTAATCTGGCATTGAACTAATTTGTCAATACAACTAACTGTTGCTTGAGTCTTTTCCATAACAACTGGAAGGCAGAGACAAAATATGAAAAGCAGAGAGTAGGAAGGCCCATGTGAAAATATCATGAAAGTCATCATCATCATCATATCACCCGAAACACGTCAACTGCTGTACATAGGCCTCCCCCAAGTGTCGTCACAACAACCGGTACCGTTTTTTTTCGGTCCCATGCGTTCGAGCATCCTTTGGGCTATGTCAATAACCTCGGTTCCCTTGCGGATATCATCATTCCTGATTCCTGAAAAATAGGTCTTACCTTCATCATCTGTATTGTCATCCACCCTAGTCTCCTCAATGTATTCATCAGGGTAAGTTTTCTCTGAAGTCTGCATACCCCTGCAACATTTCGTTTAAAACTCAGCAATGAAATCTCTATTTTCATTTGAAACTAGCTTCTGCCAGTGGCTTCGCCCCGGCTTCGAAGCCGCTGGCAGAAGGTAGGCCTGAGGGAACATACTCCCGGGATAAAAAGTAGCCTATGTGCTATTCCAAACTATAATCTATCTCTATTCCAAATTTGAAATGCACATCACAAAAGATCCCGCAACAAAATTAATCAGAAAATGACAGCAGAGGAGTAGGAAAAAATATAAAAGCTATAAAAATAAAATATCATCTTTTTTATTTATTCTAAGTTTATTCTGATTTTAATTTGAACCTATTTACAACCTAACAGTCCTGAAAATAAGCGAGCTTTGCTAATGCAAAAATCGAAAATTACCCATCAGGTATGTACCACCCAGATAAAACTATCCTTTGATCCAGTTTCCTCCAATTCCATTGAGGTGTGATAGATATAAATAAACACAAACTTTCACACTTATAATATTAGTATGAAGTAGATTTCACAGTTAAACTAAGTACTCACTTGTTATCCATTGGAGGAGCATCTCCAGTTTCATTCCAATTGCAGTCAGTAGTAGGTTCTTCTTTCGGTTCCTTCTCATTGCCAGTATTTACATTGTCATTCTCTTTGTCTTCCGTTGTGTCCTTAATATTTGAGTTAGCAAGCCTCTGGTCTACAGCGAGTTGCTGTATGTATTGCTGGTAATGTTTGTCCTGTAGCTGTCGGATGAGGATCGCTTGCTGGTCAAAGTTTCCTGGGTACTGTTGTTGAGCGTACTGCAGGAACTGTTCATAAGTCTGTGCATTGAGGGCATCCTTTATTCTTTGCCTGGAATTTTAGTTAAATAATGAGTATTTGGACACAGTAGCAGTTAATTAGCAGATGCAAGTGTTTCGTATTGAAGTAATTGCTTGGTAGTCAGTTGTTGCAGCAGTCAGATAGGTTAGATAGTAATGCTAATCTACTGATTAGCATTAACTGTGATCCTTGTGAGTAACGTAACAATAGATAATTACTTGTGTCTTGTTAAGATTCCACATGCAAATATATTTATGATGTATTGTAATTGGGGATGAACAAAGACATGTGTCACCCTCCAAAAATATGTCAGTTTTTTAATATTTTTTAATAATTGCTAAATCATATTAGTATTGATTAGGTAGGAGTTAACTTACACTTGTTGTTCTTCTGTAAGTTTGTTGCTATGTTGTTTCTGTTTTTCCAGCTGTATCCTGTTCTGCAGTTCCAAATTTGCCCTTTCATCCTCTTCTTTCTTTAGCCTATTAGAAAAAAAATATGGTAACCCTCAATCAGTCTCACACAAAAGAGTAAAGCATAAACTGGGTTATTTGAAAATAGAACTCACTCTTGCTGCTTTTTGTCCTCCATATCCTTTTGTATTGCTTCCAAAAATGGTTTGAAAAGTGGGCAAAGTCTGTAATAGAAAGGATGAATCCGCTTTTGAAAATTGAATATCATTTACAATAAACGTCTTCTAATTAGGCTTAGAGTAAATGACCCTATATTGTAATCAAGGTAGTTGCTAATAAACAAACACATAAGAGTCTCATGAATTACTTAATCTAGGAGCCCTAGGGCACCAAAGAAAAACATTAAAAACAAGTTTGGAGAAAAAACAAAATTACCTGTCTAATGTATGGACAAAACCCGCCATTGCTTGGATTTGGGACATCTCACCCAAAGCCTGCCATGCAGCCCTTCTATCTCGTCCAATCATGTCTAGAACACCCAGAGGTGGCGCAGAATTCACGTCCAAAGGCCCGTGAGACGTTTGCTGAGTGTATGCAACTAGTTTCAGTCTATCTTCATAGCTCAAATGAATAGCCTTGCCTTCCTTATCTGTAAGTGTTTTATAGAGTTAAATAACAATCAATGCAGTTACTTGGAAATGTGATTAACGTTGCCTCATATCAATAAAAATAATGAGCACTTAGATCGGCGTAGTACTGTTGAGCCATCAGATAAGTCGAAAATATTCCAGGGTGGTGATAATGGAGGCCCGGTTAACATTTTTAGCCGTTTTTAACATTTTAGCATGAAAATAAAGGAAGCAATCCCAAACACTGAATTATTATAAATCACTGAGAAAATATTCGAGAAAATTACCTTTGTAAAAAGCGAGTCCATGTTTGTACACATCTTTCAGAGGCATTCCCCATTTTCTTTCTTCACTTTCCTCGATTCCCTGATCGGTTTCGAGGCGAACCTTTTCGGGATTGACTTTGTAATTGTTTTCCACTTTGTTAGCCATTTTTTTTTTTTGCTAATATTATAGATTTTCGCGAAGCAAATTACGATTTGTTTCGTAGATATCCTTTTGACAAATGATTTGTCTCTCTGTGTGTGTTTATTTTTAATGAAGTCTGAATCTGGCCCTTTCAGTATCTCTTTTTGGAATAAAAAACAGAAGAAATAATAGTGAAATATAAGTTAAAATAGTAATAATGATTTTGTTACGAATGTTTTTTAAATTTTTAGCTGATTTGTTTTTTTAATTATTCCAAAAAAAAGAGCAATTTTGAGGAAAGTAAAATGCTACCATCTCGTGTCGAATAGCAATCCTAAACAACTTAAAGGTTGTCTATGGATTGTGATGAAGTTTTAGGTTTTAGCACTTTAGTATGAAAAAAAAGAGACAGCCACCGCTATCAAAGCGAGAAAAATGTATCAAACTATGCCATAGCTTTGCTAAATCTGCAGTGGCTGGAACATTCTATCTCTATGCGACAAAGTGACAAAAGTTCTATGTCAATCTGACAGATAAATGACAAACGTTTATACGTCACAGATTGCATGTTTGTCTGAATTCATAAAATTAAAAGAATAAAAATAGTCACTAATTTATAAACAGTTGTGTAATATTCCTAGAACAAAAGTGTGCTGTGTGTGTACATATATCTGAAAAATGTTTAAAAAATTATATTTCTCCAAATATCATTTGAATACGTTGTTGTTAAATCAGTTTCCAATCACCTTGTTTACTCCACACAGTTCGTAATTTTAGAATTACTTTCCATTTGTGAACATGGAAGTGAATCCTTTAAACATATTTTTCGTGAAATCAGACAGTAAAGGTGACAGATTACTGTTCAGATATCCTTACACAACAGAAAACAAAGATGAAAGCAAGCAGAAAAAATATGGTCGACATAATCCTTACGCCATTAACTCTACAGAGGACTTATTGCAGAATCCTCAGTCCCAGACGTCAAATATTTGTAAAGGTTAGTTCTTATATAGGTCATGTCTGCTTTGACGTCATAGCTGCATTTTGAATGCCATAGCACCCTGCTAAAGACCAGAAAACAGATTGTTTATTACAATGTATGACAATATTATTTATAGATAAGGGATATACCTATTCCTGACTTTAATCAATGTACATAAATCAATGTTTCCATGTATTTTCCTTCAAACATGCACTTGCATACTTTGCAGATATACCTATTGATAATGCAGTTTATTGTAGATATGCATTCCAGTACTTTCTGCTACATACTAGGTAACTTTGGTTCAATCTAGAGAATATTGATTACTACGGACAGATACAACAAATGCTCTCATTTTGACACAGAATACAAGGAAATAACTAAGTTACATTAAAATTCCAAAAAGCTAGGCATAAGCATAATTTTTCCAACATCAGTGTAACAAAACCACAATTTTAATTCTTTTTAGGGTTCCAAACATTAGAAAAAAATGGAACCCTTATAGGATCACTTGGGTGTCTGTCTGTCTGTTTGTCTGTCTGTCACAGCTAGTTTTCTCCGGATCTGCTGGTCTGATTCTGTTGAAATTTGGTATACATTTGGACTTCTGTGACCCAAACACGGACGCTTTACATAAATAAATATTTTTCAAGTTTTTCAAACTGCATTGTGCGACATATCAAATGAAAGCTATCTTACTGTGGAAATTTTAACCCTATACCTAATAAAAGTTGTATGTATTTGTTTAGTAAGCTTGCTTCCTTCACTTTATCCACATGTGTGTGGATACACTAAACAAGCAAAGTTTATCTTAGAAGGTTTTCAGACAAGTGATATGTTTGTTTATGCAGTGTAAATTGAAGTATTGTTAAATTGGTTTACTTTAGCTCTGGAGTACAACTTTAGCACAATCTTATAACCAACTAGCACTTTGTTCGTGCTGCAATTTTCTTAAGGATCTCTCAGTTTTTTCTAGACAAATTATGTATACTAAATCCTTCCTCGAGAAGCACTCTATAGGTGAAAACAGCATGAAAATCGGGCAGTCGTTTTTGAGTTTATCCCAAACAAACAGACAGACAGACGTGGATGAAGATTTTGTTTTATAATTGTAGTAATAGGGATACACTAATCAGTGTTCTGTGTTCTTAATGGTTAAAAAGTTAGGGCTAAAGTAACCAGAGTTTACCTGGTATTGAAAAATAAAACAAAATGTAAGATTGTGTTTCCAAAAGCTTACAACCTTAATCTCTTTAAAGTGAACAGGCTCCTTCTGGGTAGGCTCGCTCCATCGTAGACTTTGTCTCTGTCATCTCTGACATCGACTAGAGTCAAGAGCAAACCCATTACAAATAAAAAAAAAAAATAAGATAATTTTTTTTATCATTTCAGGTCAACTAAGTGGCTTCACAGATGAAATGCTCTCAACCCTGTTTGCTGTAAAAGCAGAGCTTTGCAACAGGAAGTTTGAGCTCAAAGTTAACGACGTCAGGTTCGTGGGACATCCAACCTTGTTGCCATACAGGACCAACAAAGATGATACAGCCACTATGATCCTTATCAATATTGTGTTTGCATTGCAGGCTTCCGCAAGTCATTCTGTTGGTGAGTTATGTTTGATGCTTTATTTATTTGTATAAACTTCATTTTATTTTACACCTAGATAAAAAATTACGCAAAGGACACAAAGTAACATCATAAAGGCATAAAATCCTCTAATTTCAAGAGATTCCTATGATTGATAGAAAAAAAGTTTATAAAAATTTTTTCCTAATAAAATATTATTGAACCTGTAAAGTAAAAAGTAAATTTTGAACTACAACAAATTGTTGACATTTCTTTTTGCAGTAAAATGCTATTACGATTTGAGCAAAAGACTGGGAAAAGCACTGAGACATGAAGAAAAGAGGTGTTCATATTTGACTGAAGAAATGAAAACAATGGTATTTTTTTTTTTATTATGATTTATTGATTGTCTACTTTGGATAGTAAGTAACCAATACTATTATAGATAGAATGAGCAGCTTGTGGCTAAATAATAACAGCCTCAGGGGTTGATCTTGAAGGTTAAGCAACGCTTGCGAAGGTTGGTCTGTGGATGGGTGACCATCTTAACATACCGAGTTTCCTTCGTGCCTCGAAAAGCACGTTAAGCCGTTGGTCCAGGCTGTCATTTGTAGATATATGGCTGTCGTTACGGATAGTCAGAAGCCAGTAAATCTCATTCCTTCTTGCCAAGATGTACCGTGTTACCCTGTTAATGGGTTGTGGAGGTCTGGTAGGCTCCACGTAAAACACTGGTATTCAGCTGAACCCGGTTTGACTGGAAGCTGACCCCAATGTAGTTGGGAAAAGGCTAGGCAGATGATGACTGTTAAGGATAGATTACTGGAAGCCTTAAAATAGTCACTTATTAGTAGGAATATAAAACCTTGTAAGTTAAACCATTTAAGTCTTCTGTCTTAAATAACCTGCCTGTACAGAATCTATAGTGATAGAATAACATGTAACTACAGTAGACAAAAATATAGCCTATTGTCATTTTTATTGACATACACTGAAATCAACATTATGAATTGATGAAATAAATATTTTGTATTTTATATTATTTTGCAAAGAAACTAAAAACAAAATTTGCCAAAAGGCCACTTGGTTATGGAACCCCAAATAGATTACACCTGCGTCTGCTATTATTTTGAAGTAAAAGGCATTTAATTTATTTATTTCAGTTGGCAGCTCATGACGAAGTGTCAGCGCTAGACAGTGAAATGAATGGTGACAATGACGACGAAGATGACAATCTGCGTCACTCAGTCAGTTCAGCCACGTACAGCAGTGAGAATGGAGCAGATACCGCACCTAAGTCGGCGTTCCATCTCATACTTCAGCGGAGTTCGCTGGCGAGGTCCATGAAGTCTGTTTTTGAAGAACTTAGTAGTACTGGTTCGTAATTCATATTATAAATAGCTGTTGCTGCTGCTGCTGCTGTTGTTGTTGCTTGTGTTGTTGTTGTGTGTGCTTTGCTCGTTTACTACTTATGTTTTACATAAGGCGTAAAACAAAGCGTGTTCGTCAAAATCGGAAGCCGCCTTCTGTCGGCGTGGCGGTACAATCGGGGTTGCCATACAATTTGAACGGGACGATCGCGTATTCGAGCGATGATCACTTTGCATTAGAACGACGCCAGAGAGTTAACGTTTTCTTAGAACACAAACTCAGATATAAAATAAAAATCATCCGATCGATCAATCGTTAAAAGCACACTTTAGCAAGACAGAGAGTTATTGTAATTTGAATGATGCAGCAGTAATTTCAGTATAGAAAGTAAAAAACATGAAATACTCGTAGATCTTATCTAACTCAAATATAAAGCTATCAGCATGTTATACTACTAGATACCTAGTATTTATGTTACTCTATTTAACCAAGTAGAATGAATCACTCAGGTATGTTATCTACAGTATAGTTTAATATCACTACATAATTGAATAGAATGCAAGTGCATAATTGTGCATACTGATGGTGAATCATGTAATTGTTGTAAATCTATACTAATATATAAAGCTGAAGAGTTTGTTTCTTTACTTGAACACGGTAATCTCAGGAACTACTGGTCCGATTTGAAAAATTCTTTCAGTTTTACATAGCCCATTTATCGAATGTGCAGTAATGAAAATTGTGACGCAGACGAAGTTGCGTGGGTCAGCTAGTATTGAATAAACGTACTTATCGGTAAGGTCGTCATTTATGTGTTACAAAATTAACTGCAAGAAATTTAAGGAGTTGTTTAGAATATCAAATAAAAATGAACCCCAACAAAAAATATAAATACAACAATCTGTTTCAAAGATATGCAATATTTTCATTACGCATTATATTGATTACGCGCACTAGACAGCGCGCCGGCCGGCAGCTAGCAGTGGCCGCGTGGTTCTGCTTATCACTGCGATAGCGCAAGTCCGCGCGTGTTTTCATATATATAGGTACGTAAACAGTTGATTCTAATTTTCCCATTACATTTCTCAGACTTTGGACTGGCAATTTATAGAACACTAGCGACCCGCCCCAGCTTCACACGGGTGGAAATTATATACTAAAACCTTCCTCCAGAACCTCTCTCTCTATTAAAAAAACCCCGCATTAAAATCCGTTGCGTAGTTTTAAAGATCTAAGCATACATAGGACCAGACAGACAGACAGCGGACGCGACTTTGTTTTATACTATGTAGTGATATTACAATGAGATTTTTAATGGACATTTAAAACAACAAAACAAACAACCACAATAACAACAATGATTTAAAAACGATTTACAAGAATTCTTAATTTTTACCTTAATTACAAAAGGTGCTGGAAGTGTCTACCACCTTGAGAAATGCACATTGTTATGCAATGCCATTAATATGTCTGTCACTTTTAACAACATCAAACGCACTAATTATGCGGGTTTTTAATTCGGGATATGGTGAAGAATTCTACGCAGTAATGTGACACATGCCTAAGGCTAAGCGTATGCCAGATACAGGTGACGCAGCACTGTACAGCACAGATTTTGCAGCAGGGCAAGCGAAGCAGAAATAGGCCACGGGTGCATGCAAGGTCGCAGCCCAAAGACACATTCGCGTGCTAACTAAAATAATAGAACGTGTTCGACTTGACAAGGAAAGGAGTCAGATTCCGATTATGAAATTAACGAGTTTTTGCTCCTTAACAGTTCGTCAAAGCGTAAAAAAAATAATATAACTTTTATTTGTTTTTTTAATTGTCTGGATGATTCGTATCTTACAACGTGGTTCACAACGCACTAATTAAATTGAATGTACTGACACTGCAAAAAAAAGAAAGAATTAGCGGTAAAATAAGTGTTATAATACTTACAATTTGAATCTGTGCGCTTTGAACGAGGCGCAGTGCAGCTAGTCTATTCTGTAAGTAACCATTTCGATATCGAGCTTCACTTGAGTGAGATAGCTCACAAAGTGAACTTTATTCCTCACAACATAAAAGTCTCATGTTTATACTCATCTCTGATTCCGCTGTCGAGACACGAGAATGTTGTTACAGAATAGCACTACAGGACAGATGCATGTCTGCGTGCCACGTGCCTACGTCGCTGCGTACGCAGCTCTTAGTACGTTCATGCCTTACAAAATCTGTAATTCCCTGCGCTGTCTGACCCTGCGTCACCTGCGTCTCAGCATACGCTTAGCCTAAGTCCCGACCTGTATCACGAGAGCTTGCGTGTGGATTATCGTTGAAATAGTCCAACACTCGTTCTTCAACGTCACTAAAGAGCCATCTGCTTGATGAAAATAAATAAAATAGTTTGCAGAACTGCAGAAGCATGATGGAAGAGATCGCGGGGCAGGAGGGGTAGCGGGAGCACGGTGCCGTCGCTCCGCTCCGTAGGCACAGCCCCGCACATAAATATATTTTGTTAAATTATTTTAAAGTGTGAAAAAGTAACATCGCACATAAAAACATTATTTTTCCGTTGTATAAAGGAAACCGAGCATGTACACGACATTCTTGCAGTTGTTTTTTTAAACCCCAATAAAAAATAAAACAAGTAATTTTGAATGAGCCCCGAAATCGCGAACAAAATCTGCTGTTTAGTACAGTTTGTCGAGTTATGCGCACAGAAATGTATGGGGAGTCGATTTTTTTTTTTTGCGATTTTAATGTTTGTCCCATAGTAATAGTTCTTAATAACGAATATAATGGGGCTATTACACGTTGTATATAATGCACTAATATTAGAAATTAAAATGCTGAATCGCATTTCCGGAGGATGCTTACTGCATACATTCATATAAGCGCGCGCGAAAGCGCATTGATGCACGCTTTGAAAACTCAACAATCAATCTTAGGAGGTTTAAATTCCAGTTAATTGAACATACACTTGATATATTGTTTTCTCATTCACAGGTATAGTTCAAGTTCGCATAAACAAATGGGTTCTACTGTCTTTCTGCTTGCCACACAAAGCTCACCAAATACACAACCGAGGATTGATCATAGAGCCAGAAACCATAGACAAATGCTTGCAAAAACTTCGACCTTATCATGGAATATTGCTTATGGTATGTAAGAACTTTTTGTTAATAGGGACCGTGCACGGCGTTGACTATGCCATCTAGTGTCGCATATTCGAATTTTTAAGGGTCATAATACTTGACATTGACGCTTCTGTGCTGCCACCTGAGGTTCCTGCACGCTCAGTTTAGGGGAACGTGCGCGAGGAAGACTGTGCTATCTAGCGTAACTATTTCGATTTTTTTACTTGAAACATACTTGACAGTGACATTTCTGTGCTGCCACCTACAGTTTCTGAACGCTCCCTATAGATATGCATTTATGTGTACTCATTTCTGACCGAATTATTTATCAGGTAAACCCCAACGACTTGCTCGCTTCAATTCCGCTGGACAGCAGCTCAGCACTCCTAAGACTGATAAAACTATATAGCCCGCTGAAGAGTCTGCAGACACTTGCGATTGAAGCTGATCTGACGTTGAAACAGGTATAGGTACATTACGATTATTTACTAACTTCCTCAAAGTTCAATGATACTCTTGTAACACTTATACATATAATAAGATTATTAATTCCAGTCAGTAAAATGACATTTCCAGTGTTGCAGGTTTTTAGTCCCAAATAAATAGTGATGTGGTAGAATCAAGTTTTTACAATTAAAAGTTAGTCTAGATTACATTTTAAATAAAACTTTTAAAATAAAAGATGTAAAAAAAATCTTTGAAGAAGGCCTGAAGGAAATGACGCCTGAAAATTGGAGACAGTGCATCAACCATGCCATAAAAGTCGAAGACAAAATGTGTCAACTCGACCACATCATAGATGAATATGTGGATTCATTCGTTATAAATGTATCTGATTCCGAGTCTGAATATACCGATTCAGAATCGGAGTCGGAATCAATAACAACCGTAATGAATAAGAACGTATAAAATTACTTGTATTTTCCGGACTTTCTAGTGTTAATTCCTCTGAATCTCTATACATTTTTTTTACCAGTTTTTTAATAATTTTGTAGTGACAAATTTTAATATGCTGGTAAGGTCCATATTTCTAAAATCGCATTATTTAATACGATATGTATTAAATATTTACAATAAAAAAAAAAACGCTTTGATACTTAATAAAATAAAGCATGACTAAATGTCTAAGTCTATTGATTGCCGAACATCACTATTGTAGCGGGTCACCCTTTTTTGTATCAGTGACAGTTGCACTTGTCATTTTACTGACTGGAATTAATAATAGTATTATAGTTGTAGACTCCTCCCCCCCCCCCGTCCCCCGTCTCAGCGCTAGTCATCACCTGGCCAACCAATTTTTTCAGTGGGATCAATTATTTGTAGCTATTCCTCATAGCAGTAAAGGCACTTATTTCAATAACAACAATAAGTTCTAAGCTATGATAGCGTTTTCAACATAGTAATACAGTACGAGTAACAATGCTGAATATGCTAGTGCTCCAAGTATCAATAGGATTACATCAATAATGTAATGGATAGGGATCGAACTAACAAACTCTCACTTGCCTATTCATTCCCATTGTCCTAAAAAGGAATTTTTTTTTTCAGGTGTCCCAACTTACAGGCCATCTCGTTTACTGGGCCAAAGCAACTGTCATATATCCGCTATGCGAGAGCAACGTGTATGTAGTGGCTCCGGGCGCTAACGTGCATATAAACTCGCCTTTAGTCGAAGAGTTCGCCAAGGAGTTCCCAGCACTGTGCTTGTTACAGGTTTGTCCCTTAAATGAAGACACTTATTCGCCAATTTAAAACTAAACTACAAAATTTAGGGTATAAAACTGAGATTGGTTGTTCTAAATATAATTAAACTGTTAGTCTTTACAAAGTGGTGTGGGTTGGTCTTTATTGCCAACCGAATTATGTTCTGCATATAAAAAAATGTAATAACATGTATCCAATGTTAAGACATAAAACAGTCAGGCACAACTATGAGGGTTCCTTACCCGAAGGGTAACCAACCAACGGGACCCTATTACTAAGCCTTCGCTGCCCGTCCGTCAGTTGTTAGCGGGCTGTATCAAGAACCATAATAAGTAGAGAGTTGAAATTTTCACAGATTGTGTATTTCTATTGCCGCTATAACAACAAAAATCAAGGTTTATGGTACGGAACCCTTCGTGTGCGAGTCCCAATCGCATTTTGCCGGTTTTTCTCTTGTCGAAAGAGCTCCAATATGATATTGGAGCTTTTTCGACAAAAATGATGTTGGAACCACTTCGTTGTACTCCCAATTTACAACAAAACGTTGTCTTCCAGATGCTAAGCGAGTTCTCGCTGCCCGCCCCGCTGTGGTACGTGTCCCGTAACGGCTGCGGCGGCGGCGGCGGCGGCGCGCGGCTGGCGCGCTGCGTGGCGTGGCTGCTGCGGCGGCGGCTGCTGCTACAGCTGCACACATACGTGCAGTTCAACTCGCCGCACTGGGGAAGAGATCCGGGTATGATAATTGCTTATTATACATTACTATCTGCCGCCCGCCGCTTCGCTTACATCTATGTCGGAAATTATTCCTAGGGAACATATTTCCGGAATAAAAAGTATCATATGTCCTAATCAAGATCATGTTCTACCCGTATGCCGAATTTCATCCGAATCCGTTCAGCGGTTAAGGCGTGAAGAGGTCACAAACAAACTCGTTTCTAAAAGTTCAGACACTTGGTCGATGAGGACGAAAGGCTCTGGAGTGGCGACCACATACCGGAGGTCCTCCTATAAGGTATGCCGATGGTCTTGTGAAGGCTGCGGTAATCCGCTGGATGCGAGACGCACAGGAACGGTGGATATGGTAATAACTGGGAGAGACCTACGTACAGCAGTAGACGTCTTTTGGCTGAATTTATGATGATCAGGCTTTTTTGAAAGGATTCTATAAAAGACAAGAACAAAAATAAATAAATATATCGTCGTTCAGATTATAATAGGTATCCATATTTGCTAGAAAGTTAGTAATGATGGCGAAGCTCATTTAACTCATGAATCATTCACGGTTATTCCTGTTTCCTGCAGATACGGTTGTAAAGTCATGATAATTAATCGACATTTGTTAGGTTAAATAGTGGATTTTTATGCTGCTCTATCTTTTGCCACTGTAAAGTAGTCCAAAATGCGTTATAACAACTTACCTCCATGTTTCTTTACATTTATAGATGGAAAAGAATACTATTGCGAAAAACACGATGTTTTCAACCAATCCTGCAGCGTCTCATTCTCCTCACTCAACCAAATGCAGCTCAACGTGCCCGAACCTGTCGAACCGAGAGAAACTACTAACACTTTCCCAGACTCCGACGAAGACTACCCTACGGAGAATAACCTGAATCAAACAGACTTCTCACACACCAAACCCATAGTCATAGAATCAGAACATACTAAATACGACAAATTTAGAGAAACCGACTCCGCGAACCATTCGTTCGATGACGGTATTGATGTGGTTGACGGAATAAAACCAATCACAAACGGTGATTACGATGCTAAAGAAAAAGTACAGAAGAAGATACAAGGGAACTCAGTTGATAGTGGCATATCTAGTAATATGAATGGTACTAACAATGGTGTTAATGGTAACGGTGAAATACTTGAAAATGGACACACAGATATTGCGAAAACAGAATTAATTTTGAACTTATCTATAGAGAAAATAGATTCGGATAAAAAGAGTCTGCCTTCAAGGTTGTCGGATCTTTCTCTGAAAGATAGTGAAGCGACTTTAAATAAAGATACTAGTAGTGATGAGGATAAGTTTGAGAGCGATCAGGATATATCGCCGCGACTGAAAATTAACGGAAAGGTCAACGGAACTGAGAAGAAGAATGGCGTGTCTTTGAATTTGAAGTTGCAGAGTGAAATGAGGTAAAAAAAAAACTTTATTCAATTTTAAGCGGATTGTTTACTGACTCCGTGTCCGAGTGGTTTGGGCGTTTATCTTGTGATCCGGTGGTCGTGGGTTCGATTCCCACGGGAAAGCATACTTTGTAAAGTTGTTTTCCAGTTTGGCTAGGACATTGCAAGCTTGAATCACCTGATTGTCTGATAACAGAGATGATTCCGTGCTTCGGAAGGCACGTATAAGCTGGTGGTCCCGGCCGCCACATGGTGGTCGTCTAATAAACCATGTCAGAGGCCCTTGAGGCGGTTTAGAAACTCTGACACTAGGCTGTGTGGGGTCGTTAGACCTTACTGCCCACACGAGAAGAAGAAGCGGATTGTTGAAAGTTGTGGAAAGTTTCCCATTTACATGTGTTGCAGGAAAAGTTAAAGTCATTCACTGGCCTGGTATTTTATAGCTAGCTGTGCATTCTATCACACCACGTGATATGGTATGGGGTTTCAGAAAATCCATACTGAGTCTTGTGGCATTTCACTCCCACGTTTAATGACTGCTCCCGCTTTTAAGAGATTCATCAAACACCTAGCTTTTTAATGTTTTAATGACAAATAACATTTCTAAGTTTTAAGTTCCGCAAATAATTGAAACGGTTGGATCCTCTGACCAAAATGATGTTGTGTCTGGTGGGCAACTGTCAAATCTATACTAATATTAGAAAGAGGTAAAGTTTGTGATGTTGTGTCTCTGGACCTACTGAACCGATTTTGATAATACTTTTACCATTAGAAAGCTACGTTATAAAATTCTTCCGTTACTAACTGATTGAGTGACTGACAGACAACGTACAACCGAAACTAGAGGTCGTAAAAACAAAAATTTAGCATGTAGGTTCCTTGGGCAGTGTAGGGGAGCACCACGAGAGGATTTCTCGAAATTCCTACAGGAACGGAAAAAATGGGATATGCGTGTACAAAGTCGCTTTCAAAAGCTATTATACAGCCCAACGAAGTGGGCACGGTTCAGCTAGTGGTTGATATTTGGACTGTTTTATTGTTCAAATCGCACGGTAAACTTTGATACCGCGATGTAGGATTTGTGTGACATATGTCTACCTTAGTTCGTTTGTGGCGGTATAGATGCCGCTACTAGGCATGAGTTAGATATATCAAATCGTAACTTGTATCGAATAAGTGTTTAATAACATATCATATCGATATCTTAATCTACATAACGGATATCAAAAAAACTTTATTGAATCTAAGTTATATCAAACCTGCAACAATGGGAACGTACGAAGTACAAACAAAGCGCAAACTTCACATCAGAAGTAATATGAAATCGAAAAATTCAAACGAATAAAATACGTTAAGGTGAATGATTATTTCATGAAATAATCATTCTGTCGTGCTTCCTTCCTGAGGGCTATATTGATGATTAAAATGGTTATAATTCTTTAGATAAATACGCGTTACGGTCGCGAATCGTATTTGGTCCACATACAGCTTCACACTGACCGGCAAGCAAAAAACATAAAAATATTTGAATTTCGCCGGCTACCCTGGAGCATCCACCTTTATTCAATGAGGTTGGCAAGTGAAAGCTGATCTCGGATGGCGCCACCACTACACGAACCTTCGTCAAGTTCGTCAAAGTGAGATGAACACTATTAGTCTGTGATGCCAGTCGTTTGGTTGTGTAGGCAGTCTGGTTTCTTTTAAGGTTTATAAAATCGGATTCGCATTATCTTACGTTATAGGTTATGTGAGGTTAAGTGATGCAGGCGGGTTTGGGATCGTACAAATAATTGGAAATAGTTTTTGACAATCTAATCAAACTAAAAGTAATCATGTACCTAAGTATTTACTCATCTTTTCATCAAAAACTACTTTGTTATTAGTCTGTGCGCTACTAGCGCCACTTTGACAGTTGTCGGCCCCTTTGGAGTGAACTGCAAACTACATTTATATTCAGGAAGTGGAAAATGAAAATTTTAATATTTACCTCAAATATTCACTCGTTCAAATAGAACAAAATACAACTGAACGATCATCTTACATTTAATGCACATATTAGATAATAGATGGCATTGCAAGTTTCATTTGATATTTGATATTTTAAAAAATCAACCAAAACGTTTATTTCAATTAGACCATTAAACGTCACTTTTAAGCGTCATCATTTACATTTAAAATAATATAGTCTATATAAATCTTATGGAGAATAACGGACAAGAAACTCCATAGTTACTCTTTTCAAATAAATGTTTTACAATATGATCTGGTATCATCGATCACTAATAAAGAACTAGATACACAATTCCAAGTAAAAGTTCTCTTAAAACTGTCACCAAATTGTGTTTAAGTAATGCTAGTTGAAATATACATACGTTAATGTAAATTCAACCTTAAACGCAATGTTTAAAGTTTATTTCACAAATCTTTGTACAAAAAGAAATAAATTTCTACGACCGATACCCACTGATCAACATATATCAAAACAAATTCAACCTTACACCATATCTTAAAGTTCGAATTTCTCTCCAACAAATGGAACAGAATCAACGCGCATAACCCGAACAATTTAAGTGGGCATGCGATAGTATGATTAATACGTTGTTTAGTAAGTCTTTACAATGAGATGCTTTATAACTCCTGCTGTTTAAAAGAACTTAATTAAAAATGTTTTTACATGATTTATTGAGAAAATATCAGCATTTACAATACAGTGATAACAATTATATAGGATGACTCGTAATTAGTGACCGATACTTAAACATGTGATTGTACTCATGATAATAATGAAACAACGAAAAAAATCTGCTGTTCAGTACATTTATGTTCGCCTACTAACTGGTCAAAATGCACTCACTGCCTATTTTTTTTTTCATGATTTCGGGTTTGGTCCCATAGTAAAAGTTGTTTTTTTTATCATGAGTACAATCACGTGTTAGTATCGGTCACTAATTACCAGTCACCCTATTTAATGATAATTACTTATTGAAAATATGAAACACCATCCTTTTATAAAGTCCTAGATGTGTGATTTTTGCAATTTTTAAACGAGCACTGAGGCATGTTTACCGTCGGAGCGTTCGAATACTACTAAATTAAAAGCGCACCCAAATGTGAATGTTCCAGTGGGTGCTCATTCAGTGAGGACTTTTTGCCTCATACAAAATAATTGTTTAAAAATGTAAGGACCATGTTAGAAAATGAATAGGTACATGTTACTCACGTATTAACAAATATTGTAACCATTAATTAGCAGTGTGTGAGTGAACAGAAAAATAAAAACAGTAAATCTATAAAGTTAATACCTGCATAAACCCATCAGTTTGATTTTGCCTACATCCTTGATTGTCCTATAAAGCAGAACCAGCATGTTTTCAAGCATTCCTATCCTGAATGTAATCTTCTAATTTGTAATATGCTTGTTTACAAAGTGTGCTTTTAATATGTGTTTTAAATTTTCTGTCATTTAGTTCTAATAATTAAGTCACAAGGTATTTTATTGTAACATTTAACACAGTACCCCATGTAAGATGTGTGTACTTTGGCTAATGCATAAAATGGTTTATCTAATTTATCTTTATTTCTAGTAATATTATGTCCATCACTAATTTTGCTAAAAAGATGCCGATTTTTTCCGTACTTAAATAATATTTTCCTGTATGAATTGGCAAGGGACTGTCATAATATTAATCTTTTTTAAAAGTTGCCTAAGAGTATCGCGGTGACGCAGATTATAAAGGGCTCTAATAGCTCTCTTTTGTAAAATACATTTGGATTCAATGTCAGCAGCCTGACCCCACAGCAAAATTCCGTTCGACATAATGTTGTGGAAGTTTTTTTTTTTACTTTTGATAGGCACGCGTTAAAAGTAAGTAAGTTAAGCTAAAATAGACCAAGCGTGCGATTTATACGTCTGGATACTGCCTTATCTTCCTAACAGCATAAGCGGCTGAGCTTAGCCGCCCCCCGCTAGAGATGTTAAATGAGGAAAGTTATTCGCTTTGTCTCTAAGTATTTAACTTTGGCCAATGTTTGCTTGGATAATGCAAAGAGTGCGTAACATACCTTAACGCGCTAGCAATAAGGTCTAGTTTCTATTTATTTTGTTACAACAACGAGTCCATAGGTCATCATAGTCCTAAGCCTAGTAAAGCATGAAGGGAAATCGCAGTTAAAGATCTAAGCATAGATAGGGACAGACAGACAGCAAAAGCGACTTTTTTTATACTATGTAGTGACGGACGGGTGTATGTATGAACGCCCGAGACGACATCTGCTATCGGCGTCTCCGCAATCTTAGGACTCCAGGTTCTCAACAATGCTTTGGATTCTAGTAGACACAGGCCTGGATAAAATGATCTACGCCTGTGTCTACCGTTCGCACAGCGACGATTGCCTTCGGTCTGCCGGCCAGATTGTGTGATTGGATCGCAGATTTCCTGCAGATTCATGAGAGGGTTCCTCACGGGGTCGGCGCTTTCGGCAACATTGTTCTTGATGCATATTAATGATTTGCTAAAACTCGGTACTCTTTGGATATGCAGACCACAGCACTCTGAGAGATACGTGTCCGACGCACGAGCTGGTAGTTCGTAGGTCCGGTCTCTCCGAAAGGCTATGGTTGAGCGCATGAACTTGTCCTTACAGGCTGTCTCTCAATGGGGCGGTGCCAATCTGGTCAAGTTCAATGCTGCTAAGACTAAAGCGTGTCTTTTTTCCGCTAAGAGGAGCCAATTCCACCCAGCTCCATCTTTCCGAAGTGTAACTGTGCCGATAACCGAAAAACTTGAGCATCTTGGTGTTATATTAACATCTACCCTTAATTTTGGTACTTTCATTGGGCAAAGGTTCAAAGGAGCTTCCAAAAAGTTGGGAATCCTTGCAAAGGTGCGACAGTACTTCACGCCGGAACAGCTGCTCAAACTCTATCAAGCGCAAGTTCGATCGTGTATGGAGTACTGCTCTCATCTTTGGGACGGATCTGCCAGATACTAGCTTGTTGCCCTTGAGAAACGAACCAAGAAGATCATCGGTAATGATAGGCTCGTCGAGTCGAAGCTCCAAAGTCTTGAGCACCGACGCTGAGTTGCTAGCCTGTCGGTTTTCTACCGGTTACATTTTGGGGAATGTGCGGGGGAATTGCATAATTTAATTCTGACAAGCCCGTTCCATCATTGGATCACAAGATGAACGGCGATACGCCACCGTACAACGCGTTTTGGAACACACTCATGGTGCGCACCGCTAAGGACTGTAATTCCCTGCTAGACTGTGTTTCCTGATAGCTAAAACCTGGGAATCAAGAGTGAATAGGTTACTTCTAGGCAAGCGTGCTCCATCTTAGACCGCATCATTATCAGCTTACCATCAGGTGAGATAGTGGTTAAACGGGTACCTATCAATAGTAAAAAAAATCATTTCGTTCCAGTTTCCAACCGCCAACAGTGTGGAACGTGCCATCTAGCTGCGACGTGCTAGACGCGTGCCGCATTCCGCATGAGCCGCCCACCACCGAGTCTCTGCTGGACACCTTCACTGCCGAGGAACGCGCCGCGCTCGCCACTGTTCCCGCCTCTAAGAACACTGACGATCTGCTGTTACTGGCGCAGTTGCATAAGAAAGGTATGAAGTAGTCAAGGTTTAGGAGAAATGTGTGGTAAGGTGGACGCATATCGAATACCCAACAAGCCGCCCACCATCGAGTTTGCTGGACACCTTCACTGCCGAGGAACGCGCCGCGCTTGCCACTGTACCCGCTTCTAAGAACATTGACGATCTGCTGTTACTGGTGCAGTTGCATAAGAAAGGTATGAAGTAGTCAAGGTTTAGGAGAAATGTTTGGTAGGGTGGACGCATGTCGAATACCTAACGAGGCAGGCGCGTTCCGAGGGGGGGGAGAGGGTCGTGGGGGTCATTCTGCATGCTATGCTGCATGCTTGCTTGCGTACTGTATGCTTGCTTGCATACAGTATGCTTGTGCATGCTTGCTTGCATGCTTGCTGCATGCTTGCTTGCATGCATGCTGCATGCTTGTTTGCATGCTGCATTATTCATAACAAAAATCAATGATTTAAATTTATTTAAAGTGAGTATTCTGCGTATTCTATGAAATGACAATACGAGTAAAATTTTATGTGAAACGAAATTCTAATAAACTGTTTTTTATAGAACAACGTACAACCGATTTTTATTTATAGTAAAAATTGTGTAATTTGGTACCTGCACTTAATAAAAGTATTACAAAAAACGGCTTCACAAATAACGTTTTTCTGCTTAACTGTGCAAAAAATCGGATACTAAGCTGCTAATTTGCGAAGATTATTCGTACTTACGGTGCAGTCGCCTTTACGTGACCTTTTCAATTTGGTCGGCTTATAAGAGAATTGCTGACAAATTCTTGTTTTTGATATAACTTTCAATTGAACGCTGAAATTAACAGGAAGGAATGTTCATGAATCATTTAAATTTGTTCAAAGTATGCCATGCTTCTTAATGTTGTAGGAATTGCGTATTCGATCGGTAAAGTACAGCTAGTCTAAAATTAATCAAATTTGTTTTTATCTTCATATCGTGTAAAGTTACAAAACTTAAACTTCCTGACGTTATAGTTATGAGCGATTTTTTACAGCGGTTTATTTTGTTACAAGTGTATTGGTTTACCTACTTGCTAATCCGTTTTTTTTTTTAGATTTTTGAAACTACTTAATTACATTGGTTTACATCAACCAAATCAAAAAGTAATGTTTGAACAAATTAAGGTCTCTTATTGGTATTTTTTTCAAACTTGAGCCGTTTTCGAGATCTGGGAAATCCCAGAACGTTACCGTAACAAAATCTTGAATAACTTAAGAACCATAGCACACAAACTTTGCTATTTATAAACTTTTACTATGCAACAAAAGCTACCTATTCATGTATTTGATTCCAGCCAAAAACGAATGTTTTGCCAGGGTAACGGTTCGATTCGAACATTACTCCAGCAAAATCTGTTTTTCTCAAATAACTTTAAAACAACAATTCGAACAAATTTTACTTTTAGTGAACAAATTGCGTCTTGTGGTCCGATGATGGAACGGGCTTATATCTGTATCGATAGTAAACAGAGGATCTTACCTATTTGATGCAAAACCTATCCGAGCACATTTGTAGCTCGCTTTTGCATCCACAATTATGCAAGTTTTATGTTAAACTAAATTTCAATAATTGTTTGGATAGTAAACAATGTAACCTATATATCTACACCTATATTCCGAGGCGGGATGCTAAAATTTTTGAGCTCACTTCACTCCTTCGCATCCTTAGCTGTCCGGTTTTCACTTAAGTTGACATAAAAACATGTGTATGGATGTAAAATAAGAAGAAAATTCGCGTTTCTGAGTATAGAAACTTAATTTTTCGGGCTCGCTCCGCTAGCACTAGCATCTTTACCTCCCCGGTTTTTCTTAAATTTACATAAAAACATGTGTCCTTATGGATGTAAGATAAGAAGAAAATTAACGTCTCTGAATTTTAAGGATCCAATATTTTTCCGGCTTCGCTCGCTTTAGCATCCTTGCTTGTCCAATTTTAGCTTAAAATTGACATAAAGACATGTGCATGGTATGGATATAAAATAACAAGAAAATTAACATTTCTGAGTTAAGGATCTAAATTTTTTGGGCTCGCTTCACTCGCCCTGGCATCCTTAGCTTTCGGGTTTTCACTTAAGTTGACATAAAAATATGTGTAGAAGAAGAAGATAAGCGTAAGATAGAAGAAAATAAGCGTTTCTGAGTCAAGGAAATAAAATTTTTTGGGGCTCGCTTCGCTCGCCCTAGCATCCTTGGCTCTCCAGTTTACCTACACTTAAATCGACAAAAAAGAATATGTATGGGTAATAAAAATAAAATCTAACCTATCCGAAACATGATTTCCTACAAAATTTTTCGACCTCGCTCCGCTCGCTCTAGCATCCGTACTTCTACAGCTTTAGCTTAAGGTGAATGCTCTAGGGTAGCCCGCGAAATTCAAATATTTTTATGTTTATTGCAATTTGCCGGTCAGTGTGAAGCTGTATGTGGACCAAATGCGATCCGCGACCGTAACGCGTATTTATCTAAAGAATTATAACCATTTTAATCATCAATATAGCCCTCTAAGTTCATGTAGTTCGAAAGAATAATATTTCAGAAATAATCATTCTTTCGAACTACATGAAAATGTTCCACATACAGCTTCACACTGACCGGCAAATTGCAAAAAACATAAAAATATTTGAATTTCGCGGGCTACCCTGGAGCATTCACCTTAAGTCGATCAATAAACCTCTGTGTTATGATAGGAAAAAATCTAAGTATTCGAAACAAGGTCATCATCATCTGCCTAGCCTTTTCTCAACTATATTGGGGTCGGCTTCCAGTCAAGCTGGATTTAGCTGAATACCAGTATTTTACGAGGAGCGGCTGCCTACCAGACCTCCACAACCCATTAACTGGTGTAACACGGTATTTCATGGCAAGACATGAGTCAGATTTACTGGCTTCTGACTATCCGTAACGACTATTCGAAACAAGGTCTCGTACTAAATTTTTTCGGCCTGACCCCCCCAAAGTTCATGGCTGCGACCACGACTGCAACGAGCCGCCCACCACCGAGTCTCTGCTGGACACCTTCACTGCCGAGGAACGCGCCGCGCTCGCCTCTGTACCCGCCTCTAAGAACACTGACGATCTGCTGTTACTGGCGCTGTTGCACAAGAAAGGTATGAAGTAGTCGAGGTTTAGGAGAAATGTTTGGTAGGGTGGACGCATGTCGAATACCCAATAAGCCGCCCACCACCTAGTCTCTGCTGGACACCTTCACTGCCGAGGAACGCTCCCCGCTCGCCACTGTACCCGCTTCTAAGAACATTGACGATCTGCTGTTATTGGCGCAGTTGCATAAGAAAGGTATGAAATAGTCGGGGTTTTGAAGGAAGACTTGTTATGTTTTAAAAATGTTAGACTTTAATTTTTATTGAAAAGAAGAGAACTCACCAAAAAAGAAAAATGTAAGTTGACAGTTCAAAGCAGAATGTTACTACACTAAAACTTCTATGAACTAATTATCTTTGAGGTAGCAAACGATTTTGAAATATAGCCTGAACGGATAACTTATCCGAAAATAATTCGAGATAATTTCAATCCATCGCGCGTCGCCACCAAGTGACCATTTATATTAAAAAGACCCCAGAAGAAAATATAGGTTTCAATGGAAATTACACTGTTTCTTGTATGACATAGAGTTTGTTGTCCCATTTGAAATATATCTCGGATTCTGAATTCTAATATAGCTCCGTAACTGATTGTATATTATATTTTTTCAGGTTACTTCCGCGGCGAGCAGCATTTAGAAGAGATAATGTTCATGGAGAATGTAAGCCGATCACAGCTGATGCAGCTCTTAGACAAGTTCAAAGATGTCCTCATAACCTTTGAGACAGAGGACCCTGCCGTGGCCATGTTATACCCCTATCAATAAACCACACAATTTAAAACTGCTACTTGCCATTGCAAACATATAAAACTAGGCATATTGTACATAGAGTACCTATTACAAGGATCTTTTGGCATTTAAACGACATTGACATTAATTGTGAAATTGTCTGTGGAATATGCATGGAAAAAGCAAGATGATGGAATTCGTTCAGAGTTTGGCCCATGGCGAATAGAGGTGAGGAGGATGGACAGTTATATAGGGGACAAGTTGAAAAAGTGTCTAGCTGCAAGTCAGTTCAAAAACCTTCCAGAATGGCGCTAGCGCAGCAGCAGGGTATGGTATGAATGTAGCAGTTGTAGACGGATTGAAGTGTGTGGACTTTGATGAACTTTTGCTCTCTTTATTTTGAACATCTCATCTTAACAATGTATTTTTTATACTTACCAATTAAGCGTTGTAAAAATAATACTAAAACATTTAATTATGTATCATTGTTTATTACTTACGCCATTACGAATTGGAAATTGTTTTTTCCGTGTTTATTTGTCTATCCTACTCTAATAACTTTTAAACCTGATGCGATTGTAGCGCCACCCTAATTTAACGCATTTCGACAGACACTTTTTATACACAGAGATAGTCCTCGCCACTTTCGCCATAGTTGGGCCACGAGCCGAATGATCCTTGTAGTGCTATAACGACCTCGGCTAGAGCATCTACTTCATAAAATAGTGTCGCGAGAGCACGGGAGTGTGGTTTCAGAACTTTCAAGGATTCAAGTGGTGCTGTGACACTGGGACAGTTATAATAGGAGCCACACTCCCGCCTGTTCAAATTACCTTTGAAGTTTCCATGTACATACCAAAGCCTATAACTATGTAATCGAATATAGTGCCTTCTAATTTTTGCATTTTCTGTTCACCATCACAACAATAATTTATAATAATGTTTGATTGAATTACACTAAATGAAAAAAACTGCCAATCAAGACAAGTCAGATTAAAATATATATATATAATTTGAGATCTGAGTTTTCATTGTAGGAAATATACTGCTTTCTGCATTTTTGTAGCTCGGCTCATTGTTACGACTTTACTATTTCATCATATAATATGTTGCTCTCTAGTATGGCACATTATACTGAATGGAACATCATAAATTCTATTTTTAATGGTATTCTGTGTACCATTGGCATTTGTAAAGCTCAATTGGTTGTCTGTTCCTAAAAAATACCTATGTAGGTAGCCACATTGCTACAAGGACCTTTTAGCGCATTTTTAGTAAACAACAGACTTCAAGACCGTTCATATTTGTGAAATTGCCAACGAGTTGGCGACATTCGTTGCGATATTGACCACGCGCCAAAAGGTCATTTGCATAGATATTCGTATTTATTTAGTTTAAAAATAGTTAAATTAAAAATTACTTTTACGATGCATCATACTATGCATTTTATTTTAGCTTGATCAGGTGCTAGAATTTCTAACTACTGTTAAATATGATCTGCAAGTCACTTCGTTTAGTTTTCCTGTATAATGTTATTGCTGATACATCATCTAGATATTACCAATTTGCTATCTGTACTCTTTATTTTAACCGTTATTACCCAATGTAAATAAATTATAAATACAATTGAACGATTTTGTATTTACTAAATTAAATATTAAAACCGGACACTGTTGTTTGCCTTTCTATGTTTTTTCTGGCCTGTTTTTTTAATTCGCAAGTAAAAACAGTGGAAAAAACGACCAAGAGCGAGTCGGACACTGATCACATAGGAGTTTCCTAGTAGTGGCTGCCCCCCGCACCATTCGGGCCGGCGTGTCGCAAGGCAGCTACGTGTCGCCAGCGTGTTCTTCTTCTTCTTCTAGTTCTCACGTTACATCGACGACATCCCCACCACGCTACAGACGACGCTCGCGCTATACGCCGACGACACCACGTAGTTCACCACTACACTCAACACGAAGCACGCGGCGTCGAAAATGCAGCGTGCGCTCGACTTGCTTCCAGGATGGCTCGCCAAATGGCGGGTTGCCGCGCAGGCAAGGGTCGCCTGTGCACGACTCAGACCAGTGCTCTCGTCCCACCTCCCGGCGCGCGTCAATTTGGGCGTGTACAAGACGTACATACGCCCAATACTGACGTATGCCGCCCGTGCGTGGTTGCCTGCGTGGAACCGCGCGAAGCTCAGCGTGCAACAACATCTCGCGCTGCGGACCATTGTGGACGCCCCTTACACTGTGAGGGAGGAACGATGTCAAAAAGTGCGACTTCGCGCTTGAGAGCCTGGACGAGTTCATGCAGCTCCTCGCGGAGGGTATGTTCGCGTGTGCCGACGCTTCTGCTTGGCCCCACGTCTAGAACATTGCGCCCTAGCATGCACGCCCAACTGACGCGAAGCGCCTGTTTCGCGACCTGGTCGGGGACGTAGACAGCCCCGTCACATCGGACTGACGTCTGAGTAGGTCGCTCCAGTCTACGCGGCCTACTCAAACAGTAACACTGCCCAATCAACTCGCATCCTCGGCGCGCAACCTGTTCTAAGTTAAATACAGGCAGGTTGCGTTCCGAAAACTCGATCAGACATGCATTTCTCGACAGGCGCTCGAACTCACGCATCGAATATTTCTAAGTTAATATAAGCTTATTCGGTGCAGATGCCCTGGGTGGTAGTTAAGTAAACACACTACACGACCGCTCAGACACTCATAAGATGGCTCTGCTGTCCGGATCGTGATCGGCTAGATCTGAGGTCGAGACGGACGGGAGCCACATGCTTCACTGCAGGCGCGTCCCCAAAGTCGGCACCCTCGTCGCTGGTCATTATCGCTGGGCCTCCCCCATGTTACTGGGGGCCTCACCCGGTGAGGACTGACCACCGTAGGTGCCGTGAAGAGACTGCACTGAGTGGACAGTGTCGCGGCGTGCTATTTTATTATGGCAGGCGCACGACAACATCTGACGACCGGCCTGTAGTTACGGGCCGTAGAGCGCTCCTGCGGGCAGAGGGCTATGCCCCGATACCGCTGACCGCGCCCCCTTGCGGGTACGTAGCCACATCTACGAACGTTGAACAAAGGGTTCCGTATCACAAGCCGAAAAAAAAAACACGGTTCATGTACGGGTGCTCCCCTTAATTATATCAATTTAATTTTTGTTAATAATGTAGTTATAGTGACAATAGAGAAATACACACTCGGAGATGAGAGAATTTCAACTGTCTACCTATTACGGTTCATGAGATACAGCCTGCTTACAGACAGAAGAGAGGACAGACAGGTTGAGTCCTTCGGGTACGGAACCCTAAAAATGATATCCACTGGTACAAAGTTTTATTTGTTGTAATTCTGTTTCTTTGTTGTTATTTATATTTCGACACCTGCAAGGAATAACATCGTAATTCAACTTTAGGCAGTTCAAGTTACAATCATATTCGTGCTGTATAAAAAATTAACATTTTTTTTGCACTCACCCCAGTGTCTATATTCCTTTGCGTTAAGATTTTTACAGAGTAAAAACATTGTAAGTGAGAAACAACTGCAGTTAATAAAAGGGTATATTTAGTTACACGTCATCGTAATCATTCTTTAAGCTCGCCATTATTAGTATAACATTGTAATACAAGATACAATTTTGTTTTTGGTAAAGTTTATACCTTATTAAATAAGCTGTAACTCACTTTATACGATTGTATGTCTGAGTTACAATTGACAATGTAATTTTATACAGTATACCTTGTGAAATATCATTGTAACTCATAGAAAGAAATTAAATATACATAGACATAATAATATAATCTTATGAAAGTGAAGCTATTCCTTCGTTTATTCAAATTTTCAAAGTTGGCTGACATTTTGACTTAATCGGAATCTGAGAGAATTTTTTGAATCTTTGACGCGCTCTCTTCGAAAGTTGCAAAATATGAGTTACAATGTTATTCCTTGCAGGTGTCGATTTGATGTGATAGCTCACGACATTTTACCGTGAGTCTGACTCACGGTAAAATGTTGATAAACTGTGTCAATAGATATCAGCGATCCACGTGAAGACATTTTGTATTACATAATTTTCTTACCGGTTGGTCAACAGTCTATTGGCAACTTTATTTTGAGAAAATATCACTATGAGGCTAATGTATTTGGTACGACATGGCAACCCTAGAACTGTCAACGTAACGTCATTGTCAGTTGTGTATGTGCAGTAGTGAAATTGTTATTGTTTTTCTATTGTGTTTGCGAAATATAACTAAAAATGCAAAATTTCCCCGTTTTCGTGTTCCCCGTTTCTTTGGATTTCTATTTAAATGCTCGTCATACTCATAAACAATTACTGACTTTATATAATCCTTACGAAATATCTATTAATTTCAGAGGTATTGTATGAATCTGTACGTGTCGTAATTTTCTCTTAAAGTTTTTTTTTTGTGTTCATGAGCGTAGTATTTTGCAGTACTATGTACAGCTCCGAAGAAGTTCACAGTGATCGACCCCGAAGGTGTGATCGCTCCACAAAGCTGCATCGACATAGTAGTTCGTTATACCCAGCCATCTGTTTCCCACCGCGACACCGTTGAGAAATTTAGAATAACTATGTATGACAAAAACACCCAGCAGGTATGAATAATTAATTAGCCTTTCGAAAGTATTTATTTTATGTTTCCTCAATATGTAGGTGGTATTGATAAAGGTAAATTTGTTTAAGTAATCCAAAACAAGTGTTGAGTTTAATTTAAATAAATGAATTGTTTGTTATTCAAACAATGACAAGTATAATTAATTGCATGTTTTGCAGGCACTGGGGAAAAGAGATATACTGACCAAACTTATAGAAGGAGAGCCCTCAAATATAAACCATGAGAGCTATGGGGACAATTTTCATCCACTGGCTGGGAGGGCAGCTCCTGGGAGACCCCCTACTGAGGAACATTCACGCGTCATATCATACCAGCATCCAACGCACAGGTCAGTTCAAGTTCTTGGTACATAAAAAATTAAACCAAGAACCATTAATTCAAGTACACCTGGGAACCAGCACTTATTGAACATCAAAATCAACAAAAAGATAGTCTCTCAAAATGCCCAACTGTTGTCTCTCCCTTGTGTTAGCTGGGATGAAGTTACTCAACCAGCTCCCACTGAGTTTTCTTTTAACCTTATCTTCAGATATGGCAAAATATCACCACTGATTCTTTATTATTGTATTGTGGTCTATATAAAGTACTTACACACATTCAATATAATTCATTAAAGCTGAATTGTATTTTAATGTTCACCTAGATAGATAAACCTTAACTAGGATAAACTTAAAGAAGTAATAGTAATAATATTATTTAGGTCATGGTGTCACAATTCATAATTTAAGAAGGAATTCATGGACTAGTTCATTAATATTGGATAACAATATAAGAAAACAAAATAAAAATTGATAAGAATGTTAAAAACAAAAGTGTTTCATATTAGAGAGCAATAACTTAGCTTAATTTTGATAAGAGTTGATGTTGTTATGAAATATTGTTTTCCTGTTGTTGATAAAAGAAATATTTAATCAAGCCTGTTGTTGTTTATGATGTTTAAAACTTTATCTGATATGGGTGTAATGACTTTCAAATTGATTTTAAAAGACAATGGCTGATTTAAACTGTTATTGAAACAACAATAGAGTGGCCTTGAGTCATCTTCATTACAACCTCAGTTACAAATGTTGCAAGCATGATTTTTTCTTTGAGTAATTGATCACTTTTTGAAGTCTTAATAGCTAGTATAACAAAAAGAATAAGTTCTTTTGATTAAATCAGTGATTTGTATCATAGCCTTGCTATGTACGACGGCGTGCTGTGTTCCACGCGCGCCTCAAAGAGCTGTCAGCATAGAAGACAGGGCCCGCTCTGGCCAGTGCCTGCTGCGGGGCTGCAGACTATGTTCGAAAGAGGCACTGTAGTCCTGGAACGCAAAGGGCTCTAGGAGGAACACGAATGGGTTTTAGTCAGTAAGAATCTGACACACCCTGACATCCTTAAAAAAAAGCCTTGCTATGTAGGTACAGGTCGCGTCAGCGTGGCTTGCCTCTCGGAAGTTAGCTTCGAGTGAATTCCGCGCAGGTGCAATCGCGTAAAAAAGTGTTACGTTCTTAAAATATTTTTTTGTTTATACGTATTATACTATAAACAAGTAACCAAGACTACCAGTAACAATAAAATATCAAAAAGTAACACAACAAACACATACACCACAAGAACACAAATCAAACTGTAAGAAATAACCATAATAAATTATTAAAAACAATAACTACGTGTTACACTTTTCGCATCCACAGTCGTATTGCATTGAGCAAGCGGGACACGCTTATGCATTGAACGTATACGAGCGAGTGAGATGCCACTACACCCGCGCGCTTGCGCTAATCCGCGCATGCGCGAGCTACCCGCGCATGCGCGGTGGTATGTTTGTTGTCAAATTGACATTCTGCGCAGCCGATTGCGGCGTACTTTCCGGAGGCAAGCTTGCGTGATTGGAACTGTATAACAAGTAATAAAAGCTAGACATTTAAAATTTAATTTTACCTTACATCCTGCCCTGACTTTGTTGGATACACAGTATAAATCTATTAGTAAAAACGGTGTCATAATCCATTGCGTATTTTCTAAGAAGTAAGCATAGCAACTAACAGAGATTTTATGTTAAAGTATTTAGATATTAACATAAGAATTTTTCCGATTACAGGGAACCACAACCTGTAAACGTGGTAGCAGTAGCTGTGAGCATATGTTGCATTGCCGCCCTTCTCCTACCAACACAGCCAGAACAATTCATGCAATCTCAATGGCCTGATTGGCTGCACATTGGCTCCAACCTCAAACTTGTATTCTCCTTCGTACTTGGCCTCGTTTGTATGCTTGTTTTAAGACCATAGAGTTTATGCTGAATGTTTTTACTATGAAATTTTATTGCCAGTATTATCAGCCAGTATTAAAATTGGATATTATACAATTGGTTTTAACTCAATTGAGTTCCATCATTACTGGTGTTATACTGATGCATGTGCAACTAACATACACTGGTGAACTGCTAATGGGCAAATGAGCAGGGCAAGGTAAATGCCCGAATCAGAATCGATGTAAATGTATTAAAATTGTCAGCTGGTGTATGTGTACTAAAGCTGTTAGGATAAAATATTCTTAAATTTTCTACTCTTATTGTTAATTCGTGTATACCCCATGAAGGCTTAAAACTTAACAATAGACATTAGTATTCCCAATATAGCCCCACGCTACTTTTTATTAAACATTGGCAATAAAATTTCATAGCAATAAACTTCTGTAAAATATTAATTAGACTATTTATAAACCATGACCACAAAAAATATATTTTTTTTATAAAATCTGATTTGGATCTTATTTTATTATGAGTGTAAAAAAAATATACGGAGTAAGACTATCCTGAGAGATAAACATTTTTTGTGTGCAGCTGCAATTAGCGTAGGAATGAAGTTTTTACCTCATTGCCGTATCTATTTTTCAGTCTTTTGTATAAAAATCGCTGACCTGTTTTTCACCTATTCTGTTAAGCAGATTCTTAATTCAAATTCTCTTTTTTAATTATTCTTTACCTTAGTAGGTGCAAAAGAGAACATTTTTTTTTTAAATAAGAATATTCATCTCATGATCCATGTTAATTTGGTGTATTCTTTAAATAAACTTGGTAGCTGTCGAAATAGCAACTAGGTATATTTCTGTTTCCTTAATAAATTTGCCATGTTTGTTCAATCGTGTAATCATTTGCGTGACTTGCATCAATGTAAGAAGGTGCAAAGTTCATTCGCAAGAGTTTAGTACCTAGTTAGGTACTAAACTCTGACAAAAAAACAGTATTGTAACTATGACTATGTAGTTACATAGTCATAGTTACAATACTGTTTTTTTTTAGAACAGTCTAGTGCTATTTACTTATGGTTTAATCCTAGGTTAATTTAAATTTTGAGTCTTTTAATTTGTGATTGGTGTGTGGTGCAAAAATTAAAATTAAAGTGTGATTTAAATTTTAGATAGGTGCTAATATGTTTAATTTATATACTATGGTTTGGTGTTTTAGTTTAAAATTGTAACTATATGATCGTACCTTGCTTTTAAAGCTAAGTTAAATAAATAATAATAAGCAAATAATTTAAATTGAATTCACATAAAGGTTTTCTCAATGTATTTTTACAATATTTTAACTATGTTCAAATTGTGTGTTTTCTTGTAAAGTGACGTTACCTAGACATGCTAGCATTGTTATCGTGTAAATAATTGATTAATATAGCTACATATTACCTACATTATTGATGTAAAATACCAATGTATAGATTACCCATACATTATACACATTTCCATAGTATTGATAAAAAAAAACTAAGCATTTTTGTAAATAATGTCAAAAAATTTACCAATGCTTATTCAGACTAATGTAGGTCTTACCTATTTTTATTAGATTCCCCTAATATTTGGGACCACCTGCTGTGAAAATATTCATGCCAAATATATCTACAAATCAAATCGAAGTATTGTGTTTTATTTTGGTAATCTACGAACCTAGAAGCAGAAACATCCATTAACTTCAAACAGTAAAAAATACATAATAGGTACTGCAACAAACAAGAAGGTACAGAGCACTTCAAGCTACAACAATCTGTCAAATTTCTTTAATAGATTTCAACTTTATCTTTATAGCATTAGGTTCGAGATTGGTTGGGAAAATTTTACAGTTTTGATGTGCTGGCGTCTGTACATTTATGATCGGTTTTTTAATTGAAACTGGAGTAATGAACCAGATTAGTTCACAACTCACGCAACAATGTCCTACCACATAGTTAAATGTACAAGTTTGATAGGTGTTAACTTTTTTGGGCGCCCCGTTTTTAGGGGTATTTATTGCTTTTTTTTAACCTTTTGACCGCCGGAGCGTAAACGTATCGGCCAAGGACAAATTCAGCGCAAATATCTGAAAAAAATATGGATGCTAACATCTTATCGTAAACCAATTAATCAATTGCTTTTCGTTCCATATTTTTTAAATAAAATATTACTCGTAACGTAATCACAGAAAGGTTGACTTAGTATATTTATTTTGTACTTAAAAATGCTGTTTGCTTATCGGCTATAGGCGACCGTGGTGGTCAAAAGGTTAACAAAATTGGCCCTACTAGCTCTACTACTAAGTGTCTCGGCTGGCCACGAAGGTGACGGCGGGATTAAATGTAAGAGCATTTCGTCCACAAGTCGAGGCCCTTGTAGTCCGGGGGCCCCGTATCTTTGATACAGTGGTATCTACGCCCTTGAGTCTGACACTCACTTCCACTCGCGTCATTTGATGATTTCCGATACAAAAACAAGGACTGATGTAATTAGGTAACTTATAGGTGGCAAATAAAACGAAACTCTATTTTCTTGTAACTGTTTATTCACTACCAAAGAGCTAATAGTGATTACAAATAAATTCCTTGCGTGAATTGAGCAAATGCGCTAGCTGGCTATTTCTGCTGCTATTTCTAAAGTGTAGATGAAAAAATAGACTAGAACTAATATTTAAAACACGTTACACCTGTTACGATAAATTGCTTCGGTTAAAATATAAGTTGTACCGCGAAAGTTCCCGGTCCTCAATGAAAAGAAACTTTCGCAGGCATAATAACAAAGTCTGATTGATTAGGTATCTAGGTATAGCCGATCTATCCTGTAAACATCTTACCGTGTATACTTAAGGCCGGCGCACATCTGGTGGAGCGCAGTGCAGTACGTTAACCATGTGTTTTATCAAACTATATATACTCTCTAGCGGCTGTAGTTAAAAAAAACTTTTAAAAATCAAGTTTCTAATTTATTTGTTTAGGTTGTCAACTAACAAGCAAGCAAGTTGCATGTGAAACTTTAGTTAACTAAAAAAATAAATTAGAAACGTCCTTTTAAAGTTTTCATAAATTTTTTAACTACAGTCGCTAGCGACTGTAGTAGATTGATAAACTCATGGTAGACGTACAGAGCATTTTTCACTGTCAAACTATTATCGACATTGTTCTCATTAATATAATATCTAAAATCAATGAACACAACAAATAATTCCTGAAGAGCATCGAAGCGACTACGTGTTCATTGACATTAGATACTATTGTAATGAGGACAATGTCGATAATAATTTGACAGTAAAAAATGCTCTAAGCTGCGCTGCAGTATATGTGCGCTGGCTCTTAGGTGAAGTGAGCTGTCATTCCGTCTTGTTTGTATGGGTGGACAGCTCACTGCATTTTCACTTCACCTAAGCTTATACGGTAAGATGTTTACAGAGTCGCACTGCTGGCTAACTTTAAGTTAGTTGGCAATCTTTGAGGGATCAAAGCACAGGCTTACCCTTAAAATAAAATGGAGTTTGCGCAAATATTCACCTTATCTCGATGATCTCAAGGTATATTTTCTATTAACCAAGAAACGCGAATATATTGAGAATAACGCCAAGTGAAGTGCCACCTTAAGGGCCCTGAAACATTGTCATAATATTTCTAATCAGGCTGTATAAGACAACTGGATTTGGATGTCGGACGGACTAGTTTTCAAAATTCTTAGTAAAAACATATTTATAAAAAAATGGATCATCATCTGCCTAGCCTATGTAGTTGGGAAAACCAACTACATACAAGTACATTGGGGTCGGCTTCCAGTGAAACCGGTAAAATGTAAATTATACCTACTTAACCTTTGAACAATCTGTTTAATGTAAAACGTGTAACTGAGAATAAAGCAGCAGATATTACCTTTCTATAACCAACTTTCTATTTCTTAGATAACTACCGCAATTCCTAACAACCGATACAATTACCTACCCTATTCAGTAACAATATCAATCAAATTCCTTTGTTTCCCAGTGATATGACGTTTCTTTTACGACAGTAAGTTTATTATCATTGTAACTATATTTTTTTTTTTTATATTTTAGTTAATAGTGTCATCTTTCCAATAACGAGACAGCGGTCTAATGACGCCTACAGCGACAGACCGATATTGTATTTTGAACTTTATTTCTATAGACATAAATTACACTTACGTGTGGCACAGTTACGTAGGCCTTTAAGTATGTACTCTTTCTACGGTTTCCAAAGTCGCTCCGTGACAATGATAACATTCACATCTTACTTCGATTAATGAAATAAATATATTTTCTTTTTCTCTTTGCAGTGGTCATGATAACTTAGCAGATCATGGTCAGCAAAGAAAGACGATTAACACTGATACTTTGACATTTCCTAATATAAGTTGACATAAAATTGTCTGATACACTGCTCTTCAGCAACTATTCAACAGTTGAGTGTTTCAATTTATTTATTAATTGAATTTTTTTATTTAGACTTAAGTCGACCTTCGTTGCTGACTGTACCTATCTTTCCAATAGATTCAACACATTTGAAGTAAACAATAACTAATTGGTAGAAACAATTTAACCGGTGGAACCAACGGATCTACAAGTCAACAACTTTGCAAGTTCAAAGTTTTAAACAATCAATTCCCATATTAGTAAAATGCTAAAACTTACCTATATGTAGATGTAATTGAACTATATTAATTAACTATAGAAATCCTATGGACAGAAATCGTTCAATCCCTCAACAAGAATATCACAATGTTTTTTTTTAAATATTATTATTGCTTTAATTAGATTGAAATGACAATAGGAACGTTAGCAGTATGGCTGAGTTAAATTTTTGGTCTTCTTATGGCTAGTTAGGGTCAAGTCACACCGAGATGGCAGCGAAGCGGCGAGCAGTTTCAGTGTCGTATAATTTTAAGACGAGGTGGGCCCAAATTTTAGTTTTTTAAAACAATCTGAGACAAAAACTACAGTGTTTTAAATAAAATATATGTTTTAGTTAAGGATCTTATCTAGTCAAAATCGCATTCAGTTGCAAGACCTGATGAACTTCACTCGATAGAAAAAAATCGCAAAGTTACCCCTTTTTAAAACGTTTTTTCAATATTATGACTTTATTACTGATTTTTTACATTTAATTTTTGTACTATAATAAAGAAACTAATTAGTTACAGACAAATTCGCAGAGTTTGAATTGATAAAATGATTTTCTTAATTACTATGTTTTAATAAGAATTAAAAGCGGTCGCGGCGGCTCAGACAGGTCCGTTCAGTAGCGTGCTGGCGCTTGTCGACGACGGACCCGTGTCAGTTTCTTCAGCGACAACTACGCGCCCCAAATCATCTCTTTTTGAGAATTTGTTGCTTTTCAGTTATAAATTATAATGGGCAATAAACAACGCAGGCGAAAAAAGTCGCGTAAAGTGATAAAAGACACAAACAGAAAGAATGCACTCCAAAGATATGTGAAGAAGTAAGTACCTACGTAAATATTTTATTTGTATTGCAATGTAATTTGGTCACAAAATTAAATTTAATTTTATTCAGTCTCTGATTGGTAAATGTAAAACTTACGATTATTGTACTATAGTTTATGAATATTAGTACCGAGGATCGCTACGATTTTGGATAATTAATTCATATTTTGTCTTTTCGTTCGGTGTCCTGCCTGGCGAATGGCGAGCCACTGTACAAAAATATCAGAACTACTACAGAACGATAAGATTTTTGATAAAGTTATAGCACATTTTGTCTATTTCGATATCTCAACCTGGCGTTTGCTAACGAACAGTAATTACTATATCAAGGTACCTATCAATTTCATCTGTGAAATAGGTACTCCATTTCATTTTTGTTATAGGTCAGTTGGGCAGCCTGAAGAAACTAATATGAACACTGCCGCAGCAACAAATCTGATACTTGAGGATTCAAACAAAAATAGGTATATCTTTTTTTTTTCTCGGGTGGTAAAATCATCAAATGAGTCCTGCCGCTCTGAATGGAGCAGAAGGGACTTTCAAATTTGTACTGACTTAAATCCGCCCTATTCCTTCGGTTGCCCTTAAGGTAAATAATTTGGAAATTAGGTATTTAAGAAAATGTCGAAAATTTTGAAAAAAAAAAAAACAGAAAAAGGATTACAGGAAAACCAAGAAATATATAAATGACCGGAACACAACTTTATATACAGGGTGTTTCTTTTAAATTGGCCAAAAGGGAGAAATTTGTATCCATAAGAGATACGGGAAAACTTTCTTAGGAAACTTTAACTCTTTTTTGATGTTGACAATTTTGGGTTTTTTATTTTTTTGGTCAAGTGTGAGTTGTCTATAATAATGAGTGAAATTGACGATTTTTTTTAAAGCAAAAAAAAAAAAATGTCCTGGATCCTCATAATGTACATTAACTAACATAATATGGATGGGTTTTCAGGTACTACATGGATAATGCATCATGTAGCAACCCGGCTGATGTATCCAAAACCTCTTTTATTGGATTGGAACCAGTTGATTCACAAAAAACTGTAACATTAACGTAAGTACCACATTTTATGCTTTTACCGCATTTTACATACAATGCTTAATTACTCGGATGTGTAAGACAAACTTGTAAAACTTACCATATTTATGTTCTCTTTTTTAGAGAAACTGAAGACACAGAAGACTCCCTCATCGTAGAAAAAGTACTCAAAGATGAATTTTAACCTATTTCGGGACGGCGAATTATCGATATAAATTATATTTTACAAGAAAAAGCTCGTCATAACGGTTTATTTAACTGCACATTAGGTAACTTCCGTTTAATTAGTGAAAAACGACCAGGTCTTTTATCAGTATTTCGTTTTGAATGCAATATTTGCAAACAAGTTTGCTTGATTAACTCGGAAGACCGAAACGACAAAAAACAAGTGAATATAAACATAGCCGCCACTACTGGGATTGTAGCTTCCGGTATCGGCTTTTCCCAATTTGAGGGACTTTGCTCAGCTATGAACATTCCAGTTTTCTGTTCAAAATATTATTCGAAATTGGAGGAAGAAGTGTTTGAAAAATGGTATAAGACGGCAAGTGCTACCATGGAAGCTGCAGCTCAAATGGAGAAAGAGATCGCTATCGCAGAAGGTCGAATTAAGAACGCCTACCCTATGATTGATGTTTGCGTTGACGGCTCATGGTGTGCTAGATCTTACGGCACTAATTATAAAGCGTCATCAGGCACAGCAGTCATAATCGGCAGAAAAACAGGTCAAGTTCTTTATATTGGAATAAAAAATAAATATTGCTTGGTATGCGCTCGAGCTGAGCACAAAAATATCTCACCAAAGCAACACAAATGTTTTAAAAATTATGAAGGTTCTTCAAGCTCCATGGAGACGGAAATAATTGTAGAAGGTTTCAAATCGTCGATCACAATGTATGGCATCATATATGAGCGAATGATAGGCGATGGAGATGCATCTACTTATGCTGCAGTCCTCAAAGCCAGACCATATGAGACCGAAAATGTGACCGTCGAAAAAATTGAATGTCGGAACCACGTACTAAGAAACTTCTGTAAAAAACTACGTAATCTGATTACAGACACAAAATATGTTTTAGTGCACCGTAAAATGCTCAATAATGTCAAAATTTTGACTATGCGGAAATCGATAGTACAATGAATACATTGTACTATCGATTTCCGCATAGTCAAAATTTGACTATGCGTATATGAATTTGAGAGGTTTTGTGATGTCTAATAGACATCACAAAACCTCTGAAGGTCCTCGCAATGTAGCAATATCAAATCTTCATAGGGATATTATTAACTGTGTAGCACATGCTTTCGGCGACCATAGAATGTGCCAAGAATATTATTGCAATAAAGACAGGAATGACAACGAAGAGCTCAAAAAGATCCAGAATTCCACATTCATTTTCCGAATAAACGCGATTGTTTCAAGCGTTGCTGCAAAATCACGCAGCTTAATCGAGGACGTTGACACAAACACTGTTGAGTGTTTTAATAGTGTCATCGCTAAATTCATTGGTGGAAAACGAATCAATTTTTCATTAAAAGGAGGTTATCAAGGGAGGTGCTCAGCAGCTGTTCTTTCGTTTAACAGCCCATCGGGACTTTCAGCCGTCCAAAAAGCTTTTTTAAACCAAAGTCAAAATTATTGAAAGACGGAGAGCTCAAAAACGAAAGCTAAACTTCGAGCATCCCGTAAAAAAAGTACGGAAATTAAAAGACGGCAATCAGAAGCAACATGACTATGGTCCAGCGAGCACAGCACCAGATATGTCTCCACATGAATTAAAGAAAGCTGAAGAAGAGTTCTTAAATAATTTAAGAATGCTTACTTCTGATAGGCAGGCTATCGAAAGGGCTACAGTTTTGCAACGAGATAGCAGTGAATGGTTGGAAATACGGAAAAACCTAATCACCGCATCAAATTTTGGGCCAATTTGTAAAAGAAAAATTAGTATAAATACTGCTCCTTTGGTGAAAAACATATTATACCAAAAAAATTTGACATGTGTAACTGCTGTTGCACACGGAATAGAGCACGAAAGGCAAGCACTTCAACAGCTTGAAAAGCAAGAAAATGTAAGTATTATGCCTTGCGGTTTGTTCATTGATAGGACTTATCCATTTATTGGAGCCACCCCTGACGGATTAGTAGGCGATGATATGCTAATTGAAATCAAGTGTCCTTTAACTGCTGTAAAAAAAGGTCTAACCAGTGCAGTACAGCAAAACAAGATACAAATTTTAAAATACGACAAAAAGACTTGCACCAGCACAATAAATAAAAAATCGAACTGGTTTTATCAAATACAAGGACAGCTTCACGTTACTGAAAGACGATTCTGTCTGCTCGGCATCTGGGGTGGAGAAAATGAACCCTTGCTTACAGAACGTATCGAAAGGGACGATAATTTCTGGAAGACGCAAATGGAGTCAAAGCTGGTCAAATTTTACATTAAGTGTTTATTACCGGAAATTGTGGACAGTAGACATGCACGTGGAATGCCAATAAGGATGTTAACCTTACAAGATGACAAGGAAAATGAAAATTATCATTATGTGGACTCTCCAACGATGCCATCACCTGCGCAACAAATCGGCAATTCTGTACAGTCCATAGCCCTGTCATCTTCTGAGACACAATCAGAATTGCAACCGGCCACCAGTTCAAGAGAAATAAATTTTGAAGAATTTTAAGATGATTAATGTAGTACATGAATAATAATTTTGGTACATTTGATAATTACCATTATGCTTGAGATACAAAATTGATAATATTAGCGTTGTTGTATTAAAAAATATACGAATTTTGAATGAGGTCTCCATATCGAGTTCAATTTTTTTTTAATTTTTCGTATTTCTTCTTTTAGCGGCAACAGAGATACACATTCGCTATTACCTACTACTAATTATAATAAAACGAGTTTTAAATGAATCAAATCTCTTATTTTATTTTTAAAATAAATCAATAACGCCCGCTTGCACAAGCCCGGCGACTAACTCTGAGTTTAAAGGATAACTCGGGTTTGTGCAAGTGGGCGTCAGAGAAGTTGACCTACTGCCTGCTTATTTGTAATGTGACACTCCCCGCGACGTTAGCGCACGGCTCGCTTTGCGGTAATCGCGGGCAACTCTTGGTAGCGTTTAATACCTATTTCACTTGGCCTACACGCCCTTAAACTTTATCTTCATAACTATAACACATATTATCGCGGGAGTCGTCGGAATGCTCGCGGCGCCGCGCGATCTTTTCTAGTTTCTCAAGCGATCAAGCGATACTATGTGTTACTGTAATAAGGATTAAGTTTAAAATTATATGACACTGAACCTGCTCGCCGCTTCGCTGCCATCTCGGTGTGACTTGAGCCTTATGCGATCATGGCAGATTTGGAAAGGAGTAGAATATATATTTAGCCGTCTCGTTTGTCTTTTGCTGCCAAGGGTGAGTTTCAAGCTCGAGTTGGGAAAATCTTAAGAAACACCCGAAGGTTTCCGATGGCGCTTTTGAACCCCAGAGCATAAACGTATCGGCGTACCTCTCACGCCAAGCATTAAATTCCCTTTTGGTCACATATTTCTAATAAGCTTTCGTTTGTCAAATTTATGGCGTTCAAAAGGTGTAATGTAGACCATAATACACTTCTACTTGGCCCTTCGGAACTGTCGTTTTTCCATGGATGAAAAGGCCCCAAGCCAATTTTCTCTACCTAAAAGAAACCTTTCCAAATCTACCGTCTATGGTCTCTACTTATTTATTCGAATATTTATATTCGATAGTTCTATTAATCTATGGCCTCGGAATCTATTCAAGTCAAGCTATAGTCGAAATCGATTCTAAACATACTAATTAATTTAAGTAATTAATAAAACTTCTAGCTTACTAATTCACTACTTATTTTAAAGTGGTCTTAAAATTTCAGGTTATTAAAGCGAAATTGAACAAGTGATATGAGTAACTTTATAAGTCCATTCGATTTGGTATTTAACTAGGTTTAAACTTAGATACTCGTAAGTAACTGTTACTCGGTTTTAGATATTTTTTTATTTGATAGTTGGGGTAAAGTTGGGACTAACTGAGTCTAGCCCATTTTCGTACTTGACTCCCAATGGTACCTACTCCCATTCGGACTGTTTGTGAGTGTGCATTCTGGCTTATAATCTATACTAAAATATAAAGCTGATGAGTTTGTTTTTTTGTTTACTTGAACGCGCTAATCTCAGGAACTACTGGTCCGATTTGAAAAATCCTTTCAGTGTTAGATAGCCCATTTATCGAGGAAGGCTATAGGCTATATATCATCACGCTATGACAAATAGGAGCGGAGCAGTAATGAAAATTGTGACGCAAACGAAGTTGCGCGGGTCAACTAGTTATATTTAAATACCTAAACGTTTCTAGTACAGATCCTAGAAACGTTTATTTGAGTTAGTAATTGTTATAGTTGGACTTAAATTGGTTTTCATATGAATTTTATTTTTAAACTAGTCTACACGCGCAACTTCGTCTGCTCCGCTCCTATTGGTCTTAGCGTGATGATATATAGCCTGTTCAAATTCATATCGGATCAGTAGACTCTTCAGCTTTATACAACGTTGATAGACAGAGGGGCTTTCCTTTAAACTGCCTATACTAGGTACCATTTTCAAGCTCTGTACCAAAAATAAATTAATTAGGAGCAGTAGTTTAGCCGCAAATGATTTTTAAAGTTTTTTCACGGTTTGAACACGATGTATCTTTTCTAACAGCTGATTATCGTCTAAGCATAGGTCATGCACCTTACAACGATGAATCTACGATGCGTTGTTGCCGCTCTAACGCATGTCGAAGGACATTCACTAAAAATTGGCAATGCAAACAAGGAAGCAATGAATACACACACACTTGCACTTTCACTACGAAAGCGACACACGTAGCGCATTTGAAAGAAACAGAAATAGGTCAGTTTGTTGCATCCTTGTTTTTTTGCGATCGGTAAGTGGGGCCTCTATTCAGTGCGCCGACGCTGTCGTTTCGGAACGTACGGTTTGTGGAATTCGCGCGCAAACAATTGTGATTTTATTTTGTTATTGTGAGAGGACACGTAACTTGGGATTATTATTATTTAGTATTAGTGTTTTTTTTTGTGATTGACTGTTTTTTATGGTGATAGGACACGTAACTTGGGATTATTATTATTTAGTATTAGTATCTCCGGACCTCACTCCCATGGATTTCTTTTTGTGGGGTTACATTAAGGGTGAAGTGTATGCCTCAGAGGTAAATACAATTGATGAGTTAAAAAATAGGATTATTTTAGCATTTCACAAATTAAAGTGCTTAGCGACGGACAGTGATCTAATTAGAAAAATAAATAACAATATCCTCCGTCGGTATAATTTGTGCATCAATGTGAATGGAGGACACATCGAAAATTTAAAAATTTAGTGTGTTTGTTTTTGTGCGCGTACTTCGAAACGTTACCTAACATAAAAGCCAGTGCGAGCGGAGGCCTAAGTCGCTGGCCGCCACCCCGGCCCGGCCCCCGCCGAGCACACGAGATACCGCACACCGCGCTCCGGCGCGCGCGCGACGTTGCCGCTTTGTTACCTAGCGGTATCTAAGGTCAGTGTCATTTTTTTACAAAGGGTGGTTGCGTTTTATTCGGATTTGCAAGCTATTTAGTTTGATTGAAAAAAATATTTTCTCATTTATGGCGTTTTTTGTTTTTGTACCGTATCGAATTAATACTGAACACGTATAGTATACGTAGTTTAATTTAATGCCCCTCTGTCGTATCAACTCTGTATATTAGTATAGTAAATAAAGTTTTAAAAAACCCATCAAGATTTATTTTTTTCATTTAACTATCCAAAGTTCTAAACCTTTCTAGTATAGCTCCGCCCAGAAACATAAAAGCTTCTCAAGGGCTTCACAGGCTTCATGGAGCTAACACTGATCCAACGAAGAAATTGTCCGCATAACAACCATTTCAGAATGACGAGGGGGTCTAAAGCCTGATTTTATTACCAATGTGAACTGCAGTGGTTTTTTTAACATTTTGTTAAATACCAAAACCAATGGGTATTATTATATTATTATGATATGCTACAAGTCAACCATGATATGAGTAAAGAGAGGGTGAAGGACAGTGGCGACCTCTGTGTATTGTAGTGAGCTTAACCCATCTGCAGCCGTCCTTTCCTTGGTAAAACTTAACACCTTTTTTCTTTGGTCCCTGAAATATAATACATGTTTGTATTTAGAAACAAAGGTAGTAAGGCATTCCCACAATTTTTTTTTTTTCAGAATTAAAAATACTGGTTATTATTCCCTATTATTTAACCGACTTCAAAAAAAGAGGAGGTTCCCAATTGGGTTGTACTTTATGTTTGTAACCTCATAATTATTGTCAAATTGTACAACAAAAAAATGTACCAAACAATGTGTGTGTGTGTAGTGTACTTTTCTATAAATTTTGTATAGGTATAGAAAAGCAGAACTGTTTGAAAAATTTTTTTTTGTCTTTGATTGATACCTAAAGCCCGAAAAAAATTAAGATGGTAATAAAAAATCACTTTGTATGTTAATATTGTCAATCAATCATGACTCAGTAGTGATGAGATTTAAAAATATTATAAAAATACAGCCAGTTACTCTCTGTCCTGATATCTAGTAAATTCTCATGGTATAATTTTCGTCGTTGACACAAGCAAAGCTGCTTGCGAAAGCTAGTGCAAAAATTGCTGGCTGTCAGCCTAATTTGAATAACCGACTTTTAATTTTGTTTTTCTAGTCAATAATAATACTTACGTCTTCCTCTCAGCTTTGGATGAGACCATGTGGTAACGACTGGTATCTGGTTGAAACCTACATGGCTTCAGGTCATTTGCTTCTAACCGAGAGAACAAGTCATCATCTTCACCACCTACTCCATAGAATTCATTGCTCATTCCGTTGATAGCTTTAAATTGCTTTGATACAATGGCTATTGCTCCACCAAACAGGTTCAAGTATGGCAGAACAAATCTGAGAATTGTTTAAATTTAGTTAGAAAGGAATAATATCTTAGGAATGTGTTAAAATAAAAATACAGCAATATGTAGAAAAGCTAATTTATTACAATGAAAAAATACCTGTATCTGTTATCTACCAAATCAAAACAAGCAATAGTTATAAAAATAACAGTAAAGTGCTTTTTATCATCAGTGTGAAGCAGTTCTCTAAGTTGTCAACCAAAATCATTGCTGCAATGTGCTAAACTAAAAAAAATATGAAAATGACATAAATAAAATAAAAATGGTGTTGTAAATACATTTTGCAGTCACTGATAAAATTACCTATACTAATATATAAAACTGAAGAGTTTGTTTGTTTGTTTGTACATGCTAATCTCAGGAACTACTGATCCAATTTGAAAAATTCTTTCAGTGTTAGATAGCCCATTTATCGAGGAAGGCTATAGGATATATCATCACGCTAAGACCAATAGGAGCGGAGCAGACGAAGTTGCGCGAGTCAACTAGTAATTACTAAAAATCTCACCTAAACTTATTGATGCTAGAAGACATATGCCTTGGCCTTTCAGTACAAGCATACAAGTTTGCAGGCCTTAACGGTAAGAGGTCCACGTCATGAAGTATAAGGCAAGGATATCCTGCTTTCATTGCAGCCACTGCTCCAATATTCATGAGCTTGGCTCGGTTGAAAGGGCGAGAATCCACTTGTTCAACAACATAGATTCGGTAGTGAATATGTTGGCGATGGAAGTATGTGTGCATGTATACTAGGAACCCACGTAATTGTTCAGCTCTGTCCCTGTAAGAATAAGAAGTATTTTTATGTAGACAGTGCAGACTGGCCTATAAGGTGAAAATAGTGAGAAATCTAAGAATTGGGAGGATTTACCTGTACGGAACAATAATAGCAGTGCTGTACTTGGGCTTACAATCAGAAGGAGCGTATTCCCCACCTTCCTTTATCTTATGGCCTTCTATCAGGTCTCCGTCAACTAAACTAATGGACAGAGTAGTTTCATCGTGTATAATGTCGTAATAATCACAGTCAAGTATAGCGGTACTAGTAAAATTGTCAGTAGTAGCTTCATGAAGGCTATGAATGATATCATCTTTCTCTATATATTCGTAAGAACGCCGGGCATTCATGTCTGGATGCAGTAAAATTATCAATGTAATGACGATCACACAACAGTAAATAATCTTCTTTTTATAAATCTGACGCATTTTTAATAAATAAAATAGTTTTTTTCCGCAACGCTACTCGGATATTAAAACAATCAACGAAGCGAAATAGCAAATAAAATTAATATAATAAAATAATAATGCCTTGTTTACGTTTGATCGATTACTTTGTGTCATTTTCATTTTGACAACGACAAATTCTTTTAGCAAACAGCTGATTATTCACGTTCAGAAACTTGCTTGAAGGCTGCAAATCCTGCATGGTAGTTATAAATTATATGAATATGAACTAGCTGGCTCAGCAAACGTTTTTTGCCATTTAAAATAAAAAATAGCCTACAACCTATTCTCAGACTTACCAAATATACACAAAAAAAATCATAAAAATCGGTCAAGTCAAGCCGTTTCGACGAAGTTCAATAACAAACACTGTCGCACGAGATTTAGATAATAATTCGTTTATTTTATTTAACTTTCAGGGAACATATAAGAATCGGCCGAACGACTGAAATAAGTTCTGTTTAAATATATAATATTCAAACAGAAGCTGTCCACAGTCACGATTTGATTATAGTGGCTATTTATTGAAAGTGAGGGTAGTTAATATGTGAACTGTCTCTGCTGATACCTATTTTATGTTGCTGGATTTTATAAAGTTATTCAGTAAATAAGTTACTAATTAACTTCAGTAAAAAGTTGTAACGGGAGTATCTATCGAAATTACAAGATGCCGTTTGAAGAAGGCGAAAAAATAACAATTGTCACCGATACGTCAGAAGCTGAAGCGTCTGAAGAGAGAGATTTTTGTGATAACTCAGTAGAATTAATAAGGAAATGCTCTCAACAGGTCACGATAAACACGTCATGGGATCGTAGTTTCATTTCATCAGAAAACAAAGACAAAGACTACAATAAAACTCCTCCATTTGTGAGCATTATGGCCAGTGACGACCCCAGTTCCACACTGGGGAATTCAACTAACAGTTCCACTCAAACGGAACCATTTGTGACTCTGCCAGTTAACTGCAGCTTTGTTGACGTAAGCGTTTCCATCAGCAAGGACTATAATGTATCAGAGACAACATCTAATGAAACTCCTGAGCAGTGTTTAGGACTTAAACGAAGTAGACGTAACTCCAGCGACGGAGATCACAAGGAATTGCGACCTTGGAAAAAGCAGTGTTCAGATTCGTGTTCCTCTAGCACATCTGATCTGACGGATGCTCAACCAGAGCTTGGACCTCCTTCCTGTCTTTCCAGTAATTCGGACGACTCGTTCAAGTCAATTAACAGCAACCATTCATTCAAAGTTAGAAAAAGACGAATGAAATCGGAATCAAACTTGTTTAGAGACGCTCTTCAAAGGTCACGGAAGAGCACTAGTTTCAGCAAACATAGTGACAATACAATGCCAGGTAGTATGTTTTACTTTTCGTTTTATTCAGCCCCTGTAGAATAGAATGGAATAGAATATCTACTCTTTATTATATACACCATAAAAGCCCACGGCCCACGGCTGGGTCTTCCCATAATATTCTACTCTTCTTGGTACGTTGCCTTTCCAATCAATCCTTCATGAACGTCTGGTTGTCACGTAAGTAAGCGTTACCTATGTTTTATTTAAGAATCAACAGTTAACATTTCAATTGAAAGTTATCTATTGCATTTCAACTGCAGCTCATAAATTCGTCCCATGCGGTGACATAGGTAACAAAAAGTCAGGAAAAATGGCACGCTTATAAAGCTTATAGCAACTTACACTTTTTTTTTCAGTTGGGCATTCAGCTTATAGGATAGTTTCTCTTCTCTTGCAAAAAATAACCAAATATTTGCATAGCGAGAATTCGAATCATTTTAGCGAGTGACGTAATCTAGTCGCGCCTCCAATACGTACCTATTCATAGATAATGAATCGAACAATATAAATATATACTAATCCTACTAATATTATAGGTAATTATGTGAAAGTTTGTATGTTTGTACCTTTACACGTTTGTACGTTTGTTCGTTAATCACGCAGAAACGGCTGAAGGGATTTGGATGAAATCTTGCACACACATGTAGTTCACATCCTGAATAACACATAATAGTCTACTTTTATGAATCTTTTTTCGGTAAGTACTACAAAAAATAAAGGATCGTGATAGGTGGTGATTTAGGACAGCTTTATGTCATTATTTCTATTTTCAAAATTAAGTGTGTCAATAAATGTACTTATGTGGGTCAGTGACCGTTATTGCAGATTAATTTGGTCTCGACCTTAACCCTCATCATTACTGAGCGCTGTAGGTACATTCTCGTACTGTAGGTACAGACAAGCAAATCCACGTTATTACTATTACTATGACGTCGTCCTCATCATTTGTTGAATACAACTTGTTCAGGGGTTAGTTTAAACTTGAACTTATTATCTCAATTGATAACTATTTTTATTACTTACAAACATCTTGGCTCAGTCAGCTGCTAATATAGTTGTGACATCATCGTCGCGCGCGCATCTCAGCATTTCAAGTTTTGCTTTAACGGTCGAGTCGAGACAACAGGACAATCCAATATAAGAACAACGTTGGATCAGTCTGTATGTTTACACACAAGTGCCAACTTGAGTAGGACCTCGTTCGTTCGAGAACTAGTTTAGTGATGGGTGCTCTCACACAGAACAGCATAAAGGTTGAATTAGAGATAGAGTGTGCTCTAGATACGGGACAGTTGAGTGATATGGAGTGGTTCATGTTGTCAGGTGGAACACCGAGGAAGGAAAGGAGCTATCGCCGGAACAGCAAGCCTAAAGCTTGGAAAATCGTGGATTTGTGCGCCTGGATTGGCAGAAAGGTAGTTAGTATCATCGAACTTTTTTACTTTGTTATTCAAGGTCGTTTAGAATAATAATGTTTCTTAGAAAAATAAATAAACATTACAGAAGGGACATTAACTCCTCGATAGTGTTATGTTTACAATGGGGTAAGTACGATTTTGAGCTGAGCACTGTTATTGTTACAAGTGCATCTTGGTGCATGCTACACCTACTTTAATCGATTCAGATAGTTAGAGCTGTTAATAACCTTAATTTACGCGGATGCGACTTATGTAATTATATCTATACTCTATCTATATATATACTAATACATAACGCTGAAGAGTTTGTTTGTTTTTTTGCTTGAACGCGCTAGTCTCAGGAACTACTGGTCCGATTTGAAAAATTCTTTCAGTGTTAGATAGCCCATTTATCGAGGAAGGCTATGGGCTATATAATTATATATCTTCACGCTAAGACCAATAGGAGCGGAGCAGTAATGAACATTGTGACGCAGTCGAAGTTGCACGGGTCAACTAGTATACTAATACCTAAAGCTGAAGAGTTTGGTTGTTTGTTTGCTTGAACGCGCTAAGCTATGGAATTACTGGTCCGATTTGAACAATTCTTTCAGTGTTAGATAGCCCATTTATCGAGGAAGGCTATGGATTATATATCTTCACGCTAAGACCAATAGCAGCGGAGCAGTAATGAACACTGTGACGCAGTCGAAGTTGCACGGGTCAGCTAGTTTATACTCTTTAGGTAGGTACATCAGTTTAGAAGATTATTGATTAATTAACTAAATTAATTAAAAACTATACACCAAGAAATGCACTTTATCGTTTTTATTTTGTCCTGTATTCTGAGGTCATTGAACTTGAATTTCATTGTTATACTTAATTCTTAATTATGACCGTGAGAACGACGAACGTACGAATTAACAGTTAATGAAGAATTAGAGAATGTCTGACATATACAATCCCGAAAACTCGTTTCTCGAATAGTCGTCCAGAGTTCCTTATATAGATTAACCTATTTCCGAAGTGGGGTTTGTAGGATTAGCATGAACTGTGAATATCCTTAAGGTGAATGCTCCAGGGTAGCCCGCGAAATTCAAATATTTTTATGTTTTTTGCAATTTGCCGGTCAGTGTGAAGCTGTATGTGGACCAAATGCGATCCGCGACCGTAACGCGTATTTATCTAAAGAATTATAACTATTTTAATCATCAATATAGCCCTCTAAGTTCATGTAGTTCGAAAGAATGATTATTTCTGAAATATTCATTCTTTCGAACTACACTACCCTACTTTCGCGGGCTACCCTGGAGCATCCACCTTAAATACGCCGCCATTTGTCATGGCGGGAACAGCAGTTTTAGCAACGACTACATACATAATCGCACTCTTTGGTGCCTAATTGAATATTCCAGTGGCACTTTCATTGCCTCACAGTTTTTATTTCTCTTTCAGGGCTACCAATCAATCACCGGCCTGTACTCCGACATATTACGCGAGCCAGTGCCAGTAGTTCATCATGAACACAATGACGGCTCTGAAGAGTTGCGCGAGCTGAGAAGATTTTTAGAACAAGTAGATAAGAAGCAAGAGCGGCTGGCACAGGAGAACGATAGCTTGAAAGAAGGAATGAAAAAGATGATGGACAAAATTGAACAACTCGAGGGTAAGCTCAGGTAAAACTTCCCCATTGGTGCTATTGATATGAATGAGTTACGATTTGAGTTAAAGACAGTTATTTCGTATCTTGTTGTTACCGATTATGAAAAATACTGTTTTTTTTTTGCAGGAAGCGGGATAGTCCGTCTAAGCCAAACCCACAAGCACCTCCTCCGCCCCCGCCGCCACCGCCACCCCCTCTTCCACCTCCAGTGCAACCTTCCGTGACAAAGCTACCCGTCCGATCTCACACATTGCCAAGATGTGGATCTGCACCGCCGAGAGCTCCTGGACAACCACACCTGACAATCACACCACAAGATATCGCAAATGTTAAATTGAGGAAGACAAGGGTACCTTCTTCACTATCACCTACTTATTTTGCCTCTACTATTTCTGGCCCTTTGCACAAGGGTATAGTCGAGGTATCCCCACAGTAATACCACAACAGTATCTATAATATTATCCTACTATCTGTATCTATACTAATATATAAAGCTGAAGAGTTTGTTTGTTTGTTTACTAGAACACGCTAATCTCAGGAACAACTGGTCCGATTTGGAAAATTCTATCAGTGTTGGATAGCCCATTTATCGAGGAAGGCTATATAGCATTGCACTAAGACCAATAGGAGCGGAGCAGTAATGAAAATTGTGACGCATACGAAGTTGCGCGGATCAACTAGTACTAACATATAAAGCTGAAGAGTTTGTTTGTTTACTTGAACGCGCTAGTCTCAGGAAGTACTGGTCCTCAACACTGCGAGGATCACCCGGAGGACACGGTGGAGCATAGGTACGGTGGAGGTCTGCCCTGCTTGGGCGGACCACCGCCGTGTCCTCGTCGAGGCGATCGGCGGCGGGGATCTCTTGCGTCGGGCCCTGGTTCAAGCCATGGTTCGGAGCGACGAGTCATGGGAAGCGGTCACCTCCTTCTGCGAAGCAGTAATGCTAACAAAGGAGGAAGCCGAACGCGTGAGAGAGAGGGAAACCTCACGCCCCAGCCGCCGAAACAGAAGAAGACGCCCCGGGCGTCGGGAGTCGCAGGACGATTCTCGGCCACCGTAGACGCGGGACTGCGGACGGCGAGCATTAGGTAGCTCGCCGTCTGATCAGAACCAGGTCCGGGTCGGCGGCGCGCTAAACGGAAGACGGGGCTCACTAGGGCCAGTGCCTGCTGGGGCTGCGGACTTCGTTCGAAAGAGGCACCGTACCCTGGAACGCAAAGGGCACTAGGAGGAACACAGTCAGTCACTAAGAGTCTGACACTCCCTCCTGCTGTACCCAGAGCGGGAAAAAAAAGGAAGTACTAGTCCGATTTGAAAAATAATTTCAGTGTAAGATAGCCCGTTTATCGAGGAAGGCTATAGGCTATATATCATCACGCTAAGACCAATAGGAGCCGAGCAGTAATGAAAATTTAGTTAATAGAAAATGTAATTTATAGACAAAGTTACGTGGGTCCTAGTTGGTTCATATACCTACCACTTTTGATCAGCCTCCTTTACCGCAATATTATGCCACACAGCACTACGCAGATTTCTGGTTTATTTTTACTGTTGTCTAGTATGGCGAGTAATAGCCAAATAATGATTATTAATGTCTGTTACCATGTTACTAATTTAGTAATCATGTTCCAGGACAATCCAGTCCGCACAAAACCAGTTTCAAAAGAAATCCCGCAGCCTTTGGTGACGCAGCAAATGCTACAGACCACACGCGCAAAACTAGGACGCGCACGCCCCGTCGCCGCGTCAACCCCTAAGCAACAACTTACTGAGTTAGAAAAGTGAGTCTCAAATGCAAAAATCCCGTATGGTGTGGTATGTCTACTATTTTCTTAACACTTCTCTTTTTCCCTTAACAAAACTGGGTCTAACCGATTTTCCTTCAACCTTCTGTACCTTCCATAAACCTAATTATTACCAATTCATACTCTGACCTTGTTTCCTCCTCCTTCTCAGTCGTTTTCTTTATTGCTGAGGACTCGAATTTGCGGTCCACAATCCGTCGTGGTATATTGCATGATGCACTAGCAAATTTCAGGTAGATACTGTTACTTGCGATTATGCCAATAAAAAACAAGGTGTTAAAGTAGTATGCCGTACTCAGTAATACAGCAACATCCTGAAATATGTTTGCTTTTGTTTGTTCAGCTGCCTGTTGCAAGAATCGTCGGTGACGTCACTATATCGGCGTCGAGTAGCTCGCAATACGTTCCGCAGCGCAGAAGAGTTGCGAGCGCGCCCGTACCCGGCGGCGCGCTGTTCCCGTTCGCCCCTTTCTCCCCGCCCACCTCGCGCCAACTCTTTGCCACGAGTCAAACCGCCGATGTCACCTCTCAAATGCCCAAACGGCACTGGACCCAATAGTGCTAAATTAAATAATTGTTAATAGTATTTAGGCTAGATATTGTTTGAAGAGAATGACTAGGTTTTTGGCGAATGGCTAATGAGATAATTGTAGGTACTTACCTTAAAGTTGTATGCTCATTTGTAACTTTAATGACTATTAAGTATGTACCTATATGTATAAAACTGCCATGATTCCTAATAATATCAAGATAAAATCAAGAAGATATAACTGCAATTGGATCAGTTTATTTGATCGGCTTAGAATCTAAACCGATCAAATTAACTGATCCAGTTTGCAAAAAGCATCCAAACTTTAGATATATTTCAGTCACAATTTGTTTTCAGTGTCAATTTTGTGTGTAAATTATGAATCGCAGGCGCATTCCACATTTACGGTCATTGACAAGTTGAAGGCTTGAAAGATTTAATTTAGTTAATTTTAATTAAGATTTGATACCTTGTTGCCTGATCTATTAACAATCGTACTTATACATTTTATTACATAAGTAGTTGGATATACTTATTTTACAGACAGATAATTATATCAAATGATATGCCTAGTAGCCTTAATTTTTGTAACGAATTAGTAAATTATCCATACTTTTTGAGTAATTTATTTATTTTATTTTAAACTTCAACACTTTAACTTCGTCTTGGACTCTTGGTCGTATGGCGACCGCACATGTTTTTAATTATGACTGACAGTTGCGGGATAGTAGGTACCTACCCATTTAATCATTTTGTCATCTAACCAAATTATTATGTGATTATTAGTTGTTGTACAATTTTGTATGAATCAGAAGTTTAAATGCATTTAAAAATAAATATATTCCAACATGTAATGAATTATTGTTTTAATTTAACTTATGAAAATAGGTGTGTAGTGGTAGATAGGTGTGGTACCTATGTAGTGTGTTAACTTGGCATTATTCATAGTACCTCGATGACTGAGCTATGCTGTTTTTTTTTTTTACGAAGTTTTCTGAAAATGAAATCTAAGCTAGATCGATTTATCACTTCCGAAACCCTCTGCATACGAAATTTCGTGAAAATCGTTGGAGCCGTTTCCGAGATTTAGATTATGTATAGGTACAATCTACATATTATATACTAGCTTTTGCCCGTGACTTCGAACGCGCATATACCGTTTTTTCCCATTCCTGTAGGAATTTCGGAAAATTCTCTCTTAATGCTCGCCTTCATTCCCTAAGGAACCTACATGCCAAATTTCAGCTTTCTACCACCAATATTTTTGGCGTGTCTGGCTCAGTAACTGAGGAATCGTCTCTTAGTGCTTCTTACAACGTATTTTATGTATTCGGATTAAAGTTTTACCGGTTTTATAGAATCTATCTATTGTGTACGAATAATTGATTTTTTTTAAAGATATTTGGTAGTAAGTACTGAATGAGCAGACTGATTGAATGATGAGGTCGTAGCCAAGTAATAACAGTCACACGGGTCCATCGACCCGTCATCATCGTCTTCCTGTCCTTATCCCATGTTACTTGGGGCACAGATAAAATAATACTAGCTTGGGGTCAACGTAACACGTTTTTTCTTCCATTCTGTCCTATCAACTATCATGCTATCTCTTTCATATCGTTCCTCACACAATCCATCCATCTTTTCTTCGGCCTTCCTCTCCCTCTTCATCCATCCACATTTATATTAGAGTGTCGATCGACCAGTGTGTAGGTATGTTAAAATGGTCACCCATCCTCAGACCGACCTCGGCAAGTGTTACTCAAACCGTGTGACTGGTATATTCCAAGGCACACGGCACACCTTGAATCTCGGACTCTCGGGATGTTTAAATGGTCAGTCATCCATATTACTCTCCCCTATGGACCAACTATAGGAGTGAGGCGTATTTATCGAAACAGTTAAAAAAACAGGTACTTCAAAGTAACAACATGAAACAGGTATCTCAGAACCGAAATAACAGCTCCTACCTGTTTCGCCTGTTCCACAAAGAACCGTAGCAGCCGTAACTTCGAGAGATACAAACGAAACGACCTGGAACAGTTTCAAATGAAACATGCTCCTTTCTTTTCTGATTATTATAGAAATAGACAACATCTGTTCTTTGGAACACAATTACAATGAACCAGAGGAGCAAAGAGCTCCTCTGGTTTATTATAATAGAAAGAGATAGGTAGAACCTGGGATTCTATATCTGTGGTTCCCTGCCTGTCACCATTCCTGACCTTTTCGGCCATACATAAAAATAATGAACTTTGAACAAAATATCGAAAAAAATAAATATTATGTTACTTTAATTTTAAAATATCTCTTGTGAAAATAATAATTAATAAAAACAACCAAAACAACCTTTAAATGCACGGAAGGATGGTTTTTATTTCTTTACTGAATAGAAGTAGGTACTATTTCTGAATCTGTTTTCAATCAATGAGTCTTTAGTTCCAGTAGAATAGCCTGTTATTTTGGGACAGGATTCTGGATCTGAAACAGATGAAACAGGTTTCTCATTTTATCTGTTCCAACCCACCTCTAGGACCACCCTCGGTAACCTTTAAAACGAGCAATTCTTGTCTTCTATAATCTATACACATTATAATAAAATCGTAAACGTGACGTGTCTGTACATTGAATATTTTTGCATTAAAATAATATCGAAATGTTAGAAAAACGACATAAAACACAAAAATACAATTTTTGAAAATTTTGTCAGTTTGTCTGTGCGTTTGTGGTAGCATCACGCTAAAACCACTGATTGGATTCCAACTGTAGGATTTTAAAAATATGAAGTTTTTTCCAGAGTTACATTTAGAGTTTATTTCATCAAAATCGGTCCACAATCTCAAAAGATATTGAACTTTTAAGTTTTGCAAGAATCTTCATAATGTATTCTAATGAGCTAAAGCGTCATCTATTGAGGACATTAAAATGCGCGAAAGCATAAAAATAACTCCATAACAAATCAATGAGTTATTTGTCATCTTCCGCTGCCAAATATTTTGTCAGTTTACTATTTGGTCGATAGATGGCGTTGCACTGATGACGCGTTTTTCTGAATTGCGGTGTTAAGGTTTTCCGCTGGAGAACCACCCTCACACGATTTTTTAATACAGTTGTGATTTGCTATGAGCTTAGATTCGGTTTCTTAAAGGTTCTAACAGACGCTGTTAGGATCCAAATATTCCAAATCGCAAAAAAATTACAGACTTTGTTAACTGTGCGGTTATCGTAGTTTTGCTTGAAATTATTTGGTTCTTGCGAAGTACTGATTGATTTGCGGATCAGGCATGTAGGGTTTCGTAATTTTCGTATCAAAGGTACTGATGGGAACCTACTGCAAAGCCTCCGCGATTGATTCCGTTTAGAGCGAAGCATCGAACGGTTCGATTGGCGAAACAAGGCTTTAGGCTAATAATAATAGGGTACTGTACCAAAGGTGGTCACGGTGACGGGATCCTAGGTATTACAAAGCCTGTGCGATCAATTCTGATTCTTGCGAAGTAGCAGACGGTTCGACTTGCGAACCAAGGCGAATTATAGGGTTCCGAACCAAAGATGCTAACGGGACCCTATTATCTACTACTAATTCGCGTATAATTTTGATTCGTGCGAACCAAGTCGATTTTTAGTGTTGTGTACCAAGGTTGCTAATGGGTCTTCCTTCAGTTTATTCGTTTTATTTCTGTCTCACTAATTTAAAAATGCCATCTAGAAAAAAGGTCGAATCTTTCACTATATTATATATTGCAAAAATCTTAATAATATTTTGTACTGCCTCTCGGGTATTGAATTTTTTTCCCGCCAAGAAGTTATCCAAATTCTGGAAAAAGTAGTAGTCTGTAGGCGCAAGGTCTGGTGAGTAGGGCGGATGACGGAGAGCTTCCAACCCTAGTTCTTGTAACTTGGAGACCGTCTGCTGTGCAGTATGAGGTCGCGCGTTGTCGTGCAGGAGCAGCGGAGACGAGCGATTGACCAATGCTGGTTGGAGATGTGCCAGCTTCTTCATCATTGTGTTCAGTTCTTCACACACAGTACAAATGCTCACTCCGTTTGGTAAGAAGCTGTGATGAATCACACCGGCGCTAGACCACCAAACAGTGACCATCACTTTTCTAGGGGGAAGTTTTCGTTTAGGGCATTGTTTAGGTGCTGAACCAACTTGCTGAGCGCTTGCGGTTATCAAACAGAATCCATTTTTATCGCAGGTAACAATGTCCTTCATTTGTGTGTCTGTTGAGCAGTACAAGGCACGTCTGGACGCGTACTTCGCGCTGGCGATCATTGAGTTCGTGGGGCACCCATTTGTCAAGGTTTTTTACCTTGCCAATTTGACGCAAATGGACCAATATTGTTTTGACGCTAACGTCGAAAGCTGCTGCTAATTCAGCCGTAGATTGTGTATCATCAGCTTCCACAATCGCCTTTAATTCGTCATTGTCGACCAAAGTCTTCGGACGACCGCGAGGTTCATTTTTCAGGTCGAAATTTCCAGAACGGAAGCGAGCAAACCAATAACAGATGGTGCGTTGGTTTGTAGTGTTAGCTCCGTAAACGTCGTTGATGTTGCGTGCCGCTTGTGCCGCGTTGCTGCCACGACGGTATTCATATTCCATAATTACTCGAATTTTTAACGTAGGTATCCATGATGACGAAAAAGATTGAAATGCGATGAAAATGTAACACTAATCAATAAACAAATGACTACTCTTTTGGAAAAAAAACCATGTTTTTAAAATAAAATTAATTTGAAATTAGAATTCTTAGCCAAACAAAAATTATTTTGATTTGAAATGGCCAGTACTACAGAACGGCAATGTCATAGGTAAAGACCTAATATACATATAAAACACAGTCGGGTTTGTTCGAACACTTATAAATCAAGAACGGCTGGACCGATTTTCATGATTTTTGTGTTTTTGAATTAGTCGTCGTCCGGTATAATAAGTGTTGAAATATTAAAAAAAATAGTATGTAGGTGTGGTAGGTAGGTAGGGGAGTAAGGAGGGAGGTAGGTAGGTAGGGTAGCCAGTTGTAATATAATAAAATCGTAGACCAACCGTGTCTGTACATTGAATATTTTTGCATAAAAATTACGAAAAAGATACAAAACACAAATGCTATTTTCAAAACTTTGTCTGTTTATCTGTTTGTCTCTTTGTCTGTGCGTTTGAGGGAGCATCACGCATAAACCAGAGATTGGGTTCCAAATCTAGGTTCTTAAAAATATTAAGTGATAACCCGAGTAACATTTAGCGTTTATTTCATCAAAATCGACCCACAAAATCAAAAGATATTGATTTTTTAAGTTTAGTAAGAAACTTCCTAATGTATTCTGATTAGTCATAGCGCCATCTATTGAAAACGATCAAATGCACTACAGCATGTATAAACAGTAAGTTTTAAAACTGTGAAGTAGGTATCAATTATCGCGGTCTCAAATAGATACAGCATTATTAAATGTTTAAAAAATGCCTGACTTTGCATGAAAAGAAGAAACTTCATCGAGCGCTAAAATAGGTAGTTTTCACTGAGACTCCAGATACTTGCAATGCCATCTATTGGGAATAATAGTAGTAACAAATGTGTGAAACGAACACCAAAACATATCGAAAAGTGAACATGTTATTACGGTAAATTTATACTGTGATGTTATAATCATAATATCATTATTTTATCGTAACATGTGGCTTTCTAAGTTCAAAATCATTTTTGACAGATCAACTACATGGTCGATAAATGCTGATGTATTAATGACGCGTTTTTCTGAATTGCGGTGTTAAGATTCTCCACAGGAATATGACCTCAGCTGCCTCACCCCAATGATGACATTTTTTTCTACTTTCTACATTGTTAGACGATAAGAAATCCCACCCACGGGTCGACCAAAGTTAAGCTACGCTTGCCAAGGGTGGTCCTAGAGGTGGGTTGGAACAGATAAAATGAGAAACCTGTTTCACCTGCTTCAGTTCCAAAATCCTGTTCCAAAATAACAGCCTATTCTACTGGAACTAAATACTCATTGATTGCAACAGATTCATAAATAGTGCCTACTTCTATTCAGTACATGCTACTGAAATGAAATAAAAACCACCCTTCCGAGCATTTATTGATTATTATTTTCACTAGAGATATTTTAAAATTAAAAAAGTTCATTATTTTTATGTGTATCCGAAAAGGTCAGGAATAGTGACAAGCAGGGAACAGGTTCTATCTCTTTTAATTACAATGAACCAGAGGAGCAAAGAGCTTGTTCCAAAGAACAGATGTTGTCTAGATCATAGATTTGGAATACCTAGATAGCTTCTATTAAGTTGAATATAGTAGCCTATCTTGTACTCAACATTTTTAATGGAATCATTTCATGTGACAAAAAGAGATAGCAATAGCATTCCCAACCGTCTTTAAATGCCGCGCGCCACCAGCCGAGAATCGCCATTTTGTTTGTTAACCAGCTGGTTAACACATTAGTCTACCAATTTTATCAAAAATACTGTCACATTGTGAAAAATATTGTGGTTTGAGTGCGGTTTTCGTTTTGCCATGAACAATGGCATGTACTGTGCCCGGTTGTTCGAATAGAAATGGTGTTTTGAAAGAAAATATTGCAAAAGTATGTTTACACCGGTAAGTAAATCTAATCATAACTTATTGCTAAAACACATTTTGAGCAGAAAAGTCACTAAAATCAGATCTCCATTATATGAACATAAAGACACAACTGCTTCTACATTATTATCAGTTTCCAATTTAGAAATAAAAATATAAACAAAAAAATATTGAACCATTTTGACATATCATGTACTTCATAAGGATATGGCTTCTTAGATGTTTTATTGATAGAGTAAAAGTATAATCACAAACATATTCTAGTTCGTTTATAATACGTACAATGAAATAAAAACAATGTAAGTGGTCAGATTTTGGAAATACAAACCGAATTTTTCGTTCTGATTGTGCCATGCTGAACCTAGTAATTGGACTCAGCTTTGATCTCAGTGATAAAAGATTACAGAATAATATAGCATGCCAAAAGAAGGAATTAATGAAAAATCCTACTTTTCTTAAATCAATATTGCATTATTTGTCCAAAACCTTTTACTTAAGTACTACTATTATTAAATTATTATAATGATGTATTCTTTGTTATTTTTACAGGTTTCCTGCAGATAATGAGTTTAAAAGTAAATGGATAAAACTTTGAGAAAAGACTATACTTGGAGGCCTACACAGTAAACAAGGATATGTTCTGAACACTTTGAAGAATCTTGCTTTCATGAACGTCGAGTATAACATTAATATTTTCAAAACAGCCAGCATCTTGCCAACCAGTAAGTATATTAAGGTGAATGCTCCAGGGTAGCCCGCGAAATTCAAATATTTTTATGATTTTTGCAATTTGCCGGTCAGTGTGAAGCTGTATGTGGACCAAATACGATCCGCGACCGTAACGCGTATTTATTTAAAGAATTATAACCATTTTAATCATCAATATAGCCCTCAAGTTCATGTAGCTCGACAGAATGATTATTTCTGAAATATTCCGCGAAATTAAAATATTTTATGTTTTTTTGCAATTTGCCGGTCAGTGTGAAGTGTTTGTTGAACAAAATACGACTTTTTCATGAAATAACCATTCAATAGGGCTTCATGAACTTAGAGGGCTATATTGATGATTAAAATAGTTATAATTCTTTAGACAAATACGCGTTACGGTCGCGAATCGTATTTTGTTCAACAAACACTTCACACTGACCGGCAAATTGCAAAAAAACATAAAATATTTGAATTTCGCGGGCTACCCTGGCGAGAGGAAGCTTGTAAATGGAGAAAAGCAGTTTCGCAGATCTTTGGCGAAGACTTTGCTCGAAACCTACAAAAAGAGCGATAAGAGAGGACCCTGTCCCACACCTAGGTCTCATCGAAAATCATCTCGATATGACGAGGTTGACCTCTTGGTTCAATATAGTGCGCTGTTTGCAAAGTGAAAAACTTTTTTTATTTGTGAAAAGTAAAATTCATTCACACCCTAAGAACTGTTTTATGGCAAATCATAGTAAACTCAATAACAAGCGTAGGTATGTGTATGTGTTTGTATTGTTTAATATAACCGTAATTATGTGTTTTATACTATCTAATCCGATTAAATACTAATTCTATAGTACTTTGTGTCTTTACTACGACTAAGTCCGTCATACATGTATACGAACCCCACAAAGAGTATAAACAATCAAAAAATCACGTATCCAGAAATCCAAATCGCGTCTTTCATCTCGCATGAGATCAGTCGATTGTTCATACTCTACCTTGCTGAAGTCACTTACGCAACAAGGATTCTATAAAAAAAAAAATAAACACTAAATAATGTCAGATTCTGTAAAACTTACGAGTTCCCTACTGTTTATTAGAAACTAGCTGCCCCGGTAGTCCTTACCGCGTGGTCCCTAGAGAGCATACTCTTGGGATAAAAAGGAGCCTATGTCCTTTCTCATGCTACCTGTCAGACTATCTGTGTACCAAATTTAATTTAAATCGGTTCAGTAGCTTCCGCGTGAAAGAAACGATGACAGAGTGACAGACAGACAGTTACTTTCGCATTTAAAATATTAGTAAGAAAGTAAGGATAAGGACTAGCTTTTACCCGCGACTTTGTACGCGCGTATCCCGTTTTTTACCATTCCCGTAAGAATTTTAGGAAATCCTGCCTTAGTGCTCCTCTGCATTTCCCAAGGAACCTATATGTAAAATTTTTGCTTTCTACGACCAGTGGTTTCGGGAGTGCGTCGTCTGTCAGTCACTCGGTATTGGTTGAATTTTATATATTAGAATGACTCACAAATATCGTGGCTTTCTATTGGTAAAATAATTTTCAAAATCGGTTCAGTAGATCCAGAGATTACCCCCTACAACCTTACAAACATTACCTCTTTATAATATTGGTATAGATATTGTTTCGTTTATTCATTTTCTTTACTTATTAGCAAGTACATTTTTAAATATTAAAAAAAAATATAGTAGCCCACCGGTATCGGGAACACGGTCCAAGCTACGCTAGGCGGTCAGGGCTCCAGAGAGAGGGACGCTTTTTTAAAGAAATAAATAACCATCTGCCTACAATCTAATATTTTTAGTTTATAACACAAACACAAGAGAAATAATATCTTTCAAGAAATTTTGATCTTACCAATCATTATTATTTCAAAATGAAATACCACTTTTTGGTGTTTAATGTGGCGACTGGCATATTTTCGATAGTCGACAGAAAATACACATCACTATGCATTGATATAATATCAATAAGTAGAATTGTATAGTCAAACTGGCGACATTCTATAATTTTTGACGCACTATGGACACTATACTCTTCTCTTTCAGGCACATGACACTTTGCTTTTGAGAAAAGAAGACGCAACGTGCTTGCAACAGTCTATCTAGGGATTCTATATCTATGGTCTATTTCTTTAATAATAAGTCAGAAAAGAAAGGAGCATGTTTCACTTGAAACTGTGTGGTAGGGCGGGAGGAGGTAGGGAAGGTTATTGCGAGTTTATCTGACGCAAACCTTAGCCTGAAAAGCTATTTCTTAATTCTAGCCGATTTCTTAATTAGTCGAACGTAGAATCCTACTTTGTTAGTAGCTAACAAAGTAGGGTTCAACGTTCGAATAATTAAGAAATCGCCCCAGAGTTATATGATTACTTAGGATATAGCTCTACCTATACTTAATTTGTAGGGTCACGTGCGTACTGATACTGGAGGAAACAATAAAGCCCAGTTTCACTATAAACCACTATCAGTATCTTGTGTGACTATGACACAGGGAAATTTAATGATAGCAACACCCATGACGGTCCAATATGGGTCCAATGTACAGTCCTACCCGTAGACAGAGATTCTCTGTCTACGGTCCTACCCTACCAACTTATCTGTGAACTGAAAGAGGACGGCACCGTCGATCGAATCGAATCAGAGTTGCTAATTAATATAAGGTGCCCAAAATTGAGTAAGTTTTCAAGAAGGAAATTTCACAACATAATCGTTTAATAAGAATTACAGCTTTTACAAATTAAAAGGATTTTATAATTTACAGTTACGTAGGTACGCTAACAGTTTAGTCTTTCAGGAATAAACAAATAAATTCAGCAGATAAAATGTTCTACGAGCGGATACAACTTTCATTTAATGCGAAGTTAAGTAGATACCTACCCTGCAAGAGGTACCTGGATGTCTAGCATTTAGTTATAACCGTACCTAACCCCTAACACCAGATTTGACTAATTATAATTAGCAGTGGTACCTAGTGGTAGTGTAGTGTAATAAAACAAAACAAATTGCTTTACAATAATTTACTGAAAACCAGGTTTACAGTAATTGTGATCTTTAGTTGAACCTGCATACACAACTTCATCCTGGTTGTGAGGCCATACTCCGCTTATTTCCGTACCACTATCATCATTATCACTATCGCTTTCGGTTTCAGTGTCACCACTTTTATAATAAAAGGTTTATCTAAATACAAATCATGTTAAGTATTCTCGCGAATGTGTTTACAATGCTGTGCCCACTCATGAACTGTAATAGCGTCAAAAGCTTGTCTAACTAGGTGGGGAAATTAATGAATATTTTTGTGCTCAATATTTACATCGGCAACTTTTCTTTTCATTGTGCTCCATATAAGTTCAATGGGATTGAGATCACAGTGGTAAATATAAACATTTTTGTCTATTGTGTTCTAAAAATTTTTCAATCTCATATACAGGTTCAGGATTGTTTCTCTTAAATATTTCTAAAAGTCAAATCCTCTCCGTAGCCAATTTTATTTTGGGTCAACCATAATTGCATATCTTTTTTCAAGGAATTCGTATTTGGGACTTTATTCACACAAATACGGTGATAAGGGGCATTATCCACCACTATTATGGATGGCTCTCGTAAATTAGGCACAAATTTTTCAATAACCCTCTTATTAAAGTTGGAACTATTCATCGTCATCTGCCTAGCCTTTTCCCAATTATATTGGGGTCGGCTTCCAGTCAAACCGGATTTAGCTGATCGACCGGATTTAGCAGTAAGTTGGAACTATTCATCTCGTCATGATAATCACCACTTTTTGTGTTTGATTTAAACATATGTAGTGCATTTGTAACAAATCCAGTATCTCCTCCCGCATGAACAATAATATATCTTTGCCCTTTCGATACAGGCTCTAATACTCCGTCTTCACCCTCTTATCCTTGCCAACATTCACCCGATGTTTGCTAAGAGTGAATATAGGTCTCATGTAAATAAATTATGGGCCCGGGCTGGGGAGATTTATTATTTTTATCCACTGCATGCAAGTTGCAAGTGTCAACAGCTCTCCAAGCTGATATTTCATTACGCTCCATAAGAACCTTCCGATTGGATTGAGATTTTGAACGAAATCCCACCTTGTGAAGGACCGTACATATGGGATTCTATATCTATGCATATGTCTATGATTTAAGGACTTTATCAGTCAGTTAGATGTAATGTCAATGTCATTTGGGTGTCACTGTCAGTTATCAGTTCAATGTTCATTTTATTGTTGTTGTATTGTATGATTACATTTTACAGAGTAGGAGTACCTTCCTATTTTATCAAATTATGATTTAATTAATTGTTCTACCTACAATAAATCTTGATATTATACTTTCCTAGTCTAATATTTTGATATCCAAGTGGAATTAATGCTTAGAATCAAGTTGTATATGCTTGTAACATTTCTATAAAGTGCTTCCAGCTTTTTTCTATATTTTAAGACATGGATTTTAGTTCGCGAAATCCGGCTACATCGAATGCACTTAATCTAGCTGCTAGAAACAACGATGTTGCCAACGTGGAGCGTTTGCTTCAAAAGATAAATCCTAATTGCGTTGATAACAGAGGTTGGACATGTCTGCACGAAGCGGCATACAATGATAGCTATGAATGCGTATTGTTAATACTGAAAAGCCGGCGATGTAGACCATTAGCTGAGACTCATGAAGGTCACACCGCATTGTACTTAGCCTGTAAAAACAAGTGTTCACTAAGGACTGTGACTGCCTTACTTAATTCTGCAGACGATATTGCGAACTACGGCAGCACAGAGGGAGTGACGCCACTGCACATTGCCAGTAGTCAAGGAAGCACAGAGTTAATAGAATTATTGATAGACTATGGTGCTATTATTGATGTGCAGGATGCTGATGGAGATACACCCTTGCATGATGCTGTTCTAGCCACCCAGAATGATGCTTTGGTAACTCTTCTCTATGCTGGAGCCAATCCTGAAATTAAAAATGACCCTGGCTGTTTTACAGCCTTCCATTTAGCTTGCTGTAAAGGATACTACCCTAATGTGGAAGGTCTTTTTCCATTTATAACTGATATCAATCAAGTGACATCTTGTGGGGATTCTCCACTGACTTTGGCACTTCAGGGATTAAATGACGATATTGTGTATTTCTTATTGAAGAATGGAGCTAATCCTCATATTAAGAATCACTGCGGTGAAATGGCTATAGACATAGCCTTGAGTCTTGACAGCAGTACGGAAGTATTCCGAACATTATTGTCTGTAACAGATATAGATAAATTGAACAGAAATATAATTTTCAATGCTTGCAAGCCACATTATTTTAAGTTTGAGATATTGGAAGTTTTGCTAAGCAGTGATTTGGGGCCAGAATTTTTTAGTTTCTCTCAACCATTTAATATAGACCTCAATACATTGATACAGGATCGTAGACCTAAATATGAACTAAATGCACCACTGAATTCATACTTAAATATATGTGGTTATATCTACAATAAGTCACCAGAAAAGTTTAGAGAGTTCTTTTATTTGTTTCTGATGAGAGGAGTGGAGGTGAATCCTTTTGAAGCAAATGTATGTCCACCTCTAGTGTATGCACATCATGTAAATACATCATGCTTTCATGAAGTAAGTTGTGGCAAACTTCACACCTCAAAAAAGTTAACAATTGTTTTTGTGCAGTTTTTGCCCATATCAATCATTCTTAGTGGATATATTGTTTGTTAATGTTGCTTCTGAATTTTAGGTATTCAAAATACTCATAGAGCATGGCTGCAATGTAGATTACTGCAGTACTGCTGAGTTAGCTAGCGAGGAGCATGTTCCTGATGCATTCTATGCTTCAACAAATTGGTATCCTCCTTCAATGCCTATTATGGTGCCATATAGCATTTACTGTGAGCCAGGAGATTATCTACAAATTGCCCATGAAATGGGCACCCTAGGCATTATACCACAAAAAGTAAGTTTTTATAATGCATGGCTAGAATCAAAAGCACTATTACAGGTCTATTAGCACTACTATTAACATTGAAGCAAAAAGGGATAGTTCAAAATATAAAATAATATTGGTAATTATGAATTGACAGTGGCATAGGACTTAGGTAATGATTTCTTATCATGTTTCAGGTACAGCGTGACCTCTTATTCATGTTAGACAACAACAACCACAGCATTACTGCAGAGTCCCTTCCATATTGTGTATTATCTCTGAAGCATATTTGCAGATACACAATTAGAAGCCTAATAAGAGAAAAAAAAGGTGGTGTCAAATCCACTCAAGAGTTTTTATCTATCATAGATAGCTTGCCGTTACCCAAAATAATGAAAAATTATTTAAGATATATGTGAAAATCTAAATTCACACATTTGTTGATATTAAACAAAGATATTATTATTAGATTTAAAAGTAAAATAAATCAGCTTTGAAAGCTTTACTCATTTATGTGATCAATAAAATAATTTATTCATATAAAATGTCTTTGCACTTACAATCATATATTCATTGTTGTTATTTTACATAATTTACAATATTGGAATAAATATAAAACTGGCGACGATTTTAGCTTTTTTGGTAATGATAACTTATTTGAAATTAGCACCGTTCGCCATGTGTTCTTCAATTTCGGCAACACTGTAAACAAAAAACCTCAGTTACAATATTTTTTAATCAAAAGGTTACCCTGGATTTTTAGGGTTTCGAAATTCTGCTTGGATAAACGGAACCCATATAGGACCCACTCGGTTGTCTGTCTGTTCGTCTTCACGGTCGATTTTCTCATAATCGACTAACGATTCAGTTGTTTGGTATACATATAACCTTCAATAACCCAAACAGGGACGTGTAACGAACATAACTAAATTTTGAAAACGGAGTCAATTTTTGAATAAGTTTAAAATAAGTTTTTCCAACTGGTCCGTGTGACATCAATTTCAAAGGGCTCATTTTCAGTCTCAATTTTTTTCTTTACAATTTTAAAATATTCCATTCCGAAGTTATTAAAGACTAGTACTTCGCCCACGACTTCGTTCGCGTGGGTTTAGTTGGTACTCCACGAGTCCATCATCATTCATCATCTTCATCTCTCCTCTACCCTCGGGTAATGTGTAAATTACTCATAAATAGACTAAACGTAGGGCAGTTCGCTCAAATCGATACATTTTTTTAGAGTATTTTTATACCCGTCATAAATTTTAAACAAAAGGCCAATTTGAATAATTTAAAGTGTAATTTACATGTACATAACCAAGCTTAATTATTTAAAAAGGCGGCAAATTTAAAAATGTTGCTGGTGTCAACACGCTAAAACTTCTTCTTTCGGATAAATTTAAAAATTAATTTCAATGTAGGTATTTATTAATCACAATCAGAACTAAAATCAGAATTTATTATACTTGTTAACTAGCAGCGATTTTAGTCAGATAGGTACTTTGTTTCAGCTTTAATTTTTTTAATGTTTTCTAAGGCCATGAGTAGCTTAACTAAATTATCAATTGTGATTTTTATTACTTCATCATTCAATGCGGCTGACAAAAGTTGCATGTTATCTACACTAATATTATAAAGAGGAAATATTTGTTTGTTGAATTGAATAGGCGCTGAAACTACTGGACCAATTTGAAAAATTCTTTCACCATTAGAATTCCATATTATCCCTGATGAACATGGGCTACAGTATATTTCACTTTGCTCTATTGTCAATAGTTTTCGTAGCTTACGCGATGTAAGGATAATTTTTGTGATTTTTTTCACACCTTGGGTTCTACTTTTTGAAAATATTCTATTGCCTATGTTCATCAGGGATAATGTGGGATTCTAATGGTAAAATAATTTTTCAAATCGGTCCAGCAGTTTCGGAGCCTATTCATTTCAAACAAACAAACATGCAAATCTATCCTATTTATAATTTATTTATCCTATTTTTAATTATAAATTAGTGCAGAAGTAGATTAGCGTCTGTGTTTCCTGATAGCTGCAACCTAGCAGTCTTTAAGTCAGGAGTAAATAGGTTACTTCTAGGCAAGCGTGCTCCATCTTCGACCGCATCATCTTTTACCATCGGGTGAGATAGTGGTAAAACGCGTACCTATCAATAGTAAAAAAAATAGCGTAGAAAATAGAAAAGAAAAAATATTCGTTGGTTTGCACGCGAGTTCGACTCGCACTTGGGCGATTTTTGCTGTCGTTCGAGTTGCTGTGATAGGTAACTATAAATCATAAGATACAAAAGTATCGCACAATTTAAAGTTTTTTTACCTACTGATAAAAATATCAGTATAATTAAGGTAGCGAATTGTTAGAAAGTATCCGGATTTTGGCCACGTCTGGTTTTTCGGGATAATTCTTTGGTTGAACCTTGCCGAAAAAAAAAACATTATTAAAAAGTAAAAAGCCCAGACTACTTTTCTGAAAATGTCCAGCTTCTTGTCAGAACTATTCATATTTCGAAGTAGTAATTCGAAGTAATAATGGACAAAAGAGTAACTCACGTCCGGGGCACAAAGGTGAGGTTCACAACTCCAGCGTCGGTAATAAGAACGTCATCCTCAATGCGCACGCCGCCGAAACCGCGGAACTTGTCCACTTTGTCCCAGTTGAAGAACTTGGCTTGAGCTGGGTTGTTCTTTGCGTTATTTAGTAGCTGGAAAAAAAAAACAATTTACTTTCCTATTTCATTATTGCGGCAGCACTATTTTCCGCTCAATTTTAAGAAAATTTGCCACTTGTGTAAGACCACATTATTTCAGCCCGGAATGACCGAACTATCGCAGAACATACAAGAAGTCTTTGTCTTTACTAGGGGAGCAACCAGCCCTAAAATTGCGAAAAAAAAGCTGTTCAATACATTTTGTCGAGTTCATCAAACAGGTATGGGGCAGTTGATTATTTTTTTCACGAATTCAGGTTTGGTCCCATAGTAAAAGTTGTTTAAAGCAATGAGTAATTTAAAGCCCTTTTCAGGTTTTGCTTTATTTCAGGTTTGGCTAGCGGGCTCGTGGGGCGCGGTGGACAGTGCGGTAGATACACAACTACTCTAACACACTTACCCTCGGTATAAAGTAGCAGCCAGGCTCGATAGTGAGCATCATGCTGGCGAGCAGTGCGCAGTTTGGCTAGCGGGCCCGTGGGGCGCGGTGGACAGTGCAGTAGATACACAACTACTCTAAGACACTTACCCTTGGTATAAAGTAGCAGCCAGGATCGATAGTGAGCGTCATGTTGGCGAGCAATGCGCAATTTGGCTAGCGGGCCCGTGGGGCGCGGTGGACAGTGCGGTAGATCCACAACTACTCTAACACATTTACCCTCGGTATAAAGTAGCAGCCAGGATCGATAGTGAGCGTCATGTTGGCGAGCAATGCGCAGTTTGGCTAGCGGGCCCGTGGGGTGCGGTGGACAGTGCGGTAGGTCCACAACTACTCTAACACATTTACCCTCGGTATAAAGTAGCAGCCAGGATCGATAGTGAGCGTCATGTTGGCGAGCAATGCGCAGTTTGGCTAGCGGGCCCGTGGGGCGCGGTGGACAGTGCGGTAGATACACAACTACTCTAACACACTTAACCTCGGTATAAAGTAGCAGCCAGGATCGATAGTGAGCGTCATGTTGGCGAGCAATGCGCAGTTTGGCTAGCGGGCCCGTGGGGTGCGGTGGACAGTGCGGTAGGTCCACAACTACTCTAACACATTTACCCTCGGTATAAAGTAGCAGCCAGGATCGATAGTGAGCGTCATGTTGGCGAGCAATGCGCAGTTTGGCTAGCGGGCCCGTGGGGCGCGGTGGACAGTGCGGTAGATACACAACTACTCTAACACACTTACCCTCGGTATAAAGTAGCAGCCAGGATCGATAGTGAGCGTCATGTTGGCGAGCAATGCGCAGTTTGGCTAGCGGGCCCGTGGGGCGCGGTGGACAGTGCGGTAGATACACAACTACTCTAACACACTTACACTCGGTATAAAGTAGCAGCCAGGATCGATAGTGAGCGTCATGTTGGCGAGCAATGCGCATTTTGGCTAGCAGGCCCGTGGGGCGCGGTGGACAGTGCGGTAGATCCACAACTACTCTAACACACTTACCCTCGGTATAAAGTAGCAGCCAGGATCGATAGTGAGCGTCATGTTGGCGAGCAATGCGCAGTTTGGCTAGCGGGCCCGTGGGGCGCGGTGGACAGTGCGGTAGATACACAACTACTCTAACACACTTACCCTCGGTATAAAGTAGCAGCCAGGATCGATAGTGAGCGTCATGTTGGCGAGCAATGCGCAGTTTGGCTAGCGGGCCCTTGGGGCGCGGTGGACAGTGCGGTAGATCCACAACTACTCTAACACACTTACCCTCGGTATAAAGTAGCAGCCAGGCTCGATAGTGAGCGTCATGTTGGCGAGCAGTGCGCAGTTTGGCTAGCGGGCCCGTGGGGCGCGGTGGACAGTGCGGTAGATACACAACTACTCTAACACACTTACCCTCGGTATAAAGTAGCAGCCAGGCTCGATAGTGAGCGTCATGTTGGCGAGTAGTGGTCGAGCAGTGCGCAGTTTGGCTAGCGGGCCCGTGGGGCGCGGTGGACAGTGCGGTAGATACCCTCCCACGTCGTGCACGTCCAAGCCTAAGAGGTGACCTAGACCGTGCGGTTGGAGAATGCCGTGGATGCCGTTCTGTGAGGAGTAAATTAAAAAATCGGTTAAAATAACAATTGTGTTTATGGTTCTTCCAAGAAAGGATCGGCGTTAGTATGCTAGTGACACCATCTTTGCGACTTGAACTGCTGGAACTGGACGTGAATAAGGCCAGCGGTCCTGCCGGAATACCCGCGAGAGTCCTCAAAAGCTATGCTCCAAAGTTGTCTCCTATCCTGACGCGCCTGTATCGTCTCTCCCTAAAAACCGGAGTGGTGCCGAAGTCCTGGAAGCTTGCTAATGTGCAGCCAGTGCCCAAAAAGGGTAACCGTGCCGACCCTGTCAATTACAGGCCAATCGCCATAACCTCCACACTGTGTAAAGTGATGGAAAGGGTACTTAACAATACCTGGAAGACAGTGAGCTCCTGCTCCTCAGTGATCACCAGTACGGCTTCCGTCGTGGTCGGTCAACTGGGGATCTTCTTGTATATGTTACGCATTGTTGGGGCAAGGCCATTGAAAAACACGGCGAAGCTCTTGCTGTGTCGCTCGATATTTCAAAGGCCTTTGATAGAGTCTAGCATGCTAGTCTGTTGGGTAAGCGTTCGGCATCCCTGCTGACTTTTGCACCTGGATTTCCGACTTTTGAGCGAGCGTTCGATCAAAGTGGTCGTAGACGGCTGCTCATCGGTTCATATGGCTATTGATGCCAGTGTTCCTCAGGGGTCTGTTCTTTCTGCGACTCTATTTCTGCTGCATATCAACGACCTGCTGCAACTTGGTGCAATCGGATACGCAGATGACAGCACAGTCTCAGAAAGATACTTTTCCTGTGCGGGAGCCGGCAGGGAGGTAACAGCTACTCTTAGAGAGGCCATGGTGGAGCGAATGAATTCTACCTTAAATCTCGTTTCCCAGTGGGGCGACGACAATCTGGTCAAATTCAATGCTCTGAAAACACAGGCGTGTCTCTTCACTGCTATTAGAAGTCCATTTCAGCTATCTCCTACATTCCGAGGTACGCCTTTACCAGTTACCGACCGCTTGGAGCTTTTGGGCATGGAGTTGACGTCCAATCTCAACTTCGGCTCAACAATCGAGTCAAAAGCACAGACTGCAGCCAAGAAGCTGAACATCCTAAATAGGGTAAGACGATACTTCACATCTGGACAGCTTCTGAGTCTGTACAAAGCACAAGTCTGATCCTGTATAGAGTATTGCAGCCACTTATGGGATGGCTCAGCAAAATACCAGCTTGCTGCATTGAACTCGGTTGAACGCAGGGCAAAAAGGCTTATAGGTGACGAGACGTTGGTGGCTCAGCTTCACAGCCTAGGTCATCGGCGAAATGTTGCCTGCCTGTCGGTCTTTTATAGACTGTTTTTTTTTAGGGAGTGTGCGCAGGAACTCTACGACCTGATCCCACCATCGCCCTTTTACCACCGGAATACCAGACGTACTGCAGGGTACCATCCGTACTTGGTCGATATCCCGACTAGTCGTACCCAGCGCTTCTCTTCCACATTTATTATACGCACAGCTAAAGTGTGGAACTCTCTGCCAGCATCTGTGTTCCCGTCCACATATAACCCGTCTGCCTTCAAAACAAGAGTGAACAGGCATCTTCTGGGCACGCTCGCTCCATCATAGACCTCATCTATCGCTTTCCATCAGGCGTGATTGTGGTCAAGAGCTCGCCCATTCCTAAATAAAAAAAAATAAAAAACTGCGGAAAAATCCTTATTTTCAGTACTTACCTAATTACCTAGTCACTTTTTTACGGTTATTGACATTTATTTTACTCATAAGATATTTACAATCACTTACAGAGAAAATATAATACAATAGCTCAAAGTTAACCAATCAATTGGCGTAGTGGGTTGATTACTATGACAAATTACATCAGTATTTAATAATTAAAAAGCGCACATAAAAAATAGAAATACTATCTTTGGAAAATAGTTCTCTGAAACAAACCAATGCCGATTTATCAAAGAAAAATGAGATGTATAAAAAAGTCACCAGTAGTCCTCTAAAGAAAAAAATTCAAACACCAAAAATTAATAAAATCAATTTTACGGAAAAGAAGAGCACCACGACAAAGAAACCACAGACTCTGGAAATACATGATGGCCGCGCAACAACTTCTGAAGACCCTACTGAAAATCCGCAAAACAAATCATTACCAAACAGAGATATTAATAAAAGAAGCCCATCGTTGCCAGTTTTAAAGAATAATATATGTATTTTAAGTATTGAATAGTCAAATAGATTATACACAATCAGTCAAAGAACTAAATTAAGTAACTTTAATGTATGTCACTATCACATGCCAAATTGTGGATTAAAGCAATTATTAGATAATCTTGATAAGAAAATACAAAACTTTACTTACGCCGACTACTGTGTTATTTATGTCGGGGAAGAAGATTTCAGAAGGACGCTTAATTATATAGAATTAGTTACTTTTATTCGAGAAAAATTGCAAACAGTAACCCATACGAATTTAATAGTATGTCTCCCGACTTTTAAATATATGGTTAACAATGTTCAATAGTAGAATCGACACATTTAATCATTTAATCTACATGGATATTGAGACCTATAATTATGAGCATATTTTGGATACCAACTTAAATCTTCCGTACACTTATGAGACTTATAACCATAAGTAAGATTAAAGAATAAAGGCTTGAATTTTGTTTTAAAAGGCCTACAAGACCTAATCCTAGATTTAAATAAATTTAATGTAGATGATGCTTCTTAACAACTAATTATATCTGATATAGAGTCTCCACTCAATGCGCTACAGTTCACGCGAATGATTTTTGTCTTTTATAACCACATACATCTTTTGCATCAAAACATAGCCGGGCTTCTTAATAAATCTAATAACTGTACATATCCAAGAATTGCTACAAAAGAAAATAGGTGTAGATGTGATCTGTATAACGGAACATTTTGTAATAGCTGGTCACGAAAACTTAATTAATATACCTAACTTTAAGATAGCTGCGTGTTATGCAAGAAAAACACAAAAACGTGGAGATTCCTGCATCCTAATTAAGAATAGTAATGAATACAAAGAATTTAAGAACATATCAAGCTTTTTAGTGACGGGGGTTATAGAATGTTGTGCGTTAGAACTAACTAAGCAAAAGATCTAAGTCTAATATAAGCCTCTTCTATTTTAAAAATTAACCTAGATGCTTTACTGAAGACATTATGCACTAATTCAAATAAAAAGGTGGTTTCATGCGGAGATTTTAACATAGACATAATTAAAAGAAATAGATTTACTTTGGACTTTGAATTTCTACTTCTCAATTACTATCTTAAATTGGAAATCCATCAACCAACACGACTAACGAGTAAAACTTGCCTGGATAACATAGCTCATAATTCTAAGCAAGAATGCAAAAGTGAGATTATAGATCTTTTTTTATCTGACCATACAGCTCAACTATTGAAAATACCAGTAATAAAAAAACATGTATTATTAATTCTTAGCTAATACGAAAACGTGAGATTACAAAAGAGAATTTGATAAAATTTAAAAATTATATACGTCCGAGAAAGTAAGACATTCTTACTTTCTCGGACGTATTTGGTACCGAAAACGCAAATGAAGCCTATGATAATTTCATTGACATTTTCTGTTTATTGTACAACCTTTGCTTTCCTACTAATTAGGTTAGTATTAAACCAGAAAGAAAGAATAGGTGGATATCTCGGGGTATAAGAATTTGTAGTCGGAAACAGAGACATTTACTGTGGAAGTACAGATTATCTCCTACGCGTAAAAATAAATATATTTCAAAAACTTTTTCACAGAAACTCAAAAAAAATCATTAGACTCACCCAAGAAGCTCAAAATAACTATATTATAAATAATTCTGAGAACAAGACCAAAGCAGCATGGCAAATTATTAACAACACTAAGTTCATTAAAGATCCTATTTTACAAATAAACAGACAGAATTCTATAATTAAAGACCCGCAGGAAATTGCTGAATCTTTTAATAACTACTTTGTAGACCAAGTACAAGATGTATGAAACGGAAAACCAGTATCAGACAATAACATTAGTATAGCAAATAACCCGAACTCAATGTTTATGCCGCCTGTTATTCCACAGGAGGTAGTTAGAGCAATAAGAACACTAAAAAATAGAAAAAGTCATGTCTATGATGGCGTAACAACGACTGTAGTCAAATTTGTTTCTGATATAATTGCTGGACCTTTAAGTCACATTATGAATGCAAGTATTAGCTCAGGTACCTTCCCCAATAGTCTTAAAAAGTAATTATAAAACCACTCCATAAAAAAATTAGCCAAGAAGTCCTGGCTAACTCTATAGTTAGCCAGGTCTTCTTTGCTATTTTTTTTCTATGCTGTTTTTTTTTTAGGGCACGTGTCATTGGCTAAATATTGAATTTTGTATGAAATAGCTGATAGTCTTTTCGAGTTTTCGGGGTTGGTCTCAAAGTAAAAGTTATTTATAATCATGTGTACTTTCACTGTCTAAGAGGTTGCTGGTGTTTTACAAATAACCATGTATGAGTCAGTTTATAAGTTCTTAACAAAAAAAAAAAAAAAAATCTTATGTGATGAACAAAAGAGATTCAAAAAAAATATTAATATGGCAATATACTGAATAACGTAATGCCAAGTGTAGACGATAGAATCCCTATATGCGCCATATATACGGATATGACGAAAGCATTCGATTATGCAAACCATGACGCTCTTTTAAACAAACTTTACATGTACGGTCTTAAATCTAATCAGGTCATACCTTACTAATCGAATGCAATGCACAGAAATATCAAGGATATGTGTGAAAACTTAACTAGAACATAAACACACACACGCACACATACACATACCCGGCTACAGAGTAATAAAATATGGCGTTCCCCAAGGCTTGGGCCTTTATTGTTTATGTTATATATTAATGACTTGCCATATCCAAAAACCTATGGTTTTGTTTGCAGATGACGGCAATAGTAAAATGCGGCAATGTATAAAATTACGCCACATACATTAATATTACCTACATTAAAAAAACATAATAAATTGGCTTAATAAGAATAATTTAATTATAAATATTAAAAAAACAAAAGTCATGCATTTTCATCAGCGCCCAGGGACTGTCAATAATGATGCTGAATTTAATGGACAAATAGTAGATTCGACAAATGTTACAAAATTCCTTGGCATTCTAATTGATAACAAACTGACCTGGCAACCTCATTCAGAGGAAGTTTGTAAGAGGCTAAGCAAGTCAGCGTACGTACTTTATAATCTAGCAAAAAAGTAAACACTCGCCCCGTTCTGGAAGCTCATGGTCTGGTTTCATCAGTTTTGAGATTCGGAGTTATTTTCTGGAGTAACTGTACTAAGAGGGAGAGGATATTCCAAGGCCCAGAAACGTTGTATAAGGTCAATGACTAGTCTTAAAAATACCGACAGTTGTGCACCTGTGTTCAAGTCTCTAAAACTACTCACCTTTCCGTCTTTATGTATATATATATAAGAAGTTGCATTGTTTGTTAGAAAAAATTTACACCTTTTTACCCTAATGGACGATATTAGAACACGTCCGTGATCTGTTAGATCGCAATATAAAAATCTAATGTTCACAGGTAGGTAAAAAACAGCATTATTAACAAAAAGCTTTTTATCAATGCGGCCAGTCATTTATAATAAAATACCTCATGCGAATAAAGAACCATTAGGTATATTTAAAAAGAGACTAACATCCTTACTTTTGGATGAATGTTATTATTCTATATAAGCTTTTTTGAATGATAAAAGATTATAATTTCATATTATTTAATTATATTTTGTTTAATGTAATGTTGTTTAATAATGTAATTTCGTTTTTTGTATTTGTAATGGAAGTAAAATAGTTAATATGAACTAAGATTGTTGTTTATTTTTATTATGTTTGAATTGCTGTAAGTTTTTTTACTTTTGCATGCCGTAAGGTAGAGTGTGTTGGAACTGTTATTTATTATAATATCGACATCTCATTTTGTATACCCACATTCATCGCAAAATAAATGATTTTTGATTTAATAACAAAGGGTAGTTGTAGAAAAAATGTTCACAAGAAACTAAGTGCACGACGCGACGTCGTATGCGTGTCGACACTGCGGGTATGTACATATTTAGTACATTAAACCCGACTGAAGTAAAATTCTAACTGAAATAACAAAGACCTTCCTATCGTCCTAATGGCTTTTCGGCTTTGGGCAGTTTGATGTTAGTTGATCCATACTAATTTTGGCACTTACCGCAATCATTTCTTCAACGCTACCCGTAAGGAGGCCTCCTTTCTTCAAGTGGTCGAGCATGGCTCTATTGGCTGCGAGGTGCATGTCCGTCCACAATACGCCTGGTTTAGCTTCCCTGAAAGAGTTAGTATGTAGATATTTGCAGAGGCGGCGCAAGGCGTGGGCGACGTAGGCCACCGCCTACGTCCTCACGGTCCGAAGGACCTGGAGCTTTGACTTTTTCAACTCAGAAAAATCGTAGCTAGGGCCAAAAAAATATATAACTGATCCGAACCTACTTGCATTTTTTTAACTCGCTTTGCTTGCTGTTGCTATTTAAATTCTTTTTATTGTTAAGTATTGTCAAAATATTAGCCGCAGCGAGATAAGATTACTAGTATAAGCTATAAGCGAGCGCAGTGTCATAATCAAAGGTAATTTTAGTTTAAATATTACTTCTTTCTTGAATTTTCCCACATTCGTCAAATATTCACTATTTTTATATTCGTGGCGGAGTGCGATTGAGTTCGCTGCATCTCACCCTCAATTTGTAGAATACACCTCTGAAAACCTCCTCAAAAATCAAAATTCCGAGGACTTAGAGGGCCTCGTAAAATGTCAATTTTGCCCACATCAAATTTTAGTCTTGCGCTGCCACTGGGTATTTGTGTCGGAAATACGTCAATCGACTGAACAGGACGCCAACGCCATCTAGTGGCGTTCCCCGGAGTTAAGAACGTTGTGCTTGACCGAGCCAAGTCTACTGGTGGCGACCGAGCATTGAACACGTCTAGAAACAGCCACGTGTTCCGAATACTTGTTCAGTGTACCTATTGTGGGTGAACGACTCTCTAAAGTGGGGGCCACTTTACTACTAAAAAAAAAAATATTTACGTACGCGTCCATGTTTGGGTCACAGAAATCCATATGTGTACCAAATTTCAACAGAATCGGTCTAATAGATCCGGAGAAAACTGGCTGTGACAGACGGACAGACAGACAGACCCTCGAGTGATCCTATAAGGGTTCGAGATCCGTTTCTTACGGATGTTCGGAAACCTAAAAACGGTTCATAATTTATTGTTCGAGTATCTACGAAGTGATATTAGGAAAAGGTCAATGTACTTTAATGCAAATTTATCTGGCGCCTGCCGTAACTCCGAGTTTAAGCATTAGAACATTACAACATGACAGTTTTCATCATACACTGAACCATTTCTAAAGTTTTTGCTTACCTGATCACAGCATCTCTTCCAGCCAGCACCGCTTCATAGATGAGTTTCTGGTCTTCCGTGAACTTGCCGTTGGCAGGAAACGAGCAAGTGATGTCTGCAGCGTAACCCGCGTAGTTGCCGCCCATGTCGAACAAACTGCAATCATATTTTATTTATTGTATTAACAGCTCCGCTCCAAGGGGTTAGTATTTTTATTTGTTATTAGCACTTTACCCGCGCTGCAATTAAGTATAGAATCTCTATTTTTTAAATAAATTATAGCTTATGTAAATATAGGAAAGCCAATAGAAAGCTAAATTATCATGAAGTATCATGATAATTTAGCTTTCTATTGGTGAATAATAGTTGAAATCGGTTAAGTAGTAGTTTCAGAGCCTATTCGGTACAAACATAAAACATTTTCTCTTTATAATATTAGTAAAGATAATCTTCAACAAAGGAGACCCAAAATTATTACACGACAATTTTATGTTTAGGTAAACCGTCTATTTTGGCCGGACACACAACCAAAAAGCCTGAGTGTGCCCGGCTTTATCCGGACAATGCTAGCTACCTGCGTAGTTGACTACAATCTATTCCTTCTCAGGGTGGAAGATGGTCGTTTTCACCAGCGGCCCCTACCTTAGTCCCAGCTCTACATGTAGGAGTGATCTAAAGTCCGCAAAAACTAGCACTTACAAGGATTTAATGAACGCTACCGACGCTTTAATATACCTTCTAAACCCAACTATCTAAACTAAAGAACTAACTATGCCTCGAAAATAAGATCTCATCATCCACTGCTGGACATAGGGCTCCCCCAAAGGGAGGGAGGTTTGCCATATTCGCCACGCTTGGCAGGCGGGTTGGCGATCGCAGTGTATGGTGTTGCGTTTTACAGAGAACGCTGCTGCCCATTCTCTGCTGAGTCCCTTAGTCGCCTCTTACGACACCCACGGGAAGTGATGAGATGGTATTATTCTTCTACGGAACCAGCCGACACCATGCGGCAAATAAGATCTAGCTACCCTCAAAACTCACCACATATCACCATCATTAATGATCTTCGAGTTGGGCGCGGAAGCATGTCCGTAGTGCAGCGTGGCGCCAGTGTCGCCCGAGCCGCAGATACATGTGTACGAGACGTGGCGACACCCGCCCACGCGGTAGCAGTGGTCTAAAAACACTGACTCGCATTGGTACTCCTTTCTGCCAGGCTTGGCGTAGAGCATTACCTGGTGGGGAAAATGATTTTGGTATTAAAGTCTTGAAAACAAGACATATCAAGGACTGCCGTCTTGTAATTTGTAATGCAATTTGTGCCGTAACGAGAATGACGACTTTTAATAGAGTAGTGTTAGAATGTACTCGCAGTTCTGCTAACCTTAGCCGACGGCCATTTTATTTTTTGGGCAGGTTTGCCTACGTTAAAAGTATATAAGAACACTACTCTATCCCACACATTTTGAAAATACGTAAGGTCTGGCGGCTCTAGATCGTCAAAAAAAAAGTACATGTTTGGGAATGATGAACCTAGTAGCAGCGGCGACCTTTACCGTTGCGCTTGCCAGGCAGATGTTTGCGAGGTCCCCGGGCGGCAGATCTTTGCGAGGTCCCCGGGCGGCAGATCTTTGCGAGGGCCTTCTTTTTTTTAAATGTATACTTATGAACCGAAAGAAGGTACTTCTGATAACGTTTGGCTTTTCGTACGACTACTAAAATCCTTACTTCCTTACTAATATTATAAATGCGAAAGTAACTCTGTCTGTCGCGCTTTCACGCCAAAACTACTAAACCGATTTAAATGAAATTTGGTACACAGGTAGTCTAAAGCCTGAGAAAGGACATAGGCCACTTTTTATCCCAGGAGTATGTTCCCTAGGGACCACGCGGGCGAAGCCGGTGGTAGAAGCTAGTTTTCAATAAAATCACAATGTCCACGGAATTTTCAATAGAAAAAGATTTAACTGTCTTGGATCCCGCATTAATCGACGACGAACGAAATTAATCGGAAAAATACAACGGAGGAGTAGAAAAAAAAAATATCATTTCCACTTCTCTCCTTATCAAACAAGAGACAGAATTATTACTGATATGTAATTCTATTTGAAATAACTTCATTTTATTACTATAGAACGTTTCAAATGTAAGGATTTAAACTCTGGTTGCAAGGCTTCGGGCGATTGCCTGGCTCGCCACTCCCTAAGCCGCCACTGTAGTAAGTACTAGAGAGTCATTAACACATTCGAGCTGAAAGTTTTTGAAACCCCAATCAAAAAGTGTAATTAAAATCATAATGACCTGTTTATGAGCATCGGACGATATCTTGCACACATATCGCAGAACTTCAATCTCCTCGGGGGTCTTGATAACGCGCCTGCACAAAGAACAAACAGTTTAATTACTTCACACATGTTTGTTTGCGCGGCTATCATAGTACGTACTTAGATGTTATGTCGGGTAGGCACGTAGGTATAGGTAGTTTTCAGATAACACCTAAAGCGTGTGTTAGTACACACACAGATACACTACAACCTGATTTTTAGGGTTCCGTACCCAATAGGTATCCAACGGAACCCTATTACTGAGCCTCCGCTGTCCGTCCGTCCGTCTGTCTGTCAGCGGGCTGTATCTCAGGAACCGTAATAGATAGAAAGTTGAAATTTTCACAGATGTGTATTTCTATTGCCGCTATAACGACAAAAAAATAAGGTTTATGGTACGGAACCCTTCGTGTGCGAGTCCTACTTGCACTTGGCCGGTTTTTGATAACTATTGCACTGAGGTTTGCTGTTAGAAAACCCAATTCTAGGTTAGCTTACCTTTGAAGTTGAACATAAGCTGTAGTGTTTGTAAGTATTTGTCTGTTTTACAGCTAAGGAGTGGAATTCCCTGCCGGAGTCTGTGTTTCCTGATAGCTACAACCTGGGAGTCTTTAAGTCAAGAATAAATAGGTTACTTCTATCAATAGTGAAAAAAAATCCCCAGAGCTATTCAATTAAAATATTGCCTGATTTGCCTGCCTGGAAAGAAGGCAGTGACCGGGATTCGATGAATTTACTCTGGTCAACGAACTTAATATTTTAAGAAATGAAAGCAGCACCGTCTAGCGATGTACCTAATTTGCTTGGGCACACATCACACACACACACCATTGCACACATCATTTATGGCAATCCCTCAAATTCTTGAAGAACGGCTGTACATATTAGGATATAGAAGAAACCGTTATCAGTTTTTAAGTTGGAAATGAATTATAATATCAATCTCATATAAACAATAAAATTGTTAGTAAACTGAAGTTATTTTTCCATTATACATATTTCAGCATTGTTTATGTTTATTTACAGGTAAGTACTTGTCAATACAATGGACAATTAAATAACAATACCTAACTGTTGGTACTACAAAGTGACTAAGTGTTCACGCCACTACGAAATCCTATTACGAATTAATGTAGCATTGAAAAAAACAATCGCCTGATAAAATTGATAGCTGCATTTACATAAGCAGTGTTTAGAGATAAAATTCTTACAGTACATAGATATTAAGCAATCTTTTATAATATTTAATACCTATTATTACCTACAGATTAATGATGAGATACTCACAGCTCAGCAATTATAGGGAATAATATTTCATTGTCCACATTGAATCTGGAAAAAGAAAAACTCCATATTAGGAGAAAGAATTTTAAAATGTTACTATGGATTTTTTTTCGGTAATCGTAAAAAAATCTATAGTAAAATTTTAAAATTCTATTTGTAGGTATTCAAAATAATTATTGATGGCACATTAACTACTGAATTTCCATGCCAATCCTGCCTGTATGAGCGTTAACTCCTCAAGGCAGCGGCGGACAGGATTGCAGTTTGGGAGGGGGGCTTGCTCCATCTAAGGATAGGTTTAAGCAAAGTAAACACTAAAAAACACAAAATTAAGCTTAACGCATAATAAGCCTCCTCGGATTACTTTTCGTAAATTCCTCAATGACTTTGTTATATGTATTGTCGATTACAAGAAATTGTATAAACTTGCTCTCTCTTTGTCTTTTATATTGACTGTTGACCTCTCAGTCGGAGGGCTAAGGGCGAGTTTTTAACGTAGATTCGATTTATGTCAAATTGTAGGAGAAAGGTTTTTCCGTTATTGACCCCAGGATAGCACTTATTCAGTTTCAGTATATTAAATTAACATATTTACGCTAATGCGATCGAGATGATTAAAACTACTAAGGTCACAGGTCACCCAATACATTAATTTATGTAGTTATTAAAAAAACGTACCTACTAGTTATTCATGAGTGAGTCACTAGAAATTACACATCACTCCTACCAACAGTGTAATTGATTGTTTAACTGAATATGAATTTTAATAACAGTTAGCATTAGGTACATAATTTATTATTAGATATAACATTTTCTAAAAATTGCGTCCGAGTTTAACAAACTTGGGATATCCATAGCATACTAATATTATAAAGCTTGTTTTTTGTTTGGTTGAACGCGCTAATCTCAGGAACTGCTGGTTTGAATTGAAAAATTATTTTAGTGTTGGATGGCCCATTTATCGAGGAACGCCAAGCTATTATTTTATAGGCTATATAACATCACGCTACAACCAACAGGAGTGGACCATTAGTGAAATATGTGACTCAGAGGAAGTTGGCCAGTCAGCTAGTATTTAAGTAGGTAGGTACTACATTTTGCTCCACAATTGATAAAAAAAAGTATGTAGTTATCTGTTTTGTTATACTTACTCATCCATTCCCTCAAATGATGCCTCCTTGGCAGTCAAGCCACTGTCTGTGTTGGGACCACTCTGTAATAGGAAAACCGTAAATTAATCTATGATTTATCAATTTATTTACAAATAGATTCTGCTAACAGCCTAAAAGTACACGTGAAAGTCGGAAATTACTACAAGGATGTTTCCAGGATAAAAATTATCCTAATCCATGACATAATGCATAGTTTCATCCAAATCCATTGAGATGTAAAAGGGGTAACAAACAGACACACACAGTTACTTTTGTATTTATTTATATGTAAATATTCAGGATTAATCATATTTGGTCTGAATTATTACAATTTGACTTACCAGGGTCAACAGTTTTTCTGGGTTCAAGCTTTTGAGAACATTTTGGAGCTGAAATTATAAATATTATTATTTGGGTGACTTTATTTTAACTAGAAACCCTTTATACCCCATTTCTAATATTTTTAGAAACATGTTAAATTTTTAGACATTATTTTTAAACCGTAAAATAAATTATAAAAAAAACAATGATACTTTTTAAAATATATTTTATGTACTTTACCTCATCAACATAGTGTACTTCATCAACAGCATATATATTCTTGAAGTCATCGCAGCTCAAGAGCTTGCCCATCCAGATTTCATAGTCTTCTGGTAGACGGCGCACAAATAAGTATGACTTCCTGGTGGCAACATCCAGGGCAAAGTAACAGCCTGGCTCACGAACTCCACATACCCAGGTAAAATAGGCCTCCTGATAAAAACGGACTTGAGTATAACAAGATATTAATTAGGTATTATTTTAATACACAAGTAAAAACCCTTGGAATATAAGTTATAAGATAAAATTTAAAAAATGTGTAAAAAATTCGAAAGATAATGTAGGGCTTAAGTTCTTTAAATGTTATTCACTAGTTCACTAGTTTATCAACTACCTGTGATTATTCATTCCGTATTGAATTACTGATTGAATAATAAGTTGTTTGCAATAAAATGTAGGTCAATAAAATCCAGCATCTAATAAAACTGCAATTGACTCTTTAAGTTGATTGAGACATACAAGGGCTAAGGCATAAACAACGAGTTGGTATTATGCATTGCAGGAAAATTATAAAGTAAATAAACTTGCCTGTCTAAAAACATATTCGATGTCGGTGTCGTAGTGGCTGACGTCTTCACCGCCTTGTAGAACAACAACATGCCCACTCTTGAGTTTATCAGCCAGTCGGTTTCTGTTCTTGGCGAACAAGGACAGAGGAACATCCAAAGTTCCCGGACCCATTGACCACGACGTTGCCATCTTCGCTGACAATACAATACTGGTCCTAGGCTTTGTTGCCAGCCGGTATAAAACTGACGATAAGCGCAAACTTTGTAATTGATATAGATTAAGACGCACTATAACAGAATTAAACGTCTTGTTGTGATGCAACTTCACTGGAAAACATTTTTTGCTTAATAAATTAAATAACAACCTATTTTTTAACATTTATATAGGTGAAATGAATGAAATTGCCTTTAGAAGATTTTTGTACAAAAGCATTTCATCAGACAAATATTTACAATTTTACATTTTGCATTGGTCTTACAGCAGTTTTTAGGGTACCGTAAATTGATGTCTGAAGCCAAATAGGCGAATGCGTCGGGGAAATCATACATTCAATAACGTCTTTAGAGATTTTTTTGGTGAGAAAATATTCGAAAGTATTATAATGTAACGAAAAATAAATAAATCACTTGACATACCAGTTTAAGAAATTATAAAAAATACTTTTAATTTATGCGGAACACATGATTATTTTTGTATAGTGTACAGCAAACATTGACAACTACAGCCATCCACAGTGACTTTGACAATTGGTATTGATTGTCAATGTCAAATGATGTTGAAAAAATTAAAAATAAAATATTTTGCTACAGGCAATTTTTAATGAACTAAGGCCCGTACAGAACTACGAACTTGACTTGAGCAGAGAAACTAGAATCAATATGTCATGTGTTTTTTGCGTATTACAGAACAGTGCTTGAGGCTTGACTTAACTCCACTCAATGTGTCCTGATTTTAAAATCACAATCAGCTCAGAATCATTGCTTGAGGCGAGATTTGATCTTTGTTTTCGCAAGTGTAGTCGAGACCCCGCTTGAGCATAGATTGTCATGAAAATTGTTGTCGATTTGGAGTAAATCGAGTAGGTACCTAATCAAAACGGATATATTTGCAGAAGTAGATTATTATAATATTTTTTATGTTTCTCTGAGATATTTAAGAGATACGCAGGACCCTTATAATTGTGAAAACTTTAAGAAGTGAAGGTTTTCACAAGATGTCGTGAAACACTTTATTTTAATTGATATCTTTTTGACTTTCATTAGAATGCGGGTGCAATACATTTTTTTTTTGCAGTATTCGGCAGGAAATGTATCGAGTCAGCCTTCTCGCAACTTCGCTGAGGTAGAAAATACCAACAAAACAAATCACTAGGAATCAATTTGTGAATAATTATTACAGCCACTGAACTTCACTCGAAATAATATTTGAGTAAGTTTCTGTCATACGGGCCTTAGTTTCGCTATTCGGCACTAGATGGCGCTACTAGTATCGTTTGTGATCAGCTGATACCATTACGATTGAGTAGGAAAACAAACAATGAGTAATATTATCACTTTGTGTTATTGTAAACAAAGTCAGACTAATCAAGGTGATTAAATAAATACTGGTATCATCATTTTTCCGCATAATTTATGCTGACCATACACGACCTTTTTATTTAAACTCTATTTTAGCACGTGTATAACCAGAAATCTGAAGACTTAAGTAGGTAGGTATCTAAAATTGTACGGTCATACTTATGAAACGTACAGTAGATACCAAGTACTCGTATAACACGTGGTAGACCCGTGGGACTAACGGGAGATCAATACTAGTTAGAATAGAATTATTTAGTTTCTAGCTAGCGGTAGAAATGGTAGAATGGATGTGGAAAAGTTGATTAAAATAAAAGATAAGCATTATTATCATGAAATATTTAATAGACGAAAAATAGATCTAACACTGAAAGATTTCGTAATTAAATATTTTGTAGGTACAGCTAATTCAAGAACTTAATTCAAAAAAATTTATTTTTGAAATTAATTTCTTTTTATTAATTAATTCTTATCTAAATCACAAGATCGACGATAAATTAAACTACCTAAAAATCACAAAATGCACTAAAACATGCACACATGTAATATTACGATGATTTTATACCATATTTTGGTACAATTTTTTTATTTCATAGTTATTACATTGATGAAATAAAGTTTTAGCTAAGTAGGAATTTTGTAAAACTAAACACTATAAATTATCTAGGTTGCACTGGGACTGCGAGCGACCGTCAACAAGAAGGTCTTTCTGACAATAATATTTTTTCCCTAAACTACCACACGTGAGGAAGTAACTGTACGGTACATATACAATGTAAAAGTGTACTGTTATCTCTACAATCACTTTTGAAAGTTTTTATAACACAAAAAATGACCCGATTGAGTGTGTTTACATTAGATATTTCGCTAGTGTATGTACTAACATTGTTGGCAAAATATTTCTGATGTAATGTTGTTAAGATAAGAAGTATGTCACCGTTACAATAAGGTATTATTAAAACTAATAAAGCAGTTTACTTAAGTGTAGAAACATGAAGTTGGTATGAAATACAACGGACATTTGCTATCAAATATTTTAAATAATTACATAAGTAAACAATAGTTAAAGCTCTTGAATTATACTTCACATTAGCTAATTTAATTAGATGGAAATGTCTTAACGCGACATTCAGTCACAAAGTTTTAATTATTATAGAAATAAGTACTTTAGAACGCATTATAATACTAAAGGCTAGTTACGTCATTCAGTACTTTGATCATGATCAGTTAAGGTCACTATAAAACGAAGAATAAATATTATGATTGTAGAGTACGCGCGGCCATTTTGGTTCGTTCTCGTGACTCGTGTCGTGTGCGACACGTCATTGGTGGCTATCTCTTTCTGGCACGCTCTCCGCATATAGCACCATTGTAACCCGACACGTTTCTTACACACAAGCGATTTCACAACACGTTCGACACTTTCACAACTAAAATGTTTTGTTTATAAATTATGAATCTACAGAAATTTCATGACACACTTGTTTCTTTTCTTGCAATCTCCGAACAGCCTCGGCGACAAGGGCATTCTGCTCCAGCAACCTTTCCACAAGATCGACTGGTTCTTGTTTTCTAATGTAGTAAGGAGCAGCACGGGCACGAGCCTGCAGGTGAAGTTTTTGTTTCAGGCCAAGGGTGAGTTCCTCAATAGCAGGTAACCTACTGGAGGTTAGCGGACGATTCTGTTCTTCAGAGGAATGGCGGTGTTCATATCTTGACTTCTCTTTCAACATAGTGAAGGATAGAACGGTTAGAACTTGAAGATTGATTAAGTAAGGGACTAGAGATCTCACCGGTACGGTGGGCGGCGAGCAACAACGTTTGCGAATGCCGAATGAATGAGCGAGTGAGCCAACTCGACCCCAGCGTAGGAAAGACAGGCCTCCGCGGGGCTACAGACGAGCGGGGAGGGATGACGTAGTCTGATGCGCAGCCGTGCCGGGCTGTATACAAACAATACGATGGACGTAAATAAACACAAGACAGACTCAATATGCCTGTACAGTGAACGGTGCTATCTGTGTGTTAGTGGTTTAGCTAGTCGGTCGACTGGCTTGCTGAATCATGAAAAGATTTGAATAAAGAGAAAACAGGTAGGTCCACCGCTCGATTTTTGGCGACGTTGTTACGTTTACGCGTATGATTTGGCGATGATTATGAGCAACGAAACGAATCAGAGATTGGAATACCAATCAGTCTAGAAAATAATTGTGTCGACACTGTCCGTATCTAGATAAGTATTCGGCCCCCGACTTAATTAGAAAATGCGAATTGATGACATTACGGTATACCTACTTAATGCATTTAGGAGGTTAAATACTTACCTACCTAAAAGATTAAGAAAATCATAACAAAACCTGACATCTTATCTTACTGCTGAGATACCTACTTTAACCGTTTCAGTTATTAAAATAAAAACATCACGATCATGCGTACGACGACATGACAAATTGTGTTTATCGCTAATTAGGTATCTACATAATGTTAAAATATCAGTAGCCAGAGTCGTGTACGCAATGTTTATTTGTATAACTATCTGCGAGTCTCGTATGTACGGGCGAAATCAAACTAAAAACGGACAATGCCCTCGGTTTTTTCCAGACTACGGTCACGTAGATTCTGTATTGTGATTGGTAGATATGTATTGTTATGACCGTTTTAAACTCTTGGTAGGTAAACATCTTCATGACTGTAATAAAAGTTTGTTATGTTTTGGATGATTATGAATGTCTAGTAACTATTTCAGTTAGTTTTGGATATGGTTTGCTAGCGTGTCTGTAAAAGGAAGGCATTTGAGGAATCTAAGGACGCATGCTTATTTGTGAGCCAAGGAAATAATTACCAGCAACATTATAACGACTGCCACATGAAGTCATTGACTCCTAAATAGTGCGACCGTTGCTTTCTGTAACCACGTTTTTATATTTTTATACCACTGTATGGTGTCATTTTACTATTACTATTACAATTTTAATAAATGTGTTTGTTGTTAAAGCAACTAAAATGCTATAAATAACTAATTTAGGGTTTTCCTGGAGTATCTATATAGCACAATATTATTTTTGGTTCCTCCGAATTATTTTTAGGTAACGACATGTTTGTCAACCACGTGGTTTTTAGAGTTCTGGTCCTACTTATTTGAATCTCAATAAGGAAACAACGAGGTGTTTTAATTAATCAATCTTTAAAAATAATTTTATTAGTACTTTCCTAACAATCGGTTTAACCATCTATTACACGAGTACATTGTTTACCTTCCTACAATAATTTAATGTATCGGTCGACTGTCGCTAATTTGACCTTCGAATAAAGATAACACACTACTACGTTTCATTTAATTTTATAGGAAGTCACCAATATTACGGGATAAAACGACTGGGAATTAGGATAGAATCGATTTAATTAATACAAAGTTTAAGTATTTTATAAACCTATGTGTTTCTTATCTATAACTGTAGGTACTATCCTTGTATTTAATGATTCATTTTACAATAGCACGAATTTTGACTCAACCTTAGTTACAAGAAGAAATACCTATCGCGACAATCTTCATACCTACTTACATAAACTTATATTTCAACATTTACGTAGACGATTTTTTTTCGTATTGTAGGTATCTTTAACGAGCTTGTTAAGTGTAAGACTTATCTATATTTTGTCTTGAATGATAAATCTAATCATATTACAATAAAATGTGCCAATACCTACCAGAGTTTTAAAATGTTTCGCTGGGAAACTGAACATAATATGTATTTGTTTTATGAACCTTAAACAGTATTTTTTATGACAGTTTTGTATCGTATCATGATGATATTGATTTGGTTTATTAAAATATCGCAGTTGCTCAGAAAAAGTTAAATACCTAATGTTTTTCCTAGTAAACTTCAACTACTTACTTACATCATTCTCACAATTCTTTACATTTCGAAATATCTCCGTTCAATTAGGTAAGTATGTCCTCGTTTCATTTCTGATTACATAAGTAAATAATGTAAACACGCACAGACACTAGTAGCCTACATGCTTTATATTTTGAGGAAATAAACAACATAATTTAGATCGATACCTAAACATTACGAATGTTTGGAATAAATGCTAACAACCTATAGTTAATAATAATTATAGAAATTAAAATCCGATTCAGGTGTTTATTCAGTACCTAAGCATAAATTGTTTACCTATGCGAATCAACAAGTTGTTAAACTAGTTACGAGTAGGTATTGGCCTTTAATTTAATCTAAACGTCTCCAATTATTTACATTTCTTGATAAAGGTAGGTAAGCACTCTTATGTTAATAATATTATTATTTTTACTACCCATTCGTTTGTTACGATAATAAGTTACCATAGACAATTTCAATGTTTAGTGAACTGCTTCGTGAGCCAACGCCATCTAGTGTCGAGTAGCAGACCTTTACACTTAAAATGTTTCGTGAGTTACAGCAGATGGCGCTTCGACACACTTTGCCTCAGCTTTGCCTATTTTTTTTATTGAATCGAAATGTCTAGAAAATTAAAGACGACGCGGGGCACGCGGGTGACAGATGTGACGATGTCCATTGATCACCAATTCCTCCTTCAAAGAGTGTCTACATGTAAATCAATAATACCTACCCCTCGCCCAGCACGTGATCTAAGTAAGAGCCCTGAGTTGAGAGCCTTGTAGCTAAATTCACTATGGTGAATTAATTGTCACCCATCTACACTAATAATAATAACTTCGTCTGCCTCTCAAAATGGATGTAATAATGGGTCCCGCGGTAGGTACTACGGAGCTACTCCTTATTGATTTGGCCATTAGCCAACAGGTTCGGCGTTCCCGAAAGGATCCGTCGACATGCTGGATAGACTATAAGAAAGCCGACATTTATGAATCCCACCTCGGATATTAATTTTATGTACGGACGCAAGAAAACTCATTAATTGAGAGAGGGCAGAACACAAGAGCGAGGGAAGCGAGCTCGAAAATTTTTTATCCAACCTCTTATAGGTTTTATATTCTTTATCAGTTTCGAGTCATGGGTACTCGAATAAAGAGAAATCTATTCTATTTTTAGGCACCCGTAGCCAAATGGCAAAAAACGGAACCCTTATGGATTCGTCATGTCTGTCTGTCTGCCTGTCCGTCACAGCCACTTTTTTCCGAAACTATAAGAACTGTTACTGTTGAAACTTGGTAAGTAGATGTAGGTACTTATTCTGTGAACCGCATTAAGATTTTCACACAAAAAAAGAAAAAAAAAACAATGTTCCCCATACTTAGGACTGAAACTCAATTTTTTTTAGGCTATAGAATATTTTCAAAAAAGTTAGGGATCCGTATGAAAACTTCGATAAAGTAACCCAAGGTGTGAAAAAAATACCAAAAAAGATCCTTATATCGTTTACGCTGCGGAAACTATTGTCAATAGAGCAAAGTGACGTCTACAGTTATATAGAAGACATCAATATCAACAAAAAAGTCCTGATATTCGTAGGTACATTTAACGACCGAAGCTCGCGCGGCGTCGCAGCTTTGAATGTGTTCAAGAAGTGTAGGTACGTACTACGTACAACGCTCTCGCGTGTTTGGATCGCGTTGTTCACAATACTTTGCGCGCTCGAAAATGACAATTTCTATAACCGATCATTAGATTAATTACTTCCACAATTTGGTTAGTGGTATCAGGTGTAGCCTTTTCGCGAAGTTTGCGTTACGATGTCCCGGACACCCTGTATATCTAACTATTATGGTTATGTCACAATTACCGCTTTTTGTTCAAATTATTTAATCAAAACCAAGGTGAAATGGAATAGTGGTGATTTTAGTATCATGATGTTAATCCTTATCTATTTAAATTGTTTAACAATTAAGGTTGTTTGTGTAGGTACAAGTAAATTACACTTTAAATTATTGAAATCGGACCTTTCGTTTGAAAGTTAAGATGGGTATAAAAATACCTTAGGAAAAAAAATGTTGCAGTTTGCGCGAACTGCCGTCGTCGAACGTTTAGTCTATTAATAAGTAATTTAAACGGGGAGATGAAGTTCGTGGAGTACTAACTAAACCCGTGCGAACGAAGTTGCGGGCGAAGAGCTAGTTCCAAAATTAAAAAAGTACCTCAACTCATAGAGCCGAGTTGACGGAGGTTTCTGTGAAACCTGTAGAATACCCACTTTTATATTTAATATGCACAAGTGGTCCTTTTGGATCCATTGGCACATAGGCTAGTTTCCACCATCAATAAATTGCAAATCTATGGGTATGTATAGTCCGTCAGTTAGAGCACCTATTGAAAAATAATAGACACGTATTTTTTGTTTTTGCAAATCAATGAATATTGACAAATATAAAACGCATAAAAACTCGGGAGTGGGGGTTCGTGTCGTGAGGTAAGAACGCACTAAAAATAATACCACGGCGTGACGTATTGAGAAATTTAAAAGCGTCGTATCTTCGTCAATTTTGGTTTACGTAACAAAAGAAAAAATACGTGTCAGACATTTTTTGAAAATCTATCTGACGGACTACCTAATTAGATATTTTTTAGCCCACTACCCTATTATCGTACTCGGCAGCAAGCCGCAGCCTCCACTGATCCCCCGGCCGTTCCCTGCGAAACAAAATCCACAAGCTATTTAACGCACAATTATTTGTTAAGTACCTACCTACTAAATACCTATTATGTTAACTATGTATACACATTATGTGATATGTTCTGTCTGAACCTAACAACACTTTTACGTTGAGTTGAACAACTCAAGTTTACTCGACATTACTAAGGTAAGATTTAGGCTTAGCTAGTAAGTAGTAGTTCAAGAAGCGAAATTAAATTATGTACCTACCTATTTCCAACGCCTGATCATTCAAGCAGAGCGTCGAATAGTTTAACACCATCCCTGACTATGCCTTTACGAGGCATGCCTTTTAAGTTTTGTCGTTTGAAGAAAAAAACACAACTAGAACCTTATAGTACTTTTTATTGTTTTTAAAAGTATTCACCACGTAGCTTAATACACTTTTCCATTCGCTCAAACCAGTTATTCTAACATTTATTCCACTCTAAAGTGGGGTGTTCAAAATGGCTGACTTCAAAATGGCTGACTTTTCTTAATTTTAAGCAATGTAAAGAAATCGTTAGGGCTTAGGTCAGGACTGTATGGAGGATGGTCAAGAATTTCTACTTTTCCTGCTTTAAATACTCAATCGTTTGACGAGCGCTGTGTGAGCATGCGTTGTCGTGGTGCAGGATGATAAGTCGCTTTGGGTTAGATTTTCGAAGTTCGGCGATGACTTGTGGTAAACAAACTGTGGTATACGACTCTGCGTTAACCGTTCTACGATCTTCAAGTGCAATAGTCGCAACATGGCCGGTTTTTCCAACGAACGTGGCCACCATCTTCTTTGAAGTGCTTCGAGAACGAACAACTTTAGTCGGCTTTGGCTCGTCTTAAAAGACCCAGATTGTAGATTGTTGTTTGGAATCAGGATCATAGACATAGATCCAAGATTCGTCACCACTGATGATGTCTTAGACGTGATTTGACTCTCCTCGGTTGAACCTTTGCAGAGTTTTCTTACACCATCTGACGCGGGCCGCCTTGTGATCGTCGGAAAGCAGATCCAACGGCAAACTAGTATTCTCACACCAAGCGCTTCATGCAAGATCTTCTGACTGGTTGTCCCTGAGATGCCTAATAGAGCCTCTATCTCTCGATACGTCACATGACGATCTTCGAGAATGCGTTGTCCACAGCAATGATGTTATCTTCAGTGAAGGCGGATTTTGGGCGTTCTTCGCGAGATTTGTCCTTCTATTTGTACTAGTATGTCCACGCTGGAATTCTAAATACCAGCGCAGCGTTCGACAATCCGCAGACATTGGGCTTCATCACTGAACACAGATGTGAGCTCTTCAAAAGACTGAAGCCGTGTCAGGCCTCTTCTAAAGTTATAGAAAATTATTGCACGAACATTTTCCTTAGAAATATTAATTTTCGTACGTAACCTGACAGATTCCAATCGACGCTGTGACTAAACATTAGCATTAATCGTAATACTTTCAACTGTTTTGAGATTCAAAATTTAAACACATTCGAATATAGAACAGTTCCAAATTCAAAATTGCCGGGAAATATAGAAACGACAGAACTTAAAAGGCATGCCTAGTAAATTGGATATTGTTTTTTATATTGGATGTACTTATGTTTTGAAAAAATGAAAGTCTTAGTTATTTTTCATCCTTTTTCTTACGATGTGTTATGAAGTGCATAGATTTAAATTGTAAACTATACCTACTTAAGTCCCGGTTTACTATTTAGGGACCTTACGTTACATCACTACCTATTATGTTTTATTACGTTACTACTTATGCTATTCGTACCTAAAAGTCACAACGTCTTATTACTACGTGTTTTAATTCTTATTTTATAGTAAACACTAGTTGACCCGCGCAACTTCGTCTGCTTCGTCCTATTGGTCCTAGCGTGATGATATATAACCTATAGCCTTCCTCGATAAATGGGCTATATAACTCTGAAAGAATTTTTCAAATCGGACCAGTAGTTCCTGAGATTAGCGCGTTCAATCAAACAAACAAACAAACTCTTCAGCTTTATATATTAGTATAGAAGTACATTCAGTCAAAAAAGTATCGGGAATGGATGATTTGTTTATGGTTCCAAATTCAAATTATTGTTTTTTTGTAGTTCTTAGATTGGCACAACTGTTTTCCATTTTGGCGCGGAGTTTGAGTTGCATCTGTTATTTATATTAAATACAGTGCTGGTTTTAGTAATATCATATATAGTGTGTATTGCGAATTTCATAATGGTCAAAAATATCGAACAAAGAGTTTGTCTTAAATTTTGCATCGCCAATGGAATTTCGTGTTCGGAGTCACTGAAAATGTTACAGAAGGCTTACGGTGAATCGACTTTATCAAAAACTCGTGCTTATGAGTGGTTCAAAGCGTTCAAAAGCGGTCGAGATGTGATGGAAGATTTGCCTCGCTCTGGTAGGCCGTCAACGTCTGCAACTGAAGGTAACATCGCAAAAGTGAAGGAAATAGTGACTGAAAATCCCCTTCAACTCTGAGAGAGATAGCCGCCGAACTTTCTGTATCTCACGAGTCGATCCGTACCATTTTAACTAATCATTTGGGTATGAAACGTGTTGCTGCTCGGCTAGTCTCAAAAGATCTGAATTTTCTCCAAAAACTCAATCGCATGAAAGTCGCTGAGGACATGCTAGAACGAGTCAGTTCGGACCCAACATTCATGAAACGCATTGTTACTGGTGACGAGACGTGGGTTTACGAGTTTGACACGCAAACTAGTCAACAAGCTTCGGAGTGGCGCCTTCCAACTGAACCGAAACCGAAAAAACCACGCCAAAGTCGATCAAAAGTCAAAGTCATGTTGACTGTTTTCTTTGACTATCGCGGTGTTGTGCACTCTGAATTCTTACCGGAAGGTCTAACGGTAAATAAAGAATATTATTTGAGCGTTATGCGGCGTTTAAGAGAGCAAATTCGACGAAAAAGGCCAGGTTTGTGGAAAGAAAATTCTTGGATTTTGCACCACGACAATGCGCCTTCGCACAAGGCTATCATTGTGAACGAATTTTTAACCAAACACTCAACAAATACCATCCAGCAACCACCATATTCACCAGATATGGCTCCTGCTGACTTTTTTCTTTTTCCTAAACTCAAATTACCACTTCGTGGCACCCGTTTTCAATCGATAGAAGACATAAAGGAGAATTCGCGGCGAGAACTGAACTCAATTCCGGAAGCAGCGTTTAAAAAATGTTTTGATGAATGGATTATTCGTTGGCGCAAGTGTATCGTTTCTAAAGGAGCATACTTTGAAGGTGATAAAATAAATTTGGATGAATAACAGACATTTTGTGTATTATTGATCTTTTCCCGGTACTTTCTTGACAGAGTAGTATAGATAAAAGGAGAAAGAGCAAAATGGTCTATGAGCGGCCAACAACGAAATAGGTATTAAATGAAAGTACTATTACTAAGGACTAACTTTTACTATGAACGTAACATTGCAGCTCATTTAGAAAAAAAAATACATATAGGTAAAATACTTAGATAATAAGTGCAAGAAAATGTGCAAACCCATTTTATAAAATACTTACTAATAGTTTATGTCTTCAAAAGTATTTCAAAACGTTGTCAGCATACCGTTTACAAGACTCAGCTCAACAATGGGTTTACTACATGGACTACCTGAGTTCGAACGGCCCAATCAGCTTCGAGTGCAAACAAAAGAGCCGAGGTGTGGGGTGCGTGTGCGTCACTCGGCGCAGTCCTTCGCTTACCCTTGTGACGTTGTGTACTGTGCGCTCATCTACGGATTCTTTTTCAAACGTTTTGACCCTGGCTACCCTCTGGACTGTGTTTCTTCCTAACCTGATAACCTGGCTATTAACTCTGAACTTCTGTACGTTTGTGCTTGTGTACTTGGGCTCTGGACTTGTGTACGCCAACGGAACATTATTGAAAAATGGCAGAAAATCGACCTATATGTGTTTTGTGCAATCGATCAGTGGTTAATAGAAGAAGGTTAGAAATAACCCATGCTCTTTTTGAGGAAAATGCTGCCAATGCTCAATATATTATTGAAGCTATAGCTCCACAGCAAGTAAGTATTTTTAGACTATTTTTTGGTTGTTTTTACCCGTATGTACGCACCCTATAGCGGTGATGGCCTCATAATATTGTGTCACGATGTGCATATGCGACACATCGTTGGGTGAAGTGTGGGCTCTTTATTGAAAGTCCACGTTACAGTTTTGATTGTATTTTTATGTACGTCCTTTTAGTGAATTATGTTATTTCCTTAAGCGTATGGTTCTTTTCTAACAATACTTAAGTTATAGTCAAAACAGATCTTCTCTCTCTTTTACACACATGGTGCATATGGAAACAGAGCCAACGTTATCTAGCTTCGAAATATAATAGAGGCCAACCACTCATTAACAATGCGTATGAGCATGACTCATTCGTCACGTTGAAAAAGAGCTCGGCATGTTCTACTATACAACACATGATTTAACTGAAACTGCTGTGAGTTTTAAATACTATGTTATAAACTATTTTCCTTTTCAGGTTGAATACAACGGCCGAGAATACGTTTGTCGACCCTGTTGGCAACGAGCTCAACGGGCTGTGCAGCCAAACAATAACCCTGCCCCGCACGAATGTGTTCTTCAAGTGGAAGAATATTCACGAGTGCCTAGCACCTCGGCAAACTGTATGTTTGACAGATGCCGTAGTGTTTCACGTCGTCGAATGCCTGAGAATGTAAGGATTACTCTTATGTTACATTCTAACTTATTCATACCAGACAGTGCCAGAATATGTGATGCACATTTAACATCAAATGATTGGGAAGAGCTCATTGATAGTCCAAATCTCAGACATGGTTTTAACAGCTCTCATTTTGTGCAAATACTAGAGCTTTTTAAAAAAGCTGTTTTAAATAAAAATATTCTGGACTTTGAAGATATTGCAAATATGGATCCTAATGAGATTCATATTCGATTGGGCGTTAGCAGAGATCAATTCAATACAATCTTGGAACAAACGCCTTCTTTGTCTGAGTCAAACGCCAAAACAAAACTAGCCATTTATTTAATGAAGTTGCGAACTGGTGATAGCAACGAGAGATTAGCCACGCTCTTTAACATAAGTAGAAGGACTCTTGAAAGGCATTTAAAAACCGCGCGTGATGCTATATCTCTGGATTTTAAGCCACGACACCTGGGACTCGACCATTTAAATAGAAGAATGGTCGCTGACCGTAATCTTATTGTACCAAACGCGTTATTTGGAAATCCCGAGTCTTCTCCAGAAGAAAGGAAGGCAGTAACAATCATGGATGGAACATATATTTATATACAGAAGAGCTCCAACTTTTCGTTCCAGCGACAGACCTACAGTCTACACAAATACGAAAATCTATTAAAACCGTTCTTAATGGTGTGTTCCGATGGGCATATAATTGATGTTTGCGGGCCCTATGCTGCTACCGACTCAGATGCCAGTATTTTGGAAAGAATTATAAATGACGAAGAAGGCACATTTCACTGGTTTTACCGGGCTGGCGACATATTCATTTTAGATCGTGGGTTTAGAGACGTCTGTGGCGATTTGGAGCGATGCAACTACAGTGCCTATATGCCAGAAACCAAAGACCGCGGTGCAGACCAGCTTACTACTGAACAGGCCAATAGAACTAGGCTGGTAACTCTATGCCGCTGGGTAGTGGAAGTTATAAATGGCAGGTTCAAGCTAGATTTCAAATTGTTTAGGCAAGAATATTTTAATCGCGCCTTAAGTCACATGTTTGAGGACTTTCAAAACGCAGCGGCACTCATCAATGCGTTCCAAACACCAATACAAGATAGTATTCATGCATCATCGTTCGTAAATATAATTAATGAACGTTTTGAAATACCGAACCTCTTAGCGGACTATGTTATCCGTCATAACATAAATAGACAGAGGGCATCATTTGAAAGACTCAGCAGCGACCAACCTATTTTTGAAGACTTTCCGGTTTTTTCTGAAGAAGACCTAATTCTGTTTGCACTTGGCACATACCAAATCAAGTTGGCTCGCAGCTACTACGCTGAACACTTAATTGAAGGCTTATACAATATCGAAGTATACCGGGAGCGACAAATAAGTCCGCCAAGCCCGTTCCATCATCGGACCACAAGACGAACGGCGATGCGCCACCGGTACATGGTGGACATCCCACCCATACGCACAAAACGTTTTGGGAACACATTCATAGTGCGTACAGCTAAGGAGTGGAATTCCCTGCCGGAGTCTGTGTTTCCTGATAGCTACAACCTGGGAGTCTTTAAATCAAGAGTGAATAGGTTATTTCTAGGCAAGCGTGCTCCATCTTCGACCACATCCTCGCTTACCATCAGGTGAGATAGTGGTCAAACGCGTGCCTATCAATAGTAAAAAAAAAAAAAAAAAAGTCAGCTCAGAGATTTTATTGAAGAAGAAGATATTTGGTTATTACGTGTGCGAATACAATCTAGACATGTAAGGTCCAGAATATATTATTCTTATATTGTAATTAACCGACAAAGACAAAATAGAGAAGCAATTGCTCATTATTATTGCAGTTGTTTGAGTGGAAGGCGCACAATCGGTTGTTGCGCACACGTTATGTGTGTAGTGTGGTATCTGGCATGGGCTAGACATCAAGACGAGGATATTTTATTACCGGCATCAGAACTCAGTGCTATTATTGTACATTAAATGTATGAATGTGGACGAGGCAAAAGGAGTATGTAAGGATCGTAGCAAGTGGCGTTCTGTGGTTTCTGCCTACCCCCATGGGAAAAGGGCGTGAGTTTATGTATGTAAATGTATGTAAAATAAATGTATTGAAGTAAACAAGTCATTTTATTTTATTTCCTTATTTTTAAGACTAAATCTTAGTAATTAATACGCTAAATCACAGGCTTACATATCTAAAATAAAAATGTATTTAGTTCCATTAATAATGACACTACAGATATAAAACTTCTTGAACCCGTTATTGTAGGGTGATATTAAACCAAAAAAAAATAAAATGTTCCTGGCCGCTGATAGACCAAGTGCCGTACGATTTTGCCCATTCTCCTTTATCTGTTTTAGCGATTCATACTTATTTCCCTTGGAATAATCTCTACGAGTTTATATAAGGTTCCATTTAAATAGATAGTCTAAATTTTAGAAATCATTCAGACGACTAAAATAAGGACAATGGTAAAAAGAAAATCGTTAGTGCAAGTACCTACCCATAATGGATGTGTTAATCCTAGGTTGCCGCCGCGCGCCGTGTCAGTAAAAAGCCGTGTTATTTGTCCATCTATTTTTAACCCCCGACCAAAAAAGACGGGTGTTATATGTTTGACCGCTATGTGTGTCTGTCTGTCTGTCTGTGTGTCTGTTTGTGGCACCGTAGTTCTGAAACGGGTGAACCGATTTGGTTGCGGTTTTTTTTATTTGAAAGCAGGTTTCCCAGCGGTGGTTCTTAGATAAGTTTTATAAAAAAACTTTTTTACAAAAAAATAAAACCGACTTCCAAAAACAAAACACTACAAAGTACTTTAATTTTGGAAGTCGGTTTTATTTTTTTGTAAAAAAGTTTTTTATTTTTCACTTTTTAGTGGTACCTGCATACCACTAAAAAGTGAAACCACAAACACAGCGTACCGGCGTGATGTTATGTTATGAACTGAATCAACAGACATGCGATTTCAGAAATCCCGGTCTATTTGCTATCATTGATTGAAGAGTTCCGTTGCCTACCTCCGAAGTTATTCATCAGATCTTCACCAAATTAAAATGGGACCAGTCCGGGGAAATACTCTTCTAAACAAAAAAGAATCATCCAAATCGGTTAACAATTGACGAAAATAGCGCTGAACAAACATTTTCCATGGGTTCCCATCATCAGATCCTGACTTATACCTTCCATCATCAGCTCAGCAATATGAGATGATGATTATTAGGCACAAATATCTGAATTGCGATAGAAATTTCATGAAAAACATTTTATGTGCTTATTAAATTTGAGGGTTTCCCTCGATTTTCATGGGATCCCATCATCAGATTCTGACTGGGTGACAATGGAACCACCTCAGGAGTATAAGCTTTCGAATAAAAAAATATTAAATCGGAGATAGATTTTTTAAATCGGTCCCCACTTGGCGGAGAAATCGGTGAAGATACATTTAAAAAAAATATGTATACCGTAAACGTAGAACCTCCTCCTTTTTGAAGAAGTCGGTTAAAATCGGTTGAGTCATTTAAAGATCATCAGCTCTTTTCTAGTTAATGAAAGTATTTTAACCAGCTTTTACGGGTCTGATCGTTGCGAAATTTGGTATTCTGTTACTTCAATGATATTGCAAAAACATGGTTATATTGACCTAATGCTATGGCATTACCTGAGGTCTGCAGAATACCCAAATCCTCACTAAGTTGCAGCAGAGGTATCGTGTACTCACTGGAATGGTTTAAATGAACTTATTATATTTAGAACTGATGCTGAAGCATGTCCTGAAATCTGCAGGATGCTCAACTTCTCACTTACTTACAGCAGACCTTCAGTTTTCGTATTCAATGAAATGGTCGCAATTAATACATTGGTGGATGAAGTGCCGTTTAGGTGAGTGTAGATCAAATGTGGATGGATGGAGAGGGAGAGGAATACCAAAAAAAGATGGATGGTATGGAGCAAAATTAAAGAAAAGGGAGTTAGTGATAGCGTGACGGTTAATAGGACAAAATGGAAGGAAAAAACGTGATGCGCCGACCCCAAGTTACATGGGATAAAGGCAGATAGATGATGAGACCATAGATTTCTAGTAAAGTACCTATTAGGTAAAATATGTTTAAAACGCATGAAATAAAATATAAATGAAAAATTTATGAACCCCCCGACAAAAAATAACTTTGAAGTGACAATAATAAAATATCTCCGCTGATCTCATGATACACACAAATCCACACTAATTATTGAAAATATGCGTGTCTGACATTTTGACAATATACTAAAAAATCAGAACTTCATCCAACTTTGCGAATTTAATGTTAATTTCTACTGGGCTATTATGGGACCTTATTTAAATTGCTTTGTCCTGACTGACGCATATCAACGCACACCCTAAGGCCTCTGCCCCGAGTTTTGCGGGCAGCAGGGCGGCTGCGGCGGCGACGGCGTGGGAGCGGGGTGGGCGACGTAGACCTGTTCTCGAAACCAGCGGGCAGATCGCGCGGCACTATAGCGGCGTAGTGTTTTTTGTGTTCGTGGTTGTGTCGTCGAGATATTTGTATTTATTCGCGAACGAAATGTCTGAACAACGGCGACAACATCTTTTTGATTCAAATTTATTCCTAACGCTCGATTTTTTATAGTTTTGCGGGTAGCGGGGCGGCGGTGGCGCGGGAGCGGCAGGATCTAATGTGTAAAATCAAATGAACCGACCCCCACCATTATTGTTCAACTTTTCGCGGAGGACACTAGATGCTCTGCGTGTGCAATATAATAATGGTTTCAGGGTGCTGTTGAGGTTACCCCGATTCTGCAGCGCGTCTGGCATGTTTGCTGCAGTGCGAACCGACGATTTCTATGCCATTATGAGGAAAAAGACCGCATCTCTAATAAGCAGATTGAGGGCTAGCACCAACAGCATTTTGAAAACCCTAGCCGAAAAACACGATGCACCAATACTCAAGCATTCTGTCCGGTTGCTCGTGCAGCAAAGTTTTTGAATGAATAATTGTTAAATAATTAATTAATATAATTCAAGTCAATGTTACTAACCCTTAGTTGATAAGTTATTGTTGTACTAACCATTGGACCATTGTTGTCAAGTTATTTAAATAAATTATTATTATTAAACAATTTAAATAGATCATAAGGGTTTTGATTGAATAATTTGAACAAAAAGCGGTCATTGTGACTTAACCATAATAGTTAGATATTATACCCTCGTGGACTTTTTTGTAGATATTGATGTCCTCTATAAAACTATGGTACACCACTTTGCTCTATTGTCAATAACTTCCGCAGCGATATAAGGATCTTTTTTGGTATTTCTTTCAGACATTTTTTTTTTTAAGGATGGGAAATCATCAAATGACTCCTCCCACTCTGGGTAAAGCAAGATGGAGTGCCAAACCCATCCGTGTTCCTCCTGGTGCCCTTTGTGTTCCAAGGCTACGGCACCCCTTTCGAACAGATTCCGCAGCCCCAGCAGGCACCTGCCCTAGCGGGCCCCGTCTTCCACGCTGACATCTCTTTGAGGCGCGCTGGGATCGCAGCGCGCCGCCGACCCGGCCCTAGTTCTGATCAGACGGCGAGCCACCCACTGCTCGCCGACCGCAGGCCCGCGCATACGGCGGCCGGGAATCGTTTTGCGACTCCCGACGCCTGGGGCGTCTCCTTCTGTTGTGGCGACTGGGACGTGAGGTTTCCCTCTCTCTCACACGTTCGGCCTCCTCCTTTGCTAGCATTACTGCTTCGCAGAAGGAGGTGGCCGCTTCCCATGCCTCTTCACTCCGGACCATAGATTGAACCAAGGCCAGTCGCGAGAGGTCACCGCCACCGATCGCCGCCCAAGCAGGACAGACCTCCACCGTATGCTCCACCGTGTCCTCCGGGTGACCCTCACAGTGTTGAAACCCGGGCGTGTCCTCCCGCCGAATCCGAAACAACCGTGTCCGGTGAGTACCTGCGTCAGGCGGAAGGTGCCGGTCGTGCTCCGGTCTGGGCCGCTTGCGGAAGAACTTTGTGTTCTCCGCAGTAGCCTCTATTCCCTCGCGTCCAGGGCTCTCCGAGCTGTCGCCAGACGCAGAGTCGGAGTCTGACCCCTCATCTCTCTGACGCTCAGGCAAGCCCTTTCTCCACAATTTGGAGGGAGCTTCCGTGCTGCGTTCGCCCGACACCTTGTTAGGCGTATTAAAATTAAAATTTATTAGGTCCTCAAAGGACACTTCAGATTGGGAGCCTCCTCGGCTCTTGTTGCCACTGGCAAGTGGAAGACAAAGGTTGCCCCCCCCCCAGAATACGAGAGGCATGATGCCTCCAGAGGAGACGTGGCGGATTCTCCAACTGCTGAGCAGGTGGTACCGCCCTGGGGTAGTCTTTTACAGTTTGTCTTGTTCATAATTTTTGTTTTTTTTCAGGGTGCGACACCTATCTCCTCCCATCTCCTCCTCCTCTCTTGCTTGCTCACTGGCCTCATAGTAACGTCTGATGAGCAGACGCGTACCAGAGAACAGTGAGCAAGATTCCTTCATGTGAAACGCACACCGTCCGAAAGCCTGAGCACTGCTCAAGTCTCCGAACGGTGTGCCCTTCTCGTGTCTCTCTTTGTCTGGTCTCTCACTTGAACCTTTCCGGCATAAGTAACTCTACCGGCAGAGCTCCAAGATCACTGAGACACACAAGCCCCACCACGACGGCAACGTGGGGAACTCGGTGGGGATTTTTTTTACACCTTGGTTTATATTATCTAAGTTTTTTTACGGATCCCTAACTTTTTGAAAATATTCTATAACCTACTAGCTGACCCGGCAAACGTTGTTTTGCCATATAAATTAACACAAAAATTTCATATAAATCGGTCAAGCCATTTCGGAGGAGTTATAACAAACACTGTGATCCGAGATTTTTATACATTAGAAGATTAGAAAAAGATCGTTGTTGTAACCGACTTCGTTTGCGTGTATGTCATATAGTTTGATGTCGCTAGGTAAGGTCGCTAAGATAAGATATCATCATATCAGCCGAAAGACCTCTACTGCTGGACAAAGCATCGCCATAGCCCCAAGCGTTGCCACAACGACCGGTTCTGCGCGTCTCGCATCCATCGGCTACACGCGATCTTCATCGTTCCACCTTGTGGGAGGCTTTTCAACGTTGCGTCTTCTGGTACGCAGTCGTCACTCCAGAATTTTTCGGCACCATCGACCGTCTGTTCTGCGAGCAATATGCCTTGCCCACTGCCACTTTAGTTTGGCGATGCTTCGGGCTATGTCGGTAAACTTGGTTATCTACGAATATTATCATTCCTGATTCGATCACGCAAGGAAACTCCAAGCATTGCCCTCTCCATTGCCCTTTGATGACTTTCAAAACGACGACCAACCTTAGTAATTTTTCGTAACGAGAAACGTTTTAATTTGAAAAAAGTTGCTAGGGTAGAGCTACATAAAGTTGAAATGGAAAACTTTATACAGAAGGAAAGACTTCCCTCGCAACAGAGAGAGTAAAGTTGAGATTCTGTTATCCGCACTTAGACTCCCATTCGCGCCATTGTGCTTAGAAGTCCTGGCAAGGTTAGCCAGCGAAGCTACGTATATAGGTTTCGCTGAGTGTCCTCATCTTTCCGAAGATTTTTGCACGTCGGGTAGCAAAGGCCTCATTTCCAGAATGAAGAGGCCATCTGTTGTCTTGAAGTTCAGTTTTCACGTACGAATCAGTGAGAAAGTTAAGAGGAGAAGTGGGTACAGGTCCAGCAGTACCGTCTCGGAAACTCTCTTCGCAAAGTTCGCCTCTGGCGTCATTGCCTGGGGATCTACAGTTTCCCATGATCCACTGGAGGGTGAAACCCGCAACGGATAGTTTTTGGCCTTGAGCTGTTGCTTCACTGGGAATTGAACAGTTTTGAGCCATGCCGGAGCAATCAACCGAAATCTTATTTCAGCTACTATGACAGTTTGTTGGATACGTGTGACTTTCAGCCCCAGTGCCTTTGCAAAGTTTTTTTTATAAAATAAATTATTTAAATAGAAATGATAAATTTTGATCGGATAGTAATATCATTTTCTTCCTTTGCGTTTTCATGGAAATATTTTCCTCATTTTTCCCAAAAACATTTGTCAATATTATCCGTATTAGTCTGTTTGGTCGGTGGATTCCCCGTTCACAGAAGTAATGAATTGATGCTGAAGCAACGGACAACATAGGCCATCTTCTAAAATAGTCTAACCATCTTTTGATTGTGGTGTATGCCATCGGCAATTTTTGACAGTATTCGTAAAACAACGCGCATTTGAATGGTCTTCTAATATCATGTTCGCATTTTTCTTCTTCTCCGTCGTTCCTGGAATGCTGAGGATCGCGACCACACACGCCGCGTATCCATGCGGTCTTGTGCAGTGCGGACCGCTCTGTGCATGTTGCCTTTGTTTGCATATTTGATCTTTAGTACCTATGCTTATATTATTTTGCGCTATATGAATGGTGCTATTCTTCAAATTACTAAGTTAAGTAACTAAAGTTATTTCTCAATTTATTTCGAATCGCAACGTAAATCAAAACGAATTTAAGTTTTTAAAAAACCCAGTTGACATCCGATCAACCAATCTAATTAAACTCTTTTCGCGACTCTTCTACCATGGGACTTCGCCAGCTACTCGCGGTTGGTATGACGTGATCCCAGGCCCTAGACCCGTAAAGATTCATTTTTAAGCAACTCAAGTTAATCTTAGCAAATGTAAGCGGACGCCTGTTGACGATTTAAAAAAATGAGATCAAATACATAACGCCATCTATGGAATCTGAAGTTGAACTGTCTAAATATTAGTTCTGAGTTTGTTTTATTTTTATTAATAGAAATTCATTCAGAGCGATATTTTTAAGGTATTAAAAAAATCCCTTTTTTTCAGACGTCTTAAAAGTACCACTAATAACTAAAAAGTATGTTTTGATGTAATTCTCATGCTGTCTTGAGGCATGATAGATGGCATTACGGGTTATCTGCATTATGTTATGTTGATTTCATGTAAATTGCCACAATTCCTATCCGGTTTATGTGTAAAAGTTATCTACAATGGTTTTGTACCTTTGAACGTGATGCGTTCTGTTAATTATCATTTAACATGTGGGCCATTACATTTTTGCATAGTTAAATGCCAAAAAAAAAAATACAAAAGATAATATTAACGTGTTATCAATGTATAAAAATATTAGTAAAAATAAAAATAGAAAGGAAATGAATAATTTAAAAATATGTACAAAATTCATAGCTGTTGTGAAAGTATTTTTTTAAATCGGTCCAGTAGTTTCGGAGCCTATTAAAAACAAACAAACAAATCTTTCCTCTTTATAATGTCATTATTATATATAATTATTATACTGTAGACAAAGTACTCCGCTGCGTCTGTCTGTCTGTCTGTTCGCGATAATCTCAAAACCTACCTACTGCACCGATTTTCATGCTGTTTTCACCAATCTATAGAGTGGTTCTCGAGGAAGGTTAGTATATTATGATTTACTGTGTAGAAAAAAAAACCGGCCGAGTGCGAGTCGAACTCGCCCCCCGAGGAATCCGTACCTACTTGTAGCTACAAATTACTTTACATAACTCATACTCGGAAAATAGGCCCGAAGTTGCCTGAGGAGCGAGTTGAAAGTTTTAAATTTCTGTCCTACGGAGAATCGTTTTCAACCGTCAGCCGTCAAATTATAAAAAAAAAAACTGGTTGAACAATTCTATTGAACCATGTCCCAACTTTCTATACAGCCAGTCAAATACAACGCGATGTAAAATTGAAATAATGTAAAGCTATGTATTAACTAAAGATTATATTTTACACTTTCAACTATTTTTTTTAAATAACATAGATTTGTGCAAAATATTCACCATTTTTGCAGAATCGTGGCCGATCACAGAAAAAAAAATATGTAGGCGGGGAAAGCATCAGTCAGTTTCATTTGTTTTTTCGAGTTGTTAATTTTTGTTCATACTTTTTACGTATAGCAGAGATTTGTATTAACACGATGAGTTCATCAAATTCAGATATGGAATCTTTAGTTATTTCGTGTTTTTAGTTTTACTTTCCTTGTATTCGTAATGAAAAGCACAGTGAGAAACAACTTAATTAGTCCCTCGAACTAAATAGTTCGACCGTCCGCCGCCGCGTCTAGGGACTAAATCAGTTACTGACTGTCAACCCCAAGATAACAATTTACTACATACAAACACTATGCAAATAAATACTATATTTTTTATGATTTAATTACTTTAATTTTCCCTATACTTGTAGTATAAGACGGTATTACTTACCAAATTTCATAGTTCTAGGTCAACGGGAAATACCCTATACATTTTGATTTCCTGGAGAGTGTCGAATATACGTTTTTTCGCGTCATAAACGACCGTATATTTTACAATGTTTGTTTTTTCACAGCGGCAAGGGACCGTAGACTTGAGTAGGTTTATGGTTTTAATTTCAACTCGATGCCATCACGCGTTCCTGAGATAAACGGTCTTGACAGACAGACGGATGGACAACAAGGTAATCTTATAAGTGTTCCGTTTTTTCCTTTTGAGGTACGGAACCCTAAAAAGCGACACGGCTAAAAAGTGACCGCCAAATTGAATAAAGTTCAAAGAAATCGTCTGTTTTTTGTTTGAACGCGTTTGAATAAGCGTACTGTTAGCATTTATAAGCCCTATTCCTTGAGAAAGGTTATGACTTATTATGATCACGCTTCGGCCATTAGGAGCTGAGTTTAACGAAAAAAAACCGGCCAAGTGCGAGTCGGACTCTCATACGAAGGGATCCGTGCTATAAACCTTAATTTTTATTATTGGTTGTTTTGGCGGCAATAGACATAATCTGTGAAAATTTCAACTCTCTGTCTATTACGGTTCTTGAGATACAGCCCGCTGACAGACAGACGGACGGACTGACGAATGGACGAACGGACAGCGGAGGCTGAGAAATAGGGTTCCGTTGGTTACCATTTGGGTACGGAACCCTAAATAACAAGACAGAAGTCTAAGCGAAAATGAAGTAGGTAAGTACCTTATATTGAGGGCGAGTGATGGTTTCGGGCACACAGCTAGACAAAAAAAGAATCCGTTTATAACCCGGGCTTAAGGGTGGACCAACACAGTCGGTATAACAAATATTTTTAATCGATATCAGTAACGTATGACGTAGTTTAATCTATGGCAGGACGTGGAAAACGTGGTGCCGCCGTGTAAGATGTTATGTTCGTATATGTCGTACCTACTCGTAAAGAGAAAGTTAGCTGCTCTTCCCTCAAATGTAGTCATGTGTGATCCCTGTGTTTTGTAGTACTTACCTACGGAACGTTATACTCTCCCTATTTGCGGAACATTGCAGAAGAATAATTTATTTACACGCATATTTTATTTATTTTTATCCCCCATTATCTCACGTCGAATAACTTTTTATTGCGCAATTCTTTCAATAATCGCCGGGATGTCATAGAACGCGCATGTATTGTTTATGACGCCAATGATGTTTGCAATCTTTGCTACAAGCAGAGCATGAAGTTAGCCAGTTGGATATTACCCAGCGATTTTTAATGTTACTACGAGTGTTACCTCATAGTGAGGTGGTGCTGTGCGGAGTCGATAGTTTAACTGTCGATGAAATGAAAGTGTTTTTGTGTGCTGTGTATGTTTGGAGATTGCAGGTTTTTGAAGAAATATGAGAGTTGAAGGTACGTATTTTCTTGCTAATAAACAGATAATAATAGATGCCTACCTATAAAATAGTTTATACTGCCAATATATTAACGATACTTTCATCTAGATTTGCCTGGAAATTATCCCAATAATTATCACTCTAACGCATAAAACAGAATAATATATTTCCAGTCCAAGGATCGAAGCATTCCCACTAAAAAGTGGTCTAATCTTATCGTTTTAGCGATGTTATCACTAGTAGGAGTAGTAGGTGCCGTTAACCCGTGTAACAGTACTGGTAAACTATCTACCTACGTAGTAGGTACTGGTAAACCGTGATCTGGTTAATATGTGAAATTTTGCTTTATAACATGATAAAACTAACAAAAATATTATTTGGAAGAAAATAGGAGTTTCGGACATCACTAGTGCAGGCGTTGCGCAGACAGGCCACTAAAATGTCGAAAGAAAGTGAACGCAATAAGCGGCGACAGCGAGCGCTGGCTGTTTGTTTCTGGCAGTATGCTCAGATGCCTTTGCCTCGGCGCCCGCACCCAACGTCAGGAGCGGATGACGCGCGAAATTCGATTTTTAAAACCAGTGAAATAAAATAAATGAACAAAATACCGATTATGATATGAATAAAAGTGGGACTGGAAATTAAAGAACAACAAACTTTTAGTGACAATTTGTAACTAAATTGAGTGATTTAGTTAAAATGGATTTGTCAGGCGAAGCTAGTAGTGGGACGCGCATTCTAACCGCTCGTCATATAAGTCCAGAGAAGTCGCTTCCCGAAACGAACATAGCGATCAATTCAACGCTCCTGTGCCATAGTTACAGCCAGAATCCCGATTTTGCGACATACTATTCAGGTATTTTTAATAATTCGCTTTTGCAAAATGTTAACTTATTTGCCAATTTTCCTTTTTTCAAACTTATTATTAGATACATATTAAAGTTGTGATTGGCATTACAGTAAGTATGAAGTTCACCTCAATTTCATTCAAAAAGTTTTTTTTGTTACGAATTCCATAATCAAGACATTTTCCAATATTGTTTTTGCGTCAATGGAGTTTACAAAGTTAGAGCACAAAACGAAAAATAAAATATTTCGTCATAGAATTCCCTTTTAGAATTTGTACCGCTGGAACTTCCTTGGTTAAACGGCATTATTGAAATTGGTGTACCTAGTTACTCACTGTTATAAGAAAGCAGCTGATTCAATTAACGCTTCAGGGAGTCCAGAACATACCTAGGTACAGATATCAAGCTACCCAAAATTGACAAATTTTACCCGATTACATCAACCTTGATTGAACCTAATGCTTCAGTGATAAAGTTGAAAATCTATTAAAGAAATTTGACAGATTGATGATTGCCAGGCACAAATATCTGAATTGAGTTAGGAAATTTATGAAGAACATTGTATGTGCCTATAAAATTTGAGGGTTGCCCTCGATTTTCATGGGATTCCATCATCAGATTCTGAGTTGATGACTATGGGACCAGTCTGGGAGTACGCCCTTTCAGATGAAACAAGATTTTTTTCAAATCGGTTCGTAAATTACGGAGTGAGCGGTAACAAACATAAAAAAAATACAACCGAATTAAGAACATCCTCCTTTTTTTGAAGTCGGTTAGAAATCTACCTACTTACTACTAATCGTTTAAGTGTTATCTATTTTATCTATTTGGTTAACATTGTTTTGTACTTCCTACGTCAAAATAATTCTTTATCCAATGAATCGTTTGTTTGGTTGTGATAATGTAGCTTATCTCTTATCCAAAATTATAAAAGGTAATCGATATACATACTCAAGTACTTACTTGTCACTATATAAATGCTTGTAGCATTTAAAATGCCTACTTTAATTTATTATAATTAAGCTAGTCTTTTGAAGGATCTAGATTCCTGAGAACTTGGTTTAAAAGGTGTCTTTGTTACTTCAGTTCAGGAGAAAATGACAAACTGATGCTAAGTTTTTAAATTGGATAATTATAATTTATTTATAGGTACTAACTTTGCTAATAAGTAAACCAATGACTCAGAAATCTTTCATCAACGTCAAGAAAAAAATAAATAAGAAGATATTGCTTCCTGACTCGCAAAGGGTCACTAGGGGTAACAAAGTTCAAGGGAATTCTCGCGTGACATTTATGAAATAAACAGTCCCAAGAAATAAAAAGTCGGCTTTTTCTGCAGGGCAAAATATACCTAAAAACAACTGCAATTGCAACACACGTAATGTTAGAGTATTAAGAAAAAATAAGCTAAGAGCCAAGTCCTTGAAGAATGCAATTTGTGTTTCTCTGGCTTTAGAGTGGCGTAAAGTTGTGCAGGTAAGGTCCATTAAGTCCGAACGTGATTAAGCTCGGTTGGTGACAGGCATTACCGTATTACAATGACACATAGTTGCATTGGCTTTGTATTTCATTTGCATTCGAATTCCTGAGTTGTCCCTGAGTGGGACCTATTCGTAGGTCTACAGGTTTGATCTGACAGTTTTTTTCTGAGAAACTGTTCAGTATATTTTTGCTCGCATAGTTCGGCAAAATGTACTGAGCAGCTGATTTATTTCATTGTAAAAGTCGTGTCTTTGATTGATAAAATTGATACCCGGAAAAAATAGCGAGCCATTTAAAAGTAACCCTGAATAAAAGTTTAAAAAGCTTTTTCCGACTCAACAACAATTTTGCGGAACTCAGGAAATGTTTTCATACGAAGTCAACAGGTTCCTAATTATTAAAGAAAAACTTTTCTCACAAAATAAAACCACTCAGCCACGTAAGCATCTCCTTTCTACTTCTTATCTAAAGAAAATTCCGAACGCAAAAATACTTGCAAGTTTTTTTTTTAAACTCAAAATGGTCAATGCTCTGGTATTCGATATGTACCTACGAGAAACTTGTACAAGAAATAAATTATTTTCTATTGTTGTAGGAATTAATCTGATTTTTAATTTACACAGATGCTTTCAGAAGCACGGTGATGTTTTGTTTCAAATTCAAATTCAAATTCAAATTCAAATTCAAAGCATTTTACTTCAAATAAACCATTCACAGGCACTTTTGAAACGTCAAGGTCGGTCAGTCAAAAACATGGAAGCTATTTGCACGTTCCAAAGCGTAGATCTCTATGGAGAAGAACGTGCAAGAAACTCCACGGACACTCTTTTAAATCATGTTCTGTTTTACAACATTCCAAGTTACATATACTTGTTGCTTCTGCATGTGAGGACAATGAAAAGGAAAAAAAAAAAAAAAAAAAAAGGGCTTATTATAAGAATTTTAAATATAAAGATTAAAATAAGCCAATGGCAGTTAAGAGATGACCAGTCTCAACCGACGGCGCCTGTTCACGAACATGACGCGTGAATCGGCACCTTTCAGCTCAACCATTTCGAAGGGAACCGAATGATCAAACCCACGCGCCGCCATCAGCGAGACATTTGAGTGAGCATGACATGCTCTCAACCACCATGCTCGTTCATGTCCAACAAGTAAAACTATAACTACTCACATGTTCTAATGTTTATCCAAACGGATCAACCAATTGTGTTAGCTGTAATTTTTAAAAATGATTATCAATTCGAATTCCTCCGAAAGAACGAACGACAGTAAAGGGTTAAACATGAAAATCGTATCTGCCTACAAAATACAGACAACAAAGAAACATTAAGGTATTAAAAAAATATACCTACGTCATTGGACCGTAGAAAATTTCTTAAAAAAACTTTTAATTTACATAATTCAAAATTCCAATTTAATCAAGTAATAAATTAACAATATGTAAATAAAATAAATTACATAATATATTATGAACAATCTAATAAAAATTAAGATAATGTAGGTCCCCTTTTCATCACGCTTGTGCGTGAAATCACGGGAAGAACTCATTGCGCATCGAAAAAAACGTGCCCAAAACACTGAAACAAAACAGCATTGCCACTTTAAAAAGTTGAGGACAGAGTGCCAATCAGGGTTACCGTTTTTGTACTCACCAGTTCGGGCCACTGTCGAGTAAGGTTCTTCATCATAGCATTAATTTTTTTATTATGCGTATGCATAATAAAAATTTTAATGCTATGATGAACAAAGATAAGAGGAAAATAAAAATCAAAACAAATAAGTACATAAACTCACGTCAATAAATAGTGAAATTTAAAACCTACCTAATTTTTAACATTTAAAACCTACATAGCGCCTTTAGTGACGAATTCAAACGCGATTGCCCTGATTATACTAATTTCCTAACAGAGCGTTCACGCATTCGCATGTCGCTCGCAAAATGAACATTACTTTTACATACATTTTTGACAGATTGCGATTGAGATGCGAATGTGAAAATTAGTAGAATTGGCACTCAGATTGCACTCAAAAGAATGGGGAAGATGCAAATACAGAATTTATAAGAATGTTCTCAGTAAAATGATAAAAAAGTATAAAAAGAAGGCCATTGCAACGTGTTTATTTTGGTTAATATCGATTTTAAACAAAAATAACGAATTAAAGTAACGTAAAACGGAACGTATTTAAAAACAACAATCAGCGTTTAGTGACGTCTCTGCTGTTATGGCAACGAAAAGGCAACCTTATGTCTTTGAATTAGGTCAGTTCTTGACCAGTGATAGACACGAGTGACGTCTTCGTCCGTTTTCGCGCAAACCTTTAAACTGTCGGCTTAAAAACGCAATTTTGGCAATTAGTTGGCTGGTTTGAGTAACGGTCGCCATGGCTCACGCAAAATGGTCCAACATCAAGATTAAGTGCGGAAACCAAATCCTAACGTAACGTAATCCTAATTATTAATTAATTAATAATTAGGATTACGTCCTAATCATTAATCCTAAATTCTAATTATTAATCCTAATAAGATTTTGTGACCTTTGACCCCAAGTAGGTAATTTTTTTTCCAGGTATCGGATCGAGGAGGACTTTTTAGATTTCATATATAATAGTGTTTTGAACAATCCTACCAATTTTGAGCTAGGTGCGAATTATTGTAACTGCACTTCTATTTTTTGGTCTAATTTGATCGGACTAGTAGGTACCTATTGATTGGTTTTGAAAATTAATATTTTAATTCTGTACCGCAATAACATTTTAAATGATATAATTTAAATCAAACCATTTATATAAAGGCAACAATGTCTAATAGATTCACGAATAAGTATGTATGGGGAATTTTCGGGACTAACAACTATTCATTTACTTTTAATTTCTTTTTAAGTAGGTTTTGAGGCCACTGACTTCATTTCCCTCTTTATGACTAGGGGTATACATTTTTTTAATTATTCTCACTTCCCTCTTAACCTAGTTCTAAAAATCACGCAGATAAAGTCGCGGGCAGAAGCTAGTTTCTAAACTCAATAATAAAATCTTTTTTCGGAAGCTGGCAAGTTTAATTACTTGACATTTTGATGATTGACGTATTTCAAAGCATATAATAAATTAATTTTATTTTAGCCTCTTTCTTGAGATAAAAGCTATAAATATGCTGTATTACTTTACGTGAGGGAAAAATAATGTTTGTGGATGTTCTATACACAGAAGTGAAAATGATCATTTGCCGGTGTTATTAGCCACTATTAATTTCCTTGACATGAGTGATATGACTTTGTTGCGTTTATGTTCCCAAATGTTATGCTTTAGGCACTTTTAGTTTTTTATTTCATATCATTTTTAAAAATAATTTCAATGTTGGTACGAATATAAAATTACTACGATTATATACTGCCTAAGGTCCCAAAAATACACATTCACATGGTGGAAATAATTTTATATCACTAATTTTAACAAATAACAACTAAGCTGCTGATCTATGTAAAATATTACGAAAATATTTACGAAAATCTGACAACTCTGATCTGCAAAAAAAAAGTGACGTAGGTATTACCTCAGCAAGGCCCACGGATCATCTGAATTGATCTGAATAGACAGTGATGCAAATACTATTAAAAGGCAAAAGAAGAGATGACGATAGAATAGGGGCGGCTCAGAATAAATAACGTAAGTGCCAAAAGTCAATTTCGGATTTTATAACATAAAAGTATTTTTTAATCACACCCTGTTACGTTAATTTAGCTAGGTTATTTTCTATGTTATGTATTGTCTATGTAAAAGCAGTTTTCATAACATCAATCTAATGAATCAATCTAATGCATCAATCTAAATAAATAAATCTAATCTAAAAATTTCTTTGCATCGTGTATTCCTTTAGAATTTAGGTAAATCATTTGGTCAAGAAACATAAACCAAAATATCAAGTCAGTATTATAGGTACTTTATGAGAAAAAACAATTCTCAAAACGGCCTTATTAATCAATTATCCCCTTAATTAAAGCGTTTTCATTTCTTATTTATGTGGTGGTCTATTCTATATTGAGTTCTTCAAAATTAAAGCAAAAATGGAAATATTGCATGTTCCCTATTTAAAGAAAAAAAACTATTGAACCTTTTACACGTAGATATTTTCAATCCGCAGTAGTCGTTAGAACTGGATTGGCTATTACAAGTTCAAATATTTTTGTAACGCTATGCTAAGATAGGGTACTAAGGAAGCTAGACGGTTCAGTAAGCCGCTCTTTGTTTGTTATCATAAACGTTCTAAAACTTTTCTGATCTAATCCGGGTCTCTAATTGTTCGGAGTGACGATGAAATGCCATTTAAACCTTATTCATCAGTCTAAAGCGTTATAATGTCGAGTCATCCTAAACACATAGCTAGTATTTACAATTAATTTGACTATAACAGAATAATTACTTTTACAATAGTAAAATTGATTCCTCTTCCAATAACCTCCCAAGCCTATGTCATTTCATTCTTAACTCATACCTAATACAAGCTACATCAATTCACTTTACGTAATAGCTTTCCATTCCAACTTTTACCACTGATGATAGCGGAAATTCATCTCTGTGTCATTGCTTCCTGAAAAAGATACTTGTGAAATTCTCAGCGCGAAAACTAAAAATAGACTGCTGAATAGGATAGGTTCCTAAATAAATAGCAGTACCTAAGTACAGAACACAGGATGCCCAAGTAAAAAACAGAAAAGCCAGTATATTTTGTCTTTATCTACACCATTTGAGCAAACTTTGTTTGACCACATTCGTAACGGATGTGAAACCAATTAGGCATATTAAAACACACTACAGTCGGAGCTATTGAAATCATGGTTATTATTGTAGATGGCGGTAATATTTAGATAGTACCTACGTTTCTATGTAATTTGTGAGAGGTGCTTAGAAAATCGGTTGCTTAATGTGCTTTGGTCTGGCAACTGTGGAAACTTGCATAAGTTGCATACCTAGGTAGTCTGTTGATCTGTTCTTAATGGCATCTGTTGGCAACACATCTCAAAACATCTAGTAGATGTGTATCAAAGAAGGTGGTAAAATAAACATACTCATTAACTCAAGAGTTTGTATTTCCTGGGGACTTGACCATTCAAGAGAAATCTGAAAAATGCCTTGGGTATGACGATCGACGTAAAACAAAATATTGTATGTCAGATATGCTTTAGAACACGTTGCGGAAATCGGTACTCATTCAGAATAGGCTCATCTTACTTCCCCGAATAAGTCCCTGGCCAGACACAGTGGAAACTGAGGCTTTTAGGTGTGGCTGTGAATTCCGTTCCCCGAACAACCATTTTGGCGCACACCTTACCTTTTCCGAAGAACTCTTCTTTATGTGGAGTTAGTTCTGGTTCAGTTTTCGACCTAAATGATGCAATCATGTTACTCGTACAAATTAATGTTGCCTTAGAAAAGCTGTGACTCAGCATTCAAAGGTACGAAGCTATGGTTGTTAACAACGTAACGATAATTATCGCTTCCCAAATCAATCTCATGATAGTTTCAATCACTAAGAGACGACTCCCGGAAGTCTTGCAACAAAAGATAGATTAGAACGAGCATCGAAGCCTTTGTATCATAGGTTTCTATACTTACTCGTAGTTAATTACGTTTCACTGTCATATTAATTTCCTTAACAGAAGCACGTACTTAGCTGAACGTCAATTAGATCAATTGTGGTGTTAATTGAGACAAGATCAATGTCGTTAAGACCGAATTAAAAAAAAACACGCGCGATTGAATCACCCCATGTTTCAAATCCTGGTATTGCTAATTCAATTATGAGTTTCTCAGTAGGAGCTAGGTTGGAAGGTGTGCGCAGGCACTTCTTCAAAAGGTAATAGACTAGTATGGAGTCAATACAAAAGTGTTCTATTGTCCTTTATTATGCGCATATCCAAACTGTAGAACTCAGACTAAACAGGCATCAATCGCTCCATCATAGACCTCTTTCATCGTTTACCATCAGGCTAGATCGCGAACAGGAGCGGGCTCATCAATATAACATTCTTTGTCCTGACTGATGGATCAACACACAGCCGAAACCGCTGGTTGCAGAGACGTGGAATTTGCAGGACGTATTTTAGGAAATTGATTCCCTAAGGGGTTTAAATAGATAATTAAAGTTTTTATTTAAAACTTGGCCTTGTCTTCGGTCAGTCTAGGTACTGGGTCTGGGATGGTATTCATTCGGTCAACTGTTAGTCGACCTAGTGTTTTGTCGACCAAATTGATGTCGGGAGAGCGTTCACTCGTGGTAAATATCTACCATCGGCTAACTGCCGGTCAATAATTCTGTAAATATTTCGAGGTGAAGGCTTATCAGAGCTGTCATTCCAACCTGATAACATGAATTGACAGCTCACTTATGATCACTTCACCTAAGCCTTGACTTCTTTTGTTGGCTGTTCTGTCGGTATTGTGGAACTGCAGGTGACTGAATGCTGTAGCACCACGAGGAACTACTTATAAAATTAAAAGCTGATTGGAATTCATAGGATAATTATATTGAGCTCATGCTCCGTTCAAGCCTTTTACAGTTCTGATGATTAAAAACTAATTAAAAATATATGTCACTGTTTGAACCTGTTCTAATTTATATTACTTTTTAATAATTTCTTCTAAAGCTTTATAAATAATTCGATGCATCCATGGAGGATGTATAACAGTATACTGCAGGTCGGAAAAATTATCTGTAGAGATAACGTTGATGGAGTTGTTAACCTTTGAACACTGTTTTGGCAACATACGAGTATGTTTAAATTGATTAAAAGGGCAACTACTGAGTTTTAAGCATTTTTTTTAACTTCATTTCAAGACAGAGCTTTGTATCATGTAGCAAACTTTTCTTATTTATTATGCAAAACGGTTCTAAAATTTTTAATTTATTTTGAATAAAATTGTTACTTTATATAAAACTTAATGGAAGTTTATTCATAAACAAATTAAATTAATGAACATCGCGGAAGTGGGTACCAAAAAATAAATTAAAATGTTGAAGAATGACTGGCTCCAACAATTCAATATTCGTTTATTATGTATGAAGGTAAAAATGTGTCCATGTTTTGTTTCGTGTGTATGTTTATGCGTGCCGGACTGAAATAATTAGTTACCAGCACTAGTTTTTGCGTGCCGGACTGAAATAATTAGTTACCAGCACTAGTTTTTGCGTGCCGGACTGAAATAATTAGTTACCAGCACTAGTTTTTGCGTGCCGGACTGAAATAATTAGTTACCAGCACTAGTTTTTGCGTGCCGGACTGAAATAATTAGTTACCAGCACTAGTTTTCATGTTTAGATTTATGATATGGATTAACTAGTAGCGTAGGTAATTTATCTATTTAGAAAATCCCTGAAAAAGAAATGAAACTGTTGCCATGGAAACATGTTAAACATATTTAGATATTGATTGAGTTATGTTAGGTATACACAAAACACATAATAGAGAATAATATACCTAAGAAGGTACATATTTATATAGGAACTGCTTATGTCAATAAAAATTTACATCTATTAAATGAATAAAATACCTAGCTCATGGAATCACAGTAGGTACATAGCTGTAAGTAAATATTACTCAATCCCACCCACCACTTATCATTATGTATTCGTGTTTATCGCAACGAAAGTATAATTTTCTTACGCGAACCACATTTCCCACCTGTTCACGCGAAATGAACATTATTTCTCATTTATTTCAACGTTTTCTGTTCCAACATCGATTCACGGTTAACCCTTGCGCTTCGTTTTTGGGCACGGCACAGAGACATATCATTTTTCACATCATTAATTACGGAACCATGACATTTTCACAGGAGGGCAAATGAGGGGTTATGTGATAATACAATTGTGACTTTTATGGGTCGGTAACTTTAAAGACAAAACTATAGGGCAGTGCGGAAATGTGTTTTTAAAATATTCCGTGTGCAGTAAGCTACAAATGAATGGATAGCATATTCGGCTTAAAACGTTCCTCCTGGTGGGACACAGGCCACCTTTCTATGAAAGGGATTGGGCCAAAATCTGCCTCGTGCGAATTAGTACGTCACAAATGTTGTCTATTTTATAGGATTACGAGCCAAAGGCCAACGACGCGCCATTACTAAGCTTCCGCAGTACGTCCGTCCTTCCATCCGTCCGTCTGTCTACCAGCGGGCAGCAATGAAATACTCACCCTGTGAGAGTTGAAATTGATACAGGGTGTTTATTTCTATTGCTGCTATAACAAAAAATAATAAGTATTTAATTTAATCTACACTAATATTATAAAGAAAAAAGTTTTGTTTGTTTGAATTGAATAGGCTCCGAAACTACTGGACCGATTGGAAAAATTCTTTCAACATTAGAATCCTACATTATCCCTGATGAACATTGACTATAGAATATTTAAAAAAAGTTAGGGATCCGTATGAAACTTCGATAATGTAACCCAAGGTTTGAAAAAAAATACCAATAATGACCCTTATTTCGCGTACGCTGCGCAAATAATAATAGATAATAGAGCAAAGTAATGTAGGTACTACAGTTTCAAAGAGGACATCATCATCATCTGCCTAGCCTTTTCCCAACTTTATTGGGGTCGGCTTCCAGTCAAACTGGATTCAGCTGAATACCAGTATTTTACGTGGAGCGGCTGCCTACCAGACCTCCAAAAACCATTAAATGGGTAACACGGTATTTCTTGGCAAGACTGGAGTCAGATTTACTAGCTTCTGACAATCCGTAACGACTGCCAAAGATCTACAAATGACAGCCGGGACCAACAGCTTAACGTACTTTCCGAGCCACGGAGGAAACTCGGTATGTTAAGATAGTCACCCATCCACAGACCAACCTTGGCAAGCGTTGCTTAACCTTGAATATCGACCTGTGCGGCTGTTATTCTTTAGCCACGAGCTCCTCAGTTTCATTGAGGACATCAATATCTACAAAAAAGAACGCGAGGGTATATATCTAACTGTATATGGTTAAGTTACAATGATCGCTTTTGGTTCAAATTATTGAATCAAAACCCGTTTGAAATGGAATAGTGGTGATTTTAGTATCATGATATTAATGCTTATCTATTTAAATTTAATAATTAAGGTTGGTTATCTACAAGTAAATAACACATTAAATTATTCAAATCGGACCTTTCGTTTAAAAGTTATGAAGGGTATAAAAATACTCTAAGTAAGAAAAATGTAGCAGTTAACGCGAACTGCCGTCGTTGAACGGTTAGTCTATTAACTAATAAGTTATTGACACGGAGAGATGAAGTTCGTGGAGAAATAACTAAATCCGCGCGAACGAAGTCCATACAAGAAACAGTTTTTTTCGGTTTGTGGTAAGAAACTTTTCGTCTTGCGTGTGTCCGACTTGCACATGTCCGGTTTTATTTGTTCTGGGACATCGTTTCCAAAATGATTCCTTCACCGTTTTGATAGCAGTAGTGGTGAAATAAATAACACAAGAATAGCGCATAGAAAGTCGAGGCCCTTAACACTGGGCCACCACTGCAAATGACATAAATGAGTAGGTTAAATTAACACTAATTATCTATTGCATGTGGCACGACATTCTAAAAAATGTGTTTAAAAGAAAGTTGTCTAAAAGCAATTTAGCTATCTCACTTGGACAGTTTTATCGAATGGTTACCTAAATAATTATTTAAAAGTAACTAGAAAATAATTTCAATTTCAATTGTTTTTACATTTAAATTGCTCAAAATGAACAGTATAGATTGAAGTAAGGAGATAGTGGGTATAGTATGGTCTGTGACCAACATTATCTAACCCACTTGACTATTAGCACATTACATTCGTTTAAAAAAATAAACACAAGACGGATATGATGATGAAGATGTAGAGACATAATAATATCTAGTGTGATCATCATCATCATCTGCCTAGCCTTTTATCAACTATATTGGGGTCAGATTCCAGTCAAACCGTATTCAGCTGAATACCACTGTTTTACGTGAACCGGCTGCCTACCAGACCTCCACAACCCATTAACTGGGTAACACGGTACTTCATGGCAAGACTGTAGTCAGATTTACTGGCTTCTGACAATCCGTAACGACTGCCAAAAATCTACAAATGACAGCCGGGACCAACGGCTTAACGTGCTTTCCGAGGCACGGAGGAAACTCGGTACGTAAAGATGGTCACCCATCCACAGACCAACCTTGGCAAGCGTTGCTTAACCTTGATGATTGACCCGTGCGGCTGTTATTATTTAGCCACGAGCTCCTCTAATAATAATATCTAGTGTGATAGTACATAATAATTTGGTCACAATAAATAATTACAAATAATTATTGAGGTTCTAATGAAGACCAATAAGTACCTAAGTCGATTGTTACAATGCTATTTTTCGATATGTATATATATGTATTGAGTAAAGTAAAGGGAAAGTTGTTCGGAACATTATGTACGTCAATATTTATTAACAGGCATGTATTCGTCAGAACTTTAAATTGTTTTATTTTTTTAAATAACTAGGGACAGGCAGGTAGGTGATGTGCGTCATGTTGATTTCCATTTAAAGTACTTGGTTAAGTCAGTATGTTGTGTCGAATATAAAAAAGAAAAAGAACATGCGTGGGTTTTCTAATAAAGGCATTTAAGCCGTTCACAAACTTTTCAGGAAGTAAGCATGCTAAGTTCAACAGAAAATTCGTGAGTACAGTGGGAAATATTTTTTCTCAATATTTTCAATGTCAATGTGAAAAAAAAACATAACAAGAACAAAATAAATGAACCTACATAGCTACACGCTACAAGTTGCTTTACTTAATAAAGTAAAAATCTCACGAATTTTACACGGTATTGCTTGCGTTTTATTCAGTCAAGTTTTGTATTTTTTCGCTTATTTGGTAGGTTGGTAACTTGGAACTGGAACTAGTCTGGTTATAAATAACTTTTGTGTCTGAAGTAGTCACGATTTCTGAGCCTATATTGGTTTGGTTAGGTACTCAAAATTTGCGACTCTACGTGGAGCGACAAGCTATCGAAGAGCACAAAAGAGTTAACTAAATAATGAACCCAAAACGTTCCATGGTGCATCAGGTCAGGGCCCCAAGTCTGCTCATCATCATCTGCTTAGCCTTTTCCCAACTATATTGGGGTCGGCTTCCAGTCAAACCGGATTCAGCTGAAGACCAGTGTTTTACGTGGAGCGGCTGCCCACCAGACCTCCACAAGTCCACAACTCATTAACTGGGTAACACGGTACATCTTGCCAAGACTGGAGTCAGATTTACTGGCTTCTGACAATCCGTGACGACTGCCGAAGATCTACAAATGACAGCCGGGACCAACGGCTTAACGTGCTTTCCGAGGCACGGAGGAAACTCGGTATATTAAGATGGTCACCCATCCACAGACCAACCTTGGCAAGCGTAGCTTAACCTTAAAGATCGACCCGTGCGGCTGTTATTATTTAGCCACGAGCTCCTCACACGGGCCCCAAGTCTGCTATTTTTTATAAATTCGTCATTTCAACACGATCCTATCGTCATTTTGCTGAAAGTTCGTAATCTGCTATTTCATAACGGTCGATCACTGGTCGGTCAATGGTCTCGTAATAGAATCATGGTAGAAAGACATTTTCGGATTGCTATTATTATAAAACCCGTTAGATATGATTTTCGAAAAACTGCTATTACATTTGAACAAGTTATGCCAGATTTCTTTAATATATATTTTTGCATATTATTTATTCATTTGTACGAGATTACCATTCTATGCCATTTCTTTCAATGGAGTGTCAGTGGTTGACCATTGCAAAGTCATAATGACGCTTTTATAATAGGTCTTTACCTATGAAATTGCCGTTTTGTATGAAAAAATTTAAACGAATTTTTTTCACGTATTTTTTATTTGTATTAATCGAAGTAATCACCAATGCAATCAATGCATCTTTGCCAACGCAGTGGCAGTTTATTGATGCCCTTCTTAAATAAATCAGCTGGACGGGAGGCAACAAATTCTTCAAAGGCATTTTGTACTGCCTCTCGGGTATTGAATTTTTTTCCCGCCAAGAATTTATCCAAATTCTGGAAAAAGTAGTAGTTTGTAGGCGCAAGGTCTGGTGAGTAGGGCGGATGACGGAGAGCTTCCAACCCCAGTTCTTGCAACTTGGAGACCGTCTGCTGTGCAGTATGTGGTCGCGCGTTGTCGTGCAGGAGCAGCGGAGACGAGCGATTGACCAATGCTGGTTGGAGATGTGCCAGCTTCTCCATCATTGTGTTCAGTTCTTGCTCACCCCGTTTGGTAAGAAGCTGTGATGAATCACACTGGCGCTAGACCACCAAACAGTGATCATCACTTTTCTAGGGGTAAGTTTTCGTTTAGGGCATTGTTTAGGTGCTGAAACAGGATCCAACCAACTTGCTGAGCGCTTGCGGTTATCAAACAGAATCCATTTTTCATCGCAGGTAACAATGCGGTTCAAAATTCCTTCATTTGTGTGTCTGTTGAGCACTGCAAGGCACGTCTCGACGCGTACTTCGCGCTGGCGATCATTGAATTCGTGGGGCACCCATTTGTCAAGCTTTTTTACCTTGCCAATTTGACGCAAATGGACCAATATTATTTTGCCGCTAACGTCGAAAGCTGCTGCTAATTCAGCCGTAGATCACAATCTACGGCTGAATTAGCAGCAGCTTTCGACGTTTCGATTGTGGAAGCTGATGATACACATATCATCAGCTTCCACAATCGCCTTTAATTCGTCATTGTCGACCAAAGTCTTCGGACGACCGCGAGGTTCATTTTTCAGGTCGAAATTTCCAGAACAGAAGCGAGCAAACCAATAACAGGTGGTGCGTTGGTTTGTAGTGTTAGCTCCGTAAACGTCGTTGATGTTGCGTGCCGCTTGTGCCGCGTTGCTGCCACGACGGTATTCATATTCCATAATTACTCGAATTTTTAACGTAGGTATCCATGATGACGAAAAAGATTGAAATGCGATGAAAATGTAACACTAATCAATAAACAAATGACTACTTTTGGAAAAAAAACCATGTTTTTAAAATAAAATTAATTTGAAATTAGAATTCTTAGCCAAACAAAAATTATTTTGATTTGAAATGGCCAGTACTGCAGAACGGCAATTTCATAGGTAAAGACCTAATATTATTAGATTACCAAACTTGTCAAATTCAACAATTATGAAATTAATGATAGACTATTCTGACACTATTGTAATAGCAGACTTGAGGCCCTGATCAGGGTCCATCCATGGGATGTTGTCTTGTAAGATAAATAGATATCAGTGTTGCTAAAATAAGATAGATTCGCTAATGACTCTTCCTTCGGTATGTCGTCTTATATTAAAAAGGTTTGAAAACTTTCAGAGCCCGAGAAAATTTCGCAATTTCTATTTTATTGACGTCACTTTGTTGGTAACTTGAAAGGTCAAGGTGGCTTGTTATTTATTTACATAAGCCTATGAAAACAGACGTGCCGAAACAAGGACTCAAACTTGTCAAGTTGTCGGACGAATTTTATTGATCGCGGTACCTACAATGTCAATCTGGTAAAGAGCACAAAAAACTAATGAAAATACTCCTAATATCCTGATCATAATTATAGACACTCTCCGTTTAAAATTCCGCCATTTTCATAACCTCAGAGACAATTTCGCCAAGTCAGATGCAAGTAATTCGATCGAATCGATATCCGCTACCTCCCTTAAGGTTGAACTTATTTGCTTTTGTTTTACTAAGGAAATAATTTAAACAACTAATTTTATAATCACAAAAGTATGTACAAACGCATATAAAAAGAAAAACATTGGGCATGAAAAAATACGTCCATATCGCTGTCAATGGTTAAAGTGGCCAGAACACTGGCAGCATTGCCGCGTTGAATGGCAATGCTGATTTTTTGGTTGAAGAAAAGCCCAGTCCTCACGCTCCAGTGATCAAGTGAACAGTCGACAAGTAGTTTGCTGATGTCCCGAAAAGGAAATATTTGGAACGAATTGTTATTAGTTGACCCGCGCGACTTCGTCTGCGTCACAATTTTAATTACTGCTCCGCTCCTATTAGTCTTAGCCTGATGATATAGCTTATAGCCTTCCTCGATAAATGGGCTATCTAACACTGAAATAATTTTTCAAATCGGACCAGAAGTTCCTGAGATTATCGCGTTCAAGCAAACAAACAATTCAGCTTTATATATTAGTGATGATTGAAATACTTGTTGTTAAGGCAAGATCTTGGGTTTGTGCAAGTGGGCCTAATACGCGCAATGAGACCTTTTAATATGATATTAATCTTCTTCATCTTTCCACAGCCCTCCACTCTTACGCCTGGGTGATCTGGGTCTGCGGGCTGGCGGTGCTGACGATAATATGCTCGCTGTACTTCATCACTCTCCGGACGGCGCTGAAGCACTGGCGAGACAAAATCAGCCATGTTGCCGTCGTCTTAAGTATTTATCCTGTAAGTAAAACATTTATATTCGCTCATTAACCTTTGATTTCAAGAATAAACCATCTGCAGCAGCATTGGTCTTTGGCATATCATTATTGGCTTCAGATCATGAACGTGACGGAACTTAGAAGATTACAAATCAAGTATTTGTAATCTCGAAGACAAAAAGTAATTAGGCATAAAATTGGTTTCCGTTGTTAGAAATATTTTTATTTATAACCTGAATCGGACGATGACTGGCAAAATTCTCGGTTTAGCCAATACGTACCTACCGGAGTCATCTACATACCTATCAGGCTTACCCCGCCTAACCAATATCAAGAAATAACTTATTTATGGACACTTCCAATCAATCACAGCAGTTAACGCGCTTTTGACAATTCACATTCACATTAGGAAATGCGACACATGCTTGTGTCAGAAAGTGGATCTTAGTTCGAAACTAAATGTCGGGTAAAACCCTGAAGGGGCAACAAGGAAGTAATTAAAATTAGTTTTATGAGCTAGGGGAAGTTTTTTACGCACGAACAACTAATATTCACCCATCGTGTGGTGGTCGAGGTTATACATGGACGTTGTGGGGAGCAATCTAGGGTGCAAAAGTGGGAGGGCTTACACCCTGACCTTGTACGGCCCCTGTTATTTTTAGACCATTGTGAACTACTGCCCAAGTTTTAGTAGGCTCTATGCGTCATAGTTATGAAATTATAAATATCGTTAAACCGCCAGCAGGAGCTATTCAAATTAAAGTGCATGTCACTGGCAATTTATGCAAAGTCCGTAAGATTATAAAATATCTTGAGAGATTATAAACTCTCGATAAATTTCTTGTGCAATGATACGTTATTCGATTGTTTATAATCATTTGTCGTGCCGTGCTGAGAAATTGCGTACTGACATAGACTGGCGGCTAAGCAAACATCTTATTTAATTTTGCCATTGGGCTCTATAAATATCTATCACTCAGGTTCTTTACCTTAATAGTCAGAATACGGTGTGACGAGGTTCTGATTGATAAATTCTAGCAAGTCATTGCTATCAATTTTTAAACTAATTTAACAACGGAAGGTTTTAGGCAGCGTAATTTGTTCCGTGTTTGCTGTAGATGTAAGTAGTCAACCGTGACAAATGGTAAGGCATTCGTGATCACAGAACGTATCGTAATAACACAGGTTTCATCAACTGCTACTTATTCCAAAATTATATTTTCCCACATATGAACCTTCACGGTGCATATGAAACTTCCGGAAGAAATTATATAAATGATAGTGGAGACCGAGGAGCTCGTGGCTAAATTACATACCAAAAGTTGACAAACTGAGACTACATTGTACCTCGTACAACAAGTTAGGCCATTGGGACGTTGCGGAATTAGTTCGAAAAAGTCACCCGCGGCCCTGTAACGCAAAGGGCATTAGGAGAAATACGGCTGGGTTTTAGTTAATAAGAGGCTGACACTCCCTTCCGCTCTGGATGGAGTCATTTGATGATTTTCCATCCTTAAGAAAAAAAAAGTGCATTGGGACGGGCTGTCATTTCTACATTCTTGGATAGTCAGAAGCTAGGAATTCTGACACTACACCTCCTCCTTGCCGGAGTCTGTTTCCTGATAGCTATGACCTGGGAGTCTTTAAGTCAAGAGTGAATAGGTTACTTCTAGGCAAGCGCGCTCCATCTTCGACCACATCATCGCTTACCATCAGGGGAGATAGTGGTCAAACGCGTAAATCAATAGTAAAAAAAAAGTGATTTTAGACAGATCGCCAGACGTTTATACATTTAAAATACTATCTGTCCCGCGCAACTTCGTCTGGTCGTAGCGTGTTATATAGCCTTCCTCACTAAATGGGTCATCCAACACTAAAATATTTTCTCAATTTGAACTAGTAGTTTCAATCCAAATCGCGTTAAACCAATCAAACAAACAGACTCTTCAGATTTATAGGTTAGTTTATAAATGGGGAAATGGTTAGGCAGATTGATTGATCCGTAATTCCGTACTATCCAAATTGAGTAGTTAAAAAGTAGTTAGCGCACATACAAACAGAAAAAAAATTGCTAACTAGACTGAAGATACTAAACTGTAGATACTATTATGAGTATTTCGCGATGGTAATTATGTGTGTAAAACAATAACGGTGTGTATCATAAAAAATGTTTCTATCGAATGAAAATGGCTCTTCTTTAATTGTCATTTCTTTAGGTACCTTATGGCATTTCTGAGGAGTATCTAACTGGTATTGAGTTACTTCTTATACCACTCTCCGTAATGAGTTGTCACTTAGTCGGCTATCTTCAAAATGGTACGCTTTTATGACGAGCCCTCAGTCAACCATCACTCGATCTAGTTCACTCAGCAAACATATCAATGGGAAAGGCTATAGAAATGTACGAACAATAAGGTGTGCTCTATTCAAGCGAAGTGTATTGGTAGTGAGCATGAAATGAACTGTTATTCCATCTTGTTTGTATGGATTGACAGCTGCAATGCGATTCTGTCGGTCGATTCTGAGTTGAGGCTTGGGTGAAGTGACCACGGAGTGAGCTGTCATTCCATCTTGATTACTTGGATTGACAGCAGTAGCGTAGCGAAGGGGGGGCGCGCACCGGGTGACACCCGTTTAGGGGTGACACCCGACCGATTGGTGTCTGCTTTTGTCACCGCCGGGTGTCACCCCTAAACAGCCGTCGCAATGAGACCCGTCCGAGATGGGGTGGAAAAATTTCGAGCTCGCTTCGCGCGCTCTTACATTCTGCACTCTCTTTGTTCTCGGGCTTTTCTCTGTAAAACTCAACAAAATGACTTCATGTGTGAATGAACAAAAGAAAATAAAACCTTTCCGGGGTGCATGAATTTTCGAGTTCGCTTCACTAGCTCTGATATTCTCTCTTATAGTCCTCTCTCAGTTAATGAGCTTTCGTGCACCAGTCCATTAAGTTACTTTTTAAGTATGAAAGATCGGAATTTGAGTATACGGTTGTTGGCGCAGTGTTTGAGCGATTGGCTTCCGCGCTCCGTGTCGCGGGTTCGATTCGGGATGCAAACATTTTCGAGCTGGTGTCGCTCGCTCTTGCTTTCAGTCAAAACTCAACTTAGTTTAGACAATGATGAAATTAAAATCCAAATAATCCGAGATGATGTAAGAATATTATTCAAAATAAAAATCTGCAGCACAAATGAAACACCTTCCCCCCCTTCAGAAAAAAGGCTTGCGACTGCCGACACCATAGCGGCGTAACTCATAATTATTTGGGGGTGGGTGGTTAATTTTTGGGGTGACTCCACATTATCCGCCCCGGGTGTCACCAATGCTAGCTACGCCATTGATTGACAGCTCACTTCGTGATCACTTCGCCCTAGCCTTCACTTCCTCCTTTATTTATTGTACTCCAACTACATAAAAAAGGAAACTAAAACATATTCGATGGGCGAACTGAACACATTCCGCGACCTCTTCCAGGCAACCTGGAATGGACACTGGCTAATTGCCTGAACATGAAATGTGGAGTTCCGATACTGAGTACCTTAGGTTCTACTTTTATAAGTCGAAGTTGAAAAATAGTATAATTTGCGGCTTACGGCTCCATAACAGAGTGTAGCTTACCTATGTTCATCAACAAAATTCAACTGCTTCTTTTACGTTGTTTCTCAAACTTTCAACTCTTTGACTTTTCTTGTAGTTTAGGTACTCCGAAAGATCTTGATTTTGACACCTGCAACAACCTCATTTATCTTTAAACGATCATCATCTGCCTAGCCTTTTCCCAACTATATTGGGGTCGGCTTCCAGTCAAGTCGGATTTAGCTGAATACCAGTATTTTACGAGAAGCGGCTGCCTACCAGACCTCCACAACCCATTAGATAACTGGTTAACACGGTACTTCACGGCAAGACTGGAGTCAGATTTACTGGCTTCTGACTATCAGTGACGACTGCCAAAGATCTACAAATGAAATCCGGGACCAACGGCTTAACGTGCTTTCCGAGGCACGGAGGAAATTCGGTATGTTAAAATGCTCACCCATCCACAGACCAACCTTGGCAAGCGTTGCTTAACCTTGAAGATAGACCCGTGCGGCTGTTATTCTTTAGCCACGAGCTCCTCCATTAATCTTTGAACAATAAAAGGGAAAAATACAAGTCTCTATATAAAGTCATTGTTTCACAGATATCCTTTGAATTACGTAATCCTTATGAACCTTGCCATAACAATAAATATTGCGTACTTGACCGCTAAAAATTTAACTTGAAGGTATTGCGACTGTAAAGTCAGATTCTGAATAAATCAAGTAACAATAGAGGCCCAGTTAACTTAATTCAGTATTTCATTTTTAGGGTTCTGTACCCAAAGGATGACTAACGGAACCCTATTGCTAAGCGTCTGCTGTCCGTCCGTCCTTTTGTCTGGCAGTGGACTGTATCTCAAGAACCGTAATAGGTAGAGAGTTGAAATTTTCACAGAGTGTGTATTTCTATTGCCGCTATAACAATATATTATAAAAAATACATTCAATCATAAATGGAAAGGGGCTCTCATTAAAGAAACGTATTTTTTTTCGGTTTATGCTACCGCCGTTTAAAAACTCCCAAGTGTGACGGGGTTTTTCTTTACCAGCTAGTCTATTCTGTAAGTAACCATTTCGATATCGAGCTTCACCTGAGTGAGATAGCTCACAAAGTGAACTTTATCCCACACAACATAAAGTCTTATGTTTATACTCACCTCGGATTCCGCTTTCGAGACACGAAAATATTGTTACAGAATAGCACTACAGGCGATGATTTGGAAACTGAGACTTTGAAAGCAGGTTAGGTTAGGTTAGAAAATTTATTTTCTCATTTCCGGTAAACTGAAGGATCGTTTTCCTTCGTTGTAGCATGGAAATGTGATTAATTGAATAAGTTTAACGCCTAAGTTGAGGCAGATATTATCTACCTGTGGTAGTTCACAACAATGAAGTATTAATCAAAGCGATTTATTTCAAGTCCACATAAGGTAGGTACTTCAGTTGCGTTCATAAATCCTGATCTTTTAATTTTATTATGAGTTACTTTAGTATCCTTGACGTTATTCATAGAAACAAAGTTCCAATTTCCTTATTTACTTATGTCCGTGCGTAAAGTATTTTATTTTTGTTTTTATTATTTTAGCGCTCTTTGTTCGCTCTTGGAATGCAACTAAGAATTTCTAGCAATCTTTGGTGATATCGTCGAGTAAGTATCTATGTATATCTATACTATAATCTATCTATATTAATATATAAAGCTGAAGAGTTTGTTTGCTTGAACGCGCCAATCTCAGGAACTACTGGTTGGTCCGATTTGAAAAATGCTTTCAGTGTTAGATAGCCCATTTATCGAGAAAGGCTATAGGCTATATTATCACGCTAACACCAATAGGAGCAGAGCAGACAAAGATGCGCGGGTCAACTAGTAATTTTTGTATAAAGCTGAAGAGTTTGTTTGTTTTATTATTGTTTGCTTGAACGCGTTAATCTCTGGAACTACTGGTTCGGTTTGAAAAAATCTTTCAGTTTTAGAGAGTCCATTTATCGAGGAAGGCTATAGGCTAAATAACATCACGCTATGACCAACTGGAGCAGAACATTAATGAATTTGACGCCGACAAAGTTCGCTATCGTCTAAACATAGAAAACAATAAAGACATATTCAAGCTTAGATTAACAGAAATAAACTATGTTAATTGATCCTTGTAGCAAGTAGGGTACGAATGGTTCGCGACGCCCGTGGCTTCGCGGGTCAGTATTGCGTAAAGGCTCCGTTGTGTCGTAATAAGCCGGCGACGAATACCGCTCTCTGATGACCGCCATGCGCCACCGCGACAATGTTTAAAAAGACAACTTTCTTAACTCTGTTTTGAATTACTTGCCTCACTCTCTGAGAATTGCAGATAGAATAAGGATTTCATGTTTTGTGCCTTCTTTCTTCTGCTATTTGATCTTCTATGTGGCAGAAGAATTATTAGTCCTAGGTTATTTCTTTCTGACTTTGTTTTAGACATGTAACTATATATAAACCTTTCTCAAAAAGTATGACTTATATTTGAACAGACCAACGTCTAGATACAAGATATTTTTCTTTCTTCTTCTTGCTTGCGTCGCGGCTTCGATGCTACGCCAGGTCCTCTTGGCTCGAAATTTCGCCATATTTTCCGTTGAGCTAAATTTAGTTTGTATCATATTTGGCAATCATTCATTGAGATTCCGAGAGTCATAAACATTACTTGATGTATTCAAGATGAAAATGTATTGTGTGGTAGAATGATCATTGTATTTATTGGGGTTAGCGGTGTTTGTTAACCGCAAGCTGCATTGAATCTTGAGGAAAACGGTTTACAAAAATAACATTGCGATATGATTGTCTGAAGCCATTGATAGATAAAGTTTTTTATTATCAATAATTTGCGCACATTAATTTAATTTCAGATAGTGAAGTGGAATTATCCACCTAATAATGAAAAAATGACGTCAGAATTTGGGTCAAAACCAAAACTACTTATCAAGGTGTGTCTTGCGATGCGACCTTCATTATTTAAAACTTACGAGTACCTCGTTAATTCACTGGTTTCAGCAGTAATAACAATTTCATTAAGTTCTCTTTTGAATATTTAAGTAAAGATATGTTGTTCAAAACTAACTTATGGTAGGCGCCAAATAAACATGTAAAAGAATAATACCTACCATCCCATCACTTCTTGTGGCTGTCGTAAGTGTAAGAGACGACTAAGGGACTCACCAGAGAATGGGCAGCAGCGTTCTCTGTAAAACGCAACACCATACACTGCGATCGCCAACCCGCCTGCCAACCGTTGTGATTATGGCAACCCCCTCCCCTTTTTGGGGGAGGCTTATGTCCAGCTGTGGACGTCTTTTGGCTGTTATGAAATATCCCTTAGTGGATACCCGAATAATAAATTATAAACCGTTTTTCTTTACTAGAGAACGTAAAGGATCACGATTAAATTCGATTCAGCCCAGCTTTATTTACGTCTTTATTTTTGTTTTTGATATGTAGGTCAATGAATGTTATTGCACATTTCCTGGCGCCCACCATAGGTCCAACCCGTCTAACATTGCAGGCAATAAACATTCACTACTTATCACGTTTTTTAACCCCGGTAAAGACAAAACAGTACATAAGTAGATAATCATTTTTATTCTACATAATTATTTATGACCAATTAAAATGTTTTATTGCAAGTAGTGAATTTGTTGACGTATTCGCTGTTTATGAACTAAAAAGAAAGCATGAATTGCAACACACACAGTGCGCAAAACCATTGACAGAACAGATTTTTCTATTGTAGATTTAGTACTTTTATTTCTCCCTTAAAACTTCATGCATATGGTTTACATGTTTTATGTTTTATAGAGCGAACAGTTTGATGGCAGACAGAAGCTTAAGCTTTCAAATGGGGGGGGGGGGGGGGTCCGAGGATCCAAAAATGTACAAAAATGAACTAGTTTTTGACCGAACTTCACGTTGAAAAGGCAGAATTCTGAACGCCAATCTTATTCGAAGTGCTAGTAATTATATATTTTGCACGGATAATCCGTGCTCCTATCGGTGTCCGGACCCCCTAAACACGGGGGGTGTTTATATATCTACGCCCCTGGATAAAAAATGGCAGAAAGAGGGCAAGGCATGTCTGTTATTTGCGAAGTTTTTGTTTTAGTGTGTACTAACTTACTTGTATGTTATCTTAAATGCTAATCGATTTGGGGATTTAGATAAGTACCTATTTACGTAGCTGGAAATATTCCATTAGGACGGTTTCTAAATAAAAATGATAGTGATCAACTGTCTAGAATTTTAGACAAAGGCACACGCGTACGGACGTGGAACCTGTGTCTAATTCGTGTGAACCTGAATAAGAGATGCGTTATTGTTAGATTCAAGTTTCAGTATTCATCAATTACTTTGCCAATTTTATTATTATAGTTAATTAAATAATAGCCACGCTTGACCCCGGAAGATATGACTAGTTCCGGTATGACTTGGCATGACATTCGAGATCCCAAGTGAAAACAAATATGGTGGTAGGCGCCAGATAAATTGACCTGTCCGTGATATCTCTTCATAGGTACCCAAAAAGAAATTAGAAATCATTTGACACTACTGAAATGTATTTACATTTCCTTGATCCTTTGATCACGATAGATGTCGATTCAGCTGCTTTTTTTCAAATAAAGAATGTCAATAATAATGTGGGTGGGTTAATGACCGTCATTGCAAACTTATTTCGCGACTACCACACCTGTAAGCATGTTGATGATGACCTATCTTCAACCCTGCCTCAGCCATCAGCTATCTTCCTACTGCCCTTAATTCAATAATTTATTTGCGGACATTACAGCATTTCTTCTTTTAGCATGAATATCTCATCTCTCATCAAACTATCAAGATTGACATAAATAATAAACCAGATACTTATAGCATAATAGTATAGCTTTTGCCCGCTGTTCTTCTCCCGTTCCCATTTCCGGGTTCGTACCCAAAGAGCAACCAATGGACCCTATAACTCAAGAACCGTAATAGTTGAAATTTATACAGAGTGTGTATGTGTATTTCTATTTCTATTGCCGCTATGATAAAAAAAAAAAAAAAACGCGTGTTTCTTTCAGGTTATGGTGCGGAACCGTGTTCGTGTTAGAGTCCGACTCGCACTTGGCTAGTTTTGCTCAGAATCCGTCCACTTTCCAAGTTAAGGAGTAATCTATGTTACTCAGCTATGGTACCTAAGAAGTGACGTTTTTTCTAAATCGGAACATGAAAAAATAATTTGGCCCCTTTTTAATATTAAGTGGTTAAGATTACCTATCTACATTATCATGATGTTGATTATGATAAATTTTGTTATAAATAATCATCCTTTGTTTGTCATTAACTTATTGATAAATAATTTATTCTTTCTTAACTATAAAAATACCTCAATTGATTTACAACATAATGGCTGTGAATAAGAATTTAAAGATTTGCGATGCTTTGTTACTTGTACTTGACCGATTTAAAATACTCAAGCAACTGTGAGCGGTGGGAAAGACTTGCATCGACTACTTAATTACTAATTATACGTAATTAGTTACATACAACGATCATTATTTCATAGAATGAAGTACAGTGAATGAATGAGGAATACAACGTGTAATAGAATAAAAGAAATTAAAATCACCTGTTCACTAAATGTTGTCGAGTTACACGCGCAGAAATTTATGGGGCAGTCGATTTTTTTCGCGATTTCGGGGTTAACCGAATCGCGGGAACCCTTTGTTGACGGTTTTTCAAAATGAGGAGTACAATGACCCTTTTTCAGGATTGCGTTTATTCTGTTACACGTTGTTGCCGAGTTACACGCACAGAAATGTATGAGGCAGTCGATTTTTTTTTTGCGATTTTGGGCTTAACCGAACCGCGGGATCCCTTTGTTAAAGGTTGTTAAAATGATGAGTACAATGACCCTTTTTCAGGCATTGCGTTTATTCTGTTACACGTTGTTGCCGAGTTACACGCACAGAAATGTATGAGACAGTCGATTTTTTTTTTGCGATTTCGGGGTTAACCAAACCTCGGGAACCCTTTGTTAAAGGTTGTTCAAAATTATGAGTACAATGACCCTTTTTCAGGCATTGCGTTTGTTCTGTTACACGGTCTATAAGTAGGTACGAGCCGGTTATCTATATTAGTCCAAGAACAGATGACGAGTAGACGTGTTCTTGTGTGGCGACCGAGTACCTATCGATAAACATAAGGTGGGTGTGATCTTCGCAGGGTAGGTATCTAAGAGCGCTGCCAGGGTTGGGGAATTAGTTCGAAAGAGTCACCGTGGCCTTGGAACTCAAAGGGCATTAGGAGGCACACGAATGGGTTTTAGTCAGTTAGAGTCTGAATCTTCTGTCATTCGATGATTTTCCATCCATAAAAAAACGGTATTAACGAGCGAGTGGATGAGAGGAGCCGAGAATCGAGAGACATGGGCGACCGATTGTGAAGGCCTATGTCCAGAAGTGGACTGCTGATGAGTTGAAGTATAGATACGTGGCGAAATACGTAAAAGGGAGAATGTTCATATTACTTTTCAACAGTAAATGCAACGTAAATAATTCGGTGCAACGTGTACTGTAGGGATTTAATTAAAAAATAAAGTACTTATTATATTAAATTATTAAAATCGTGTGTGCTCATTGTTGTTGTTATATTTTCTCACACCTTTGACATATTATTTCAAGTAATACCCAAGAAAGATTGTAAATAAAGGCTTTCATTAAAACTTGTGTCGCATTTAATTTAATTTAAAGATCACTGACGTATTAAAAAAATACTCACTGGAGTATATTATTTAAAGACTCCAGTGAATATTTTTTTGTAATGTTTGTTTAATGACGAAATTTTGATAAGCGCAATTTTACGAAATTATTTTTAGCAGATACTGTTTTTTTTTAGAATCTGCACTTTACTTTAATAAATAAAATTGTAGATACGATCGCATGTAACCGCTCGTTTTGCTCAAGAAACGTCATTGGATTTCCTTGACAGTCAATGTAAAATACAGGCTGTTTCAGATGTTTTTGATCCTGATACAGTTAAGAAACAATTTTCAATTTTCAATTTTTTTTTTTTTTTATTCATAAAAACTTTTACAATAAAATGTGTATAAATAGCCACAAAAAGATAATAAAGTAAAAATCTTATATAAAGGTAAATTAGTGCCTAACTTAAAACTAGTGTATGGCTAACAATAATTTGACGTATAAGATATTTAACTTGGAACTTATAATGTATATAGCGACCTGCCCGATCTAGGTTTATTTAAACCTGTGTTTCAGGCCCTCACTTCATCGCAATTTAAATTGGTCAGTTATATATGTAAACTAGATCAATACAATAAAAAATCTTAATCGACTATTAAAAATAAGCAAACTTTACAATTATTAATAAATACTATTCTAAACAATGAACAAAAATAAATAATACAAAGAAATATGAAACGATAAACATCATACTAAAATTTCTAGCAGTTTTTCTGTGTCAACGTAATTGAGTTTTGCTAAATATTCCGCAAGCGTTGTACTGCATTTCTTATAATTTAAACTATATATGTCAAGTGGCTTGTTGAGCTTGTTATATAGATAAGGTCCCAAAAACACAAAAAATCTATTTGCGAAAGCATGTTTGGTTTGAGGTTTAATACAAACCAAATCTTTCCTTCTCTTGCCTGAAGGTACTCGGTCATAAGGAAGTTCAGTGTGCTGATGCAGTACGATGTTTAGAATAGCTAGTTGACGCACTGTTAGTACCTTACATGCCATGAAAAGCTGGTGCGTGGGAAATTTAAAAGGGCGAAAGGTTGCAACCTTTAGAATTGCTCTTTGAGCACGTTCTAGAGGAAGTAAAATGGACTTTGCGACACCACCCCAGGAAGTTATGCAATACGTTAGTATGGATTGACACAAAGCCAAATAAACTTGTTTAATTAAATCATAGTCGGCTACGTTACGTAAGTATTTAAAAATGTATATTAATTTCCGCACTCTGCTGCATAGTACATCAATATGTTTACGAAAATTTAGATTTGTGTCAATCGTTACACCTAGATATTTCACATAGTCAGCTTTAGCTAAGGTGGAACAAGTGCATGCGTTGTCAGCGTTAGTTCTACAATTATGTGCAAAAATGTTTAAGTTAGTAAGCGGAATGTTATTTTTCCTAATCGTAAATAAAATGTATTTTGTTTTATCTAAATTTAATGTTAAGAGACTGTTAAGAAGCCAATTAGATACAGTATTGAAACCATTCTGCGCGTGTTCATAAACCTCGATTCTTGATTTAGCTGAGAACACTAGAGCCGTGTCATCAGCGTATGACAGTATGATACCATTTTTGAGTGGCAAGCTGCACAGATCATTTATATATATTAGAAACAACGTAGGACCCAAAATGCTACCTTGTGGAAATCCGTAACAGCTATTTTTAAGCTCAGAACTTATAAATTTACCAATTTTCACACATTGATAACGATCACTAAGATAATCAGAAAAAAGTTGAAGTTGTGTTCCTCTTATCCCAATCGTTTCAAGCTTATGTAATAATATAGAACAAGAAATAGTATCGAACGCCTTGGCAAGGTCCAAAAAGATACCAATGGTGTGCATGCCATTGTCCATACTTGTACTTATATAATTTGTCAATCGGTGGACTGCTTGGCTTGTTGATCTTTTGGGCCTAAAACCAAATTGACTGTCTGAAAGCAATTTGTTGTCTTCTAGATATTTTATTAAACGAGTGTTTATGATTTTTTCTAAAATTTTGGAGAGGCCCGTTAAGACTGAAATAGGTCTATAATTATTAACACAGTTCTTGTCTCCAGATTTAAAAACAGGGGTGACTACAGCTTTTTTAAGTAATTGGGGGAAAACTCCTTGTGATAAACATAACTGAAAAATGTGAGTTAACGGAGGTGCAATTAGATATTTAAATCTTTTAAGTATATGATTCGGTATGTTATCGCAGCCAATAGCACAAACATCCTTAAGCTCGGTTATGATTCTTAATACCTCATTTGCGTCGGTCTCAAATAAAACAAAAGAATGTAGTGTAGAAGTTGTTACCGGTGAACTTTGAGGAGGCAACGATCTAGAATTTAATGTTTTTTCTGCCAAGTTTTTACCAACGTTAGCAAAAAAATTATTGACTTTATTCGTTGCTTCGGATGGATTTATTTCTGTTGATAATAAATCAAGGGGAGGTTCGGAATTTTTAGATCTAAAAGTATTATTTTTTATAAATTTCCAAACAAGCTTGCTGTTTTTTCCTGCCTTTTGTAGTTCATTTTTATCATACTGATTTTTTATTTTTTTCAAAAGATTGTTACAGAAATTTCTATACCTCTTGTATGTGACGGAAAGTGATTCATCACCAGGTGCCAGTTTCGATTTCAGGTGAAGTTTGTCCCTATGTCTCATACATCGAACGAGACCGGGTGTGATCCACGGTTTAATGTTATAATATTTCCTAGGCATTATTTTAACAAATGAGTTTTTCTTAATTGCATATTGTAGCGAATGTATGAAATACTCTAAAGAAATATTTGCATCGTTTGAATTAAAAACTGGGTCAAAATTAATAGCGCTTATGTCATTTTCAAGGTTTTTCATATTTACTTTAGTATCGCTACGCAAGCAGTTTTTTCTAGGTAAAGAAATTTGCAATGTTAGTAAAACAGCTTGATGATCGGTAAGCGATGAGTTAGTTACAAATGTTTGGGTTGGTTTCTTTGATTTTATAAAGAAATGATCTAAACATGAGCCGGACTGGTGCGTGGGATGGTAATGAGTGGGTAATAGTCCATGAAACGCGCAAATATTCAGGTAGTTGTTAGCATGGCCATTGGTTTTCCCGGAAGCAATGTTAATGTTTATGTCACCTACAAGAATTATATTTTGAAAAGATGATACTTTTGTTAAATTCATGTTGAGTGAGTCCAAAAAACAGTCAATGTTTTGAGAAGGAGGCCTGTAGATGGCCATTACTACTGTATCAGGAAAAATTTTAATTAATAAGCAATTACTGTCCTGGAATAACGGTTCTTCTAACTCTGTTTTTAAATTATTTTTTACATATACTACCAAACCATCATTTTGGTTGATGGTTCTATCAGTTCTTTGTGAGTAATATCCGTCAAGAGATGGTAAAACTGTTTGTTTCGACAGCCAACATTCTGTTAGGACGATAATATCACAGCTAACCTCAAGGTTCTGTAGCAGCACTTCAAAACCGTTGATGTTCCGGTTTAGACTGCGGATATTTTGTGTTAGTAGGGTTAACGTTTTACCTCCAACAGGTATCAGATTCCTACAGTCCTCAACATTACAGATTTTAGCTTCAGACACAGAAAAACCATCCAGATCACAAATTAGATGATCTGTCATTCTAATTATAAACTAACAAATAAAATATGAGGTAAACTGCTGACTAAGTGCTTACTTAGTAATTTGATCGGCGGCGCTCTTAGGCGCCTTCATAATCGATTGAATTGATGTAGTTGTCTTCTGCAAATTTGCGTGCCGGGCAATTTACATCACCAGTTGGATGGTCACATTTTCTTTTGAAGCGTTTACAAGTCGCGCATTGGGAGGGAGCAGCTTTATTGTTACACTCCTTGAAGGAATGACCAGTTACTCCGCAGTGGTTGCATGTCGGACTAGATTCTCGGCAAAACTTGGCTGCGTGTCCAAACTGCTGGCAATTGAAGCATCTGGTGACAATCGTGAAATCTTTCACGGGGCAAGATGTCCAGTTTATGAAAATTCGGCCTTGGTTTATTAAAATTTTCCTGGTACTAGCGGGCACTTCCAATATATAGTTACAGGTAGGAAGGTTTTTCTTACCCGATTTATGGCTCAATTTGATGGTTTCTTGAAAGGACTCACGAGTAGTATTCGGCAGCTTATCAGAAATGTTTTGCTCGTAAATGCAATCAAAAACTTCTTTCTCAGTGAGGGCTATGGGGACACCAATGACAGCGATCCTAGGGCGGCGTTTTGGTGGTTCTTCTACTTTGAGGCCTGATGAAACTAGTTTTTCAGATTTTTTCAGTTTATCGATGTCGCCTTTGCTATCGGTGCAAATGATGACACCGCCGTTTCTGACTTTTCTCAGGCCACGGACATGTAGTTTTAGTTCTTCTGGCGAGATGATTTTCTGTACTAGGGACTTCGTGTCGTCACTGGTCTTCGTCTTATCAGAGGGATAAATTGCAACAGTACTCAGGTTTGCAGGGCGAATAAAGCTGTCGGAACCTTTTTTTACCATATTGGCATATGAGCCATTTTCAGGTTTGAGTTTAGTTTCGACAACCTCTTTGAACTGTTGAAGTGAGTTCGAAACGTTCTGGTGTACCTGTAAGTGCTGGATGGTGCTGTGCGCCTGAATGGTTTTCTGCTTTAAGGCTTGGTACAAGATTGCCATTTGAGATGTCCCATTTAAGACCTTCCGGCAAAGAGTATTGACACGGAGCTTCTGATCCGAGTTCATTTTTCCTTCCGCGACAATAGTGCATACTTCGTTCAGAATGGTATCTATAGATACCATCCATTTCTGGATCTCTGGCGTAGAAATAACTTCACTCGGCAATTCATTCTTCTCCGAGGATGCTGGTGGACTTGGCTCTCTATGATGGAAGTCTTCGATTGGCGTCGGTGGAGGACTTCGCCGTATTAATTGGCTCCGACCAAAAGGGCTAGATCCTGGGTTAGACATTACTAACACAAACACTATTTGTCTATAAATTTAGTTCATCTTTCACAATGACTCAGATGGTAGTTACCTACTAATCACACGCGACACACTTTACTTAAATAACTGACGCCGCAGATAACTAGGTATCAAAACATTAGTCACAATAATTATTTAATGATATTTCATATTATCCGATTTTAAACGACACGTCTGCTTAGTCTCGCATCTGAATGTCTCAATTGTGAAAAGACTTAAAAAAAACCGACAGCGAAACTCCACTTAAGGCTTGTATATACGCCAACGATCTTGTGCATATAAACGGAGCTAACTACCTCTACGCGCTACCCGCATTTTTAATTTTTTTTAAATAAAAATAATACATTTTTAAAAGGTAACAAAACCAAATCATTTAAGTTTGTATTGCAAAGCAGTAAATATTTTTTTATACTCTTTTGATAAAAACATGAGGGAGTAGGTAAAATGGTTTCATCTCAACGATTTGTAGGTGATTTGGTGGTGTTTTTTCTTATTATGTGATACCGATATAAGTAGATAAATTCAGGCTAAACCAAATTACGTATCATATCATAGAGATTACTTACTACTTTTCTCAGATGTAATTTCTCTGTTAGTGCTGAAGAAAAGTTACTTTCTTATTATGTGATACCGATATAGATAAATTCTGGATAAACCAAATTACGTATCATAGCATGTATATTACTAATTATTTTTTGCAGATGTAATTTCTTTGTTAGTGCTGACGAAAAGTTGCTTCATCTGCGCGCTGTTTTTAAGCATTTCTCGAGAGAGGAGCCTTAAAGTTCCAAACATTTTTCAAGCATTATGAGTAACGCTAGTCATAATGTTCTCTCATAAATCAAATCTGAACCAAAATGAATGATAAACACCTAAATAGGGTAAGGTTGTCGCAAGTCGTATCCTCTCGTAAAGAATCTGTTGTATATTTCGCTGGCCCATTAATTTTAATTACTTAATTAATTAATTAGATGTCGTCATCCTCTTTCATTCATGAATAAAGTTCTGATAGGTTTCATCTTTCCTAATTATCAGCAGAAGAGTCCGAGGAACAAAGTTTTTAACCGCATCGGTAACCAAACATTGTTTAACTTTCGAATCTCTTTTCTATAACCACTTTTTATTTTTTTCAGATCGTGGCAGCAACATCATTCATAACGCTAATAGTGCCCAGATCCAGGGTGCCCTGCGAGGCCATAGCCCAGGAGGCTGTCATGATAGCGCTGTACAACTTCTTCTGCCTAGTCGTGGCAGAATGTGGAGGCAGCGAACAGTTCGTCAGGTTTGTATTCAATCAATCAATAGCTGTAACTCTTGTGCCTTTGTGTTTTTTGCACCAAATAAGGAAGCAATTAAATCTTTAACAATAATAACTTTGGCATTTCGAAATAGGTTTTGCTATTTTAAGTGCGTGGTTAATTATTTTATTTTATTAAAAAATAACAGAAAAAAACAACACTAGGAATTTTTTAAAAGGTTTAAAATTCGATTTTCGTCTTTCTGAAACGATTTAACTGTCAGATGACATCATAAACATACTAAACTATAAAATTAAATTGTGATTGGATCCAACCTTGGCGTCATTTTGCCAACAAGAGGATAGTAATAAAAACTATTTCTATCACTCAAGTATTAAAAATAATCACACATATGCATTCTTAATTAATAATATTGACATAATTCGTTCAACGATACCCTTATCATAATGAGCCTGTACTGTCGCATAGCAGGCCATATCTCTTCCCACTTTTCCGGTCTTCTGTGATTTAACGATACCTTTTAGGTATATACGAGTAGTAAGAGAAACCCAAAATACACCAAGAGTAACCTTTGACAAAATTGAACCATCACGAGTATTTTTAATGATGGAAGACAGTTCTAAAATAATAAGCTAATGACAACATAAAAAAATCAAGTGAGGTGACATTTGGATGAGGTTTTGGTGACGATGTTTCGTTGATGTCTTTTAGCTGCACGATGATGAAAACTTTACCGATTCACAGTCCTGTGAACTACTTACATTTGTGATCCTCGCTGAATGGTTACTCATTGTACCTGCTGTATGGACAGTGGAACTGCTTTTTCTTCTTCTTCAAATAGAAGAAGTGAATCTGCTAAACGATTTATAAACGAGTATTTAACTTGATGAGAATTTTACAAATTAAATTAAGAAAGAGTTGGCAAAAATTACACAACAACTTGTAAATGTGAAATATCTAAAAATATATAAATAATATATTGCCAGTGTTTGCAATGTAAAGTGAGCGAACTTGTAAAGCGAGTGACTTTCGTTCAAAATATCAGCGATTTTGCATTCGTCAAACATTTATCTAAGTATCATCAATATTTATGGTTATGATGGATTATATGAATTTAATTACCCATTGGACTTGTTGATTAAATTGTCTGTTATTTCCATGCCTTATGGTATCAAGCTACCATACATATGATCGCTAAAGAAAGTTGGTGTAAAAAAACTAACGACTCTGCGAAATAAAGAGAAACTCAGTGTTTTGCAAGGTAATGAGTAGACATGGAAATGTCCACTACCCTTACCCTTGTAAAATCTTTATTTAGTGGTGAAGATGTGATACTACATAGGCAGTAGGTAACGTACGAACATACTCGATAGGGTGTAAGGGCATAAATGTAGATGACATTGTTCAGAATGTAACAACACATAGATACAGCACACAAGAAATTGATGCAAGTATTAGGCCTAACGATGTCAATGCGTTACTAGTAGGTACTGGCATGCGATTTCTCTTGCCTATCTGGAACGATTTGCGCAAGTACATAACTAGCTTTTATCTCACACCATCAAACACCATTATTGCTATCACCATTGATAATAAGAAGCACTTAATTACATTAAAAGCACTTAATTACTTTAATGGGAAACATAAAGATTAATTATAGATAACAATTAACGCCTCTGAACTAGGCATGATCACAGAGTGGTGAATAAAATGTCTAGCAAGTTTTTTTCCAACTAATATGTGGTCGGTTTCCAGTCTAAGTTTAAAACCAGTATTTTATCTGTAGTGACTGATTTCTGGCTTATCCAACCCAGTAACTGGGTAAGACTAAGACTTGACCCTTTACAAGACAAAACTACTCGGCTCGATTATACCTCTTGGCAACGCACCTCCTAGCAAGACTATACCCCTTGGCAAGACTGGTGTAAGGTTCTTTGCCTTTTTACAGGGACTGTCTAAGATCTACAGATGTGTTGAAAATCGAACCATGCGGCAGTTATCATTCAGCCACAAGCTGTTGAAGCAGTTGTTCTATTGCAAAGTTGTTAGGTAATATGAACTCTTGCGTGTGGATGTGACCGCTACTTCATCCGTGTATTTATCATGTTGAAATGGAATTACCTACTCAGCTCCCTTAGAATGAACCTCAGTGTTTTGTCGCGGATGTTGTTATTAATTTTGCAACATCCTGCACGACAAAGAGTACGCGTTGGTTTAAAACATTATGTCTTAAAAATTGAGATTTTTCGATTGTCAATTTCGTTACAGGTTTTTTGTCTCTTTGAATAGTCGATCCCATAATCCCTTAAAATCAGGGTTTATAACCAGTGCGTCCTACGCGTAAGCGTCATGACTTACGGAGCCAAAACGTGGACACTCACTATAGGCCTGGTTCACAAATTCAAGATTACTCAGCATGCAATGGAGAGAACAATGCTCGGGGCTTTTCTGGTGGATAGACTCCGCAACGAAATCATTCGCCAGAGAACTAAAGTGACCGACATTGCGCGTAGAATCAGCATGCTGTAGTGGAAGTGGGCCGGCCATGTCTGTACACCGACAGACACCGATGGAGCAGACATGTGTTAGGTTGGCGACCGCATATGGGCAAACGTAGTGTGGGGCGCCTTGCAGCACGATGGATCCATGATTTGAAGAAGTTGACTGGTAAAGAATGTATGCCAACTGCTCATCAAGATATCTTGAATCTCAGTTCTACAGACATATCTACACAGTTACCTATATCTTATTGTATGTTACATCAAATTGCTAACTCAAAATCCAGAAGCATGTTTTGAGTGAGGTCTGCGAGGTTGGTTACCATGCAAGCCTCAACACGCAATCCTAAATAAATGTTTATTGCTCAGGCTGTGTGAACTAGCTCCTATAGGTACGACGAAGCTACAAATAGATATATATGCCTTGGATCGCACTCAGAGAGTCACCGACGCCAACGTATGCATACTTGTTATTTTCGGTAGTTATTGCATAAGTTGAGTAAATATCATTAACAGTGTAATTATCATGCGGTATTTACATTTCAACCTTATCACACAATCTGCATAAACATGCGATAACATTATTGTTTGCATAAAATTAACAGGAATTATAATTTTCATTGTATAAGATTAAAATAACAAATAATTAACCTGAACAATAAAATATTCTAAACTAGCGACGCGCCCTGGCTTCACACGGGTGCAAATTATATACTAAAACTTTCGTCGAGAACCATACCATGTATTAAAAAAACCTGCATCAAAATCCGTTGCGTAGTTTTAAAGATCTAACTAAGCATACATAGGGACAGACAGACAGCGGAAGCGACTTTGTTTAATACTATGTAGTGATTATCACGATCGAATAGACTTGATAATGTGTCACGACTTTGCGCACTTAGTCAATAACTTAATTGATATAGTTTTTAGTGTTCCGTACCCCAAGGGTATCCAACAGAACCCTATTACTAAGCCACCGCTGTCCGTCCGTCCGTCTGTCTGTCAGCGGGCTGTATCTCAAGAACCGTATAGGTAGACAGTTAAAATTTTCACAGATTGTGTATATCTATTGCCGCTATAACAACAAATAATAAAAACTAAGGTTTATGGTACGGAACCCTTCGTGTGCGAGTCCGACTCGCATTTGGCCGGTTTTGAATAAATTGCTTTTAAGAACTACGAAGGTCATTGTTGATCCTGGTACTCCATATTTATAGTCTTTGTGGTACTCGTAGTACTACAAAGGCATACAACTACGAAATTTGAAATGATTAAATCAGTAACAGAATAGAACAATAGATATTCTAGAAGTGTGGGTGGAGATGGATGTCATTGCTAAAAACATTATCCTCATTCTGGGGGATTCGGGTAAAAATATGCCTAATACAAAGACGAGGTTGGCGATGGAGATGTATGGTATAAGAAAACATGCTGCGTTGCTTTGCGGCACTAATAAAACGAAATAGTTGGGAGACTAGGGATGTAAACTATGATGATACTGATGAGGCTGAATTCCAATCTTGATCATTCAGGAACATTTTGCGTTGTTCGGCGCATATTTTTAACTAGCTTTTTTATATACGGGAATCGTTTTTCCAGGATAAAAAGCAGGTTTTCTCAGAGACAATTTAGCGTTTTTTTATGGAAGAATAATCGTCATCGGAACAGTTATAGCAGAGATTATCTACTTTTTACGAAAATCGAAATACGCAAGCAAACAAAATTAGTTTAGATAACTTTAGTTTCTGCAACAAAACACGTCTTAGAATTTCGTAGAACAGGATTACTTATACTAAAGACTGCCATGTAATGTTTACAGAAGTGCCGGTGGAGCTGACCTAGAGACTAGGGTGATGCCATGCTGCTGCTGGCCGTGTTGCGTCATACCAAGGCCGAAGTTTCACAAGTAAGTCGAACGTTCATGACTCAGCATACATTGGAATGCGATTTAAGCAAAAAAATCGAAATTGAATGCAATACAGAACTCTGCCTTAGAGTCTGACACTCTCCAGCCAGTCTTCTTTAAGGCTTGTACACAATGACTTTGTGCATACAAACGGAGATAACTACACCTCTACGCGCCACCCCGCTACCAGTGTTTTATTTTTTTATAATAAAAATAGTACATATTTTTATAAAGTAACAAGACCAAATTATTTTCGTAAATATATTTTTTATACTCTTTTGATAACAAATGAAGGAGTAAAATAGTTTCATCTCAACGATTTGGAGGTGATTTTTACGTGATACCAATACATAAATTCTGGCTAAACCAAATTACGTATCATATCATGTAGATTACTACCTATTTTTTCAAATGTAATTTCTCAGTAAATGCCGACGAAAAACTGAATCATCTGCACGCTATTTTTAAGCTTTTTTCGATAGAGCAGCCTTAATTGTGACCTACAAGTAGTTGGATTGTAGAGGAACATAGGAAATTAGGCATTCAGTCCATGTAAAATATTAGTATTCGGCTGCATACATGGAGCCGACTCCAACTAGAGAATCGTTAATAGTAGATACTAGCAAACGGAGTTGCAAAAAAACTATGGTGATAATGAAGACGATAGAATATAAAACAAATTATATGATACTAACCCAATGTAGAAGTATGTGGTTATCCACATTAACTCTGGAACGAAACAGCTAAAACTCATGTGGAAGAGGGCTTTGCCCGGAATAGTAGGGTAGGTAATGCAGGCCAACAAGGTAGTAACCTGTAACAGTAACATAAGTTAGTCTGATTTTAGAGTTGTCTCTATCCAGACGAGGTCCACGAACTTCGATTGTCCGAAAGTCGATTGATAGACAATCGACAAAATCTTCCTGAACCTCTTCCTGTAAACCGCCTGTTTATATTCGTACTAAAGTCACAAAAATAGTGTACCCAGAAACTTTAGTCATCAGTAGAATTTAAAAAGACAAAACGTATGTCAACTATGCCTATAAATTATTTTTCCATTGGAATAATAGCCACATAAACATTGCTCCTTGCAAACCTTTATGTTTATTGTTTCCAGTTAGTCGTAAATAATATTGTACTAGGTAGGTACCTATCAGGCAATTATTATAGCTACTGCGTGACAGAATATTGATCAATGAATTGATGTTTTTTATATTGAAAACAAGACACAATGGATGGGTAGATAATTAATTGTTTACGTGCATAAATCTTTTAATTATGCCGAGATAAAATGTGAATTATTTGTTGTGCAATTTTTATGCTATGATTCAAGGAATATATTTTTGTGGAACGAGACCGTTCGATGTAGCAACAATTGGGTCCTTTAAAATATTAAAGTTTTAAATTTTCCCCTTTTTGGTTCTCAATGACTAAACAAGAAAATTGAAAACTTAACAATCATAGATATAATACTGTTTTTTATATTTCTATGGTAACAACCAAAAACATAGAATAGAAAACTCTTTATTATATATACACAATATAAGTCACATCGATACATTAATGAAAAAATAACAGAGTTGCTGGTACCTACATAATAACTACCTTCGGTCGATAATTAAAGCTGATTGCCACTCCTTTATTGGAGCAATGGGCAATTTAGGAAAAAAAATGTTATTATTTTGATGCTAAATATGCCTATTGAAGACTTGTAACGTACACCTACGCTTATTTGTGGCCCACCTTTGTAGTTATTTCTAGTGGAGAAATTGTTTTAATTTAATATACCTACTAATTAATTAATTTGTAGTAGTGCTCGCAAGGACAGCTCTCGAGTTTCTTAGTATTGTAGGTGTGTCTGAGTAAATAATTATCTTAGGAATTATGATATATAGCTTTAGATTGCTCTAAGTGATATGTGGGTGGGTGCAGCAGTCATTTTAAAATAATAAATATTTTTTTATTCACGCGATCCCAAATTGTTTTTTTAATCAATTAGTGTAACTACTAGGTATACCTACGTAATAGTTTATACAGAATTGTAATTTTATGTTATTAATATTTTAATAGCGGTTGTCCTACATGAAGCTCCCATGAGGACTTTGTTTCACCTATTTATTTCCTCTTTCCAGACGAACTCTAAAGTGGTTGCGGTATTTAGTCCTGCAGATACCGATCGTTCAAGGAATTATTTACTTCATCATCGTGATTATCTGGTCGGAAGACTATGTAAGTTTTTACCCATTAAAATAATTTATTGATTAACCCATTAAGATATTTTAAATTATTTTATAGAATAAAAGTTGCCAAAGAGCCATAGAACCAGATGGAACGAAGCATTCTGAGTGTAAAAAGACAGGACAGAAACATTACACACAAATTTCCCAAGATGCAGTTGTTTCATTGAGAAGAGTTCTCCCATTTCTTCGACACCTTTAAAAACTACTATGACATACAAACCTTTCTTTTAGTCCCATATTCAGAAGCTCAAATAACTCACCATAATCATCATCTTTCTGCCCTTATCCCGTGTTACTTGGGGTCGGCGCAAAATGTTTTCTTCTTCCATTCTGTCCTATCAGCCATCACGCTATCACTAAGTCCCTTATCTTTTCTATCGCTCCTCACACAAGTCATCCATCTTTTCTTTGGCCTTCCTCTCCCTCTCCATCCATCAACATTTATATTCATAACTCTTTTAGTTACATAACTGAAAAATTCACTATCCTACATTCAGTTAAAATGTTTATTTTGTTAATAGGCATTTTTTTTCTATTAACGCCAATTTTTGACGTAAAATCTTGGTTAGTTTTATTTTTTTTTTACATCCATCATTTTTTCCATCCTACATTTAATTCCAGATGTTATACCAACGTAACTTCGTGTTCTTCCAACCGCTCATCGCCGCTTCCATCCTGTCGGGCATGTGGGGCGTGGTGATGTTGGTCCGGGCGGCCGCGGCGGTGGGCCGCACGCCCCGGGCCAGGTTCCTGGCGGTGCAGCTGGTGCTGCTCATTGTGAAGCTGCAGTGCGGACTGGCCAGGTCCTTGCCAGATGTCGCTAACTTTTCGTGCGTCTTGAAGCTGCATCCTGCCGTATTTGTTTATAGTAAGTTGATCATTTGAATTTATACTTTCTACTCATATAAGTTTTTCTAGACTCCGACGGTGCAGACCTAGAAACTAGATGTAAAATCGACGCAAAGAGAAGTATGTAGAAGAAATATGTAATAAGATATGTAAATATAACAGCAGGTGCTGTCTAAGGATTGTGGATGGACACAGGAGAGGATAAAACTTAGAGAATCACATTCATTTTCGGTTGTCCATGTATTAGAGTAAGAAGACTGACGAAAAGCAATTAAAAATTAAGTCGTTCAAACAAGCATGTTTGTAGGTATAAAGAATGTGGTATTTTTAGTAATATGTGCATTATGTAAAGATCATTGTCGACCATCTTGTTGTCTCTATTGTTTTATTATGTGTCTGGAATTTCTTAATATAATAAACAGTAACTAAATACCAAACCCTACTCGTATGTAGCATAAACACCGTCAATGTTATCAATTTTTTCTCCTCTTCCAGTTATCAACAACAGCGTCATAATGCTGGAGATGCTTCTGCTATCAATGATGGCGTGGCGTGTCTACAGCGCACCGCCGGGGAAGGACTTAGAGAAAGTACAGAGAGATAAAGTAGTCGTCGCAGTATTAGAAGATAGCGTTCGCTCCATTGATGTCAGAAGCGCTAATGTCAAAGAAGGCATAGACAACAAGTCCTTTAACAATAATGTCGTGGTTGACGACTGAATGATCGTCTATAATGTATTTTGATGTCAATATCGTGTGCTTTAATATGTGGTTGATACATAGACGTATGAAGATACAGTTATAAATATAGATAGTGATGTAACTTCTTAGGAACCAATGGATGTTGCACCTTTTGTGTTAGGTGTTGTGTCTGTGTTTTTGATAAACACGTTTTAAAATATATGACTACAAAATATGTGATCTATTATGTATTCTGATTTTGTCGGAGCATTATGTACCTGAATGGACTGGTTAAAACCCATATAGTAGGTATTTTTAAAATCACTAGGATTTAGTATTAGTTTTAATTTAGAATGTCATGTAAGTTACACTTTTTTACTTTTTTTATTAGGTTTTGTTTCACTATCGTCTGTACTTACTATTTCAACTTATGATGTACCAAAAACGTGGGCGCCATTAATTTAATGTCTTATTACAAGCTTATTAGATCAGCGTTAACATTATTGTGATATAATAATACAACCGAATTAGTCAAAAATATACATTTATTCTTGATTTGTGTTTTTATGCTTTATAATTTAACAGTTTCACATGTTTTAATAATTCGAATAAATGATTAGTCAAATAATAACAAAATTTTTTGTTTAATACCAAATTGTCATTCCTCAGGAGATTCACTACCATTGCTTTTGTCCTCATTTTCTTCAGAAGGCGTCCCAGCCCGAGAACTTTCAGACCCGTAAATATTATGCAATTCTTCCAACTTATAGTGAATTTTTACGCCTTTAGAGTTTGTTTTCTTCACTTTATTAACGAGTGATTTGGTTTGTTCTTCCAATGTTTTCAATCGTAAATCACGCGCAGCGAATCGAGCCTCATGGTCAATTTCACTAGAGGTTGATGGCACAGAGTCTTCTTTATCGGAACTTGAGTTATCCTCTTTCGGTTCGATAGCAACGTCTTCACTACTACCACATGGGTTCTGATGTTCATTATGAAGGGTATCAAGTTTCTTGATAATTTTGTTACCAGTGTCCAGCGTGCTAGCTATGGTTTTAACTACTTCTGAACAACTGTTCTCTAAGTTTTGCAGTCTTTCGTCTTTCTTTGCAAGTCTTTCATTTTGCTTTCTAACGTTTTCCAGTATAGCTTTAAAATCAGGAAGTTTATTTGAAGCTTGTGAATCGTTTACTAGGAGTGTTGTAGAATCATCGGTCTTTGTTTCCTTATTTTGATCAGTTGTTTCGGGCGGTTGGTTAGACTCAGTTTCTTTTTCGGGGCTGGTTATATCCAAAGATACGTTACTATCATTTGTAAAGTTAGATGTCATATCAGAGTTTGACAGGTCCTTACCGTCTATATCATCGGTGTCAATGTTTGTTGTCTGCCTTTCAATTTCTTTGCCTTCGTTATTATTGTTTGAATAATCTCTTGAGGTTGGCCGATTAATAAGATGGTCCAGAGTATTGCTTATTTGGTCACTTATCTCAGCTGTAGTTTGCGTTTTTTGTAACAAAGCAGCGGTGCCTATTTCCAGATTATTCAATTTTCTGTCTTTATTAGCTAGTCTCTCGTTTTGGAGACGAACATTCCTCAAGATTTTAGCAGGGTCAATCAGTGGTATTCCTGGTGTATCTGAAGTTGATGGATTTATTTGTCTTTCGCACTCTTGATTTTTGATAACTGTAGTGTCGATTGACTGACTTACAACGGTGTCTTCTACATTTGTGTCCTCTGTACAAGAGTCATCATGTGTAATATCTCCGACTTCGTCTTCTGTTTCTTCACATATTATTCCGTTCTTGGAAAATCGTTCACTTTTACTAGGTTCCGATGTTGGATCGTGGTTATCTTCACTCTCTTGAGTATCCAAAGGTAAATCAGCCACGTCTAACAGGTCGCTTGCGGGATCTTCTCTTTCCGCTATGTTAAAATCTGTGCTAGAATCTGGAATTGTTTCAAATGATTTCTTCTGCTTTCTCTTGCACCTTGTTAGTTTTTCTGCTACATATTCACTTTCATCATTTGATTCGGAGGACTCATCTGAAGGTCTCTCGTCACTGTATCCACTTTCTCCTGAATTATTGAACGTTGGTGAACCCGATTTAGTTTTCCTACTTGAAAATTCAGCTCTTAGAGTTTTCCAATCTCTTTCTGACTGGGTGTTCTTTTCGCGGGCTTGTTCCCACTTTTCCCTGCAGTATTCAAGTTCTTCCTTAAGTTCATTCAGAAGCTTTCTCTTCTGCTGCAGCTCATATTTAAGAATTTTCTCATGAGTGTGTAATTGATGATGATGCCTCCTCAATCGGCCTACAACATGCCATGTTTTGCTCAACTCATTAGTAACCAAACATAACCTCCTTTCTTGCTCTTCTAAACGTGTTTCTAAGTGGCCATTGAGTTGCTTCATCCGGTTGACCTCTTTTATCAGACCCAATTTTTCTAATATCAGATCCTGAAATAGAATGACATTTGGCGTAAGTTTAATAACAAAGAAAATAAAATAACTACTTACAGATTCTGAGAAAGTGGTATGATAACTGTTTTTGTTTTCGGGGATTACACAAAAAATTGGCTCTGTACCAAAATTGAAGCTGCGCATTTTTGAGTAGGTACTGCAAAATAATCATTATGAAGATGTTTATTTTTACGTTGTGACTTTTGACCATGACTCAATTTATCTAGTAAAGAGTAATTGTTGTTGGAGCAATGAGAAAATCACTTACTTTTAATCTGATGTACGTCTGACTAACGCTTGGCACTAACACGGGGCCTGATTTTGTCTCGACAGATTTATAACATGTTGTAACTTTTTCTGGAGAGTTCCCTTCAGGCGCATTTTGGTGGCTCAGAAGTTCAATGAGTACTTTCCAAACTTTCGGCAGATTTTCAACTATTTCTTCGGCAGTGCTGCTCTGAGGTTTATGAGTCTCTACAATTTAAAAAAGAATGTGAAATCATAATTCAAGAACTACCTAGAAACTTAGTCGTTAAATTAATCGGTTGTTACCTGGTTCTTTTTCTGAAGTAGATGTCTCCTGTGTGGATGGTTCACCGTCATCGTTAGTTATTTCATCAGTATATTTTTCTTCGGTTTCATCTACCTGACTGACTAGTTCTAACAAAAGTTTGGGCAGTTCCGAAGAAGCTTCTGATCCATTTTCTTTTTCTGCCATTTGCGTTAGTAAACCATGATTGTCCTGAAGTCTTTGAACTAATGTGTCCAAATCTTGTTTGGTTTTATCTCCGAGCAAAACTTGAGAGAAAAGCTGTAAATTACAAATTATTGAAACCGAATTATTACACATTCTTAATTGGTATGCTAATTTCATCACAAAATGTAAACTGCGGGTACACTTACTTTGTTTACGACAGCCATTTCGGCTTTTAATACATTTGTTTCTATCTGACATGTAGATATTTGAGAATTTTTGTTGTCAATAGTTTCAATTAAAGAATCTATTTTCGAGTCTAGTTCTTCTACTTTTGTGTTGAGATCTTTGCACCTAAAAACGTAAGGATCACAATGATTAGCAAATTGACAGTTATTTTGACAACATAGAAGAAATGGACATCTACCAAGTGCTTCTGAACTTGTAAGTAATGTTTAACTTACTTTTTGACTTCAGCTTGATAAAGTACTTTGTGTTCATCCAGTTCTCGGACCAGACGTTGTCTGGTAACTTCAGCAAGTCGAGCTCTCTCTTCATAGAGACCTCGAAGTGTACGAATATTCTGCAGCTGTCGCTCATATTCCTGCCTCAGATCAGCAGACAGAAGATTTGTTTCCCTGTCAGCTAGAGTGCGTTCTATTTCATTTAATTTTTCTTTTAGCTGGAACATAAGAAAGTTGATTAGAAACTCATCAACACGATTTGTTTATTTGATTGCATCCCAATCTATTATGTAACAGCGTGGGCACATGCTATCAAAATTGTTATGCTACGACATACGCAATGATATACGTCATTCAAATACCTTTATTAGAATTGATAGCCCAAACATATTTATTAAGGAAGGTTTGTGAAAGCTGCCATAGGAGTACATGTGGATTTGGCACTTTGTCAAAACGTAAGACGCCAAGTAACAGATGATGCGTCTCACATGCCGTATTTTGGCGGTCCCTGACCGGGTGCAGCATGGCTGCCTCCAGGTCGTTGGCTTGGCTTTGGATCTTTGTGATCATTATGGACATATCCATAGGTTGTACCAAAATTATTATAAATTGGATTGTTCCTCTGTGTGTAATAAAATACTGGTATGTGAAAACCGATTTTGATATTGGTAACAGAGAGAGTTGAATGATAAAATTAATAGATGTTGGCAGGTAAATAAAGAAAAATCTACCCCTAAAACAGCTAAATGGGCTGTTTAGGTTTGAAGGTATAACTTGAACGCAACGGATTTTTAAATTATCTGCTTGTAAATAATTTTCAGAATTTTTGAAAGGAATTGAATAAAACAATGATAATGATAAGAAACTACTTACTACGATTTTCTTTCAGAAAACAACTTTGCTAACTTTTTATTTTGCTAAGCGCTTCATTCGAGCATTCGAGGCGTACCTACCAGATACTCACATCATTTAATTGTTGTTCTCGTAGACTTATCATGGTTTTACTGACTGCCACCACTTCCTTTAATGCACGAATTTGTTTTATTGATTCCGAGTTTTGAAAATTCAAGTCTGCAATATCGGAGTACGCTCCCTGTAACGCCCTATTAGTTTCAGACAGATCCTTTCTTAGTTTCAAGTTGTTTGCTTTTAAATCATCAAATTCATCTCTCATTTGCGCTAAAGCGTCTGTGAGTTCACTGTTTCCTTTTAAATGCAGGAAGTTTTCGGGGATTTCAATATTATTCCTCGATAGTAGTTCACAAAGCAACTTGTTACTTTCATATAATTCCAGTTTTGCTGCCTTCTCATTTTGCAGAGCTTTCTCTAATTCTTCTTTTTCGGTTCTGTGGCGCGTTAGAATCTGTCTTCTTTGTTCACGTTTTATATCGAGCTGCTTTTTGAACTCATTCATTTCTTCCTCTTTTGCTTTAGTTCGAGCTTCCCTTTCGGTTATGGCATCAGCATCAGCCATCTCAAAGTTTCCATTTGTTTCCAGCAAGGAACCACTTGTGTTCATTGTTTCACTTTCACTCTTGACGTTACCAGCGTCGTGTTCCCTCGTTGGGGCACTACTGACAATATTTCCCATTTTGGAATACTTTTATAAACAAGGCCGCACTTTCATTCGCACAAACACAGCGCGAGGATGCGTGTTTTTAAAATAGGTAACGACCAATACGTTTTTAATCAGACAAAGGACTGTCGACTCGGTGGACTCACACGTATGTTCGACGAAGCAGTGGCTTCCCGAAATAGATCCCTCGTCAGGTCCAGACATGCGTCGGCATACACATATAGCACGTTCGGTACTGCCGCTCGCAGCTCAGTTAGCATACGTAGATGTTTTTTCGACAAAATCTCCGACAATATTTTATTGTTACCGGGTGTTTTCATAAAATTCTCAGAATAGTAGGAATGCATGTTTTGATCTACCTTCGTTGGCTCTTGGAAACTTCCCTTCGTAGAATTAACTTATCAATCAATTGAAAACCGGAATGGGGCAATAACGCCTATATTTAGTTACTCGTGCACTTATTTCAGTTCTTTCGTAACGTTATGAAAGATACTTAGTTAAAAATAAAATGATTGGAAAAAGCGATTTCGAAAGCTTTACAGGTGAAGAGAGCCTAGAAGGTACTTCTAAAAAAAGCTATCTAATTTTAGGTAGTGTTAGTATCTATTTTATTTACCTGTAAGGCCAAGAGGACAATACAACAAACCTGTTCTCGTGAATGAATAGATATTCACGAGGTTTAGGAACCTGGGGAGGCCTGGAAGGGGACCATATTATTATAAACTTTTATTTAACTTGCAATGTATGTATGTATGTATGTATGTTTGTTCGTGTAGAATCTTGCTACTCAATTTTGAAGCAGATATCTTCTTCTATCTGAAATTTTGTATATACGTTTAGTTTGGATGACAATAACCGATAAACGGTGTGACGTCATTCTAAATCCAATATGGCGGACCATCCAAGATGGTGGAATAGTTATTTTTTATGCACTTCTACAATATGGGTATCAAATGAAAGGGCTTGCTGATCGAAATAACCAAAAAGTAAAAAATGAATTAAAAGGAAGAAAAACTTAATAAAAAAATAAAAAAAATCAAACCTCCCGACAAGCTTTTCTGATAAATTTTAAAGGACTTTTACTCATTATAATTACTTACTAGCTTTTGCCGGCGACTTCGTACGCGCATATCCCGTTTTTTACTGTTTCCGTAGGAATTTCGGGAAATTCTCTCTTAGCGCACCTTTACATTCTCCAAGGAAACTAAATGCCAAATTTTAGCTTTGTACGACCAGTTGTTTCGGCTGTGCGTTGTCTGCTGTCAGTCACTCACGTCAGTTAGTAACGGAAGAATTTTGTATTTAAAATTCCACCTTTTAGACCTATTCATATCTTTTTTATTTGGAGGAGCTCGTGGCTAAAGAATAACAGCCGCACGATCGATCCGATCCTCGGAAAGCACGTTAAGCTGTTGGTCCCGGCTGTCATTTGTAGAACTTTGGCAGCCGTTACGGATTGTCAGAAGCCAGTAAATCTGACTCCAGTCGACTACAATCTGACGGCAGCCGCTTCACGTAAAATACTGGTATTCAGCTGAATCCGGTTTGACTGGAAGTCAAACCCAATATAGTTGGGAAAAGGCTAGGCAGATGGTGATGAATCATATATTTTTGTTTGTGATGGGTTTGCTCTTGACTCTAGTCTAGGTCAGAGATGACAGAGACAAAGTCTACGATGGACTGAGCTTAAACAGAATGAGCCTGTTCACTCTAACTTTGAAGAGATTAGGGTTGTAAGCGTTTGGAAACACAGTTCCACTCCTTTGCTGTGCGCATTATAAAAGACGTTTGGAAGCGCTTAAGTGCGAATTGATGGAAAAGCAACAAGGTACAGTGCGTCTGTATGCCCGATGGTAGAAGAGGGCAGGTGGGATGAGGTCGTGGAGTTCTTGGGCACACTCACTGAAGTACAATCTGTAGAAGACCGACAAGCAGGCAACCTTACGACGATGAGCCAAACTATGTAGCTTGGCATCCACCAGTTTTACATCACTGATGAGCCTCTTAGCTCTGCATTCTACCGAGTCAAACGCGGCAAGCTGATACTTAGCTGAGCCATCCCAAAGGTGGCTACAATACTCCATGCAAGATCGGACTTGTGCTTTGTATAGGGTTAAAAGCTGTCCAGGCCTGAAATATCGCTTCACCCTATTTAGGATGCCCAGCTTTTTGACCGCAGTTTGGGCTTTGTACTCGATGTTGACGCCGAAGTTGAGATTGGATGTCAACTCCATGCCTAGGAGCTCGAGCCGATCAGTTTCAGGAACAGATGCACCCCGAAATTTTTTAAATTCATTCAAATTCAAATTCAATTCAAAGCATTTTATTTCAAATAAACCATTCACAGGCACTTTTGAAACGTCAAGGTCGGTCAGTCAAAAACATGGAAGCTATTTGCACGTTCCAAAGCGTAGATCTCTATGGAGAAGAACGTGCAAGAAACTCCACGGACACTCTTTTAAATCATGTTCTGCTTCTGCATGTGAGGACAATGCAAAGAAAAAAAAAAGGGCTTATTATAAGAATTTTAAATATAAAGATTAAAATAAGCCAATGGCAGTTAAGAGATGACCAGTCTCAACCGACGGCGCCTGTTCACGAACATGACGCGTGTATCGGCACCCTTCAGCTCAACCATTTCGAAGGGAACCGAATGATCAAACCCACGCGCCGCCATCAGCGAGACATTTGAGTGAGCATGACATGCTCTCAACCACCATGCTCGTTCATGTCCAACAAGTAAAACTATAACTACCCACATAAAATGTAAATGGTTTCATGGTACTCACATTTACAAAATTTGAAAAATATGCTTCTACTTTACACAAAACTATGGTTGTCAATGACCAAATAATGAAAAATAAATTAATAAAGAGAACGATTCAGATCTTACATCAAAAATAATAAATAAGTAATTAATATAATAATATAATTTGTATGTATATAAGAATAAATAAACGAAATAATGTAAGAACCTCTAAAAGAAGCGAGCATCTCTTCCAAATATAAAAACATAGAAACCTAAAAAGTGGACCTAAGCAGCTGTGACTGTGGAGAGAAAAGTAGGAGTTTGGTCAAAACGACTCCTTTTTGCGGTATAAATACACGCCTGTAATTTGGTGGCGTTAAAAGTGACCAGATTGTCATCACTCCACTTGGGAGACAGGCTTAAGGTCAAATTTGTCCGCTCTACCATGGCCTCTCTCAAGTTACTAACTTCAACCCCACTGGCTGTTGCGCTGGACAAGTATCTCTCTGAAACTGTACTGTCATCTGCGTACCCATAGATATAATAAACAAGGAGATATGCCCGATAGACGAAATTATATCGGAACCCTGTGTCGCCATCCCTTCCACCCGACAACTACTACACATGCACTTCAGTAAAAGCAATAGATACGCAGTCGCGCACACACCCGCACTTTTCAAAACAGAACGTACTACCCAATCAATAATAAACTTTATCCGTTCAAACACACGGTGTATTTACTATGCACCAAATAACTTGCCCACACAAAAACAGCGCACGCTATCGTTGTGCTGTGCCACAGCAATTTATTTTTCATACACGCTAGTCATTGACTAAATCGGAAAGTTAACGAATCTTCCATTTATTATTTTTTCTGCAAACAAGGTTTTTGCGGTCCTACAAATAATTAAAAAATGGCATGTCCAGAAAATATTATAAACACTCCACCGATTATTAACCTAAAATTCAATTAACTTCATATGCGAAAGTTAGTTACGCATTTGTCTGCTACGCTATAAAATAATTAAATTAAGTAGAAAAACGTTATTGTTCGATCTTCTAACCGAGTAAAAACAGTTAACAAATTGGAAAATAAACTATTATAGCAAGATTTCCTTCGTCAATAGACATTTTTGCCGAAAACCTACGTAAATTGATCTGACAAGCACACCACTAAGAGCTCATACACACGAGCAGCAGTTGCCAACGGCAGAGGTAACTGCAGCCGACACGGGTCGGCGGCAGCCGTCGATGCGTCGGCGGCAGCCGTCGACCTATAGCGACACTTGACTGCGAATAGTTCAAGAGTGCGCATGCCACGGAAATTTATAAAATGCGTTCTAGTGATGAAATTGATGTTGAATTGATAATTGTGGCAGTAAAAAGTGCTTGTATATGGAATTGTAAATTGAAAGAATACAGTAACAATAAAAACAGCATGAATGGCCGATGGACATTCCCGGGGGGGCTCGGGCGTCCCCGCAGTCTCCAGACTTGTCCCCCAATGATGTCGTCCTGTCAGAGCGTGCCTGAGGGTAGCAGCATGGAACCTCATTTCACTTCCTTCTCCTCTCCTCTCCTTCCTCCACTCAAACCTATGGCCAAAAGGAACAAAAGAAGAAAAGCTGTACAGCGGCAGCACATCCTCCCCCACAAAGTGCACCTCAGCAACATACGAGGTTTGCACTCAAATCTCGCCGCAGTCCATCACCACCTGGAGACTGAGAAACCAGCACTCTTGTTCCTTTCCGAGACGCAGATCAGATGTCCGTCAGACGTGTCTTACCTTTCGTACCCAGTACCCAGGAGCACAATTTCAAACCGCGTGCGGGCGTATGTATGTACGCCCGTGACGACATCTGTTATCGGCGTCTCCGTAATCTTGAGGACAGGTTCTCAACGCTGAGGGTTTTAGTGGACACAGGCCTGGATAAAATTGTCTACGCTTTTGTCTACCATTCGCACAGCGGTGATTTGGAGACAACTGAGCTCACACAGCACCTGAGTGAGGCGGCGGATGCGGCTCAGCAACGGTACCCTTCTGCCCAATTGGTGTTACTGGGGGACTTCAACGCCCACCATCAGGAGTGGCTCTTCCCGTACCAGTGCACAGACCATGCTGGACGAGAGACGCGAAAGCTAGCGCTTGCGTTAAATCTTACCCAGCTGGTCCAGGGGGCAACGAGGGTGCCGGATGTTGATTCGCACACTGCCAATTGCTTGGACCTTTTGCTGACAACAGATCCAGACCGCTATTCGGTCTCGATTTCTTCACCACTGGGTAGTTCCGACCACTGTCTGGTGAAGTCTGTATCCGTATACTCTCCGCCCGATCCTAGCCCAAGAGGCACACGGCGGGTATGGCGGTACAGGTCAGCTGATTGAGATGGCATGCGATCTTTCTTCGCATGTTATCCTTGGCAGCCTACTTGCTTTTCTTCGACTGATGCTTCGTCGTGCGCGAACGCCGTGACGGATGTGTTGCGGAGGGGAATGGAGTACTACATTCCGTTCTCTGACATAACTATGTCTGGCGAAGCTCGTCCATGGTTTGGTGCCGAGTGCAATCACGCTGATGTGCTTAAGCACGCGGCTTACCTGGCATGGGTCGACGCTCGCACGCGCAAAGCAAATGACGTTACTCGGAAGAAGAGAGCCTTCAACAGGGCTGCCAAGTCCTGCAAGAAGGTGTTGCGGAGGGCACGGTTTGACCACATCAGCCGAATAGGGAACAAACTTGCTTCATACCCATCAGGTAGTAAGGCTTTTTGGTCCCTGGCTAAGTCGGTCGAATCGAACTTCTGCCGCCCCTCACTACCACCACTGCTGAGACCTGACGGGACGCTGGCCCACTCCGCTGAGGAGAAAGCGAACTTGTTTGCTTCCTTGTTTGCGGAATCTTCGCGTCTGGATCCTGGTGGCGCGAGGCCGTGCTTCTCCTGGTGGTTGCGAGTCGAGCATGTCGAACATTCGCATTCATCAGAAGGACGTCTAGGTTACGCAGTACCCACTGCGTAACCTAGACGTGAACAAGGCTAGTGGCCCCGACGGGATACCGGCAATTGTTCTGAAAACTTGTGCGCCTGAGTTGTCTCCGATCTTGACACGCCTATTTCGCCTTTCGTTTGAGACTGGAAAAGTGCCGAAGGCTTGGAAGCAAGCTAACGTGCAACCCGTGCCCAAGAAGGGTAGTCGTGCTGACTCGTCGAATTATAGACCCATCTCGGTAACGTCCATACTCTGTAAGACTATGGAACGCGTGCTGAATATTTATTTATTTATTTATTTAACACTTTACGCACACAGATGTACAGAGGCGGACTTAATGCCTGAGGCATTTTCTACCAGTCAACCTTTGGGTGATGCAGAGAATAATACTAGTAGGTGCAAATTGTGAAAAAAAAACAGAAACGCGATTAATATTTAAATTAATACAAAGATAGAAGCAAAAGCAAACAAACAATCATAAGCTCCTGGCGTACCTAGAAGCGAATGATATCCTTAGTGACCGACAATACTGGTTCCGCCGAAATCGGTCAACTGGAGATCTTCTAGCGTATGCCATTCACATCTGGAGTGAAGCCATAGAGAAGCACGGGGAGGCACTAGCGGTCTTCCTTGACATCTCGAAGGCCTTCGACAGGGTCTGGCACGATAGCCCTATAAGTAAGCTTCCTTCCTTCGGTCTGCCCGCCGGTTTGTGTGATTGGATCGCAGATTTCCAGAGGGATCGGTCTTTCCGAGTGGTCATAGATGGCTGCTCGTCTGGACTGCTGGATATTAATGCCGGGGTTCCTCAGGGGTCGGTGCTTTCGGCAACACTGTTCTTGCTGCATATTAATGATCTGCTTAAACTGTTGCTGAGAAATACGTGTCCGACGCACGAGCTGGTGGGTCGTAGATCCGGTCTCTCCGGGAGGCTATGGTTGAGCGCTTGAATGTGTCCTTACAGGCTGTCTCTGAATGGGGTGATGCCAATCTGGTCAAGTTCAATGCTGCTAAGACCCAAGCGTGTCTATTTTCCGCCAAGAGGAGCCAATTCCACCCAGCTCCATCTTTCCGAGGTGCAGCAGTGCCGATAACCGACCAACTTGAAGTTCTTGGGATAACATTAACATCTACTCTTAATTTTGGCCCTTTCATAGAGGCAAAAGCTCAAGTGGCTGCAAAGAAGTTGGGGATCCTAGCAAAGGTGAGACGGTACTTCACGCTGGAACAGCTGCTCAAACTCTATCAAGCGCAAATTCGATCGTGTATGGAATACTGCTCTCATCTTTGGGACGGATCTGCCAGATACCAGCTTGATGCCCTTGAGTCAATTGAGAAACGAGCCAAGAGGATCATTGGCAATGAGAGGCTCGTCGCGACGAAGCCCCAAAGTCTTGAGCATCAACGACGAGTTGCTAGCTTGTCGGTTTTCTACCATTTTGGGGAATGTGCGACGGAATTGCATAATTTAATTCCGCCAAGCCCGCTTCATCATCGGACCACAAGACGAACGGCGATGCGCCACCGGTACATGGTGGACATCCCACCCACACGCACAAAACGTTTTGGGAACACATTCATAATGCGTAGAGCTAAGGAGTGGAATTCCCTGCCGGAGTCTGTGTTTCCCGATAGCTACAACCTGGGAGTCTTTAAGTCAAGAGTGAATGAATAGGTTACTTCTAGGCAAGCGTGCCCCATCTTCGACCACATCATCGCTTACCATCAGGTGAGATGGTGGTCAAGCGCGTGCCTATTAATAATAATAATAAAAAAAAAAAATGTGAAGAAGTTGTCAGCGATTTTAATAATAAATCCATAAATAAAAAAAACGTGTACCCATAATGATCGTGTTTTTATTCTTCGTTTTTGTTGGCGTCGCCGAAGTAGAAGCAATAACAGTGTTTCTTATTCGGAATCCATTTTGCAACTGACTCCTATATTATGTGAGCTGACGACGGCTGCCGCTGATCTTCAAAGTTGGAATGTCGACGGCAGCCGCTGACGCGTCGACGGCTGCCGCCGACCCGTGTCGCCGGCTGCCGTTGGCAACATGCCGCTCGTGTGTATGAGCTCTAACTCGTCGCAAGAAGCAGCGGCGGTAATACGCGATGGATGCGAATACTAAAGTATCGTTTTGTGATTTTTACATTGTTTGTTCAGACACCTAGTGACTTAAGCAGTGGTTAAGGAGCTTTTTATTTATTGCAAAGTTAGTACAGTCGCTGTGATATTTGAATACATGAATAACATGGTAAAAGCAATACATATTTTACGATTTGTTGTTTTCCATGATTTTAAAGACAAATAAAGTAAAATACTTTTATTTAGATATGGTAAATGATTCCATAATTTACAAAGTTTTGGTTTAGGCTTCGGTTTTTACAAGAAACTACTGAATAACACGGAATTCTACGATCGTGAACGAAAGCGCACTAGTTCGCCGAGACGGCTATTTGCCTATGACATGATAAGCGTGAGCATGTCGCGCGGACACTGACACGCCCCCTTGCCATTTCTCCTGGTTTTTTTTTTAAATTCCTATGTGCGTACCCAACAAGACCAGGCTGAAGTAGGTCATTGATGTGCAACAGGAAAAGAGTTGCAGAGAGAACAGACCCCTGAGGAACTCTGACCTCATGGCCAGAGGAGCAGCTGCTGTCAACGACTTCTCGGATCGACCTTCACTTAGAAAGTCTGATATCCAGCTACAAAAACCACCTGGGATGCCATAAGCAGGAAGCATGCTGAGTAGACCCATGAGCCAGACCCTGTCAAAAGCCTTCGAGATATCGAGCGACACCGCAAGTGCTTCGCCGTGTCTCTCGACGGCTTCGCCCTAGCAGTGCGTGACATACACAAGAAGACCGCCAGTTTACCGTCCCCGGCGAAAGCCATATTGACGGTCACTGAGGAGATCATTGTCTTCAAGGTAGGTCAGCAGCTTACTGCTCGGAACCCTTTCCGTAACCTTGCATAGGGTGGCGGTAATGGCGATCGGACGGTAATGTGCAGGGTCAGCACGGTCTTTCTTTTTAACCAACTTCATCAAAAAGGAGGACGTTCTATGTTCGGCTTATGTATTTTTTTTATGTATGTTCGCCGTTTTTTTCGTCAATTCTGGACCGATTATTATTTTTTATTCGAAAGCTTATACTCCTGAGGTGGTCCCATTATCACGAAGTTAGAATCTGATGAGGGGATCCTATGAAAATCGAGGGAAACCCTCATATTTTATAAGCACATAGGTACACTGTTTTTTATAAACTTTCTAACGCAATACATATATTCGTGCCTGGTAATCATCATCTCATGTTGCTGAGCTGATGATGGAAGATATAAGTCTGAAGAAGGATCTGATCTGATCGGACGGCGAGCATTGGGCGGCTCGCCGTTCGATCAAAACCAGGCCCTTGTCGGTGGCGCGCTATGTTCCACGCGCGCCTCAAAGAGCTGTCAGCAAGGGAGACGGGGCCCGCCAGGGCCAGTGCCTGCCGGGGTGCGGAATCTGTTCGAAAGAGGCACCATACCCTGGAAAGCAAAGGGTAGTAGGAGGAACACGGATGGGTTTTAGTCAGTAAGAGTCTGACACTCCCTTCCGCTCCACCCAGAGCGGAAGGAGTCATTTGATGATTTCCCATCCTTAAAATAAAAAAAAGGATCTGATCTGAAGTCACTCATCTGTTTGAGATAAATCACCGTAGAAAAAAACCCAAGCAAACTCTTAAAACAATTAAGACTAGTTTAAGGGTATAGGGGTGAGCTCCCCACCATACCCCGGCCAAAGCCTTCGGGACCGACACAGAACGTTCACATTTTTTGACCGTGTTGTTGTGATCGACCCCAGACAATCTTGAGTCCAAAGTTACTCCCAGAAACCTAGCCTTACCTTGGACGGGAATGCTTTGACCGTTTATATTTACATCAATTGAGGGTACAGAACGCTTGCGTGTAAAAATGACAGCTGTACTCTTTGGTGCACATAAAGACAAACCATTGTCAAGTAGCCATTGGTTTGATGAAGCCAGAGATACATTCATTGACAGAGCGGCATCCTGAATGGAACTGTCACAGACCATTAATGCAACATCGTCAGCATACTGAAGGATTTTGCAGTCGAAATTAAGGGAAGAGGGCAGGTTGGCTGTATATATATTATACAATGGGGAACTAAGAACAGATCCTTGAGGCAATCCTCTCCAGACCGATCTTTGTTCAAGTCAGCCCCAGGTATTCTCAATTGAACACTGCGATTGGTAAAAATGCTACCTATGATGCGACAAATCTTAGCCGGGACTTTCAGCTCGTGCAGCTCTTGCCTGAGATTAGGGAGGAGGACCGAATCATAGGCAGCTGATATGTCCAGAAAAAACAGCAGCCACTGACTCATTTCTGCTGAGGGCCAGCCGGACCTCTGACGTGAGGATACCCACACTATCAGCTGTGCCCAGACCTTTCCTAAAGCCGAATTGAGTCGTTGGAAGCAGTTTCCTGTTTTCCATCAACCACACTAATCGGTATTTAACTAAATGTTCCAAAAGTTTAATGAGTATGGACGATAAAGCAATAGGTCTAAATGAGCAATGATCACTAGGATCTTTGCCTAGTTTTAAAATGGGAATGGGAACCATCCACTCTGTGGGAATATAGCCAGAAGTAAAGCAGAAGTTAGCCAAATCCAGTAAATATTTGTGGGTTTTTGGACCAGCTTTAGAAATAAAGGAATACGGGAATTCATCTACTCCCGGTGCGGAATCCTTGACATGAGATAACACAGTTTTTAGTTCTTCCATGCTAAATGGCATATCTATTGGGTCGTCAGTGTTGTCTGCATCATAGATGTCAACACTGGTTTCCTCAATACTTGGAACATAGGCTGCAGCGATTATGGAGAATAACTGGTATCCCAGTTCATTCGTGAGGTTATTAGAGGAGGAGGCTGGTATTAAACTACTCCTAAAACGTTACACCTTTCGCCACACCACCGAAACCGGGGTGGATGGGCTCGGAACTACAGTATTTTGACTAACCTTCACGCTTTTTCCTCTTTTAAAATCTCCTGGACTTATTGCAGGTTCATAATGCAGTTGAATGCCACTTCAGCCTCATTCCTGGCCCTGACCATGTTAGTGTATTCCCTATCCCACCATGGCGGGGAAGGGAGTCTATTGGAATGGGGTTTTTTTTGGAGGGGAAGCAGTCGTCTGCTGTGGAGGAAATGGTAGACGAAAAGGATGAAAAGCAATCCTGTGCATTGTCTCCATTAATTTCTGGAAGGGCAGATATTCTGAGGTCCAGAATTTTAGAATATAAATCCCAGTATTTAATAGAGGGGGGGAGGTTTTATTTTTGGTAGGGAATTCGATTATGATAGGGTAGTGATCACTTCCATAGGTCAAGTCAACGCAACTATTGCTCTGCCCAGGTGCAGGTCTGCGTGTAGAATTACCATTTTAATAAGACAGAGGTTGAGATCATCCAATATATCGAGCAAGCCTTTTTTTTTTTTTTTTATAACGGGGGTAAATCCTCATGGATGTCCTCCGCCCTGGGGCGGGCGGAGGGTCTGTCAGACTCTTACTGACTAAAACCACCCCGGTGCTCCATCTCTCACCAACCGGGGATCGCGAGAACTAATGCGACTTCCGTAATCCCCGGCTGGTGCCGGCCCGCCTCTGCAGGCCACCTCGGGTCAGCGGGGGGAGTGAGGTGTTTGACTCCCCCCACGACGTCAAAGAGGGGCGCATGGGAACACCACGCGCCGCCACCTCGGGTCCAAATGAATGGGGGGCGACGGATATCCCCAAGTCCGACGCCTCAGGACCCAGTTAGGGGGGCCGGAAGAGGGCAGCGTATGCCCTCCTCCGACGCCCGGTGCGCCTACTGCGGGCCGGGAGAGAGGTGGAGATCTCCCTCTCCCTTTCCGCAGCCTCCTTCTGCGCGACAACTGCTTCACAGAAGGAGACCACCGCGTCCCAGGACTCCTCGCCGTCGACCATAGCACGAACTACGGCCGGCAGCGAGAGATCACTGCCTACCACAGAGATGAGGGCACGGCGTGGCCCCTCCCAAGCGGCACACTCTGCCAGTGTATGCCGCGCCGTGTCCTCCCGACAGTCGACGCAGTGGTGACACCGAGCGTCCGGCTCCCTGCCTATGCGACACAGGAACCTCCCGAAGCAGCCATGCCCCGAGGGGACCTGCGTCACACGAAATGTCAAGGAGCCGTGCCTTCTCCCGAGCCACAGGTCGAGCACCGGCCGGATGGCCTCGATAGTGACGAGGCCAGCGGAAGGGCGTAAGAGCCTGTTCCGCCATTCTGCCACCAGAACCTCGCGCAACTGCGACTGACGCATCTCAATGTGCCGCTGCATCAGTCGCTCGCCGCGCGCCCGCGCGTCCTCACGCCACCGGTGCAGTGACGCGAGGACTTTTGCCTCCAGGTCCCAGGGCGGAGATCCGGCCAGTACGCAAGCCGCCTCGTAGGAGATCGTGCGATAACCCCTGATGACTCTGACGGCCATCACCCTCTGCGGCTTCCTCAGAACAGTGATGGTGCCGGCCGTCAGGTCAGCCGCCCCGAGCGGGGCCCCATACAGGGCCATCGATCGCACGATCCCCACGTACAACCGCCTGCAAGCGGTGCTGGGGTCCCCCAGATTGGGAAGCAGCGTTGACAGCGCCCCAGCCGCGCCCAACAATTTGGGTGCCAGCTGCCGGAAATGGGGGCCGAAATCCCACCGGCTGTCGAGCACCAATCCCAGGTACTTCATAGTGGACTCGACAGCGATACGGGCCCCCCCAACAACTATGTGCGATCCCGGCGGTGGCGCCCGCCGGGGACCATGAAAGGCTATGGCCTCCGACTTGTTGAGGGCCACCTCCAGGCCAAGGCGCCATATGCGGCTCACCACCTGTGAGACCGCGGCCGTCGCCAGCAACGCTGCCTCCCTGTACGAGCTCCCCCGGGCAGTAACCAGCGTGTCGTCAGCGTAACACGTCAGGTCCACACCCGGCGGAAGCTCGCCCCTCAGTACCCAGTCGTAACCGATGTTCCACAGGGGTGGGCCCAAGACCGAGCCCTGTGGAACGCCGCACGACATGGGGTGCCGATGTCTGCCATCACGTCCCAGATAGGTGACACACCTGTCCGCTAAATAAGCCCCAATGACGCGGCGGAGGTAGGGAGGCACTCGATGATAGCGCAGTGCCTCCCGAATACAACTCCACGGCAGGGTGTTGAAGGCATTGGAGATGTCCAAGGACACCGCCAACATCACCCCGCCCCGGGACACCGCTTCCTAGTGTACTGGGACCTGGCCCAGGGTCCATACATTTTGGAACATCTCCTTTATTATGTAGTGTTAGCGGTCCAAAAATTGTCATGGGTGATTTCAATTGTCACCATTATCGTTGGAGATCGAATACTTGCGATAACTTTGGCACAGGCTTGCTCTTCCCTACCTCCGCCGCGTCATTGGGGCTTATTTAGCGGACAGGTGTGTCACCTATCTGGGACGTGATGGCAGACATCAGCACCCCATGTCGTGCGGTGTTCCACAGGGCTCGGTCTTGGGCCCACCCCTGTGGAATATCGGTTACGACTGGGTGCCGAGGGGCGAGCTACCGCCGGGAGTGGATCTGACGTGTTACGCTGACGACACGCTGGTCACCCGGGGGAGCTCGTACAGGGAGGCAGCGCTGCTAGTGACGGCCGCGATCTCACAAGTGGTGAGCCGCATACGGCGCCTTGGCCTGCAGGTGGCCCTCAACAAGTCGAAGGCCATAGCCTTTCATGGCCCCGGCGGGCGCCGCCACCGGGATCGCACATAGTTGTTAGGGGGGCCCCGTATCGCTGTCGAGTCGACGATGAAGTACCTGGGATTGGTGCTCGACAGCCGGTGGGTTTTCGGCCCCTACTTCCGGCGGCTGGCGCCCAAGTTGTTGGGTGCGGCTGGGGCGCTGTCAACGCTGCTTCCCAATCTGGGGGACCCGAGCACCGCCAGCAGGCGGTTGTACGAGGGGATCGTGTGATCGATGGCCCTGTATGGGGCCCCGATCTGGGCGGCTGACCTGACGGCCAGCACCATCACTGTTCTGCGGAAGCCGCAGAGGGTGATGGCCGTCAGAGTCATCAGGGGTTATCGCACGATCTCTTACGAGGCGGCTTGCGTACTGGCCGGATCTCCGCCCTGGGACCTCGAGGCAAAAGCCCTCGCGTCACTGCACCGGTGGCGTGAGGACGCGCGGGAGCGCGGTGAGCGACTGATGCAGCGGCACATTGAGATGCGTCAGTCGCAGTTGCGCGAGGTCCTGGTGGCGGAATGGCGGTACAGGCTCTCACGCCCTTCCGCCGGCCTCGGCACTATTGAGGCCATCCGGCCAGTGCTCGACCTGTGGCTCGGGAGAAGGCACGGCTCCTTGTCGTTTCGGGTGACGCAGGCATGGCTGATTCGGGACATTCCTGTGTTGCATAGGCAGGGAGCCGGACGCTCGGTGTCACCAATGCGTCGACTGTCGGGAGGATACGGCGCGGCATACGCTGGCAGAGTGTGCCGCTTGGGAGGAGCCGCGCCATGCCCCCATATCTGTGGTAGGCAGAGATCTCTCGCTGCTGACCGTAGTACGTGCTATGGTCGACGGCGAGGAGTCCTGGGATGCGGTGGTTTCCTTCTGCGAAATAGTCATCGCGCAGAAGGAGGCTGTGGAAAGGGAGAGGGAGATTTCGACCTCTCTCCCGGCCCGCAGCAGGCCCCCCTAACTGGGTCCAGGGGCGGCGGTCCTGGGGATGGCCATCGCCCCCCATTCATACGAACCCGAGGTCGCGGCGCGTAGTGTTCCCGTGCGCCCCTCTTTGACGTCGCAGTGGGAGTCAAACACCTTACTCCCCCCGCTGACCCGAGGTGGCCCGCAGAGGCGGGCCGGCACCAGTCGGGGATCGCGGAAAGCCAATTAAGTTCTCGCGATCCCCGGCGTTGGTGAGAGATGGAACACCGCGGTGGTTTTAGTCAGTAAGAGTCTGACAGACCCCTCTGCCCGCCCAGGGTGGAGGACATCCATGAGGATTTCCTCCCGTTAATAAAAAAAAAAAAAGATCCCAGTACACTATTACTACACTATACTTCAAAATAGAGAAATATATTTAAAACAGTTCTCAACTGTCCAATTTCTTTAAAATGGCTTCGTTTGCTGGTAAAACAAAAGAAATTACACTTGAAATTGCAACACGCAACAAAAACACGTCATGGCGCTAAGCTGTCATTTTGATTGATTAATGACGTTTGACGTTTATTTCTGACATATTTATTTACCGGCAACGAGACGAAAATGACTGAAGTGAAGTGACATTGTTATGACAGCTGACAATTATTTTTCTATGATCTGTAACTAAATCGGTTCGACGCCATGTTGAAAATCGATAAAAGTAATTTATAAACATCAATTAACTACCACAACAGTAAACATTTAAATGAATTAAATGTATTTTTCCCTAATTCTACGGATTTTTCTCTTTTTTATGAGGTAATGTACATAGACCTGGCCCATTTTGAAACATCTCCTTTCTAATCATCAGAAGATATTCAAGCTGTGGGTGCGCAATATATTGCTATATTTTTTCTTTCTATAGAAAGAAAAATATTTATGCAGCAACAACATTTATGTTGTCGCCAACATAAAACGTCCGGGTATGGCCAAATCGACAGCAATGATAACATTGCATGGTTGGGTATGTGTACCTCTCCACTGGGAGAGCTGAATAAAAACTGTATACACGTTTAGGTAAGACTTGCCCGTTAAATGTAAGCACTACTGTTTGTGTAGGTTTCCAGTCAGTTATGCCAGAAAAGGATACCTTACGGTTCATCCTTCTAGCCCTGATAATAGGGTCATAACCCTCAGGAACCTGAATATTCTTGATGACTTACTCCTCCGACCACTCAACTGGTATGTCCCTAACTATACCCATTCGAGTTATATTGAACTGTGGGATGGCGGCAATGTAGTTGTGTTGTGTCAAAATTTTATTATTAAGGAACACTATTTCTTCCTATGCGTTTGATCCCATCGAGACGTATATTATTGACGTTATTCATCGTCAAAACTATACCAAACTTGATTGGTTGCAGCACAGTGCCTGACGTCTGTCCATCTTTGAGAGAAACATGAACGATGTATATGTTGGGTTGTCTATCATGGTATATGCGAGTCTGCCAATAACTTTTTTAACGATTTTCGTCGGGACTTTAAAAAAGCAGAGTGCGGCGAACCAGCGGCCCTTTAGCGATTTGTGGTCTCCGTTTCCATGGTAGGGTCTTGCGTAAGTACTTCAGCGTCATGGGGGAGCGTTACGGTCAAAGCGGGGGTGAGATCAAACAGTTTGTCCGAGAGGTCAGGATCAGGAGGCTTTGTGGAGTTCAGTTTGGCAGATTATGGTTAAAATAGGAAAAAAATCAACAAACCTTAGACCAACAACACAAACACAAAAAACAGTTTCAATCAAGTTTCACACTAAAAAATAGCACCAAAAGCGAATATCTCCATAGCACTGACAAAAGCAAGTATTTAGCCTTCACCACTACCAACGAAAGTAGGAGAAAATTAAATTGTTTCATAAACAATTTCTCACGTCAGGAGAATGTACTCGTGCCAAAATCCCAGGTTTCAATCGTTCACCGCGCACAGATAAAACAGAGTTGACAATTGTCAAACGTCAGTGGTTATCAGCCACATAATCGAAATTCACATCACAGAAAGAATTTTCTTTTGGGAAAATCCCATTTTTACTCGTATTCATGTATAAATAACATTCCTAGTATCTGTTTATAGTAACTTGATTATTATGAGTCATTTAACTTTGGCAGCTGGCAAAAGCATATAAAATAAGTAAATATTTCACGTTGTGTGTCAAGATTGATTTTATTTTATTTTGTTTTAACAGTGGCTTATTGGTAATAAATAGCTAATAAAATCACTTTGTGTGTGCCGTTGTTCAATTTATTCGACAAATCGGACGTACCATAATCTGAAATGTGAAGTAGAATTAAAAGCTTGCTAAGCAATGGATGAGAGTACTAAGAATTCCCCTTGTAAGGTAAAAATTTACCAATATTTTACTGTTTAATACTCTTCTGATTGTAGAAGCTCTCAGCTGACTTTTCTTGTGGTTGATAATTAAGTATTAATTCGTTTTGCTTTAGTTAGAAATGCCATTAGTGCATACAGTTGTTTTAGATTGTGATAATAGCTATACATTTTTCTCTTCTGAATAAAAAAATATTTTTATCAACGTAAGTGTAAATATTATTTGGAATGATACAGACATCAAGGGGATATACTTGTATCAAACTATGTCATGCAACATAGAAAGCTACTTGCTTGCCAATCTGGTAGAATCTTGTACCAGTTTGATGTGCAAGATTATTTTATGATAAAATGGTAAAACTTATTCAATTTAATATCTTTTTCATCTGATAAATAAGTAATAAGAACTATAAAATATTTTATACTTGAGTAATAAAGATAGAATGCACATTGCTTCTCTTTTCTAATTTGCATTTTCCTATTACACTTTACTGAAATATTTCACTTTATAGTATTAGTTTTTTAATGTAGTTTAATTTTTATTCACTCTTTTACCTTGTATATTGGAGAAACATAAAAATGTTGGAAATATTTGTTTACTTAAATGTAAAGTTAAAACTTTGCGTCATTTATTAAAACAACAATATTACTATTGCACATGTTAAAATGTTACAGTTATGTTTATTAGTTATTGTTTCTATAACAAAGAATGTATCTTTGCTTTCATACAAGGTGAAATCCAGTCAGGTTGAAAAAAAAATACACAACTATACTTAAATGTTCGTATTTAATTAAATATCAGTGATGTAGTTTAAAAAAAAAATAGATTTTAGATTAAACTCAACTTTTTTTAAAAGATGTCATTATCCAAGTCAACACTACAAACAACAATTTATGTTCCTTCAAGGTACATGTAACAATTTACTACTTTATCATTACCATACACTGGCTTCTTTTGTTTTGATGTTGCACAAATTGCTAGGAGTGTGACGGTGACGCTGCGGGTCTGCAGGTGCATGCTGAAGTGGAACATCTGAGGCAGCACCTAGCAGAACGGGATGCTCACATCGTAGCTCTTGAGGGCGAGTTCATCAAGAGTACCACAAGAGCCAGTGAACTAGAAGAACAAGTCAGAACGTGGAGGGAAAAGTATGAAAGGTGCAGTAAGATTTATACTATTATTAATATCAACGGTATCATAAATACATAACAGAACATCGTGAATGGATTCCCCAAAGCTTAGGCGAGGTGCAGCACACCTAGAGCTTGCCAGTAATGTAAAAATCCTATTTGTTGATGACATGAGTCATTGTCATCAATCACCAGGCACATTTACAGATTCCACAACTTTAAGTTTTATTTAATACCCCAAGTACGAGGCATAGGTGAATGAATACATTGTCTATCCAAATATTAGGGAAACATAAAAAATTCGTTGGAAGGCCTCCCACAAGGTGGACCAATGACCTGGTAAAGGTTGTGGGTAGCCGATGGATGTGTGACATGCAGGACTGATTGTTGTGACTTGGGGTAGGCCTATGTCCAGCAGTGGATGTCTTTAGGCTGATATGTCAAAGGTCAAGGACCAGCATCAAATAATTATTTATCTACAATCTTAGGAATCTGTACCATGTAAGTTCCTATAGGAACTGATATATCTACCTCTACATATTAATATAGTTATTATGTTTATGATGTTTACATGGATAACAATGTAATGTCACGATTCAATGATTCTGATAATGCAGTTAATAGATAACTTTACTTTTCTAAACATTTTTATTATTGGCAGGTTATATGATTCACACATTAGAGTACAGAAACTAAATCAAGTGCTTGAAGACAAGCTGCTGCAAATGGTTGACAAGATGAAGGGGGAAAAGAGTCAACTTACCAAAGACATCGCCACATTATCTGTGCAACTTGCTGAGTCTAAACACAACTACTGTATGCTGCAGAAAGAAAATGTATGTGTAATACTTTTTTATCCTAAAAAAAATACTACTCAAAAGAGTTTTCTTAGACAAAATAATTTATTATGATTGCAGGAGAGATACAAAAATGATATGAATTTAGCAATTCAACTGCTTCAATGCAAACCAGATAATTTCGTGTCACAGAAGCTGGATAATGTAAGTAAACTGACATTATTTACAATAGAGATGGGCCGATTACGACTAGCTCACAAAACGACTAGTCTGCGCTTAAATGGCCGACTAGTCAGTATTGCCGATAATGATCTTGGTTGATTTCGGACGCGTTCGGAAACCTTCGTTTCTTATCGATCATCGTGCGTTTCTTATCTCGTGTTATTTTTTTGTTACTATACGTTTGGGCTTCGTTAGCTTAATAACAAATCATAATTTGATAGTAAACACTGCTATTGTAAAACTGATTAATTCCTAAAAATATAAAACGTACAGTAAGTACTGACGATTAATTTATTTTATTTCTGTTTCTCTGTAGCTCGTTAAATGCCGACTAGTCGGCATCTTTTGCTAACTTATTGCCGACTGGTCGCAGATTAATGTGGCCAGATAATTATACTTTACGGGGCTTTCCCGACTAGTCGGTCCATCTCTAATTCTTAAAATCTAGTAGAAGTTACAATATGCTGAGTATTTTTTCTCCTTTCACAGCTTCCGGTAGACACACAGGCACGGGTCTCCCAGTACGTCATGTCCAAGACTTCGAAGCCATCAAGCTCAACTCAATCCAAGAATGGTAATGACATTGATACTTTTGACGCTAGTGAATATGAATTCAATATTTCCGCTTCCTTGATGTCAAAAATCCTTGAAGACAGTATCCAAGATACTGTTACCAAACACTGTGATACATGCACCTGCAATAAAGCTCAAAACAAACCATTCTGCTACAATGAAACCTATTACTCTGTAGCCACTCAGACTATATCAAGCGGAGAAATGAAAAATTCTCTGTGTCTCAACTGCAATGCTGATGTAAAGTCACTACATTCCAACCTCAGTATTAGAAGTATCTCACCACATCCAGTTAAACTCATTAATGAAAAGTCTATTAATCATGGAGTGGTCAGTCCTCTGTACATACTACCAGTAAATACTGAACCACTCAAAAATATTCTTCCACCGGTACCACCACCAGTTATTGAGCGGCCAAAAAATAATGGTATTATAATTGATACCATCAAAATGAATGAAAAGAGCGTGCTAGAGCCTATTGTGCAAATGGATGCTATGCCTAAAGTAGATGACTTGAAGCAATACAGAAAGACTAGTGTATCTATGGAACCTGCCGTACATCACAAGCTCTGTGATCGTACAAAAAGTTCAATTTCTAGTAAGAAGAGTAGTATTCAGAGTGCAGGTAATGAAGATTCGCTGCTTGCTAAAGAAATACTTAATAAAGATTTGATAAATAAAGAACTGCTAAACAAAGATATCCAAAATAAAGAAATACAAAACAAGGATTTACTTAACAAGGATTTACTGAACAAGGACTTGCTAAACAAGGATATTCTTAACAAAGAAATGCTAAACAATAAAGAAGTTAAACCAATAATTGATAAAACAGGAGATGATATCAGTCTTAGAAAGAATTCTCATAGTTCTATGGGCGCAGTTAGTAGGACGTCGTCAATCGCTAAATCAACTGTAAGTACTCATAGGTCTAATCACACTCAGGTGGGGCCAGGGCCCAGGTTCTGTCATTTACGTATGCAAGCAGGATCTAAAAATATTCTCCTTGATAATGCAGAACCCGACGTGCCGCCCGTTCTGTACAAGCGGCAAAGTAAGTGCAATGAAAATTCAATCTTCAAAGATCTCACCGACGATGTAGATAACTTCATCGACTTAGACAAAATCGAAGATAACTTAACTATTAAAGAAGATATAAAAAATGACAACATCGTAGTAGAGAGCACGCTTATCGATGTCCACGTTGATAACAATAATAAAGACACTAGTGTTGCCGCTAAGAATACAACTATCAATCCAATCTTATTAAATGTATCCTCTTCGCCATTACAACCTCTAAAGACTCACACATTTTCAAACAGTTCTGAAAATAATAATAACCAATCCCAAAGCATTGCAAGTCAGCAAAACACAACAGAAATTGATAATTTACTAAACGATTTCAATGCAGATAATAATAATACACAACATAATAACGTGCAAAATACAGTCGAGGACGAATCGAAAAAAGTTGATGTTTTTACTCCCACCGATAATCACGATGTAAAAATATTTAACTTTGATCGGTATGAACAGAACAAACTAACTAATCAATATAATAAACCTTTAAGGAAAATCGACATGTCGCAACTTCACTCCCTTGAAAATACTAAGATTTCTAAAGACCTGCCACCTCTAGGTGATATACCAAAGATGGAGAAAAAACCAGAAGTAGCAAAGCCACCACTGCCTCCTATTGTGAACGTTTATCCAAATCTTACCCAAACCCATTTGAAAGTAAATGATAACAAAGTGTTTACGAATGAGCAAAGCACTAGTTCTCTATCGAGTGACGATAGTGCTGCTTTACTGCAGAAGCAGCAGTTGCTTAGAGTTGCGGAGTGGGTAGAGAAGAACTTGGAGCAACAGAATAATTTTAACGATCCTTTAGAGGAGGATGTTAACTTTACTAACAGAGCTGTGAGGAGAGATAGCAAGCTGTCGAGGCTAACAGAGACTCTCAATGAGTTGGCGCTGAACATGCCGCATCCTGTCAGTAAGTACTCTAAGTCTTATGCTCGAGATGGTCATAATGCGTGGGTTCACAATAACGTGCTGCAAAATCAGGAGAAATTAGTTAAACACGCGATGGCGATGCCGAAACTTGCCGGCCATGTGGCCAAAGAAACTATCTTTCCAGTTGAAAGTGGTGACGCGACGGTTACAGAAATAAGCGAAAATTCAAAGACCAGAGAAACTGTAGCAGACTTAGTGGCCGAAGGACTGAGAGCCAAGGGTAACAAAGAGATAACGCCGGAAGATTTGGCGCGGATGGAATACAACGTGAAGAAGTTCTTATTGAGCGGGCCTCACTGGGTGAACCCGGGCTCCGTAGGCAGGAGTCGACGCACAAGCAGCAAAACTGAGACTGATGTATAATTCCACAGTAAGTAGCCATGGTAGAGAATCAACTTGCATTCCATGTAAAGTCGAAGCGGTATGGCAGTCTTGCTCTATAGATTATTTTGCAGCTCTTGAGCTAGTTAGCTATTTACTCGTAAAAAATCTATCAGTTTTAAGTTTTATCTGTACATGTTATTTTTTTTTTAATGCAACGTTCCTAAATGTAGATATTTCACAATTACTTCATAATCATATTATCGATGATTGTTTACCGCTCTTATTTACGGATTTATTCATACTAGTCTTTCGTACATGTGTTTTAAATTTATTGAAGAGATTTTAAATATAGGATTTGTAATGTGTACCGCGATTTAAGGCATTTATTTTATGGAACATAAATCTTAAGATATGTATGAATGAAGTTAGATTGAAAACGCAGGAGGCGGCGGCGGCGTACGGAAATGATATAAGAAAGGCACAAATTATAAATATTGGGAATTTACAGCTTTTGAATTTGTTTGTTTATGATAGTTCTGAGAGTTCAGTGTTAGTGTTGGAAGATCGATATTAATTAAAAACAAAGGCTGTCGTTTGCTAGAATAGCTTAGAATAGGGAAAAGCATCGCCAATATTAAATTAAGACGAGTGACGAGAGCTATTTGTAATCGTGTGGCATCACTTAGCAAGCGCAGGCTACACGGACATTTTATTCACATATTTCTGTGTTAGTGTGTATTTCTTAGTGGTTTTGTTCCGTATATTTCTCTCAGATTTTACTATCACAATATTAGTACGCTTTCGAATAAATGTGATAAATGCAAAGTATAAGATAGTGGTTAAATTCGCCTAACGTACAAAATATTCTAGCATTGAATTAACTCAAAGTATATCTAAATCAGGCGCGGAAATTATTTTCTTAAAACTTACAAAACATTGATGTTACCATAAAATTATATGATTAAGAAAACTTACATTTGAAGGATTTTGTGTCAAAATTGTGTACATACAATATTTATTTATTTTGAGCAACATTCTCAAATAAAGAAAAACGAGATTTTTGTATGAAGAAAATTTATTTAATTTTCTATTGAGAATGTCGTTTACTGAGTAGTTTTTGTGATTGGTTGTCTTTTGTGTTTATCGTAACCAAAAGTATTACATTTATTTTATTATAATGTTACGTGTTTTGTGATAATATTTGTCTTTTTCTAAGGTGATTTAATATTATCTATGTGTGTAGATTATATTTTATGACTAGCTATGTTTTCACTTTGTCATTCACTTACACCTTATTCATATTTAAATATCAATAGAACTTAATCAAATATAAGAAATTACAGGGGTAACATTATCAGTATTTACTGTAGTAATATTGAAAGTGTAGTCCTTGAGAATAATAATAAATATTCTACCGTCGTATTTCCTACATACACAATGTACTATCATGCCTCCGCTTACACAACATGTACAAGTTTTATATAAAATATATGTTATTAGGTATCAAAATGGGTGTGTTTTAGGCATATTTTCCTATATCAATGGAATATATTTTTTAATATTAGTCATGGTCGATCTGTAAACAGTAGTTAGGAAAAGAAATGTTAGAATGTAGATCATTCCTGTTGGTGTGATATCATGATGGATATTGTTTAGTCAAGTGTATTGAGCACAAGTTAGTGTCGTTACGTGTTAGTATCGTGTCATCGGCGTCCGACTACTTGCAAGCACATTCCTTTTGTGAGTCCAATATTTATATTAAAATTATTCATTTAGTCTGTTTTACATGTTGTATTTCAGCTAGGTAGTGTTTGGAAATGTGGATCTGTGATTTTTTGCAATGATTTATAGATCAGAGGTGTCATGTGTCTTTTAGTTTTGGAATATAATTTGCCAGTACCTATGTGATGATTGAACAAAAAAACTTAATTGTAACATTGTTTTTTTATGTTCTCTTATTTGTACTCAGAGAAAGTTTTCGTACTTTGAACCGTTTATTAAGATTTTGTTACAATTTACCAAAGATACGTCCCACCTTTGATCAGATCTTTGTTTATTGTATGGGTGTTATTACTTTGAAACACTCCATTGATCACGAAGCTTGTTGCTGACCCTAGTAGTTAAGATAGATATAGATATGCCACAGTCTTAAATTCATACAGTTGGCCTGCGTGAAACTTGTACTATACGAGCGAGCGCCCCGAGTGGGCTTGTGTTACTCGGGACAGTCAAATTGGTGCGTTCTATTTTTAAATCCCAATTCAATGCAATTATCTAAAGATTAAAGATGATCTCGTAAATAAAATATTATCAAAAGTAATTCCCGTTGACCTACTGTATGGAGTAGATAGTCACGCTGTGGTTATGCTTTCAAAACAATATTCAAACGAGTGCTACGGCTGCTCTCACTGAGTGTAGCTTCAGCAGCGTAAATGTAATATGTGTTTATTTATTAAACATTATGGTGAACAATCTGTGACTTTTATTTAACAGGACATTCTCAAAGACGTACAAAATCTGCGTTGTACATATGATTTAGAATTGAAACTAGAAAAAACTTGACACCTATGTGAAGAAGCGGTAAATAGGTTGTTGGTTGATTCGAGATGGACGTAGCTCTGCCAACTCGGTACCCTCTAATTCGAAGAGAACTTTCCTTTGGAAAATACCAAGAAAGAACGATATAAGCGTCCTACGTAGAGTCCCTGAACACTCGAAGCATTTCAATCTCAAATCAAATTAAACATCATATTTTTTATCGCGATGATGTAAACATAGGGTTGAGCGTGTCCACAGTAGCGTGAAATAGGCTATCGTTCCTACCAAGGAGGAAGGGCTTATCGTGAATCGCGACAAAGTTGACCTTCGCATTTCCAAAATACTTAGCGCACCTCTATTGTATGAGTGACCTTGTGTACCGGGCCATTCATTGTTCAACCCGTCTTCAATTTTCGCTTTAACATACAATTTCACCTTGGGTGATTAACAGGCGTAATTGTGTATTTATATCTCAGGATGTTTGTTTGCTGTGTTTATGTAAGCGACCCAGATGTCTTGTAGCAATTTAATGCTCCGGTGTTTTTTGTTTTTGTTTGGTTGTGACGTTGTGCGTATGGGCGGTTATATACGTACTCGTACTTACTGCATGTGGCAATTTATAAATAGTTTATCAAAATGCCTTGATTTTATCGTACATACATGTTTTATGCTTTGGAGTTTCGAACGAGTATTAGTACCTATGTCCAATAATAATTTGACATTGATGTTACCTTTAAATTTTCATACCTTTAAAATGATTAGGATATTTGGCTTTCCTGTGACGTCAATACATCATTCATACGTTGTGAATGAAAGAGATAGTATTTTAACTCCCGCACTCTTCGCTTCTCTCACAGCGGAATCATGATAGCGTAGGGTGGGATAGGGATCGAATGTTAGCATTCAAATCTAAGCAGGTTTTATTTATCATCAAACCTAAAAACTTTCCAGTGAGACGATGACACGAAAAACCAATAAGCCTGTTCGTTTGTCTAAAAATAACATGAGACAGTTATTAAATTATCCAGGATAAACACAAATCTTTATCAGAATTCGTTAGCACAAAAAGCTGGACAATTCGCACGACTCACAGTGTAACAGATGTAATGGTAGCGATCATAACACCAGGCAGGTGTGCGACTCAAGTGAACGACCGAGCAATTCGCGCCACCCACCGGGCGGTAGGCCCTAGCTAACGTCCATGCTCAACTTACAAAGGAAGGTACTCCATTCCTAGACGCTTCCTGAAATGTCCTGGTGATTGATCGATTTGAGGGGAGGTACTAGATACTTATTGAATGCATGTGCCGACTCGGAGTCTTCAAAGTGAATAGAAGGCGATAATTAAATGGGTCTAACCAAAAAGAATGATTAAAGTTTCTGCAATTTGTGCAAATGATCTTTGTAGTAGGCCATTGTGAAACATATATCAGACATAAGATGTCCAGTTTATTGGATCATGGCTACCTGCCTGAAAACTGGTTACTGCGAAATTGGCATTTAGGCATGTAGATGTACTAAGATACAGATGTATTTATCCGACTGCGAAAGAAGGAAGGTTATGTTTTTCGAGTGTATATATATTTCTTTGGCACGCCCTAGAGCGTAAACGGCTCGATGGATTTTAGCTTGAGAGGTGTCGTTAGATTCGTATTTACTGTGAGAGTGACACTGGGTATCAAAATGAAAAAAAAAAAACAAAATGGCGGATTTTTGGAGCCAAACTTCCAAACTTTGCCATTTACAAACACGTAAACAAACAATTTCACCAGATCTACCCTGACTAATGTAGTTTCTCAGTCGAATCCGAATGGAATCGGAGTTTTAATCGAAAGCAATCTATACAGAACAAAAGCTCGGAACCAATAGCGGCGCATGGTGGATAGATCTCCCTTTTGTTTGAAACTACTTGATCGTTGAGCGAAGGGGAGTTTTATAATCACTTAGTCCGGAATTTACGGAAACATCGATCGTCTGCTGTTGGGGAAATAATTTATTACAGAGTTTTATAGATCATTAGCTGCTGCCCACGACTTTCTTCGCTTTAAATTTCTTGTTTTAACTTTAAATATTTCTTCCAATGCCGCACTGTTACTATAAAGTTGCTGCTGCAGCTTTCTGTCCGTGAAAATATATAAGGTAATCGAACGAGCTTACGTCCTTGTAAGTACCTACTTATTATTCTGGAAGTTTAGTAATTTTATTAGTAAGTAAACATTAATACCTTCCACGGTAGGTATTGACCTACTTGTTTCAGTAATAATTTTCACAAGTTACCTATCTACCTAAGGTAGAATAATTACAATGCGGTGCTCTAAGTTCAACAATAATTTGCTGAAAACCTAATACATGCCATTAATTAAATATAATTGCATGGTAGTGGTGCCTACCGTAGTCCTACCTATGTAAGGGCCTGCTGCCATCAACAAATAACTCTGTACCTAATACACCGATGTTTTTTTTTACAAATTGTGATTCTGGTCCAGACAACGGTACAAATTCAAAATCGGGAAGGTACAAATTCGATTTTCGAAACTCGAAAAGTCCAATAAAATAACATTTCTCGACCTAAAATCCTTTCCTAGTTTCAGCTCAAATATAAAACGGAAGCCTTCAGCAAAGATAGACTCTAATGATCCAAACATGAAGGTGTTATGATGTCCGCAGTCACCAAACAGTAACAAAAAGTAACAGACGAAATAGGTAATTTTTTAGACACAGCAATAGAATAGAATATAAATAACGTTTGTCTCCAGTGTTACAGCAAGTAGTATTGGTATTTACATATACAAAACTATAATACCGGAAGCAAAAGGTTTAAGCGTCAGCATTATGCTTAGGTTCCCTAGTTGTTTGTCAAGCGCTGGTTTTCAGCTTAAACCCTTGACTCCTGTTTACAAAAGGAAAAAGAAAAAAAAACAGTAGATTCAGCAACAACGGTTTAAATGATAATTATTTAATGACTAGTTGACCCGCGCAAATTCGTCTGCGTCACAATTTTTATTACTGCTCCGCTCCTATTGGTCTTAGTGTAATGATATATAGCCTATAGCCTTCCTCGATAAATAGGCTATCTAACTCTGAAAGAATTGTAAAATCGGACCAGTAGTTCCTGAGATTAGCGCGTTCAAGCAAACAAACAAACTCTTCAGCTTTATATATTAGTACCCATAGATCATACTATGCCTTACAAATTGCTAGGTACCTACATGAATTTCGCACAGTGATCAATGTCTGAGCGCACGTTATGTTGCTACAGTTATGTCAGCATAGTAATAAAATCTGGTAAGATTGGCTCATTGGCACGTCTTACCTACGAACTACAATGTTTGTTGGCGTCAGGACTTTCGGCTTTCTCGGCCTTCTCACGGTCGCATAATGTGTTTTGCAGTGACAATGAGGAAATGTACCTATAGAATTATGCTTCACCGTTATGCCACATGTAACTGTCTACGGTAATATGAATTAGTTGAGTTCACAGTGTCGAAAACACGCACGCGGCGCAAACGATTTAATCGGTTGGGAGCGTGAGTTCGTTGTTGTCCGTTACGTCATCCTTACTATGTATTTGACGTAGGGTCTCTTATTGCTTCGACTGCGCGCAGTGTTCCACGCGCAGCTCAAAGAGCTGTCAGCATGGGAGACGGGGCCCGCTAGGGCCAGTGCCTGCCGGGGTGCGGAATCCGTTCGAAAGAGGCACCGTAGTCAGATATCAGTTGATTAAAAAAAGGGTCTCTTATTGCTATTTTTTTTGGAAAATGTTGAGTTTTCAGGAAAATTTACTCCACCAGTTGGCGCAACATAGGCGGGAGGTCCTCTTCATTGAAAAAAAGACTGACATTAACATAACGTCGACGTCAACTTAACAAATGTCAGAAAACGAGCGATTTGATAGGCGTTACTGTTTGGTTTGGGACTGATGCCTCAGTGCTGCCACCTGGTGCTCGACATTTCAGAAACCCCTCATTCTTAGAATCTTTAGTCCACGTCTATTTTGTCGTGGCGCGCTGTTGAACTTGAGGTCTGTTTCTCAAGTTCGGCAAAAGTGTTAGATATTGGGCTTTTGCAATAGGAATTTCGAGGTGGAAACCCAGAAGTTGTGGTGTTGTAGAAAGCACCGTAAGCAGCTGGTCTTGCGTCTGATTTCTGCACGGTGGTCACAGATTGCCGACCGTTACATCAGGTCCCGAGTAGTTGGGGTCTCCGTATCCGAATTTTTTCTCTACAAAAACTGCTTAATGGAAACGCACAAATTGCAGAGGGGCACGAAACTATGAGGTACGTAAAAGCGTCAACAATGGCAAAACGGTATGGCACCGCGGTAAATTAGGGCCATTTGACACTGCGATTATCGCCGAAACCGATTAAGCTATAATTTGAATACCTACATTAGCGGGTTTGAAAATGTATTGAGGTGGTGTGCGGTGTGCCAGTTCGCTAATAGAGTGCAGTGTGAATAGCGAGCCTACCGCAAGCTCTATCTGCATAGCCTTTTTCCAAAGTTACAGGGTGTTACGGAAATAACGTAAAACCTGAAAAGGGGTCATGGTCATTGTACGAGTAGTAATCACTATAAAGAATTGCGAAAATCAACTAGTCACCAAAATCTAAGGCCCGTATTACAGAACTACAATCAAGACTCAAGCATTACTTAAAACTAGTCTCAGTTGGAGTTTTAATTTTAGAACTTGACTTGAGCAGAGAAACTACAATCAATAATCACCTGAGCAATGTTACTTTAAAATGTAATTTTTTACGTATTATAGAACAGTGCTTGAGGCTTGACTGAGATCCACTCACTGAGTCCTTATTTTAAAATCACAATCAGCTCAGAATCACTGCTTGAGGCGAGATTTGATCTTTGTTTTCGCAAGCGTAGTCGAGACCACACTTGAGCATAGATTCTCATGGAAATTGTTGTGGATTTGGAGTAAATCGAGTCCTACCTAATCAAAATGGATATATTTGCAGAAGTAGATTATTTTAATAATTTATTTAATAATAAGACAAATCGAACGTTTCAACTTAAATGTTCTTCTGAGATTTTACCCTTACCATTGTGAAAACTTTAAGATGAAGTAGGTACAGGTTTTCACAAGATGTCGTGAAACATTTAGTTTTACCGATGATTGACCACGACCGACGAAACCACACAACCGTGGGCATCCAATAGCCCCAGAATTGCAAATTTTTGTGTGTTAACGTTTTTATGCGGCTTCATTTCAGATAGGTGCATTAAAATGTCATAAAATGGTTTGTGAGTACCAATACTACAAAATTGTGTAATAGTAATCAATGAATTTATTTTTTTATCTTAAAATCGAATTTTTAACGTCGTATCGTCCGCGTCGTCATCCTGTTTTGATCCAGATTATTCGTGCAAAAAAAATGAATTGCAATAGAAAACAAACTATGGTTTAGGGTTACCATAATGATTGCTTACTCACGTAATCAGCGATCAAAATCTCTACTCAAGCGTAGTTTCGTTTGATTTGAGTTTGAAGACAGTTCTAAAATAAAACTGAACGCTTAAGGGCGCTATTACAAAATCGAGCGCTTGCCCCGGACTAAAGCTACAAACCGCGTTTCCCGAGATTTATAGTGACTGTGGGGCTGTATACAAAAATTGCTTAAAAATATGAGTTTACTTTTAAATAGACCAATTTTTCATGCATTATAACAATACCTCCTTAATTATTAAATCATTTTTATTTGAATTTGGATTATAGTTTCGTAGATAAAAAATATAATTTCGTACGGAAAATTGTCAATAATTCTCAGTTTTACAAAATTATTTTTGGTTTATTAGTGCATGAATCGTAACAAATTGATTTGATCATTCCAAAGTAGAAGGTACAGTTGTATCATGGACATTTTTAAAATTGATTAAATTATTATATCTTCGGTGTACCAAAGCATCAAAAGATTCCCAAAAGCGTAATTTTATGAAACACCCTTTGCAGAGACAAGAAATTTACTGATGTACATTCAGTAAAAAAGTATCGGGAATGGATGATTTGTTTATGGTTCCAAATTCAAATTTATGTTTTTTTGTAGTTGTAAGATTGGCACAACTGTTTTCCATTTTGGCGCGGAGTTTGAGTTGCATCTGTTATTTATATTAAATACAGTGCTGGTTTTAGTAATATCATATATAGTGTGTATTGCGAATTTCATAATGGACAAAAATATCGAACAAAGAGTTTGTCTTTTTGCATCGCCAGTGGAATTTCGTGTTCGGAGTCACTGAAAATGTTACAGAAGGCTTACGGTGAATCGACTTTATCAAAAACTCGTGCTTATGAGTGGTTCAAAGCATTCAAAAGCGGTCGAGATGTGATGGAAGATTTGCCTCGCTCTGGTAGGCCGTCAACGTCTGCAACTGAAGTTAACATCGCAAAAGTGAAGGAAATAGTGACTGAAAATCCCCATTCAACTCTGAGAGAGATAGCCGCCGAACTTTCTGTATCTCACGAGTCGATCCGTACCATTTTAACTAATCATTTGGGTATGAAACATGTTGCTGCTTGGCTAGTCCCAAAAGATCAGAATTTTCTCCAAAAACTCAATCGCATGAAAGTCGCTGAGGACATGCTAGAACGAGTCAGTTCGGACCCGACATTCATGAAACGCATTGTTACTGGTGACGAGACGTGGGTTTACGAGTTTGACATGCAAACTAGTCAACAAGCTTCGGAGTGGCGCCTTCCAACTGAACCGAAACCGAAAAAACCACGCCAAAGTCGATCAAAAGTCAAAGTCATGTTGACTGTTTTCTTTGACTATCGCGGTGTTGTGCACTCTGAATTCTTACCGGAAGGTCTAACGGTAAATAAAGAATATTATTTGAGCGTTATGCGGCGTTTAAGAGAGCAAATTCGACGAAAAAGGCCAGATTTGTGGAAAGAAAATTCTTGGATTTTGCACCACGACAATGCGCCTTCGCACAAGGCTATCATTGTGAACGAATTTTTAACCAAACACTCAACAAATACCATCCAGCAACCACCATATTCACCAGATATGGCTCCTGCTGACTTTTTTCTTTTTCCTAAACTCAAATTACCACTTCGTGGTACCCGTTTTCAATCGATAGAAGACATAAAGGAGAATTCGCGGCGAGAACTGAACTCAATTCCGGAAGCAGCGTTTAAAAAATGTTTTGATGAATGGATTATTCGTTGGCGCAAGTGTATCGTTTCTAAAGGAGCATACTTTGAAGGTGATAAAATAAATTTGGATGAATAACAGACATTTTGTGTATTATTGATCTTTTCCCGGTACTTTCATGACAGAGTAGTACGTGAACAAATTGATATATTTATTTAGAACACTCCCAAGATCAACTATCAAACTTTCTTAGGCGTATTTTTGTTTTTTTTTTTGTGCTATATCTAAAGCATAATCAGACATCAAAACTCGAATCAAACGCTCAAATTCAAGAAAAATTGTGAAAGCGCTCTTAAGTCGAGATTCTTCGCTCAAGCAGTAGTTAATCGGTTGAACGCAGTTTAAGTAGTACTTGAGTAAGGTTCTGTAATATGGGCCTAAGAAGTCCGATTTGACAGCAGGATACAAAATTTTATTGCTTTACTATATAGTACCTAAGTATGAAAGAGACATAAAAATAAATATCAAATGCAAACTTCTGTCTCTCTCTACTCAGCTGTCAAATCGGACTCGCATACATTTGTTTGCAAAACTCGACAAAATTAATTTCAAAATTGAATTCTTTATTTCAGCCATCTAGGGGCCATAAAATAAAATATATATATTCAAAAAACAATAAATATAAATTAATTAATTCATATTACAATTTGAATTGAAACTAAAAACACGAAATAACGGCTTCGCGTTTCGCTGACTGGTGTCGCGCAGCTGACCGCGGAAACGTCGATACATGACTCCCTTGCGCAAAAACTGTGCTTTGTGAAAATGTACCTACTGAACAGCTGATTTTAGTTGCTCCCAAAGTTTTGAAATTAGTTCCAGTCTAAGCGGTGGCAGCTAAATACCATTATTTGCGACTACTGCCTATCTGACCTCCACAGCACATATAACTGGGTACTACGATACCCTATGACAGACTGGTGATAATATTCTGGCTTTTGACTACCCGTAACGACTGTCAAAGTACTTCAAATGACAGCAGCTAGCTGATGGTTATTTTATTGCTCAGCGGCGTAGTAACCGTATCTCTGGTAAAAACCTAATTTCTGAAACCGGTGTGTTTTACCTAAACAGTTCTTTCTTATTTCAGTGGTGGGATGCGTGGCCGATGCATATCCAGCAATTTATTGAGCGACTTCAAGTAGACATCCAATGCAATCCTTTTTTTTATATGAGTGTACGTAATTTACCTCTTTATGTAAGATATTTAGATATCCTATTTCATTATTATTATTTATTTTTCCTATTTTATTTTCATAAGGTAGAGTAAACCCACGTGTTATTTAAGTACTTTGCTTGAGTAGTTTCTTATATAGTTTTGAGATATTTTCAATTTATACATTTGAAGTAGATATGTAGGTAGTTTATATATAATAATCTTCTCCTATTGAGGAGATTGCCGTAGTTTACAGTGTCACAAAAATTTGTGTGGGGTATCTACTTATCAGAGATAATTTTAATTCATAACATTTTAAAATAACAAATACACTAAACTAAAATATAGCATAAAAAATTCATCCTCAACGCTGTCAGCTGGTAATGTGCCCAAGAGACTGGCGGCATTGCCACGTTGAATGGCAATGCTTAATCTCTGCCCAAAGTAAAAGCCAGCTCTTGGGTCACGGGAAGTGTCAACCAGTGTCAGCCACCTACTTATTAAGCACCTACAACTAGAAAGACACTTTTAATAGGCATCGATGTCTTCTAAAAAAAATATGTTTACAAAAAGATAATAAAATTTTACAAAGGTAGCTGAAGACACCGAGTTCGGAAACTAGAATTGTTTTTCACACTGATGTGGATTTTTACAATATGGTTGGTTTTTGTTTGTAAAAAGGTTTTGTAGGCTTCCGTACCCAAAGGGTATCTATCCAACGGAACCCTATTACTAAGCCTCCGCTGTTCGTCCGTCCGTCTGTCTGTCAGCGGGCTGTATCTCAAGAACCGTAATAGGTAGACAGTTGAAATTTTCACAGATTGTGTATATCTATTGCCGCTATAACAACAAATAATGAAAACTGAGGTTTATGGTACGGAACCCTTCGTGTGCGAGTCCGGCTCGCATTTGGCCGGTTTTTTTTTTAAATCTCTTTTCTTTGGGCTTTTCAGGTTTTTTGATGAAAGATGTGGATGCCTATTAAAATAAACTAAGCAATAAGTAGGCACTACTCTTCCTACTTTGTTTTTCCTTTCAATTAAAAAATCAGTAGGTATTTATTAGTCTATCTATGGTCTATATTATTAGGTAAGTCTTCACTCCGCTCCAACTCAATGAGGTTACCTAGTCATTAATACGAATTCTACATCTGACCTATTGTTTACAAATAAATCGGTTACAAACAACAAGCAAGTCAGCAATAATTGGTTCAAACTTGAGTGTGAAATAATATCTGTGGTGTTTCGCACGCTGATCTCGCTACGTGCTTGTCGCCGTCTCGCGTCCGCCGCCGGTGGCCGTGTTGTAGTTTTCCGCGAAATGCACTTGATTTCAGATCACAACGTTAATAGACTGTGAATTGAATTTCATAGGTTTTCAGGCAAGGCAGGCAGAAGGAGCTCGTGGCTAAATAAAAACAGCCGCACGGGTCGATCTTTGGCTGGGTGACTATCTTAACATACCGAGTTTCCTCCGTGCCTCGGAAAGCACGTTAAGCCGTTGGTCCCGGCTGTCATTTGTAGATCTTTGGCAGTCGTTACGGATTGTCAGAAGCCGGTAAATCTGACTCCAGTCTTGCCAAGAAGTACCTACTGTGTTACCCAGTTAATGGGTTGTGGAGGTCTGGTAGGCAGCCGCTCCACGTAAAACACTGGTATTCAGATGAATCCGGTTTGACTTGAAGCCGACCCCAATATAGTTGGGAAAAGGCTAGGCAGATGATGAGGTTTTCAGGCATAAAATGTAAAATCTAGATCTGAGCTTTCGAGTATCAAAATATCACCTTCTAATGAAGCTTGTTCCTTAGTTTATTATGATTTTATTTATGAAGATTGACATATGAAATGAGGGGAACAAAACTTAGTATCCAATAGCGTTTGACTAGTAGGTACGTTTGTCGCAGCCAACTAGTTTAATGAGGGCTATCGCGTTTGGATTCGCCGGCAGAGGCGCTAGTGTAGCGTGCAGTTTTAGAAATGTCAAATATTGCGATTTTATTTACTTATTTGTTTTGAGTTTTGTGAATGTTTTTATAAACAGCCTAATAACAGATTAAGTTACGGTTCTCCCAACCACTGCATTGAACTTTATTTTTGTCCGAATATGTAATTTCCTTCTTTTTTTTCCATAATGATGAGTCCACGAAACAATGCGACACTATCTTTGTTGTATTAAATCGCAAGTTAACGGCATCATACATTATTTTGCTTCTAATTATAAAACTGTAATGTTATGATTAAAAACGTAATTCGACAGTGGCGCCAACTGGTGAGTACAAAAACGGTAGCCTTCATTGGCGAATTAGCCTTTTCATTGAACGGCGCCCTTTCATCAACGACCTATAATGACCTATCTAGCCAAGTAGTGGAACATAGAGTACCTACAGGTTAGGTTAGGTTAGTATGGAACCGCCCTGGGACTTAGAGGCGAGGGTTCTCGCCTCTCTTTACCGGTGGCGCGCGGAGGTGCGGACGCGGGTTGGTGAACCGATGCAGCGCGAGATCGAGTTGCGTCGGTCACAACTCCGCGAGGCCATGGTGAGGGAATGGCGGGAAAGGCTTTCGCGACCTACCGCCGGCCTCGCCACTATCGAGGCCATCCGGCCAGTGCTCGACGAATGGCTCGGGAGGAAGCACGGCTCCCTGTCGTTTCGGGCGACGCAGGTGCTCTCGAGGCATGGCTGCTTCGGGAAGTACCTGTGTCGCATAAAAAGGGAGCCGGACGCTCGGTGCCATCACTGCACCGACTGTCGGGAGGACACGGCGCAGCACACACTGGCGGAGTGTGCCGCATGGGAGGAGCAGCGCCGTGCCCTCGTATCCGAAGTGGGACCCGACCTGTCGCTGTCGGCCGTCGCTCGTTCGATGGTCGGGAGCGCCGAGTCATGGAATGCGGTGATCTCCTTCTGCGAAATCGTAATTTCGCAGAAGGAGGCTGCGGAGAGGGAGAGGGAGGCCGTGGCCACTCTCCCGTGCCGCAGTAGGCGAACCGGGCGTCGGCGGAGGGCGGACAACGCCCTCTTCCAGCCCCCGTAGAAAGGTCCGGAGGGACGGTGGACTCGGGGTCGTCCGCCGCCCCCAATCCAGCAGGACCCGAGACGGTGGCGCGTATTGTTCCAGACGCGCCCCCAACTGGACGTTGCGGGGGGACCTTGCTCCTCCCGCGGGCCTGAGGTGGCCTGCATACGCGGGCAATAGCCGGGGATTATGGAAGGCGTACTAGCTCTCACAATCCTCGGTCAAGTGTGAGATGGAACACCGGGGTGGTTTTTAGTCAGTAAGAGTCTGATAGACCCCTTCGCCCGCCCCAGGCGAGGGACATCCATGAGGATTTTCCACCCCGGAAACAAAAAAAAAAAAAAAAAAAAAAGTTTAGTATGGAACAGCCGGGGATTACGGAATTCGCGTTAATTCACAAAAACAAGAAAAAAGAAAAGGTACGAAAATCAAACGAATGGAATGACAGAAGATACAGTTAGCGAGTGAAGCGAGCGAACTTAGCGCCTGTCATGCCATTCATGTTTTTTTTTATGGATGGGAAATGATCAAATAACTCCTTCCGCTTTGAGCAAAGCAGAAGGGAGTGTCAGACTCTTACTAACTAAAACCCATCCGTGTTCCTCCTAATGCCTTTTGCGTTGCAGGGCCGCGGTGACTCTTTCGAACAAATTCCGCAACATTCATGTTCCTTTAAACCCTGCAGACAGAAATAGGAGGTCTGCGCAGCGGGGCACCGTCATCGATGTTAGAATGTTGAAATTGATTATTGTTTGAATTTAAATAAATTTCAGGCATCTTTCAGCTCTTTCATTAAATATTGTATTAAACTCATTGGCTGGATATCATTTAGGCTGTTGATTAAACGCCGCCCTAGGCTAGGCAGCCAACCAAAAAGCTGACTAGTCCAACTGGCTTCAGTTGGCTGCGACATTTCTAACCCTAATTATAATCATCATCCACAGTCTGACTTTACTTTCTGAGCATAGGCCTCTCCAGTGACAATTTTCCAGCTCGCGGGCACCTTGTCCAGGTTCTATCTGCGATGGCAACGATGTCGGCTGCCCATCTCCAGGTGGGGGGTGGGGGGGGGGGGCTGAGGGGCTCGAGCGTCCTCAAAAGGCCGAGATATCTTTGGTAGTCTACCTCCTAACAAAGTATGTGAGGATTTATTGAAAAGTTATCCAAGAAGGCTTGTTATGCGTTAAGCCAATTATTTTTTTGTGCCTTTATAGTGTTGTAATTTGCTAAAACCTACCCTCAGCGGTCAGGGCCATGGTGAGCAAAATGCACTGGGTCTCCTGCGACTTCAGACATTGAGAAATTTTGGCTGATTTCCGGATGTTATCCAATTTGCTAAACGAGGCCACACAAGCTGTGTTCTTGGTAAATGAACGAATATGGGCAAGTACCTAAGAAATTTTGGTCAACCATCTCCAACGTTTAATTTCCTACTTTAACAGCAGGATTTAAATCTTTAATTCGTCTTAACCATTCTTCCTAAGTTACCTTAAAAGAACTACTATCAGATAGGTTTTGAAGCATTATTATCATAAACCACAAGGTCATCTGCAGTTCTTAAATGAGAGGTAGGCACCAATGGATGTTAACCTTCATTCAAAATTTGTCAAAAATTATAAAAAATAACAAATTTTATAAATAGCTTGATCTACAATGTCATTGTGACATTGTGATTTCGTTATATTTGTTGTTATATGTTTTTTCATTTGTGTTCTAATCCAAAATCCTAGTGCTATGTGATCTTATGGTATATTCAATATTTTATCTTTTTCTCTGACTTTAAATGTTTATTTTTTTACAACTTAAATTCTCGACCAGGAACAAAATAAATTCCTTGGTACTTTGGTGGCTTGGGTGGTCTACAACCAGCGATGTGCGAGGTAGCTAGTGCACCGCGCGAGGAAATAATCTACCAATGGGTACTCTTCATTTTCGTATCAGTTCTGGTGGAGGAAGGGCTAACAGAGCTGATTGTGAAAAGTTTGTCGGATATACGATTCTCCGATGAACGTTTCGTCGACTGAACTTTTCACTTTTCGGTGGTTTGCCGATGGAACTTTTCGCCACCGCGTTTTGTTGATTTATCGATCCACTTTTAACGCACAGTTACTGCTCGCCGACCGGATGATTGTTCATCTCCTCGTTTATACCAAATCATAAAACATATGTGTTTTCGCCCATTTAATCCATTCTTTTTCTGGTAAACATTGAATTGAAAAAAGAAACGGTCAAGTGAAAGCTGCTTGAGTATAATTTAGATGAAACAATTTTTTAAAAGTAATACATTAGATACGTCTTGTTTTCTTTAAACGTAAAAATAACTCGAAAAACAAGCGAAATATAATTACTTTGAACAAATAAATTTGTACCTCTCGCGAAAATGCTGTTTTCTACGGTAGCTGTAAAAGGCGTCATGGACTTAAGAAAATAATTTCATGATTGATTTTGCCTACTAGAGCTGATAAGTATATTATTTTGCTAATAAAAAAATCGCATGCATATCCCTATTAAGGAGACAGTTTCAATCCCACCATTTTCTTTTCTGAAACTTATTTTTATACTTTTCCAAAAAAATGTTTCTGCTTACAATTGTAAGAAGCTTTTAAAAATAAACATGTCAAAAATTATGATTCGTTCGAAACATTGGCACACGATTTCAACTCGCACTTGACTACTTTTTTTTTCAATTCTTTGTTTACCAGATCGTGATCATGATGTCGCCTGATGGAAAGCGATGGACTAAAATAAATAAAAGAAAACAGTGTGCAGCACATGTGGAAAAGATGCTTTGGTTCGAGGAGATAAATGAAAAATAGTCGGGTCGGCGAACTGTGCATTGGAAAAACGCTTTGTTCTTACTAATATTATAAATGCGAAAGTAACTCTCTGTCTGTCGCGCTTTCACGCCAAAACTACTATACCGATTTAAATGAAATTTGTTACAGACATGACATAGTCTAGAGCCTGAGAAAGGACATAGGCTACTTTTTATCCCGGGAATATGTTCCCTAGGGACCACGCGGGCGAAGCCGCTGGCAGAGGCTAGTAGACGATAAACAGAAAGTAGTATCATTCTGAGAAATGTGAGTCTTCGAAAAGTTCCATCGGTGAACCACCGAAAAGTGAAACGTTCAGTCGGCGAAACGTTCATCGGAGAATCGTGTGTCAGATAAACGTTTCACAATCAGTGGAGCTAGATATATGTTTACCCAAAAAGCGATTCATGTTTATGCGAGACGAGACTCAGTTGAGTGCCGCGCACAGCTGAAAAGAGGCCGCGATACAGATTCTCTAAGCAACCTCCTCGCACGGCATTGGTGGAATTAAATATACATTTTCACAGTGCTGCTAAAATTCCTCGTACGGCCGATGTTTCGTCATCATACAAATTACTACTAAATATCGTTTAAATTTCTTGACGGACAACACACGATGTTCCTATCGATTTTCTGCAGTGGCAATCACAATTATTATTACAGTTGTCATACGTGCCGTATTCATTACCCTATTGGTGCTACTGTCGCATCCGTAATTAAGTTACACCCGTTAGACTCACCAATCCACTTTACGCCATCTTCGACGCATGCGCACCTCGCGATCTTTCGGCAAAGAATCTAAATTCGTTACATCGATATGCTGCTTGGAAATACCTTTGAGCAGCTCGTGACCCTCATATCAACTCCACTGTGGTGAAATCATCGAAAGGCGGATCATCGGCAGCAGAGATAGCAGACCAAGGTACGTGCACGTATTATAGTTTGTCATTGCTGTATTTCCTAGGAACATCGTTTTGTGTGATCGTCCAGACCCTCGGTCAGTCCCAAATGTGTGGTCTAACTGATCATATCTAATAATTTTATCACGACGACACATTTTTATAGTGCCGAAACTAGGGACCCCTTTAGATTACCACTTATTTCAACACTTTACAACTTTAATACTTATTGTAGGTTCTCAATATTAGGCAATCTATCTAACTTTTAGGTGCTTAATATTACTATTTCGGCCTTTAATAACTATTTTCGGTATCGTTTTATCGCTAAATATTGTTCATCAAACATACGTAAAAATTCCTTTGTTAATTTGACATTTTAATTCGACGATTCGAGGTGTGAGTGAAGAATCTCATTACGTATCGCGCAAGTAATCTAAGCTGTCAACGGTTTGATTGCGTTCGGATACGCATCCGACACGTTCCGCCCTCGGGAAATGTGATAGTACTCTTCATTAGATTGCCGTAAAACCAAGGCAATACTATTATTTAGTTACATTAATTTAAAAATTATGTCAATAGGCTATTACGAATCTTACATCCGTAGGTACGGTCGAAAACACATCGCAGCATACACTATAAGTTTTGTTTTTGTAATATAGGTAATTTTTGTTTGGTAACTTATCCTTCGATCTGTCGTCTACTATACATTTCAAATCCATCTTATCTTATTATATCTTAATTCAAATACTTACTTCAAAACTTAAAATATTACATCTTTGCCTACCGACAGCGTGCACCTCTTGTATCGCCGACTATTCGTTATCAGTAACCGAACTTGCTATTTTTTTTGTTAAGGAATGGGCTTGCTCTTGACCACCATCACGCCTGATGGAAAGCGATAGATGATGTCTATGACGGAGCGAGCGTGCCCAGAAGATGCCTTTTCACTCTTGATTTGAAAGCAGACGGGTTATATGTGGACGGGAACACAGATGCTAGCAGAGAGTTCCACACTTTATCTGTTTATTCCGGTGGAGTTCCTGCGCACACTCACCAAAAAATAATCTCTAGAAGACCGACAGGCAAGCAACATTACGCCGATGACCTAGGCTGTGAAGCTGAGCCACCAACGTCTCGTCACCTATAAGCCTTTTTGCTCTGCGTTCAACCAAGTCCAATGCAGCAAGCTGGTATTTTGCTGAGCCATCCCATAAGTGGCTGCAATAGTCCATACAGGATCGGACTTGTGCATTGTACAGACTCAGAAGCTGTCCAGATGTGAAGTATCGTCTTACCCTATTTAGGATGCTCAGCTTCTTGGCTGCAGTCTGTGCTTTTGACTCGATGGTTGAGCCGAAGTTGAGATTGGACGTCAACTCCATGCCCAAAAGCTCCAGGCGGTCGGTAATAGGTACAGGCGTTCCTCGGAATGTTGAAGATAGCTGAAATGGACTCCTTTTAGCAGTGAAGAGACATGCCTGTGTTTTCAGAGCATTGAATTTGACCAGATTGTCGTCACCCCACTGGGAAATGAGATTTAAGGTAGAATTCATTCGCTCCACCATGGCCTCTAAGAGTAGCTGTTTCCTCCCTGCTGGTTCTTGCACTGGACAAGTATCTTTCTGAGACTGTGCTGTCATCTGCGTATCCGATTGCACGAAGTTGCAGCAGGTCGTTGATATGCAGTAGAAATAGAGTCGCAGAAAGAACAGACCCCTGAGGAACACGGGATATCAATATCATATATATCATATGATTAATAGCCATATGATCCGATGAGCAGCCGTCTATGACCACTTTGATCGAACGCTCGCTCAGGAAGTCGGAAATCCAGGTGCAAAAGTCAGCAGGGATGCCAAACGCGGGGAGCTTACCCAACAGACTAGCATGCCAGACTCTATCAAAGGCCTTTGAAATATCGAGCGACACAGCAAGAGCTTCGCCGTGTTTTTTAATGGCCTCGCCCCAACTATGCGTAACATATATAAGAAGATCCCCAGTTGACCGACCACGACGGAAGCCGTACTGGTGGAGGAGCTCACTGTCTTCCAGGCATGCTAGCAGCTTATTGTTAAGTACCCTTTCCATCACTTTACACAGTGTGGAGGTTATGGTGATTGGTCTGTAATTGACAGGGTCGGCACGGTTACCCTTTTTGGACACTGGCTGCACATTAGCAAGCTTCCAGGACTTCGGCACCACTCCGGTTTTTAGGGAGAGGCGATACAGGCGCGTCAGGATAGGAGACAACTCTGGAGCAAAGCTTTTGAGGAGTCTCGCGGGTATTCCGTCAGGACCGCTGGCTTTATTCACGTCCAGACCACAAAGGACCCTACGAACCTCTTTCAGGTGAATTGAGATCTTCGGCATTGTGGAGCCAAGGCGAGAATTTTCGGCAAAGATCGAGGAAAATAGGTTTGCCTTTTCTTGCGCGGAATGAGCCAGCGTTTCATCAGACTTCAGCATAAAAGGCAGCGAAGGACGGCAGAAGTTCGTCTCGACCGATTTTGACAGGGACCAGAACTTCTTGCTACCCGAAGGGTAAGACGCCAACTTGGCCCCAATCCGCCCAACATAGTCAAAACGCGCCTTATTTTACCTGAGAACCGATGGGATTTTGTATTAGTCTACCACCTTCTCTCTAGGATAGATTCAAACTTGCGCTGCGATTTCGAGGAAAAATATCCTGATATTGAGTTTCATCATATGCGCAGTTGAAATCATTCTTATACTTGAAATGTGAAGCGCTATTACGCGATTCTTATTTTTGTGAAAATCGCGTAATAATAAAACTTCCAGTAAGCCACAACAACAATCTGTAAAATCATCTCAAACAAATAAACGGGCTAATGTTTCTCATGCGCTTGTTAGCACTGTTAGCAGTACAGATAAACCTCAAGCTGCTGCCGCTAGTACTGCAAGTGGTGGAACTCCTACGTCACAACCAGTAAAGCGTGTGTTTTGTGGCAAGACTCATTCAATATCGTCATGTCAACAATATCTTGATAAACCAGTAGATGAGCGGATATCTATTGCAATCAAAAGTATTTGGTGTTTCAATTGTCTTCGAGCTTCGCACCAATTAAAAAGTTGTACTTCTATTTTTACGTGTTGTAAGTTTAATCATAAACATCACACTTTAATTCACAAACATATTTGCTAATAACAAAAACACAACTGTTCTATTAGCAACTGCCATTGTGCAAGTACGGGATGTAGATGGTAAGTTTGTGTCTTTTTGAGCTTTTTTGATTCGGGAGTCAGATTAATCTTATTACTGACACAGCTGTCAAGATTTAAAATTTACTATAGGAGAACACTACGCCTGCCTGGTAAATTCTTCGGTGAAGCAATCGCAACATGCAACACGTCGTCGCACTTCATGAGTCATCTAAGCGAAGCAATGAAAAAGGCACAGGTGCAGCGCAAAGCAAACAGAAGCTCACCTGTTTTCATTCATGGCGACCTGTATAAATCAATACATGTTTACGCCCGCAACGACGCTGTGCGCAAACCGTTGACACCTACCAACAACGGTCCGTATCGCGTCATCGATCGCATAGAAAAATGCTTTATCGTACAGTTGGAGAATAGAAGATCCATCGATCGACTGAAACCAGCATTCCAGTGCAACGAACAGCACCTGCCTCCTACAGCTACGTCACCCGATCCGGCAGGACATCAAAACCTCCTGTACGCTTCACTGAGGGGAAATAATGTAGTGACCTACACAGTCATACGAGCACATCATACGTCCAGCCGCCGCCGTAGCTCGCAGCGCACTGAAATCGACTGGTCGCGCGGCGCGCGCACCGGCCGGCGGCTCTGCTTCGTACAAATGCGACGTCACCGGCGGCCTGCGCCTCCACTGGCCACTACATCGAGTAGCGACAATATCCCTGCGTGGTAGACTAGGGCGCACTGTTGATTGAACTTTTTTTTTTTATTAGGACCACTCGCAGTTCACCTCTCTAAGGGTGGTTGCTGCTTAACCGGAATAGCCTGTGGTGGCCTTAAATGAATTTAAGGCCCCCAACCAAGGCAACAAAACATAAAAACCTATAATTCCGCTCGCTGAGGGCACCCCCTGTGGGGCACGGACCTCGGCTCAGGAGCGTCGTTATCGGGAGGACAGCAAGGGATTGGCTGGGTCATAACAATATTATTTAAGGAGTTTAAAGCTAAAGGCTCAGCGACGCGGGCTGGCTCGTTAGGCAAAAGTCGGGGAGTATTTACATTACTGGGACGTCGCGCTGGGCCTCGACAGCGAGGCCGGAAGGCGGCGGGTCGCGATCGGTGTATCTGTGTCCTAAGAGTACTGGTTTCCCTACAGCTTTCTTGGACAAGGGTAATGGGATCGTCGGGTTCGACTAGGGTGTGCCGTGGACGGCGAATCCTACTGATTTGAGAGGGAGCGTATCGGGCAGCCGATGCTATAAGAGGGTTTTGGTGCTTTTCGGCGTTCATGAAACGCTTTTAAGGCGTTTCATGAACTGTTTAATAGTCAGGACTTTGAGGTCGACATGAAGTCGCTCATTCCTAACGAACCACGGGGCACCCGTGGCCTTTCGGAGGAAACGGTTTTGCAAGGTTTGCATCCTGTGGATCCGGGATGACTTTGTGTGGGCGAATGTGGCACACGTATAAGTCATGATCGGACGAATGCACGTGGTATAGATGCGCAGTTTGCATTTTAGAGATAGGTTGCTGCGTGCATTCAGCATGGAGTGGAGCCTACCGAGAGCGAAGGCGGCACGCGAACGCACCGCCTTTCACGCCGCCTATATTTAAGTGTGGTGCCGCATGCTCGCTTGCTTCGTCATCCTCAGCCGCTATCAAGCGTAGGTCGCACCTATTGGTGCACAGATGTCCAAACCACCACTACATGTATGATACAAAAATGTAATATAAATAATGATTTATGACAATAAATTATTCCAATTTATCCGCATACGCATTCGCCTTTCATTCCGAAGAACCTCTAAAATTGCAATCAAACATTTTGGAAATTTTATTGCGCTTTCGTGAACATGACGTCGTTTTCATGGCAGATGTACGTCAGATGTACCGACAGATTACTCTCTTCGGTGACCATTGTGACTATCAGCGAATTCTCTGGAGAGCTTCGCCTAGCGAACCTCTTTTAGAGTTTCGTCTGAATACGGTCACGTATGGCATTTCTTCATCCCCCTAGATCTCGCATGCCGTACTTTGCGACAACTTGCTGATGGGGAGAGGGATTCTTACCCGCTCGCCAGGGATGTAATCATGTCGGATGAATACATCGACGATGTCGTCTGCGGCAGCCAGGACTTAGTTACTGCACAAAAAACAAAAAAACAATTTATGGCTCTTTTCAAAAAAGGAGTTTTTTATTTTCGGAAGTGGGTGTCAAATGACAATCGTCTTTGGTCGTCAACCTGAAGATTGTCTAACTGGTTCTGTATCGTTAGATAAATCTGTACCGGCTTCTAAGGCCGTGTAATATATAAAGTTTTAGGACTCAAATGGGACCCATCAACTGATTCGTTTCTCTTTGAAGTTGAATCCGACGTAGATAACAATTCTTATGTTCATTTTGTTTATTCGAAAGCTCGCGTGGTATCATTAAAACATACCTCCTTGCACCGTCTAGAACTATGCACCGCAGTTTTGCTTTCAGATCTGTACAAATTCGTTACAGAAACTTATCTATCTCGTACTCCTATTTCAGCTGTCTTTTGTGGTCAGATTCCACCGAAACTCTTTCTTGGTTGCGTTCACCCTCATGTCGTTGGTAACTCGTTATGGTGGGCGGGGCCACGTTGGTTATCCGAGCCGCATGAGTCATGGCCATCTTTTGTTGACAGCGTTACCGATGAAGAGCAGAAGATTGTTGAGGCCGAAATTCGTAAATCGGCATGTTGGTTTCAACTGTGCACACTCGTCACAAAGATATTTCAATCATCGATCACTTGTTAAATCGTTTTTCATCGTTAGAAAAAAATCATTCATATCGTTACATATATCTAACGCTTTCTTCATAATTCTCGAAATCCGACGAATGCTACTCGTAGTACGTTTCTTAATAATTTAGAACGTCATAATGCATTGATGACAATTGTGAGACACGTTTTAAAACCGTTTAATAAACTCAATCCTTTTATCGACGAAAAAGAAATTCTCAGGGTGGGCGATCTGGATTAGAGTATGAGCAAAGACATCATACGCTCTTTACCTTCTCATCATCCCTTCACCTTGGTAACCATCGATTTCGTTCACCGTAACTACTGTCATCCCGGAGTTAATACAACTCAATATTTGGTTTTACAACAATTTTGGATCGTTTCCGCGAAACGCGCCATGCGTCGTTGTCTTGCTAAGTGCATTAAATGTTATCGGACACATCCAATGGCTTTGCAACCTTTTATGATCTTCCAGCATATCAAGTTAGCCTTTCTCCGTGGTGGGTATCGACTTTTGTGGGCCCTTCCATAATAAGCTGGGTAATGCAAGATGTATCTAGCACGGAGAAAATTGAGTTCAAGTTCAATCCACCGTCCGCTCCCCACTTTGGAGGAGTTTGGCAGATTCAAATTCAGGCTGCGAAGCAACATTTATATCGCATAGTCGGTGATCAGGTTCTAACATTTGAAGAACTGACTACGTTATTCGTGCAAATCGAGGCGGTTTTAAATTCCCGGCTTATATGCCTATATTAGCCTATTTATTCCTGGCCTATATTAGTTCAGATCCTGATGACTTGTCAGCGTTAACACCGGGTCATTTGCTTACACTGGAGCCGTTGACTGCTGTCCCCGACGAGGATCTTGTTAACATCAATCTTCATCGGCTTCGTCGGTGGCAGTTGTTACAGGCTTTCCAACAAAGTTTTTGGGGGGCGGAATTTTTCGTCATCATACAAATTATTACTAAACATCGTTTTAAATTTATTAACGGACAACACACGATGTTCCTATCGATTTTCTGCAGTGGCAATCACAACTATTATTACAGTTGTCATACGTGCCGTATTCGTTACCCTAATGGTGCTACTGTCGCAACCGTAATTACGTCACACCCGTTGGACTCACCACTCCACTTTACTCCATCTTCGACGCACGCGCACCTCGCGATCTTTTGGTGAAGAATCTAAATTCGTTACATCGATATGCTGCTTGGGAATACCTTTGAGCAGCTCGTGACCCTTCATATCAACTCCACTGTGGTGAAATCATCGAAAGGCGGATCATCGGCAGCAGAGATAGCAGACCAAGGTACGTGCACGTATTATAGTTTGTTATTGCTGTATTTCCTAGGAACATCGTTTTGTGTGATCGTCCAGTCCCTTGGTCTGTCCCAAATGTGTGGTCTAACTGATCGTATCTAATAGTTTTATCGCGACAACACAGCCAAGTTATTTTACACATCTCTAAAATCCAAATCAAAACTCTTTTATTCTACTAGGGCGTTCTGAACGTCAGTTTTACATAAATACAACCCAGTGTAAAGATAATTTTTCATAATTTGTAACAACTGTGAATTTCATTTATTTCAGTAAATATTAAAAATGATTGTGTTCAGGGGGGGCTAAAAATGCCACTTTAGCAGAATCAGAAAGCAAATCACGCTACCCGTCACTGTAAAATTTTCCCAATCAACCTTGAACCTAATGCATTAGCGATAAAGATGAAAATTAAATTTGACAGATTGTTGTGTGATTAATTTATGATGATTCTAATATGATTCTCCCAAAGTGGACTTTTTAGCCTCTCCAGCTTTTATAGAAGTACCTTTCACTTAGGTAGATAAGATAGAATTACGTAGATAATGTGCATAACATCCACTCAGAAACCTGTCGATTGCGATTAAACAAATTGCAGGGAAAACAAATTAGAGAAGGAGGAATTCCCAAGTCATCAATTCGAAAAACATCATCAATCTTCAGGATTTTACTGAAGATTGTTGACGTTTTTAGCGTTAGCTGCTTACATGATAAACTATTTCAGAAAGCTGTAATGACTGAAGCTCCAGTTAGTGTATCGTCCGGCACCTGCCATGAGGCCCGCGGGTGTTCTGGCGCAATTAGCTCTAACCTCGATGGCGACGCTGGCCATACGAACACATGCCCTAAACAGAACAGCCTTACGTGTAACTACCATTTTACATCGATCGATCCCTGTGCGACTGGGTCAAGTGGTTCTGTGTTCACTGAGCCGGGGATTTGTCCTGCGCCCAACAAGGAGGGTCACTTTGTCGTCTGCAAGCGAAAATGTGGCTGTACGAGGACCAGTGATAAAGTCAAGGAGGTCCTACAGTCATTCCCCACCCCAACACCGCCTGAGGCTCTTCAGATAAAAAAAGTAATGTCATCGAGGATGCATCTTAATTAAGTAAAACCTAAACCCGACCACTAAAAATGAAAAACATGACCTACTGATAATTAGTATGGTCGGTAGTTAGCGCTAGTACTCGTAGTGTTTATAAATGCTAGTTATATTCTAAAAATATTTTCTTTCGCTTGGTATATTTTATTATTTACCTAGTATTTTATATTGCAGAATCAATTTAATTAGTTAGTTTGATTCTGCAAGCGTTCTCCGGCAGTCGTTTTTTTTCCTTTGGACTGATCACCGACAGGACGTTTCGTTTTTGAGAGATTCGTTGATAGAACGTTTCACCTATGGAAGCTTCGCCGACAGAATGGTTCGCATTTGTTCCTTTCGACGACAGGACTTTTTGACTATGGAATATTCGCCGTCAGATCGTTTTGTCTACGATTGCTTCGTCATGGATTTTTCACTATTTAACTAAAAAGCCACCAAAAAGCTACTAGCTTGCTACAAAGACATAAAGAAAGAAAATGTTTTAATGTAAGACCGCCTTTACTTTTAATGAATGGTACTTATCTATTATCTACCCATATTCTTATATTATGTTATTTAACATTGGGGAAATATAAAACAAAAGGTTTAAGAAACGTATTTATTTTTTGGGGGCACGGTAGTGCTCCCGCCAAGTCGAGCAAAAAAGCGGCACGGCCGTACCATCCTTTTCTCGAAGTAGTTATGTCCATTTCCAACCCCCTATCACTTCGTTGTGGCTAAAACTAGAAGCCTGAAGTTTCAGTAACCAAGCAGGCATTGTAATAAACACTGTATATTTAAAATTTCATTTCATTTAAATCAGGAGTTTATATCTAGTCAAAGTTCCATAATTTTGTCACTCACTCACTGACTGACTGACCGAACATCAAAACTCTAAGGCACTTGTAGCAGACATAGAAGCTTTTTTAGAATACAATTAGTTTTTAGTGTAGGTATATAATATCAAGGAAAATCTTAATTTTTCAATTTAGAATCTGATTCCTTGGGCCAACAATTTACATGAAATTTGGTACTCATATTGACCAAAGTAAATATAGTTTTTCTTAAATATTCCCAAAAGACGATTTTGGTACCTGTATTAAATTGGTATGGAAGATTCGTATTCCTTGAGTTAATAAACTTGAAAGTTGGCAACTTAGTTAATTGATAGCTAACATTTTTCGTTTATAATGTGTACAAGGAATAATATAGCATATTTTGCAAATTCAACAGCATCGCGGAACGGGATCGTAAATTTTGTGAAGAACATTTAATATATAGTAAAACATGAACTTCTAATGATACTTCATCTTTGATATTCCTTAACAAACGTCTAGGTATTTCAGTATTTTATATAATGCTTTTTCTGAGGATTCCAGCTATATGGGGAAATCGGTCTAACAAAGTTTGTATGGCAAAAAGTGTTAGCTTGGTCTGATGACTTCAAAGTTTCAAAGTTTTCCCTAAACTGGTAGTATAAGACGGTATTAGTTGCCAAAGTTCTATGTCCCTATAAACTTTTAATTACCTTGAGAGTGTCGAAGTATATATTTTATGCGGCATAAACGACCGTATCTTTTTTTACGTAAATTTAGAACTTAATTTTTTTCACCGCTTCAAGGGACTGAAGATTTGAGTATATGGTTTTAATTTCAACGCGATACCTCTACGCGTTCCCGAGATATAGCTTCTAGACAGACAAACGGATGGACGGAGAGCAAAATTATCCATAAGGGTTCCTTTTTCCTTTTGAGGTACGAAACCTTAAAAAAATTCAACAGTTAAATAAGCTCTGTGACATCCTACCAAAGGAATATTTTCCTGAGAGATATGGATATCTTTTTCTTTTTTTTTCTTATGATAGGCACGCGTTTGACCACTATCTTACCTGATGGTAAGCGATGATGTGGTCAAAGATGGAGCACGCTTGCCTAGAAGTAACCTATTCACTCTTGACCTAAAGACTCCCAGGTTGTAGCTATCAGGAAACACAGATTCTGGCAGGGAATTCCACTCCTTAGCTGTACGCATTATGGATGTGTTTCCAAAACGTTTTGTACGTGTGGGTGGGATGTCCACCATGTACCGGTGGCGCATCGCCGTTCGTCTTGTGGTCCGATGATGGAACGGGCTTGGCGAAATTAAATTATGCAATTCCGTCGCACATTCCCCAAAATGCAACCGGTAGAAAACCGAAAGGCTAGCAACTCGTCGTCGATGCTCAAGACTTTGGAGCTTCGTCGCGGCGAGCTTATCATTGCCGATGATCCTCTTGGCTCGTTTCTCAATTGACTCAAGGGCATCACGCTGGTGTCTGGCAGATCCGTCCCAAAAATGAGAGCAGTATTCCATACACGATCGAACTTGCGCTTGATAGAGTTTGAGCAGCTGTTCCGGCGTGAAGTACCGACTCACCTTTGCTAGAATTGAGAGTAAATTCAAATTCAAATTCAAAGCATTTTATTTCAAATAAACCATTCACAGGCACTTTTGAAACGTCAAGGTCGGTCAGTCAAAAACATGGAAGCTATTTGCACGTTCCAAAGCGTAGATCTCTATGGAGAAGAACGTGCAAGAAACTCCACGGACACTCTTTTAAATCATGTTCTGTTTTACAACATTCCAAGTTACATATACTTGTTGCTTCTGCATGTGAGGACAATGCAAAGGAAAAAAAAAAGGGCTTATTATAAGAATTTTAAATATAAAGATTAAAATAAGCCAATGGCAGTTAAGAGATGACCAGTCTCAACCGACGGCGCCTGCTCACGAACATGACGCGTGAATCGGCACCCTTCAGCTCAACCATTTCGAAGGGAACCGAATGATCAAACCCACGCGCCGCCATCAGCGAGACATTTGAGTGAGCATGACATGCTCTCAACCACCATGCTCGTTCATGTCCAACAAGTAAAACTATAACTACTCACATAAAATGTAAATGGTTTCATGGTACTCACATTTACAAAATTTGAAAAATATGCTTCTACTTTACACAAAACTATGGTTGTCAATGACCAAATAATGAAAAATAAATTAATAAAGAGAACGATTAAGTTCTTACATCAAAAATAATAAATAAGTAATTAATATAATTTGTATGTATATAAGAATAAATAAACGAAATAATGTAAGAACCTCTAAAAGGAGCGAGCATCTCTTCCAAATATAAAAACATAAAAACCTAAAAAGTGGACCTAAGCAGCTGTGACTGTGGAGCAGGACCAGCATTTAGCCAAGCGTTTTTATCGAGGATATAATCTTCCAGTTTATAATACGCTTGTCTACATAGTGTGCGTTTTATGCATGCTTTAAATTTTCTCTCATTCAGTTCGAGAATATCAACTGGTATTTTATTATAAAATTTAATACAGTACCCCATAAAAGAAGTGTGTACTTTGGCCAATCTGAATCGGGGTTGATCTAATTTGTTCCTATTTCTAGTATTAAAATTATGCCTGTCACTAATCTTGCTAAAGAGATGAAGATTTTTCCGAACATACATAATATTTTCGTAAATGTATTGACAAGGTACCGTCATGATGTTGATATCCTTAAACAGTTCTCTTAGGGAATCACGCCGACGGAGATTGTAAATGGCTCTGATGGCTCTTTTCTGCAGAATAAATATAGACTCGATGTCTGCAGCACGTCCCCATAATAAGATACCGTAAGACATGATACTATGAAAGTAACTAAAATAGACCAGCCTCGCGGTATCTATATCGGTAAATTGACGGATTTTTCTGACAGCGTATGCTGCTGAACTTAGCCGTCCCGCAAGAGATGTTAAATGAGGACCCCATTGTAGCCTTGAGTCAAGCGTAATCCCCAGGAAAACCGTGTTTTCGACGAATTCAAGTTTCTCCTTGTTCAATACTATGTCGCAATCATTTCCTTTAACGTTCGGTAAGGCAAATCTGATGCATTTAGTTTTTTCCCATTTAATACTAAATTATTAGCAGTAAACCAATTTTGGACCTGCTGTAGGGCGTTATTTACGTCGTCAAGATTTATGGAACGTCTATCTATCTTAAAAATTAAGGACGTATCGTCAGCAAATAATACCATATGAGGTTGATTTTTTAATGTAACCCCAAATGTTAATGTAACCCCAAGAAGCTCAAGTTGGTCGGTTATCGGCACGGTAGCACCTCGGAAAGATGGAGCTGGGTGGAATTGGCTCCTTTTGGCGGAAAAAAGACACGCTTGGGTCTTAGCAGCATTGAACTTGACCAGATTGGCATCGCCCCATTCAGAGACTCATTGACCAGACGGGAGGACCCGATGGACATTCCCTGGGGGGCTCGGGCGTCCCCGCAGTCTCCAGACTAGTTCCCCAATGATGTCGTCCTGTCAGAGCGTGCCTGAGGGTTAGCAGCATGGAACCTCATTTCACTTCTTTCTCCTCTCCTTCCTTCACTCAAACTTATGGCCAAAAGGAACAAAAGAAGAAAAGCTGTACAGCGGCAGCACATCCTCTCTCTCAAAGTGCACCTCAGCAATATTCGAGGTCTGCACTCAAATCTCGCCGCAGTCCATCACCACCTGGAGACTGAGAAACCAGCGCTCTTGTTCCTTTCCGAGACGCAGATCAAATGTCCGTCAGACGTGTCCTTCCTTTCATACTCAGGGTTTACCCTGGAGCACTATTTCAAACCACGTGCGGGCGTATGTATGTACGCCCGTGACTGCCCAGACTCGCCCGTGGTTCTCAACGCTATGGGTTTTAGTGGACATAGGCCTGGACAAAATTGTCTACGCCTATGTCTACCGTTCGCACAGCAATGATTTGGAGACAACTGGGCTCACACAGCACATAATGAGGCGGCAGATGCAGCTTAGCAGCGGTACCCTTCTGAACAATTGGTGTTACTGGGGGACTTCAACGCCCACCATCAAGAGGGGCTCCTCCGCCTGCATTGGAACAACTATTTCGACTACACTGAATTGGCTACACTGAGCATCGTACCGGAACGCGGCTAGGCCGCTTAGCGGTCGGGGCCCGCCAGGGCCAGTGCCTGCCGGGGGCCCGCCAGTGCGGAATCCGTTCGAAAGAGGCACCATACTCTGGAACGCAAAGGGCAGTAGGAGGAACACGGATGGGTTTTAGTCAGTAAGAGTCTGACACTCCCTTCCGCTCCGCCCAGAGCGGAAGGAGTCATTTGATGATTTCCCATTCATAAAAAAAAGGCCGCTTAGCGGTACGTCTTTGCCCAGCGGTACGTCTTTATCTCGCCCACGGAAGTCGCCCAAGTCATGGCGTTGCTGGATTCAGGGCATCGTTAGCGTGTTGTGTCTGCACGATTGCAGCTTAACCTCTGGTCTCTCATAAGAGTGTATCAGCGTTATCGGATGACTGGTATGTTTATTCGACGTCTAGGATCTGGGTAATATCAAGTAATGTCTGAGCAAGATAACCGGAATATTGCTCCAACTGTTTCTCTATGAAATAGTCACTTTAACTCTATTCGACTGCAGCAGCGGCTCCTTGAGGTTTGAGGACTGTGAGCGTTTCTACCATTAGAAGAAGATTGACAGAGCGAGGCCTGAAACCTCATAAACCAGGTAAAGGCCCAAAATGTGGTATGCCACCAAAGAGGACGACTTAATTTTGTACGTGAGCATTTAAATTATCCTCCAATGGGTCGAAGTTCTCTTTTCTGACGAGAGTTAGATAATGCAGTATGGTAATGGCAGCAGATATAAAGTGTATCGAAGATAGGGAGAGCGTTTTACACAGTAGGTACTGTATTGAAACAAGAGTTATTTACAGCGGTTCTTGGACCGTTTATGGTACAGAACCCTTCGTGTGAGAGTCCGACTTGAACTTAGCCGGTTTTTATTTAAAACATTATTTTTCAATACCTTATAATACCTGCTATTAATTGTTTTTTTTGTTAACTTAATGTAAAAAAAAATACATAAAACTAACACAAAACCAAACTTCAGAGGTGTTTCGATTTTTTTGCTCAAAAGTGTTTGTGTGAAGTATTCCAAATACAATACAGAACAATTTTTTTTTTATATTTGAATATGACTTAGAATTCTAAATTCAAATATGTCTTAACTTTGAGTTTTTTATATAATTTAAAAAAAAACATTATTTACTTCGTTTTCCTTCGAAAATTTATATTCTCTTAGATTACTCAGATGTAAATCTTTGAAGTGTTTGTTTGTGAATTATTTTAGCGATTGCTCTGTATTTTTTTTTTGTCTGGGTTGTTTGAATAATATTGCGTAGTTAAAAGTATTGTTGGTATATTGTTTTTTGTTATTTCCTTACATTTATAGGTATTGTTGTTTGTGTTCATTTCACAAAATAGGAGCAGAGTTTATTTATATTAATGGGATATCAATTACTCATACTATTGCTCCAAGTGACGGCACATGCCTTTTTCGAAAGCTTTCTTATATGCAAAATAGATCAATGGAAATTCGTACAGAAATTGTTGGTCATTTGATACAAAATTGGAATGAATTTGCTATAATAATTTCATAACAGTAATGGAGACAGTTACATGACTCAAGTTGAAGTAGCTAAAGCTTGCATTAAAACCTCAACTCCTAGGCCCTTAATTACAAAAATCTACATTAAAAAAAACATGAGAGTGCTCTTGATAGACGATATTTATGCTGGACAATTTACCAGTCTCCTCCTTAAAATAGGGGTTGGAAAATACCCTGAAACTGGGTGCAAGATTACAATTGCAACAGATCTTGCTTTAGTTGTTTCGACGGTTGACGATCTAATAGCCCAAATATACCCAGACGTCCAGAATCTACTTAGCAAATCTATTCTTTGTTTTTTTTAAGGGTGGGGTCATCAAATGACTTCCTCCCGCTCTGGGCGAAACAGAACTTACAGACTAAAACACGTTCCAGGGTCGCGGTGACTCTCTTTCGAACAAATTCCTCAACCTCAGCATGCCTATGCAGAGGTTAATAACCATCAATACGCGTCATATTGACAAATCCTTCTGGGTAAAGTAGGGAATATATATGTCCATGAACACGATCATTGAAGAAAATGATTAAGTTTTATGATTTCTACTCAGATATTTAATCCCTCTAAAACTTTGCAATGAGCTTTTGACCTTACTGGTAAATTCCTAATGGATAACCCAAATACACTTTTTGCCCGACCTGGGAATCGACCCTAGGACTCCATGCAGACCAACGAGGTAGTTCCAGAATGCAGTTCAGAGCGTGCCGCACTTTTGCAACTTCCTAATTCTATCAGGGGTTAAGCATTGCTGGATATTGACTGTTCGTGTATCTTATCTAAACGATCTTATTTAACGACTTAATTTTTTTCCTACTTACACGCGAACGAAGTCGCGGGCTGCAGCTTGTCCCATATAAAAATATAAGATTACAAAGTTACATTTTGAGAATGTGAGATGGATGTGTGGAGTAACGAGAATGGATAAAGTGAGAAATCGAGTACCTACTAGATATATGTGCGCCGCCGTAGCGATTTTTGGCGGCGTGGAGGTAAATTTCTCACTGCGGCGACGGCCTTGAACCAATTACTGAAGGAGCGCTTTAAAGAAAATAGCCATCTATCGAGTGGCGTGAAAAAATCTCTTCAAATTTCAAATCCATTTTGGGCTCTGTCTCCAATGTCAACGTCAACCTAGAGCAGTCTATTGCAAATATGGTGTCCCCAATTGCCTGTCACTCATCTCAATTCTCGACTACTCTCTTCTAGCTGATTTTCTATAGCTTGTTATCTTCAACATAAGAACCGGAAAGTAGCCATGTTTTTAACATTATCCAATGTGTTTGTCAACCATTTCGAGTAACTTACATCCATGACTCAGTTCTCGACGTAAAAATATATATAAAATAAATCTGGCATAAATTAATGTTCAAATTTAGTAGTAATTTTTCAAAAATCATGTCTTGTAACGTTATACAATAATGGCAATACGAAAATGTCTTTCTACCACGATTCAATTACGAGACCATTGACCGACCAGTGATCAACCATTATGAATTAGCAGATTACGAACTTTTAGCAAAATGACAATGGGATCGTGTTGGAATGACGAATTTATAAAAATTAGCAGACTTGCCCTGTATAAATGCAGTCTCTAAGTGGGCACTAGTAATTTTCCGACATTTTGTTAAGTCTTTTGGAGACTTGTTCATTCAATAGAAAGAGATCAGAGTATTTTTTTTAAATAGACAAACTTAAAAATTGTACAGACGTGTGAGTGGGAGAATTTTTAATTCTTTAAATAATGGCCTGCAATGGTCAAGATATTCTGCTCCGCTAATGGCTCTGAATCATTTTTTAGCACCTTGAATGCTCGTTCCACATCCACTGAATGTGGCCATATCACTAGGCCGTAACGCAATACTTATGAAACATACCCATGATAAGCAATTAGGACGGTTTTTTACTGGACACTAGTCTGAACTCTGAACTTGCGAAGAGCATATACAAACTTATCAAGCTTACTGCATACTACATGTTCCTTCCAGTTCAATTAGTTGTCAATTACAATACCTAAAAATAAAGCTGATGGTCCTGGTTAATATTTATATGAAGATAATTGTCCTCCAGCCACCTTATCACTTTAATTAATTCATTATTTGTTTCATTTTCTATGTTAGTTTTGTTGGAGCATTTTATCGTTAAAGTAGTATTGTCAGCAAATTGAATACAATCATATTTTAAACATTGTTTGAGGTTATTAATATTTTATTTAAAATAAATAATAGCGGACCCAGTATACTTCCTTGCGAGAAGCGCTATTTATTTTTAGTTTTGAGCAATATGTCGTCCTAGTATTATTCTCTATCCTAGAAATAACAGTTCTCTGTTGGTGATTAGACAAAAAGCTTTTAAGACAATCATGCGTTTTGCCTCTTATGCCATATTTCTCTAGCTTGTAGAGTAGTCGTTCGTGGGAAACAAAATCGAATGCTTTGCTCATATCTAAGAATACCGATAAAGTGGTCATTTTTTATTAAGAGCTTCGGTAATAATTAGTCTCACTAAAGAAAAATAGGGTAGAGTCGTTGAACTGTTCTTCCTAAAGCCAAAAACTGGCTTTCCACAGTTAAATTGTATTTAGTTACAAATTTATTTATTTTATCATGCATTGTTTTTTTTATATCACTACAGTTGCCCTTTTTGAAAAGTGGTTTAATTATAGACTCTTTTAATCTAGATGGGGAAACACCTTCTTCAAAAGAAAGGTTTATAAGGTTGGTAAGTGGGGATGCTACAAGTCTCGCACTTAATTTCATATCTGATAGAATTTGTATTATTTAATTATTTTAATAATTTCAATTTCATTCACTGGAATCAGAAATAAAGTATTTATATTATTGTCAATGTTAATGCTGTTTATGTCCTGATTATTATTGTTGCTTTTTTGTGTAAGCTCAATTAAATGATTATTAATTGATTACATATGTCATTATGATTGTTAATTTTTGTCAAGGATTATTAATTCATTTATATAGTTGAAATAATTAAGTTTGTTCAAATAATTTTTAATGATTGCCCATATCGCTTTGCATTTGTTTTTAGAATTATTTAAAAAAAGTTGTTGTTTATCTGTTGTGATTTTGATATTCATTTTTTTTTTTACTATTGATAGGCACGCGTTTGACCTCTATCTCACCTGTTGGTAAGCGATGATGTGGTCGAAGACGTAGCGCGCCTGCCTAGAAGTAACCTGTTCACTCTTACTCACTTTCATATATTTTTTAAGATCTTAGTATAATTGAGGTCTTTTTTTTGTGATAACTTTTGTTTATTGCATCATGTTGATATTCGTAATATAATCGGGGCCAGATGGGTTGCCGCCAGTATTTGTAAAAAAGTGTGCTACTAGCCTATCCTTACCGCTTAAATTAATTTTCAACCATTCAATTGCGACATCCCAGTTTCCGACGGAATGGAAAATTGCAAATGTCGTCCCGATACTTAAGAAAGGAGATTCTAATGACGTGCAGAACTACCAACCTATTTCACTCCTTTCAGTTTTCGCTAAACTCTTTGAATCGTTGCTGTGTCCTTTACTTACATCACACATTAATCCCCAGTTAGTACCCCAACAACATGGGTTCTGTGTTCGTAAATCAACGACTACTAACTTGGTCCACTACGTCAATGAAGTGAGTAAATTGATGGACTCTCGTGCCCAGGTAGATTCAATATACACTGATTTCAGCTGTGCATTCGACAAGGTGGACCATAAAATCCTCTTAAAGAAGCTTGAAGGATTTGGTATATTTGGTCAGTTGCTTCTTTGGCTTAAATCGTATCTTACGAAAAGGAAACAAATAGTGGTTGTAAAGGGCTATGAGTCTCAAGTTTATGTTTCTACTTCTGGCGTCCCCCAAGGTTCGCACCTAGGCCCAATTCTCTATTTAATGTTCGTCAATGACATAGTTCTCTCAGTAAAACACAGCAATTGCTCTATTTTAGCTGATGATTTAAAGATATACAAAGAGATAAACTCACCCGATGACGTTCATTTACTCCAGGCTGACCTCGATGCAGTTCACGACTAGTGCTTAAAAAACCATATGTCCCTTAATGTGAAAAAGTGCTACCACATAACATTCACCAAAAAACTAAAACCTTTACCTACATCTTATTCAATAAATGGGATAACACTACAAACAGTGTACACGATTCGTGACCTGGGAGTTCAACTCGACTCTAAACTCGAATTTGTCCACCACATAGACAATATCACTGCCAAAGCTGCAAAGATGTCTGGCTTTATAAAAAGAATAAGTCGAGATTTCCAATCCATCTCCACCCTTAAGGTACTCTTCAATGCTCTCGTGAGAAGTCATTTGGACTATGCATCTCCAGTTTGGAACCCCATTTACCGTGTTCACGTAAACAGGATTGAACGTATCCAAAGAAGCTTCACCAGATATCTTCGTTTTAGAAGTTCTGACTGTCCACGAGAATCTTCTTAAGGTCAAAGGCTCAGTCATTTCAACTTATGTTCTCTTGAACACCGGAGAGCCGTATCGGACCAAATCCTGCTATATAAAACCGTAAACGGTTTACTAAATGTTCTCGATCTTTTAGCGGAATTAAGTATAGCTGTACCTCAGTACAAAACAATTAGACCTGGTCGCGAGACCATAACCTTTATAACAACTACAAGTAATACTAACCTTGGTAGCACAGCACCCATGAACCGTCTTATGGGAAACTACAATAAAATCGCTACACGAACCGATAGCATCGACATCTTTTCTAACTCTTTCCGTATATTCCGTACGAGGCTTTTAACCAGCTCGGAGTCCCAAGACCACTGTGTGACACGATCCGCCTAGTAATAAGATTGTGTACACTTCCAATTCCGTATGTTTGTTGTTTTTTTTGTATTCTGTACAATATTGTAACTAAAACGCATTAATAATTTTAACTTCAATTTTCTTAAACTTACAACTTGTAACAAATGCAACTAACGATATCAAACATGTCCATTGATCATTAAGTTATCTGTTAGTGCTGTGCACTTCTGTAAGTGACGAATTCACTATAACTAATACTGTATGTGATTTATGTTTGTGTATGTTTTAGTGAGTAAGTCGTTGAAGTGCCTTATCAATAAATAAATATAATACAGAGAATGCCAGAGAGCATTATATTACGAATTTTGATGCATGACAATTTATACCCTTACTTAACCATTTCTTTTTTATGGGTTTATTGCTCTTTTTAACGAGGGTTTCGGGAAAACAAAGTTTAACGAAGTGCGTGAATAGGTCGTGGAATGTATTGAAAGCGTTATTGCAGTCTGTATCTTTGTAAATTTCTGTCCTTATTATCTTCTCATCATACCAGTATTTTATAGATTTTGATTTGTTATTAGTCTCTTCAAGGTAAAAAGTTTACGATGGACTAGTATCGTGATCGGAGAGAGCTAAATTATGCGTACTGCATTTCAAACCAAGTGCGGGAACATTACTGGCTATGTGGTGAAATATTCACATGTGGTGAAATATTAAAATTGTTCAATATGGATATTAGTTCTTTTGAATATTTTTTGTCTTTTAATATGTCTATATTCCAATCTCCGCACAAAATAATATATTATTTTTTAACTTTGCGGGTTAAATTGCGTAACAAAACTTCAAGAGTTTAAAAAAATGTAAACACATCAGAATCCGGAATTCTATAAATGCACACCATAATTAGATTATGGATCCGTATTTCTACGCCACAGCAGTCGAAACAGAAACCATTTATAGTAAATTTTCAATGTTAAAATTTGTTTAAAACGCTTGCATACTTTGTCGCTGTTACGAATATGAAACTTAATACAAAAAAATGCTTCGCAGCGGCGTGCCGTATCATTTCAGCGGCGACGGCGCGCCGCGCCGTTTAGATCCACGGTGACGGCGGCGCGCCGGCGCAGCGCTCATGTCTAGTACCTATATTAGAGGTAGTTTAAAAGTGGCGCCAGTGACGGAAAAGTTGAAAGGGAATCGCTTGTCTTGGTATGGTCATGTGAAAAGGAGGGATGAAACGTATGTAACTAGAAGAGTTATATAAATGTGGATGGATGGAGAGGGAGAGGAAGGCCGAAGAAAAGATGGATGGATTGTGTGAGGAGCGATATGAAAGAAATGGGAGTTAGTGATAGCATGACTGCTGATAGAACAGAATGGAAAAAAAAAAACGTGTTGCGACGACCCCAAGAAACATGGGATAAGGGCAGAAAGATGATGATGAGATTGACTTGGCCATCACATGAAAACACAATGTATCTCACAGGTAATACATATTTTATCAAATTATATTTGATTATTTAATGCGATTGCCATGTCGAAACAATCGTAGACAAAATGTTCTGACGGCGAATGTTCCATAGTTGAAGAGTCTTGTCGTCGAAACAAACAAATGCGAACCATTCTGTCGGCGAAACATCCATAGGTGAAACGTTCTAACGACGAATCTCTCAAAAACGAAACGTCCTGTCGGTGATCAGTCCACAGGAGTAATTACTGACGCTTGCAGAATCAGTTAGTTTGGTAACTGGTTTTTTTACGATTGTAGGACAGACTTAAATTTGTAGTTGAGAAATAAATATATATATATATATATATATATATATATTTATATATTATATATATATATATATGTATATATATATATATATATATATATATATATATACGCGGTCGAATTGAGAGCCTCCTCTCTTTTTGAAGTCGGTTAAAAATATCAAGACTCGATCGGAACCCTAGGTGCGAGAGTCTGACTCGCACTTTTTTTTCTATTTGACGTACAAAATCGTTTTTTTTCTATTGTTCACTCTCTTGCTGCTATCTGCAGTAAAGTCTGCAATGAGCAACACTGGTGTCTGCATCCGCTGAGTTTTTGTCAATTTTTAGTCAAATCAAGTACGTAGGCTAGTCACACTATGCCTCTTTAGTCTGTTAAACTGGATATTTTCCCTCGTTATAAGGACTTTCGCCATTTTGTTGGGGTGGCCTGCCAGTCTGCATATGTATCTACTCAAGTATTTTTTAATTTCATCTCTTACAGTGGGTAGTAGGAGATACATAAATATACATACTGATACATGAATTTGTTGCTGGCGTGCTATGAGATTTTGAAAATCATTCTGAGTATCTTGGTTTGAAAACACTATGATGTTGATATTGGATTCGGCAGCGGTGCCCCACAGTTGATTGCCGTAGGTTCACACTGGCTTGACGATCACATTGTATATGGCGAGCTTGTTTATAACAGAAAGTTTAGATTTAGAGCCTAGTAGCCAACTCATTTTTCTGACTTTGTTATCTAGCTTTAGCTACTTTCGCTTGGACCATATATGTTTCTGCCAAGTCATCCTTCTGTCGAGGTGGTTACCCAAATATCTGGCGTCATCAGACTGTGGGATAGCTTGTCCGTTAAGGGTGACGGGTGGACATGTTGGTTGTCTCAGTGTAAATGTCACTTGGGTGGACTTTGTGGGATTCACCCTTATGCGCCATTTTTCGAACCAGTCTAGAGATTTGATCCAGGCTATTTTTTAGGTTTATTAATGCCACACTTTGTTCTTCGTTGGATGACAGTATAATGATGTCGTCCGCGAAAGTGCCCGTGACAGTGACAACAGTGGTAGCTGATGTTGGAAGGTCGGCAGTGAAGATAAGGGTTAAGACAGGACCCAGCATTGATGCATGTTTAAGGTAGTGTCTTTAAATTTTACTTCAGAGCATCTATTTATTAGGTATGACTTTATGATTGCATAGATGTTATGTGGGAAATCTTTCTTAATTTTGAATAGTAGTAGTCCTTCATGTCAAACTTTATCAAACGCCTGACTGATGTCTAAGAGAGCAGCTGTACAAAATTGCTTGTTTTCTAGGGCTCTTGATATAGTGTTCACTGCCCGGTGTACTTGTTCAATCGTTGAATGATGTTCGCGAAAGTCAAATTGATGGTTCGGTATAATGCTAGCCAGAAAAGGTTTAAGCCTCTGCAGAAAGAGTTTCTCGAAGAGTTTTGATATGATAGGCAGGCTTTCCAGGTTTTGCTATCATGATTATCTGTGCAATAATACACTGTGCCGGATAATATCCAATTCTCAATATTGCATTGAATATTGCCGTGATCAACACGATCGTTTTGTGAGGCAATGCTTTTAGGATTCTGCCAGTTATAAGGTCATACCACGGAGCTTTATTGTTTTCAAGAGTTCGTATATGGTATTTGACTTTCCTTGGTGAGATGCATTTCAAAAGCAGTGACAGTTGGTAGAAAGATGAGAGAAAGTTATTGATTTCTTCTTCACTTTTTGTGTTTGCAGTACTTGGGTTAGGTTGGAATACCCGAGTCAGGTGTTGTGCAAATAGGTCTGTTTTTTACTGATTACTCCTGGCCCACGTTCCGTCTGGTTTTTTCAGTGGGGGTATGTGTTGGAGCGATCTGTTAAAAGATCCAGTCGCTTTCCAAAGTGAGTAGTCTGTGTATTATGCGTCAGGTGTCAGTTGTTGCAAGTAATGTTGGAGTAAAGCATTTTCTTGGTCTTTGATCATTTGACTTAACTGCTATGAACTTTTATTGAAGTTATTTTTGTCCCTGACGTTTCGCGTTGTTTGCCATTGCTTCCGGAGGTGGCTTCTGTCTTTTATTTTATCTCTTACTAGTTGTCCCGCGCAACTTCGTCTGCGTCACAATTATCATTACTGCTCCGGTCCTATTGGTCTTAGCGTGATATTATATAGCCTATAGCCTTCCTCGATAAATGGGATATCTAACACTAAAATAATTTTTCAAATCGGACCAGCAGTTCCTGGGATTAGCGCGTTCAAGGAAACAAACAAACAAACAAACAAACAAACTCTTCAGCTTTATATATTAGTATAGATATAGATTATAACTGGATACTGGTTAGCCTTGCGGGAAGTGTGGTTTTTCTTCGACGTAGAAGCCCAAGCCGCTTCTTGAATGCTTTTGTTTAGTTTTTCCACAGCTTCTTCAATTTAGGCTAACGTTTTCAGAGGTACCATTAGGTTTGTTGTGTCATTGACGATGCCCCTAAATCCGTTTTCCTGTTGGTAAGTGTTGGGGGTTCGTCCTTGAGTATCACTCGATGGCTGTTAAAATGACGGGAGTGTGATCGGAAGATAGATCGATGACCGATATATTCTTAGATAAGAAGAAGTCAAGGACGTCTGGTATTTTTCTTGGGCATTTAGTTGCAACTATTGCTTTATGTGGTTGCATACCCCTGGTGGGAGGTCAATCGAGACCCCCTTTCCGTATGTTTTGAGTTCCAATCGCGTCCTGCGATGAATGTTTGTCCAAGTGTTCTTTCCTTAAATAATGTGTGAAATGATCGGATTTTACACTCTCACTACGTCGTTGGCTATTTGGTGTTTCCGCTACTATTGTTTGCTTGTAGGTTAGTCTCACTATACTTTTCACATAGTCCTTTATTGTTTTCTTAACTGCAATTAGTGTGCCTCCATGGGTTCTGTCCAGAGGGTGGTTGGTTTGATAAACGTCATAATTTAGGATTACTAGGTGATGTTTGCTTGTAAGGTGTTTCCGAAATTAACATCATATCAAAGTTATTGATGGTAATATATGATTTGAGTTCTTGAATTATTTCAGTCAAGCCGTTGGCATTCCAGGTGCATATTCTTAGAGTGGCCTTTATTTGATCAACCTTGCAGTGAGTTCAATCATTTTGTCTATCATTCTTTCTAGCATTGATTCATATTTTATGAACATATTTGCCATGAGTTGTTCTATGTTATCGATGCTAGTAGATTGTTGTACTGTGGTGATTTTTCTGCAGCTACTTCAGCATATGTTGGCTCGAATGTTTTGTTCGTGGTGGGGTACGTAGCTTGTGACTGGTACTGCTTGGATTAGCAGTGGACGGTCTAGGTTCTTTCGATGGCTGGGTAATGATTACCCTGTTTGTTCCTTCACTGGATGTTTTACTTGAGGTTCTTTTTCCCATCATGTCCGTTTTATTTTGTTGGTACTTTGTGCACCCTTTGTAGCTGGCCGGGTGGGAGCCGAAGCAATTTGCACAAGTTGCAGGTGTCTCTTTTTGGGTTGTGGAGGACTGGTAGGCAGCCGCTCCACGTAAAACACCGGTATTCAGCTGAATCCGGTTTGACTGGAAGCCGACCCCAATATAGTTGGGAAAAGGCTAGGCAGATGGTGGCAGATGATGCAGGTGTCTCTTTTTGCTTTTTACATTGCTATGTAGGGTCCTCTCCACACTTAACACATCTGAAAGGTCGGTAGCACATATTTTTGGTGTGCCCGTAGCGTTGGCATCGCTTGCATTGGACTACATCTTGCGACTTGTGTGGTGCCTCGAAACGTACAATAGTGTTATTCAAAGCTTTTATTCGGTAGATCTTTGTTGTTCTCTTTTTGTTCCAGTTCAACGAAAAATAGTGGAAGCTTCTCCTTGTTTTTCCGGCTTATGACATTTGTTTGGTTCCTTTTCTCGTGTCTTTTCCAGGGTTCCGTACCCGAAGGGTAACCAACGGAACCCTATTACAAAGCCACCGCTGTCCGTCTGTCCATCCGTCCGTCCATCTGTCGGTCTGTCTGTCTGTCAGCGGGCTATATCTCAAGAACCGTAATAGGTAGAGAGCTGAAATTTTCACAGATTGTGTATTTCTAAGGCCACTATAACAACAAATAAAAATAAGGTTTATGGTATGGAACCCTGCGTGTGCGATGCCGACTCGCACTTGGTGAGGTGATGTATATTGGTTCCGGTTTAGGTGTTGGATGTCTTTTTTTGTTGGTGCAGTCATCGTCTATATCACATTCCATCGAAAAACCTATTGTGAGTTGACCACAGAGCAGAAAAAACAGTAGAAGGGCAAAGTAGGCGTGATCCCGCGTGCCGGTATTACGCGGAGTAACGCGTACCTCAACCCAGTCGTGTTCTAACATCACGACGAACCGATCGTCTCGCTCACTCTCGATATAAATTTATAATTTCTGAACCATGCCGTATTGTTCCATTTTGGAGTGCAAAAATGATAGTAGGAGAATAAATATTAAAAATGAAGGCGTTCCATATTATCGGTAAGTCCGATTATATTTGTTTTCTAATAAAATCTTAGCAAATTTCATTTGACCAAAAACTTAAATTCAAGTCTAATAAAAATCAACCATTAGCATAGAGTTTATTTGCATCGACTCAGTAACTGTTTTGTTCTCGAAAGTTCTTCGCTACTCAAATAATGATGTAGTCGGGTCGGATACTGGATGGATAGATATCGATAAAACTTTTTTTTGTAGTTCGTATAGAAATTTTATTGAAATCACTAAACATTGCTTTAAAAATAAATATTTTTAGGTTCCCCAAAGACGCTGTCGTCAAAGAAAAATGGGTAGATGCAATGGGTACAGCTGATTGGAGGCCTAGCAAAACAAGCACGATATGCTCCGAGAATTTTTAGAAAGCGATTTGTTTTAATTTCATTTCAGAATAATTGTCATCATCATGTAGATTGCGAAATGATTTCAAATAAATGCAATAGTACTTGTCCTGCGATCTAAATGATGAAAGGGTATTTTTTATCGCTCTTTTTCAAGTGTTTGTATTGTGACTCATTGTTCGTAAACTAAACATTTGAAACAGCTAAACAGACATCACAGTATTTTTTTTAAACTTTGTCTGCGATGAAATTCTGTACCAAACTACGTAATAAGATACAAATGTAAGCCACTTAGCATAAAGAGTTCTCGGAACTGAAGTGTAAATAACACCCCTTTTTCTGTCGGCAGCTGAGTAAGCTACCTGAGGCATGATTTTGTAAGGCTTCTTGTGGTATAAAAAAAACTGGCCAAGTGCGAGTCGTACTTGCGTGCAATGGGTTCTGAATCAAATTCATTTTAGTAATGAAGTTTTTTTTTTATTTGTTATGGGTTTGCAGTCAGAGATGATAGAGACAAAGTCTACGATGGAACGAGTCTACCCAGAAGGAAATTTATAAATTTTAACACCAGAGACCTCTTATTTGTTTTCCTGTAATCTGAGGCTAAGGACTACCATCAAATTTTTTTTTCAATAGTGATTTTTGATCTAATTTCTTGAATAACTTCTAAACTATTTATTTTAAAATTATGAAAAAAATATAATCGGAACCCTCATAATGTCATATCACCCAGGATTTCACTACTAGCAGCACTGTATTTGAGAGATAAGGGACGTGCTCTAACACTCCGTTTGAAAAGTTCTTTCATTTGATATGTCACACGATACAGTTTGAAAAACATTTTTAACCTCAAAGTGACCCTCACACTCAAAATTTATGCACATACGTAACGCGTGATTGCGTCACAGAAATCCATATGTGTACCAAATTTTAACTGAATCGGTCCCGTACATCCGAAGAAAACTGGCTGTGACAGACGGACAGACAGACACACAGACCGACCGACAGACAGACAAACACCCGAGTGATTCTATAAGGGTTCTTTTACACTAAAAAATGTATGATGTGTATTATTTTTATTGATTAATGTGTAATAAGGTATATTTATATAAATAAATTAAAAACTTTTGAAATAATATTTTTTTTTGTTTCTATCTACTTTAATACAATAAACTGGGAATATTTCGCTTACGCTAATTTCAAAGTAGAATTAACAATATATTACTTGGCAAACCCGGACTTATCCATTTTAAATGTGATAGCTTATTTCATAACGATTCCAACAACATAAAGTTCATGTACCTATGGCTCCCATACAAAACTCCAACTCCAAACGAGTCAAATTTTTTGGAATTAATTTCGAAAAAAGTTTTATCATTTATCGATATCGACAATGTAGGTTAAAGTTTATGTCACAGCTGTCATCGACGGCAACTGTTAATATCCAACCATAGAATAATAAACCTTTTTGCTAAATTATTTAAGTTTATAATTGCAAAAATTGAAAATACCGCCATCTCTGGTCGAATAGCGGAATTTACTCGTAAATTCAACATAATAATGAATTCAGAAAACGAAACGCCGTGAGTACTTTTTACCTTAAAGGTAAATAAATCCTAGATTTGTAGAGTCGAAGGTATATTTTCAAATGTAGGTTTTATGACTTATGTCTGTTTTGACCAAAATTGAAACGACCAATCAATCGAATCTTTCATTTGGCTTTTTTTTTTGGTCGGTGGCCACTCGCAGTTTCAACCTCTAGAAGGGTTGCAACTACTAAACCGAACTTGCCTGTGTGGGCCTCAAATGAATTTAAGGCCCCCAGCCGAGGCTATAAAACTTATAAAACTAAAACTCCGCTCGCTGAGGGCACCCCCTGTGGGGTACGGACCACAGTACAACGGCGTCGTTTTGGGGGGGGGGGGGCAGCAAGGGACTGGCTGGGTCATGACATTATTTGGGGAATTATTTATTACTAAAGGCTCAGCTACGCGGGCTGGCTCGTTAGGCAAAAGACGGGGGGGAGCATTACAGGAGCATCGCGAAGGACCTCGGCGGCAAGGTCGAAAAACGGAACGCGGTCTGTTTTTGTTATTGAGAGTGCTGGTTTCCCTACAGCTGTATTTTGTGTTCTTGAATGAATCCTTCATTTGTGGTGGATGATATGATTATCGGTATAGTTGTGTGAGCGTGGCGACACAGGTTCCGATTCGCATTCGCATAACATTTCCACCTGTTTTTTCTGTTTCGTGGTTTGGGACAGCAAATAAAGTCGAGGGTTTTGTTCGTTGTTCAGCGTTGGTTTAGGGCTTGTATATTGCCTCTTTCTTTTGGTGTCAGGCACTCGATCTTGTTGCCATTTTGGATGTAAAGGTAGTTAAATTGGTAAGACCTTCCTGGTTTTGTGGTTCTGCTGTGAGTGTGTATTTATTTGGATTTTGATTTACGTCACTGAGAGAGTTTGACCTGTGACGATGGTTTGTGAAAAGGCCCTTGTGGAATACTTGCTGGGTCAAAGCTTTTATAGCTTTTGTTTGTTCTTTCCAGAATATGCGTTGCAGCCCGAGCTAAGCTCAGGGAGGGGTTTTACCGGCGGACCCTCCTGAGGTAGTTGTCTATTTAGTTGTGCCTCCGTGGCTATTTTGTGCTGTGGTTATTTCATCTGTCGGGGTTTTCTTCCCCAAGCCAGTTGGTCCGGTTTATTTATTTATTTTGTTATTAGGGCGCCGGATATTCGCCCGCGCAATTCATGCTTAGCTGCTGCAGTCCCGAGGTAGATGTTATGTGCGGGACTCGTTAAGGACTGCAGCATTGCCCGGAGGGGACGACCCACAAAGATGGTAGTATATGGGTCCACTTTTGGCCCGCGGCGGTAGCCCAACGGTGGCGCGGACGTGCATGAATTACTTGTCGGTGCGCGCCTGATAGCCTAGCTCCGCACTCCTAGGCGTACGATTCTAGTAGCTAAGTATTTTGTAGGTTCGGGCCTCCTGACCTTAGAGCCCGCACCGCTAAGACCTACACCGACCACCCCCCTAGTCCTACGCAAGACTTTAGGTAGGTATCTCCACGACGGCGACGACGCTAATTAAAATTGACCTGAGTAATAACCCTTGTACGTTAATTAATTATATCTTTTCTAAATAGACCGACAAGGCATCCGGGTTCAGTTATGGGCAGCCCGAAAAGCACGGAAAGCGTGGTTGCCGTATTTGCAATAAGCCCAGGGAAAGGGAGTTAGGTGCCGGTGCCGGATGTACAGTCCTTTGCACTGCTTCAGCTGTTGTACCAATGAAAGATAAGATGGTGAGATTAACTTACTAAGTATTACCAGCCTACTAGAGAATTACGATTCAAAACACTATATGCATGTAGGTAGACTCCAATCAAGTCACACGGCCAGTTCTTGGTCATCATCACGTCATCATCATCATCTTAATCATCATTTTAATCGACTTAAAAAAAAAGAAGAGGTTCTCAATTCGACTAAGTTTTTTTTTTGTATGTATGTTACGCGATAATTCCGCCAATTATGAACTGATTTGGAAAATCTTGTTTTGTGAAGCAGGCTCGGACTGGCCATAGGGCAAATCGGGTAAATGCCCGATGGGCGGGTGTGGCCGATTAGCGGGGTAGACTTTATTTTGCTATTTAAAAAAAAATCGCAATACATTGATTCCTCTACCGTCAAGTTTAAGACCTAATTCAATTGACGTTACCCTAAAGCTCAGGTGGCTTGCTGAATGAATACCGAAAATATAATCTGAAAGGATTCAGATTATATTTTCGGTCGGAATTTTCAAATCACAGGCCCAGGTTAGGGGTCCACTTTCAAACTTCCAAAACCTCACTTTTTTACGTGGTCTTCAAATTTTGGTTTGATGGGGCCCAAAAATAAATTAAATAAACTAATCTGAGAAATTTACTCTCTGTCCTAAAATTGGTGATTTGAAAATTAATAAAAAGTGACCAAATGTCAATTTTAAACCGACTTCTAAAAAGGAGGAGTTTCTCAATTCAGTTGTATTTTTAGGGTTCCGTACCTCACAAGGAAAAAACGGAACCCTTAAGTATAGGATCCGTTGTTGTCCGTCCGTCTGTGCGCAAGAGCCTTTATCTCATTTCGGAAACGCGTGGAGGTATCGAGTTGGAATTTAAACCATATATTTAGGTCTACGGTCCCTTGAAGCTGTGAAAAAATTATAGTTATCAGTCGACATAAAAAGAAGATACGGCCGTTCATGCCGCAAGAAACGAATATTTCGACACTCTCAAGGGAATCAAAATTCATAGGGTGTTTCCCGTTGACCAAGAACTATGAATTTTGGCAAATAATACCGTCTTATGCTACAGGTATAGGAAAAAGTCAAAAACTATACATTTGCAATTAAATCATGAAACATATAGTCTTTATTTAAAGTACGTAATCAATAACCGAGCATAATAAACCACTGATTGGATTGAAACTCTAGGTAATTAAATAAATTAAGTATTATCCCAAGTAACATTTAGTGTTAAGTAAACGCTAAATGTTACTCGGGACAAAACTTTTTTTTTAAGTACATCAAAATCGACCCACAAAATCATGTAATGTATTCTGATCAGTCAGAGCGCCATCTATTGACAAAAAATAAAATGCACGAATGCATGAAAATAACACCATAAAAAGTTATTTGTTAAACTTTTAATGTTTATTAAAATAATAGTGAAGGTATTAATTAATTAATATCTTATCGTTATTAATCGTAACATACTTCCTTTAACGTCTTCCGCTGCCAAATACTTTGTCATTTTACGAAATGGTCGACAGATGGCGTTGTACTGATGACGCGTTTTTCTGAATCACGGTGTTAATATTTTCCATCGGAGAACGACCCTCACACGATTTTAGGGTAAGGGGTATAGGTTCGGTTTCTAAAAGGTCTTGAAAAGTATCTGCTATGGTCCAAATTCGTTAAATCTCTGATTTGTTCTAGTTCTTAGCTCGGGTAAAACTGCGAGACTTGCGAATCAAGTCTGTACCTACAAATTTGTACGGAACTCTGGGTGCGCGAGTTTTTTTTTATTTTATATATTTGTTACCTCGATAACTTCATTTAAGAACCGATTTGAAAAATTCTTGTTTTATTCAGAAAGGATATACTTTCTCATTGGTCCATTCAGTCAGAATCTGATGATGGGATCCCATGAAAATCGAGGGAAATCCCTCAAATTTTATAGGCACATACAATGTTTTCTTAAACTTTCTAACGCAATTCAGAAATTTGTGCCTGTACATCATCTCATGTTGCTGAGCTGATGATGGACGGTATAAAATAGGATCTGATGATCAGATCCCATGAAATAACTTTAATTTCGGAAGTCGGTGTCAAAAAACTAAAAAATGGTCAAAAACACTGACTTTACCGAAATTAAAGTTATTTATAATTTGCAGTGTTTTGTTTTTGGAAGTCGGTTGTACGTTTTGTAAAAAAGTTTTTTGTTAATTAAAAGGAATGTTCATGAAGAATAAAATATATTCTGAGCAATTGTGTTACATGTCGTGATAGTGTGAGCCTTTTGAAAAATATGTCGATATTTTGTTATTTTAGAAAAGGACCCAAAACTGATCATAGTTTAGCATCCACTACAATATCGACCGCCGGGGGTTCATGGTTACAAATAGAAAAGTTTGCGACGTAATAACCACGTAAAATTGTATTGTTTTCCGTCTTTACCAGTTTCATCAAACAATTGACGGACATCCCTGACCTCTGTTTTTTAATATCTGTTATTGGCTCATTGGATATTTCATTAAAATCGGATGTTTTTGAAACAATTTGTTAGCTCAGTGACAAAGATTTTTTTTTAAATATCTACTGCTTTTATGGCGCGCGTTGGGCGTTCCTCGACGATATTCTTATTTAGCTGTTTAAGTTTTAATAATAGGGTATATACCTACTGATAAAACATAGTCCGTCAGATATAAATAAAAATAAAAATTAGTTTAAAGAACTGTTACCTGACTACAGAAAAAATAAGTCAAAGTCCAAACGTTCATTTCGAACTAAGTGAACAGTGGTGTTATGTTTTGTTAGTACTTATGAATTAGCAGCCATGCATTGAACATTATATTCCTCAGTTATTTTTTTATATCAATACAATTAAATTGAGAAATTATAGTTGTATCAGAATTAAAATGTCAATAATAATTAATTCAATACAATTTCTAACAATATTAAATGTCATAATAAAATTATAATTAAAGGACAACAATGAAAAAGTCAACAAAATTAATTAGTAAATTTTTAATTTCAGTATAAAAATTAAAATGTCAATAATAATTATATCTATCAATGCAATTTCCAGCGATATTTAATGTCGTCATTATAATCAAAGGATAAAAATGAAAAGTCAACAAAATTAATTAGTAAAATTTTCAGCAATATTCAAGGTCATAATTACAGTTTAAGTATAAAAATTAAAATGTCAATAATATAATTATTGAATACAATTTCTAGCTAAATTTAATGTCATTCTTATAATTGAAGGACAGTCTTATTGTTTGTATAGGACAGATCGCCGCTTTTGTATAAATGAGAGAAAATCGTTATTTTAAGTTAGACTCTAAATTTTCTCTTACTGAGTAGAAACATTTTTGGATTAGGTATAGTTTAAGCCTTTTTTGGAATATTGTTACTGACTTTTTAGTTTTAAATATATTTGGCAACTTATTATATATTTTTATTGCCATATAATATGGACTATCACTTAGCATTTTAATTCTTGAGGGTGGAGCGCATAGTCTCTTTTTATGGCGAGAAAATACGTTGTGCTAGTATAAAAGTGATCAGATCTATTTCGTACTATTTATGAAGATTTGATTAACTGCATTAAACATATTTATGTACTTAGAAAATACGGGATATGTATTTTGTAACGTGCTCGTTAAGACCTTTCCTTTGATACTAAACATGATATAATTATCTCAATTTTTTTTTCATAGTCGGAAACGTACGTGTTTGTTTTTGAAAATGTATATGCCTAGCCTATGTCACCTGCAACGTTCTTACGAATCCATTGATACCTCATTCATCAAAATCAGTTCAGTGGTTTAAGCGTTAGAGTGGAACATACGTACGACAGCTAAGATCATAACTCTTCCTTTTGGCTTTGCCGTGGTTGGGTAAAAATGATTGGACACTTTTATTTAGGGTTCCGTACCCAAAGGGTAACCAACGGAACTCTATTACTAAGCGTCCGCTGTCTGTCCATCCATTTGTCTGTCAGCGGGCTGTATCTCTAGTACCTATCGCAATAGATAGGTAAACAGCTAAAATTTTCATAGATTGTGTATTTCTATTGCCACTATAACAAAAAATAATAGGGTGTAAGGTACTTCTTGGGAATTCATTACGATCGGCGGGAGAGTTACCAGACTGGGACGAACATAACGGGGACACACGGCGGAAGAAAAACGAACATTTTATCAGCCTGGGGTAACTTAAAAAATTAAAGGGGTCTCCCATACATGACACGTGTTTCTTATAGGTTCATGGTTCGGAACCCTTCGCGTGAGAGTCCGACTCGCACTTGGCCGGATTTTTATTTCTTTTTCACGTAAATACAAATAAAAACGGTCTGACTGAGTGGGTTGATGCTTTGACTCAGAAATTCGCGTGACGAGATGGTACACTTTTTAACCAACTTAAAAAAGGAGGTTTTATATTCGACTCGTATGCATGTTTGTATGTACACGATTTTACTCAAAAACTACTGATCCGCTTTGGATGGGGTAACTTCCCCGAAAAATATGCATTCATATTATTATTATTATTTTAATTTTTTTTTTTTTTTTTACTTTCTCGGGTCCCTCTTCCTAGAGATCCGGTCCTTTGGTAGGCGTACGAGGGGCCGAAGCCAACTCGCAGAGGCCTCTTTAGACATTTCAAATGGAATGGGACACCAACCGACGATTATCCCTGTATGCACTGTGAAAGTATACCCAAGGACAATCCCCGGTTGGAGCAGGACTATTGCAGAATATGGAAACAAAAGATGAAACGCTATGGGTTTGGCTGGTTTAGTGGACTAATAATCGTTTACTATGGAATAACTATTGGCCCCTGCCTGACCATTGACAATTAAAACGGCTTTAAAATGGCAGGGGGTGACTTGCACACTCAATAAATGGGCCCCCCGAAAAGGGTCGCTAGCACAAAGTAACGTAGCGCCAAGGGGGCAACATATCCTGAGGTACTAGAGGAGTGGAGAGGTATACCACGGCTATCAGGACAATCCCGGAAGTACGGTCAAGATCCCTACCAGCACCTTACTGGATTATACATTCTTCTCCCGAGCACGTTTGCTCTTGCGAATCTCCACTCAGACCGGCCGATTAAGGCAAGAAAGAGGTGGGAGCTCTGTTCCTCGTCAGTTTTCACCCCGGCTAGCCAATAAAGGCAAGCCGGAAATGAGGAACAAGAATTCTCCCTGGAGATTAGGTCCGTGGGGTCGCCAGTGCCCAACAGTTCGCCACTAAACTGCCTTGCGGAATTATATTATTATTATTATTATATAATGCATATTTTTCGGGGAAGTTTTTAATAGATGAGAATCTGCTGCAGATCTTCGGAGGTAGACAGTGGAACTATTTAATAACTGACAACAAATAACCCGCGTTTGCATCACGTCTACGTTTTTTGAAAATTAAACGGATGGAATGGACTACATAGAATCATTATTTTTCTATTTAGTAAAAAACCCCTATTACTTTAATGTTTTTGGTATTTTTAAATTTCTGAATACTAGCAAATCTTTACCAAAGGATCAGCTCCGAATTCGCCGAACAGTAATCAAAGCTATAGGTATATACAGGGTGGCCAAAACATTGACGTCCAAAAATAAAATTTAGGCTCCTCGTATCGTGGGGTTTCCGAATTACCCCATGTATGTATGTTTCGCGACTTTTCATAGTTTTTGAGCTATGCTTTTTTTTTCAAATTTTTTGAAAGTTCCGAAAATGTTGGTCTAAAGTGAAAAATTTGCGTTCGGTAAATTATGACATAAGTTTTCAACTATAAATTATAAATCTGAACAGGTGACTTCATGGTTCCTAAGTAGGTATCGAAAATGCACCAGATGTGAGTCCTTTTTACAAAAATATACAAATAACTTTTGTGTTTTTGGTGTCGTTCCTTCGTTTTTTAACATCGCCTTCCGAAATTTAGGTTTCTTTATACTTTGGAGTGTTTTTATTGGTTGTATTTTTTTTATGGAACACCATGATTCGACTAAGTTCGAGATTCACATCTACCAGCAACAATGGAAGTTAATTTTCCAAGTAGTTTCTGTATGTTTCTCTATTAAGTCTGGACGGTAGTCCAAAAACGCGAAAAATTTTTTTTTAATCAGATGGCTAATTTTAAGAAATTTCCACCTCACTGTCTTTGGAGGCCGATTTCAGCTGTAGCGGCGTGAATACCGCCACAAAAAAACTAACGGAGCAAATCTACATCGCAACAAAAAGCGACGCCATCTATCCGACTAACAGCGAACTACAACGTTGAAATCCTGTATCGCGCAAGCAGAGTTTACCGTGCGATTTGAACATATACATCAGCCCGAATATCAACTATGGGGCAGTAGCCCCGGTCTCCGGAGGGAGTGATGTAGCGGCATCAATGCCGCCACAAAGAAAACCAACGGAGTAAATCTACATCGCAACAAAAAGAACCGCGACGCCATCTATCCGACTAGCAGCGAACTACAACGTTGAAATCCTGCATCGCGCAAGCAGAGTTTATCGTGCGATTTGAACATATAAATCAGCCCGAATATCAACTATGGGCAGTAGCCCGCCAGGCACAACAGCCGCCTGGTCGGAGGATCCTCCTTTTCAATTGAGGTGTGCGGGACTTTACTCCTCTTTTGCATACCCTCTAAACAGTCAAAGTAGCCTTATAAAAGTACTTTTTTAATTTTTTTTAAAGCTGAAAATCTGGCATGTTTTCGAAACTTACTTAAGAACCATGAAGTCAGTCAGATTTTAAATTTAATGTTGAAAATTTAGGTCATAACTTACCGAACGTACATTTTTCACTTTAGAACAACATATTCTAAACTTTCAACACTGTTACGAAGCTGATAATTTTATACATAAAAGTAAAACTTATGAAAATTCAGCTGAAAAAAAGAAATTGATAAAGTCTTCTACTTTATTTTTGGATTTTTTAAGTAGCTCAGGTTGACAATTCTCAAAATTCATAGCTCAAAAACTATGAATAATCGCGAAATCACGATACGAGGGACCTACATTTTATTTTTGGACGTCAATTATATTCTGGCCACCCTGTATAATAGGTAAGTAAATTTTGAGTTAAATGGACAATAAATTATGCTCATCTTTGGGTATTTCCAAAACACAGTAAAATTTCCATATAATTTCCAAGAGGCTTCTTCACCCCGTCAGATATGAATAAATTCATTACAGAACGTGAGATTGCGTAGAATAAATTTTATTCGCTCTGAACCTGTGTCCAAATCGGAGTTTTTAAAGAAGTCATGGTTGGACCCATCATTTCTTCGTCAGATTTGCCTATGTATGTTATTACGGATCTGCATTGAAAAAGTGCCGAAAGTGGGATTCACTGATGGGCTCCGAATCTGAAAAGGACACGTTCAAAAGTGGTATAATATTCTGAAGGTTTTTAAACGCTAATAAGAAAGCTTATTTATCAAGCTATTCGATTATAGTTAAATATGATTTAGTCAGGCGCGTGTTTTTGAAAAAAAAGGGAAAAATGTTGCAGTACAAACAAAACGCACATAGACTTTATTTATTTTTTTATTTATTTTAAAAGTGGCCTAAGTTTCCGTTTCTATTAAACCTTTAAGATATTATTATAATTTTAGTTGCAGCTCCATGAAATTGAGACAAAAATATTGATTATCAAAATCTATATATATAAAACAAAGACGGGTTTGTTACAACACTTATAACTCGAGATCTGCTGGACCGATTTTCATGATTTTAGTGTTTTTGGATTAGTCTTTATCCGGAATAGCATAATAAGTATTGAAATATTAAAAAAAAAGTAGGTAGTAGGTAGGGTAGGTAGGGTAGGTAGGTAGGTAGGTACGTAGTTAGGGAGGTAAGGAGATAGGTAGGTAGGGTAGCCAGTTGACGGGAGCGAAGCCGCGCGGGTCAGCTAGTATAATATAAATAAAAATAAAATAAATTAATATAATATAAATAAATATAATATTAATAATAAATATAAACGTCAGATTGACGTTGAAATAAAATAGACACCTAACCACTAGGTATGGGCGTAATAATGTTTAGAATATCGGATATGGCATCTAGTTATAGTTATTGACTGAATCTATATGGAACTCGGAAGTGGTGGACTATGATTTGTAGGTTTCGGTTTTTATCGATTTACATACATCATTGTATTTTTTATTTGCGATACGCGCGGGACTTTGTCGAGTGTACAGCTAATACACACGACAAAGTCCCGCGCGTATCGCAATCGCACACGGTAGCACAGTATTTTAAGTACCTACCCAAATCGGTTTGAACCGAATATCTTAGTGCGATACGGTGTTGTGTGTTATTCTGTGCCTTTTACCAACATCAACGTATTAGCTAAGCTACCTTTACAATATAAATAAATGGTCAATAATTCCTATAATTATAAGTAGGTGTAAAAATATTTTGAAGTTTAAGGTGGAATGAATGTATGAACACTTGTTTAAAAAAATACGGGTGGCTGTAAAAAAAGTTAAAAGCTCAAACACATTAACTCATACTTCATCATTACATCGTCATTTTTACTTTCAGCATATATAGCTTAGAAGGCTATTTCAATTATCAATTATTTTAGTACCAAGCTCCATATATTTATTGAACGTCTCGTTTTTAGATATATTTTCGGTATTCTCTCAGCAAGCCGCACCTAATCAGCTATTATCTTTCCACCGTATATTTATATGGTTGCTCAAAAACATTAGTCAAAGAAAGTTTGGTTTGGTACAAATTTTACTTAGGGACCCTAATTAAAATTTGTACCACGCTGACTTAAACCGGCCGCGGCACTAAGTATTTTCCCTTTTTCTTGGAAGTGGAGGGCCGACCGCCTCTAAAATGCCCGGTTTCGGGTCCCAGTCTGGCCTTACAGGATATACTTTCCGATAAACCGATTTTGATGAAATTTCTATGGGACCACCATAGAAATTTCTTCAAAATTGGTTTAGTTGTTTGGTTCCAAATCAAAATAGCTGGAATTAGTTTACCTACTTTGATGACGTATTTGTAATCTGAAACGAAATTGCGTTTTTCTTTCTTGTGACTTTCCAGTGGTGTTTATATCTGTGGGGTACCACTAAAAAGTGAAAAATAAAAGACTTACAAAAGCCAACTTCCAAATAAAAAACACTACAGAGTATAAAATAACTTTACCTTCGGACGTCGGTGTTTCATCATCACCATCATATCAGCCGAAAGACGTCCACCTCCCCCAAGCGTCGCCACAACAACCGATCCTGCGCGTCTTGCAACTATCGGCTACCCGCGACCTTCACCAAGTCATCGGTCCACCTTGTGGGAGGCCATCGAACGTCCTCTTCAACGTCTTCCTTGCGCCTTCCGGTACGCGGTCGCCACTCCAGAAATTTTCGGCCCCATCGACCATCTGTTCTGCGAGCAATGTGCCCTGCTCACTGCCGCTTTACTTTGGCGATCCTTCAGGCTATGTCGATAACCTTGGTTCTCTTGCGGAGATCATCATTCCTGATTCGATCACGCAAGGAAACTCCAAGCATTGCCCTCTCCATTGCCTTTTGAATGACTTTAAGCCTTCTGATGAAGCCCATTGTGGGCGAATACGTTTCAGTTTCAAAAATCATCACTAGCAACACGCACTGATCATAGTCTATGGCACAGTAGTATGTGGGACGAGAAGATACCAAGCAACTTCCCAAACATTGCCCAGCCGAGCCGGATTTGACGGTTGACCTCTTTCTCCAAGGTTACCGACATAGCCTGATGGATCGCCAAGCAGTGGCAGTGAGCAGGGCACATTGCTTGCAGAACAGATGGTCGATGGGGCTGAAAAGTGAAGTGGCGACCGCGTACCGGAAGACGTAACATTGGAAGGCCTTTTTTTTAACGGGGGGAAATCCTCATGGATGTCCTCCGCCCTGGGGCAGGCGGAGGGTCTGTCAGACTTTTACTGACTAAAACCACCCATTCATGTTCCATCTCTCACTTACTCCGAAACTTATTTTGCTTTCCGTGATCGCCGACTGGTGCCGACCCGACTCTGCGGGCCACCTCGGGTCAGCGGTAGGAGTGAAGTGTTTGACTCCCCCCGCGATGTCAAAGAGGGGCGCACGGGAACACTACGCGCCGCCAACTCTGGTCCGGATGAATGGGGGGCGACGGCCAACCCCAGGACCGCTGCCCCTGGACTCAGTTAGGGGCGCCGGAAGAGGGCAGCATATTCTTCCTCCGACGCCCGGTGCGTTTTCCCCTCATCGGCCGTTTTGCCCCTCTCTGCAGGCTTTCTGTACCCCTCGGCGGGCTTTTTGGCCCCAGCCAGAGTCTTTTTGCTCCCCTTAGCTTGCTGTTTAGCCCCAGCTGCTGTTTTTTTGCCACTTGCGAGAGGCCTTCCGTTGAGCTTTCCTCTCTCCTTCGTTTGCCCACTGCGAGTGGCGGCCGGAGATTCTGGGCTGGAAGAAGCCTCGACTCCAAACCCTTGAGGCGGGCATTCATCATGTTCCCTACTTGGAGCATGAAAATCACTGACTGGTAGAAAATGCCTCAGGCATTAAGTCCGCCTCTGTACATCTGTGTGCGTAAAGTGTTAAATAAATAAATAAATCCGGGCAATCTCTTCAACCAGCTCGGCTTGTAGAGAGCCAGGTGCTGGAGTGGACGCAGAAGGTGCGGGAGCCACGCGCTCTTGCTGCCGACTGACGTCAGCCCTTAAAGAGGTGACTTCCCACTGGATGATCTCAATTTCGGATTGGAGACGGCTGTTCTCCGCCTCCTCCTGCAGCTTTTATGTCTCCTCCGAGGTCGTTCCATCAAGTAGGACTTTCACTACCTTCTTGATGCCGTCTGCTGCCTCCTTTAGAGCCCGGGTGAATGTGCCCTTCAAGTTGCCCGACTTCGTGGCCACTTTCAGGATCACATCCACACCGTCCATAACCTGGCGGTTCAGAGCTGCCGCCGTAAAACTTTCAAAGGCAGTGGCTGTCCTAGACCGTCTTTCTCTCGCCAGGTGGGACATTTCTCCACCTCTTCAGACGCAATTGCCTTACGACCCTCTCGCTTCGCGGCATTGATGTCCGCGTTGGTACTAACCAGGGTAGCAGAGTGCTCGGTATCACTCCACTCCACCAGAATAGCACTCTCGGATTTGCTCGCTCCACTGGCTGCCGGCGTATCAGGGCGTTTTAAAAAGCGACGCTGGGCGTCGCGTGACGTTGCCGAAGCTAGTGTCGTGCGTCCTCTTCCTCTCCTTCCTTAGCAGCCGGAAGATTCTCCTCGCTCGAGGATAAACTCATCGACCTCGTTAGGTTAGGTCAGGGAGCGTCCGCACGCTGGCACTTTGAGCTAGTGCTCGCCCCACTCATCCTGTCGGATGTGTTGTCAGATTCTGACACCACACCCACTCCCATCTGTTCGACCAACTCGGTCGCTGTTTCTTTGTTGTTTTTATTTTTTAATTCCATATTTGTTCCCACGAGTAGATATAGGTCAATAAATGTCCGCTGGGCAGAGCCTAGGTATCCAGTAAGCCTACATACTGCAGAGTGCGGCAGGTGCTCTGCAGGGGAAGCGCTCGCGACTGGACTCCCTCCAGCCATTCATCCTAGGTGGTTTTTTTTCTAAGATGTGTCCTTCCTCTGGGCCAGGCGATTAAGCCAAGCCTGATGAGCTAGCTGGATGATGTATGTTTTTGTTAAAAAGATTTTTCTTTTCTAAATAAAACGACAAGGCATCCAGCTATAGTTATGGGCAGTCCGAAAATCATTCTTGCCGAACTTGTCATAGTCTTAAGGAAGCGGAGCTCAATATCCTTACCAGAGGCGCAGCCATTATGCCAGAGAAAGATAAAAAGGTGAGACAAACTTAATATACTATACTAGCCTACTAGAGAATTATGATTCATAGCACTACATATTATGTATATGTAGACCCCAATCAAATCGCATCCCCAGTTCTTGGTCGTCATCTCGTTATCGTCATCATCATCATCATCACCATCATTATCATCATTTAGCCGAAATACATCTGCTGGGCATAGGCCTCCCCTACGTGTCGCTATGACGACCGGTCTTGTTCGTCTCGCACCCAGCAGGTTCCGGCTTTCGCCACATAGTCGCTCCTTGTGGGAGGCCTTCCTACGCTGCGTCTTCCGAATTTCGATACGCGGAAAAATTAAATAAAAGTGTCCTCGTTTAATTTGTCTTCTATTTTTCAGTATTTAGAACAATTTTGACTAAGTGTTTTTATGTATGTTTTGCGTCCCGTAGGATTCGTATCATCCCTGCCTTCTTAACCGACGAAAGTTGCGCCAGGCTACAGAGGAAGGTGAAAAGCCAGGGGTAAGTTAAGAATGAGTGCCAAGGATGCAACAACAAGTTGCAGAATAAGTTCATGAGTTTCGTTTATTTAGGTCAGGATCTCAGTTCTTCTTCGTGTTGGTGACAGGTATTTCTTTAGAATTGGGTTACCCAAAACATTGCCACCTCCACGGCATCAGTTTAGATCTCAGTTTAAAATAAATTAGAACTTCCTACTATCCCGATGAACCGGACATGTGGTTTTTCTACAATATTCGGAGATACCTAATATTGTAGAAAAACCACATTTCTTCAAAAAGCCGTTTTGTCTTTACCTATAGGAAGCTTAAAGTCGGTGAGCCTTGAGTTGAGAAAATCGCGATGAGCTGTTTAAAGCAGGTTATCTATTTCAAACAATTCACTAGTTACACACTTGCAGTTATTGATTCTGTCTTACCAATAAGACACTATTTTTTAGGGTTCCGTACCTCAAGAGGAAAAATCGGAACCCTTATAGGATCACTTTGTTGTCGTCCGTCCGTCTTTCCGTCTCAGTTAATATTAAAACTAAACTCAGGTCTACAGTTTTCGAAGCTGTGAAAAAAATTAAACTTCTAAGTTAACGTAAAAAAAGATAAGGCCGTTTATGTCACAAAAAACGTATATTTCGACACTCTCAAGGAAATCAGAATGTATTGGGTGTTTTCCGTTGACCTAGAATTATGAAATTTGGCAAGTAATACCGTGTTATACTACAAGCAGCAGGCATTAAGTCCGCCTCTGTACATCTGTGTGCGTAAAGTATGAAATAAATAATAAATAAATAAGTATAGGCAAAAATCAGAGAACCATACATTTGTAATGAAATTATTAAAAATATAGTCTTTATTTAAAGTACCTACAAATTTTTACGTAACCCTTAGTGGACGAGTCCGACTCGCACTTGTTATACGGTTGACTATCTCACCTGATGGTATAGCAAGCGATGATGCGCTACTCGCTGCTCGCCAACTCGTTTCGAGTTTCAAGCTTTACTCGTTTCTCGCCGATCGACGGCGGAGAGACAAGTGCCTTAGGTAAAAGCTTTGCAAAGCATATTTTGTTACTAATTTAAGTCACCTGATTACCAATAGCAACCAATAACCACCAATATGGTAACACACAATCGAGATAAACAAAAGCTGTGTTACAATAATATGGTAATAAAATTGAAAGTTTTAGAATCGTTCATTATAATGAATAATGAATTCAACATGAAATAACATATGAAGGTAGGTATCTCATCTCTGCTGGCCTAGTGAAACTAATCGAGACTCGTGGATGCTCGGGTATCCTTGGGGTACACAATTCCAATATTGTTTCATTTGGTAGCGTATGAGCACCTATCCTTTGGGTGGTACACGAACTTTGGCCTACCTTCCCCTACAGCACACATGGGCCCGTCTGTTTACATAACAGTAAATCAAAGCGATGTGACGGCTTGCCTAATTAGCTGTCGGATAAGATCGTCATAAGTTCGGCGTTGGCGGCGCAGGCGCACGTCGTGAGCGAGGTGGTTGCTTCGTGCGCGCTGTATCGGCCATCGCTCCTGCTCGATGCATCGCCTGTCGTTATTCAGGAATGTCTTGCTCTTGTCTTGTTACAACACGGACACGCTGCGACCTGCCCTTTGACTAGCCGCGAGGAACCAGGAAACTCAGTAAATTGGATCTTTGATTCCTGTACTTAGTTTGTTTGTGGAATTCTTTTCATTCATCCTGATGGTTAGGACTTCAGCTTCCTGCTTTCCGTACAAAATACTTCCAATGCTTCCAGCGAAGTCTTATCTACCTACACCCCATCAATGTCTTCACTCAATTGAGTCTCGACATCATCAAAAAGGGCATGTCAGACACACACCGTCAAATCACTCAAATATCAAAATACGATCATTGTGGTGATAACAATGTACATAAACGTGGCGATTCGGTTGGGGTCGGCGTAGGAGTGTTGGTACACTGTAATGGATGTTCGTGCGCACAGATAGCATCGAGACTAGGATCGTGACACGGCGTGGCCTGCGACAGCGCCGCTTCCCACTACAAGGTGGAATGGTCATTTTTAATGTTAACGTAATAAACTCTTTATGGGCATCTTATTAAAAAACAAAAAACATCATTTTATGCTGATGATCGAAGTTATAAGTCAGGATCTGATAATGGGAAACCAGGAAAAATGTTTGTTTAGCAATATTTTCGCCAATTGTAAACCGATTTCGATGATTCTTTTTTTGATATAGATCCCATTTCAATTTGGTAATGATGAACTTAGGAGGTAGGCAACGGAACTCTTCAATATGTTAGCAAATCTCCCGGGATTGCTGAAACTGCATATCTGTTTATTGTTTACACTAGTTCATAACATAACATTATTCCGGTAAGCGGTGGAGGGGTATGCAGATATTAACAAGTTAATCCCAAAAACATGGGAATTCAGGTTCACTGTGTTCAGGCATTACTCTATTGTTTACTAACCGATCTTGATGATTTCTTTTTGCGGTGGGGTTAGTTATACCCAGCTATATTGCATCTAGTATATTGTTAGGTGCATGTATCCCAAAGTAAATTAATTATGACCTGGTCACTTGGACTGCGAAGGCACACAAAGTAACCTTAGTAATCGTTAAAGTAATCCTTATCGGCAAATAGCGCAACTACTTATTATAAGACTTGAAAAGTGAAAAACAAAAAACTTTTTACCGAAAATGTACAACCAACTTGTACTTTTTTGGTGTGTTTGGTTGTTTTTTCATTTTTTGCTACCGACTTCTGAAATTAAAGGTATTTTATACTTTGTAGTGTTTTTTATTTGGATTTCTGCGTCCCCGCAGTCTCCAGACTAGTCCCCCAATGATACCATCCTGTCAGAGTTTGCCTGAATATTAGCAGCATGGAACCTCAATTCATTTCCTTCTCCTGTCCTCCCTTCACTCACATCATGCCACAAAGGCATAAGATGAGAAACGCTGTACAGCGGCAGCACTCCTTCTCTCATAAACTGCACCTATGCAACATTTGAGATCTGCACTGATTTCTCACCGTAGTCCATCACCATGTGGAGACTGAGAAACCAGTGCTCTTGCTAAACTCCTGGCATACCTAGAAGTTGTCAGTATACTTAGTGACTGACAATCCTGTTTCACCGAAATCGGTCAACTGAGGGTATATTGTAGTGTATGCCATTCATATCTGTAGTGAGGCTACGAGAAAGACGGGGAAGCACTTGCGGTCTCCCACGATAACTCGAAGGCCTTCCTTCCGTCTGCCCGCCGGATTATGTGATTCGATCGCAGATTTCCTGAGGAATCGGTCTATCCGAGTGGTCATAGATGGCTGCTGGTCTGGACTGCTGTATGCTTAACCTCAAGGGTAGGTTTCCGTTCTGGTCTTATTGAGAGGCTATGGTTGAGCGCTTGAACTTGTCCTCGCAGGCTGTCTCTAGGGCGATGACAATCTGGTAAATTTCAATGCTGCTAAGATCTAAGCGTGTCTTTTTTCCGCTAAAAGGAGCTACCGTAACCGTGTCAATAACCGACCAACTTGAGCTTCTTGGTGTTACATTAACATCTACCCACAATTTCGTAGAGGAAAAGGATCAAATGGCTGCCAAAAAGTTGGGGATCTTAGCTAAGGTGATATGGATCTGCCAGATACCAGTTTGATGCCCTTGATTTACTGGAGAAACGAGCCAAGAGGATCATCATCAGCACCGATGTCGACTTGCTAGCCTGTCGGTTTTGTAGAAAACCGACAGGCTAGCAAGTCGACATCGGTTGCGCGGAATGCGCGGCGGAATGCATAATTTAATTCTGCCAAGCTCGTTTCATCATGGGACCACAAGATGAATAGCGATGCGCCACCAGTGCAGGGTGGACATCCCGCCCACACGCACAACGTTTTGGGAACACATTCATTGTGCCTACACTGAAGGAGTGGAATTCCCTGCCAGAGTCTGTATTTTCTGCAAGATGAATAGCGATGCGCCACCAGTGCAGGGTGGACATCCCGCCCACACGCACAACGTTTTGGGAACACATTCATTGTGCCTACACTGAAGGAGTGGAATTCCCTGCCAGAGTCTGTATTTTCTGAAAGCTACAATCTGTGAGTCGTTTGGTAGTTTTGCGCGTACAAACATTTCGGTGATTGATTTTTATTTGAGACTTGTGTGAGTGCCAATAAATAAATTATTATTATCTCCTTTATTCGATAAATTAACTTACAAATTACATTTTTAAATATTTGAAAAATAAAAATAAACTGTGTTGGCACAAATCGAGGCTGTCCTCAACTCCCGACCCATGTTTCCTTTGTCGTCCGACTCCTGTGACTTTCTCGCTCACTTCCTGATTGGCCGACCGCTCACTGCACCCGCCAGTCAAGACTTCACCACAACGGCTACGCAGCGTCTTCGTCGACACGACCGGGTGGAGCAAATGCGTCAGAACTTCTGGAATCGATGGTCTAAGGAATATGTCTCTGAACTCCAGAAAAGAACGAAATGGCAGACCAACCAGGATACTATCGTTCCTAACACACTCGTGCTCGTGAAGGAAGACAACTTACCTCCCCTTAAGTGGCGCCTAGGCCGGGTGCTGCAGACATTCCCAGGCAAGGATGGCATAGCTCGCGTTGCAAGCATAATGACAGCGACGGGACAATCAAGCGGTCATTTTCGAAGATATGCCCACTTCCGCTTCCTGATGAAGATAACCTCGCGACATCTGCTTCGTTGGAACCGGGTGCTTCCAAGGCCGGGGGCATGTTTACGAGTACGTGGCGCCACCAAGCGGACACAACGGGCAACAGCATCACGGGCAACGGCGACGTGGAACCGAACACGGCGGGGGGCACCGCGTCCTCCCCCCTCACTTTTTCAACGGCTATATAAACCGCTTCACCCGGGCGGCCGGGACTTACTATATATCCAAAACCATTGTAATATACCATTTTCATTAAATCTAAGTTCTTCATCATCAAGTCTTTCCGTAACAACTAACATTCTCATCACGACGACTGACCATTCCTGCACAAACATTTAAAAATATAATAAATAGTAGCCCACCGGTATCGGGAACAGGGTCCAAGCTACCGGCGGTCAGGGCTCCAGAGAGAGGAACCTCCTAACAATACGAGCCGTGTCCAGAAGTACCGCTTTCTGAATCAAGCCCTTGATCCAGCAGCCTAACGAGAGCCTCTTGAGGTATTGGTCGAGGCTCGTGGCTATTAAGCCATTGGCTGATACGACTATCGGTACAATGATTGCGGAATCCACATTCCACATGTCCACAACCTCGCGAGCCAAGTCAATATACTTGATTTGTTTATCTTTCTCGGCGTTCACGAGGTTCTCGTCATTTGGGACGGTTATGTCTACAATCATTGCACGCCTCTCGATTCGGTCCAACACCACTATATCAGGCTTATTGCCAACAATAGTCCTGTCAGTGATGATGGACCGATCCCAGTACAATGTGATATTGCCATTATCGAGAACTGGGTCGGGCGCATACCTGTAGTACGGCACCTCCGACTCCACAAGAGAGTATTTCAGAGCAAGTTGCTGATGGATAATCCTGGCTACAAGGTTGTGCCTATGCAAGTATTCTCCGTTAGCTAGACGAGAACAACCAGAGATAATATGGCGAATTGATTCTCCCGGACAGTGGCATGCCCGACATATGTCAACCGTGCCGTCCTTCACAATAAATTTCCGGTAGTTCCTTGTCATAATAACTCCGTCCATAATTACACAGACAAAGCCTTCGGTTTCTCCAAAAAAATCACGAAACGCAGCCAGGCTACGGACGCTAGTTGATCTACGTCAGGCCCATGTAGGGCCCGGAAAAAGCGTCCGTGAAGCTCCTTGCTCTGCCATACCGCCCTGCGATCGTTGGTGTCAAGTACTGCAGGTTTGCGCCAGTTCTCATTTGCCAAGGAGAGCGGGGTGAGTCCCTTGTCCACCGCCACTACATCTCGATGCATACCCACGTCGACAGCTAGGAAGTATTCCCTGAGACTGCATATCTCGTGATTGTAGAGAGTCTTAGCATTTAAAATGCCTCGACCTCCACACTTTCGCTGGATATACAGTCTCATTACCGACGACCGTGGGTGATGCATTCGATACGCAGTAAGCAGTGTACGGACCCACCTATCCAGGGCGTCAAGTTCCGTTTGAGTCCATTTGAGTACGCCGAAAGAGTACATCAATACCGGCATGACCCAACCGTTGAAGGCGCGCTCCTTGTTTCCGCCCGATAGAACGCTATTGAATACTTTCTTCAGGCGGCCAAAGAAGCGCTCTTTCAACGATTGTTTCATGTCAGTAATATTGATACCTAACGCTTCCGACATACCCAAATACTTGTAAGTTTCAGTTGGAGAGATCGATCTCAGGTTTATAGAATCCGAGAGTTGAGTTCCCACGGATTCCATAATCTCTCCACGCTTTACATGCATGACTGCACATTTGTCCACACCAAACTCCATCCTGATGGAGTGACTGAAAGTTTCAGTTAATTTCAGTAGCTCCATCAGTTGCAGATTAGTGGGGGCAAAGAGTTTCAAATCATCCATGTAAAAGAGGTGAGATATAACCTGACCACCTCTCTTCAACCGATATCCTAGCCCTGAATTCTCTAGCAGTGTGCTTAGAGGATTCAAGGCTAGACAAAACCAAAGCGGACTCACAATATCGCCCTGAAATATACCCCGCTCGATCCTTATCGGTTCGCTAGTTCTCTGGATATTTCAACATCCTGGATAGCGAAGGACTGTCCTCCAATGCCTCATACACAACATCAGGAAGGTGCGTAGCGTTGTATCAATTTTATACAATTCTAGCACCCTCATGAGCCATGTATGAAGAATCGAGTAGTGTAGAATAGTGATAGGCTTTCTTATAGTCTATCCAGCATGTCGACAGATCCTTTCGGGAACGCCGAACCTGTTGACTAATGGCCATATCTATGAGGAGCAGCTCCTTAGTACCGCGGGACCCATTCCTACATCCATTCTGAGAGGCAGACATAATCGATTTGCTGTCTATATGAGTGTTAATTTTGGCTCTTAAAATGGATATAAGAACCTTATAGACCGTCGGTAGGCACGTGATCGGTCTATAATTTTTAAGTTCCGCGTTGCTACCAGATTTGTGAAGCGGGTGGGTAACTCCTGTTGTAAGAAACTCGGTTAGCGAGCCGGTATCAAAGGCAGTCTGGTACTGAAGTGCCAACCGAACGTGCGACTTTTGTAGCCACTTAATCCAAAAATTGTGCATTATTATTATTATTTATATAGATTCCACGACACGACACGACAAGATAAGACAACCGACTTCCAAATCAAAACACTACATATATAAAATAACTAATAATTTCGGAAGTCGATTTTTATGGTTTTGCTTTTTCGTTTTTTGACACCGACTTCTGTAATTAAAGTTTTTATTTGGAAGTCCAGATATTTGGAATGATTATGTGAAAAAGTATTTTATATGTCACTTTTTATTGGTGATTCTTCAAAACTATATCAAAATTCACATGTGCGTCCCTTCACAACATACATGTTGGTTTGTAATAAACTGTTGTAAACAATAAACAGACATGCGATTTCAGCAATCAGGTCCATTTGTTATAATTTAATGAGGAGTTTCGTTGCCTGTCTTCGAGGTTTTCCACCAGATCTTCACTAAATTGAAATGGGACCACTCAGAGAAAATACCTACTCTTACAAAAAATATTCATATCGCTTCAAGTAGGTATGCCTATAAAACTTGGCGAGTTCCTTCTATTTCTCCAGGATTCCATCATCATTATTTTGTATGTAACCCACGAGTACACACGACGCATTTGGGTAAGTTTGCAACTACAGGCGACCAGATATGTTCATTACATTCACGTGCAACCAGTACAGGAATAACTGAAGAGCACTTCAGAACCGACTGACTGGGCCCGATCAGCTTCCAGGTGCTTAAATTCGTAGATGGTCAAGAAAGAGTTGTCGAAGCCGTGTCCGTTACGCGGTCGCCACTCCAGAACCACATCAACTATTTGCGTCCACTTAACTTTGGCTATTCTTCGGGCTATGTCGGTAACCTTGATTCTCCTGCCAAGTAATATGCGGAATAAAATTTTAACTTTTCAAATCATCACCTAAATTTTGTATAATTATGAATTCATCATGAAATAACATATGAAGGTATCATCTCATCTCCGCTGGCCAAGTGATCTGATCGACACTTGTGGATGCTCGGGTATCCTCGGCGCACACACAATGCCATTACTGTTTCATTTGGTGGCGTATGAGCACCTACCCTTTGGGTGGTACACCAACTTTGGACTGGCTTCCCTTACAGCACAAATATGGGCCCGTTTGGTTACATAACAGTGTACAAAGCGAGGTAACGTCTTACCAAATTAGCTGTCGGATAAGATCGTCATAAGTTCGGCGTTGGCGGCGCAGGCGCACGTCGTGAGCGAGGTGTTGCTTCGTGCGCGCTGTATAGGCCATCGCTCTTGCTCGATGCATCACCTGTCGTTATTCAGGAATGTCTTGCTCTTATCTTGTTACAACACGGACACGCTGCGACCTGCCATTTGACTAGCCGCGAGGAATCAGGAAACTCAGTAAATTGGATCTTTGATTCCTGTACTTAGTTTGTTTGTGGGATTCTTCTCATTAATCCTGATGGTTAGGACTTTAGCTTCCTGCTTTCCGTCCAAAATGCTTCCAATGCTTCCAATGAAGTCTTATCTACCTACACACCATCAATGACTTCACCAAATTGAGTCTCGACATCATTGGAAAGACAATTCACTTCAAGCTCAATCCACATAAGTTTAGACGGTTAGATGTTGACAGAATAGACTGGCTGCTTTTTCCGCTTCAGTTTCATTCCCTAGTCGCCTAAAACATTCAACAACACACAAGCAAAGAATTTCAACTAATATTTAGTAAAAAAATATAAACAAGTTAATTATAAAAATGAAACAATACATAATATTGATAAACATTTACCGGATGATAAAGCGGATGGCGCGAAGGTTTCCGACACTAAGTTGATGTACCTACTAGTATTAAATTAATTCTTATCTGGGCCATTACTGTCTGTGTTAATTCGGGGACACTATACTATATTACACATTGTTTTATAATTGCGTGGATGTTGTATTTCTTCAAGCTTAAGTTTCCTTCCGGGGTTACTCGGTAGGGCTCTTATCGATAGAAACATTTAAAACAGGTACTTTTCGTGGTCTACATTGGTGTTCAAATATCAGTTTTTGTGGTTCCAAGGCAATGTATTGCTATCGGTACATGGTGGACATCTCACACATTTGCACAAAACCTTTTGGAAATCCTGTGAATAGCTAGTGAGTAGAATTCCCATCCGGAGTCTTTGTTTCGTGATAGCTACAACCTAAGGTGCTTTAAAAGAGGCCTGATTAGGTTACTTCTACCGCATCATGGCATACCATAAGATGAGACAGACAGTGGTCAATCGTGCGCCTATCAATAATAATAAAGGAATGATTCATTTTGCAAATAGATTAATTAAAGTACCTAACGTATAACGCATTTATCTGTTCTCACATTTTGCCTTGTATGCCAATCTCCTGTCAAGATACAGGAACCGCAAAATGCAAAAACATTGAAATGTCTATATTAGGTAACGGCAGTAAATAGGTATTCAATTAATACAAAACAGAACATGGGCGCAAATTAAAATTAATTTGCCTAACTCTGCTAAAATTAAACAAACGAAAATTAGAAATCTACATTTCAAAGGGGAAAAGGAAGCAAGTAGTTATTAAAAGTGTTTTATTTACTTTACGTGAAATGAAACCTTGTTTGATGAACCCAATTGAGGTTGCGGGCGCGTAATGTTTGTTAAAGTGTAATTAAAGCTATAGATAATGATCTCTCTAGGTTAAGACCAAGAACAGTAAGGCGTTCGTCTGTCGACCGCTAAATTAGCCTGGTCCGGCCATTCATTCACCAGATAGATTAGGTTACTGGCAACTTTAACGCCTTTACACAGCTTCAGGTGAAAAAACACATTAATACTCTAATGCAAGCAAATCGGTGCTAAAGTTAATCGTTTGATCTGGTAACTGTTATAGTGTAACGCTAATGACTAAGTATTCAGACTGAAATGTCAGGGATATTTGTGTACTGAATGGAGAATCATTTACATTCATCCAAAAGTATACAGAGCTAGTTTTTGAGGAAAAAAATTGTAAGCTACCTAGATGTTTAGTAATTTTGCAGAGCCTGTCGCAAAGGCACGACTACGATTATAATGGAGATAACAATTTGAAACTGACCACAAAGTCTTGAATGTAAAATTGAAAATGTCTGTCACTCAAGGTTTGTAACTTTTTCTGGCTAGGTCGAATCGATCTTTTAATGTGTGATTTTCTTGGAAAGCATTCCAAAAATTAAATTTAAATTATAGAAATTAGGGAAAAAGAGTTTTAGTTCCTGTAAAGCTTTCAACAGGCCTTCTTCAAACATGTCTTTTGTTGATTCCTTCCCTTTTTTTCACACGAAGGAATAGTATTCCTATATTTTTCCACCGATCATTCTTCAGCTATTCTGTATTTCGTGAAAAGGTAACAATGCAACGGTTACAGCTCAAATTGACGAGCGAAAGATTTCGTTTCATTACTATTCCTTGCACAAATGAAGTTAACACAAACACTGCCACTGCTACGATAAGTATGTACCTAAGCATTGTTGAAAAGGTCAGGCATGTTAGTAATTTATTTAGACTTCATGCACAGTGACACAAAGGCTGACTTAATGTCTATTCTCTACCTACTATTAATTGCCATTCTCTATCTACCACTAATCCAAGAGTGGTGAAGAGATAACTTGGCAAGAGCATTGTTAGATTCGTTGGAAGTGAAAAAATTACATTAAAATTTTAATTAGCAGTACTAATAAAATAGGTAAAATACGTAAGTACAATTCAATTTGTAGCGAAATATGAACTACTAGTTTTTGCCCGCGACTTCGTGCGCACATATGCCGTGTTTTCCCGTTGCCGTAGGAATTTCGAGAAATCCTACACTCCCAAGGAACCTACATGCTAAGTTTCATCTATTTACGACCAGTAGTTTCGGCTGTGCGTTGTCTGTCAGTTGCTCAGTCATTCAGTAACCAGTAACGGAAGAGTTTTATTCATATTGACTGGTTTTTGCTCGCGACTTCGTTCGCGCATATATCTTTTTTCCGTTCCCGTAGGAATTTCTGAAATTCCTCTTTGTGCTCCCATACACTACCCAAGGCCGAATGCCAAAATTCTTCTACGACCAGTTGTTTCGGCTGTGCGTTAACTTTCAGTTCCTTTTATCTGCAAAGGAAAATCACAAGAAACCATGGTTGGATTTTCAATATTTTTTTTTTGGAGCCTACGAAAATATTTCATGGAAATTAATTCGTTTCATGATTCTTAGTATTTTTTAGTTGGTTATTCCATTACTTCATGAATTGAGAATGGGTTAATAAAGAGCACAATGCTTCAAATTCTTCGTTCTTCCCAGAAGACTATCGCCAGCTACTGACCATTGACGGCGGACAAACTTGCTCGCGGGGATCAGTCATGAATATCAAGTGACGAATGCTTTTGTTCTACACTCGTTTAGTCTAAACCCACCTTAAGAAGTAGAAACAAAATTTTCAGTCATGCGGCGGGAAGTCTACCAGCAGCAGCAGGTCATGGCAGATCGTGTCGGAGCTAGTGTCCCTGGTGCAGCTGTCGGTGACGGCCACGGCACTGGCGCTGTACTACCTCATATACTGCTACATGCAGCTCGTTTACTACACCCTCAGGAGCGCGCTGTACTTCCATAATGCTGATGGGTATGTCTTGAGTAATATGAACGTCATTATTATCAGCGACCTCAGTCTTCAGGGCGAATTTTTCAAGTGAACGTTGCAGTTTTAGTTTAATTAAAATTGGGCAAAACTCCTTTGAGCATTTTAAACTGTTCCTCATAGTTTCGGAAATGACCATCCACGCCCGCTTGAAGAATTTATCCTGTATGGGTACCACCTTTAGACAAAGGCCTAGCACGCCATTCATCTCACTTCTACTCAGCTACTACCAGCCATAAAAAGTTGCTCAGAAATCACCTCTGAACTTGCAAGGTCAAATCATTTTAAATATAGGCTTCAAAACCAGTAATTGTCGCATGCAAGCTGTGTTATATTGTGGGCTTCTGAGGCATAATTTGATCAGTCGATCGTACTCCGCTATGTAATCAGACATACAAGAGAGTTGCTTGCGGGAAGTAAAAAACGCAGCTTAAGGGTGTGTTTCTACCAGAAATGACCAGAGATGGGCGAGGATGCGTAGCGAGGCATGTGTATGTGGGAGCCAATAGAATAGCTTTATTTACCAAATCTGGCTACAGTTACCGTTCCGTAACGCACACATGCCATGATACGCATCTTCGCACAACTCTGTTGAAAACGCAACCTAAATGATGTTTCAGTTGAAATATTTTTTAACAACCTGCACTTGACAGGTTTTAAGTCTACTCACATTCGGCTGAATTTAACTACGTGCACTTGGCAGGCTTCGGGTCTGCACATATTCGGCTGAATTTAACTACGTGCACTTGGCAGGCTTCGAGTCTACACATATTCGGCTGAATTTAACTACGTGCACTTGGCAGGCTTCGAGTCTACACATATTCGGCTGAATTTAACTACCTGCACTTGGCAGGCTTCGAGTCGTCTACACACATTCGTCTAAATTTAACTACCTGCACTTGGCAGGCTTTGAGTCTACACACATTCAGCTGAATTTAACTACCTGCACTTGGCAGGCTTCAAGTCTACGCATATTCGGTTGAATTTAACTACCTGCACTTGGCAGGCTTCAAGTCTACGCATATTCGGTTGAATTTAACTACCTGCACTTGGCAGGCTTTGAGTCTACACACATTCGGCTGAATTTAACTACCTGCACTTGGCAGGCTTCAAGTCTACGCATATTCGGTTGAATTTAACTACCTGCACTTGGCAGGCTTCGAGCAGTAGCTTTACATACCCAGTTAGTTCGTTCCAGAACCTCTCTTAAATTCATTATCTCTGCCTAGCAGGCATGGTGTTCTACGAGTATATGTATGTTGATTTCAACGGAATTGTGCACTGCCTTTCGGTTTTGCCAGATATGGCTAACTAAGTACACATACTCAACAGCAATACATATCAAATAAAATACATTACCAGACCGGAGTCTGGGTTCAAGCTCGGTTGATGACAATAGGCTCTATTATATGGGACTTAAAAATAACGTACTGGAGAATTGTACCTGTATCTACTACAGTTACATCCGGAATCCAGGCTTAATGCTTTGAAATACAATATAAACAGAGCCCTTTCTGTTCCAGACCAATGAAAATCACGATTGGAGTTGTTACTCTGACGTCGCTGATCATCGGGTTTAATATACTGATGCGGATGGAGGGAATCATCGGAATCGTTTACTAAATTAATAATTTATTTACCAAAATGTCCTTCATATATGAAATCTGCTTGCTGACTAAATTTAAATGATTTAAAGTAACGAAACAGAGTTAATAAAATGAAAAAAAAAAAAAAAAATTGAAACTGAAAGCCGTTTTGTTACTTTGTAACAAAATAATCAAGTCACTATACTTTATTATTTAGTGAAAGAACATGGTTTTTAAAATTAAATAAATATGTTTCTAACAAACGTGTTTCGTTAAAGCCATGTTTTCAGTCGATTCATTGTATCGGGTTTAATATACTGATGCGGATGAAGGGATTCATCGGAATCGTTTACTAAATTAATAATTTATTTACCAAAATGTCCTTCATATATGAAATTTGCTTGCTGACTAAATTTAAATGAGTTAAAGTAACGAAACAGAGTTAAGAAAATGAAAAAAAAAATGATTAGAAATTGTAAGCCGTTTTGTTACTTTGTATCAAAATAATCAAGTCACTATACCTTATTATTTAGTGAAAGAACATGGTTTTTAAAATTAAATAAATATGTTTCTAACAAACGTGTTTCGTTAAAGCCATGTTTTCAGTCAATTCATTGTGCGGAGAGATTGAGCGTGACTGAGTTCGCACCTGGACAATGTTTCCTCGAATGGTTTTGGAAGTGATTAAGGCCCCCCTCGCTCGCGGCAGCGGGAAACTTGACGCGGATGAGGAGGCACGCTGGAGGCTGCGGCGACGACCACCACTTGATGGTCAGACACCGCGAGAGGCGGCCGCGTAGCACTACCTCCTCCTGACTCCGATTGTTTCGATCGACCGCGAACTTACGCTCGCGCAGTCACGCGTAGTGATTACGATTAAAGCTCGACTAGTGGCAGTGTTATAGAATCGAATGAACCAGTGTGAAGCGTAACGTGTATCGCTTAGTGCAAAATGGTGCTAAGTGTCAGGTAACTAGAGTATGGAAATGTGAAACTTTTTCATGTTATGAAGTAAATGTTCTTTGTGTGTTTAGTTAATTAAAATTTAAGCTTGCACATTGGCTAAGGTTATAATAAGGTATACAAGCGGCGCAGAAAATTGAAAAATAAAATCGGAAAACTATATCCTTTTTTAGGCGAAAAATTTTTTCGCCCTTTTTCGAGCTGAAAATAGTATATCGTGTAGGAAGGTAGCTAAATGACGATATTGCAAATTTATGGTAAGAAAACTTGCTGTGACTATACAAAACTTATCAAGGAAGTTTCAGAAATATTTTAGTTTCTAGGTACCAATACATATATTACGATAAATGGCAATCCAGATCACAGGGACACAAAACAATTTCATTTAAATCCTAACGGCCGTCAAACAATCAATGTCATTGCCAAGAATGTACAGTTGTCAAATAAATCAATAGAAATAATAAGTAAATTCGCGACGCTACAACAAAATTTATATTTGTACTAGTTCTGTGACCCGGCTACGCTTGAACGGAATAAAAGGCATAGCTTATTTGCATCGGAGCTTCTTAAACGAACGTAGAGCAGCTGCCGCAGGTTTAAGGCCGTCATTTTTACCTACAGATTTGGCAGTTTACCGCAAGATAATTTATTGTGCTATTGTTCTCATTTCTAGTTACGTTGCATTTATTCAGGGCCTGTGTTACTTTTCAAATGCTATGATTTTGGATGGTAGAGGTTCTGTTAAGATTTTTTAGCTGAAATGATAATATTTTGAATACACCCAAGATATTAAAAAAAACGTCTAGTTGACGAACTGAGGATGAACGGTGACCCCCAGGTCACTGTTCTTCCTCAGTTTTGTAAATGTGCATTTTGAATATTAAACTGGTAAACTTATTAAACTTAAAAGCTAATTCGGCTTGCTGATTTAACTGTGCTTTATGGAAATGACGACTCATCGAAGTAATTCATTCCTGTGTCAGTTTCCAAAAACTAAATCTTTAATTAACTCAACGTTTACAAAACCCCAGTTTCTGAAATTACAAGTCTGAAGTTGAGAACGTGTTGGACTGCAGTTAAGCGTGGAAATATATTAAACTCTGACATTAGAGTGTGACGCGTTTTAAAATTTAAATATCCATTTTAGACTTGGTGTTTTACTAATACGCTCTAGTCTGGCCTATTTAATAAAAACCAACACGCGAAAAGCGACAATCTGATATTTCGACAATTTTGTAAGCTTATTTCATACATTATCTGCTTTACTAAACCTGTCGCGAAATTGCAATAATTATGTAAGTTTTTGACAAAGTCGCATTGTCAGTTATATTAAACAGGGCCCAGTAGGGCTTACGTACTCGATATATTTTCACGATAATTTAAGATTTAAAGGCCGAATCTAGCTCCATCCTTTGCCCACAAGTCGTGAGAAGCACGTCAATAGGGACGATACCATCAGATTGCCACAATGCTCATGCTATTTCTTTTTGACACAGGTTCATAGCGCATCTGTAGTTTTTTTATTACTTCAGATACCTATAATGAAAACTTTTAGGATCCTTGCAAATGTTAGTACGTGGACGAGTCAAGCCCTTTCACGTTCTTTGTGTTCCGTATAACTGACCGTTACTTTATGTTTCGAAGTATTTGCAAGTTACCAGTCTATACCACGTTATCACAGTGCCGGTAGCGACTAGAGTGCATTGCTACCATCCATTGAGTGCACAAATTCTGACACTTATCAAACTTACACGTTAACTGTGTCGTAGTGCGAGAAAACGGATGATTTTCTATGGGAAGTGTTGATCAATGTATGAGGTTCTTGACAAATTGCCATTTTAATAGCAAAGGTGATAAGGGATTTATAACATTTCGACAGCGTTTGTCAATCCCATACATTCTTGACGTTGACGACAATCGCTTTGGCCACGGTACTGCTAACAAAATGTCGCTTGTCCAGAACCTCTGTATAGCAAACGGTTTGTCCGACTGTACCCAGTACATAATCAGTGGCGACGTGCACAGGTCACGGCGCCGGGTTACGGTGACGTCGTCGGTGTTGTGGGCCGTATGTCACACCAGCCGTGTAGTAACGGTGCGTTCCGCAGCCCGCCCCCACTTAACACTCGCATGTGTCAAACTGACTTACTATCACGTCTGGCAGCGCCACCCTTGGTTTCTTTGTGATGCTGAGTTTGCATGTTGTTTGGCGTTGTATTTGCTTTGGCTTTATTGGAGACTGAAACCTGGTCGTTCATAATGAGCCTGATCAGAAAGCTTAGTCATCCATAAAGCAGTGGAAAAGGCTATAATCGGAGTTCCCTTGCGTAATCGAATACAAAATGAAGATACCTGCAAGAGAGCCAAGGTTACCGACACAACCCGAAGACTCGCCAAACATAAGCGGTAGTGGGCAGGGTAAATTGCTTGCAGATCAGAGGGCCAATTAAAAAATTTAGCAAACTTTTAAGCAAGGATCGCATTCACAATCTGTCAAAAAACCTCAATTTCCATTCATTTTTAGGGTTCTGTACCCGAAAGGTAACCAACGGAACCCTATTACTAAGCCTCTGATGTCCGTCCGTCCGTTCGTCTGTCTGTGTGTATAGGTAGACAGTTGAAATTTTCACAGATTATGTATTTCTATTGCCGCTATAACGACATATAATAACAATTAAGGTTTAAGGTTCGGAACCCATCGTGTGCGAGTCCGACTTACACTTGGCCGGTTTTTTTTGACAGGTTGCGACTGACATGAGAATGCGAACGAAATTTAAATATTAGTAGCATGAGCACTCTGCCTATTTAGTCTCCATAATCTCCCAGTCACTGGGAATTTACTACTAATACTCTAAATACCTTAATGTTATTTTCCATAACAAAATCGAGATTCTTAACAACAAAAATTTAACATTTGGAATTAAAGTTAATAGGTGACGCTTTTTGTTCAGTCATTAAATTAGATCGGAGCCATTCGATCGATAATGCAGAATCTACCAAAACGTCAAAGTTCGCGTTGAATCGTTCGATTTTATCTTCAGACCTCTGAAATCTGTGTAGAAATAAATTGCAAAATAAAACTCCATGCCTGGGGCCAGTCAATACTAACGCCCGCGTCGAGAAATATTCAAGACATGTCAACTTGATTGATGCTATAGTTTTGACATTTCAAAGTCAAATTTAAAAAGCCCGCGCGCGCGTACTTTTAGTGTAGCCCTATGTCGTGTTATTGCTATCAATCAATCAATCGATAGCCTTTTTGTATCGGAAATATTTAAATAGCTGATTATGTGTTGCAGATATATTCATTTTGACCCTAATTAACTTAATTATTTGTTCCGAGTGTGGAGTGACATTTCACCATACTACTAAGGTACCTTAGATGCAATTACCTATTAGAATATCATCATCATCATCTGCCTAGCCTTTTCCCAACTATATTGGGGTCGGCTTTCAGTCAAACCGGATTTAGCTGAATACCAGTATTTTACGCGGAGCGGCTGCCTAGCAGACATCCACAACCCGATTAATTAATTACCTATTAGAATATACGAATATTTTATTAATCTGAGATCAAGCAGGCCCCTTAGGGGTTTAGGACTTTAGGGTCTAGTCTATAGTTGTGGAAATAGATTTTAATGATATAGGTAATCTATTTGTAATGTGCATCTTCCATCTAAAGTGTCCGTTTAAACTTTCGATTGGACTCATGTCTCGCCATCCTGTAAAGTAGGTAAAGAATAACTCTCTTATTTGGTTGTCTTTGAAATACTATTTTTAAATTAAGTATTATCAATAACAATAACCTTACAGACTAACATATATATTTATTTTACTACAGTTTTTGTTAGTACATATAAACTTAAGCCTACGTTAGTATAACTTCTCTTAGCACTATTTCACAGTGCGGCAGTGTATGCAGTGCAGTAGATAGTACTACTACTAGACATAGGGAAAAGGTTGGTTACCAAAGAACTTGGGATTTAAGGGCTAACCGGCTCAGGGGGGCTACTCTCTAAGTCCGAAGTCCGTAGTTTCGGGCTTAATTCCGGGCGTACTTTACTTTCTATTACCTACGGACTTACGATTAGTCCCAAACCCGAACTAAGAATGAATGACCACACGATTTGGCAGTAACTGCCCAATCGTGTTGTCATTATTTCTTAGTGGTTAGATAATACGGAGTAGAATATGCCCGCAACTAAGCCCGAAACTACGGACTTCGGGCTAAGAGACGCCCCCCAGAGCTGGGGCTTCGCTGCCGGTGGCTGAATGCGACGCATGAGATGGACTCTGACTATAATAAAAATTTACACACATACATAAACTAGCGCATTTTTCCCATGGAATGAGCAAATACTACATAATGTTATTTTAACTTCAGTTTTGTTTCATATTCGTATGTTCTTTGTTTTTGATTACCAATGTTCTTAACAGGCTCTGTATAAATGTACATAGATATGGAAGAGTGGGGTGTTCTGTTGCAGTTATCTCTATACTTAAAAGAAGGCATATTATTATAATATCACCTGCTACGATCATGACATTGTTACTATTGTAAAATAAACTTTACTGGCATTTTATTGTGCCACTGCAGGGCAAAGGCAGGCTTTTAGGAAAGTACTAATCATCACCACGGATGGTCACTGCTTGGTTATGTCGATGAGAGATGATTATATTAGACCGGGCCGAGGCCGGGGCGGGGCCAGAGTGGAGCCCGTCCTTGCTGCACTATTTATATTACACCGAATGTTAAACGAAAAGTGTTCGCTAATTAACAAATAAAAATTAATAATCTGCTTCATACAAAATGTATGTAACGTTCCAAATCCGTACCCCGTCTGGGCCACGTAGGTACACGGCACGCCCCGGTCACGGCCCGATCTAATAAATAAATTATCCCTAAAAGTTTAGTGTTCCATTCGATGTTTTTCTTCAACGGATGTCGAGTGTGTAAAATAAACTTTTTTATAGCGTGTTGAAATACATTGAAATGGGTATACCTCTATTTGTGGTAGCCAGGTTTTATCTCGATCCTTTTAGCAACATGTATGCATTCTAATATAATGGAAACGTGTTACATAAATCAGTGGGTGATAGAATTAGCATCTTTTTCTACAAACCAAGTATTTGAAAAAACATCGCAGCATGAAATTAGCTTATCAAAATTGTTTTGTAGAAAATCGTATGAAATCATCCATGAACGTCTACTTTGAAAAGCTATTGTCTGAAATTAGGTACCTGAAAATTGTTGTTTTACCCGACTATTATATTTTTCAGTCTTTTAGCAGATTAATTTAGTTGGTTAGGTACTTGATTTTTCCCGCGGCTTCGCTTCCTTGGCCTATTCCACATGGACCTTGCATTTTCCGGGATAATAAGTAGCTTATGGTAATCAGCGATTCTGTAGCTCTCGATTAGCGAATTTCTTGTCATCGCATCAACACTTCCATAGAATACCTCGTGCAAATTTATCAAACATACATTTTTACAACATTAGTTTAGACGGGAACCCCGTTTGTTGCAAATGCTGCGAAAAACATCATCATCATCATCATTTTAGCCAAAAGACGTCCACTACTGGACATAGGACTCCCCCAAGATGGGGAGTTTGCCATAATCGCCACGCTTGGCAGGCGGGTTGGTGAACGCAGTGTATGATGTTGAGTTTTGCAGAGAACGCTGCTGCCAATTCTCTGGCGAGTCCCTTAGTCGCTTCTTACGACACCCACGGGAAGTGATGGGATGGTATTATTCTTTTACGGCACCCTACGGCACCGGCCGACACCATACGGCAAGATTTTAGGCAACTTTTAATTAGTTCTATTTTAGATTTGTTATCCAATGCACTCACGCGGTAGGACAAACATAATGCCAGCGAACGCGATTGTCATCTTATTTATTGATAGGCTCGCGTTTCTTCATTGTCTCACATGATGATAGCAGTCGGCGGCAGAGCACGCTTACCTAGAAGTATTAATGATGCCTCATCAATTGCTTCAATTACCTGAAGTCTTGAAAGAGTATTCTATTCTATTCTATTCTCTATTAAAAGGGAGGAGCAACGTCCTTGAGCTTACATTATGACCTAGTTATAACTGAGCATCACGTGAATGTAAGTGAGGAAGCGGAAATGAGGCCATTACGATAGGAGATGTAGGAAACCGAGCGAGGCCGAGTGGTTCCGAACACCGCCGAACCGAGCCGAACTGAACCGAACCGAGATTACAAGCGTGCGCGCACTTGCTGTGAAAATTATGCAATTTAAATGAAGTAATTTAATAGAGGAACTAAAATATGATATAATAAGCATCCGTTTTTGTTTCGCAATTTGACCGTCACCTTTCAGTTATGTGCGATGTTATGTAGAAAATGCGGCGATTTTTTGTTCCTATTTGTGATAGCGATCCGCCCTTGATTTTTTTGTTATACGATTTTTATAGTCCTAAGAAAACTGGCCGTAAGCTGATCTTTAACCTTTTCTTAAGTAAAAGATTTTCCAATGTCAGACTGTTTATTCTGATCGGTGATTTTTGAATAAAATAATTTTTTTTATTCTGCGAAATGCTTCTGTACGAAATGGTGCCAAAAAATCAAAATTGCTTCTCTGATAAGATAAATCTAATATTAAATCAATAATCCCATATTCGAGCAGATTTAAGAAAATGGATAGAATTTTCATAAACATCATAAAACTAAGAAATTCTGACGTTCGACAAATGAATACTAGAAAATATCAAAAATTATAGTATATAGTATCTAGGCTATGAATCGTAAAATATTTTATCAATCGTTTCACCTTCATACACGGGTACATTTATACCAAGTGTAAAGTAAAAAACGGTTGTGATGTGTTACGCGAAGACGCGTGAACAAAAGACATCAACGACTCAAAGTGCTACGAACTCGCTACGACATTCATCGACGACGATTGTTACTTGCTTTATTACTGTTATTTTTATAAAATAACTCCAAATCAGTTACATTGATAAAATAAAGCACATTATTTTAATTATTATTTTTTTGAGAAACCAAAAGGATTTAAGAAATTCGCACGGAGGAATGAAATTCATGCGACATAAAGATTTATATAAATATGAAAGCAAATTATAACAAATATAAATTTGGATGAATAAACGGGTAAATTAACATCAAACATAGATGTGATACAAATTATATGAAAGAAAAGGGAATCAGTGATGACGTTCCGGTTGTCAGGAGGGCAGAACGAAAGAAGAAAAAGGTGTTGCACCGACTCCCAATAACACGAAAAAAAAAGACAAAAAAATTGATAATACACAGTTTCTCTACAGGCTTTCAAAATAACAAGATTGCGTCCTAACAAAAACACAGCAATCCAATTCGATTAAGCTCGATCCCGCTATTCTTAACCCTACGATCGAGTGACCCCTCGTGCCTTTCAGTCATCTAGCCCCCCTCGGGCTCATACACAGCGGAGTATTACGCCATATCGCCCCCTGGTCGTACACGAATAACGGACTCGATTCTCGATCACGAAATCAAGCGATTATGACGATTATAACTCGGCTAACGATGATCGCAACGTTCGGTCATCGATTAATTGCGAGCAATATCACGAACTGTTGGAGTTTATCATTTCGTTCGCATAGAATGAAATGGTAAGCTTGTGATGTAATGCGAGTGGAACTATGCAGTAGGATATATTAAGGGTTTTGTTATTATATTATGTAGGTACAAATTCATGCTATATAATAATGAGTATACTCTGATGCAAACACACTAGGTATTCAGCAGTGCTATTTCATCTCAAGGTGAACTGGGGGTCTAAATAGGCCACTTTAGCAGAATCAGAAATCACATCACGCTAATTGTCACTGTCAAATTTTCCCAAACTATTTTGGACCTAATGCTTTAGTAATAAAGATGAAAATGAAATTTGACAGATTGTCTGTGGTTAATATTGTGATACTAATATGATTCTGCTAAAGTAGCCTTTTTAGACCCGCTGAGCTGTCAAAACACGTCCAACGTATTTTAGCACCCTTTTTCATAGAAGTTCTCTTAATATTTTCATAAGAACCAGTAATTTCTGGCACACCAAATGAACCATGGTTCACAACAAACTGAGTACATAAATCAAAAGAATCCTGACTAAATAAAGGATCTACTCGTAAATCAGTAAAATGTTTATTCACTTGCTCTACTTTACCCATATCATAATACCTATTCAATTCTATGTTATTTACTATATACTCAACCTTATTTACTATCATAATACCATACTGATTCTGCAAGTACATACCAACATTCTTATTACCCATAGCAAAAAAAGTAAACAATGGAATTTCCGCATATTTAATGTCATTAAATCCACATCCAAACCGCCAGAAATTTTGCTGTATAGCAGCACCATGATACACATACTTCATAATACGACCAGGTACAGTCATAGAACTATATAAAGGAGGACCACGAGTCCAAATACTAGCACGACGACGACGGGGCCGCTTCGTCTTCCGACGATATACAAACGGTTTCTTGCGACCACGAGGGAGAGTCCTCTTCCACCTTCGGTAGAAGGTGGAAGAGTGTCATTCGTTTATGATATGACATTTAAACGGAAGTGCGATTTTGTAAAAATCATACCGTGTAAACTTACGTGAAATGAACAGAGCTATAATCCGAACAAAAAAAGTAGAATGAATGGCTGCTTCACTCACTTCATCCAAGTTTCACTTTAAAATGTACTTGACTTGTAAGATGTGTTTGACAGAATAAACCGGCAGAATAGACAGGCTGGTGACTATTTTATCGAACGACCTTCTGACTTTTCAGTGTTCAGGTATTTGTTTGGTAATACAATACGTACGCCTTTGGTGGTAGGCAGAATCTGCAGAACGCTACCTACTTAGCTTTTCGATTTATTAATCATAAATAAATATAATTTTCTACTTTACTCTACTCTAAGTATAAATTAAATTAAATTTATTTATTTCGAGTAACGGAGACTCATATACACAAACATAAAAAATACATATAAAATATAACACATAAAACATATATGCATAAAAGACAGTTACAGACAGGACGAAGCAAAAACGAACACGAACATTCACACCGTAACAATATGCCTGCTACAGCATTGCCGGATGTAGGGGCAATCCTGTCTGTCTGTCTGTCTGTCTGTCTGTCTGTAAATGGTTCTGGAAAGATTATCCGTGTAAATTCTCTTAAATATACGTGTGATGATGAAAAGTTATAACCCTCGATATAACTGAAGTTAATCACATTCTCTGAATAATATCAGGTCACTTCATCAAATAATTTTAGGACAGAGGAACGATAATTAAGTAAATTATTTTTTGGGTTTCGGCTAAATATAAGACTTATTACGTATTTCAGTACAACTTTTTCAGTGAAAACTCCTCGGTTTAACCTTTTCGTACTGCTTTTTAGAACCAACAAAGTTACTTCCTTATTTCAATCAAAGCGATCAGAGACTGCATACTTTTTTCTCGTTTCTCTGTCAAGATAGCACAGCATGATATGACCAATGATTCGTCGATTTCGATTAGTTCATCGAATCTGAAGGACACCAGAGGTCACGGTTCGATGCGAGGGTCACTGACTGAGGCACATTACTCTAACATTATTAGAACTGTAGCGATCGAAACAATAGGCAATAGTAGACAGAATAAATTGAGTTTGAAAGAGGAAAACTTACAATGTAACTGTTTATCAAAAATGATTGCTGAATTGCAGCGTCGAGTGTTGGTATCTATGTACTTGATGGAATCCTTGCTGGGTGTTTTCTTCTCTAAAGTGTGTTGATCAAAGCTGCTGAAAACTATGTATTGTTTCTCTTTAGCTTCTCAATTAATCAATCTGCTTGCCTTTCCCCAATTTTGTTGGGTTTGGCTCCGAGTTTAACCGGGTGCAGCTAAGTACCAATCAATATTCTACATGGAGCGACTGCTTATAATAATAATAACAATAAGCCTGATATAGTGGTGTTGGACCGAATCGAGAGGCGTGCAATGATTATAGACATAACCGTCCCATATGACGAGAACCTCGTGAAAGCCGACAAATAACAATAAAAAACTCATTATTTTAAGCTACTTTGGCCCATAAATATATACCTTACAGACTAACATAAATACTATAACAATACCGACCCAGTAACTCCGTAATACGGTAACTTTTGGCAAGTCTGGTGTTAGATTTTCTGGTGTCTTTTAAGCTTATGTGACAATGCTTAAATACATATACAGAATGAGCAGTAGCGTTTTCAGCAAATCTCAACACCATACACTGCGATTGCCAACCCGCCTGCCAAGCGTGACGATTAAGGCAAACCCATCCCCTCATCGAAATAGCCCTCCCCAAGGGACGGCTATTTCCAGTAGTGGACGTCTTTCGGCTGAAATGATGAGGATATGCAGTCCGAATTGTTTCGTCAACAGCAGAAAAGAGCTTTATAATTTGTAAAGCAGAAGGTATTTGCCTAGCCATAACACAAAAGCTCACTTTTCCCATGTGGAAATGGACATCGATACAACGGAATATCTTAGACAACTTGGTAAAACGTGTGAGTTTATATGTGAGTATTCAGTATGTTTGTATGCATAATTCTTCAGTTTGATATCGCCTGGGATAAACCGTCTTGTCATTTAGTTGAGAAACAGTTTAAAGCCAACCGCCTCCAAAGGCGATGCTCCAAAATAAATTATTGAGTAAGAATTCACTTTTCCACTGAACTCCGAATTTACAGTTCCACATTTAATAGACTTCCTACGAACAGAGTGAACCGTAAACATCACGCAAAGATTCGTTCACCTTTAAATTTTACAGAAAACATTCACAGTCCAACATGAAACGAAAATTGAAATTGTGTAATATATAATATTTACATCGCAAACTGTACGTGATTCAACAATTTTGTGGGCAAAGGTAATTGATATTGATTCTCTGGGATCAATCCAATCCCGGGGCCTGTCATTATTGGGCCGTGTCTTTTGACCCGTTATTAGGTGGTAGCATTACTTGGAACAATGCGCCCGCGCCGACAATATAAGCGTATCACGAATATAAGTTTAGCCACGTTTACTTACATTTGTTTGCGAATATAAGTGATCATTAGAATGTATCACGATTCAATTCGGTCTGCCCGCAACATGTTATTGAATAAATTTCTTTATTTAATCTCCTGTATCATCTATTTCAAACATATTGTGCTGCACATGTAAGGGTATAATTGTTAATTTTGTTGCAGATTCCTCATCGTGTGCAGTTATCTTATTATCTGCAGAGTGAGTATTCATTGTGTTTATCTTTTTGTTCAGCCATTCAATTTCAATATGAATCATGGATAATGGATTTTTAAAAATCACTGACCTTATTTCTTTTCTAAGAATACTTTGTTCAAGATTAACTGGATTTAGTATTACGGAAAGAATCTTTCTAAATTGAAAATTTCTTTGTATTTCTAGCTGCTAAGAGATGAACGTCTCTTTTGTGGCATAAGGTCAAAGCAATTTATTAATCGTTGTATACATATTTACGTCTGACTAATCCTCATTTCCTTTTATGTAGATAACTTGAGTCCATCTAATTGATTGTATTACCTGTACCTCATCTTTGTTGAATAAGTTATTCTATTATCACCGGTTGTTGACCTCTAAAGCTAAGTTCTTCGACCGATATTCAACCATTCATCAATTTACCGTCCTCGTCCCATGTTACTTGGAGTCGGCATAAAACGTTCCCAATAATTATTCTTCATATTATATTGTCACTAGCTGACCGGGCAAACGTTGTTTTGCCAAATAAAAAAATAGCCTACGACCTATTCTCAGAGCTACCAAATATACACAACAAAATTCATAAAAATCGGTCGAGTAGTATAGGGTGATACGAGATTTTTGTATTTTAGATAAGATTATATTATTGTTGCTTTGAAAGGAATCCCACCACTTCAAGTCACTATTAGTGACATTTGACATTACAATCGGTCGGTATTCATTTAGCTAATCGCCTACTTCATTTTTCACCAGTTTGGTGCCTTCAGCCTTGTAGCTTCTTCAACGCCTTAATAGTAGGTACAAATGCCTACCTGGCTCTTGGTTTCCGAAAATGTAATAAGCCGACTGAAATTCAGTCAAAATCAACACTTTAATCCTTACAGCGGATAAATGAGTTTTACACTATTTTGCATTGATTGCACTTTCAACATCCCGTCATCTAGTCTAAGTACTATGCAGATCTTTTCTTGGTTTTTATGAAGTTATTTAATTATGGCATTTCAACGACTTATTCACTAATACATTTTGTGGGATGCAGTAACAATTCAACTCGGTATTAATGTGATCGGAAAAAGGCATTGATTTAGTCGTAGTAGCTTTCTTCGATGTCGTATAAATATTAAATTTATCAGTTTCGGGTAAATCTAGAGTGAGTTTGTCACTTAAAGGTGTGCACAGCACTTACATAATTCAAGTTTTATAATATTACATAGAGAACATGTATAGAATAAAAAAAGTAACAACAACATGAAAACAAGATTGAAAATTTAAAAAAAAAGTTCATATGAAACTATAAGTATAGTTTCATAACTTTTAGAGCCTCGATACTATACAAAGTTGTGTAACATTTCATATCTCACGAGCAGGTCCACTCGGCGTCCCAACACCTGGACTCGGCTGAGTACTCGGACTCAACGGAGGTGTCCGTGGTTTCAGTATCGTCTTCAGCGTCGGCCTCGTCAGAACTTCACGAGGGGTCGGGAGAGGATCCTCCTGATCCTGTGCTTTCGAGTAATCTGAAGGTTAGTACTAATATGTTTTCTTTGTTCTTCTTTCTGAAAGGATGAGAATAGTTCAGACCGTGTCTAAAATCTTAGAGGGTGTGTCTTAGAGTGCGCAGTAGATACCTCGATTACCCAGGGTGGGACCAATACCTCCACTTGTAGAGATTGATCATCGTATTAATAACGCTTTTTTTTTGTTGATTCGAAACTTTATACTTCGTTCCACAACAAAATAGCAGACGCTGCACACAGCTGCGAGGTTAAAGTGGAACTGGGCTGGTCATATCTGCCACATGTGGGAGATGAAATGGGCAAAGATTACCACGCAGTGGATCTCAAACGCAAAGAAACAAAAACGCGGCTGGTCCAGAAAGAGATGGTGAGACGAGCTGGACTCCTTAAAGGACTGGCCCAAAAGTGTACGAGACCTGAAAAAGGAAGGAGGGACAAAGGCAAAGGCCCCCTCCTTTGCTTTGCAGTGAGACAGTACAGGTTCATAATAATAATTATATGTTGTTAGACAACTCATAGATTGAGTACTTCTCTTCTTTTTGCAGTCGGAAATGTTTTCATGAACAAGCATGATGAAATGCCAGTGTCTGTCAGTTCTTTGAATGTGTATTGTTGAATAAATGTTTTTGCTGTCACTAAATCGTACTTGTTCGTTTTAAAATTTAATACAAATTCCAAGATGCAATCCAAAAATGACAGCTAGCGATTAATTATTTTTAGCTGGCATCTGCATTCTTTCATTGTCATCATCTGCCTAGTCTTTTCCTAACTATATTGGGGTCGGCTTCCAGTCAAACTTGATTTAGCTTTATACCAGTATTTTACGAGGAGCTGCCGCCTACCAGACCTCCACAACCCATTACCTGGGTAACACGGTACTTCATGGCAAGACTGGAGTAAGATTTACTGGCTTCTGACTATCCGTAACGACTGCCAAAGATCTACAAATGACAGCCGGGACCAACGGCTTAACGTGCTTCCCGAGGCACGGAGGAATCTCAGTATGATAAGATGGTCACCCATCCACAGACCAACCTTGGCAATCGTTGCTTAACCTTGAAAATCGACTCGTGCAGCTGTTATTATCTAGCCACGAGTTCCTGCTATTGTATGCCTCTCAAATGTGCTTATATTTTTGCAGAACGAAACAAGAGAAGCACTGAAAAGTGATGGCAGTGAACAGGACCCGGTGAGTTACCAATATTCATCTTTTATTCTTTCTAATAGACTAATTTTGTCTGCAATAAAAGTGCTTTTAAAACTTTTGGTTTTTTTTGAAAAGTATTTATATAATGTCGTCTTATTGCTGCGTAGTAGATAGATACCAACTATATTGTGGAGTTACTTACACTAGGTGCACCTAGTAATAATATGTAGCTGCTATGCTGTTTTTTTAAGGAAGCGTTAAATCTAACATAATACCCATTCAAGTTTCACTTTCTTGTACTCACGATTCGGCCTTGAAGCAGAAACATTTATTACATACTCGCGTATGTACAGCGAGTAATGTAGGATCGTAACCGCACGAACAATGAGCCATTTCTTGATATAAAAGAATCCATGCACCGGCCAGCCCTGTCTCTTTCATCGTGCTTAATGGCTCTGAAAATAGCCAGATTTGTTAACTAAGATTTATAACTCAATTATTTCCTAGATTTTTAGATTGTGTAGTCTTTTTGTTAGCGAAGTCTGCGTCAATTGAATTGTGGACAGTCGAAAACGATAGTGTTGCTTACGGTAACAAACGTATTTGTCAATCTAACTAATGCTTTTTAAAAGGATAACAGAAAAGAAACTACCGTTTCGTTTACATTCGTGGATTACGCAGAAAAAATAAATTAAAAGAGATTTCACAAGTCAATACACAATAGCGGGCATAATGCCTGAAATTCGCTCCGAACGCACGGTTTCACTATCTACCTAATTATTTATTTTCACTTTTGGAACAACCTTGCCTATGCTCATTTAAGAGAGACATATTTCGGGGGCGCAAAATAAAAGAATCGCTGTTCAAATAATCGTCACAGCCATCACCCAATTACTCGCAGGCATGAACACAGAAATGGGTGAAAGGTACGCCATAATAGTCACCAATTTACACCCATTTGTACGAGCATTGATGGATTGATTGAAAGAATTCTTCTAAGAATACACGATTCGACACAGTCTATCTTTTCCTTTCGTTTTGCAGAATTGCTGCACTTATTTGTGACATTGGTTTTACGGTCAATTTGTTGAACGAACGAATGATAGGAAGCATAGTTTAATATGTAAGTGGACCTACTTTTGAGAAGTGCAATTAAAATCTAACAATGCATACGCAACGGTTGCATCTGGCAGATTTCGGATTCAAAACTTATTTTAATTTCACAGTAAAATGTTGCAGGAAAATGGAAATTCCGTTGTTGGTGAATCGAAAGCCGTGTAATGAATGTTTGGTGTGATGAAAAGGGTAATTGAAAGATCAAATAGAGTGGTTAGGGGCTATTATTTGTGGCACGCGTGAGTGCCCGCGTGCTTCGCGCACGGTGGCAGTGGCACGTTGCTCAACGCATGCTACTCTAGTGACCGACTGAATGGAGCAGTAGGAGGCCACCGCAGCCTCAGAGGGCTTGTGCAATTGCAATATACAATATTGAAGTTGCGAAGGGCTTCTCTAATCTGATTAGGTTATCATCTGTAGTTCCGTTCTGGGTTTATGATGTTTTACGTACGCTTAATTTTTTTACAGAGGAAGGTTATTCTTATAAGGATAGGCTATTTTAAATCATTGAAGAATTTTTAATGCTACCATAAAGTCGGGTTACTTTAACTCTATAACCAATAGGAAAACAGTAAACACAGTGTGTTGTGTTCCTATTAATTAATAAGTTAGGGCCAAACTTACACTCCGGTGCTAAAGTAACTCCACTCCACTCCTCTCACCCCATAAAACACAAACACAAAATAGTCAACATAATCAAATTAACTAATTAAGTCGTGAGAAACTGAATCTGCTACCGTTTCGCGCATTGTGGGCTTCTAAGAAGGTCGTATATGTGTTAGTTTAGCGATATCCATCTCTGACCCGGTGTAAGTGGCTGGTAGCTGTAGTTTGACTCACATTGCATCTAAACCATGAACGATAGCGACGGTCACAAACCGCGTGACCCACAAAAGAGAACATCCCTTGGAAATGCGTTATTAAAACGTTGAAGTACAAAATCTCTAAAATACTCTTCTTTTATGTTACTTTTTGGAGCAGAATAGATGAGTCGGTATAAAGGTAGAATGGTAGTACACATATTTGTATCGTTCAACAGGGCCATATCAAAAAAACATTATAAGTGGCTTAAATACCACGATTATTAATCTCCGTCGTGTCTTGCTTCTAATACACATAGTTTTACTCAATGGGCTTAACACGCAGTGTATAGGGGCGATATAGTATAGCCCTGCCCCAAACCACTGTCTTACTGTATAGATACGGACTCGCAGATAATTATTTAGGTATACATAGATACCAGCCGTAAGAACGTTAAACCCAACAGCCGCTTAACTTTTCCGCACCAATGTTGGCTGCATACTTCATGGGACCGACGATGAATGATTGTCAATATTTATTTTTAATTGTAATTGTGCCGTGAAATACAAACTTGTTACGGCTCGACCGACATTATTTAAATTGGATAACAGTTACAGGTATTCGTCGAATTCTTTGTTATGTTGTTCTTCTGCGAAAGTCTATTAATACAGTGCTTAGAAGACTAATAAACCACATGAAAACCGAATGAAAGTGTTCCCAATTCTTGACATTTCGATTTCTACGGATAAGCTATGCCTTGACGCGCCGTGATGTGGCCCCAATGGCTTTATTTGTTGTTTTATATTGGAATCAATTTGTCAAAGTGATGTGGCGACGGCGTTTACTCCGGCACTCCGCTAGCCCAATTTTATAATGCGTAGGTACTGTCGCCGGCGTGCGAACTGCCCTGGCATACTTACTGCCATTTACGTCTTTTTTGTGCAAAACTTTCAAGGGGTCGTGACTGTGAAATGGTGAATTACCGACGCCGTAATTCGTTAGTTTGTTTTGAATTTTTTCTTTGGTCAGGTAATGGTTGCAATCTAGTTGCAGTTCTCGGTCACAATCAAGCTAACGGTTATACTTTCGTGGTGCTTGTTTAAAGTTAACAGTCGTTTAAGGCGCTAATTAGCGGAGGTTGTGTTATTTGCTGAAGGCAGTCAAAAGTCGCGTGTGCCGGAAGGAGGTAGTTAGGCTTATGTTATCTCAGGGCTATCAGATTGCGAAACCTCCACGGAGTGCTACCTCCTCGAATGCGCTGCGCTCTTCATGTAAAGAATGTTATATACAAAATGAGTCATTTCAATTAAATATTGTAACAATGTAATACAGCATAGCTGTTGCGCCAGTTTTAAACGGTTCTAAGGGTCAGTTTCGCAACTTCCGAAAGATGAGCAGCGATCTATGAAGTTTAATAATTATGTTGTTTAAACTTGCTACCATTAAATTAACAGTTTATGGAATCTTTACTTGCGATGTAACGATAATATTATATGATCAGTAGACGCACTAACTGACTCTGATATAAGAATGCTAGATAGTTGATGAAATAGCGGAAACTGCATAGTTGACATCGCTCTAGTTGCTCGTGGTTACAACTTAACAATCTACTTATATATGCGGTTCCTATCTAGAATTAAGGTTGTGTTTAGGTTAAGAGACAGAGATGAAACTTCGTAAACTTTTAAGTTTACTACTCTGTCAAGAAAGTACCGGGAAAAGATCAACAATACACAAAATGTCTGTTATTCATCCAAATTTATTTTATCACCTTCAAAGTATGCTCCTTTAGAAACGATACACTTGCGCCAACGAATAATCCATTCATCAAAACATTTTTTAAACGCTGCTTCCGGAATTGAGTTCAGTTCTCGCCGCGAATTCTCCTTTATGTCTTCTATCGATTGAAAACGGGTGCCACGAAGTGGTAATTTGAGTTTAGGAAAAAGAAAAAAGTCAGCAGGAACCATATCTGGTGAATATGGTGGTTGCTGGATGGTATTTGTTGAGTGTTTGGTTAAAAATTCGTTCACAATGATAGCCTTGTGCGAAGGCGCATTGTCATGGTGCAAAATCCAAGAATTTTCTTTCCACAAATCTGGCCGTCGAATTTGCTCTCTTAAACGCCGCATAACGCTCAAATAATATTCTTTATTTACCGTTAGACCTTCCGGTAAGAATTCAGAGTGCACAACACCGCGATAGTCAAAGAAAACAGTCAACATGACTTTGACTTTTGATCGACTTTGGCGTGGTTTTTTCGGTTTCGGTTCAGTTGGAAGGCGCCACTCCGAAGCTTGTTGACTAGTTTGCATGTCAAACTCGTAAACCCACGTCTCGTCACCAGTAGCAATGCGTTTCATGAATGTTGGGTCCGAACTGACTCGTTCTAGCATGTCCTCAGCGACTTTCATGCGATTGAGTTTTTGGAGAAAATTCAGATCTTTTGGGACTAGCCGAGCAGCAACATGTTTTATACCCAAATGATTAGTTAAAATGGTACGGATCGACTCGTGAGATACAGAAAGTTCGGCGGCTATCTCTTTCAGAGTTGAATGGGGATTTTCAGTCACTATTTCCTTCACTTTTGCGATGTTAACTTCAGTTGCAGACGTTGACGGCCTACCAGAGCGAGGCAAATCTTCCATCACATCTCGACCGCTTTTGAACGCTTTGAACCACTCATAAGCACGAGTTTTTGATAAAGTCGATTCACCGTAAGCCTTCTGTAACATTTTCAGTGACTCCGAACACGAAATTCCATTGGCGATGCAAAATTTAAGACAAACTCTTTGTTCGATATTTTTGTCCATTATGAAATTCGCAATACACACTATATATGATATTACTAAAACCAGCACTGTATTTAATATAAATAACAGATGCAACTCAAACTCCGCGCCAAAATGGAAAACAGTTGTGCCAATCTAACAACTACAAAATAACAAAAATTTGAATTTGGAACCATAAACAAATCATCCATTCCCGATACTTTTTTGACTGAATGTATATCTATCTACCAAATCATTTTGACGTAATATTGGCAGATCGATATGTAAACTTATGGTGAGATTCATCTCTGTCTTATCTTTCATCAATATCCACAGCCGAACTTAGCCTTCTGCTGGGCATAGATCACTTTTTCCTTAGTGCGGATTTCGCATTGATACTGGCAGCTCTTGAACGTTGTTAAGACCTTTGTAATCGCGTTTTATTTCTTGACTGACATTTGCTCCTAGTAATTTAATACTTTAGGTACGCTCACAAAATTCACCTACAGAGGTGGTATGAATGCCTTAGGCATTTAAACCAGTCAACCTTAGGGTGATGCAGAGACAAATAGTGGCAGGTGCAATTTACGCCACCTTACCTTTATCACCTTTTTCAATGTTGTAATTGTTGTGTGTAGGTGGTGTTCCTATCAGAGAAGAACAGCTATATTCCAGTGAGCATCAAGCCTCGGTCGCCTGCAGTGGATACGGCGTGGCGGGAACCACCTGCCTGGGAGCGCGAGTACAGGAGACATCGGACCAATGGCAGTCGAGTTCAATGTGAGTATGGCAGTCTACTACTCTGTCAAGAAAGTACCGGGAAAAGATCAATCGATACACAAAATGTCTGTTATTCATCCAAATTTATTTTATCACCTTCAAAGTATGCTCCTTTAGAAACGATACACTTGCGCCAACGAATAATCCATTCATCAAAACATTTTTTAAACGCTGCTTCCGGAATTGAGTTCAGTTCTCGCAGCGAATTCTCCTTTATGTCTTCTATCGATTGAAATCGGGTGCCACGAAGTGGTAATTTGAGTTTAGGAAAAAGAAAAAAGTCAGCAGGAGCCATATCTGGTGAATATGGAGGTTGCTGGATGGTATTTGTTGAGTGTTTGGTTAAAAATTCGTTCACAATGATAGCCTTGTGCGAAGGCGCATTGTCATGGTGCAAAATCCAAGAATTTTCTTTCCACAAATCTGGCCGTCGAATTTGCTCTCTTAAACGCCGCATAACGCTCAAATAATATTCTTTATTTACCGTTAGACCTTCCGGTAAGAATTCAGAGTGCACAACACCGCGATAGTCAAAGAAAACAGTCAACATGACTTTGACTTTTGATCGACTTTGGCGTGGTTTTTTCGGTTTCGGTTCAGTTGGAAGGCGCCACTCCGAAGCTTGTTGACTAGTTTGCATGTCAAACTCGTAAACCCACGTCTCGTCACCAGTAACAATGCGTTTCATGAATGTTGGGTCCGAACTGACTCGTTCTAGCATGTCCTCAGCGACTTTCATGCGATTGAGTTTTTGGAGAAAATTCAGATCTTTTGGGACTAGCCGAGCAGCAACATGTTTCATACCCAAATGATTAGTTAAAATGGTACGGATCGACTCGTGAGATACAGAAAGTTCGGCGGCTATCTCTTTCAGAGTTGAATGGGGATTTTCAGTCACTATTTCCTTCACTTTTGCGATGTTAACTTCAGTTGCAGACGTTGACGGCCTACCAGAGCGAGGCAAATCTTCCATCACATCTCGACCGCTTTTGAATGCTTTGAACCACTCATAAGCACGAGTTTTTGATAAAGTCGATTCACCGTAAGCCTTCTGTAACATTTTCAGTGACTCCGAACACGAAATTCCATTGGCGATGCAAAATTTAAGACAAACTCTTTGTTCGATATTTTTGTCCATTATGAAATTCGCAATACACACTAGATATTACTAAAACCAGCACTGTATTTAATATAAATAACAGATGCAACTCAAACTCCGCGCCAAAATGGAAAACAGTTGTGCCAATCTAACAACTACAAAAAAACAAAAATTTGAATTTGGAACCATAAACAAATCATCCATTCCCGATACTTTTTTGACTGAATGTATATTCAACCTAATTTAGTGAGGTGCTGGTTGCCAATGAGGTTATTCTTTTTGGAGGCCTAAGGACCGAAGTCGTCGACTTGACGCGGCTGCACCTAGTTGCTGTTGATTTGTGATGACCTTCATCATACTAATTCCCAGGTTTTCCTGCTTAAGCTGAATTAACTATAAAATGGCCGAAATATTTTCGCGATCATTGGATTCGTGAGAATTTTTGTCTGCCCTTTAATGTCTCACTTTAGAGCAAAGTTCTCCGGATCAGTCCTTCTGTAGATTCTTCCTTCTTGCGATTTCACGCTTTCTTCTTACAGATTTGGCGGGCCCTATCCAGTTCGTCTCGCCCCATCTTATTTGTAGTCTGCTGCGACCCTTCAGCACTTACACATAAATAATAATTTTAATTTACAAAAGTAGCATTTACAATAAATCCTCTACCTGATGTTGTGAAACCGGACAAATTGAGATGCTATCGTACGGAGCGCGTGGCGCCGCGCTTGCGCAACCCTTTGTGCGGCGTTTTATTGGTTTTTACTGAACTATTCATGAGCTACAGGATACACGGATTATAATGGTTACGTATCAAGATAGTATTGTCCTCATGACTTTACTATAGAATGCGATAGTTTTGACTTGTACTTGACGTGAAATGCCGGTCTGAGAAAAGGCTTAGTGTCGAGAACAAATAAACATTTTTATTTGATTTGAGGAATATACTAAGATAGATTACTTTCTTCTGAGCTGTATTTTACCTACCTACTTAATGACATGTGGACCAATACATATTAATGTTCTCTTATGATTAACAGATATCGAAGCGGAGTGTCAAGACGACTTCATGAAGATCAGAGTCGGGTTCAACGGATCTTTCGCAGGCTTGGTTTATTCAGCAGGTGAGAATATTGTAAAATTCTTTTGTTTAACATTCAGGTAGATGCAAAGGTTTCAGGATGGAAATGGTTGACTCGTCAAAAATTCGATTAACTCTTAATATTCAATCAAAGACTCAGCATTTTACCAGAGCATGCTTTTTAATTTGCCACATAATTACTGCGGATGTTTCCACAGAATCTGATGGTATCTAATTTTCTCATCCACTTTTATCTGTCAAAATCTAAAACACCATCAAAAATATAAACTGGAGTTTTGTTTAAACCTTAAGCCGTAATAAAGCAACGCATCCAGCTCCTATTGTCCACAAATCATAAAGGTTTATCAACCGTTATGTCCGTTACCTAGGGAAGTTTTGCGGTGTAATCGGTCATCAGACTAACCCTACGTATTGTGATAGCTGGACAATTAGGCGTGTAGACTAGACGAGTGTCATTACTGCGGTATTGTTGCTTACGTCGCGTCGCCGCCGCCGGAGTTACGAACTCCCACAGAGTCGGTATGTCCCTTTGTTTGTGGTTGAGGAGGAAGAAGTTAATGGAGTTTTCATACGTTATTTTATTTCGTAAATCATTAGCTTGAAGATAGGCGGCCGGACAGAAACTTCACAATAAATGGAAGAGTCAAGTGTTGTGAGTGAAAAACTGACTTATATTTACGTTCAGTTTTCCAGCAATTTTATTTAAGTAGTGTGACTTACTGTTGTAGTGGTCCCAAATGAATGTTATTTCTGTTAAATCGTGAAACAATGTAATTGATTGAGTATAAGATTCAGTTTTTACAGTCTGATGCTTAATTTGGCCTCCCAAAAACAGCAGCAGCAGCCTTTGCGGCTGCTGTACTTTGAATTCAGACAGTTCAAAAGAAGTTCATCACCAATCTGTGCACGTACCACGTTCCAGTGCTCGCAATTTTTCGCACGGTAATTCCCACATTAGCGCTCCATGTGTTTTCTATTCTATGTTTGTTCCACATCTCCTATCGCACTTGTCAAAGGGCATGTGCGTCGGATGAGAGATTTGATAATTTCGCGACGTGGTTATCGTTAATCAGTGCAGCGTCGCTGGGATGAAATGTTCTCATAAAGGCTTATGAGAACATTGTATCCAACTGTTTTATTTATCTTTAGATGATCTGTGACTAGGTAGCGTACAAAGTACCTATCAGTAGTTATCTATTAGATTTGGATGCAAAAATGTAGTCTGGTAGGTAGAAAAACGTCATTTGAAGGTACTATTTCTCAATTGATCGATTTTGCTGGTAGATAATTTATGGTTATGTTTGGATTTGTGTAGTCATCTGATAATTATTAATATCTCTCTTGAAGCGTCAGCTGTTCTCTAAAAGATACCTATATTATTTCACCTAACGGACGATATTGGTAATTTTATTTTAACTAGTTAAGTTAGTCATTATTAATTGGTTAACAAGATAACATAATTATGACGGCAAAAGAAACTGGATTATACATAGATTCAACTCAATAAAACCTAAGTGTATCACAAAGTCACGGGAACCGTTTACCACAAATCCATAGTACGGTCTATTAGTGGGAAGATTACTAGATATTAAATTGTACAGTACTCTAAGATTATACGATTTTCCTTTTAGCTGCATTGTTTATGATTCGTGGGACAGCCGCTTAGCTGATTCACACTACCGTTAGTCGTTTGAAGGAACATTAAATGACTACCTTGGTACCTCTTTAAAAGCTTCTATTCAGCTTATTGCTTTTTCTGTCTGTTTGGTAATTTGCAAATCGATTTTAACCCAGTTCCTGCTACCCAAACAGGAAATATTTGGGCAGCGCGGTTATGAATCCTGCTAATGCTGTGCATGTTTCTTGCTTGCCTGGGCGCCTCAGTCAGACAGGAGATCAGGCTGGGAACAGGGATCACGATAAGTGTTATTCAGAGGGCCTAGCACGAATATCTTTGACGTTTAGTAACGTAACGTAAGCTCGTGGCTAAGGAATAACAGCCGCACAGGTCGATCCTCAAGTTTAAGCAATGCTTGCTAAGGTTGGTCTGTGGATGGGTGACCATCTTAACATACCGAATTTCCTCCGTGCCTCGGAAAGCACGTTAAGTCCCGTCTGATCCCGATTGTAAGAAGCCAGTAATCTGACTTCCGACTTGCCATTGCAACCCATTTAATGGGTTGTGGAGGTCTGGTAGGCAGCCGCTTCACGTAAAATACTAGTATTCAGCTGAATCCGGTTTAACTGGAAGCCGACCCCAATATAGTTGGGAAAAGGCTAGGCAGATGGAGTAACGTAACGTAAAATTTTACCATAACTATAGTCATACTCGTTTCGCTCATAATATTTATTTGAATGAGATACTATATTAATATTTTTGAATGATATAAATTTGTACCTATGTCCCATTAAATTAAACCAAAATACTATGGGGTTGAAGTTTTTCACATTAAAAATTCTCTTACGTTAACGTTACCGCAAAATATTTGTGCTAGTCCCTCAGTTAATTTGATTTGGAAATTCTAGGACAGGCTCGTCCTCTTGATCCTCTACTATCTACTTATCTTATAAGACTCAACTTGAACACATAGTTGCAACCCCTATAGGATATTCACAAGAAACATGAAAATATAAGTGAAGCGAGGCAAATAAAAGCAACAAAAGCGGTCAATTAAGCAAGGTAACTACGCAATAGTTTTCCTAAGTACCTCAACACGCAGTAAACGACTGTTAAAAAAGTAATTAAGTAAAGTCAGGTGACATAGTTGGTGGTGGTGAACTATGCCACCGTTACCTAGATATTATATGCCTTTAGAAGGAATTTGAATGCGGTTTCGGTTTCTAAGCACTTTCTTTTAAACGTTTTATTGCGGTGGCTAGGCCAACACTGTGCGTTATTATTGTGGTTTTATTTTATTTCTTAGACAAGCGTTTGTCGTTTTAGAATCTAAAGTGTTTTTTCGTAGATATGAGTTTACTCAATAAGTTTTAGGTACCATAAGGCAAGATATGTAATAGAAGCTTAAATAGGCGGAAAGCAATGGCAATCTTAATACTACTTATACAAAATGATGAAGACACATGTAAATAAATCTTTTAAAAACAACTGCACAATGAAAGAACTGATTTTGAGTTCTTCTTCACGAATAAATATTTTTATTATTATTTATTCGTTATAATAGGTATGCTACCGGAAAACATCATTATGAAAAATCGTTTTGTATACAATAAATCCCAACGAAATTCAATAGTTTCCAGTATATCCGTGGCTCGCGACAAAGTGAAAAAAAAATGTTTTCTTAATACCACGCGATATTTTACAATTCTACGACGTTTGCAATTTTCCGGTGACATATAACCTGTATTTGTCTGAGAAAACGTCTGCTCCAGTTAACCAACATTACCTGCAGAAAACATATTTTGCCCAATATACCTATTGAAGTTTATGAAGACTACTGAGTTGATAACTAGGTAATTTCTTTCGCAGGCTATTCGTACGATCCAGACTGCATGTACATCAACGGAACGGGACGGGACTATTACGAGTTCTACATCCAGCTCAACAGATGCGGCACACTGGGCAGGAATGGACAGCATGACGACAGCAGGAAACATCCTACTGTGAGTATCTAGCCTCTCTTCTTATTCGTGTTCTTCAATAAATTCCGTTTCCATCGCGGACAGCTTTGCCGCCCTGTCTACGGCCGGCTCTTCTCTGAGTAGTGCCACAATGAGTTCTGTTATCGCCTCGATCTGTAGTGCTATTCTATAGGTAACAACATTTTCGTGTCTTGACAGCGAAATCGGAGATGAAGCTTGATATCGAAATAGTTATTTACAGAATAGACTAGCTGATCGCAATTGCACGCGCGTTCTTTTTTTAAACAACCAGTTTTTCCCACTACAACCAGTTTTTCCAAGTTCTCAAGGCGAAATTACCTAAATAGCCTTCGACTCGTTGATAGTAAATCATGGAGAGTTTGTTATTACCTAGCCTAGACGAAATTATAAATAAATAAAATCTTATATTTCAGACAGAGTCCATTACTAGCTTTTTCCAGTGGATTCGCTATCGTTGTATATTTGCTTACAACTCCGTGGTTTTTAGGGATCCGTACCCAAAGGGAACGAAACCCTATTACTAAGACTCCGCTGTCCGTCCGTCCGTCTGTCTGTCTGTCAGTGGGCTGTATCATGAGAACCAATTGAAATTTCTACAGATTGTGTATTTTTATTCACAAATAAACAATAAAAATTAAGGATTATGGTACGGAACTCTTCGCTTGCGAGTCTGACTCGCACTTGGCTGGTTTTTTTTTTTTCGGGATAAAGGTAGCGGTAGTGTAGCATTCAATCAGTGAATCGGATCAGTTCTTTCAGCGATTGCCTCTTGCAAACAAAGAACCAATAATTTTACCTCACCTGTTCATAAGCCTACAATGGCTACAATAATGACTGGTAACACGTGAATAAAGAGCTGCTACGAGCGATCTCTATCTCTCTCTCTATATTACATCGACTATATTTGTAAGACAAATGTAATCACACTTGGCATGATACCTGTTGTCAGGGAAACAGAATGTATGAAATAGGTAGGTATTATTTAACCAAGATCTGTAGGCCTATAATATGTTGCAGAATAAGATAAACAGAGCACGCACTTTAAGAGTTTCATTCTTATGATATCATCTGAGGACTCCTTACAAGGCATTCTATGATATTTAGATTCGTAGATATTCTCGTGACAGTCGGGACCTAGCTTTACGTAGATACATTCCGTGGCATACAGATAAGTAAACGTCTGAAAATGTAGTACCTATATATGGCGTAGAACAAAATAATAGTCATTTTGCTCTCAGTCTCTTGAGAGATTTAATTCATTTTGGTATTCACATTTTGTCGTAGGGCCATGTCCTGAGATCTAATTCTCGTAGGTATTTTTAAGGAACGTTTGCATGCCAATCTTAGTCTGTTCAATTTACCTACAATTTCACTAGTTTTTGACATTGACTGTCGCCGAGATGAGATTTTGCGACTTTATTGTGAGTGTTTCTTGGAACGAGAATTGGCACACAATTATTCGTATGCTGGCCTATAATAGACGCTGATTAGGTACCAACATAATTAGGTACTTAGGTATAACCACTCGATGGGCACTTTAAGCCCACATTTAGGAGTCCCTATAGAATCGCCTGCTAGAAACGGTTTATATGGATAAAAAATGTCTTTTAAGTGTTACTGTGCAATTTTTCTACGTCTTCTCTTCATACATACTCGTACTTATATCATAGGAATAATGAAAATATTTGAATAAAAAAGCTTAATGCCAGGCAGTCGCTTTAAATATCTGTTCGTTCGTGTGACAGAAGAACTTGATGTGGAACACGATAACGGTGCAGTACAACTCGCTGATCGAGGAGGAGCTGGACGAGCACTTCAAGGTCACCTGCGAGTACGGATACGACTTCTGGAAGACTGTCACCTTCCCTTTTTTGGACGTAGAGTGAGTATCCAGTTTTGTACGTAAAAAGGTACCTAGGTCTATACAGGCTATTTGTTTGACCTTAGGGTAAAGTACGTAGCGTTTGTCTAGAGCTCCGTTTGCCTTATGGTTGCGAGCGTGAATCCTGGGTTCGATTCCCAGGTCGAACAAAAATTTTTTGAGTTTTTCAATTCAATTTCTCTGAGAAAGGCCGAAGTTTGGAACATGGTGGAGTGAAAACCCCACGAAAAGCACGTTATTGGTGTATTTGTTTTAATAATAGTTTAGTAACACCTGAGACAATGTCTGCTCAAGTCAACACACATTACAGAAAACCTATTTTGCCCATTGTATTGAAGTTTATGAAAACTACTGAGTTGATAACTTATTCCATTTAGAGTTCTTCATTAAGAATGTCTCTAAGAAAGCCCGAAGTTTGGAAGTTGGTGGTGTGACAACTCCATGCTTCGAAAAGCTCGTTATTGGTGCTGATGGCTAATTTCCATTGACACTGACAACATGGCCGAAATCGGTCAAGACAAATAATAATTATACTCTAGTGTACAGTCTATTATGAATATGAGACTCGCTAACCTGAAAGTAACTGTTTATTTTATTGTAGCTGTTCAATTACCGCTTCTGTATAATTAAAATATGAACTCTGAAGGGAGTTAAATAAGTTACTTACCTATGTATAGGAAGACTTAACATAGATAATTAAGTTGATGAACCTATGTCTCTTTATGTGGATGTTGTTGCTCAATCACTCGAATAATCGGTTCATCTGTGCCGTACCCGGCCCGCTCTGGATCAGAGATCATTACTTAGTTTAAAGTATTGGAAAACATTTCTGCCGACACCGTAGGTACTTACCTATTTGCCAAAATTACAGAAATAGGATTTGGCACAGCTGTGGTTTATCCAAAGCTATGATCTACATTAAATCGATAAAATGCGTGAGCTCGTCTTAGAATTTTGTTTTCAGTTCAGTTCATAACTAAAAAGTGAAAATTCATTTTTATTTATTGAAAACCACAGAATGTTTGCGAACCATGGCAGATCAGATTGGCCAGCAAGCGTCGCGCACGCATGATCTTGTTGACATAGATCGGCAAGCGATTATCTGTGACGGTGGATGATAAATGCATTATCATAACCATAACTGCTTGTAATCGGGAAACCGGATTAGTTAATGGACCGGGACATTGGGGACCCTGTTCTCTTATATCTGGTTCATAGTTCACAACTATTTTAATATTCGAACATCTGTACCTACTGCGGCATTCTGTCTCCTGCTTGATAAGAAAGGAATTGGAAATTATATATTTTTTTTCCTACTCTTCCGCTGTACTTTTTTGATCAATTTCGTAAGGGATCCAAGACTGTTGAATCGTTACTCCGGAACTAGTCTGGCTTTATTGGCTCGGCGTTTTTCTGGTGGTCGCCACTATTGATTCCTGGCTTACAAGAGTTGCAGTGGTTGGGAATGTTTGGCGGGCTAGTCCCTAAAAAAAATGTGTACTAGCGGCATCAAGTTAATAAAAGGGAACATTCAGTCAACCGAGAATTCTGACTGGCTTGGCCTCCCTCCCCTCCAAGTTAGATGAATACCTTTAGTGACCATATCTCAGGCCAATAAAAACTATTTTACGCCTTGGGGGACTTCACCACTGGGATATTCTACGAACTAGATAGAGCAATAATTTGTAAACGCTTGCGTCAATTTTACGCAGATTAAATTTATTATCACACTAGGGTTAATCCATCTAATGTATAAAATGTAAGTTTAGGCCCTATATGGCTTGGCACGTTAGAAAAGAGCACTACTGATAACCCTTACTTTGTGTTGCCAGGGTGGCGACAGGAAACCCGGTCGTGTTTACGCTGCAGCCACCTGAGTGCTACATGGAGATTCGATCTGGCTACGGAGCGAATGGAGCGCGCGTGTCGGGGCCAGTGCGCGTCGGGGATCCACTCACTCTGCTGATCTATATGAGGAGTGCTTATGGTAAGGACTTTTCTTTATAATGCATATGCTGTTGTAAGTTTGAATATCGAACATAACAGAACTGAAGGCCTAACACGAATATTTTGACGTATTAAATTACCTTACGTTAAGGTGGATGCTCCAGGGTGGCCCGCGAAATTCAAATATTTTTATGTTTTTTGCAATTTGCCGGTCAGTGTGAAGCTGTATGTGGACCAAATGCGATCTGCGACCGTAACGCGTATTTATTATTTCTGAAATATTCATTCTTTCGAACTACATGAACTTAGAGGGCTATATTGATGATTAAAATGGTTATAATTCTTTAGATAAATACGCGTTACGGTCGCAGATCGCATTTGGTCCACATACAGCTTCACACTGACCGGCAAATTGCAAAAAACATAAAAATATTTGAATTTCGCGGGCCACCCTGGAGCATCCACCTTAACGTAGTAACGTTAACGTAAGTGAATTTTAAATGTGAAAAACTACAACCTCATAGTATTTTGGTGTAATTTTATGGGACATACACAATTTATATAATTAAGCACGTTAATCCGTTGGTCCCGGCTATCATTTGTAGATCTTTGGCAGTCGTTATGGATAGTCAGAAGCCAGTAAATCTGACTCCAGTATTGCCATGAAGTACCGTGTTAATGGGTTGTGGAGGTCTGGTAGGCAGCCGCTCCTCGTAAAATACTGGTATTCAGCTAAATCCGGCATGACTGGAAGCCGACCCCAATACATAGTTGGGAAAAGGCTAGGCAGATGATGAGATGATGACACAATTTATATAATTAAAACATATGAATATTAAAGTAACTTCCTTATTCAAATAAATATTATGTGCGAAAAGAGTATTGCTAGATGCCAAATGCCTTCTGATGCCAAATGGGAGTGATAAGATTATCTGTCTGTTTAGCCTTTCCCCAACTATCTTGGGGTCAGCTTCCAGTCTAGTAGTCTGCAGCTGAGCACCAGTATTTTAAATGGGCGACTGCCTATCTGACCCCCACAAGCCAGTAACAGGGTAGCTCGACACTCGATTAAATTTTATTCTTCACTAGTTGACTTGAGATTAGCGCGTTCAAGCAAACAAACAAATTCTTCAGCTTTATATATTAGTATAGACATAGACTACTAAAAACAGTAGACTATCAACATTATAAAACGAAATAGAAACACAAAACAAAAGATCTTCAAGCTGTTCTTTCGAATGTTTATAAGTAAAAACATTGCGAATCCAAATCTAAATGCTCACTCACATTCAAGTAACAGCAAGATGGAGCGCGCAGGTACCTACATTCCTATCACGAAGTATCGATGCAGTTAACAATAATCAAATTGAGATGTTAACTTCAAAGGAATCTCAACCGGTTTTTGTCACAATGCTACTATTAATCGGCAGTTATTTTTACCGTAGTACAACTGAACTAAATATACCAATAACAATTAAATACCGTAAGTCTAAGGGCGCGAATCGTAACGGTTGGACTGTTTGAGATCGCATGTCTGCGCGCAATCCAGAAATATTTCAAGCAATTTTACTTTAATCAAGATCTTGCGTTTTTGGTAAATTTTATTATATGGAACGGTATGGGAGCAATGACGTTGGACTATGTGTGTCAGAATATTTATGTAATAAGAATATTTTCATGTGCACGGCCCTACAGTCGCCCATCATACTTACTTAAGTAGAACTACGAAACACTTCAACTACGAAAAGTGCTACAAAATAAAGGCATTGATAAAGTAAAGACTGCCCCTACCTGTGCATTTGGTACCACAACGACCAAACGGGGAATAGTGAAGTTGATGCAAGTTTTGATCCATTATGGATTTGTTTTCAGATGGGTTCGACATCGTCGTGAACGACTGCTTCGCTCACAATGGAGCCACGAAGCGGATACAACTTATTGATGAATATGGGTGAGTTGTGTTTGATATTAAAACACAAATATTTTAAAAAGCGAATTGATCAAATTGAGATGTGCAGGCGTGCACGAGAGGCGCGGAACCGCTGTCGATATGGGGATGTTAGTATTAGGTGTTCACCTATTTACTTAAAGCAGTGGATTTCTTTCGGCTGAAATCATAATGAAGCCGTCTTCATAATAAAATAGTACTAAGCCTGTAGTAAATAAGTTCACTTCTAGTAATAACTAAGTACTACTTTCAATAATACTACCTATGTTTAATTATGGACTTGGTCTCTGCAAAAAAAAAACCCTGAACTTGCCTACTTAGTAGTTGTGTACAACGGTAATTATTACTTACATATATATTATATTATTACTTTTTATTATTATTTTCTATTATTTGTTATGATGGCTTAGCTTAATTATTAACAAACATTTGTACGCCTTCTGGTATAACATAGCGCACTTTTTATTTCCAAGATATACCACTAATTGTACCTATGTTAAACAAATGAATAAATGACTTATGACTTACATAATTTTATTCCAGCTGCCCAGTAGACGACAAGCTAATCTCCCGCTTCCGCGGTTCGTGGTCGGAGTCGGGAGTGTTCGAGACGCAGGTGTACGCGTACATGAAGACGTTCCGCTTCACCGGCTCGCCTGCGCTGTATATCGAGTGTGACGTCAGGATGTGCCACGGCAGATGTCCAGTAAGTACGATACAAGATGGTGACGTCAACTACCGATAATGACCTTTTTCACGCAAAGATTTGAAGTTATTTAAGCTTGGACAGCCAGGATTTAGACTTGAGTACAAACAAACGCTATCTTCGATGTCTCGTTCTGTTGTTCAAGGGTCTTCAAAAAGGCACCTAGGTACCTAAATATTTTTTTTACGCTATAAGTCATCAGAGCTTTCGGCAACTAGATGTGACGGATTTGTAATAGGCTCTGAACGGCCAAATTCCATCTTGACCAAATGGTCCACCATATTAAACCCTATCTTCTCCAATCCAGTCCCAACCTTGCCACTGGCGCAACATGAAGAGCGTGAAGCGACGTTCGATCGAGTCGAAGCCCAGCTTGGACCCGGCTTCCAGTGTGGCGCCGAGGCTCTCCGAGAACATATCGCTGTTCCAGTCACTCAGGGTCTTGCAGGAAGGGGAAGAGGACTCAGAGCTAGCTGCCAGTACTGGTGGTAAGTCATTACTAGTTTTTGTACATAATGATATTGCAAACGAAAACAGTCGCAAATCAAAGTTGAATGTTGTTTAATGTTGTTTAGATAGTCTATTCTGACAGTAGGTACTGCTGAAACACAGAATTTTAACAAGACGATGAATTATACGAACGTCGTACAAATGTCTGTCCAAACAGAATTTTAGCAAAAGGATCTCTGTAGAAAGAGTATTTGAGCAGACCAATATTCAGAATTCATGTGGATGTTGTATGGTATTTAGACTAATATCGGTGTACAATAAAGTATATAATAAATAAATAAGATCTGGTTGAGACTGGCATACATCAGGGAACCATGGCGCAAAAGGACTACTAGGGGCCTTTACTCAGCATTTACTATGCCTCAAAAGATGATGACAACGATCACGGTCTAGTTTGCCTATTTCCTGTGTTGCTTATGTTTTTATTTCATCTAGAATTTTTTTATTTGGAGAACGGTGTTGTTTTTACAATTTTTTCCAGTAATTTCAATGTAATCAAACCAATTTTTTACATCCAGTTGCTCCAGAAGGCACAACCTGCATGAAGACATCAGCACTATCCGCCATCATGGTATCATGTGGCGTATTGATCGCAGCTCTCTGCGGAGGAGTGTTGGCAGCCGCCCGGGGCTTCAGACGCGGAGAACCAAGGACGCCTCTCCACGCCTATGTACCCCATAAAGGAAGGATAAAATAGGTCTAGAATATTGTAGGTTACCTTATTTTGATAGTTGCTGAGTAACATGACTGTTGAGAATATTTTAAGGCAGTGTTGATCATTGATGAGAGATATGGTCATAGCTAGAATTAGTGTTAATATGATGCTGTTCCTCGGGCCTGGATAAGCCACGATAGTGTGACCAGAATATAGGTTCTAGGCAAGTGACATTCTGTTAGCGGTAGCGTGGCGAATGAAGGTGTGAAATGCGTCAAAGCTTCAAATTTTTGTGATTGACAAATTTTGAATGTCACGTGATAAATCCCTTATGTTTTGGCATTTCGACAATAGGCTTGTTCACTGAAGAAATCTAATTAGTCCATCAGTTAGATTATTAAAGAATATTTGTCCCGTTTTTTTTTTCTTTTCTTACGTAAACCAAAATTGTCGTAGACACGACGCTTTTAAATTCTCAATACGTCACGCCGTGATATAATTATTAATCCATTCTGACGTCACGAGCCGGGGCTCCCGTGTTTTGATGCGTTTTATCTTTGGCAATATTAATTGATTTACAAAAACAAAAAATATGTGTCCACTATTTTTTAATAATTTGACGGACTAAATAGATTTGCAATTTATTGATAGTGAAAACTAGCCTATTTCCATCGCCAAATTCGCCAATGGAATGGTTATTTGTCCAGTCCCATGGCACTACGATTATATTATTATTATTGTATTATTTTTAAGTAGACGAGACCACGTGACTCACGATTCTGACGTGATTCTAATAAGATTAAACAAACTCTGGCTGCTTAACACATTCTCTGCCGCGTTGGTCACCCGTGACTGACAAACAATACATTTTCTATTGTGTATATTTGTCTGGCAGACAATGCTTTAAAATACCAAGCATGCAGTATTGACTGCTGAAGTAAATGGATCCCGAGCTGCTGTAGCGCGACTCGTGACGAAAACATACCAATTAACGGCTAGTAATATTTCCAGCCAGTCGATTTATAACTTCGAGTATCGTTCCAATTCTCTCATTTGTGTATTCTTTATGATTTTGTGAAATCGAAAGTATTGAACCACTGCATAGAATAACATTTGAGTACACCATGCTTAAGGTGTCGTACCAAAACGTAAAACAAAGATGGTGCCTTTTAACGCTTGAAAAAAGTCGTTTTGTATCCAAGTAGTAAATTAAGAATCGCATCACGAATAATTAGATGTATAAATTAAGTTAAGTAGTTATTTAATTAACTTATGCTCGTTATAATACTTGGACAAATTGCGAGGATCTATATTTTTGTGTAAAATATACCTCCTCCGTTTGTCTGGCACTATTTATGTATGCAGTTCTCAAAGTTGTGATAAAATAAGTATTAAATACCTAGAGTTAACTACATGATAAATTAATTTGTTTTACAACGATGCTTGATTTTTATGTTTAGGGTATTATTCAGTATTGCCAACCTAATAATATTTGCCTTTCATCCTCCATTGTTTTAAGGGATTTCGTGTTAATCTGATGGAAATTGCTTTTAAAGCAAATATTTCAAACACAAGGTTAATTCAATATTTCTACACAATGATAAACGCGTTTTTGTGAAAAGGATCGTTTTAATTACGATCGAGAATAAACCACATCAACATAAAATATTTCAACACAATTGAAACATTTTATGTTTCATTAATTTATTATCACAATAACTTAATTTTTAATCTGTAAATATTAATGTAAGATTTATTTAAAATAAATACGTAGTTAGCAATATTTTTAAACTATACTTTATACTTCCTACTATTTATATACGGCGAATTAAATGTATTTACGAGTATACTTATGTGTATAGACCGTACATTTTGAAAGGAAAAATAAATAATTTTATAAACGAACTTTGTAATATTTATATATTTATATAATAAGCCTCCCCAAATTCTAAACCTTGGCTCTCAAATAAGATTCCCTTGTTGTTGCTTTGCGCTTCATTATTTTGCATAACAACTGCAGGTCCTTAAGGTAAATAATTATATATTATAACTTAGTTGACCCAAGCAACTTCGTTTGCGTCACAATTTTCATTACTGCTCCGCTCATATTGGTCTTAGCGTGATGATATATAGCCTATAGCCTTCCTCGATAAATGGGCTATCTAACACTGAAATAATTTTTCAAATCAGGACCTGAGATTAGCGCGTTCAAGCAAACAAACTCATCAGCTTTATATATTATTAGTAAATAGATTATTATTAAATAGTTACTTATATTTTATATTATACAACACTTATTAATGAGTTATCTGAAGGAATTTGGCTAGGCAGCTAGTTGTGGAGCGAGTCTTATTTAGAATAGTAATTTTTTTTTTTTTTTTAGTATGACCTCGTGCGAACCCCACGAGAATTTACTGCCGATAGGTTACTTCGGCAGGCGTGCTACATCTTCGACCACATCTTAGCTTACCAACAGTATAGTGGTCAAACGCGTGCCTATCATCATCTGCCTTGCCTTTACCCAACTGAACAGCTGCTCAAAGTCTATCAAACGCAAGTTCGATCGTGTATGGAATACTGCTCTCCTCTTTGGGACGGCTCTGCCAGATACCAGCTTAATGCCCTTGAGTCAATTGAGAAACGAGCCACGAGGATCATCGGCAATGAGAGGCTCGTCGCGACGAAGTTCCAAAGTCTTGAACATCGACGACGAGTTGCTAGCTTGTCGGTTTTCTACCGGTTGCATTTTGGGGAATGTGCGACGGAATTGCATAATTTAATTCCGCCAAGCTAGTTCCATCATCGGACCACAAGACGACGGCGATGCGCCACCGGTACATGGTGGACATCACACCCATACACACAAAACCGTTTTGGGAACACATTCATAATGCATACAGCTAAGGAGTGTAATTCCCTGCCGGAGTCTGTTTTTCCTGATAGCTACAACCTGGGAGTCTTTAAGTCAAGAATAAATAGGTTACTTCTAGGCAAGCTTCTCCATCTTCGACCACATCATCGCTTACCATCAGGTGAGATATTGGTCAAACGGGTGCCTATCAATAGTAAAAAAAAAAAAAAAAACTATATAGGGGTCGGCTTCCAGTCAAACCTGATTTAGCTGAATACCAGTATTTTACGCGGAGCGGCTGCCTACCAGACCTCCACAACCCATTAACTGGGTAACACGGTACTCCATGGCAAGACTGGAGTCAGATTAACTGGCTTCTGACTATCCGTAACGACTGCCAAAGATCTACAAATGACAGCCGGGACCAGCGATTTAACGTGCTTTCTGAGGCACGGAGGAAAATCGGTATGTTGAGATGGTCACCCATCCACAGACCAACTCAGGCAAGCGTTGCTTAACCTTGAAGATCAACCCGTGCGGCTGTTACTATCTAGCCACGAGCTCCTCTAAACGCGTGCCTATCAATAGTAAAAAAAAACTGCTTGCTTATGTGACACTAACTACGAAATAACATATTTAAATATCTTAAAAAGTAGACCGATTGGTCTACTTTTTAATAGACACAGAAAGATTAGGTTTAAGCAGAATTCTTGTTTCACTTTTGACCACGATAGAACCGTGCCTGATGAAATGCGATGATGGGCACGCTTGATATTTTTAAATCTACAGTTAAGTGGTCGTACGAATGTGATCTTGACGGAGTTGGTAAGCAAAGCTATCTCATAAGACCAATGCTTGCTAGCCGTGTACCTAAAGGCGCCATTTCAATCGTATACTAATTATAATTGCCGCCAAATGGCGGCCGTCAAATGTCAGAGGCCCTTGAGGCGGTTTAGAAACTCTGACACTAGGGTGTGTGGGGTCGTTAGACCTTACTGCCTACACGATAAGAAGAAGACTAATTATTTCATGTTTTTGTAACTCTTTAAAACAAATAGAAAACCTCAACCTTTCACGACTAAAGTTCTAATAACTTAAATGTAACAAGGACTCTCCTAAGAAAAGGCTTCATGTTTTAGTATCTCTTTAAAACAATTGGAAAACCTCAACCTTTCACGAATAAAGTTCTAATAACTTAAATGTAACGGGGACTCTCCTAAGAAAATGCTTCATGTTTTAGTATCTCTTTAAAACAAATAGAAAACCTCAACCTTTCACGACTAAAGTTCTAATAACTTAAATGTAACGGGGACTCTCCTAAGAAAAGGCTTCATGTTTTAGTATCTCTTTAAAACAAATAGAAAACCTCAACCTTTCACGACTAAAGTTCTAATAACTAAAATGTAACTGGGACTCTCCTAAGAAAAGGCTTCATGTTTTAGTATCTCTTTAAAACAAATAGAAAACCTCAACCTTTCACGACTAAAGTTCTAATAACTTAAATGTAACGGGGACTCTCCTAAGAAAAGGCTTCATGTTTTAGTATCTCTTTAAAACAAATAGAAAACCTCAACCTTTCACGACTAAAGTTCTAATAACTTAAATGTAACTGGGACTCTCCTAAGAAAAGGCTTCAAGTTTTAGTATCTCTTTAAAACAAATAGAAAACCTCAACCTTTCACGACTAAAGTTCTAATAACTTAAATGTAACAAGGACTCTCCTAAGAAAAGGCTTCATGTTTTAGTATTTCTTTAAAACAAATAGAAAACCTCAACCTTTCACGACTAAAGTTCTAATAACTTAAATGTAACAAGGACTCTCCTAAGAAAAGGCTTCATGTTTTAGTATCTCTTTAAAACAAATAGAAAACCTCAACCTTTCACGACTAAAGTTCTAATAACTTAAATGTAACAAGGACTCTCCTAAGAAAAGGCTTCATGTTTTAGTATCTCTTTAAAACAAATGGAAAACCTCAACCTTTCACGACTGAAGTTCTAATAACTTAAATGTAACGGGGACACTCTTAAGAAAAAGCTTCAATCTTAATAAAAGTTTGAGAATAGGTGTTAAATGGAAATAAAAAATAATAGTTATAAGAACACAAATTAAGTATATTAAATAATAAAAACTGCACGCAAATCGTAAGTACATTACAACTAGAAAACAATAATAAACACACAAACAATATAACAAAAAAAAATCCCAGTAGTTGAAAATCGTTGTACGTTTAAAAAGGATTCAAGTAAATAAACTAAACTTATTGAAAATTATATCGACAAGGTCACAAAATACCAATACTGTCATGATTTGTTCATAAGATAAATTATTCATAATATTTTCTACATTTTGTAGATTTTTTTGTTAAAAAATAGCAATCAATCTTTCATATATTTTGTAAGGCAAAAGACAAAATAATATTCGTATTACAAAAACTAGAGAAAGCTTTGGTACAAACCTGAAACTTGTAAGTTATTAGTTTTAATCGAGAACTGAGAGTATTTTATAATGAAGTTGTTATTTGAGCTTTATACTGGTCGCAATAAAGTTTAATACACAGTACCCGGCTCGAAGGACCAAGTTTGGACTCAATAGAACGGTATGATATCTTCACTGGATTGCATAAGATTTATTTGGATTTCTCCTCAGCGGCGGGTAGTTTACTTAAAGTCTCTTCTAGGTACTTCATGGCACGCTGTAGTATTTGTACTTCGCCTTTCTTCAGCAGCTTCACGTTTTTCCTAAAATTAAGTGTTTGGTTAATTTCTTCATTCGTCTTAGATTTCTCTTTGATAACTCGCTTTCTTTTTGTGTCTTTTTCATTCAATACAAACTAACGCTACAACCGCTAGATACGATTTCGCAAATAATATCTATAAATAGTATTAGACAAATTCGTTGTCTGTTGTGCTCTGTATGCAGAGTTATTTACACTGTACATTTTCATTGGCTAAATATTGCATTTTATATGAAACATCTGATATTTCTTTTGAGTTTTCGGGGCTGTTCTCAAAGTAATTGTTGTTCACTGCCTAAGAGGTTGTTGGTGTTTTACAAATAACCCTGTATTTCTCCGCTTCCTTCTTCTGAATCACACAATGACTTCACTAATAGGAAGAGTGATAAACGATAAGATCGATAGAAGCGAATAGAAAGATACAATCGAAGGTTTGTGTACATAATTTTCACCCTTGTGAAGTCAAGTCGGGTCGCTTCTCATTTAATAACAGCAATGACGCATAACCACAAACATGTCACTGTTCCTCCAAGTTAACAAAAATGTATTTTTTATGGTTCCGACCTTAACAGGAAAACAACCTTTACAAGATATTTTTCTAGTTTTTCTGTTAAAGTTTTTCCAAAGTAACCGTTACAAAGATAAACTATGTTGCCCTCTTCTCTTCATGTAACAAGTTATTTGATTGCGGTTGACAATCCGGATAATCGCGAATCCGTATTAATGAAATCCGGATAATCGAAACTCCCACTGTACCTCAATCTTAACTCCTAAGAACAGCCACAATTTACATACCTATGCAGAGAATCATCTTTAGCATCAACAATTTCCTTGTAAGAAGCATAGAGTAGCTTGCATCGTGTTAGCAGGTACGTGTAAGCGCGCCGGTCGATGTCGGCACCCACGGCTTCTGCGCTCGACTGGTCCGAAGACACCAAGTCCCCGGGCATGCCTTGGCTGGACCACTTTGATAGTTCCTCTGAAAGTAAAGAATGTATTTTATTAAGAACTCAGTACTGTAATAGGGTAGTTGAGAGATAGAGTTGGATTTTTACAAGTTTTATGTAACTTGCAATGTGTGTTGATTTGTTTAGGTTATGCGTTAGCGATGGAACGCAGCATTCTGTGCGTAAAAAGACAGGATAGAATTCGAGACATCACGCTGCGTTCCATAACGGGAATAATGGACGTGGTTAAGAAGGCTGCCAGGCTCAAACGGGATTGGGCGGATCACGTAAGCCGAATGCACTGTGACCGTTTGGGCAAAAAACTCCACGCAATGGTTGCCCGAAGACGGCGGGCGCCGCGGAGGCCGGTCCGGAAAGTGGTGGCGACGACCTGGATGCGTACCGTGCGGCCTGGTACGCGCTGGCGCTAGAAAATAATTCCTAGAAGGACTTGGGCATGCCTTTAACACGCAGTGAGACAATTCGGGCTAATTAAGAATAAAAGTAATATATACTGGTAACATATAAAGGTAAATATATACTGAATTATTCTGTTTAATTTTAAAATTTTGAGAAGAGTGTAATTGGTAAATCGCACAGAGTTTCGTCAGTAAAAAGTAGATCTTGGTTCTAATCAAGTTGGCCACCCCTGATCTATAAGTTACTCTTTCCAAATAATGAATCATTGAATTGTGTCGCAATTAGGACAGTGTAAACAAAGGCAGCATAATGCATACACAAACATAATGCTAATTGAATAACAGATTCTACTACTAACTCAGTTTCGGAAGCAGTCGGCGTAGGTAATATATTTTGATAAACATCAGCATTGTGAACGTATCTTATTAGGTTTCCTCCATGGAGTTGGATGAAAAGTAGTTTCCCATTTAATTAAAATCAAATACTTTTTTCACGTGATCGAATCAGGAATGATGATATCCGCAAGAGAACCAAGGTTACCGACATAGCCCGAAGGATCGGCAAACTAAAGTGGCAGTGGACAGGGCACATTGCTCGCAGAACAGATGGTCGATGGGGTGAAAAGTTCTGGAGTGGCGACCGGAAGACGCAGCGTTGGCGCGGCCCCCCATAAGGTGGACCGATGTCCTGGTGACATGGATCCGACACGCACAGAACCGGTCGTTGTGGCGACGCTTGGGGGAGGCCTATATCCAGCAATGGACGTCTTTCGGCTGATACGATGATGATGACTTTTCTCACTATCTCCATCAACTAATTAATCGAAAGCATAGGTTTTAGTACAAAGGCAACACCTCGCACGCATTTGGAACCTTTTCAAAATCCTCTGTCCGTCTGTTTGTAACATCTTCTCGTCTTATCAGCTGCAGGGATTTGAAGGAAACTTTGCACAAATATAGAACAGGTCCTGGAATAGGACACAGGTTGCTTCCTGTCTGTTCCCTTGGAATAATTATATACACGCATGATAGACAATAATTAGATTGCCGGCCGATTTTGATGAATTTTGGTACAGAGCATAGATGTTACGAATATTTTCATTCGCATTCGCTTATGCGAATGATTCTCATCATTTTAAACATTCGCATCGACATTCTGAATGTTTTGCGAGAGCAAATGTGTACAGGTCGTGTCGTGTCTCACCCGACGGCCGCGCGGTTGATTCGCGTTCGCATCCCGAAAATTCGCATTTGCGAATGTGAAAAATATGACATTCGTAACATCCCTAGTACAGAGATAAATGGGACCCTTAAGACGGTTATAGGTTACTTTTGCGAAAATCTATATTAACTCGAGTGAAGCCGAGTGCAAAAACAAGTTTAAGTATAAAATGTACCGGTTCTGCTAAAATTTAAAAAAGTCAAGAGAGTATCAGACTTCAGGGTCTTAGGATACAATTCTTAGGGCCCGTACTTGAGCGTGCAAAGTACAAATTTTCTGCATAAATCATTGGATCCGCGTACTTTACGTAATGTTATATGCAACGTGTACACGCATGATTATTTAGTAATCTAATCATGCGTATACCTACACGCTGCAATAATCGTTCAGAGTTATTTGTTAGTTATCCTTTACCTCGCGTCTGAAGCGAACTCTTTTGTAGTAAAACAATACGATACCCGGACACACACGATGTTGTTTCGACGTCACTCGAATTCTAAAATTATCATGGTTATATTTCAGTACCTAGTTATTTATCAGGTGAGATAGTGGTCAAACGCGTACCTATCAATAGTAAAAAACCAGTTAAGAGCGACTCGGACTCGCGCACCGAGGGTTCCGTACCAATTTGTAGATATGTAATATAATCTAGCTTTTGCCTGCGACTTCGTACGCGCATATCCCATTTTTCCCGTTCCTGTAAAAATATCGGGAAATCCTCTCTTAGAGCCCCTCTACACTCTCCAAGGAACCTTCATGGCAAATTTCAGCTTCTTAAGACGTATTTTATATATTAAGATTACAGTTTTACCGGTTTCATACAATTGTTTGTGTAAGAATAATCGATTTTTAAATAGATATTTAGTAAGTACTGAATGAGGAGCTCGTAGCTAAGTAATAACAGTCGCACGGCTCGATAGACGCGTATGTGTTAAAATGGTCACCCATCCTCAGACCGACCTCGGCAAGTGTTGCTTAACCTTGAAGATCGACTCGTGTACTTGATATATTCCAATTTCCAAAGCACGCTGGAATATCGGTATGTTAAAATGGTTATCCATCCTCAGCCAACCTCAGCAAGCGTAGCTTAACCTTGAAGATGATCGACCCGTGCGATGATTTATCAAATAATAATTCAAATTGTAAAAATAATCGTCATGTTGAACTTCCACCGCCATTCATAAAAACGCGTCATCAGTATAAAGCCATCTATCGAGAATGTAGTTGAACTGTCAATTATAAGATCGAACTCAGAAGCTCACAATTGTTACGATAAATAATGATTGGATAATAAAATGTTCACTTTTCTTTTACAAGTATAACAAAATCTTTTTTTTATTTAAAGTATAACAAATAACTCAACAATATGTTTTCGTGTTCTTTTCACACATTTATTACTACTATTGTTCTCAATTGTTCGCATTGCAAGTCTACCTATTTCAGCACTCGATGAAGTTTCTTCCTAAAATTAAAAATTCAATATCTTTTGATTTTGTGGGTCGATTTTGATGAAGTAAACGCGTCCTCGCGTTCCCGAGATAAAGGGTCTTGACAGACAGGCGGACGGACAACAAAGTGATCCTATAAGGGTTCCGTTTTTTTCCTTTTGAGGTACGTAACCCTAAAAAAAATTTACTTATTACTCACTCAAGAAACGTACAGTAAATATATGTTCAATGCCAGAAAAAAAAGCCTTGAAAATAAACGAAATGCGGCATCGACGTAAATTATGTCGGATAACTCTTTTGCAAGGATTCTATATTTTCGGCTATTCGTAGTTAAATTACTTCTATGTAATAAAAAAATATATATTTTTAGTCAAAATTCTACACAAAATAAACATGTTTTTGATACAACATAGCTTGTATTCTGCAGTATTATTAAAATTTGTAAAATCATGTTTATTTACATAACTTTATTAGTAAGAATGAAAGAGACATGAAATAAATATGTTTCGCTATTATTGGTAAAGCGATCTTCTACATCTCTCTACCTTAGTCAAATCAGACTTCTTAGATTGTTACGAATTTAGCCTACTTATTACTTAGGTGCTACTTACTCACCTTTATTCATATTAAATATCCTAATAAAGGCAAGTAGCTCGGCGCTGACAGGATTGTCTCCTTTGTACAAGTAGAAGTGTGCTATGTTTGACAGCCCTAACTTCGTCAGCAGTGACAGCTTGGTTTCACGGAGAGGGTCGCTTGAACTGACGCCCAGCGATAGAGACAGACTGTCGTGTTGGTTCTCGGGGTACACGAATCTGGAAGTAATAAAAGGAGTAATAAGGTGAGAAAGATGGTTTTTAATGATAAATGGATGGAGGGAGTTAGTAATAGCGTGACGGCTGATAAGGGCAGGGGTAAAGGGAGGAAAAGATAAATGGATGACTAAATATGATGACCAAGTCTCTTTCCTACGATATTACCCTTCGTTCTAAAATTACACAAGTAAAAAATAGCAACTTTACAGGAAAGTGAATATGGCACTTGTCTCACCGCCGGCGAGGAAGCGAGTAGCTATCGACCATTTGCTCGCTGAGGAAAGGGACAAAATATATAGATCTCGTTTGAGTAAAAGAGACACACATTCATAGTCGATAGCTGACTGTTCAAACTGCCGGCGAGTGGCTCTTACCTCTAGTTGATCGCAAGAGCTATTAAATATTGTAATCGCTCAGCGACACTCGCTCGGCGATGCTCGCTTGGCGGTCAGAATAACCAAAGTGCGGTAATATCTACCTATATATAGTGCGGGCCGTAGCGAGTATTGCGAGTAAAAGCCCGTCGCCCAAAAGCACTCGCTGAAAGCCGAGCGTCAAAACTATCGAAACTTTTCACTCGCTACTCGCTAAAATAACTTACTACTCTGTCAAGAAAGTACCGGGAAAAGATCAATAATACACAAAATGTCTGTTATTCATCCAAATTTATTTTATCACCTTCAAAGTATGCTCCTTTAGAAACGATACACTTGCGCCAACGAATAATCCATTCATCAAAACATTTTTTAAACGCTGCTTCCTGAATTGAGTTCAGTTCTCGCCGCGAATTCTCCTTTATGTCTTCTATCGATTGAAAACGGGTGCCACGAAGTGGTAATTTGAGTTTAGGAAAAAGAAAAAAGTCAGCAGGAGCCATATCTGGTGAATATGGTGGTTGCTGGATGGTATTTGTTGAGTGTTTGGTTAAAAATTCGTTCACAATGATAGCCTTGTGCGAAGGCGCATTGTCGTGGTGCAAAATCCAAGAATTTTCTTTCCACAAATCTGGCCTTTTTCGTCGAATTTGCTCTCTTAAACGCCGCATAACGCTCAAATAATATTCTTTATTTACCGTTAGACCTTCCGGTAAGAATTCAGAGTGCACAACACCGCGATAGTCAAAGAAAACAGTCAACATGACTTTGACTTTTGATCGACTTTGGCGTGGTTTTTTCGGTTTCGGTTCAGTTGGAAGGCGCCACTCCGAAGCTTGTTGACTAGTTTGCATGTCAAACTCGTAAACCCACGTCTCGTCACCAGTAACAATGCGTTTCATGAAAGTTGGGTCCGAACTGACTCGTTCTAGCATGTCCTCAGCGACTTTCATGCGATTGAGTTTTTGGAGAAAATTCAGATCTTTTGGGACTAGCCGAGCAGCAACATGTTTCATACCCAAATGATTAGTTAAAATGGTACGGATCGACTCGTGAGATACAGAAAGTTTGGCGGCTATCTCTCTCAGAGTTGAATAAGGATTTTCAGTCACTATTTCCTTCACTTTTGCGATGTTAACTTCAGTTGCAGACGTTGACGGCCTACCAGAGCGAGGCAAATCTTCCATCACATCTCGACCGCTTTTGAACGCTTTGAACCACTCATAAGCACGAGTTTTTGGTAAAGTCGATTCACCGTAAGCCTTCTGTAACATTTTCAGTGACTCCGAACACGAAATTCCATTGGTGATGCAAAATTTAAGACAAACACTTTGTTCGATATTTTTGTCCATTATGAAATTCGCAATACACACTATATATGATATTACTAAAACCAGCACTGTATTTAATATAAATAACAGATGCAACTCAAACTCCGCGCCAAAATGGAAAACAGTTGTGCCAATCTAACAACTACAAAAAAACAATAATTTGAATTTGGAACCATAAACAAATCATCCATTCCCGATACTTTTTTGACTGAATGTATATAATTATTTTTTTTCATTAGAAATAACTACACTCTCTCTCGCTCTCAACATTTTCTCAGTATGACCAGGAAATGTATACATCACATGTTTCAATCAGGTAACACACAAGTGTGCAATAAATTATACATTGCAACCCAAGCCAAGCAGTCTCATACGACCGTTCCAGTTGCCAGCGTCTGAAGCGTCAATTGAATCCCAAGTGCAAGTCACCCGTAACGCACAGTGCGGCAGCGTGTGATATAACTAGCAAACACTCGTAATGACTTGTGCAAGAGTTATGAATCAGGAACATCGGATAGCGTTGCATGCAGATTTGTTGCTATTCCATTTCAAATGCATGTAACATTCGAGTTACATCGATAAATAAACATATTTAGGTTGGTTAGCAAAGGAGGAGGCCGAACGTGTGAGAGAGAGCGAAACCTCACGCCCCAGCCGCCGCAACAGAAGAAGAGTCTCACACCCGTAGTTACAAACAATACTTTTCTCAGTAAAGTAGCAACGCTATGCGAAGTAAGGCATTTCTCACTGCGTTGTATATGGCAACCCTTTCAATTCATAAACAATACTCAAACCCTTGACTAAGCAAACGCACAGCGTTGAATAGAGCCTTGTGATTGGTTCGTTTGTGTTGCGTAGTTCTTCGCTGCTTGACGTTCATTTCTAGGTCCTCATTTATCAGTGGCAAGAGTTTAAAAGTACCACAGCTTTGGGAAACCTGTAGCGTCGTCTAAATTCTTTCGAACTGTAATAATCAAAAATATTTTGAAAATTCCGTATCACTTTTCTGGTATTTATTGTGCTTGTATTGCTCATTGATATAATTATCAAATTCTTCTTCACTATATAATCCATTGTAAAAGGACGCTATTCAAATGGAAAATTATCACAAACAGTAAAATCCAACCCCAATTTTTTTTTCTCGTAACACGTACGTAACCACAGAGCATCGAGAGACACTAGCTATGCGTTGCTTAAAACAGCTAGCAGGACGCATAGTGCTAGCCGCCACTCAAATATTGTCTATGAATAAGTTTTGTCCCTCCTCCCGCCCTGTGCGCTCGCGCTCGCTGTTAGACCACATAGTAACGTTTGTGAATACGGGTGTTAGTCAGTAAGAGTCTGACACTCCCTCCTGCTTCACCCAGAGCGAGGATGGGAAATCATTTGATGATTTCCCATCCTTAAAAAAATATTTAGGTTGGTGGTCGTTCCAACCTCAAGTAGTTCCGCCGTAAAGGCTTTTTTTTTGTATATACTAATTATAAAATCGTTTATCCTGACTGACTCATTATCTGCCTAGCCTTTTCCCAACTGTATTGGGGTCGGCTTCCAGTCAAACCGGATTCAGCTGAATACCAATATTTTACGTGGAGCGGCTGCCTAACAGACCTTCACAACCCATTAACTGGATAACACGGTACTCCTTGGCAAGATTTGTGTCTGGTGTTCTGACTGACTATGAAGGCAAAACTACTCAAAAAGCTAAGTCTAGAAAGCTGAAATTCGAAAAATTGGTTTATTTTATAACTAGCACCTCGCCCGCGACTTCAATCGTGCGGGTTTAGTTAGTACTCCACGAACTTCATCTCCCCGTGTAAATTACTTATTAATAGACTAAACGTTCGACGACGGCAGTTCGCGCAAACTGCAACATTTTTCTTACTTAGAGTATTTTTATACCCATCATAACTTTTAAACGAAAGGTCTGATTTGAATAATTTAAAGTATAATTTACTTGTACATACCAACCTTAATTATTAAACAATTGAAATAGATAACGATTCATATCATGATACTAAAATCACTACTATTCCATTTCACTCGGGTTTTGATTGAATAATTTGAACAAAAAACCGGTCATTATGACTTAACCATAATAGTTAGATACGTACCGTTTTTTATAGATATTGATGTCCTCTATAAAACTGTAGTAAATCACTTTGCTCTATAGCCAATAGTTTCCGCAGCGTACTCGATATTATCATCTTTTTGGTATTTTTTTCACACCTTGAGTTACATTATCAAAGTTTTCATACGGATCTCTAACTTTTTTTAAATATTCTATAGTTTATGTTCATCAGGGATAATGTAGGATTCTAATGGTGAAAGAATTTTTCAAATCGGTCCAGTAGTTTCGGAGCCTATTCAATTCAAACAAACAAACAGTCAAACAAACAAATATTTCCTCTTTTCTGTAGACGTAGGCATCCGCTAATAAAGCATTTTCGGAAAAGGCAAAGGACATTGTAAAAAATGGCCTATGAACCAACACGCATGAAATATTTACTATAATTACTAGCTCTTTTTATAATATACGTTATTTATATTTTAATACAACGGACACTTGTTAATTTCGAAAACATTTTAAAAAGTATTCACATTCGTCCTTAGCTTCCGTCATAATCCTCGGTGATAGTTCTATTATTTTTTGGTTTAATTTGAGGTTTTTAATAGGCAAAGGTATTATAGCTCATACAGCCAAGTCTTTATAACAGCACTCTTAATAGGAGTTTGACACAGACAAGCGTCAGTATTTTCAACACTTGATATACGATAATGATTTTTAGTTACAAACAGTCCGCTATAATGTCGCGGAACCATAATAATTCTTATCAAAAAATTCGATTGAAAGCACTGTTTCAAACGAGCAATAATATCGACACTGACAGTTGACGAATTGACAGATGACAACATTTGACATTTGGTAGTAATGTCACTTAAAAACAAATGAATAACTTAATACAAACAAAATAAAGTAAAATAATGAAAACGTAAATCCTTAATAAAACCCTTGCATGTCCTTAAGTCTCCCGACTCCTAGAGTTCAATGTCAAGAAGCGCGCATCTGTCGTTACATTCAGTAATAAATATTAAGTTATTGCTACATACCGAATGTTTTTATTGACGAAATTATAACCTCAAAATCCGAAAGTGTTATGATTTTTTCAGAATTCTCAAAAGTGTCCGTTGTTTTAATTTAGGTTTAATCGAATATATACATTATCTAAAACCCAAAGAGTAAATACACCTCCCTGTTGGATCTTAGGCGAGCTATGTATGTACGACGAGCAATGTCCTTTAATGGGGGAAATGGGAGGGGAAACTTCTTTATGAAAATCTTGATTCTTTAAAGCCAGTTGAAGTTAGGGCAGTTTTTAAAAAGTGAAAATTAATTTTGCTAAAAGTTCTTAAACAACAATGTTATTCAACTATGATCTATATGCAGAATGCAGCATTAATTTTAATAGTATGTACATTCTGTGACCAACATTATGTAACCCACTTGACTATTATTCGCTAATGGTCAAGTGGGTTGGATAATGTTGGTCACATACCCTACCTATTTAGTACTATCAAAATTCAGGAAATACGAAAATATTGTGATTAGGTACCTAATGATTCATATCTGTTGTTAGTTGCTATGGAGCTGGTAGCTAAATAATAACAATAGCATGGTTTGATTATCAAGCAGCCCTTGCCGAGGGCAGCTCGTGGATGGGTGGACATTAGTTTCATATGGAGACTCCTCCGTGCCTCGGAAAGCACGTTGAAGGTTGGTTTACACATATCAGGACCGTGGACGGGGTCTGCCATAACACGGTCCGACACGACCGATGTCATGAAGATCTTAAATCAATCGTTACGGATGGCCAGAATCAAGAAAATCTGCTGTCTGGCTCGCTGTCTTAATTGCTAGGGGTTATGGACGTTAGATAGGAAGACGCTCCATGTGAAATACTGGCACTCAACTACTCTATTGCATCTGGTTACACATAAATATCCGGTAACGTAGATGAGATGGTAAAGATTATTAGTTTTTCTTCTTAGCGTGTCGACGGTGACAATATAGAATACCTATGAGCCCAGTAGGTGGCCACGGTATTGCTTCAATGGAGGCGTGAATTAGTGATGCCAGAAATTGTTAGATGCCAGGGAAGAAGTTACAGAGGTATGCGGAACGGTGTATAAAGTTCCGTAAAGCTCCATTGAAAAAGGGATCTTCCGACGTCTGGTCGGAGGATCCTCCGGCCATGCTGCTACAAAGTAAATAAAAGAATCAAGACACAAATAGATAACGTTTACCAATTTACCCATTGTGCAGGAACAGGTTGGCGTTGGACCTCGCACCGTAGAATATGAAGATCTGTTCGCCGGACTTGAAGTCGCGCAGCGCATAGCATTGCCCGCGGTTAGAGTCTTTGTCGAAGTCTGTTGTTATCTGGGAACGTACAATAAGAGATAGTAAGTTGTAGCTGAAACCTGTCTTCGAGGTGTTCGTAAGGTTGTTTCTTCTTGGTAGCTTTAAGGCTGCGTCCACCAGAGATGAACGAGGATGCGTAGCGAGGAATCCTAGCCTCACTCAGCGTAAGCGATTCTATTGGTTTATAACAAACACATCCTTCGCTACGCATCCTCGCACATCTCTCGTGGAAACGCACCCTTGCACTTGAAAAAGGTGGACATTTGGTTATTTTGGGACCATAGGCAACATACACGCGTAGACTGTGCCACCTAGAGTTGCAAAATTCGAAACTTGACACTAACGCTTTTGTGCTGCCAGTTTTAGTTCCTGCACACTACTTATCTATATTTTGACATTTGACTTCGTTGATATGTTGACGTTACAGTTCCAACAACATGTTGATGGCATAAACGCATACTTTCACGTTGTCCTAATATTAAAGGCTTCGAATAATATTATTTCAGAGTTAGATGTCAGACCTATGGGGTCTGGAGTTAGGTGTTAATGGTTTTTGTATCTCAGGTACCTTGTTAGCAAAGAAGGAATATTCATTATAATGCTGTGATAAATATAAAACGTGACGCGGCAGTGTTACTTACAATTTTTCATAACAACTCAAACTCCCGCGGGTCTAAAAAGGCCAATTTAGTAGAATAATTAGGAAATTAGGATCATAATATTAATCATACAACAATCTGTTAAATTAAATTTTCATCTATTGTCACTGTTTAACCAAAATATCAAAAAACAGTCATAAATTATGACAAGCTACTTATTTGATAACATAAATTATTGAATTGGCCTTTATAAACATAAATAAAATACACCTTCAGGGCCCCCCTTATTAGATCAGAGTCAGCTTAATAAATGCAATACATGCATAAAAACATACAAGTTTAAGTTAGGTTATAGAAACACTAGATTTTCTTCCGAAATTCTGTTCGTTCGTTTTGTTGCCTTTTCCACACGATACTATGTATTTTTCCCGGAAAAAAAATAGCCTACGGCATTCGACAACTAGCTTATTATTAGTGAGAACATCTTGTAATCGGATCAGAAAGATTGCCTCCTTTTTTAGGGTTCCGTACCCGAAGGGTAACCAACGGAACCCTAATACTAAGCCTCCACTGTCCGTCCGTCTGTCCGTCAGACCATCTGTCTGTCAGCGGGCTGTATCTCAAGAACCGTAATAGGTAGAGCTGAAATTTTCACAGATTGTGCATTTCTATTGCCGCTATAACAAATAATAAAATTATGGTTTAAGGTTTATGGAACCCTTCGTGTGCGAGTCTGACTCTCACTTGAACGGTTTTTTAAGGATGGTAAATCATCAAATGAGCGAAAGGGAGTGTCTGACTAATACCCATTCGTGTTCCTCCCAATGCCCTTTGCGTTCAGGGCCGCGGGGGCTCTTACGAACAAATTCCGCACCTCTAGCAGGCACTAGCCCTAGCGGGCCCCGTCTAAAGATTGCCTCCTAGGTACAAACACAGTTACGTACAAAGAAACACATGAAAATTATACTTTCGTGCACCAACACGATGGCCAATTATTTGAAACAGACAGTAATTATTTTCTAGCAATTCTTCTTCGTAACATTACTCACACCTTTACTTGGGAAAGTATATATTTCCAGTATTTTGTAAATAGAAAGTCTATAAAATGCTCACTATCAATCAATTTTCTGTAAAACACTGTTATTATGTTGACACGATGATGAAAGATTAATCATATAATTGACGTGTATGGCTTATATGATGGATGTGCAACATTATACGTAACGATTTTACTGTGCGAGCAGAAATAGAGTGTCATACTCGATAATGTGACAGGTATGTCAGTCATCGTTATAATAAATACGGTCATCGCACACAAGTAAATATGTTGGTTAAATCAGACTTTTTCCTATTTACGTCATCATTTTATTAACCGACTTCTAAAAAGAAGGAGGTTCTTAATTCGGTTGGTATTTTTATGTAATATTATAAGTAATCTAGACTGGATTTGGTTTGCGAAGGCGCAACGGAACTCTTTAATGGTAAACAGCGCGAATCTGTGGAATAACTCATTATTTTAAGAGTAAATTTCAATCCTAAAGGAGGTTGAAGTCGGTATCAAAAAACGGAGAACCCAGACTTCCAAAATAAAAGTTATTTTGTACTTGGTAATGTTTTTTGAAGTTAGTATTTTTTTTAATATTTTTCTTTTTTAGACATATAAATGTAAAACTTGTCTACTGTTACTACTGGTAATTATTTCTGGAAAGTGAACTGCGTCCTGAAATACAGGCTTGGCCTAGCTCAGGCGCAGTCGCTCATTTTTATTGTTGTGCAAATAACAATATTTCAATTATAATACTGTACAACTTGTAACAATTTCTTAAACAAATAGATTATTATTATTATTTTGTAAAAAAAAAACACTTTTTCTTAACTAGCATTCTTATATAACCCGCTTCGGAAGGCACGTATAAGCCGGTGGTCCCGGCCGCCACATGGCGGTCGTCAAATAACCCATGTCAGAGGCCCTTGAGGCGGTTTAGAAACTCTGACACTAGGGTGTGTGAGGTCTAACGACCTTACTGCCCACACGATAAGAAGAACATAACCCGCGTGAAATGAATAGAATCCCAAGGGAAAGAACTACAGGGATCAAAAGTATCGTTTAGTCATGGTCTACCCCCCGTGTTACTGTTCATCATCTAAATCCGTTTTCGTTCCAAGGCTTCTTGGTCGAGGTAACGTCCGTGTGAAAAATGCCTAATAAGTAAAGGAACATATTCCAGGGATAAAAAGTATATTATGTTCTAATCTAGGTGAATGACAATGCCAAGTTTCATATAAATACATTCAGCCGATAGGGAGTAATTGATTAGCAAGAACACAGTCTTTCATATTTATAGTATTAAGCAGGATTGTGTTGATCTGTGCGGCCTGTGTTTCAATAATTAGAACACTATATCCTGACTAGTTGAGCCACGCAACTTCGTCTGCTCCGCTCCTATTGGTTTTAGCGTGATAGTCTATCGCCTTCCTCGATAAATGAGCTATCTAACGCTTAGAGAATTTTACAAAAGTAGTTCCTGAGATTAGCGCGTCCAAGCAAACAAATAAACTCTTCAGCTTTATATATTAGTAATAGATATAGAAGCATATAGATTGAGGTATCTGTCTGGCCCGAGTCTCAATAATGGGAGTATTATATCCTGGTTCTTTTTTATGCTAAGCTAGTATTTACCTTGCCCTGTTCGTGGTTGCACATATCCCAAAGCGGGATGAATGCCGTGACGTCTTTGTCAGCCAACTTGATGTTGTTCTGTCTTGTCATCACCGTCGACACCGCCCATCTGTAACAATGGTAATGTTGATCAGGAGATAATGATAGCAAATTTCCTTGATTACAAACAGTGGTAAGATCAATGGAAGAATTTCAAATGTTTGTATGCCATAACGGATGAAGTTTTTCTTGAAAGCAACAAAACCTTAAATATTTCGGAAACTTCAACGCCTGATTTCGCCCCGGAGTATGGTTTTGTATCTAGTTGATGGCAGTACAGTAGGCAAGCGCCCACTAATACACGGACTTAAACATAACTGGCGAAATGTGTAGGTTTAGTATGGTATATGTTTCCCTAAACTATCGGGAAATGCAGTCGAGATCAATCATCATCATCTACCTAGCCTTATCCCAACTATATTGGGGTCGGCTTCCAGTCAAGGCGGATTTAGCTGAATACCAGTATTTTACGAGAAGTGGCTGCCTACCAGACCTCCACAACCCATTACCTGGGTAACACGGTACTTCATGGCAAGGCTGGAGTCAGATTTACTGGCTGCTGACTATCCGTAACGACTGCCAAAGATCTACAAATGACAGCCGGGACCAACGGCTTAACGTGCTTTCCGAGGCACGGAGGAAACTCGGAATGTTAAGATGGTCACCCATCCACAGACCAACCTTGGCAAGCGTTGCTTAACCTTGAAGATCGACCCATGCGGCTGTTATTATCTAGCCACGAGCACCATATACCTTTATATAAAGCTCTACCGTTACCGAGTGACTGACGGACAGTGCACAGCCACAACTACGTAAGAAGTTGAAATTCGGCATGTAACCTACCTTCAGAAGGTTGCTCCGCAAGGAACTAACATGCCAAAAAAGAGAGGTTTTCCCGAAATTCTTACGGGAACGGGAAAAACGGGATATGTGCGAAGTTGCAGGCAAAACCTAGTCTATACATATTTATAATGCTGAGTTTGACATCTGTATATCCGAAAACGCTTCACAGAACAAAACAATGCCGAGTTCCAACTAGTAGTGCATTGAACAAATAAATCTTGAATCATTTAAGAATTTGACGCGACCAACATCACTTTGCGGTTGGTTAAGACATTTGTCGAAGAAAAAGTGAAGAATTCTTCTATAATTGCGGTATAGCTACCTTGCCTGACTGAAAGATGTTATTTGTGAGAATATCGGAACAAATCACGCTACATTGTTTAAGCTGGTAGCTCACGCGAATTTCACCGGACGTCGTTTTATTGATTTAATAAAATTGAGATAGGTAGTAAATGTTTTATGCGTTTTACTGAGAAAGACTTAACCAAATGTTTCGAGAGATACGCTGATTTATATTGTAGTCATTATTTCCACCCTTAAGTGTATGTAAAGACACTTTCCAGCACGAATTGCAATGAAATCATTAAAAATTACCTAACACAATTATACCGCCCTCTGAGTGAAGGTACAGACATAATTTTCATACATTTCCCCAGCGAGAACAATTTCTCATTAACGAATACGTAACAATTATTTACATATGCATTGCCAGCGCAACTACAAACAATAGAAGCCGATTGAAACAGCCTCTTACTTTCAAACAATTACAACTTTTCACTCTTATAACACCTGGTAACCTATTGTCTTAGACTGGTAGTCTATGAGAAAAGACTTTCGGGTTATCTAACTCCACATCTCCACGTACTTAAGTCTTGTATTTTCACATAGAATTATATCTATTATGGGTTTTATTAGCGGGCGCATAGACGCTCGCGACTTTCACAATACCGTTGTTAGTAATGAAGAATTTACAAACAAGCGGACGCAGAACAATGTGGAATTCGTAGATAAAACATCCACAATGCCTAATCGTTATTTAGAATATGTGACATAATCATTTGTTTTTGTGACAAAATTGTTTATGGAATAAGAAAAAATAAACAAACAATCTAATGCTATGCATCTACTCTAGATACTTTTACTTTTTTTAAACTGATACCTTAATACACAATCTATAAGAAATGTGAGGTGCTTTTATAACTTATTTGTCATATAAATTGCTTGTACTTTATTCTTTATAATCTGTTCAAATGTTTTCATCTCAGAACTGCATTTTCAACTAATTTTAGCTATCGGTCTAGACATTGTAAACACGAAATGGACTTTCTAATTTCTAAAACAAATGGTTTGTAATAAATTACTTGAATTGACCTGAGAATAATAACTGTAAACAATTAGTCACAAACGAAAAGATTCCCAAATAAATGATAACAAGAATCAAGAGAATTGAGTTGTAGATAACTCTGAAGACGATGTCAAAACGCATGCAAATTTGTTGAATGACTTTCATTATGCAAGATTGTAATAGAAAATAAGCAAAATGATCTGCGGTTCACAAATAATAGGAAAACGTACAAAAGGAAAGTGCCATCTTTCAAAGAAGCTGGGTTAATGTATTCAATTTGTTGCATAAACTTGCATGTTTATGCAAGTTTCGTTTAATTCGTTTAGTCCAATCTTAATGGACTAAACGAATTAATAACGTTTGCGAATAACCACTTACCAATATAAATAGGCAGCCGAGACTATAAAAGCACATTAGATTATAAGTGAAACAAGCTTCCGAATTGAATAAAAGCGAACAAAACAAAGCATTCTTCTTTAGTCAACCATTGAACAATCCAATCGCTGATCATTGATGGACAGGTAACTGACTAAAATAATTGTTGGAATTATGACCCAAAGACGTTAAAACAATGGAACGCGATATTATTTGTTTATTTTATTTATTTATTTATTTTATTGGTTCACCAACAATTGTTTACACTGGTATTATTCTAAAGGTAACTAGCAATAGAGTAGAGTACAATAGTGTAACAATCACTTATAGGTAAACTCCGCATGCTTTAAGGATAAGTTGTATATGAGAAAAAAAAACTTAATTAAACTAATCTTAAAACTAACATTATTATTATTGAAAACACGCTACTTCATAAATGTAATCTAATCTAAAACGAAATGATATTTATAAATATTGGTTCTTAATTGGCTTAAAGAGTTAAAGTGCAGATCAATTACGTCGCTATAACCATTAACCACCTTGCAAAATCTCGCGTAAGGAGAATTGGAGCCTAAAACCGTTCTTCTTTGCGGTGGACGCAGTGGTGTTATCTGGCTGCGAGGAACTCTTGAAGGTGCACGGAAATTAAAAATGCTCAGTATTTGTGGACAATCAATCTTGTGAGCCATAACTTTGCAGACAAACGTCGCGTCATTTAGGCGTCGGCGCTTGTCTAGGGAAATCATTTTAAAATGTCTCAATCTATTATTATAAGAACGTACTTTCTTAGCTATACCCCTAGAAAACGCCAGATGCCACAGAAAACGCTTTTGGACACGTTCTAGACGCAACGAATGTGCAGCATAGTGCGGTCGCCAGACCACGCTACAATATTCCAACACGCTTCGAACCAAGCAATTGTATAGCATTATTTTTGTCTTACAGCTTCTAAACTGTTTCGTATTTCTTAAGACAAAACCCAGCATTTTAGAAGACTTTTTTATAATACTGTCTACATGTGGAATAAAAGTTAACTTCCTGTCAAATGTAACGCCAAGGTCCCTTATTGTGTCCAGTTCACCAACTTTATCACCTTTAATATAATAGCTATGTTCTACTAAAGTATGCTTTATAGAGAATTTTACATGATAGCATTTTCGTGCATTAAGATGCATTGCATTGTTATCGCACCATTGAACAAGCCTGTCTAGATCACTCTGTAATTCATAGGCATCGTCTTTATTTTTAACAATTTTAACAAATTTTATATCATCGGCATACATAAAGATATTTGAATGTAGAAAACAGTAAGGAATATCATTGATGAAGTAATTAAATAGAACTGGACCCAAATGAGATCCTTGTGGCACGCCAGATGAGATATAACGCAAAGTTGATTGAAATCCGTTCACTACTACAAAGAAAGACCGATCCACAAGATACGAAGACAACCATGAAAGCAATGATCCAGTGATACCATACGCTTGCAATTTTTTAATCAGTATGTTATGTGAGACTTTATCGAATGCTTTACTAAAATCAGTATATATGACATTAGCTTGGTAACCTGAATCTATTGCTTCCACCAACAGCTCTGTAAACAGTACAAGATTAGTGCCTGTAGACCTCGATTCAACAAAACCATGTTGTGCTTCACTTAAGTACAGCTTTAGATGATTTTGAATGTGCGGGCAGATGAGGGACTCGAAAACTTTTGCAAGAGTCGACAGAATTGATATAGGTCTATAGTTAGACACTACATCGTCATCATCTGATTTATGGATAGGCACAACCTTTGCCTCCTTCCATTTTGAAGGAAAAATACCAGATGCTAAAGACTTGTTGAAAATAAATGATAGTGGAGCGACCAACTCGGCTGCACACTCGCAAATAAAAATAGGTGGTATACCGTCTGGGCCAGCGCCTTTACTGCAGTCTAGATTTTTTAGCTTTTTATAAATGGTTTCATGGTCTATGGTAGGATTAGTCAAGCACAAGCTATAGTTTTGAAGGTTGCTTAAGTTATTAGCGGTTTGTAAGTTATAATCGCCCTGAACCGGGCTATAAACAGAGGAAAAGTAAGAAGCAAAAAATTCGCAAATTTCTGTGCCATCTGATGATGTCCTAATCCCATCCGTCATAGACACAGGATAAGTGCTAGAGCCGCCTCGTTTGGATTTAACATAAGTCCAAAACAATTTAGGGTTCATTGTAAGGTCATCTTCTAATTTCTTTAAATAGTTATTGTAGCAGACAGTTGCGAAGTCATCGCATCGTTTACTAATTATTTTTAATTCAATTTTATCCATAGGGTTTTTGTAAGTATTGTAACGTTTTCTGATTTTATTTTTTAAGTTTAGCATTTTTATAAGATTACGGTTAAACCATGGCGGGTATTTCCTATTCCTGGGCACGCGAGTAGATATAAATTTTTGTATAGCTGTGTTAATATTGTCATAAAAAACCTGTACCATCTCATCAACATCGTGCTGTCCTTCAAATAATTCCTCCCAGTTCAGTTCACTTAGATATTTACGGATTGGGATGTAATTCGTTTTACGAAAGTTAGGCCTTCCACTCTCAACAGTGTTATATAGAAGTTTGGATTCCTTATTAAGGGATATTACAATATCTAGAGGTGGGTGGTGCTGATCAATATTACAAATCGCATCAATACATTGGTTCACTTTACATAACGAATGGCTACACAATACAAGATCCAGTATGCGACCAGACGCATTATTAATATTGTTAAATTGGGTCAGCTTATTGACATACGTAAAGTCTAACAAAGCTTCACTATTACTAGGCAGTTTGAAGTTATCATTAGAATTACCGGTTATTTTCCAGTCAATGTTACCCAAGTTGAAGTCGCCCGTAATACATACGTATTAATCATTAAGCTGTTCCAATGTTGCGTTACAATTGTCCAGGAAATGTTCCAAATAAGAAGTCCGTACAGGAGGTGGCAGGTAAACTGCACAGAGAGCCATTCGACGAACAGGTCCAGCGACAGATAGATCCAGATCCAAGATAACCCAAAGGTCTTCACAGTTACTTTCAAATTGCATGGCGCGTTTAGAGTTAATACGTTTTGTAACAGCTATTAAAACTCCCCCGCCCTCTTTACCACTTTGTAGACTTGAGTTTTCTCTATCTCTTCTGTAAACCACGTACCTGTCATCGAACAGCTCACTGCTTTGTACGGAACTATTAAGCCAAGTCTCTGAAATAATAATTATGTCGTAGTTACAACAGCATACATTTCGGTAAACCATATGCGTTTTTGTTTTTAAACCTCTACAGTTTTGGTAAAATATTTGCAATTTATCGAACTTTTTTAAAACATTATAGTTGAAGATACATGTATTATTAGTAAACAAAAATTTCGTTAATTATTAAGTAGGCAAATCATATGAGCTTGTTTAAAGACTCTAAATTTTTAATAAGAATATGGTCGGATACTGGGGTCTTCCTAACAAAAATTCTTCCATTTCTTACCCAGACAAATTTGTAACCTTTTTCCTTTACTTTTAGTCTAGTAGCAGCATGCAGCGCTTTATTAGAAGGAGACAAATGTTCGAGCACAAATACCGGTTTCTTGTCTCCTGCCAGTCCAAGATCTGCGCTGTTCAATTTGTCGACGTTATTCTTTCCCTTGTTGTATTGAATAACAGATGCCAAAAACGTGTCGCGAACCCTCGGTGAGGCAAGTTGCACCACAACTGAGCGCGGGCGGGTACTAGTAGTCTGTAGTTTGGCCACGCGGGTGCAATGAAGGACATCACTGTCATTCAGCACGCAACCAACCACTGATCCCAGCTGCTTAACGACAGTATAGAGGTTCTCTTGTTTACTTTCAGGTAAGCATTGGATTTCAAGGTTGCCTGATCGACTTTGCTGTTCTAAGTAATTTATTCGGTGACTGAGGTCCGCAACGGAGTTTTTGAGTTCATTATTTTCATCCTTTAAATCTTTCACAACATTTTTTAACGCAGTATGCTCAGTTTGGTACTCTTCAAACTCCTTAGTATGATAATTCAATGACTCCGTCAGCTCTCTAATGTCTTTCTTTATCGGTTCAAGCTCCTTATTTATGACGTTGAGTATGGTCTTGTTTATTTCCCGGAGCATAGAGGAAAGCTCGGTCTTTAGTACTTCTTGGATAATAGTACGCACATCTTCGGTGGTCACGACTGATTTTTTTTCTTGAGGTGGCGAGTTCAAGCCAAGCCTCTTGTTTCCTCTTGTAGTGGAAACGTTCCGAATCGGGGTATCCTCCTTTTTTGAGATATTTGGTGAATCCATTTTATAAAAATTTCACGCAAAACTCAGCAATCTACTAGAATCCAAACAGCACACTATAAAAGGCCCTCCCAGTGGCGAAATGAATCGAGCGGCAAAAGTGCACACTAAAAAAGGCCCATGCCAGTTCGCGAGAAAAACGTCGTAAGCGCCGTGCTATGCTTGTCGCTTACGCGTTCAACCGCGATGCACCGTTAACTCACAACTGTCGGTAGATGGGTTTTATCTTCAATTTTAAATTGGTCTAGACTTCTATAAATTCGTACTAGAGCACTGAATTTTTGTTGCACTCTGTGTTGGCAATGTTTGTCCACACAATGATCACTTTGAATTGCACTTTTACACTACTTTCGCACCGATTTTCAAAAATATTTGCGGAGCAAAAACAAACGCTGACCCTCACAACAAATCTACAATATAATTCTAAAAAATATATGAAAATAAATTACAACAAAGTCTTGTAAATAGATCAAATACAAATTTCGACTAACGTTTAGTTTCAAAATTGAAAGGTGAACATCATTCTCCGATCAAAGAAAAACTTAAGTGTATTCTCGAAATTAGTTCACGTTTCGTTGGCAAAAAACGATGTCCAAAAGATACAAATCTAGTTTATGTATATTCCGACCAATGCATTCTGAATTCGAGGATGCAGAACAGTAGGTAATATCAGAGTACATCTATACCTACATGATGGGGAAGATACCAAGTTATAAGAATTATGACAATGATTTGGAAACAATTATGAAACAACCATAACGTTACGCCTTAATTTAGCTTGAAATTGAGTACATGATTTACCGATAAACAAACATATCTCTAGAAAACGCGTTTACAATGCTAAGGATGCAGTTGCGGAATTTGTTTGAAAGAGTAACCGCGGCCCTGGAACGCAAAGGGCGTTAGGAGGAACACGGATGGGTTTTTGTCAGTAAGAGTCGCACTCCCTTCTGCTTCACTCAGAGCGGGAGGAGTCATTTCATACGTTCCCATCCTTAAAAAAAAAGGATGCAATGGAAACCGGAGCAATAATTTCTACTTTTACTTAACAAAACGACATACACATTTTGTTAAGTAAAAGTCACATACATTTCATAGCTTATAAGCTGTCTTATTCGATATGATCTATACGTGAGTAAATGCTTAACATATCATCAAGTGAATGTGAATGATGATCCGTAGGAATCGCTCGAGTTATCCGATGTAACGAGCTTTTTGTGCCGTCGCAGCGATCTCACTAAATCAACGATATTATGCCAGTGATATGGAAAGTAAGAGCGGTGCGTGAGAAACCATGTAACGTTAACAATGACCCATACAACGTGAGATGAGATTATGTGGATCGATAAGCTTGGGATAACTAAGATGAAAATAATTATGCAGGTATTTATTAATCATCAGTTGATATGGTTCTAGGCAAATCTATATGTGCTTTGATCAGTGACCTCCATTAAATGAGCTGTATATTAGAGGTCTTCTTGCCGTTTAACGGTGTAACTTCAATACAATTTTTCAGTAATGAGGCATCGAACAATGAAATATATTTTTTGATTGTCAAACTATAAGGGGGATTCGAAGCAGATTTTATAGTTTTGCTTGACAATCCGTGACTTCGTCTGCAGTAGACGTGGAGAAATCAGCAACCAAGGATTACGGATTAGGTGCGTTTCATAAACTGCACCTTTGTCACATTCAAATTCCCATTGTTTAGTTTTACACAATTTTAAAAGGTGCAAACACATCTCAAGCAGAAATGCTTTCAATGCTCATAACATGCAAGAGAGAAGTGACGAAACATAATTGTGGTATATACAAAAGTGCAAGCATAATATCACTCATCACTTTATCAAGACCAGTTACGTCAACTGTGTTTTTCATCTTCTATTTGCAGTTACACAACTTTTAACGGATTATTGCTAGAAAACAGAACGAGAGAAATGCAAGGCGCGCAAGTAGGCGTGAAAAATGCCAATTCTTACTTTGTCACGACTCTACGCGGAACAACTAAGCATAAGTAGTAGCATTTAGCCAAGACGTTTACTAGAGGAAACGAGTAAACAAAAACACATTTCGTACGACACGGAAGTCTTTACGACCGATAAAGTGTGGACATTAATCGTTGCGGTAAACTACCGTAAGCAATTTTCTAAAATAAATAGTGTTGGACGTAAGATGCGTGTAACTATATGAAAGATGGTTTTATATGCAATTAAATGTTATGCCAGCAATTTATGTAACTTTTAACTACGCTTGTGGTTACTTGGGTCTATGATCGTGCATGAGCTTTTTCCGAAGCGTTGCTTTAACCTATCAAGTGGTTACGGTAGGTAGGTACACCTTGTAATAAGCTCACGATTTTGTTTCCAAAGACCTCCTTTCCTTTTATGAGCGTGCCTATTATAAACCTCATCAATCGCTATGAAAGCTTTGAATCAATTAGGTTATTACTTAGCAGCAGAGAGGAGAGCTGGCCACAAATCTACTTGCTCGTTTATATTGGAGAAAACTGAAATCAGTTCGCTGGTTAAGTGAAAGCGATTGACACTTGGAAGAACCTCATGACTGAAATTTTAATCGATTCAATTCAATTAATTTATATCAAACTACACAATAGTAAACTACACATGCAAGTGCTGTGCACACCTTTAAGTGAAAAGTTCATTGTAATATTATTATTACTAGCTGACCCGCGCGGCTTCGCTCCCGTCAACTGGCTACCCTACCTACCTATCTCCTTACCTCCCTAACTACCCTACCTACCCTACCTACCCTACCTACCCTTCCTACCCTACCTACCCTACCTACCCTACCTACCCTACCTACCCTACCTACCCTACAGGTTTATTATATTTCTGGTCAGGCTATACATTAGTTTAGTATTTTAGATCATAGACTATTACTTTGGATAGTGCACTTTTTAACCTTTGTAATTATTAATCTTAGAAAAATCATAGACAACATAAAAAAGACATTTACGTTTTCGATAACCTATAAAATTTATCTTAGAAATTGATTTCAGAAATACAATAGTTTAGAACATAGACTACTAATAAATATCTGAACGCACGCGTAAATGTTAATCATTTGTCATTATTTCTGAACGCATGTCAACCATTACTGTCTTATAGTATTTGACAGGATGGACCACAAAATGTTTGACAGGTACGAAACAAAGTAACATTAAGGGAAAATTATTCATCTTTTATAATTATGTTTTCGTCGAGTTTTCATTATTTTTAAGATGTATTCTGCTATTCGGGGCGGGGACAAATCCAACGAACCAAAAACCATGAAAATTGGTCTAGCCGATCTCGAGTTATAAGTGTTGTAACAAACCCGTCTTTCTTTTATATATATAGATTTCTCTGAACATCTCGTTGGAGTGCCATAAATAAAAGTTAATCAGAGTAGAGTTCAATGATTTTTCCTCGCTTTTCTTCTCGACCCAAATATTTAAGAATCGGGTCTCTTCCGTTTCCTGCTCCTGTCTCTGGCTTGCTTGCTACCTTTCTATATTGGACCATCAGGTCAGCGATTTGCCGATATAGCCTGAGGATCTTTCCGTTGTTACTGAACGACGAGCGAAACTTGAAAAATACGAATTATTTTTATACTCATGCATATTATTAGATGCAAGTAATTGATTAACAAACGACGCTAATTCGCGCATGTGATCGTCACGGGCTGCGCGCGCATTCCGCCGGGGAGGCGGCGCGGCGCGTGCGCACATTCCGTTTCACATAATACTGTGTTTTGCCATCTTCGCCGCATGGAAATGAGGGGAGCTTGGAATCTATTAGATCATGGATACCGTAATTTTCTATGAGATTATTGGGATCAACCGTTTGTTTGGAAGTGCATGGTGGTTTTGGATTGAATTAATTATATTGTAATTGTGTAATTATAAATTTAATTAGAACAATACTATAGTATCTTAATGCAGTCTAAGTTTTCAATTGGATATATCATGACCTTGCTTCATTTTTGAGCGTCGTTCTAGACGGAACCTTTTTGTGGGATTTATTTGTGACGATCTTCATTGTGTTATAATAAGTCGTCTTGATGACACTCAAACTAAAATAAATGGTGGAAAGAACTTCAGTGACATTATCACAATTCGTTTGCTTTAAAACCCAAAAAATCAACCCAACAATAAAAATCCAAAGGCCACAGCAGCTTTGAGGATTCCCATACCACAGAAATTTTGCTTGAAACCAAGGAATTCCAAAGTGTTTGAGTAGGTAACCCTTGAATTTGAGCTTTGATAGTATTGTACCAAATTTATCAAGCCAGATGACGTCACGCGTGTCTTCAACTCGCTGTATCTTCTTTATTTTTTGATTACGTGAAAAAACAAAAAATACGTGTCCAATATTTTTTGAAAATCTATCAGACGGACTTATTAGATTTTTTTAGTAAAATACCCTATTACTCAAGTTTCGCTTTGACTTAGTGACATTAAACTCGTTATTTTTTCCTTTCCGGAAATAAGACCTGTAATTGGATAAATTAGGTACATGTGGCTATCATAAATAATTATTTGAGCTATATCTACCTCTACTATCTACAGTGCGGGAGGGTATGGCGACAAGATCAGACGACGGTGCACACTTACCAGGTCGGCAGTAGAACGGCTGTGCAAGGTTTGGAAGGACAGGAGAATACGAAGATTGAAGTGAAATTTGCTCACTGAGACTACAGAATCTCCGTAAAATCGACGCACTAGAGATGTGGTGCTGAAGACAAATTCTGAAGATCCTGTAGACCGCGTCACGCACTAATGTCTCCATCATCATAGAACTTCGTTTTAAAGACCGACTTTCGTCTACTGTGAAAACACGTTTTCCGAAGTTCTTTGGTCACATATGCAGGAATGAGAACTCGATTGAGACACTGGTGATTCAGGGTCAGGTGGAAGGCAAAAAAGCACGCGTTCGATCACCAACTCGCTGGACTGACCTGATACAAAAACTACCGAGTCCACTGTGGTCCATGTACACGTAACGTGACCAACCGGCAAAAATGGAAGCGCATCGCTGAGAGCAGTCCTCGGGAAAGTCAACGATCCCGTGTCCGACTAAGAAGAAGAAGAGAGAGTAATCATAAAAAGAGCATTTAACACGCGTTTGGATAAATTAATCCTGGACAGTCTTAACTTCAATTCATATTCAGTTTCCGGATTTTTGGCGTCAAAAATGTTAAAATTCAACGGTATCTTGTGTTGTTGATGAAGGTTTAGATGTAATATTTCTAAAACAGATGCCATGAACCAATAAAATACAGTAGGTACTCTGGGAGGTGTGAACTATTCCTTGTTCTGTACCATAGAGAGGGGACAAATGGATAACAATCTTTTGCAATACGCACATGCATGATATTCAAGATGCTTCATGGCAAAAATAACGGTGACATGCCTGAATGGGTTTTATCATTGTTTGATCGAACATTTCAAACGCGAATGAGCATTGTTGAAAAAACACAACAAGCAGTTGTTATTGAAACACAAAAGAAAAGTAAAAATTGCAGGAGCGCATTGCCGGAGCACTGTGCATTTGCCATTAGCAGAGTTACCACTCGAACGCGCTAAGCCGCCGCGGGCAAACGTGTGCCGCCAACCGCCATCATCACTTTCACGTTCACAAATAAAAAAAGCGCGGCAAACTTGTACGAGAGATCTCACATTTTTCTCAAATAATAACAACCAGTAATATAATTGCCTACTTGTTATTCTATTGCTGCGACATCGGATTGTTTACAAATATACCATCATGATGTGATAAAAAAAAAAGAATTCAATCGTAAAAAACCAGAGCCGAGTGCACGCGTTTTTGACAAATAGAGAACAGCCGCACGTGAATTTTTGCGGTCTTTGTTTTCTTCTGTTTTTTTTTTCTTTATCTTCGACTCTTCGGTCTATTGGTTTCTGAGCTTCGTTTCATTCGTGCCGCGACAATTGCGTGTGTTGAGACAAACATTTGGAGCTCGTTATTAGTGCAGTGTTTGTGCATCAATACGTGTGGACGTACCCCCTATTTGATATAATATGGGTATAATTTGGAAATCCGCCATGCCTCTATTGACCACGTTGGCCGCTTTGGTGATTATAGTTCATTCTGCAGAGGAAGATATGGAGACGGAGTATCGACACGACTTGAGGCCTCGAGTATTAGATACTGGGACGCAAAATTTCGATCAGGTAACAAAAACTACTTTTTTTTTTTGGAAAAAATTAAAGATAAGAAAGAAAACAGTTAGCTGGTAGCACGGATACAGATTTGTTCCTTGTCTCTTATAATTTTTAAGTCAGACCTTCCTATTATAATGAGCAGGTTTTTGATTCACATATCTATGCAAAAATTTAAATCGTTCCTCATTTTATACTGAACCTCAATTGAATCAATAATGACCAATTAAACAGTATAGATTGATATCTATCCTGTTTCATTGGTCATTATTAATAGAGTTTCAAGCTAGCTAAAGCTCTGGACTGGCCGAAGCAAGCAAGAGAAGCGTGAAAATTTAAATAAAACAACACTGTAAAATGTAAATTAAGTTGATTATGAAGTTTGAGATAATAATCAACAACATCAATCCTTTTGCTTTAGGAGAAAAAAGATAAAAATGTTTTAAACGAAAGGAGATGGGGAGAAAATGTAAGGGCTCTGGTCCAAGAAGCTATTGAGATTCTACTATACTCAAATCTTTTGTCGTGTATGGTGCTTTTCAAATACCAAAGCTCATGGAAACAGCTAAAAAAAAGGTTAAAATATAGAGTTCTTCTTACTTCTAAGCAAATCAATAAAGCCTGTGACTGTTTAAAGATTATGCCAACGATATTCACTACTCTACGAGTATTAAAACTACTATACCTCTAACCTTCACGACTACAATCCTTAAAGGGGTAAGCAGAAATGTGCTGTTGTATGCCAAAGTTCATCTTGGTTACATTAGTCCTTATGAGACGCCAGTGAAGGGTTCACCAAGTTCTCGTCACACGGAACCATCACAACTATTATGCTTAAAGGGGTATGCAGACATGTGTAGGATAACGTTCACAGTTGGTAGCAATAATCCTTATGAGATGAAAGCAAAGTATTCGCCAAGTTCTTGTCACACGGAACCTTCACGACTGTAATCCTTAAAGGGGAATACAGACACAGTTGGTTTCATTCGTTTTTAGGGTTCCGTAGCAAAGAAGGAACCTTTATACAGGGAAATTGAAAAAATACCCAAAACCTCTCAATCCTGATTTTGTATCATGACCCTGAACAACATTTGTTCTACGACTTTGACCTCAACCAATCAATGTAGCCTAAAACAATTTGTTTTAATTTATTTGAAGTCTGTTTATTTCGCGTATACTACGCGCGCGCGCGCACTCAGTCACTCGCCGCCAACCTGGCGGCGGCCTTTCGTGGGCCGCCTCATAAAGAATATGCAAAATTTAGACTATGTTTATATTTTTTTGTATGGAATAAAAATGTTTCGAATTTTGAAAAGTCGTAGAACAAATGTTGTTCAGCGTCATGATACGAAGTCAAGATTAAGAGGTTTCGGGTATTTTTTAAATTACCCTGTATAGTTTCGCGATGTCCGTATGTCTGTCTATCTGTGTGCGGTTTAGCTCAGAGACGTTTAGCGCTAGAGCATTGAAATTCGGTATGGGTATACCTACATACTCGTATTAATCACGCCGACAAAGTGGTAGCCCAAAATCTTAAAAAATAAATATTTAGGGAACCTCCCTACACGTAAAGTGGGGATATTTTTATATATTTTCTATCCCATAGTGTGGGGTGTAGTTGGATAGATCATTTAAAAACATTGAAGGTGTGCGAAAAATAAAAAAAAGCAACAGCGCAGGGTGGCGTATTCCTTCTTGATGACCTGCCTAGTCTAAAAACCATAACCACAGACATAATGTGTGTCTAATGTTTTTCTCGCAAAACACACTTATGGCTTCTAACTTCTTTCTCCATAGGCCGATTTTTATGTCCATAGTAAAAAAGAATACACTTTTTACGAGCTGTAAAATGATGTATGTCTCATTCACCGACGCTCCTTAAAACACTTGCATTCGACGATTTCTTTTATCGCAAAACACATAATGGCTTCTAACATTTTTCTCCATGGGCCGATTATTTTGTGTCCATAGTAAAAAATAACAGACATACACCAAGCTTCTAATGAAATCTGTTTTACTATACCACGTTTCCTATTATGTCTCTAATCATTGTTTACATTTCATTTTTTAATGATCGATAACTTTTTTCCATGTAGGATTTTTTTTGTTTCCATAACAAAAAATAATTCTTGAAAGAGTATTATTATATATAAAAAATAATACTCTTTCAATAAGCTTTCAGAAAATATAGGTCTCATTCGCCGACGCCACTTGAACCGGTTCCTCCCCATCTCCTTTTACCTACAGTCCAAAAGTTTTAGAAAAATATACCAGAAACTCGGAACGATTATCAGGAAATTGATTTGGTTTCAACCTACGCGTTCTTTTTGCTGTTGTTTCATAACAATGGCTGTGTTCTTTTCTTCTGCAGTTTCTATTTTTACACTTTTCACTTCAAGGTATACCAAACACTGCAGTTGTAAACTCTAGCTAAGTATACAAATTTATATTTCAAGTAACTGGTTTAAAACAACCTGTATTTGTAATACTAAAATCTAGCAAAATTATGCTCACTGCTATCCACTTTCATGCAGACATTGTAACAAAGCCATGCAAAAAATATAACTAAAAGTATGTGCATTAAGGATTTCATAACAGTACCTAACAAGGTAAAGACAGGTATAGGACCAAAATAAGTTAGAACACCCATCATTACCACGTAGCATCTAACATTTTTATCGACGTATGTTTCAATTACTTATTCATACAATACACAATAGATTCTTCAAAACAATTTCATCCAATACTGTATCCATATGAATCAAGACACGGAGGCCAATAAATAAACAATCACAAAACGCATTGAATTTCTATACAAAGCCCATGCGTCAACGTAAAAGACAAAGAGACAAATAAAGCTGTTTTATTTACGCATTTCAAACAATCCGAACGAATCACGATAACAATAAAGAGAAATCTTGTTATAAAGAAGGTACAGGAAGCGTACGAAGCCTAGATCAAGAGTAGACAAGTCTAGAAACTGGTCTAGAAATCAGGGAGGTGCCTGGAGTAAGTGGAGCGTGGTCGATTGTCCGCACATCAATTAGACAATTGACGTGTGTAGATTAAGGCCAGTAGCTGTTCAGAAGAGTATCAGGACTTTCATGTCTGATAGAGGTGATAATTGACAGATTGATTGATAGAATCAGTGATAGAACTTAAGTCACTGTATGCGTGTGGATAGACGTTTTTTAACCGATGATATACGAATTAAACGTGCTGCAAATCATTGCTTGCAATGCATTAACTTTTTGCGGGTTTCTTCCTAAACGGTAGAAACTGCCGCTAACTACAGTATAGGAATTGATAGATACCTTACAGGGACAAAAAATCTAGAAAGTGTAAACGAAAAGTAATAAATTATTCAGATGACATGCTGCATTCGATTATGGCGCACAAAGTTGTTCTAAGATAGAAACTTAGTTTCAGTTCAGTGTACTTACTGTTATCTCGTAAATTGGTCCAGTGGGTACGGCACGCACCCGGCCGTGATATTATGCGATCATAATTAAAATTCAGCTTTTTACCAACGACGTCACTGAGGCTAACACAATTAATGGAATTAATAGCGGGTGGAGCCAAGAGCACGGGTAAACAAATGTAATCTTTGGTGAGCGAAGTTTGTGAGTTATTTAGTGTTTGAACTGTAGGAAGTGACGGATTTTGTTGTAAGAATTCGATAGTAAAAGGTTATGGACTTACGGTGGAAGAGGTCAGGAGGTCAAACGCTTTGAACTATTGTGCTGACCCTACAGGCCACACAGAACCATCACGAGAATGCTTGTTACACAAACAAGGTTATGTATGCCCAAAGAGGTCGTATTACGAACAATCATGGTAATTACATAATTGTTTGAGATAATTACATTATTCTCAATACAAATAAAAAGAAACAGAAATTCAAGCCTACTGTAAAAAAAAACTTCGATTAAAATAAAAAGAAACAAAAAACTGTCAGGCCACACACAAAACTGCAAATCAAAAGCTCGTCGTTACATCACCAATATCCTTAAAAAAATCCATATATCGCACTTTCTACAATTAACCATACTCTTCACTGATTCATAACATAATATTTTATTAGCATATTACGTCTGAACGACCTCCATTAACATAAGTCACATAGTATAGCTGTTGATTCAAGTTCGCAGACCGGTAACACGCTGCTTTCAACTTTCCTCGCGGACCGCGGTTATACCATCGTTTTGTAACAGCTTTCTTTATTCAAAGATGAGATAACTAAATTATATTTGAACAGATGTATTTCACGATGATCTGTGACTTTTTTGGTACACATGAGTTTAGCTTTATTAGTATTCCTAGCATGAGCTATACTTTTTCCGTAAGTGTCAATTTCTGTTGCGTCATTTGCTATAGATGTAATGTAAAAAAAATATCTATGATGCTTCCAACAAAGACGATGTTGTGAATTAATAAGTCATTGTTAATAATTGAAAATTGAAATCCTTTCGTCTAGTATTCGAGCTTAACCTATTAGTACGCAATGACTCAGTAGTTTTAGACTATTAAGGCGAAGAAATCAATCAGTGCCATACTGTTTTCTCAGAGAGCAATAGCATCTTCAATGAAAGCTCTATGAAATGACGAGTACAAGAAAACGGGATATTTTGCATGTTAACTAGCTTTTGGACCTGTCGTAACAACAGTTAGACAGAACAGTTTTGTCTTGCGTCAAAACTGGTTTATCAGTGTGTACTGAATCAAAAGCAAGCGTTAGATAAATTAAACCAAAACATTGTAAATTCTTAAGGTCAAATTGACAAAGAGTCAGTCGGACAGTTAGAAATGAGGAAGCGATGTATTTAGACGGTTTTTTTTAATTTCTCGCCATGATAGTGTTCATACTGTAATACTCAGTTTGTCTGATAAGCAGTCAGTCCGTAAAGTTTTAAAAGTATCGATACAGGCGGTCTATTCTGTCAATATCTTGCGGTCTATTCTGTAAACGTTCGCTAATGTCAAATTGTATGGAAAAAAAGAATTTCTGTTATTGTCATCAGACGGCGCTTATTCAGTTTCACTACACACTGACGTTTACGCTAACTCGAGAACGTTAACCTCACCGTGTGTTTAGGTACTTCACCTAAGCTCACACGGTGAGATGTTTACAGAATCGCTGTGCAAAGGGCTTAGTGCGAGTTTTTTAACGCACTTACTCGATCGCGTTAACGTAAACGTTCGCTAATGTCAAATTGTATAGAAAAAAAAATCCGATATTCCACCAAACGGCGCTTATTCAGTTTCAATACAAATTGACGTTTACGTTAACGCGATCGAGAACGTTAAAAAACTCACTCTTATCCCTCTTTTTCATTACCTACGATAGTTTCAACGGCCAATGATAATCTAGGCGCTCTCCGGAGCTATTAAGGTTCAGTAAAAAAAAAATATGAATTATTCCTCAACTTCCTTTAAAGGAGTTAAGTGTGGAATTATCAGGCTAGCGTGAATATGTATCTGAATAATAATTACTGGTTAAAAACATTAATTTAGCTCGAGTTGAAAACGTACATGATCTAGTGTAATTGCCGTTTTTAAGTTAATATCTGGGTTTTAACAATGTTAGTGAACTAATTGGATGTTTTAAACAGTAAAGCTGTGAAAGAGATTTAGTAACATGTCTGAATGATGAAACGCTCGTGAACATTCCGATCACAAAACAGCAGTATCTGCAGTTGCAAAGTATATCGGGTAAATTTATGAAGCGGGCGTGGATGGGCAAATCTGAAACACTGAAGAATTGCGAAAACTCAAAGGAGTATAGGGCCTGATGGAAACTTAACTGCATCATTGGATCAACAAACAATATCGAGCCAGGAATGGAACCCATTGATTAAAAAACACACACAGACTGACCGCGAAAATCGGTCACAAAACACATGGCAATTTAACGATAGAGTTAATTTTATCAAAATCCTTTTTGTCATTTTTGAAGGTAGAAAAGTAGTATCAGTAAGTGAAAATATTCTGGTGTAGTTATTATCCTGCCGGTTTAATCTGCCAACAGCTCACCGTATAAACGTAAATGGAGTGAGTATGAAGTGAACTGTCATTATTTGTATGACAATCACGCCTATTGTATTTTTATTCATACGTCAAACACGCGAGCGCGGCAATTACTGTTAGTTTTAGTTTTTATCAAAATGGGCCCTAAAACCCCTTTGAGTATTTCTCGCTATTCCTCATAGTTTCGGATTTGACACCACATCCGTTCAAATATTCACAGATGAATACTTTATTCTTCGAACCAATAACAACATTTTATAGTGTGATGCGGAAACAAGACACAGGACTTGGAAATTAATAACTGTTAATATCATGCTCAGAAATTGAGAATACTTACTAAAAGAGTTAGTTATTTGGTGGTGTGCGAATCAGTCATCCCCTCACCGTGTTAACTTGGGTGGTGCATGAAGTGAACTGTCATTCTATCTTGTTTGTATAGATCAGTGATTCTTCACCGGTGAGGAGCTCGTGGCTAAATAATAACAGCCGCACGGATTGATCTTAAAGGTTAAGCAACGCTTGCCAAGGTTGGTCTGTGGATGCGTGACCATCTTATCATACCGAGTTTCTTCTGTGCCTCGGAAAGCACGTTAAGCCGTTAGTCCCGGCTGTCATTTGTAGATCTTTGGCAGTCGTTACGGATTTTCAGAAGCCAGTAAATCTGACTCCAGTCTTGCCATGAAATACCTACCGTGTTACCCATCAGTTATTGGGTTGCGGAGGTCTGGTAGGCAGCCGCTCCACGTAAAACACTGGTATTAAGCTGAATCCGGTTTGACTGGAAGCCGACCCCAATATAGTTGGGAAAAGACTAGGCATATGAATGATTCTTAACCGGTGGTCCGCGGACAACTTGCGGTCCCTGACAGAACCTGAAGTATTCTTTAATGCAATATTTTCGCTGAATAATTTCCCTGCAAGGGTTCGAAATAAAGAAGTCATTGACATGCTATAGAATACTAACTTGGGGGATGTTTTTGAGACAGGAAATAAATTAGAATACAATATTTTTTAGAGAAAAATAACAATATTTCTTCCTTCTTTCAAAGTTACGAAATAGTGCTACACGCTACCTAACGTTGTTTCATCGACATATCTACCAATGCCAGCAGAGGTTCTCGGCGCTTCTGAAAATTTTTAAAGACAATCACCAAAATCGGCTGGATGGCATGCGTTTGGCCTCGAGCAGCAATGAACTGGATTCAAATGTTAGTCAAGATTATGCAGTAAAAAATCTACCTACTATCTTTTACCTCCGAATAGTTGGTGGTCCATGGGAAGATAGAAATTTGTTCAAATGGTCCCTTATGACTAAACATAAGTTACATGAGAACCACTGGCATAGATTGGACAGCGCACTTCATGTTTACTTCAACTAAGCTTACACGTGAGATGTTTACAGAATTGCACTGCAGTAGTGCTATTCCGTAACATCATTTTCGTGTCTCGACAGCGGAATCTGAGTTATAAACATAAGACCTTAATGTAGTGTGTAATAAAGTTTACTTTGTGAACTATCTCACACAGGTGAAGCTCGATATCAAAATGGTTACTTACAGAATAACCTAGCAGTACTGTGTTGTACTAACTGGATTTAAGACGAGTTTTCCATTCTTGGAAAATGCTGCACCTAATAAATTAAATAGGTACCTAATGGTGGAACCAAATTATCGCATTCAAGGTGTGACTATAAGAAGGTAGGGAATGTCAGTGGTTTTAAGTGGAAAATGAAGTAGGTATCATGTGCAGTTTTATCATTTTATATCCAATCCCTTTTATGGGGAAGCGTGACACGGTGGCTTTAACTGCAGTCGATGATCGGAAGATAGATAGAATATTCGATACTTGCTACTTTATTCAAATTTAAAAATTTTATTTCAGACCAAGAGATCCATATAGTGTAACAAAATAATACAAACACACAAAAATAAAACATCAACTGGCTACATGCACATGTGCACGCACAAGCCTGCCAGCCCAGAGCCTGATAAACGGTTCATCAATCTTGTCCGGCAATGTAGCTAAAATACTGTTAGGGCTGCCCCTGAATCGCCGCCGCAACTAGTGATGGGTCGTTGAAGGTTTTTCCGTCAACGAAACGTTAACGTTGAATTGCGTTTGTCAACTAGTTGATCAACTAGTTAATTTCGTCAACGAGTTAACGTGTTACGAACGTCAACTTGCATGAACGATAAACGGCTTTAACGCTTTTATTAACGTATGCTGTTGTAATGTTAATTTACGAACAATTTGATGCAGTTTACCTAATGAAAGATTTATAAGAAATCTTTTCTTTACATATATTACGAGTACTACTAGCTTTCCCACTATCATCTTTCTCAAAATAACAAAAATAAATAACTAACAAAAATAACAAAACGTTGGGTTCATTTTCTCGTTTCGTCAAACGAGTTGAATTCATAAACGTCGTTGTCTCGTAACTCGTTGACGAATTCAACGAGTTGATTTGTACATGGTCAACGTTAATCCCGTTGAAGAGACATCAACGTTGATTCAACTAGTTCGTTGATTCAACGCCCATCACTAGCCGCAACATCGATGCACACGTTTGCACATGATGGCATAAAAGTCATCCACTCGTGCCACCGCAAACATGCACGATGCACTGCAAAACCGAGGCAGTCCCAACAATATCCTCAGCGCATTATTGTACTGGACGCGCAGAGCGTTGTAAGCCTTCTGCGTATACCTAACCCACAAGCTGCACGAGTAAAACGACTGGCAAACCTGCGGGCAAGCACATTGCATCGGGCTGCCAACACTGCGCTCCCTATCTATACCCTGGTCATCTGTGAGAGAACCCGTGACCACATGACCGAGGTATTTAAATTGAGTCACGACTTTTAATGGTGTCCTCATATATTTGTGGGTGTTATAATAGGTGCTTTAAAAACCACCACTTCACTTTTAGTAGCATTATACCTCAAGCCATGAGCCTCCGAATACCTCTCACATATGACCAACAACTTCCTTAGTCCACAGATTGATGGGCTGAGCAGCACCATGTCATCAGTATAACTAATGCGCTACTCAGCCCACCAACCAGCCGATCTACGTACAAGTTAAATAGAGTGGGTGAAGTCAACCCCTCTGCCTCACGCCACAATCTAGCCCATACTGTACTGATTGAGAATCTGACCGTCTAAAACAGTTTGTCTGACCTTCATACCAATCACTATATAGTATAAAACAAAGACTCTTCCGCTGTCTGTCTGTCCCTATGTATGAATAGATCTTTAAAACTCCGCAAAGGATTTTGATGCGGGTTTTTTTAATAGATAGTGGTTCTCGAGGAAGGTTTTAGTATATAATTTGCACCCCTGCGAATCCGGGGCGGTTCGCTAGTATTTAAATATATTTATGATCTCAGGTGGAAGGTCTGTATCATCCGACATTTTCTGCCACAGAATGCCAAAGCCTTCGACAGGTCCAGAAAAAACCATATACTGGTGTCTTCCTGTCTGTGTAGTACTGCAAAGTCTGCTTGAGACACAGAATTGCACTTTTCATCGATAAACCAGTTCTAAAAGCAAACTGCGCGTCGGCGTCGTTGAGTTTGATATGCATCTTCAACTGCCTCTCAAGCAGGCTGTCCAGCACTTTTCCAATGACTGTACCCAGTGAAATAGGCCTATAATTGTTTTTGTCGGATGAATTACCTGTCTTATTTTTGACTATGGGAACTAGGACAGTTTTTACGAGCTTGTCAAGCAAATAGGAGTGAGTTTATAGTTTCAGGTAATTTTTAAAAGAAATTAAAATCCAACAGGCAAAGGAAAATAGAATTGCAATACAATTAGGCAGATTTTTCGCTAATTCCAGAATTATTCACTGAAGCAGTTATGCGTTAATTGGTTGCACTATATTAATAATGCTTCGCTTTTAGTATTTCCTCCTGTAATATACCTGTGGCACGAGATCGTGCCAGTGCGCCCCGTCAATGACAGGCTAAAAAGGGACATATTCACTTTAAATAGAAAAACATTCAAGTGACATTGGTGACGTGACATTAGTTTCCCTGTCTACACTATACATATTTAACAGATGGTATCGCGTACCAGTAGGTACCTAAAGTTACTGGACCAGAATCACGTAGAACCGGACTCTAGTAGGCGTATTTTCAATCAAACGGTGCGACTGATTATCATAAAATTATAATGTGCGTAAAAAAACACGTCTAGCCGGTTGAACATAAATCAGACAACTTAGACAAATCGTTATTTAATCAGAATAGAGTTACATCTTCACAAGCATCTATTCGCTCACTTGACCCACATAACAAGCGTGAGATGACTTGCAGTTAACACTCCACATACCCACTCGTTTTATTCTCCACCAACACGGAAGACTCTTACATAAACAGAAAAAGCAAACAAAAATTCAAGAGAAAAACTTTATTCGCTCTGACTACGGAAACATTTAATCAATTATTGCGGAAAATAACTTGTAGTTTAAGTGAATTGATGGTTTAGTGATAGATGGTGTAAACTGCGCGCTAGCGGCGTAATCAAAGACACTTTCTATGTATTTACTGAGCTGGTAGAGCTAGGTAGGTACACTGCACCATCGCTCGTCCAATCGCCATCGAGGGCTAATAAAATAAATAATTAGGTACAGTCATAGTAAAAAACCGACTTCCAAAAACAAAACACTACAAAGTAAAAAATAACTTTAATTTTGGAAGTCGGTGTTTTTGGTTTTTACGTTTTTGTAGTCGGTTTTATTTTTTTGCTAAAAAGTTTTTTCATTTTTCACTTTTTAGTGGAACGCACGTACCAATAAAAAGTGAAACCACAAACACAGCGTGCCGGCGTGATGTTTTGTTATGAACAATCAACAAACATGCGATTTCAGAAATCCCGATCTATCTGCTATCATTTACTGAAGAGTTCCGTTGCCTACCTCCGAAGTTCTTCCAGTCCAAGAAAATACTCTTCCAAACAAATAAAGAATCATCCAAATCGGTAAACAATTGGCGAAAATATCGCTGAACAAACATTTTTCATGGGATCCCATCATCAGATCCTGACTTATACCTTCCATCATCAGCTCAGCAACATGAGATGATGATTACCAGGCACAAATATCTGAATTGCGTCAGAAAGTTTATGAAAAACAGTGTATGTGCTTATAAAATTTGAGGGTTTCCCTCGATTTCATGGGATCCCATCATCAGATTCTAACTTGGTGACAATGGGACCACCTCAGGAGTATAGGCTTTCGAATGAAAAAAGAACCCCTGGACTAGCTAGAAAGGCCACTTTAGAAGAATCATATTAATCACACAAAAATCTGCCAAATTTAATTTTCATCTTTATCGCAAACGCATTAGGTTCAAGGTTGATTGGGTAAATTTGACAGTGACGGGTAGCGTGATTTGCTTTCTTATTCTACTAAAGTCGCATTTTTAGCCCCCAGAAGATTTATTAGTTTGATGTCAGCAACACATTAATATTGGGCCGGGTCAAAGGAAAACGCGTTCGGTAGAACACCGGCAAGAGGTAGGTCCGACGCCATAAAGAAGGTTGTTGGAGGGAGCATGTTATAATACAGTGCGGTCTACACTGCAGAAGAATGCATGACTTGGAGATGGGTCGTATGTGGTCGCGATCCTCCGCAGTGAGGGAACGACGAAGAAGAAGAAGACATTGACAAATGGAACTCGATACCACTTGGCAAGACTGGTGTCTGGTGATGAAGGATCACGAGGATGTAGTCGTGCTATTTTGGCGTTTGTTTTCCAAGTGATATAATTGGTATAGTTTCTACTACTGTCTGCATAATGCCGTAGTTTCAAAAGCTCTACTACAATTAATTAAATATGTTAAACTATAATGCTAAAACTTAATGTAAAACTGGCCTATTTCTTGTTTCACCTATCGTCAATAGACGGTGTTGCGAAAGTTCTTTTTGCAATGTATTATTTTAAATTCATCAAGCCCATCTCAAGCTTAGGCCATTTTTGCGCTGACGGCTCATTTGCAAGGATAGAATTTAATCTGACGAAGGTATAAACGACATGACTGTACAAAATAACGTAATGTTTGTTTTTACCGAATATTCCATACATATTGTTCTTCAGTTTCACACGACATTAATTTTTTCTACCTCTTATCAAACGCCTTATTTAGAGCACGAAGAGTCGCATCGTCTTGAATTTACGTAATGCGTGTGCGCAACCATAAGTAAAATGTGTTAAAATCACAGTGAAAATTAATGTTACGGTTTATGATTTTATATAATGTTGTACAGAGTTATTATTCTACAACTAGCAGCCTAATTTCTTAGGTTTAACTACTTTAATGATTGTCATGACTTACAACAACATTAGGAGTTGGATATAAAGGCATTATGTTACAACATAATTATACTACTGTAAGTAGAGTGTAAATACTCATTAACTACGTGAATATTTCCTGTTGAAATCGGAACAAAAAAAAAAACAGATTAACCAATTACCTATGTCATTCAATCGCATAAGACCCGAGATCGAGATGGACAAAACCGCTAATAACAACCGATAAGACGCTCTATTTTCACTCACGTTGACAGTTGAATGAATGATACAACAGAGTCATTCACCTCCATACCAATCAATGACCTTTCACTACATTTTCCAATCGTAGAACGACGCAACTACCAATGAAACTGGTTGAACAATGATAATTGTCGAACAAAACAAAAACAAGCGCATTAGTATCGGAATTAACGTAATTTGTAATTTTTGAATTCATCATTAGATATGAATAAACAATAATGATTATAGGAACGGACTAGCGCGAACTGTCTGTATATAATAGGTCTTTACCTATGAAATTGCCGTTTTGTATGAAAAAATTTAAACGATTTTTTTTCATGTATTTTTATTTGTATTAATCGAAGTAATCACCCATACAATCAATGCATCTTTGCCAACGCAGTGGCAGTTTATTGATGCCCTTCTTAAAGAAATCAGCTGGACGGGAGGCAACAAATTCTTCAAAGGAATTTTGTACTGCCTCTCGGGTATTGAATTTTTTTCCCGCCAAGAAGTTATCCAAATTCTTGAAAAAGTAGTAGTCTGTAGGCGCAAGGTCTGGTGAGTAGGGCGGATGACGGAGAGCTTCCAACCCCAGTTCTTGCAACTTGGAGACCGTCTGCTGTGCAGTATGAGGTCGCGCGTTGTCGTGCGGAGACGAGCGATTGACCAATGCTGGTTGGAGATGTGCCAGCTTCTCCATCATTGTGTTCAGTTCTTCACAGTACACATCTGCAGTGATGCTCACCCCGTTTGGTAAGAAGCTGTGATGAATCACACCGGCGCTAGACCACCAAACAGTGACCATCACTTTTCTAGGGGTAACTTTTCGTTTAGGGCATTGTTTAGGTGCTGAACCAGGATCCAACCAACTTGCTGAGCGCTTGCGGTTATCAAACAGAATCCATTTTTCATCGCAGGTAACAATGCGGTTCAAAATTCCTTCATTTGTGTGTCTGTTGAGCAGTGCAAGGCACGTCTCGACGCGTACTTCGCGCTGGCGATCATTGAGTTCGTGGGGCACCCATTTGTCAAGCTTTTTTACCTTGCCAATTTGACGCAAATGGACCAATATTGTTTGGACGCTAACGTCGAAAGCTGCTGCTAATTCAGCCGTAGATTGTGTATCATCAGCTTCCACAATCGCCTTTAATTCGTCATTGTCGACCAGTCTTCGGACGACCGCGAGGTTCATTTTTCAGGTCGAAATTTCCAGAACGGAAGCGAGCAAACCAATAACAGGTGGTGCGTTGGTTTGTAGTGTTAGCTCCGTAAACGTCGTTGATGTTGCGTGCCGCTTGTGCCGCGTTGCTGCCACGTCGGTATTCATATTCCATAATTACTCGAATTTTTAACGTATCCATGTTGACGAAACGATTGAAATGCGATGAAAATGTAACACTAATCAATAAACAAATGACTACTTTTGGAAAAAAAAACATGTTTTTAAAATAAAATTAATTTGAAATTAGAAACAAAAATTATTTGAAATGGCCAGTACTGCAGAACGGCAATTTCATAGGTAAAGACCGAACAACCGAACTTTTTTAAATTAAGGTACATTTCCTTTTATTGTACCTACATTTTGTGAATTCGTGTGTGCCATATAAATTAGTTTTCTTTCTTTAAAGCGAAAGTAATAGTAGTAGTAGTAGTATTTTATATAAACTAACAATACTAACCTACTTAAGTAAGCCCCATTGTTACTAACACCATCATCATCATCATCTGCCTAGCCTTTTCCCAACTATATTGGGGTCGGCTTCCAGTCAAGCCGGATTTAGCTGAATACCAGTTTTTACGAGGAGCGGCTGCCTACCAGACCTCCACAACCCAATAACTGGGGTAACACGGTATTTCATGGCAAGACTGGAGTCAGATTTACTGGCTTCTGACTATCCGTAACGACTGCCAAAGATCTACAAATGACAGCCGGGACCAACGGCTTAACGTGCTTTCCGAGGCACGGAGGAAACTCGGTATGTTAAGATGGTCACCCATCCACAGACCAACCTTGGCAAGCGTTGCTTAACCTTGAAGATCGACCCGTGCGGCTGTTATTATCTAGCCACGAGCTCCTCCATTGTTACTAACACCAATACTAACTAAATGTATGGACTGTATAATCTGAAATAAAGTTTTATTGAATTTTTATGTACCTACAAACTGTTTTGCTGCCTCCTTGATCTCGACTGCTGAGCTAAACTAGAAAGGTTTAGGTAGTAAAATAAAGGTAAACAATCTTCTAAATCCTTTTTATCTAAAAACTCAGTTTAAAAATAAAATTACACTAAGACTTATGTAAGTAAATACAATATTAACGATTACTAAATCAATTGTACCATTAGTTTAAGACACTGCTTAAACTAATGGTTCAATTGATTAAGTAATCGTTTTTTGTTTAATATGTGTTTGTGCAAAGTCACATCAAGATTTTTTGCCTATATTTAACTACCTAAACCTTTCTAGTATAGAGGTCCCAGGTTCGATTTCCAGATCAGGCAAAAGTGTTACCTACTGGGTTTTTTCCATTAGGAATTACTCGTTAGCAGCTCGGAGTTTGGAAGTCGGTGATCTAACAGATCTGTGCCTCGAAAAGCACGTATAGCCTCTCTTTCCCCGCTCGTGTCAGATTGCCGTCAAATCTTCTCCATATATAGCTATCATATAGGCAGCCATGTAAAATACTAGTATTCTACAAGACTCGACACCCCCCTAATGCTGTTGGGAAAAACAGGTAGATGATGAAGGTATTCGGGATCTACAGATGGCGCTCCAGCTAGCCTAACGTTAAAATAAACGCTCCGTTTCTAAATATGTTTTAAAAATATTATTAGTGTTTAGATGTGTATAAAAAGAAGTTTACCGATAAAACTTGAAACAATAACTTAGTGTCAGTGTTTTAAACGAGTTTTATACACAAACTGTGAAGTTATGTCCAAAACAATACACCATAATCTGTCCCAAAAACAATCACAACAAAAACAATAACAAGTGAGAAACGGAATAGACAACTAATTTTCAACCTAACCTAACCTAACCAAATAAATACATATACACACAATAATAAGAGCAAAACAAAAAATAACGACAAATACAAAGTGAAAAAGTGATTAATTTGTGTTTGAACTTCAACCGTCGAAGAAAAAAAGAAGCGATTTTGAAACAAACAAATAGACAACGCTCCGGACCAATAAGATCTCAATATCAAACTCAAATTTACACAGGGGATTATCAAACGTCTTTATTTAAAAAAAATATTTTAACCATGGGTCCTCTTATATATAACAAACTACCGATACAAATGAATGAAATAACCATCCAAGTTTTAAAAAAACAAGTGTTACTATGCAATTAAAGATGTTCTTAATGACAACACTTTCTGTTAATGGGGTGTACGAGTTGGGCTTCTTTGTTATATTCTGATTTATTTACATTTATATCTTTACTTTTTATTGCAAGTCTTATTTTATTTTTAATATTTTTTGTGATGTAATTTATTAATAATTAAGATAATATAATTTATTGACATTTTAACTATTTTATTTTGTTGACATCTTATTGAATTTTCTGTCATTTTTAATTTATTTTGTTCACATTTGTATATACATTTGTTGACATTTCTAATTTAATTTTCTGTTTTTTTTTTTTTTAATTTAACTAGTTGAGATTTTTATTTTTATTTATTAACATTTAGATTTTAATTTCTTGATATTTTGCATTTTTATTTATTGACATTTTATAAAGACACTCGGAGTAAAAATTGAATTATGTATCAATGTTTAATGATAAAATTTGTAATCGATAATAATTATATGAATAATCATTGACAATTGCATGTATTACACATTTGCACACCTGTTGTGGTAAAATATAGCAGAACTTTTGTTGTTTGTAACACCACATCTATGTACCCATATTCCAGCAAATAAATTATTTGTATTGCCATGTTGCCTCAAGAATTGGCATTTTTTGGTCAATGGATCATTTAGGGCAGGGGAGTTTGTTGGCCACTTCTTCTTCCCAGCTAAAACACTAGGAAGTGGTGACAGACTGGGTTATTTGGATTTGGGGGACTGTCTTCATGTAGATTTTGACTTTCAAAATGTTCTGATTTTCAGCCTAGTTTGAATAATGTCTCTTTTGATTTTGATTTAGGAAAATGTGAAAAAAAAAATCAGCACTTTTCGTTAACCGACTTCTTCAAAAAGGAGATGTCTGGTTGTACGCATTTTTTTTTTTTAATGTATGTTCACCGATTTCTCCGCCATGAAAATCGAGGGAAACCCTCAAATTTTATAAGCATATACACTGTTTTTCATAAACTTTCTAAAGCAATTCAGATATATGTGCCTGGTAATCATCATCTCATGTTGCTGAGCTGATGATGGAAGGTATAAGTCAGGATCTGATGATGGTATTTGGATGATTATTTTTTTGTTTGGAAGAGTATTTTCTCGGACTGGTCCCATTTAAATTTGGTGAAGATCTGATGAAGAACTTTAGAGGTAGGCAACGGAAATCTTCAAAAATTATAGCAAATGGATCGGGATTTCTGAAATCGTATGTCTGTTGATTGTTTACACCAGTTCGTAACATAACATCACGCCGGCACGGTCGGTGTTTTTGGTTGTTTCGTTTTTGAAAACCGACTTCCGAAATTAAAGTTATTTTTAACTTTGTAGAGTTTTGTTTTTGGAAGTCGGTTTTATTTTTTTGTAAATAGTTTTTTTATATTAAGTTACGAGTTACTTCACTTTAAACGAATATAGTATATATAATGAACCTGATAATCTTCGGTAACATTTTACAAAACTGTGTGATATGCGTCTATGCGATAAACAATTTGATTTGGGTTTTGTGAATTACTTGACATGTAGGTAACCGATGTTAGACAGCTAGAAGCCATACATCCAAATTAGAAATATTTATGCATATATACCACCAACTCCCAAGTCCAATATAAAATAGTTCGAAACTGTTGACTTATACATATATAACAGATAGAAATGATGAAGCAGTACATTAACAAGTTTTATTTAATCATTTTCAGCCATGGAGAGCAATGGAAGCAGACCCACCGGTGCAAGAACCACGAATTACAGAAAATTGGGAAAAAGACATACCAGACGAAATCCCTAAACGTCGCAGCCGTAAACGAAAACGTCGTCCGCAAATAGATCCCGACGAAGCGCTCACACACCAAGAGAGATTTGTACATCCTGATGAACCACATCGACCCTTCTTCGATATGGACTTCGAGAACACCCACCAAACTACAGAAATGCCTAAACGGAGGCGAAAGAAACCAGAAAGTAGACCCATCCGTTGGATCGACGACGTTGTGGACATCGGGAGACCAGCGAGAAGAAGAGGTCAACGAAGGAAGCGACCATCATTAGAAACGTGGCCTGAATTAAGCGAATTCACGGAATCAAAAACGACACAAATGCCAGTAGCAACAAAAACAGAATCTATTAACCAAGTCATCCAAGATGTAGGCGAGGAAATGCCACAAGACGTTGTACTTTACGAAGATAAACACGAATCAGCGGTACGAATACCTAAAAATTTGAAACAAGATTTACACCAAAGTATATCAAAAGCTAAATTTTCAGAAGTATATGAACCAGAAATTAATGTCGAACATAAAATAGTTGAAGACCAATCTTTATCTGAGTCTTCATCAGAGATGTTCAAGAAAGCGGCACATAAACGAAACGACAATAGTAACATACCCACAGTACACTCTCAATCCAAGAAATCAAAGGTATTTTTTTTTATAATAAATAATCAAATAGCCTAATACAAGTAAAAGTAGGTCGGAGCGAGGAGGCATCGGAAGCGGTCACCTCCTTTTGCGAAGCAGTAATGCTAGCAAAGGAGGAAGCTGAACGTGTGAGAGAAATGAAAACCTCATGCCCCAGCCGCCGCAACAGAAGAAGACGCCCCAGGCGTTGGGAGTCGCAGGGCGACTCCCAGCCACCGTAGACGTGGGCCTGCGGACGGCGAGCATTGGGTGGCTCGCCGTCTAATCAGAACCAGGCCCGGGTCGAAGGCGCGCTGTGATCCCCGCGCGCCTCAAAGAGCTGTCAGCATAGAAGACGGGGCCCACTATGGCAAGTGCTTCTGGGGCTGCGGAATCTGTTCGAAAGAAATTCCGTAGCCCTAGAACGCACGCTAGTAGGAATACTGATGGGTTTTAGTCAGTAACAGTCTGACACTACCTCCTGCTTCACCCAGAGCGGGAGGAATCATTTGATGATTTCCCATCCTAAAAAAAAGTAAAAGTAGGTACTTACCTTTTCACTACTACGTAGGTATTTATTTTTAATTATTTTATATTAATAGGTTATAATTCCTTTGAATGAAGCATACGCCTCTGGTTGATTTGTTTTAAAGCAGTCTTTGCCATGATATAATTAGGCACCTGCCTAATGGAAAGCGATCGTTGCGCGAATACGAGATTGTCGCGTGAATTTGTTAAGCAAAGGCAGGAACCGGGTATTGGCGTCGCGTTCGATTTTGCTGTATAAAATAACGCGACGAACGCATATTCGTACGTTGCTTGCTTTCTATTAGGTCGACGCCTTATACTGTTATTATTTTATAGGATAAAATTTGGGTACAGTATCACAAAAAGCCAAAAAAGAAGTCTAAAAAAAATAGTAAATTAGGTAAATCTACCACACCACGTACCACGTTAGTTTCGGAAAAAGAACAACATACCCAAAATCATAACGCTAGCAAGGTGCCAGTGCCAAGCACGTTAGAACATGATAAAGCTTATGAGAAGGTCAGAGAAACGATTACTGCTGCAAATTTATCTGCGATTAATATTTTAAATATTCATATTAATAATATGTGGAATTCCACAACACCACGCAATTTAGAATCGAATAAAGAACAAAATAAAGAGAATCGTAATACTAGCAAGTTAATAACGCCTCGCACGCGAGAAAACGAAAAAGCTTATGAGAAGGTCAAACAATCGCTGAGTCCTGAAAAAATAACAGAGCTAATTAAGTCACGAGTAAATCAGCTCATAGAAAAATGTAAAGACAAACTTCGACGCCATAAGACACGATCGTTAGAAGGATCTGAACCAATTTTGTGGATGGATGAAATGATGACGGTACTCGTAGACTTGAATTCATAACCTTGTCCTAACTGCTTCTAAATTGTAGCAGAGTATAACAAATAATACTGTGTAATAGATGATTGTCTTGTGTAATTGAAATTGACCAATTCGCAGTGTGGTAGTTTTGAAATCGTAATAACATATAACATTAATCGATTTTTAATAAATAAATCGTTTCGTCATAAATTAAGTGACTCTTATCAACAAATTACAGTTATTATCTTATCATTTTCAGGATGGTAACCTCATGGATCCACTGTCGTTGAAAGATATACTGAAGCGGTCCAATGGAACAAGTTTAAGTGAAATACTGCAACAGCACAATCTATCGTTGACGGATTTACTTCATGGAAAACATCACGCAGTGTCAATATTTAAGCCCCGTGATTCCCTGGAAGATAAAAATAGGAATCCATCGGAGCCTAGAAACGATATATCTGAGGTAAGACTAGACTTAAAAGGTAAAGATTCAGAAGAGCAAAGTTTCATTAATATAGAAACCAATTATGCTACTGAACCTGCAGTGGAATACACTACACCGGTTGAAATTCAAACACAAAACACAAGATTTGGAGACAATTTACAAGATTATGAATCCACAACAACCGCTAAACCTGTGGAAAAGACTCCGAAAATATCGACAAGACGACGTTTACCACTCGCATCACGTATGAAACTACGAATGAGACCCATGTTAAACAACACATATAAGGGGCAACTAAGTAGAGATTTAGTGACATTGAATTCGAAAAAATATTCACATCATAGACGTAATATTACTAAATCTAAGGAATGGAGGGATGCACTCCCATCTATGATGCAGAATAACACACAACTCGAAAAGAACATCACCGTTGAGCGTGAAACAACTACAACTGCTTTTATACCAGAAGACACCACCATTACAGTTGAGGTCGCTCAAAATAACACATTATCTGAGGAAATGCATTTAGAGGATGATCTACACAGCAAACTTGACGACATTGATATGGACCAGGCGGAAACTACAATAACTCCGATACCAGAGATCATAACCGAAACTCTAAAACCCCTGACAGAAAAGCCGATAGTAGTGCCTATGGTGAGGCCAACTGCAAATTCATCTGGTCTAAGGCGACAAGCTTTTAACAACAGACTGAAACGGAAGCGTCTTAAGCATAAGAATGCTACGACTGAGCCTCCGCCAGACGACCTTATAAAACACCTGTTAGGACTGGGTGGCTTAGTTTCTTCTTCTGAGTTTATTGCCAGAACGCAAGGGCCTAAGTCCATTGAAGACGACGCTACTGACCCAACTACACTCGAAGACTTCATAACGACAGAAAATACGCGCAGAACAGAAAGTAGAGCAGAACAGTCCACAGTGAAAGTAACTAAATCTGAGACAATACAACCCAGTGCAACAGAAGAATCTGCCAAAATAGAGATCGAAGAAATTCTTAATGACACTCGAAGTAAGTAACTACACTGAAGTAATGTAAATAAACCTCATTGCTTTCTCGTTGTAGGTAGCAAGTACGGTGAAAGTGCTTGCTACCTTGCCAATATTTGGAAATTTAATGACCTGAGAGGAAATTTACCTTGATAACGAATACATTATTTTTGGCTATCCATTATAATAGAAAACAGTTTTACTTATTTTATTTTATATGTTTATTTTCAGCGAGTGCCAAACTATCCAAGATACTGATGGAACGGAACATGACACTAAGCGAATTAGTAGAGCACAGGGAGCGTGGATCCAGCCATGTGCATCTGGCTGATATATTCCACAACGCTTCCCGAGAACCTAACCCTCCCGAGCCGTTCTTATCTAAGTCTCTTTTAGAGCCGATATCGAAAGAGACTTATCCATTAAGGGCTCTTTTAGACGCTAATTTGCATGACCCAAGAGTAACAACAGATGAACCAAGCATGGTTAACAATGTTAACATTCCTGTTGTAATGGATTTCCGCAATAACGTTAACGAAAATGCTGAAAATATGGGTATAATGTCCTTGTTCAATAATTTTACCAAGCCAGCTAACAGAAGTACTTTATTGAAAGACTCTACAGGGCGAGCTTACAAGACAACTATACTTGCCGTTACTATTACAAATGATACTATCTCAAATGAAGCTAACGCTTCTGATACAGTTAGAGAGAGCCGAGTTTTAAGCGAAAGTCCAGACGATGTCGTCAGCTGGAATGAAATATTCTCTTTGATGGGAAGGAATCAGAATAATGATTCATCATCAAATAATATAGAAGGTATGAAAACTTCACTATTTAAATCCTCACCCTTACCTTAAATTGAACACTATTAAGCAAGCAATAAAATATGTCATATATTTCCAGGGCTAAATCTGAAACCATTTAAAACAATCAGATTGGACGAAGATGCGGATGGCGACGGTTTAATAGTACTAGAAGATCTGCAACACCTCAACGAATTCGAAAACAACATCGCTTCAGGTTCCGATGAGAAAATAGAAGTGAATACATACGAAAATAAAGAGGCACCGCCTGTATCAGGTATTCTAGATAAAATACCGAGCCAAACTAAATCGGTGACTGTTGCTACAGCCAGTATTGCTGGTTTAGCAATGATTTTATTCTTATTAACTTATGCAGCTTTTAAATGGAAACAGCAGAGATCTGTGATTATAAAAAAACGTAGTTTCGGTGATGAAAGAATTCCAACCCCTGTATTCGAAAATAGGAAAGGTCACAAGAATAACTGTAGTACTCGCAGTATTAGTCCTATGTTGCAAACATCAAATATTTACACATTGAACACATTAGATACTCAAAATGGTAAAGATTCACCAGATTACATGTGGGACAGTCTGAGGAAACCATTCCAGTAGGCATTACTTAAGTTATTGACCTAATTTCACAAATTGGTTAAATTACTTAAATTAAAAATGTAAAATAATTAGTTAAATGGGTGTTTTCTGCAATAAAATACTATGTATGAGATTTATTTAAATCTAAAATTGTGGAAAGGGCTTTATAATTTAAACTAGTGACCTGATATTGATTAAGATTTTTATAAAATAGATCAATATTCATAGAAACTTAAATAACTCCACAATGCTGTTTCCCTGCTGTACCTACTAGAGAAATAACTTACATATTATTATATATATTGCAATTAGTTTATTTCATCTCATATACAATAACAGTATACTTTATCATTACATCTAAATAAGTTGGTACTTCAGGTTCAGTCCAAACTTAAACTATTCCTATTTCCTATTGTTGAGTGTAATCTTAATTTATTTGTTTTATTTCAGTATTATCCTAAGTGCAATGTGACATATCAAAGAAATTTTTGAGTGTTTCTTATTTTTTATAGTTCTGTCTTAAAAATAAAAAGTAAGATTAACTTTTTTTTTATTTTACTTACCTGTAGCTGTCAAAAGTGAACACGTCTTGGAGTTTTTTTAGCACTGGTATGTTTGAAGAGTGGATTTTGTTGTAGAAGTAGGCATACTGTCTCGTAATACTTCTGTAGAGCTTCAGCGAAGACTCAAAGACTGGTGAAGGCTAAAAATTATTGAATAAAAATGTTAAAATATGCCGATAGAACTGAAAAACATAATACAGAATGAGTAATTTAACATTTTATAAAATCGTCAATAAAAACAAATAAGGTAACTTTTATACTACATTGAGATCCACTACAGTAAAGCTATTTCATATAAATTGGCTTTTGAATTTGTTTGATGTATTACAGATATTGGCAGTTTAAACAAAGATACAATTACATAGAATCCTATTTAAAATTTCATGGACAGCATTCCTACAGTATGTTAATTAAATATTCGCATAAACAATAGCAAAGACTAGAGAGTAATAGATGTCAATTAGAGTCAGATTTTTAATTTGTATTAATTACCTTGAGTTCTGCTAGCTCCTCCAAGGTGAAATATAGAATAGTAGAATATTTCTCAGGAAGTATATCAATATATGGCTTCCAAAATGATTCTGAAAACAGTTTTTAAATAAAATTATGAAGTATTTTTTATGTAGATGTTTAATGTGTTACAACTTTTATTAGAAAAGGGAGCAAACAATAAATGCAGGTATAAAAGTATTGAAAATAGTGGAATAGATGGGAGCATAGACAAAACTTACTTATCAACAGCAATATGCTGTATTTCAGGATTTTCAGGGAACGTTATTTTTACTTAAACCATTTAAAATAACACAGTTGCATTTATAAAAATCTGTTAACTATTTATCACAGCTCTTACTTAGAAACATATTAAAATTCTCAATAGATTTTTTCTTATAAGTTGATTGTGAAGAACAGCTCTATTGTTTTTTATGAATAAGACTGATAATATCCACAGCCCATCAGCTAACAATAACTGAGCTAACTTACCAGGATTATGTTTTTCTAGCAGTAGAAACATTGCAAGTGTAATATTCGGCATGCTCTGCAACAGCGGATCAACGGTTATGAAACTCCCCAACTCTGACTCTTTTGCGTTCCTCTCAGTCAACATCACTTTTGCTGGTATAGTTAGAATGAGTGATCCTTCTTTGAATTCTTTTGTTGCTTTCAGACCCATCTCATACCCTTGGAACTCCGAAATTTCAACACCTGTAAAATTTGGTACACGAAATACCTATTTAAAACTCTGTTTTTTTATTTGAGAATCATAAGTTCAAACCACTGAGTACCTATATGTACAGCAAGAAAATAAGTTATGCACCAACACAAATTGTTTATAAGCAGTGATTGTTAACATTTTCATTGCGAGTCTAGGTGACTCATATTACACTCAAGCATTTCAAAACAAAGTTCACATGATTGTTTATGACTTACCATCAAGTTGAACCTCATTTTCATTAAGCCATTTGATATAATTGTCGATATTCGACTGCCTTTGGTTCTGACCACTTTTAGGCTGGGGGCCCTCAAGATTCAATATTTCTTTGATCAAAGCGTCTATTTCTAAATGATGTTCCCAACATTTTAACACACTGTGAGAAGCTTGGAATATGCCAGTCAGTCTCAACACCTTATCAACCAAAACCGCCAGTTCTTTTCTCTTTTGCTGTATAAACCTGTTATTTTCTTTCCCTGCATTCTTCTTAGAATTTTGTTTTGACTGCGACTTGCGGCCCATCTCGTATACGTAAGTTGCACTTCAAAAGTAAAACCAACTAAAAATAAATAAAGTAACTTAATCTAAAACGTGGGAAAACGCTAAAAATAGGTGTCCAAAATTTTGAAACCAATGTTTTCCTTTCAAAAGTGAAAGATCAAAATGTAGTGGTGACATTAAGTCACGTATACACGTATGTGTACATGTCTGTGACTAGACTTCAGATTCACTTCATTCACTCCTCCGCCCCGCGAGGTTACCATACCACAATAGTTTATTGATTCCTTTTATTTAGGTTTTCTTTTTCTATTGCAATCGTATCTTCCACCGTGAAATCATGTGGTGATATTAATTAGTTCAGATAATTTAGACGGTAGCCCATTTCATGATGGCATTGTACAAAAGCTTTTTACCAATATGAATGGAAGTAGATGTTTCTGGTGTAGTTTCTTCTTTTTAGACACTGAGTTCCAAAATTATAGTTATTTTGTACTTCAAAGTGGTTTTTATTTATTTTACTTGTTTCTCGGAAATGTTCAAATAATTTCATTACCACATACTATGAGTTTATGTGAGATAGAGCAGAATAAAGAAAGAACACGTGTCATGCCAGGAAGATTATGACTACCAAATATTTACTGGATATCTGGATATAGACTTGTGATTTTGTTGCATATTTTTAGTGTAGAACTAGCCTTATAACCTTGTTCCAGATAGAGTTCAAACGAAATTTGACATATTTTAAACATTGTAGGAATGTTTTATTCGCGTTTAAAACAAATACTTTATTGTATTTGTAGTAAACGTGATTGCTTAATAAACTTTAATTATTTACTTATTAAAATATGAAAAATTGTTGAGAATTTTTCAATATGTGTGCTATGAATGAAACGAAACGCACAGTTCCTAATGGCGGGAATTTGAAAAACTTGAAATTTGTAAATATCTTTTTTGTGTTGAACTAAAACGTGAAAATCGTTGAAAGAAATTAAAAAAACATCGGTAAGGACTGTCACTAAAATTTTCGGTAAATTGACTAAGATCACGAAAGAACAGAAGAGTAAATAAAGAAAAGCAATGTTTGAATTGGGTAGGTACCGAAAACTGAGCCAATAGTTACAAAGGAACATTTGTTATTGTTGTTGAACAGCAGCAGGAATAAAATTAACACATATATCCCTGTATATGTGTTAATTTTATTCCTGCTGCTGCTGCCGATGCCGGGGGGACCGCTTTAGGTAAACGAAAATTTTATCAAAAACCTACCCACCTACTTGTAGAGTCCGGGAAAACGTCACAGCTAGGTTGTTAAAAATATAATTTTTGAGAAAGATATTAATGGATTTAAATTAATCATCGAGGGGTCGGTTGGCCATACTATTAATTATCTTGTTAACTTAAACCTCAGGTAGGTAAGTATTTTTTTTAGCAGCCAGCAGGTAGGTAGGTATCTAAGTACTAATGCACCTGCTTATAGTTTTGTATAATAGCAATGATAAAAGAACTATAAGCAGGTGTGGGACAGGCGTTAATAATTCGCATTATTTATCAAAATATTTAAGTTTATTTTTTTAGCATACCCTTGTATTTTATTAGTATACATTATTATTTACGTAAATCAATTTCTTTTTTGTTATATCAAGTCCGTCTATATCGACACATGAAAGGCAATCCTCAAAGCGGCATTGAGTAAACTTTACAGATTTAAAGTTCAAAAATATAAATAAAAAAATATAAAATTCACCTAATTATTCGATTAAAATGATGTTAACACTCGTAGAAATATTTTTTTATTGCTATCCATAATTTCAAAATAAGACACCTGACACTTTTTTAAACACTTGTTTGTGTTGGTTAGACAAAATTTACCTGATTTGATAAACAGGTAAAATTCTCTAAATCATCACTGTGTTGTGTGCATATATAACCACATGTAAAATGTAGTGTGTAGGTAAGTAATTTCTATCATGATAAATAGCACTTATACCATTTTATGTTAATTATGGAAGAAAATTTATGAAATGTTATAGGTAAAAGAAATAATACCATAGGTAATCCGGTTAAAAATACCTAAGCTCTAATAGGTGCTTATTGTTACACTTTATTTCGGGTTACTTATACAAACGACACTCACAAAATATAATAATAAGCAAGGCAGTTTTGTGGCGAACTGTTGGGCACTGGCGACCCCACGAACCTGATCTCCAGGGAGAATTCTTGTTCCTCATTTCCGGCTTGCCTTATTGGCTGGCCGGGGTGAAAACTGACGAGGAACAGAACTCCCACCTCTTTCTTGCCTTAATCGGCCGGTCTGAATGGAGATTCGCAAGAGCAAACGTGCTCGGGAGAAGGATGTATAATCCAGTAAGGTGCTGGTAGGGATATTGACCGTACTTCCGGGATTGTTCTGATAGCCGTGGTATACCTCTCCACTCCTCTAGCACCTCAGGATATGTTGCACCCTTGGCACTACGTTACTTTGTGCTAGCGACCCTTTTCGGGGGGCCCATTTATTGAGTGTGCAAGTCACCCCCTGCCATTTTAAAGCCGTTTTAATTGTCAATGGTCACTAAACCAGCCAAACCCATAGCGTTTCATCTTTTGTTTCCATATTCTGCAATAGTTCTGCTTCAACCGGGGATTGTCCTTGGGTATACTTTCACAGTGACAGGGATAATCGTCGGTTGGTGTCCAATTCCATTTGAAATATCTAAAGAGGCCTCTGCCGCCGCGTCCCTGGAACGCAAAGGGCACTGGGAGGAACATGGATGGGTTTTAGTCAGTAAGAGTCTGACACTCCCTTCCGCTCCGTAATAATACGTACCTACTTAAATATAAATAAATGAAAAAGTCAAAACATGAAAAACCGACTAAGTTCTAATTCCTATTTGTTAGAATGCTCGTACGCGCAAAGCAAATGACGTGAGTCAGAAGAAGAGAGCCTTCTACAGGGCTGCTAAGTCCTGCAAGATGGTGTTGCGGAGGGCTCGGTTTGACCACATTAGCCGAATAGGGAACAAACTTGCTTCATACCCAGCAGGTAGTAAGGCTTTTTGGTCCCTGGCTAAGTCGGTCGAATCGAACTTCTGCCGCCCCTCACTACCACCACTGCTGAGACCCGACGGGACGCTGGCCCACTCCGCTGAGGAGAAAGCGAACTTGTTTGCTTCTTTGTTTGCGGAATCTTCACGTCTGGATCCTGGCGGCGCGACGCCCTCCGCCTCTCCTGGTGAATGCGAGTCCAGTATGTCGAACATTCGCATTCATCAGAAGGACGTCCGTAGGGTACTGCGTAACCTAGACGTGAACAAGGCTAGTGGTCCCGACGGGATACCGGCAATTGTTCTGAAGACTTGTGCGCCTGAGTTGTCTCCGATCTTGACACGCCTATTTCGCCTTTCGTTTGAGACTGGAAAAGTGCCGAAGGCTTGGAAGCAAGCTAACGTGCAGCCCGTGCCCAAGAAGGGTAGTCGAGCTGACCCGTCGAATTATAGACCCATCTCGGTAACGTCCATACTCTGTAAGACTATGGAACGCGTGCTGAATCATAAGCTCCTGGCGTACCTAGAAGCGAATGATATCCTTAGTGACCGGCAATACGGGTTTCGCCGAAATCGGTCAACTGGGGATCTTCTAGCGTATGCCATTCACATCTGGAGTGAGGCCATAGAGAAGCACGGGGAAGCACTGGCGGTCTCCCTTGACATCTCGAAGGCCTTCGACAGGGTCTGGCACGATGGCCTTATTAGTAAGCTTCCTTCCTTCGGTCTGCCCGCCGGTTTGTGTGATTGGATCGCAGATTTCCTGAGGGATCGGTCTATCCGAGTGGTCATAGATGGCTGCTCGTCTGGACTGCTGGATATTAATGCCGGGGTTCCTCAGGGGTCGGTGCTTTCGGCAACACTGTTCTTGCTGCATATTAATGATCTGCTTAAACCCGGTACCTTTGGGTATGCAGACGACAGCACTGTTGCTGAAAGATACGTGTCCAACGCACGAGCTGGTGGGTCGCAGATCCGGTCTCTCCGGGAGGCAATGGTTGAGCGCTTGAACGTGTCCCTACAGGCGGTCTCTGATTGGGGCGATGCCAATCTGGTCAAGTTCAATGCTGCTAAGACCCAAGCGTGTCTATTTTCCGCCAAAAGGAGCCAATTCCGCCCAGCTCCATCTTTCCGCGGTGAAACCGTGCCGATAACCGACCATCTTGAGCTTCTTGGGGTTACATTAACATCTACTCTCAATTTTGGCCCTTACATAGAGGCAAAAGCTCAAGTGGCTGCAAAGAAGTTGGGGATTCTGGCTAAGGTGAGACGGTACTTCACGCCGGAACAGCTGCTCAAACTCTATCAAGCGCAAGTTCGATCGTGTATGGAATACTGCTCTCATCTTTGGGATGGATCTGCCAGATACCAGCTTGATGCCTTGATGATTTTAAGTACCTACCTAGATTTTAGTGGTTTATTGTGCTCGTGATTGATTAGTGATTACGTACTTTAAATAAAGACTATATTTTTCATGATTTAATTACAAATGTATAATAGTTTTTAGACGTTTCCGTTTACGTAGTATAAGACGGTATTACTTGCCAAATTTCATAGTTTTAGGTCAACGAGAAATACCCTATGAATTTATTGTGATTCCCTTGAGAGTGTCAAAACATTAGTTTTGACACTCTCAAGGGAATCACAATCGGAAGGCGGAATGTTTATTCCAGTATCTTTTTTTGTGTTAACTTATAACTACGATTTTATCACAGCTTCAAGGGACCGTAGACTTGACTATGTGGTTTAAATTCCAATTCAATAGGTACCTCCACGCGTTCCTGAGATAAAGGGCCTTGACAGACAGACGGACGGACAACAAAGTGATCCTATAAGGGCCCCGTTTTTTCATTTTGAGGTACGGAACCTTAAGAATGACGGTGGTCGTTTAAAAAGCAGAAAATGTAGCGGTACCTATGTTAAGATGGTCACCCATGACACCCATCCATAGACCAACCTTGGCAAGCGTGGCATAACCTTGTAGATAGACCCGTGCGGCTGTTATTATCTAGCCACGAGCTCCTCTATCATATCATATCTCCTCCATCTAGACCTAGACCAAACGACGCAGAAAAATCTGGCGGTTCGAATGGTACCTATATAGGTATAACTCATTTTACGGATTTATATCGCTTAGTAAGGATTGCCTTTCAAGCGTCGATATGTAGGTAACACAGCTCTACCTACATAAAGTAATCTTAACCCAAAGATTTAACACAAAAAAAAAGCAAAATAAGTAGGTAGCAACAGTTTATGAACGCCACGGTCGATTAGGCATTGATAACTAAACTTTGCCTGGCAATGACAGTGGTGCACCGAGCACTTGGCATCGTACCGGCCAGTTCCCAGAAAAGTTATTTGAAACCGCCCCACTTTTGGGGCCAGAGAAAGAATTGTTCTGCATATTAATCGCGTTGCAGAATGTGGCATAGTTGCAGTAAATTATTTAATTCATAGCTGTAGTTGTCACATGAAAGTGGACCAAAATAATTCTGTGAAAGGTATCATCCGCCTGTTCTTGAATAATGTTGTCATCCATGTACCTATTACGTATTTTGTGTATGGGACATTCATTAACATTGTATCTACTTATATTCAAAACATTTTCCTAGATGATGCAATGAGGATATTTTTTATTGGTTTTACCTATTTTCCATCTACAAGCCTAAAAAATAAATACCTACTGTAGTTAGCTCAACTACATAAATAAATATTATAGTTATAGCAAATAGGTTACGATCAGGACACTACCCCTCCAAGAAATTTGCACATTTAATGAAAAAAGCCGATTCCCCTAATTAAGAAGTAGTGAATCCCTGTCTCTTAGGTAGGTATAAGGGAATCACTGCTGCGTGAATTTGGATGTTGGGATTTTGGGCAATATTAGCAAATCCCCTTTCGTCTGCGGTTCTCAATCTATTTAGAATGTTCACGCGTTAGTGAGATCTTGTTGGTATGCCCTTAATAAGTTAGAATAAAAGTCCCTAAAACAAAAGATTTAAAAAAAAATACTGTTACGAGCTTGGGGTCGTTACAATAAAAACAGCCGATTAAACCACCAAAAATAACAATATGGATACTAGATGGCGGTACATGTACGTAAATGTCGTTACGAGTATGTACCTAGCTTTAATTCTGGCGCGTAACAATACCCTATGATTGGTGAAATAGGAGGTAACTACCTGGGCTTACATCATAGATGACGTGTGGTATTGCCTCAGTAATCAACAGCTCTGTAGGGGGAAAAACGAAAAATAATAGGTATATCTGAGCAATTCTTGCAGGGAAAATTATTCATCCATTGTGGTCAGCCCGCAAAGGCACACCTGTACCCCTATTCTGTAACAACATTTACGTGTCTCGACAGCGGAATCCGAGGTGAGTATAAACATAAGACCTCTATGCTGTGTGAGGGCGGACAACGCCCTCTTCCAGCCCCCGTAGAAAGGTCCGGAGGGACGGTGGACTCGGGGTCGTCCGCCGCCCCCAATCCAGCAGGACCCGAGACGGTGGCGCGTATTGTTCCAGACGCGCCCCCACTGGACGTTGCGGGGGGACCTTGCTCCTCCCGCGGGCCTGAGGTGGCCTGCATACGCGGGCAATAGCCGGGGATTATGGAAGGCGTACTAGCTCTCACAATCCTCGGTCAAGTGTGAGATGGAACACCGGGGTGGTCTGACAGACCCCTTCGCCCGCCCCAGGCGAGGGACATCCATGAGGATTTTCCACCCTGGCAACAAAAAAAAAAAAAAAAAAGGTGTACCTAGGTCGTTGTTCGTTTGTCAGTCTGTCAAGACCCTTTTTCTCAGGAACGCGTGGTAAATTCAAGTTGAAATCAGCAACAAATACGTAATCTACTTACGATCCCTTGTTTTACCCTTGGCATGCTCGTTTTAGGTGTTGAGCAACTTATAACTATGGTGGAGAGAAATACAGATGCTGGTAGTGACTTCTACACCGGATGTGCGCATAATAGAAGTGGAGAAGAAACACTTAGTTCGAGTAGTTTGGTAAAACAAACAATTGCGGATAGTCCTCTTAATTATAACTGGTATTGAAAAGTAGATTGTGGATCCAGGTTGTGCAACTCCTGCGCACACTTTCCAAAAAACAATCTGTTGAGGTGCGTAACGAATTTATCGACATTAAACATAAGTATATGTACTCGTATTTATATATATGTAGGTATTCTGTAATGAGACGCTGCAAGCTTCCTGTGCAAGAAATAAGATCAACAATATTTATGAGATGCGTGGAAATCGGTTGAATCTAGCATCCCACGCAAACAAACATGATGGATTGCCTCCGAACCTCACGCTGAAGCTAGCACTGAGTTATTTATAGCCAACGACATAATGTCTATCGATGTGTGTAATTTTGCTAAGTAAATATCTATGTATTTAGATATTAAACAGGGTTATTTGTAAACCAAAAACGTGTTGCGCCGACCCCAAGTAACATGGGATAAGGGCAGGCATAAGTATGATGATGATTTCTAAACCACTAATAACTTCTGGGAAAGAAATTACACATGATTACTTATAAAAGTTATAAATAACTTTTAATTTGAGACCAACCCTGAAAACTCGAAAAAAATATCGGCTGTTTCATACAAAATACAATATGCAGCCGATGAAAATGTATAAAACAGCTGATATGTTTTCGAGTTATCAGGGTTGGTCTCAAAGTAGGTGAAAGTTGTTTATAATCATGTGGAATTTAACTCCCTAAGAGATTATTAGTGGTTTACGAATAGGTAACCCTGTAGGTATATTCTCTTACTTTATTGAATATTGAACATCTAAAACACCGTCTGTTTGCTTGTTTTTCGCCGCCAAAACAACTTATATCTTCTCCAATTATTATAAAGTTCATCTACAAAGGCAAGTTTAGGCGAGCCTAACTCAAAATCGAGTTTTCTTCCAACAAACATCTTAAAATTCTAGACTAACATTGTCTAGACTCGCCACAGTCATATTAATTTAGTCAAATTCCATTTCAGCTTGTAATAAATTAAATTACCTAAGTATATTCTTATCTTTCAAATGTGGAACCACCCACGAGGAGGAGAGTTGACCCATCCTAACCCAACTCGGAACCACGCGGGTAGTTTGAATTTATAGTAGGCATACATGCTTCAGTATCTTTTGGGTGATATTAAATAATATCTAGCTATTAATAAAATTTTGACATCATCTTACTTACATATCTTCTCGTTATAATGTATTATACCAAATGTTAAATGTTCATATATTGTGGATTGGCAATGTGTGCGATACGTGTACAGTACCTACCTACAAAAATAATGTGTTTGTGTATATTGAAGATAATGAATCATTTTAACTAGCATAATAATATTAGGTAGATATAATTATCTCCTTATAGGTACATAAATAAAGCTCAAATGGTTTGAATGGTATAATTATTGCGAATATGTCTTCATCTTAATGACGATAAGAATTGTGTCTGAGAAAAAAATGTAGGTACCTAAGTACCTAGAAAATGTTTAGGTACCTTCAGGAGATTGAGTTGAAACCATTTAAAATTTACCTATATTTATAAGCACTTTTAAGTCTTTACCATTGTAGTTTTTTTTTAAGTTCAATAACTAACTTTTGCTTAGTATTGAAGTTTTCTGTGTTGGCCTCTATTTCATCTGTTTTGTTGTATGAAGTACCTACCTACCTATGTTAGGATTGCGGCAGGGTGAAAAAGGTACCTACACACATAGGTACTACACTTTAGTTTTGGTTACATATAGGTACTTATCCTGAATTATGCAAGTTTTCAGCAATCCATGTGCTGAGTGTAAGCACCTATCTCAAAATGAGCTATAGTGCAGGAATGTTCACTCTCAGAAAATGAAGGCACTTAGATTATAATTACCTAATCATAGATATAAAAGAGGAAGTAAAAGTTTATATAAGTAGGTATCACCTACTAACTTTGAAGCCCGTTATTTCATTATTTCTGCCCAGATATTGACAATAGTAAACCCTATCTAATTAGGTAGGTACATGACCTCAGATAATGCAATTTAGTGCAGACCTAGCACATAACAATGAAATTATTATTTATGACCTACAAACATTTCTCGGAACGCATTGTTTATCATGTTAAGTTATTCTAATCTATTCCTTCACGGAGTTATTAAACATCAGCTGTCAACATGAGCAGCTAAAATAGATACTGCATGCTTGAGTTCTTACTGATGACCATAAATTATTTAAAACTTGTAGGTAATTGCAAACCTTGTTTACATACCTATTAAAGGTAATTTAGAATTGTACAGCAATTAATACTGGTATAACTTCTTGTAAAAAAAAAACAAATAATCAGTGAATAGCGTCGTCCCCGCTTGGGCCCTGTAGGTGGCTATGTTAATTGTGGCGTCGCCAGTAAGAGGCGGTGGGATACATGGGCGGCGAGACTTAGTATGCAAAAAGCCTTAATACGAGGTTTGGCTCACGACTGTTTTCTCCTCCAATATTGGACCGATTAAAGAGATATTTCATAAACTGAATAAGAAGGATATATATCTACTGTGTCCCTATGTTTACCTTTTGATGATTTATTAACCGTATAAGCACTACAACCCTCACAAAATACTCAAAATTGTCCGGTAAATCGCTGTCAACAGAGCCCTAGTGCACAAATTTGGCAACAATTAATAAAAAAAAATAAAACATGGAGACATAGTATAATATATATCCTTCTTATTAGTTTGAGAAAAATATTTCTTGAATCGGTTAAATATTGGAGAAAAAATAGTAGAGAGCTAAACCTCGAATTATAACTTACTTTACATACAAAGTCTCGCCGCCCACGTCGCGAAGGGTGCAGGTGTATGGGTACTTGGGGCACTCCAACGTGTGGCTCATGTTCTGAACAGAGGCACCAAAATGGGTTTGCGACGGGTTTGTAAACCACATTTCGCCAAGGTAGGTACCTACTTCTCAGAATCCCTATAGCTAACACATAGGTTTTCGTCTCTGTGAAAGGCAGTGGGTCCAAATCCACTGTTTGGGCAGCACTGGGTCCGGGTGCGTGGAGCAAGTCTTTTAGTGCTTTTGTTATACCGATTCTTAGCTCTGCTCAGAATACCTAATTATGACTTCAAATATCCTATGTCCAACAGCGGACATTTTGAGCAATTTCATAATCATCATCATTTCAGCCAATATTCGTCCACTGCTGAACGTAAGGTACCATCTCCACGAGCGAGAGAATCGGGGCGATTTGACATTTTTTCATACATCGAATCGTCGCGATAATATCGCCGCGTGGAGACACGTTCATAGATTTGTTATAGAAATACGTAGCACGGACGATAATATGGCCGGTATTCTTTAGCTCGTGGAGATGGCCCCTAAGCCTCCCAGCGAGCGATATCGTCAGTTATAAATTATAATCTCTACTTCCCCCTATAAAAATACAAACACAGAGTTACTTGTGAAAAATGAGACAGTCTTATCACTGAAAGTAACTTTTCAGACTATCTACGGAAGGATTATGTATTGAAAAAACGCTAAGACTCATGAAGCAGTTAATAGGTTGTTTAACTTACGAGTATAGCACATTGGCTTACATTAGTCATGCTCACATCCTTGTGTAAACGCACAAAAAATACAGAACACGACTTGACAAAAGTTAGATCATCTTAGCGTTTATTTTTTAAGTCCCAGATGATCCTATTATTTAGATTTGAAGTCGGATGACATCCAATTGTGGTGTTAGTCATAAATTTATCATCGAAGATTTAGTTCGATTCAATTCCTACCAGAATAAGCTGTAAGTATCACGTCATTTCGAAAAATTGGTTTTATAAGTCGACAGGACAGGTGATATTTCCTCATGGTGATCATGGAGCTTGAAACTAAATGTTTTGTATTCAGCGAATTTGACTTTCGAAGTTTATTATTAACTAGTAGGTACTTCGCCCGCGACTTTGTTCGCGCTGCAAAATTCTTTAGGATCCCCATTTTTTTCTAGATAGAAACCTTCCTCGAGAACCACTCTATCCATCATTGGTGAGAACAGTATGAAAATCGATGCAGTAGTTTTTGAGTTTATCGCAAACAGACAGACGCGGCGGAGGACTTTGTTTTATAATATGTAGTGACTAGCTTCTGCCTGTGGTTTCGCCTGCGCGAATTTCTAAAATTATCCCAAGCAAATATCGCATTTATAATATTTGTTAGGATATCAGTAGATATGGATGGAAACTTCAGAATTCTATATTTACAAACAATTTTAAGAGTTAACACAAAGTGGCAAATGATTCGTGTCTTGTTTATCTCCCTAACGTCCCTCTACAGTTCTACACATACACACACAACAACAACACACTACAGTCTTAAACTTTTTAATTTGTACACGCAGTCGGCGCTGAGCTGTTACCAAGTGACCGTCTTAGTTCGAGAAGGCTATTAGGTACTGTTGAACCGAAATTTCATGTTCATTAGTTGAAACTACGAAATAAAGTGTTGACTTAGCCTATTTTAAGGTACCACCTCTTCGAAATGCCGACTAAGACCAAATTCTGATCAAATGTCGAGGGGCCGCACCTAAAACTAGCTGTTAGCAAATCTGGTACATCCAGTTTAAGCCAATTTAAGTGTCATTGGCTATAGTGTTAGGTTCTTACTCCACTAACTTTCATAATCTCCCGAACTACTTTTAATTCTGACATTCTTGACTGAACCCCGAAGAACCTGTAAAAAATTACCAAGGCGCATTACTTAGGTAATCATTTTTCAACCTTTTTTACGCCAGTCTCTAGACTCTGCCCTATCTACCTAAACTTGGGTAAGTTTATTGAATTAATGGGTATTCATTTTAAAAGGAATGTCCAGTTCAACACCGAACCCTATGTTCAACACAAATTACGCAAACCAAAGGTTACTAATAACTACTAATTCATACTTTGCATTTAAATTTCAATTAGCATAGGTTGACGGCTTGACACGTACCTGCAATAATTGTAGAGTTTCTATCGGAATTCCTGAGCGACACACCTTTCATTACGAAGTCTGCGCTAGCCCTAGGTTCTGTTCGAAAGTTTCTCGCTCTTGTCTAATGTGTATAATACAGTCGAAACATTTATGTTGATTGAGAATTCTAATAAAGGCTATGAGCTCAGCGATCGTGGAATACATTAGCGAAGCGTGAACTTTATGCAAAGCTCCGTGCGTACCGTTTAACGCAGTAACGGCTTCAACTATTTAATTTATAATAGCTATCCTGATTTTCAATTAAGCTTAATGTCCACCTTATCATGCACTTATTATCTAAGCAAATTGAATTTTGTTGAGTGACTAGCCCAGAAATCGCTTGGGGCGCTTGAATGTGGTCTTTAGGGTCCTAGCTTATCTTTAGACATGATGTCAGACTGTGAACATGTTAAATATTGAACAAGTTGCGGTAATACGGGTTTTTCTGGATTGCCTAACAAGTATATAGGTAGTTTATACAAGCGATTAAAGGAAATAAAACAACCGCTGAATATTAAAAAAATAAGCCTGAATACCTACCCGCAATTGTGCGTAGTTCAGGTTGAGAAAATGATAATAAAAAAAAAACAATAAACCGGATAAATCTGGAAACGATTTCCACGAAACTTAAAACTCTAGACGTGACTTACTAGGTACCTACTCGTAGGTACTTAACACACATGTGAAGTTCAAAAGCCTGCGGAATTTCAACGCAAAATGTAAGTAAGTATTTTGCCTGATTTTTTAGTAGCAAAAGACAATCTGCTGGCTAGAGGCGGATTACGAAGATTAATTAACTAAACAAATTAAAAGCATCACGCGCATTTCATTTCATTTCCTGACTCGGAAGACCAAACAGTTAATTAGTGTGCCTTGGCATTTTGCGAAGATGTCCCTCCCTAACATCATATTTATTCGTTAATAAATAATGTAATGCGGAACTTCTAAAAATGTAATGACGCGTCTATAGAACGCGCATAAAATGACAAACACCATTTATTTATACAACTCGTCTTATGCATATGCGTATTAGCAAGGAAGCTATAATTCATAATTTAATCGATCGGTGATTCATTAAGGCTTTATTAATTACGACTGCACTGTCGGATTACATTATTTTTTTTAATAAATCCGCCTTATGTTCACTCCCATTACGTCCAAGTTCCAAGTACCTAAGTTAACATTTATGGGTGCGGAACAATAAGTCAAGCGACAGGTTGCACGATGCATTCACTGCATAGCAATGAACGAATGACATTGTGTTTTCTATTGCGAAATTTAATGTTGCGTTTCAGCGGTTTCATATTTTTAAATGACCTCTATTGCCAAGGTCGTGTCAGTCGTAAACATACCTAATTATACATATGTTAGGCAAATAACAATCAGCTCTACCGAATGACATATTGTCCATAAGTATATGTCATAAGTATAAACATGCTCATTGCAATTAATATTTTCCTTTTGACAGCTTACGAATATCTATTATTCTAAAAATTTTCCGTCAAGCGTTTCAACCAGGAGTCGAGGACTCGCCTAATTCTACCGAACGGACTTACGTATAGCGATGCACGTATTTAATATAACTCACTTTCCATGTCATCTCCATTCGGTAACAGTTGTGATGTCACAAGTGACGAACACTCATTACATGACGTGCAAACTCTGCGGTTAGCGATAAAGTGATGTGCCACGCTTTTGTAACTTGTCGATATCAAGTTTCTCGTATGTTCTATGCGCAAGAGTCATCATACATTTACATGTGTAATATGACTCAAAGCTGTACTCTAGGTAATTGGTGTTAGTAATCACTGTTCCAATCCTGTCTGTCTTCTTAACGATATGGGCTCGGGTTTCAGGTGAGTCGATTTATCAGTTATCTGAATTAACATCTGAGGGTTCTGCTCTACAATCGTTCTAGGCATTGTCTAGTATAGCCGATAAGTGTTATATTCTTCTCAATTAAATTAACAAATCGAAATATTAGCGCATAAGCAATCACAGCTTTAAGTGAAGAAGCTTTCATCATCACAGGTGTGGCGCAAAATTTTGAAACACTTACGTGTAATATGTCAAACGTTTTGCGAAACCTTGTATCGCTTAGAAATTTCGACAAAACCCCATAAAACGAAGGACACACACAGACATGACCTGGTTGTCCAACTAGGAGGGCCAAAAGTCAGATCTATTTGGCGATAAAATCTAATGTTTACGGTGAATCTGTGCGCAAATCTCATAGGGAATAAAACGCACGTACCTATTGGGCTACAAAATCAAGTACCTAAATAAGTTGGTACTCTATTGTTATCAACCACTGACACTGATTGAAGCATCGACAATGAAATCATGTTTTTAGTTAGCGAAAATTGGCCTGATTTAAATGTTCTTCAAATGTTCATATCTACCACAACCCACCGGAAACTTGACAAGATATAGTAGGTATAGTAACTCTTTTACTCGGAAAACAGTTATGGAAGAACTTCATCTAAAAATACAATCTTCTTCTTTTTCGTATCATTGGCGCGACAGTAACTTAGACTTGAGTTGCCCAAAACATAACTGTCTACCAACTGCCACGGCATTGTTAGTGGCAGAGTAGGTGGAGCAGTTCTTGACTAGGTTCCACATCCACAACTTGCTGTTAATTCATCTATTTGCGCTCTGAGGCGGTTCAGGGACGTTCAGGTGAACCTCGCTGGGTGATAGATAGTTCGTAACACGACAATGGCTAGTATGGATATCCGGGGAGATCATCACTCGGATGGGATTTGTCTACTGGAACCAATCAGGGATTTTATTCTTTGTGTAAAATGTTTCAACTTAATGAGGTTGGCTAATGTTTCTCCACTCTTTGATGCAGCACACGATAAGATCAGCAAATTTGCTGAGAGATTCGTGTCCGACGCACGAGCTGGTGGGTCGCAGATCCGGTCTCTCCGGGAGGCAACGTGTCCTTACAGGCTGTCTCTAAATGGGGCGATGCCAATCTGGTCAAGTTCCGTGCTGGTAAGACCCAAGCGTGTCTATTTTCCGCCAAAAAGAGCCAATTCCATCCAGCTCGGCACGGTTGGCGCAGTGGTTGAGCGACCGGCTGTTGCGCCGCGTGTCGTGGGTTCGATTCCCGCACGGAACAAATATTTGTGTGGCCTACAGATAGTTGTTCCGGGTCTGGCTGTTTGTGTATGTGTCTTTGTATGTTTGTAAAAGCACCCACGATACAGGAATAATCCTAGTGTGGGGCAACGTTTTTTTAAAAAAGAAAAAAAAAAAAAAAGCTCCATCTTTCCGAGGTGCAACCGTGCCGATAACCGACTAATTTGAACTTCTTGGGGTTACATTAACATCTACTCTCAATTTTGGCCCTTTCGTAGAGGCAAAGCTCAAATGGCTGCAAAGAAATTAGGGATCCTAGCAAAGGTGAAACGTGGTACGTCACGCCGGAACAGCTGCTCAAACTCTATCAAGCGCAAGTTTGATCGTGTATGGAATACTGTTCTCATCTTAGGGACGGATCTACCAGATACCATTTTGATGCCCTTGAGTCAATTGAGAAACGAACCAAGAGGATCATCGGCAATGATAGGCTCGTCGCGACGAAGCTCCAAAGCCTTGAACATCGACGACGAGTTGCTAGCTTGTCGGTTTTCTACCGGTTGCATTTTGAGGAATGTGCGACGAAATTGCGTAATTTAATTTCGCCAAGCCCGTTCCATCATCGGATCACAAGAAGTACGGCGATGCGCCACCGGTACATGGCGGACATCCCACCCATACGCACAAAACGTTTTGGGAACACATTCGTAATGCGTACAGGTAAGGAGTGGAATTCCCTGCCGAAGTCTGTGTTTCCGGATAGCTACAACCTGGGAGTCTTTAAGTCAAGAGTGAATAGGTTACTTCTAGGCAAGCCGTGCTCCATCTTCAGCCACATCATCGCTTACCATCAGGTGAGATAGTGGTCAAACGCGTGCCTATCAATAGCAAAAACACAAAGGAACATGAGGATCCAGTGGAATTCATTTTGGAAAATAGATTTATCCAACGCTGAAATTAAAACTATGACACGAAGGACTCAACAAAACTGTCGATAAATTATACTCCATCGCCCAAGCACTATACAAACGAATCATGGAATCAATTACGAAGGCTTACATCATCGAAGGATTGAGTCATGGTCACGACCTGCTCCGACCAGGTCCTTTTGTCCGTGGGTTGGTCCTAGCTTAGTCATCACGTGACTAAATCGAACTCACTACTGACCGATGCACAATGTTGTTAACACTCACGTTATATTCTTCTATGACGTCCACTTTTATAAGTGACTAGCTGACCCATGGCCACTTTGTTGGGTATTTTTCGGGTTAATATATAACACATACACACACACACGCCTATGACACTCACAAATAACGTGGCTTTCTATTGATAAAAGAATTTTCATAATCGGTTCAGTAGATTCAGAGATCTTTCTCACAAACTTTACCTCTTTATAATATGACTATATTCTTCCGTAATCTAACGGGAAATGCGCGTACGAAGTCGCTGGCCAGCGACTTCGTACGCGCATATCCCGTTGTCAAAAACTGATGTCGGTGTTTTGGGTATTTTTTTATTTTTTGACACCGACTTCCGAAATTAAAGCTATTTTATACTTTGATTGGAAGTCGGTTTTATTTTTTTGTAAATACCGTACCACTTAAAAGTGAACCGGCGTGATGTTATGAACTGGTGAAAACAATCAACAGACATGCAATTTCAGAAATTCCGATACATTTGCTATTATTGATTGAAGAGTTCCGCTGCCTACCTCCAAAATTCTTCATCAGATCTTCACCAAATTAAAATGGGACCAGTCCGGGAAAATACTCTTCCAAACAAAAAAGAATCACCCAAGTCGGTTAACAATAGGAAAGATGCAAATACAGAATTTATGAGAATGTTGTCAGTAAAATGATAAAAAAGTATAAAATAATGGCCATTACAAAGTTTTAATTTTGGTTAATATCGATTTTTAACAAAAATAATAAATTAAAGTAACGTGAAACGGAATGAATTTAAAAACAACAATCAGCGTTTAGTGACGTATCTGCTGTTATGCCAACGAAAAGGCAACCTTATGTCTTTGAGTTGGGACAGTTCATGACCAGTGATAGACACGAGTGACGTCATCGTCAGTTTTCGCGCGAACCTTTAAACTGTTGGTTTAAAAACGCAATTTAAGCAATAAATAAATAATAATTAATTTATTTATTTATTTATTATTTATTAAATTAAAGCGTTTTCATTTTTTATTTATGTGGTGGTCTATACTAGATGGAGTTCTTTAAAATTAAAGCAAAAATGGAAATATTGCATGTTCCCTATAGGCGAAAATATCGCTGAGCACATTTTTCATGGGATCCCATCATCAGATCCAGACTTATACCTTCCATCATCAGCTCAGCAACATGAGATTATGATTAACATGCACAAATATCTGAATTGCGTTAGAAATGTCATGAAAAACATTGTGTGTGCCTATAATATTTGAGGGTTTCCCTCGATTTTTGTGGGTTCCCGTCATCAGATTCTGACTTGGTGACAATGGGACCACCGCAGAAGTATAGGCTTTCGAATAAAGAAAGAATTTTTTAAAGCGGTCCACAATTGGCGGAGAAATACCTAAATTAACACACATAATACAATACAGCCGAACATAGAACGTCCTCCTTTTTGAAGAAGTCGGTTAAAAATGGGGTTATCACCTGCCACCAGAGCAAGTCGAGCTAATCATGATTTCGTTGTGAAAGACAGACGGAGCTATAGAACGAATGGCACTATCCCTTGTTTAACCCGACTGCGCCAGAAGGAGAGTACCTATGTAAGTATGTATGTACGTGTATTTCTATGGCACACTGTAGCCTAAACGGCTTTATGGATTTTAGATTGAGAGTTGTCATTAGATTCGTTTTAATTGTGAGAGTGACACTGGGTGACTGGGTAGGAAGTGGAGACGGGCGGGCGTTTTGGGGAACTGTCTTTATGTAGAACTTTGACGCCTTTTTGACGCTTAGAAAGTGCTAGCACTCAGCCTAATTAAAATGGCCGATTTTAAACGCCATAAAAGTCTCGAAAATGTTTTTCTCTTCGTTTATTAAAATAAAGGGCACGCGAGGACGATGACAACAATAATGTAACTCACAAAAATGTAGGAAAAATAAGAAAAAAAACTGACTTGTGTGAAAAAACTCGACCGCCAAAAAAGTTCCAAACAAGTCACTTTTCAGGCAGTTTGATGCAGTTGGGTGGCATCAAATCCGTGTGGAAGTAAAATAAATGCTCCAACTGCATTTTTTTCACGACGGATTCCACACGTAAATGTGACGTCATAACATGTAGGGACCTGAAACTTAACAATGAATTATGATTATCAAAACCTCATCAAAAACAAATACTTACCTAATTACAATAATTTTCATATAACCTTTACAATAAATATACCCAATTAGGTAATATTCCGTATTCAAGAGCGATCGAGTAATGTGATAGCACATAACTTTAAGAGCTTTGTATTTACTTTATTGAATTGAAGGCTCTTATAGTGCATGCTTAACATTGAAGTCGGCACGAAGTTCTAGACGCCATTTTTTTTTTCTAAGATACTAGATCCGTTTAATGATTTTCTAGGTAACTAGCTATATTGCCCGCGACTTCGTACGCGTATATCCCGTCCCTGTAGGAATTCCGGGAAATCCTCTCTTAGCGCTACACTCCCCCAGGAACCCACACGCCCAGCTTTCTACAACCAGTAGTTTCGGCAGTGCGTTGTCTGTCAGTCACTCACTCTGTCACTCAGTAACGGGAGAATTTTATATTAAACTAGCGACCCGCCCCGGCTTCGCACGGGTGCAAATTATATACCTAAGTACTAAAACCTTCCTCGAGAACCACTCTAACTATTAAAAAAAAACCCGCATCAAAATCCGTTGCGTAGTTTTAAAGATCTAAGAATACATAGGGACAGACAGACAGCGGAAGCGACTTTGTTTTATACTATGTAGTGATGATGATTTTGTGCTTGTATTTTCACGAAGGTCGCTTATACCTATTGCACATATATATAACACATATTACAGCAGTTAAGTAGAAATCTCATTTAGGTCATGGGAATAGCCTATTGTCGTCATCCGGGCATAAGTCCAAACTCCGGGTTACTGAGAAATTCCAATTGGAAAAATCCAATAAATAATATTTTGTCCCACCAGGGAATCTAAAACAGGAACTTTCGTAGTGTAGTGCTTGCGACCACTAGACCAAGACGTAGATTTCCCAACTTACCTACTTTGCTCTAAGTTACGTTGGTCCAAACATCTACATGCATTTATGGACCAACATAAAATATTTTGTACAATAGCTTTAAAGTTTCTGTCTGCGTAGCGAACATACCGCTTTTAGACATGTCTCACGAATTTTGTGTTCGTCAAGTCTCCCAACATTATTGTCCTACAAATTCCATGACAAAGTACTGTTAGCCAACTGCTAGGTATATATTTTAGAGACAAGGAGAACATATCTAGGTGCACTTAAATTTAAAGTATAATTCAGCTACTTACTTATTTGGACTAAACTATATCTACAGAGATTCCTCCGTGCCTCGGTAAGCCGTTGGTACGGGCGGTCATTAGTAGAATTTTGACAGTATTTGCAGACAGACAGCAATCGGAGTGTGTGTTCCGAAATACAAAACATTATTCTGGCCAGTGCTCATGACGTCATGAATACGACGCCATATTTTCGACAAACGGCAAACGGGCGTGTCACGTGTGTGATACGCAGCAGTGGCAGGATTTTTTGGCACCAGTGTTGCGAAGGGAACATGCTCCCCAGTTACCTACCGGGTAGTGGAGGCAGTCGCTTCATGTAAAATACTGGTATTCAGCTACATCCGGTTAGACTTGTAGCCGCCCCTACATACTTAGTCTGTTATGGAAAGGCTAGACAGATTCAGTTATCGAGACTGGAGAACACAGGTGTACTCACATTTATTCAGCTCCATTCGCCTTTTGCTGAACGATTTCGCTCACGCTTATATACTACAGTTCTGTTTCAATCGGCTGCGTACAGCGTCATAAGTAAACTATTAGTAGCAGCGCTAATCTCTACCTATAGCACTCGCATGATAGTAACACATTTATCCCCATTTTATACTTGTTAGCTGCGAAAGCTGAATGGCCGCGGAAAGTTGAACGCATGAGTAAGCGTCTCCATATAAAATCGTTGTTTTCTATGGGTATAAGCCGAATAGAGCTGAATAAGAGTAAGTAGTCCGTTAAACTGAAATTCATAAATTCCTACTTTAATTAAACTAAGTAGAGCATTTGTAGGTATCTATTACTTGTTGAACTATCGATCTCTCCAGGCCTATTAATAAATATGACATCATAATAATCTCGTGTTTATGTATTGTGCAGATTTTATTATAACTAATCTATCAAGTGTTCGGCGCCACTAATGATATCATCTCCTTATAGGTACATAAGATCAATTTTGGAGTAAAAAATTCGTTACAGACCAGCCGGTCTATTCTGTCGACATCTCACCGTGCGCACTTGGTGAAGTGAACGACCAGTGAGCTGACATTCCATCTTGTTTGTATGTGTTGTCGTTTACTTCGCCTAAGTTATCACTTCAACATGTTTTAAGAATCGCACTGCAGCTTAGTTTGAATTTGAAAGATGCTGAGAGAGTCTATAACATACAAACTTATTTACCCAAGGATTTAATTTATATGGGTTAAAACATCAGGAACAGGGTGTCACACGCTCCAGCCGGCACTAGTCTCCGATTTTGTTGAAATTTCGCGACGATGCAGTCCCCAAATTGTACTATTTAGTACCTGCATCTAAAAAAATTGTACCTCTAGGGTTTCGCCAAAAAATTAAAAACAAAAAGTGCCGGCTGGGGCGTATACGATGCAGCCTGCTTCGATGTGTAATGTAGGTACCTACATCAAATAGTTGTTCCACCATATAAACTTACGAATACTGACTTGATAGCGCGCACCAATCGGCTACATTATTAAATTGAAATTCGTAAAAAATAAAACCTTTAACTTAAAAAAAGGACCTAAAAACTGGAAAAGGATTATAAATATGAGATTACTAGTCGCGGTTGAAACAACCATCCACCGGTAATTGTCGAACAGGTAGGCAGTAAATTGATTTTTTTTTTTATGGACCAAAGTTCGTAGCGTCGTGCTACGGCCTACGGCGCTGGCTACGAAAATCCGATAAACATACTTACTCGTACAATACCTGTATAACAGAGTAATGTCGGGAACTTGTTCTTTAATATGGAGTCCATATTATGGACATTTAGTTTATTCAATTAAATATACATTTTTAAATATTCGCTTAAGATTATAAAAATATATTTAAACAAAAATAGTACCTAGTCATCGTTAACTGGGGTCAAGCTGCCGGCAGCGGGCGGCGGGCAGGGCTACAGAGAGAGAAACCTGTTAACACCATTAAAGATTATATCTTTAGGTACCGTGTCCTAACGATACAAGCCGAGTCCACATATTGTACCGCTTGTTGAATCAATCCCTTGATCCAGCAGCCTAACGAGAGCCTCCTAAAATGTTGCTCGAAGCCCGTGGCTATTAAGCCAATTTATGGGCACCTAATATTATTTTCATTATCACAAATTAGTAAATTAATTACGTGTGCGTTTCTTCTGTCCATTTAGAATCCCATTAAGTTTGTACCACGGTGTGTAGTGGTGGCATATCTGATTACAACTCATTAACACAAACCTTTAGAAATTGACAACCATTTCAATCCATTATTCACCTTTCTACTTCTTCTAAATACCAGCTGTCTTACAGAGTATCATTAATTAAAGCAGCTGTTTAAAGGACACTGCGTGCGTGGGCGTTAATTTTGTTCACGTTTAACATAATTTGTTAGACAATTTATCTTTTGGTGGATAGCAATAGGTAGGTATATTGTTAAGTTCACAGACAGATCCGGCTTGACAGCCTACCTATGTTGTACAGCCAAATAGCCCAAGTATCCTACAAAACCCTAAGTATAGCTAGCTATAAGCTCATGTAGCCTACCTACGGTAGTAGGTATACTTAATTCTGCTTATATAGGTACTCGACTCAAGTGCTTCTTCGACCACATATGTAGGTAACTACTACCTACAATATTTATTTATGATTTTATTTCGTTTCGTAATTCCTTAAACGGCTTATTGGATTTCAATGATTGCTTTAACACACGTTGCAATCCTGTTTAGCCGTGCCTACCGCGGACCTAATGTGTCGTATCTTCGCTCACTTTTAAATGCCAAGGCTCAACGCGTTGAAAAATCATTTACAAGGTAATGTTATCTGAAAGTAAAAGCTTAGTTCCTCAATTCGTGGCAAATTGCTTATTGATTGCTGATTGCTCGATGAAGTGACTAAGGTATTTGTAGGAAGTGGTAACATAGCTAGCATTTGATTTCTTGGAAAAGCGGTATTAAGCTTACCTATTCTGAAAGAACTCGGTACGGAAGTAGGGTTGCCAACTTTTATTTAAGAATAAACAGAGAAGTTATTTTTGATTTTAGAAAAGGTAAGTAAAGAGTCTTATTAAAAACTATTTTGAGTCCGATTTTTGGACAATTTCAATGAAATCATGTCTTTTACTTTATAGTATTGTAATAATATAATATACTTTATATTATTGTAATTTTCTCTGCAAGGACAAAAAATCCTTTAGTTTTCAGTAAAATGGCTGGATTTCATTAAGAAAGAGCCAAAAAGTAGAGAATCTATTTTAATGTACCTAGTCCATTGCTCTTGTAAATTATAAAGTACGAAAATAGAGCTGTCCACGGCCAGCTAACAAAAAGACAGAAGCGTAAGTAAATTTTACATCCTATCATAACCGACATGCTCACGTGCCCATGTGCCTGTATTTGGAGTCTCGAAGAAGGTCGAGTAATGTAGGTACATAGTACCTATATCATGAGGAGTTCATGGGCGCCGGGAAGGGGGTTCAAGAGTGCGCACTTGCACCCCCCTTTAAAGATGGGAAATCATCAAATGACTCCTCCCGCTACCCAGAGCGGGAGGAGTCATTTGATGATTGTCAGATGAGCAGAAGGGATCCGATGTCAGACTCTTACTGACTAAAACCCATTCGTGTTCCTCCTAATGCCCTTTGTATTCCAGGGCCGCGGTGACTCTCGAACAAATTCCGCATCACTTGCACCTACCTTTCAATTATTTTCAATTATTGAAAAATGAACAAAAATATCATATTTGACAGAAAAAAAAAATTAAAAAAGAGAACCTAGCAAATCCGAGGCGAGGCAGGTACTTCGAGCTCCCTTAGTTCGGCCTTGCACCCGTCTTCTTTACTTCAATCTATGAGTGAATGAATAAAAACTTATCCTATTCGAGGCGAGGTTTTGAAGATGCACCCCCCTGAAAATTGTCCTGCACCATGATCGAGTCAAAATTCTTTTCGACTCTTTTCTTTGAAGACAGCTGTTTATATATCTACAATATTTATCTACCTAAGTAGGTAATACCTACGCATCAAGAAAATAATTCTTATTTCCAGACACTAATTTATACGACTTCCGTGTAACATCAAAAACAAATAGGTTTGTTGATTTATTCGCTTAATTGAGTTAAGTAGGTAAACGGTCAGCAAAACATTTAATATTGACTTACCACATTTGAAACTCTTTCAAGGATTTCCAGTTGCTTATGATTGATTGATTAGGTACCCAAATGTTTTGACCGATAGATATCTGCCTGACTGATGGATGATGCGTCCTCACAGAAACGACATCACAATTGCCTGTGCCCCATGGGTCACGTAGATGATTCATTTTTTATCACTTTTTCATTATTTGATTTTTTTTTTTACTTGAGGTAGGTTTGCTCTTGACTCTAGTCTAGGTCAGCAATGACAGAGAGAAAGACGAAAATAGAGGGCGCTTACCAGAAGCCTGTTCACAACTTCGGAAACACAGATGCAGGTAGAGAGTTCTCTCAAAGAGCTGTCAGCACAAAAGACGGGGCCCGCTAGGACCAGTGCCTGCTGGGGCTGCGGAATTCGTTTGAAAGAGGTACCGAACCCTGAAACGCAAAGGGCACTAGGAGGAATACGGATGGGTTTTAGTCAGTAAGAGTGACACTCCCTTCTGCTTTACCCAAAGCGCTTGGAAACGCTTAGGCGATTCGCCCACTGCACCACATTACGCAGCGTAGCGCGGGAGTGCGTGTTCTTACGTTGCTTGAATTTTTTCTCTTTGCAATGAAAACACGCGTAGGTAGTGCAACACACAGAAAACGCATTCACGCGAAGTGTTTGACTTCGTCGCCACGCACCCTGCAGCGTCTAGCGGGGCTGTGTGTGAATAGCCTTAGTGCACTAGTCTCTTTGCAAGTTTTATTTTTGATAACTTCTTCTTCTTAGATCCCAAGATAATATTTTGCTCTTGCATTTTTGTCCTTTAGTTTTCTAATTTTGTAACATTAGTCAAAAAAGTTAGTACTATCTGCAGAAATAAATGGAAAAAATAAACTTTTTCTGTTCAAGATAGAGTGCTTTAATTGACATAATTACATAATCCTCCTTGAGTATCGCTATTTCTGTAAGTGAAAACCGTAAATTATAACAAAATCCGTGGTTTAAAAGACATAGGTAAGCTGGGAAATTGATAGAGGCAGACAGCAACTTTGTTTTACCTACCTACTTCTATTTATAGATTGAGATGTAAAATTCTAGATTTCTCATCGACAATAATACTCGTATAATATCTTCGTGTTTAATTGCAAACACAATCAACTCTATGATTGTGTTTCCAATTGACCAGCAATATGACCATCTATCTATATATTCTCAGAACAGTTATTTCTTCAGGGGCGGTCGCTTTGATCAGTTAATAAATACTAAGATATATAAAACCAAGGTTCTGATCAATAGTAACACAGTTATCTCGGGTTTATTACTAGTGAAGCTAAGTGCTTAGAATTAATTATATTAGCTTATGGTCATGGTGTATTTTACTATCGAAGTTAATTGATAGCTTTTAGTGGTTATTAGGTTTAGAGTTTATTGATTTGTTAATGAGAATTGATTAAGCAGTGTATTAGTAGTGTAGGTAGAGCTTCTTGTCATACATAAGGTCCGTAAGGGACGACACTGCATATTTTTATTTCTGTCGACAAGCAGAGATGCTGTAGGTACTAGGCTGATCAAAAGGTAATGCAAACCGTGCGGCGCCTGTGGGTCCTAGCGTGATGTTAAATAGCCTATAGCTAGTCTTTGCCTGTAGCCTTCCTCAAGAATTGGGCTATAAAATGCAAAAAGATTTTTATTTTGATTCCCAAGATTAGCACGTTCAAACATACTAAAACTCTTCAGCTTTATTATATTAGACACTCACCTATACAATGTTTTTCACATTTCCTGAAATCTTGACTTCAGGACTACATTAAAGGAAAAAAGCAGTAGTAGATTCATAATTTAAAATACCTACTCAGATATAGGTAATATTCGTGGATGTTTCTACGTTTAGACATAATTATAATGCACATTTCGCTGTGTGAGTAATTCTTGGCCACGCCTCCTCAGTCGTATCGACATGCAGAATGATATACAGTGTGCGGGCAACTTGTTTATGTGCGATTTAATGTTAAGATAATGTGTAATAATTATAAGATAAATACTATTAAGATACAGACATTTTAATGCGTTTTCTTAATGATCCATGATTTTAAGTGTCGGAGTCTTTGAAGATTCTCAGACATGTGCTCAAATCACTATGTCGTTACGGTTAGAACTGGAAAAGTTCTGAATGGGAAATCCTCCTTATATATTCGAGTACCTACCTACCTTCTTGTAACATTAGGCGTGATCATAACATCATGCCTATTTAGTATAATACCAAAAAATCCCAATAACCTGCCTGCAGGTCCCTTTGACACAAGTTTTACCTAGTTTAGGGGTTCACAAAATAACTGATTTCAAAATAATAACAAATTATGTGAGCAAGTAATAGTTGAAAAGCCGCTGATCGACTTGAGAATTCACTTGCAATGAGCATTCCTAGCGAATGTTAAACAAGAGCGTTTTAGCGAGCATTCTAGCGAAACGACAGTAGATAAATTTGCTTCGAGCTTTTTGCCGAACCAAGCAATTTTGCCAGTCTTTTCTGACATCTTCGTGAAAAATAAAATTTTGACGAGAATTTACTAGAGCGTTCGCTAGAATGAGTGTGAAAATGTTCGTAGCGATGTTTGACTCTATGATTGGCTCTGTTCGTTGTTCAGTTCGACAAAAACGGCGAATGCTCGATGTTTGACAAGTGAATGAATCAGTGAACACTCAAGTCTATTCACTGATTCATTCAGTCAAGGTGCTGATGCATCTTCAGGTCATTTTTGTAACAATAAACGAATTTAATTTATTTTTTTAATAAATCTTGATCCGCTTAATCGCTGTCATTAAAGAATGTCTACAAAACGGAAGTTTCCATACTTCGAAACCTGTCCCTTCTTCAGGTCAAAAGGTCACACAAACATCATCTCAAATGTCGCAACAGTCATAAGACACTTAATCAATAAGTGTTCTTTCCTTCACGATAACCGAAGTTTAACGTGTAGGTAAGCAAGATTTATCCTAAGGATTTATCATTCATCAGAGAATGACCAGTTTATCTTGAAATATCAGGACTGCGTCACTTGCGAAGCGATGACTAAAAGCTGTGCTAAACGTCTGACCAAAATGGTTAGTTCCGATCTTCATGACTATCTGCCAAGATAAACTGGTTATTCAGAAGACAGTACCTAAGCCTTGGTACAAACAAAAAAATTAACACCTTAGTCGATGAAGGTTGAGAACATTAAATAATTTTGTCACACGTCACATGTTTTATTTGTTTATAAAGGTGTGAAGATTTGATTAATCGATTAATCGGAAAACTTAATGCTCTTATCGAATTACAAGTGTAAATTAATCATTGCATTATCAAATCGAACTGTTTAGGTGCCATTCACCTGATTTCGTTTTAAGGGGCAATTCTGGGACCAGGTTATGATTATCTAAGTACCTACTTGTAAGTACCTACTGCATTGTCTTAGGTAGTTTCCGATATATTTTGATTAGACCTTCCTACTTACCTTTTTGTGTAAATAACGTAAAATTTGCAACTGTAGTCTATTCTGTAACAACATTTTTGTGTCTCGACAGCGGAATCCGAGGTGAGTATCAAATTTGTATAAACACAAGACCTTTCTGTTGTGTGTAATGAAGCTTACTTTGTGAGCTATATGTCAATCAGGTGAAGCTCGATATCGAAATAGTTATTTGCAGAATAGACTATTTGCACGCCCGTTTCTTTACTGTCAACTAAGTATGAACTGCGACAGTTTAACAGTGAGAAGTTCTCTGTACGTCTACCATGAGTTTTATTAATCTACTAGTCGACCCGCGCAACTTCGTCTGCGTCACAGTTTTCATTACTGCTCCGCTCCTATTGGTCTTAGCGTGATGACCAGTAGTTCCTGAGATTAGTGTGTTCAAGTAAACAAACAAACAAACTCTTCAGCTTTATATATTAGTATAGATACTCGCTAGAGACTGCAGTTAAAAATGCATGAAAACTTAGTTAGATAGCACATTTATCGAGGAAGGCTATAGGCTATATATCATCACGCTAAGACCAAAAGGAGCGGAGCAGTAATGAAAATTGAGACGCCGACGAAGTTGCGCGAGTCAACTAGTATACTGATAAAACCAATGATAGACGTACTGAAACAAAATTCGAAACGTCACGTCACGATTCAAAACGTTTGTGAAGATGACTTCTCGCTATACAGTAGGTACTCTACTCCTCCCTCCGCTGTTACACGAATTTGTGTCTTCCCAGTGTCCACGGAGTGTTCGGACCTACCATGATTTTGACCCGTAGTGTCTTTCAATTTGAGGAGCTCGTGGCTAAATAATAACAGCCGCACGGGTTGATCTTTAAGGTTAAGCTACGCTTGCCAAGGTTGGTCTGTGGATGGGTGACCATCTTAATATACCGAGATTCCTCCGTGCCTCGGAAAGCACGTTAAGCCGTTGGCCCCGGCTGTCATTTGTAGATCTTTGGCAGTCGTTACGGATTGTCAGAAGCCATAAATCTGACTCCAGTCTTGCCAAGAAGTACCGTGTTACCCAGTTAATGGGTTGTGGAGGTCTGGTAGGCAGCCGCTCCACGTAAAACACTAGTATTCAGCTGAATCCGGTTTGACTGGAAGCCGACCCCAATATAGTTGGGAAAAGGCTAGGCAGATGATGAGTGTCTTTCAATAGAAAAGCCGAAGTGATTATGCTCAACGCGATATTAGCGTCAGATGTCTGCATTTACTAACCACCACTACCACTACCACATACAGGCCACTATGATAATATTGTGCTCTGTTTGTGGTCAATTAGTTTAATTATATTTTGGTTATGAAAGTTGAAGTTAATACTTTCTGTGGATTCTTAACTTCGTTGTAGCAGCTGTTTGGGCAGGTGGTATAGCAATAATGTTAGAGTTAGTATGGTTTCTTTTAGTAAAGAAACATTGTGTCTTAGACACCTGCTTCCGCTTTCAAAAAGATCATTAAAGTTATTAACTTTAAATGTTATGTATGCCTGTGGCAATCAATTTAATTTAGATATTCTTAGTTGCACCTAAAATTATGTTTGATTTGTGCATATTTTTGCCAGATGTACTGCAACTTTAGGATAGAATTGCTAAAACAGTGTAGGTACCTACTAACTGGGTATCTGCTTGATAAGCACCTGTTTAAAAATCTTTTTATATCATGTTATCTTGATGTAAGTACAAAGAACTACTTAAAAGTAGATTATGTTTATTTATTAAAACTTCATGCAATATGCAGAGCTGATAAATAATAATTAAGTAGATAGGTAAGTACTTGTAAAGACTGCTATTCACATGAAAAAAATACTTTAATTCCAGACATCGCCTAGAAAAGCCAAACAAAGATAGTTCTCAGAACACATTTCATCTCCACACCAACAAAATTGATTGCCCAGTAGTCTGAAAACTTCATTACAAAAATCATTAATAACTCTCACATTTTCAGTGGCATCGTTACTCTAAAATGGCAGCTACTCATTAATATTTTCAAACACCATATAATCTTAATGTCTCCCCATTATCAACGTTGCACGTGTGATGGTTTCAGTGTGGAATTCCCGACGTCTCTCTGCGCCTTAAGCAAAAGGGGTGCATCTGCTGCTTGGGCAAAATCGAGTTATGTTCATTTTCGAAATCAGCAAACGTAGTCATATATTTTCTATATTTTCTACGAGATCCCGTTTTTAACAAACTATAATAAAATATATCTATACAAATTTTAAGGAAAATACAGTTCCGCTTAAATCTGTGATAAGACTTGATTCGGCGAACAATTTTAGATCTTTTGTTTTTAATTATTTTGTCCATTTCGTGTTTTGTCAGATGCGCCTCTGTTGCTCATGACTACATTATAAACGATGGCCGCAGGAGGCAACCCTCTGTCTGCGCCAGATTTACTACTACAGAACAAAGGACATCAATTTTAATAGTGACATGTGAACTATGGGGCTCGAGTGATGTGACTCTCTGCGGAAGTGGAGCGTCCTCAACGTTAGAATAGAATGGACGATTCCATAGACCAAATCTGGTACCTACCTAAATGTTAAAATTTAAACAGCTGTCACAACACAACTCAGCGATAATTAGTTTATAAACTTTTACAAAAATAAAGAATAATCTGTTGAAGAATAAAAATGGTAAATTTTTTTTTATAAAAAAATTACACAAATGCAGGTCAATGAGGAAGTTTTGGCGTGAGTATGAATGTAAACGGTTAAAATAATAGAGAAAACTAAGGAAACGTTTGGATAGATAGACAAAAAGATGATGGCTATTGAGATAACGAAAGAAGATATTCTGCGCTGATCCTAATTTATTTTGTATGTAATGCTAATGACTAATAAGTACCTACTAATGACAGAAGGTTGGTGATTATTATGATGACGACAAATGTAGTAAACATTTACGACATTTTTTATTTTATTTATGTATGAATTTATGAAAGTTGCAAAGATGTACCTACTTCATTTACGGATTAGCACGTAGAGAAAAATAATTATCGAAGTGGGTGATTTTGTTTTATTGGTCCCAATTTAATTTATTAGTGTGTTTTTACCTGTCTATAAATGGGTGTAAATTACCTGAACGAACGAATTTATTATTATTATTTTAATTTTTACATAGAAACGTACTGGATGGAAAATTTTGCGGTAAAATTTAAATTCTTCCGTCAGGGAAACATTGTGATATTTCAGATGTTTGCGTAACAACACAGTCAGTTTGACAAATTCCTAACTAATGAGCGTGGACACTTCAGCGGGTAACCTGCCTATGCCTACCTATTAGGAATGAGTATTTTCCTTAGTTGACACATAGGTACGTAGTAACTTTATAATGACGTTGAAAATACTATTATGATTTGTCATGGAAAGACACATGAATATTAAGAATTAGGTGAAATAGATGGTATCAGAAAGAATTGATTATTATTCCAATTTCGAAAAGGGCGCATCACGCATATTTTGGCATTTTTAGGGTTCCGTACTTACCTCAAAATGAAAAACGGAACCCTTATAGGATCACTTTGTTGTCCGTCCGTCTGTCGGTCAAGACCCTTTATCTCGGGAACGCGTGGAGGTATCGTGTTGGAATTTAAACCATATAGTCAAGTCTACAGTCCCTTGAAGCAGTGATGTCTGAATCATAGTTATAAGTTAACACAAAAAAAGATACAGCCGTTTATGCCGTAAAAAAACTAATATTTTGACACTCATTGACTATGAAACTAGAACTATGAAATTTGGCAAGTACTTAATACCGTCTTATACTACAGGTATAGGGAAAAGTCTAAAAACTATACATTTGTAATTAAATCATGAAAAATATAGTCTTTATTTAAAGTACGTAATCATCATCGTACAACCACAAATTGGAATCAAAATCTAGGTAGATACTCACAAAATTAATTGTTATCCCGAGTAACATTTAGCGTTTACTTCATCAAAATCGACCCACAAAATCAAAAGATATTGAATTTTTACATTTAGGAAGAAACTTTCTAATGTATTGTGATCAGTCAGAGCTCCATCTATTGCGACAAAATAAAATGCACGAAAGCACGAAAATAACACCATAAGAAATTGTTATTTTTTAAACTCTTAATACGTACCAAAATAATAGTGAAGCGTTATTAATCGTAACATACGTTCCGCTACCAAATACATTGTCAGTTTACGAAATAGTCGATAGATGGCGTTGCACTGATGACGCATTTTTCTGAATCGCGGTGTTAATATTTTCCATTGGAGGACGACTTTCAGACGAGTTCATAGCGTATTCCGATAACAAACACTGACACGAGAATTTTATATAGGTACTAGCTGACCCGCGTGGCTTCGCTCCCGTGAACTGGCTACTCTACCTACCTACCCTACTGATTTCTGAATCTAAACCATCCAGGGCGCCACCCAAACGCATACAAAACAATTCATTCCAATCGGTAAAGCCGTTTAGGAGGAGTTCAGTGACATACACACATACAGTAGAATTATAAATACTTTATGCATCTTAATATAAAGATTAGATGATTTCTCGATATATTATAAAAAAAAATCTTTTAGAATACCTACAATGATTTAGGTATCCCACCCAAACTCAATAGTTTCCAATACCTATGTCCCGGAAAATTTTTGCAATTTTCCGATAGCATGTACCTACATACGTAAATATTCAAAAAAGGGCACATTTCCTCACACCTTCTTAGAAAATAGTTATGACCCTTTTCGGAATTATTATAGGTGCAGAAAAATTTTCTTTCTTTTTGTCTTCTCAATACGGTGAATTTAGAAAAATCTGCCTGTACGTCTGTCTGTCTGCCCGTCTGTCCGAAGTTTTGCTAAGAGACCGTTAGTACAAAGAAGAAAGCTGTAATTTTGTAGGGGTATGTTGTGCATATATACTTTGTCGGCGTAATCGATATCAAGAAAACCGATAAAGTGGTAAAATAAAATTATGGGGAATGGTTTTTTTTTAGGGTAGATAATAACAGCCGCACAGTCGATCTTCAAGGTTAAACAACGCTTGCCAAGGTTGGTCTGTGGATGGGCGACCATCTTAACATACCGTGTCTCGGAAAGCACGTTAAGACGTTGGTCCCGGCTGTCATTTGTAGATCTTTGGCAGTCGTAACGGATAGTCAGAAGCCAGTAATCTGACTCCAGTCTTGCCATGAAGTACTGTTTTACCCTGTTAATGGGTTATGGAGGTCTGGTAGGCAGCCGCTCCTCCGGCGGCGGCGATCTCTCGCGTCCGTCCCTGGTTCAAGCCATGGTCCGGAGCGAGGAGACATGGGAAGCGGTCACCACTTCCTTCTGCGAAGCAGTAATGCTAGCAAAGGAGGAAGCCGAACGCATGAGAGAGAGGGAAACCTCACGCCCCAGCCGCCGCAACAGAAGAAGACGCCCCGGGCTTCGCGAGTCGCAGGACGAATCTCGGCCATCGTAGGCGCGGGTCTGTGGACGGCGAGCATTGGGTGGCTCGCCGTCTGATCAGAACCAGGCCCGGGTCGACGGCGCGCTGTATTCCACGCGCGCCTTATAGAGCTGTCAGCATTAAAGACGGGGCCCGCTAGGGCCAGTGCCTTAGTTAGTAAAAGTCTGACACTCCCTCCTGCTTTACCCAGAGCGGGAGGAGTCATTTGATGATTTCCCATCCTAAGAACAAAAAGAAAAAGGCAGCCACTCCTCGTAACATACCTACTGGTATTCAGCTAAATCCGGCTTGACTGGAAGCCGACCCTAATATAGTTGGGACAAGGCTAGGCAGATGATAATGACTTTTTTTCTCCCCTACATGTGAAGTGTGGATGTTTTTTTTTCGTCGTCAGCCCCATCGTGTGGCATATCGTTGAATAGGTATTTTAAAATTTTATTAATACTAGTTTTCGATTTAACGCTCCTTTTACGAAATATTAAACTTTAAGTACAAATGTGCTTTTTTTCAAAACTGGTTCGATTCCTGGGTAAGAAAAACGATTTTTCAAAAATCCAATGATGCAGGTTTTCGATATTCCATATAGTTAGTTATAGTAGAGTTGGCCCTAAAGGCACACTTAAGAAATTCAGCCTGTAAGTATATGCCTACATAACATCAAATAAAATGAACTGGAATATAAGATAAAATCACAGAACAGAAAATTTGTTCCGTGGATAAAATAATCGCATTGTTGCGTCTTATTATTCTAATGAGCTAGCAACTAGATAGTGGAAACGAATTATCATTTTATTATGACGTACTTAGTACCTACTGGGTTGATTTGGAGGCGTGGCACTTAAGAGGAAGCCAATTGATTTCATCCAAACGACTGTGTGTCGAAAAATATTTGACAAAAGTACTGTTATTCATCCAAAATGATCGTTGACATTATGAAATGTGTTTGTGTAAGCAAAACCCTTAGCACTGCGCTTTTTACAGGATTACACCTACCTACGCTGGAGCCTTTGCTACTGACTGAAATTAGTTACATAATATCCAGAACAATCCTTTTAAAGTGATTAACTGAAATTAAAAAAACAAAAATTGAGTCAACCCATTTTTTTATATCTCACAACTAGTTGACCAGCGCAACTTCGGCGGCGTCACAATTTTTATTACTGCTCCGCTCCTGTTGGTTTTAGCGTGATGATATATAGCCTATAGCCTTCTCCGATAAATGGGCTATCTAAAAGTGAAAGAATTTTTCAAATCGGATCAGTAGTTCCTGAGATTAGCGCGTTCAAGCAAACAAACAAACAAACATCATTTTTATATATTAGTATAGAACTATAGATAAATAATTATATCTACTATTTATATTCAAACAATACATCTTCTAATCCCTCCATGTAACACTACAATACCGGGTGTCCCATCAAACTTGTGACATTCGTCCACCCACATACCACATGTGAAAAACACGGAAGAATAGCAACACTATTCTCTCGCGTCGTTCGCTACGCCAGATAAATTACGGACATGCGCCATCTCTTTGTCCTGTCAATATGTCAAGTGTGGGCCTCCTCACTTCTTCGAGCGCTGACATAATAATACCTTTTACTCTGAGCTTTAATTACGACACAAGAATTTGGTCATTCATTCAAGACATTCTTGTTGGGAATGAAAGGGTGATTTGTTTTGGAGATGTTGTAAAGGCACATCAGAAAATGTTCTACAGGTTTATTTTATTAGTAGAAAAATTGTATAAGTGTTTGTCACATCATTCGGTCTCGCATTGCGTCGCGTGCGTGGAGCCTTAAATCTGCAAATCGTATCTTCTGCTGCAAGATTCTGGATACGGCGCCTCTGCACAGAATGTCAAAACATATAATAAGTACTTCCTAAAAGTGGACATATTTGCCTCAAATCGTTCTGGTTTCTCAAGGGAGTCAAGATCCATTTTGCACAATGAGCCAATTTCAACTAACATTTAGGTTTAGCTGTTACGAGTTTGTGTATTAATTTGTTGATAAATATGATTTATTATTACCCATAAAAAAATAAAGATATAGTATAACAGGTAACAAACCATTCACAATAAATTTGTGTCACTGTACATCATTTTGTAATACGTGAAAACCCAGTTGACTGTACATTAATATATTTGTTAAGTTTGTATAATTAAGTTAAGATAAAATGTATAGTTGTTTGTTTTCCAAATAAATAAATAAATACTTTGTAAAAGAACATGTTCGCTTTCTTTCTTTTATTGATCTTTTCTAAAGTAAGTAGGTGCTGCTGATGGTCGAAGCACCATATTGTCCCACTGTATCCTGTAAAAGTCAAAAGATGTAACCACTCGTTATATCACTACTATGTTACGTTGTATGAAGCCTTGAGACCATTCAACGAACAGTTGTCCTTACTTGTGTTATTGTCTAGCATTTTACTACGTTGACCACAATAGTCAGCAGTGTTTGAGATGAGTCAAGCGATGCAGGCTGTAGTTCAGAAAATTATATTACGTATCATTTTGCATAAAGGAAATCTATTCTGGGAATCAATTGAATATCCTATCAATGTGTATGGACATACAATACCTAAGGAGGAAAACATAAAATAACTATTAAGGAAGATACTCGAAACTGCTGAAAGATTTTGCTGAATTTACTAAAGTGCTCATGTACGTATCTACTCTGTAAGTACATGACTACTAAGATTTCATTAAAAAACGTAGCCTTGTTAAAACTTCACGAGTAATAATGGGTAAGGAACACAAAAAGGATCAGCTAATCACCCAAGTGGATTATTTCAAGACATTATCATGATACGAGACATGACATTTCCGTCGTCGAGAACAAAAAGTTTGTTCACTAAAGCACTACACATAATCGAAGGTTAGACAAATTTAAACACGACATATAAAATGAATCATCTAATGCAGTTATTGTTGGCAAAAACCACTGTGTAAATAACTTCATTAGAGTCTTGACACCCAATGTCCTATGTGAATGACAAATGCGTAGTGAAAATAAATTGAATGTTCTTGGTAGGTGGTCTCTGTGCTTGCAGATCGCAGGGTATGCGACAAGATGCCAGTGCGTACATTCCTGGCTTGCGATTGGGCTTCCAGTCATCTAGGTAGACGCTTCTCATTGATGTTCACTTCCTTGAAGCTGTCTTGAAGCTACTTAGAATCTATCTTTATCTGCACGATGATCATCCAAGCACATAGATGTCATTATTGAAGTTTGAGGTTTTCAGAATGAGTCTTATAAAAATGCTTTTTTTAAATGCACTGACTTATTAGATAAGTAGGAGCTTGAAAATTGTGCTGATTTAGTTCTAATTATTTATTGCACTCAAACAAACAGACACAAATACATTAGGAAAGCTGAGTGGTTTTGTTTAGCAATCAAGATCTTATCTTTTTCTTTACAATTCAATTTGATCTCCACGATGCATAAGGAAGGTAACGCTTGGTACCGATTCTTGTAAACTGCATGCTGCAGGGATCCGATTTTTTAAGAACGGTCATGTTGATCCTTCATACAGGGAATATGCAGTTTCATAGATGCTGAATCGACTTGACAGTTTACCCACAAATAATTACATTGACAGTTTACCCACAGTGAAACTCCAATACTTGGAATAGTTGTGGCTTTAAAAAAAAAAAAGATAATTTAGAGATCTGGTAATTTGTATGATATTGTTAGACTTTGTGGTATTTCCGATATCCGTATTGTTCATAGTTACTTATCCATTGCGCCTGCGCTGACTCGAATCACGTAGCCGCGTAATAGCGTAGCATATCTTACGTGGGTTTCCTCACTTATCATTTACAAACTTGATCTTATTTTGTATTGTTGTTCTATTCGCTTTTACATAAAATTTATATTATCATCATCTGCTTAGCCTTTTTCCAACTACCTATATTGGACCAGAACCCAGTAGCTGGGTAATACGGTTCTTCTTGGTAAGATTGGAATCAGATTTTTTTTACTTCTGCCAATCCATAACTACTACCAAAAGTCTACAAATTACAGCCACGACCAACGGCTAAGCGTGCTTTTCGAGGCACGGAGGTGTCTCTATAGTAAAATGGTCACCCATCCATAGACTGACCTCGGCGAGCGTTGCTTGACGTTGATTGACCTGTGCGGCTGTTATTATTTAACCACGAGCTCCTCCTGCAAGCTACAATATAATTGTTGGTAAATGAATGAAATATGAATAACAACTTCAGTTGCACGTAAAATCATCATACATTTTCTAAAACAGTGCTTCATGTCAATGTGAGATATAATTACTTAAATTAAATCATAAATGGGCTTACTCTACTACATTTACTTAAGTTAAAAGTTAAGTAATTCAATAACACCCCTTCCAAAAATAGTTGAGCAAATAGGTAAAGCAAAACCTACATCTAACTGCTATTTTGTCGATAAGATTATTATGACTTAGATATTTACGTAAGTGATCGAATCCGCGTCAAATTTTAACAAAAACATTTATAAAAAGCGGTACTTCATTTTGATTGGTCGATGTTATGAAATATCTATGAGATTAATGCGGATGTTACCAATAGTCAACCTACGTGTGTACCTAATCAATTTAGATTTAGGTATTGATATGGAGATACCTGTAAGAATTAAATAACCCTAGGCGTTGGATAATATAGAGAACATCCGTCTGAAATCAAAGCTTAGAGACGAGGCCATCATTATCTATTGTCGCGTTGATGATAATCTAATAAACGAAAATTATCGGGACATACCTACATAGGCAAATTATTTATTTTTGCACGTTCAGGATGACAAAACCGCTAAATTAGTAGGTTCCTAGTCGGCAAATTGACAGACGATAGACGCTCGCTCCCGGTTGGCACTCGTAAAAATGTCGATGCTGCTCAAATTAAACGCAGGATTTGCTTAGCCCATAGGCGTATATGGGGGGAGGGGGGTTCCTTCTATTTGGCAGAATCTTGATACTCCGATTTTTATTTGGCATAACTCACATGGCATAATCTTATTTAATCGAATATTTTTAAGGCATAAAAATTATTTAGCATAACTTTTGTTTGGCAGAATATTTAGGTACGTGTCCGAATTTACAATGGCATACTTTTATCTTGGCAGAATTTTGTTTCGCATAATTACCTTTGCCATAATTAATATTATGCATAATTTTGTTTAGCATAACATTTATTTAGAGATACGATTATTTGGTATGGGTGCATATTTGAACATCAAAAATTAAAATAGATGTATCTTCTTGTAAAAATTAGTGTTCAAAACATCAAAAACTTATAATATATGGAATAAAACTGATAATTTAAATAAAGTAAATTTATGCTGTCGAATGGTTAGATAACCTACGTGCAATGTATTTAAAATCGAATGGTCTGCAAAAGTGACATAGAATGTTCTAAATATAGCATGTATTGGTAGCATTTTCAATATTAAATTAAATTTGTGTCATAAAAAGTCAATACGATGTGCTGCAAAATTTTGTGACAGAAACGAATCGCTGCGAAACCGACTTTACGCAGTCTTGTCTGCCCTACCCCTAGAGTGTAATTTAAACCCGCGTAGGCGCGGAGGGGTAGGGCGGCCCGCGAGCTGAGGAGCAGGTGGTTTGAAGGCAGCTTCGGCTTGCTGGCCGGCTTCGCCGGCCAGCCTCAGCCGCGGTGGTGAGCGTTAAAACCATCTGTGACGATAAGCTCGCGTGGCGCCGCCCAAACCCCGCAGCGCCGGAGCCGTGACAGAAACAATGCTTGCTGCATGTTGCATGCCTGCTTGCATGCTGCATGCCTGCTGCATGTTGCATGCCTGCTTGCATGCTGCATGCATGCTGCATGTTGCATGCCTGCTTGCATGCTACATGCATGCTTCATGCATGCTGCATGTTGCATGCTTGCTTGCATGTTGTATGCCTGTTTGCATGCTACATGCATCCAAGCCGACAATATTTTTGTAATTAGCATTTAGGTTAGCGTTTTGATATTAGTAGTAATATCATGGTGTATGGCGAAAAAAAACAGTTCTGCCTTTTAATGACTATCGATATAAAATGTATGCCAAAAGACGATTCTGACTGTGAATTTTCTGCGATATGATGGTTCTGCTTTTTAATTATTATGGATATAAACATTATGCCTAAAGATGATTCTGACTAACAAAATTATGAGTTTTGAATGTATGACAACTGAGTGTATGCGAAATGATTTTCTGCGAAATGAAGTTTATGCTATCCGTTGTTATGCAAAACAATATTATGACGTAAAAAATTCAGCTATAAAAGGTAGACCCGGGGGGAGGGTGGTCCGTCTTACTTCTTCTTCAGATATTAATGACAGAAAACCAAACCTGCCCAATAAATGGTACAATAATTTTTGACTTAACCTGTTCTGTATGTGACCAAACTTACTTCTACTCCGGTATTAATGACAGAAAATCAAACCTATCCGATAAAAGGTACAAAAATTTTCGAGCTCGCTTCGCTCGCTTTTGCGTTTTCCTAATTCTTAAGCTTTCCTGCATCAATCAACAAAGTTACTTATATCGTCCCATGCCCCAGGATCGTGGTGACCTACCTGGGCTTCCTGACTATGACTGTACGAAAATGCTACTTTTGATCGGGCACACCGCGAGGATGTTTCTTATTCAACGACGCATCTCAGGTTGGGGGCCAGGCCCCCCCTGAAAAAAAACCCTAGATACGCCAATGGCTTAGCCATTTGAACAATCATTTTCATTTCAGAAACTGGGCCCTCAACAATGTTTAATCATAGAAAATCATTTAGATTACGAGTGCATAGAAAAGTGAAGAGCTTAGGAGCAGGCAGAATTAATAGGAACCTCGGGGAAAAGATAAAAACAATAATGGCAAATAAACGCTACACCTTCAAACAGCTTAAAACTGGGTGGCGAAATTAACCATAGGCTAAGAGACCCATTATTCGGGGCGGCAGCTAGTACACTCTGCTCTTCAGACTGCCAGAAACACAAAAAACAGAAAATCTACTCTATCCGAGGCGGAGTAGACATTTTACGCTACATGTTTTTGGATTCCGTACTAAAATGGTCAAAAGGAACCTTCTTATGGTGTGGCTAAGTCTGTCCGTCGGTCACAGTATTTTTTTCTTTTTTAGGGTTCCGTAGCCAAATGGCAAAAAACGGAACCCTTATGGATTCGTCATGTCTGTCTGTCCGTCAGTATGTCACAGCCACTTTTTTATTGATAGGCACGCGCGTTTAACCACTATCTCACCTGATGGTAAGCGATGATGTGGTCGAAGATGAAGCACGCTTGCCCAGAAGCAATCTATGTCACAGCTTAAAAACTATTTATGCTTTCAACTTGAAATTTGGAATGGTTTTAGATTATGTTTGCCTAACTGCTTTGCAAATAAGAAAGAAATAAAAGATGTATAATTTTTTTTCGGTAACATCGACTGAAAGGGGTTCTTAAAAATTCGAAGCAGGGCTATTAGGGCATGTGGGGTATCATATGAAAGAGCGCTATTTGCACATTCTCAAACATAATATATGCTTTTAAACATTTTTTTTATAAATTTTTGAGAAAAAAGGTTTTCGACTTTTGACGAAAAATGTAAAATTAAAATTACCGTCCGGTATTTTTTTCCCCTTATCTCCGAATTTGCATAGAGAAAAATATGAAATTATTCTGTGATAGAAATTTATGTAAAGATTACGGCAAAAATAAAACGATGTCTTTACTTAAACTTTTTCAGAATCATCAACAAAAATTACATTAGTTTCACTAGCGATCAAGAGGTGCTGATCTAAAATACACCGCAGTTAAAATTCTCTGAAGAATACCTATGGGGCCCGCCGACGAAAATGTAAAACCTGTCACGTTTTATATGATGGTACGGAACCCTCGGTGCGTGGGTCCGACTCGCTCTCTAACGGTTTTTTTATCATCATCATCATCGTCACTTCAGCTGAAAGACATCATTTTCTCTCTCTTTTGATTTCGAAGCTTTTCTGAGTTGCAGACTATGGTATAGGTTACCTACACCTACCTACAGCATAAACTATCTCAGCTTAGGTGCTAATGTCCTCTCTGCTGCTTTTTTAATCACGTCATAGGTATAATTACCATCATTGCATAATTATTTGTGAAATAAATAGTAAGTATTTGTTTAATCATAGTTTCTGTCAGCAGTTTTAATAAACAATAAAACCAGCTAGCTTCTTTACCTACCTATTGCTACTGAATGGCTAATAATTCATTTTTGATGTAATTACAAAGAAATACGAGTATAACTACTCGTATACTCTTCGCAGAAATTGCATTTGACACAAATTCCATGTGTTTTCAGAAATGTGCTTTTCGAAGTTCCAGTGTCCCAAATACTTGTTCCAATTGATTTCTTTCTCACGAAGATCGATTTTGTGTTATCAAAAAGCCAACAAGTGAAAAGATAAAGGTACTTATCTCTCTATTTGTTTTTCGTTAAGAACATTAGTTTTTCTTTATTCCATAAATAGGTACCTTATAGTTATTTCAGCTTCTGACACCAATACTACAGATATGTTAAACCAGATAAATTGCAAGCGCAACGACGTAAGATTGTAAAATACCGCAAACTCATTTTTCTCCGTATGACACGAATATATTGGAAACTGTTGAATTTGGATAGAATTGACATTATTTGTTATAATAATAATAATAATATGTGTATATATATATGTGCATATAATGTAATAATATGTGTATATGTCCCATTCCATTTGAAATGTCTAAAGAGGCCTCTGCGAGTTGGCATCGGCCCCTCGTACGCCTACCAAAGGACCGGTTCTCTAGGGACCCGAGAATGTCAAAAACATAAAAAATAATAATAATAATAATATCACTGACAGGACTATTGTTGCCAATAAGCCTGATATAGTGGTGATAGACCGACCAGAGCGTCGCGCAATGATTGTTGATATAGCAGTCCCTCATGACGAGAACCTCGTGAAGTCAGAGAAAGATAAACAAACGAAGTATCTTGACTTGGCTCGCGAGGTTGTCGACATGTGGGATGTGAACACAGCAGTTATTGTGCCGATAATCGTGACGGCCAATGGCATTATTGCCAAGAGCCTCGACCAACATCTCAAGAGGCTCTCGTTGGGCAGCTGGATCAAGGGCTTGATCCAGAAAGCAGTACTCCTGGACACGGCGCGCATCGTTAGGAGGTTCCTCTCTCAGAAGCCCTGACCACCGGTAGCTTGGACCCTGTTCCCGATACCGGTGGGCTACTATTTTTTATATTTTTAAATGTTTTTTTTAATCTATTTTTTTTTAATGAAATATTTAAAAATGTAAAATTATATGTGTAAAGAATAAATATATGAAATAATAATATCTTTAATTCAGACCAAAAATCCATATTATAATAAGTATATCAAGAAATCTTAATCTAATATACTTAGATTTATTTCAATCTTACGAATTTTGGTGGCACAGACAACTTTAGACAAGGTAATAGAGACGCTCCTATCATATTGTCAAAATAGCCTTGCTGAAAAGCAGGGATGGAAAATTGGACGTGCCTCCTCCTCTGCACAGCTACAATAAAAAAAAAACGGTCAAGAGTGAGTCGGGCTTGCGTGCAAAGGGTTCCGAACGAATTTTTCTTACATTTTATTTTGACACTATACGACTTCTCATAGATTTTTCAAACTTTTACGCTCTGTATTTTCGGAGATAACGGGGGGGGGGGACTGGGTGTTGGAAATAGTAATTTTTATTTTAATAATAAAAATTACTATTTCTGAAATAACTTAAAAACCCCTTTTTTAAATTATGAAAAAATATAGTTAAAACCCTCACAGTAATCCCTTTTATTTGATATAAGTAGTACACAATATTGTTCAAAAAACTTTTTTTATGTTTCTAGTTTGACCCCGAAAAGTGACCCCCATGCTATAAATTTAATGATTTGCGTAACACGTCCATGTTTGGGTCACAAAAGTCCATATGTGTACCAAATTTCAATAGAATCGGTCCAGTGGATCCGGAGAAAACTGGGGGTGACAGACGGACAGACAGGCACAGTCTTTGGCTTTCGGTAACATACGAGGCCATTAACCCGGCTTCAGGGGCGATAGAGTACCCTTCTGTATCATTCACTGTAGTAATACTTGTATGGCGCGTCCACGTCGCGGGGGTGGGCGGGCGCCTTCCATTTCAGTAAGCTGATGTGGGAGGTGGCGAAGTCTAGATGAGGACCCAGTTCCTCGGGATATAACGCGGAACTCTTGCCTAGGGTTATGGGTGAAGACCTCAACGGCTGCAAAGGCGGAACTGGAATCCAGTAAAACGGTTTAGCAGGAGGAAGGGGCACGGGCTACCAACGGTAACTCAATTTAAATGGGTACCTTGGTTCAATAATAATTAGCAACGATGGCAAAATCGAAAAATATGTTACTCAAAGAACTACAACCGGTTGGATGAAGTGGAGACAACTCACAGGCGTCATGTGTAACAGGAAAATTCCAGTTAAAGTTAAGGGCCACTTGTATAAGACAGCTATTGGACCTACTGTCCTGTATGGATGCCGAATGCTGGGCAACCAACAAGCAGCATTTGCATAAACTACACACAACCGAAATTCGCATGCTTCGCTGGTCAGTGGGAGTCACACTACTAGATAAAATCCGAAAAGAGTACATAAGAGGCAGTTTTAAAGTTGCTCCGACATCCGAAAAAGTCAAAGAGAAGCGTTTACGGTGGTATGGTTACGTGCAAAGACGCCGAGACGATCATATGGTGAAGCTTGCCCTTGAACTGCCTACGACGAAGCGCACGCGTGGAAGACCACCCTCCATTTGACTGACGACAGTCCAAAGAGATCTTAAGGATCATCTCGACACCGACATGGCACTAAACCGTGCACAATAGAAAACAAGGGCCGACCCCAAATAAATGAGATAAGGTTTGCCAGAAGAAGACGGACAGACAGACAGACAGACAGACAGACGGACAGACAGACAGACAGACTGACAGACTGACAGACAGTCTTATTGACTGCCAGAATTAGAATTCATTGGACCCTTTGTATTTTTTTCCTATCTCATATTAAATTACCGTAACTTAGTGAGCAACCAAATCGATCCAGTTTAATCCGGAAAACGCTTTGTTACCATCAGAAAAGTTTCAATAGTATTTTTTGCAGTGTGTGCCAAGTCAATTGCTATGAAAAGAAGTCTTACACGTGTTTAGAAAACGTGCTATAACGAATTCTTTACATTTCTTGCTTTATTTCTTTTTACTTATTAAAAGACTATCAAAACGTGCACGAATTTCACGCCAAGGCATCGAAAAATACTGTATTTTTGCTACGTTCAAAGAAAATAGCATTTCTATTGTTCTCATACGCAAAATTCGATGCCACGAATTTAAATTACAAGTTACAAAAGCTCACGGAACCAAACTCAGAGTTAATAGTCCTTCAACATTCAAAGCAGCGCACGCATACAAACACAATAGTCATAATAATCTAATAGCCACCACACCATTACATAAGATTTTAAGGTTTCTTGCTTTTCGAATATCAACTCTATCCAAAAGAGCTACAGATTCTTTTCCATCACTAATATCGGGTAAAGACGGGTGATCGTGACCCCTGATTTCAATATACAAGCAAAACACTGTTTCTACGTGTGTATTGCTCCAAACTTGATTCAAACCTTTAATGAAATAAAACGCCATAAACTTTAATTTGGTTTTGTTTGAGATTAAGCATAAAACTTTGAATGGATGGACTTGAAATGAATGTGGAGCACTAGAAATAGGTAGGTATTATTTGACATCCTGGAAGTGGGAATTGTTCGCTACAATTTTAAGTGTAGCTGACACTGATTTTATCCAAGCCTAGAATTTTCTCAAACAAAGATATTTTTACCAAACGACACTATCAGCGCCGTAATCTAGAACAAAATAGGAAGTGGGTAACGAATATTTTGTTTCAAATTCGCGCCAAAATGTATTGCGTTGAGATTTTCGCGCAGGTGCTCTCTGATCTCTGGCCCCGTTATCATCCAAGTGCACCAAAACATTTTTATGATTTCAAAGATTACGTTGATAATTCCAACCGTTATGATTTCCTATCACTTAAGTATTATCAAAAACTTTCAGTTAATCGCGAATTGAAACGCCTTGTGGTAGCCAATCTATCAATGGAGGCTCAACCGATCAGAAGTGAGTATGGCGTGATATAGCTGGCTCGTGATTGGTGGGAGTTGACGCGACATCTATTTCTGTCTGAAGTCAGAATGCGCGCGCTGTGGCAAGCGCGCATGTGTGCGAGCGATACGTGCGCGGTGGGTGTGTGCGTGTGTTGTGAGGCGCGCTCTGTGTTTACAGCGCTTTGGTGCGGCCGGCGAGCGCACGCGTTCGACACTGTTTAACGTGCGGAATCGAGTTTTCCGGCGGCTCTCGTGCTGCGTTAGCGTCTATGGTGTTTTCCTCACTGTTTGTTGGTGCTATTACATGTCGGACGTAACGAAAACATTCGGGATCCGAGTTAATACTCAGTTCCGAGCGTACTTTCAGTGCAGCTCATAAAAATTATACGTGTTTTCGGCGGATGCGATGAATAAATTTTGCAAATCGAGTCTGTGTGTCGAAAAGGTTCGTGAGAGCTATGTTTTGATCGGTCGGCGTGTAGTGGAAGTGCCGGGCGGTGCGGACGCGATACGACTCGCGCTCCTGTTCCTGATCTCAGTGAGACTGAGGCTGTGCTGCAGGTTTTCCTCGCTGCGGACCCTGGGACGTGGAGGAAGTGTCGCCAGGAACATCCAGAGGGACTTGCTAGAGTACACAGTACCCGGCACGTGCTGAGGTAGGCTCAACAACGCGTGACCTTGGCTTTTTCGCTTCACTTTTAAAACGTCAAAATGGTACAAGATCCAGATGCTAATGTATTCATTTTTCTTCTCGTGTTATCTGCTAACCGCTTGAAAGCTATCCTCTTCTGATTAGCACCGCTGCGGTACACCACGGATGTTCCTTCGCACGCTGCCGCTAATCGTTTATATGTATTTGTTGATCATTAAAGTACACACACATTTTAGTTTGTACATATGGCACTTTCCGGGAACATATGATTTGGTTACGTAATTATACACAGTGCTTATAATGTGTTTGATGTCTGTCTGTTCAGTTCAGCAGATGTAGTAAGGTATTTTTTTCCAGTTGTTTCTACATCTTGCTTTGGTTTATCAATTCTAAATAGTTCAGCTAACCAGATTAAGGATTTTCAATATTATGAAAAACCTATCTTTGAGAGGTTAACTTGCACTTCATACATCCCTCATGTGTGGCAACAAGTTACTCTGATTTAGAATATTTCGCTCATGTTGTTTGCCACAAACGACCGTTGTTTGGCAAAGCATAGCCAAAATTTGTACCGAATTTGTGTTGCCATACAATATGCATTCGCCGACACTAGATAACATCAGATTCGTCAAATACGAAGCTAGATAGCAAATTGTCACATTCCGTACATTTTCGAGAACACATTGCACACCATTGATATCAGAGGAATGTGTAAATTGCATGCAATTAAATGTTTTTCTAACACTATGTTTTATTGTAGCTAGCACCTCGCCGTCGATAAGTTATTACGCGCATTGCTCGTTTTATTTCTATTGCTTGCAAGATTGGCAAGCCCATTCTACACATTTCTTTTCACGAACTGGTGATGGCTAATAAAAATTGAGGTCCTGAAATAAAATTATATATTGTCGTATTCATGGTTCAATTCTTATAAGAATCTTGTACTTATGTAAGTAGGTACCTACCTGGAAATCCCTTTTTTTATTTCAGGACTACCAGGAAGGTTTGATAAGATTTGAAAACAAAACCTCTTTTAGCATTTGAACTTAATTAAGTACTTACCTATTTGTTTTTTGATGAGAGATTTGTAAGTACTTACAAACAATTCTTGTGAAGAAATTTTAGTTAGTAAGTAGGTAGCTTATACGGATCTCGGACACACACTAAAACTTCAGGAGTAAAGGCCAAAAGCAAAAGTACTTTTTAATCAAGTCTCAGTACTACAAAGTTTTTTAAAATTCAAAAGTAAAGACAGATAAAACATTAGAGTGCCGTCGCCGTCGGTCGGCATTGTCGGCAATTTAAAGCCTAAAACAATACATTGAACTGAATAAAACAATAAAATGCTGCTTGATATTGCCTTATCGTTCAAAGCCTAACGTACCTAATAGTCTGGAAAAACCTGAAACAACGGAAAAAAGGGGATCATAAACGGTGTATTTTACATAATATTACCTAACAGCACAAACCTTCAGGATAGATTTGATTACTGAATTAGTCGTAACTAAGGAAAATATTTACCAATACGGATTTTGGATTATCCCCAAAACTATAGAACAAATTTTTCCCATTATTAATTTGGCATTATTAATCCTTCATTCAATGGCCATTAAATTATTTCCGTGAAATTCTAACTTTGTGGTTCATTACAGAATTTATTTATTCATTTTGACGTAGCATAAGTTCCAGGCGGAGTGGGTAATATTTTTTTAATTTAATTTAATTTTTTTTGTTTTGGCATTGGTTTGCTCTTGACTCTAGTCTAGGTCAGAGGTGAAAGAAAAATTCGACGAAACAGTGAGAATATCCAGAAGAACCCTGTTCACCCTAACTTTGAAAAGATTAGGTTTGAATGCTTTCGGTTTGAATCGAAACAAAAAGAAGAATAAACAAAACAAAAGATAGATATGAGTGATATTGGTATTTTTGAAGCAACGCTTGCGAAGGTTGGTCTGTGGATGACCACTTTAACATACCGAGTTTCCTCCGTGTGTCGGAAAGAACGTTAAGCCGTTGGTCTTGGCTGTCATTTGTAGATCTTTGGCAGTAGCTATGTCAGAAGCCAGTAAATCTGACAGCAGTCTTGCCAAGAACTGCCGTATTAACCAATTAATGGGTTATGGAGGTCTGGTAAAATACTGGTATTCAGCTGAATCCGGTTCGACTGGGAACCGGCCCCAATATAGTTGGGCAAAAGGCTAGACAGATGACGATAATGAGTGATATTGGTATTTTTGTCTCGGTTTTCGCTTGAGCTGAAGAAAATAACGCTTCTCTTAAACCTAAAGATTGTATCAGACATTGCAAAGGCCAAGTACATTAATTTAACTCACTTTGCAATTTCGCAACTTTTGGGCATAACCGTATTCCGTGTAATCGTTTCGTGGTTAAACATACGTGGTTTTACATTGATCGTTAAGTTAACCTTATATCAAGTTGCGACGCGTACTAACTGGCGCCTAGCAGGCGACAGAACAATACCCCGGAGAACAATAGGGGAATTAACGAATTTTCGACTGATGAATTAGTTACATAACGACGTGTACTAAAGCCAATATGTATAGTATTCCTGAGTGCTCCGTAGTCACACATCAGTTCTGTCGCATGTATTTCGGATGTAGGCAATGCGATTATGCGGCACTCTTTGGCAAGCAGTACATCTTGTGGTTCTAGGAAATCATTTATAAGTATCATCAATTCCAATCATAATTCTATATTGAATTCCAGTTTTATGATCACCTTTAAGTGTGATATTGATGTGGTAATGATTTACTTAGATTGTACCCATTGTACGCTGCACATAATGTCAACCATTTAATCGGTATGATCAAACAATTTTAATAGCATTGCCATTAAAAAGCAAATAAATGTCCCAATGAATAAAACATGAATGTACAAGCGAATGCCTTATTACATTATTACATAAAACTCGATAATATTATGAACACAATATACTAAATAATAAATTATGAATTTAATGTGTCTGCATTGCGAAACTTTGCCATTTAAAATGTTTTTGACACTGAAGGCTGAAGCATGAATGAACGCAACAAAAAGAGTGGAACCAATGCTGTTACAAGAACCAGTTAAAAATAACTTAATTATTAATTCCAAAAGTAACTTGTAATCTCATTCACAAGAAGAAATGCAACGAAATAAAAATAGTGGGTGGTGGATTTATTACTTTTATGATTTGCATGAACCCAAACAAGGCATCCTATAGAAGACAACCATAAAAAAGACCTATTGACGTATTTATCATCAAGAATATCTATTCTCCTTATACAGGTAATGAAGCACGGAATCATCAAATTATTTTCCAATAGGGAAATAAAAACTCTAAGCTTACCTAATAAAGAAGATACTAAATATGTCACAGCAAAAAGTTACTTGGGAACCAACGAAATAAAATTATTAGGGCACGATAAAAGCGTTCGCATTCGAATCGCGAAGCAATTTACAAGATAATATGGAGAGTCGTCGAGATAATAACACAAGAGGAGAGAGTTATAAAGATATTGCACAACGTCCAGACTCAAATATTATTTCTCACGTACGCAGCTTGGTTCCCGCCGTTCGTCGGGATCATAAAGACAGTTTGTATTACATAATATACACTATATTATGGGCAATCCTTCCTTCAGTACAGCTTTTCGTCTTTTCTAGAGAGCACATGATCAGATGTGTTCGCGTTGTCTAAAGCCAGCTTAACAATATTGCCGGCCACAAATATTAAGTAATATTTTCAGACGCCGTTGAACAAAACGTTGTAATCATTATCTCTTTTTACCAGTTATAACATAAACATATGATATAGGCGCATAAGTGCTATTACAAAACTGGACTCATGAATGGTCCTCCGCCCACGCGACCAATGATCTTTTTATACCGACCGTACAGCAAAAATAATCGTTTTAACAATGTTCCATCCTCAAAAGAGGTCACTAGATCTGTTTTAACTTCCACATCATTGGGCAATGCAACAGACAAGTTTAATAAGAGAGTCCGACAAATATATGGATATATCCGAAAACAAGATTATTGTGACACAATTTTGGAACAAAGGAAAACATACCTACGTAGTTGGAATGGAATATTCGATGTTAAAACTTATTTCAAAGCAACAACACGGTGACTTGAATACCATATTGCACTTAACGCTAAGAGTGCACACATCCGTGATAAGAACATTCAAGCAGCACACATGAATCAACGTGGCCTCCACACATCTGAATGGATGTTAATTAGTACGTTTGTTTTAACACTTCAATATTCAAAGCGCACACAGACACACATGCACGTGCTGTACCGCACCATGTATAATGAACCTTCGCATTTAACTGCCGCTGATTGGAAAATGCGTAAACAAATTAGACAAATGAACGAAGAAAAATATTTCTTCCATATCTCGGACGATTATGTGCGTGCATCTAGGTGAGCCATCACACGTCCCACAAGATCAATAGGTAAGTGCAAACAAACGAACTAGTCGGAAGCTAACTGCAAGAAAAATTTATCAACACTTATGTATCTATAAAGTCGATTTTACCTTCACACATATCTATTTGGTTGGTGCTACTTGATCGTGAGAATAGTATGTTCAAACTTTTGTTATTTTTTACATCGCAACAGTACTTAATCACTTCCTACAGCTCAAAGGGCGGAAGTCATGCGTTTACAGAAATAATAAATTAACACCTTTGGTGTTTCAATTCGATGTTTCTTTAGCTTGCCCTTGACAGAAGGTCGATTCGGCTTCTACGTCTGGGAGGAGCACTGTTGCGACACCCGCATTAAAACTTTAACATCACTCTGTTTGTTTTTGTTTTGTGTATTCGGTAATTTTCGAGTGGACGTCGATCAATTGAAGTGGGCAACGAAGGACGAACGTCGACACCCACGCATATTAATACATCAACAACGTCAAATTCTTGATTGAAGCGTCTGACCCTACGTGAATAGTTATCATTAAGTAATATTGTGCGGACAGACGTAATGAATGTTGATATTATTACTGCTAATGTGGAATACAGCTCCAATACTTCTGGTAAAGTCAGTTCTATATTGATACGGAATTTATCTCCCGTTCTCAATGAAGCTTTAAGTGTTTCAGACAGAATGTTAAGGATTGAATGTAAAAAACTTTTAATTCGTTTATTAACATAAGATTTTATGTATCCCGTACGTACCCAGACTCACTTGGCTTTGGTTACAATTATAACTTTGTTGAATATAGCAGCCTTACAATATCATTCCATCTTCCTATACTTGCGTGTTAAATAAAACATGAAGTTGTATTAAACAGAAACAATTTATTGGAATAACATTGGACTTCTTCTTAAGGAAAAATTGTGATCGTCTTAGACATAAAGCCGCCCATCTTGATGTATCTACTTGAAAAATATAAATTATACTTTGATTAAGCCCTTATAAAGCAAATTCAATAAACAATCACGCCGTGACTCATCCGTAAAGTTAATCGTTATTTAAGTTAATTCTTATTTATTTTCATTACGGGCAGCGATTTATTGTCAATGACTAGGATAGGAATAAATTAAACAAATTACTTTGAATAATTTCAGACGTGGGTAGAGAAATGGGAACTAACGATCTTGTAGATTTTATCGATAAACTTGATTTTGAATTAGTGGATTGGGTAACTAAAATAAATATTTGATATGTAAACAAAATTATTTATACCTGGCAGGTCGAAGGGCTGCCTACATCGTAACTTTTTATGGTGACTCTATTATAAAATTATCGTTATTTATTGGTCGCCATATTGGTTGTGTTGCTCAACGCTTTATTGTAGGTACTCTGATGTTTTTCGTCATCATGCTCTTCTGCAAAGGCTGTTCTCCTACCCTAAACCGCTACTTCTGCAGCAGTTTTCAGTGCAAAAGTGCAGATGCACCCACCCGTACATAAATCATCAATACAGACACATTTGATTGGCAGCCCATTTCCTTTTTTCATCCTATCAATCTTACCAGTAAACAGTTTATGATCTACCGCATAACACATGATATTCCACTCTTCTTTCTTAATTTGAAAAACCTTGAAGTAAGCTATTCTAGGATCACTCGGCCTTTTATACACACATTTATAAACTCCTCGCTTGATCAAACAAAATTGAATACTCTTTTAATTAACGTCCGGTACTGTAATACATAAGTATAAGGCAGTGGGAGCACGTACCCCTATATGTAGAGCCAAGTAAACGGACGCACGGATAAAGTTGTTTGCACGTAGCCAATATTTGACATCTCACAAACGGGTCAGGCGGAGACGACTCGGACGGCCATTTGCAATTGCAAATTTTCCGAGATAAAAATAATCTAGGAGGGCTTAATTAAGATTAAGTGATAAAGATACGACCAATAAATTAACTGCTTCGTGCAGGCTGAAGGTTTTATGCACGTATTTAAGTACTTAATGGTATATTATATGTAAAGTGATATTGGAAAACAGATTCGAAAATAATACGCTTTTATCGATTTTATCTTACAGAATTATGATGAGATTTTTGTCATGTTTTGATAATCTTCGTGCCCAATCGCTCCAAGACTAAACATAGCCCAATCAATGGCTAGTTGATATTTCTCATAAGTAATATAATATGACACATAATACTATAAGAAACATCTGAATTCCTCAACATTCTATTATATTTAATGATGGACAGTAAAAGTCAAGTTAGCGTTTCTGAGCGCTCCGAAATTCCGTTGGTCACTTTACATTTTGCGCAAACTGCCATCAAAAAGTATCCATTTGTATTGAGACAACAATGGCACACTAACAGAAGAAACACTTTTCGGAACTCCATTAATCATTGTTTACGTTTACAGCCAGTACTTACGTTATTTCCACCATTACGACTGCTGAACGATTCTGGTTCGCCGGCAGATGGTGACTGGTGCAAACAAACAGCACCACTTTAATTTTGCCACTGGCGCGTAATATCGCGCGTGTGTACTCCAATGATAATAACGTCTTCAATTTGTTAATTCAACTCCTTTATCCAAACTTATTTGCATTTTATGGCAATACAGGCGAGCGAGCTTGTATGTAGATCTGTTTCAATTTATCGATCAAGCCGCCAGCCTAAGCCAAGTCTGCTACTGTTCAGAAAATGATATCACTAAACATTTCCTTTGCTAATACAGTGAAGAGCTATAAAGAAAAATCAGCACTGTTTGCATTAAAAGTGTGAGCATCTAAAGCACCGCATAGATAAAGAAAGGAGTGTCAGTGCCACGCGACCCGAGACTGTGTACTCAGTAATCAGGTTACAGGTCGCTCTAGGAATGTCTTGTTCTTATTGACGCCTTTAATATACTGCAACACATTAACCTTGCGTGCTATTTAGGCGTTCCATTTTTGCCTCGCAGATTACACCCAACTGTTTCAAATGAAAAACGAGGCTCTATTTGCTAAGTGGATGTTTGCAACGTAAATAAAAAAAAAGGGCGAACTGAAGGTCCAATTAGAGTGATTAATACCGCTTATGGAGATCTGGAACGAGCTCCAAGCGTTTAGTTAGATCCTATTATCATTCAACTGTTGGTACTTGGGGAATAATTTTGAAAACGTTTCGATTGTGGTAAGAATGAAAATGGCATAAGTAAAGATTAGAATAAGAAGATAGATAATTTTTGTATCAATACTTCGCGTTCATGAAATCAAACATGTTGAAATCTCGCTTCAATTTTGGGACTCGCTAAACTAAGCACAAGCAATTTGCTTGGTTCTCTCCAAGGTTGGGCACTTGTGAATTAGTGCAGCGTTGTGTATCGCAACTGGGTCGATCGATAGCGCACTCTTAATTGCGATAAAAACTGCTTCTCTGTATCAGGCCATTAATTCTGTAATTATCGCGCCGTCGCACATCAAACGCGCCGACGACGCACGCCGCGACAAATTTGTACAGACTTGAAGCATGTCGCTAATGAGGTGAATATTATAGACTTGTACGTGCTTTTAGTTTACTCTATAATATATCACATACATTTACCACCTGCAGTCAACCGTTCTGTTTGCACTGAACAATGTTTTCTTTCAGTACGTGAACTGAATTGTTTATAACAAGTGCTATCAGAAATGTTTTATTTTTTTGCCCCTTGACAATATTATCGAGGGACTTAATACTATCGTGTTAACCAGTTGAACCTAGTATTAAATGCTTAAGATGCCTTTATGTCGTGTAGTAGATGTAGTTGTGTAAAATGTAGGTCAGTGGAAGCATCGTCAAAGCGTCCATTGTTTTAGAGCGGGTCATGTCCATTAGGCTTGGTGTTGACTTTTGTGTCAAATGAGTTTTAATTGGAAAGTTTACGGGTACCTACATTTCGGGCGATAAGAAAGCTCCTTGTATTGACCGTGAGGTCGCGGTATCGCGCCGGGTACGGCTCAATAACAATTTGTCGGAGAACGTCGGCCACCGGTGACTGATAGTGATAACGACGTCGTTTTCCAACTAAACTCGAGTCGAAGGAAACCGTTTGAACCTGTTAACCTTGTGATACAGATACCATTTGTCAGGATGTTGGGTTTTGAGTCGTTAAGACAAAGAATAGAAGTAGTTTTGAAGTAAGCAATCATGGATATACCTAATAGCTCAGGAGATATAGACCAGCTCCGAAAAGTACAAGTTATCAGTGTTTGATGCTGTGTGCCGCTTAAAACGTGCAGGCATTTCTATACACAAAAATGCTTACCTATATGAATCCGATTTAGCTACAGTTCTGACAAGCCATAAATAACAGTCTTATAAACTATTTTCTTTAAAAAATAATGTAATGTTAGGCGTAACAAATTCTTTACAACGAAGCGTGGAACGAAAACCATTTATCCATTGTTGTTAACGATCATTAGTACAAAACGACGTGCAGACGTCACTCAAGAATGGTGTAAAAAATATAAGATTAGGCAGTTGAGCACTTGAAGTTAACGCTTAAAGTGTCAGTGTAACCTCAAATCGTGTGAGGTCGAAAATCTCCAACTGATTGATAACTACTCAGCAAATTATGAAGTAATATAAAAATAAGAGGTTCATAAATTAGGAATAATTTATAAAAAAGTTGACTGCTGTCCTCAACCTCTTGCACAGGTGTGGCCAATCACGAGCTTGGCCTCATTTGCTAAGGCATTCACACATGTGTTATTACATGGACCGTTTAATTTGCTAACGTGTATCTTGCTTCGATTTATGATATCCTGGTACCAATGATTCCTATAATTTGTGATATGTATGACTATTTAGCCGGTTAATTAAGCTGGCGGTAAGCTTGACATGAAAAATATCGACTACTCAATCAATTCTATCTGTCGTTGCCAACTATTGAATTTAAAAGACTTACTTTACGTACAGTAAAACAGAAACCATATCAATTATTCCAAAAACGTCTCTAAAATCAACCTGAAATTCAGCTGGCAAAAGCTGCAGCAAAGATGGCTAAAGATGACGCTTATTCTACGGAAAAAAAAAACTAACTGACTTTATTTTACATGCTCACACCCTAATTTACATTTACACGTAACAAATCATCTGTCTGATAAAGTTGACGTGCGTATAATTCAGTCCCAGCTGATTTGCGAAGGTTATTAGGAGCACGTTTGAATTTAGTTTGAAAGTGTTCGAGCTGGTCTAGCTATTAGCGACGTGAAGGTTGTGAGTGGGCAGACATATTGTTTTTATGGATCTTCTCATGTTGCTTGTTGCTGTTGATTCAGAGGTTGGAATAGGTGGCGACTGAAAATGAGAAATGCATTAAAATTTATAACGGTCGGTTGTTTTTCATGATAGTAGGAGTGTGTTGTAGGTGAATAGATACTAAGCGTTGAAAAGGATGTCCAATTTTACCAAAATAAATGTCTCAAAGGTATCTTTGATTAATAATGTAAAACGAAATCATCAAATCCACTTAGCTTGCCTGACTAGAACAGCTTTTGCCTTTATTATACTTGTCGTAAAGAAGAATTAATTGAATCTCAATTCACGCAATAGAAATAAATTCTTAATCCGCCTAATCCTCGATACCGGCTACAATAAACTTTTGTCAATTTAATCAATAAATATCCCTCAAAATGAAATGTCATTTTGTGAATGATGATTGAATACAACAAATCTATTGAAAATAATAGGTTTGTCGTCGTTCTGTTGCGATATATTGGATATAAAACTAGGCGCGCCCTACGGTAAGGCCATTATATTTTATATTTCGTCCGTAACTGTACCATTAGGATGAAAATAATGACCATAATGTGGGTAGTCGAAAGCTTAAGTTATTCTTATGGTCACTTAAACATAAATTATGCAAATTGTTTCGTGTATTGAGCAGTTTTTAAGTGAGTTATGAAGTGTGGAACACGTCAATTAATTAGAAAAATATTTTTCAATTTAGAAAATTTGTAAAAACGTTATGCTTTTATTCTTAGCAGAGGAATTTATGGAAATTATGTCGGAATTTGGTAAAGTTGAGCGATTGTTTCTTTTTGCTTTTTCTCTTACCGCAGAATTTTGATTATTCGACGAATTTATTGACTTTGGTCAATGTGGTTAAATGTTTTGACAGTCTTTATCTCAATGAATTTCGGCTCAAATCGAAATCGATAATTTTTGCGAAACGTCCATTTGCAGTTTCCTTTTCATGCTGATTCTTCTAAAACTTCTCATACACTAGGTGTATTCTCGTTTTAAATTGGATACCTACGTTACACGCAGAACGTTGATACCGTAAGGCATCTATTTGAAATAAATGTTTTGTATAATTCAACGTTACGGTTTTTGAAGCTGATAAGGCGTCAGGAAAGTATAATAGTCACGACACTTTCTATTTTTATTGTTGTTTTAAATGTGTGCCACTGTTTTAGCAAACGATTTTGGAGTGGGTGTTGTGCCTGATTAATCAGAGAGCTTGTAGGTATTTTAAAAATTGTATAGATATAAATAATTTGTATAAATAGAGCAGAAGAACGAATGTCTTACATAAAAGTCAAATTAAATAACTACATTCTATAATTTCATGAAAAATGCTTCTCTTGTAGTAGCTAGATATTATTTTCTAGGTGAGAGTAGGAAAATACAGAATTAGGTCGATTTTATTAAAAACGTATTTCAGCCTTAGTTATGACAGCTAACGAGCCCAATTCATTACCATCGGTCTGTAGGGAGAGCCGGCGGCCTTTGAGTTAGTACACACAAACACGCTATTATTTGCCATACTAATTACTCGTCATAAATTCCCATTTGTTTAAAGGGAATAATACTTTCAATTAAACTGAAACGTCTCTATGAGAAATTGTGAAAACTGTGTCGTGTTGACTAATTTTTTTTCTTGTTAAAATTTTCTGTTGTGCTGCCATATCTTTATCAACATGAGACTAAATAATTAAGATAATGAGTTGGAACGACATTTAGGTAATTTCCTGAGTTTACTGGAGAGTTGTCAAGAATTAGCTAATAAACGAAAATGTGGTGAAACTGTATTGAACGATCATTTGCTCGGACATGTGCGGATATAGGTTAATACCACGGATCGCAACTTCATAAATATGTCATGGTTTCCTCGCTATTGTACCATGAGCCACTTCGTGGAACCAACAAAATATGCCATAAAGCACACAGCACAGTGCACAGATTTTATTGCTCCAAATTACATGTTCCGAAACGTTGAACTCATTAACTAAATGTTACGTAATCATAGACCGCCCACTACACGTTCTGAAAAACTTCAATAGAATAAATGTTTCAATGAATGAATTCAAATTGGAGAGCATTCGTAAAATATAATACTGTTGGACCATGTCATAACATGTCAGCACATACCTACGCTAAACAATTTACGCGACGAATTAAAAATCTTGCGCCAATGAAAATGCCACGATGTTAAATTATTTCGAGTTCGAATAATTGGAAAATGTTTATTTTGTTCACGTTCATCTTTATTGCTACGACCTCTAAACTTGACTGTAAAAAAAACCCTAATTCTCATACAAAAACACAGTTAAGATGTGTCATGTAAAAATCTTGGTTCATTCTTCATAATTTAATAAAACAGCACCGGACCGTACTAGTAAAATAAAATTAACCAGCTGAAAAAAGTTGGAATTAATGCGTTCCAACGAACTGGGGGATCGCAAGATGATATGGCGACACAATAAAAGAGTTTTCCTGAGCGAAACGCAAATCAAATGTTCAATACCTAACAATGCTTATAAATCACAGCCTTTCTTTCCAATTAAACACTTAATCAATCACCCGCTTCTATTTAGAGGCGGATAATGCGACGGCGTGATGAATATGCGACCTAAGGATTCTAACACATGCTGCGTATGGCAAGTTGCCTGCTAGCGTGAATAAAAACCCCGATTAACGCGAGGCGGAAAGCTGCCGTTGTATTAAAACGAAAATAACAGTAGGCCTTGAGCTATTATTTAATTTTAATGTGTATATTGGGTGTGAACGCTATTCGTGACACGCACGTGCACTCATACACTTGTTATTGCTTATGTACGCAGAAATAGCGAAAATTTTGCTAAATTGTAGCTTTGCCAGTGCTGTTTAAGCATTGCTAAAAATAAACATTTCAACATCAGCAAATAATTTGCTTTATAAGAAGTCCTTGATCTACAACTGTAACTTGAGGCTAGAAAATGTGTTTAACGCATCCTTTTCACACTAGTTTGAAAACTGCAGGCTTTCGAAATGACTGTTACTGCTATTGATAAACACACCTAGATACAATAATGCAATGAAGTATAGACACAAATAGGTCTAACGTCTTCAGGGGACGTCAGAATCGTTAAAGTCTATTTTTCATTCTCAACTAATTCATTATTTCCTAAATTATTGTACTACGTAATCCTCGTTTTCGTTGTGTTGTACTTTCTCACTTAGCAAAACATTGGCTTTTGGCGGCCGGCCAAGTGTCAAGCTCAGGTTGATTTAAAAAAATATCTACCCGTGTATATTGTAATACATGCAATATAAACAGTATGGTTTGTTTATATTAGAGTAGACAATACATAAACTGGGATTATTTTTACTCCGCTGATTTTGATGTTCGCAGATAGTTACGAAGTAGTTGAATACTAGACATACATACAAATCTACATAGCGACCTATGTACAAGTACTTAATTTTATATTTAGTGTTAGAAATTACTCAATAGTTTAATTTGTATTTTTAGTCCGTCCAAACTTCTTACTTACCTACCAGATCAGACAATTGCAAAATTAGGCTTTAAACATTACATCTGATTCAGAGATCGTGATGTAACTGGTAAATAAACATATTATTTTATTAAGAATGTGGTATGTAGCCGTAGTAACACTTTCATAAAGGATTTGATTTGTTGTAGGCTTAAATATTTAGATAAATATTTATAAAAATCTCTAAATATTTACGTATCAGCTACCGAATCTCGTAGCTGTCTTCATAAATCTTCGATAAATCGTTCCAAAAACACATGTTTTCTGGTATTATTGCTATCTTTTGTGTAAAGTACAAAAGTATTTTAATTTTACAATTTGTTTGGTCGTATAAACGAATTGTAATGTGGTTGGATAGTAATCAAATATTTTTAGGAAGTTTTATTGGGTTCAAGATTAAGTATATAGATGTTAGTCTGTTGAACTGAAAAAAAAAACGAAAGAACGATAAACATGGCAGTCCAGACCAGACCAGTCCAGTTAATTAAAAACAAACTTATCTGAGGAGTAGCCCTGTCAAGCCAGCCTTGTGGCCTGTCTGTCAATCTGTCAGGAGCTGTGCAAACCTTTCATCGGTTCAAGATAGTGGCTTCAAATGCTTTCAAAGCAAAGTAACCTGAAACCATACTGTCAAATATTTTCTTTGAAATAAAAATAAAAGCTTTGAATATTGGGCTTCAGAAAACCACATTAGGTTTATTATCAGATCATATTATAAATAATTAAGAAAAATTTCTGATCAGATTTTTCATATTGAATACAGACGTATCCGATCATAAATTATCGACTTTTGGCAGTGTCCCATATTCAACAACGTAACAGCAAATGTGTATAAAATTATAATAAATTTATGCTCGCCAGGCACCTACCCATCTAGAAGAATCACACGATTCCTATGAAACATACGTACACACGCCGATTGTATTAGCATGATATTAGAAGTTCAATGATCATAAAGCGTCAGATAGTTTGGGTGGTCCTGTTTGGCGTTCAGCCAATTAGTTAAGGTGCGAATGAGCATAGCGTTCGAATATGAAGAATTGAGACGCCAGCTAGACAGATTGATATAATATTTATTCCTGAAGTATGAGGTGGATAAATGAGAAATGAACTACATGTCACAGATAAATTTAGGACAGAATTTCCACTCCTAAGGTCACGACAATCACAAACTGAATAAGCGAGACATGGAAAATAGAAACAACGCGTAATTTTTGGCAAAGCTAACAAAAGTTGGCGTGATTTTGAAAGGACGAAACACAAATAAAACTGACTTACATAGGTTGATGCTTATTCGTTTCGACAGGAAACATTTGTTACGAAAAAGAGTAAAGAATAGCAACGGATCAGCAAAATTAGGTCAGACTACAACAGATGAAGTAGAAATTCTAAGAATAAAAGACAACATCATAAACCACTGAGTATTGAAGAAACTACAAAGGCACAATCATATTGAAGTGAAAAGAATAACGATAAAATAGGACACGACGCAGTACGGATAAAAGTCGGTGAAGCGGGTACTGCCGATGTTGGGGGATGCGCACTTACAAAGCGTAGTTAGATAAAATGAATGTCACGACATCCTGAACGAATGGGGACTGCGAACCAGTAACTAGGTCAATATTTATGCAATTCTCTTAACATTTTTATTGCCAAGTTAACTTTAATAGTTTAATTGTTAGCATCTTTGGTTCACGGAGACTTCATTAATGATAAATATAAACATGTAGCTAAATCATAAGCGATTGATTATGAACTAATGTTAAATATTATATGAAATACGATTTAATGAGCAAGTGTTAAAGTTTGAAAAGTTGAGGCAAACATTCAAATAACTTGAAGGGTAACAGTCCAAGGATGTTGTATGAACTTTGGACCTAATTATGTAATTAACGCTTTAACTTTTAAACCAAACCATTAACAAGAAATGGCTTCTGCTTTCATTTGAAAACATAATAGGTACTCTGGGCAATACGCCAAACCACTACAAATATATTTTAAAATATTGCCGTTAACATTGAATTTGTTTTTATTTTGTTTGTTTTTTTTTACAATGTATTTAAGTTAACAAGTTAATCATTCTGTCACGTTAATGGGTTACCCGTGCGTTAATTTGATCAATGGGTGATCTTCTGAGTTGACTTTCGTTTTCTGTTGCTCTCCAAAAATAATGTGGATCCGGTTTTTGATGTTTTGATAGGTTCATTCTACTTTGAAACTGTATTGATAAGCTTTATTCGTCGCAAATCATATCGTACTTACGTTGCTATCGTAAAATGAGAACGTAGGTATGTTTATTTAAAAGTGCACGCGAATGCCATTGCAACTATTCTAAAAGTGGCAGGTCTTGTATAAACTTAGAAAGGGTAATGCCCTGTCGACTCATCAAAATATAATATTTTGTTTTGTTTGCTGGTCAGGTAGTCATGTGCTGAGAATGCGTCCATATGCAGCTGTGGACCGCGTTGTTTAGATTTCTATAAACGCTCTCAGGTTTCTCTACACAATAAATGCTGTAGGTAAGTAAAGTTTCACGTAGCTGCTGAAGAATTCGCTACGTCGGTCCATTATTTCTGAGGAAATTAAAAGCTACGTCGATTAGTCGAAATTGAGGTCTCTGGTTACACTCTTCATTTTAAGTGACTTTGTTTTTTTTCTATACTTACATTTTTTTCAGTTATATACCTCAAGAATGCTAATACCTTGTCCAATTCCATTTCATTGGTGTCTGAAAACGTGATTTGCAAACCTGGTACCACTCCCACGGCCTCCACCTAACCCTTTCTGGATTTCAAAGTTATAAAAGACGTAAATTAGAAACCAGTAGTTACTCTTGTTGGCAGGGGTACGGAACATAAATGTCATTATCGTGTATCGGGCGTGTACCGAAAAGTTTTTCAAACGTGTGTGCATAATTTAGAAACAGCAGAGCAAAAGGTGAAGGAAAATATTCTAAGGACACCACTTATATTTTTGAGATAAAATGTTGTCTGTTTATGTGAATCGTTTTTGCAAAATAAATATATTTCCAATGATAGGTCCTAAGCGTCACATAAAAACAAAAACAGATACTTATTCAAATTCTTTCCTGGCTTTTATATTCACTGATTTAATGCCTTCGCTCTTGAGATGACAACCTTCTACCTATTCCGTTATCTCCTCGAAGCCATCTGAAGAATGATGAAGCAAATCAAAAGTGTTGTGATTCTACGTAATCAACTCGCCCCATCGCAGTCTTCTTATCATTATCATTAGCCCTCTGCCGTGTTAACCATATGCTTTGACAAATCAGTTTTTTACACAATCACAATCTTTTCCTTTAATACTCAAAACGCCGCTTTACTATTAAAAACATATTAAAGAAGTGACAACGCGAAAATGAAACGCTATTTTTATGCAATTAACACCACCGGCCATCACATCGCCATTAGTACCTACTGCATTGCACGACTGCGTATTGATTGACGTCGTTCAAAGTCACTTATATAACAAATTATGGGCTTTTGCCACTGCCAATATAAAAAAAATCTTGATAGGCATACAATGTTTACTTGCTAATGTGATTAGAAGCAGAGATTGAACAAAGTACTGTATTATTAGCGTCAGCTTGAAATTTTGTTGGTTTCATAGTTAGTCAACAAGTAACAACCGAATATATTTGTTTAATCCATATTAGATAGTCATTATTTATGTCCTGTTTGATTAACACTACCTTGAAGAACTTTATCAATGACGTTGAGTCTTTCTGAGTCTCATGCGGGACAAACATAATGAAAACTAAAAGTAACTACTGTAACTATATTCAACCGTAGTCTGTTTTGTTTCACTAGGCATGCCTATGTCTTGTGGTCCACGTTTACCTCTAGGTACATAGATACAATAGCTCATTACTTTGTGGATAGTGTAGTTTTATTAACAATCATCATAAACACGCACTAGCTTCCTAATCTGACCATATAGTTGCCACTCGTATCACATTTTCTTTACTACTAGCGGGCGTCACGCGGTTTTACCCGCGTAAATCCCGTTCCCGTGGGAGTACGGGGATAAAATATAGCCTATATTACTCGCTGATAATGTAGCTATCCATTGCTGAAAAAAGTTTTCACATCGGTCCAGTAGTTTTTATGTTTATTCGTTACATACAAAAATACAAATCTTTCTCCTTTATAATATTAGTATAGAAGTACAGATATCGCCAACCTGAACATGGCTCTCCTTTACCTACCCTACCAATTGAAATAAAAAGGTGCTTGTTTTAAAATAACACCATTCTAACTATACGTGGATGCTTGTCAATCGCAAGAGAACGTTGTTTAGACACGACAGAAAATATTCATAGCGAGTGTTTGTTTTGAATTTATTCTATTCTCTATTGAAACCCTTTGTTCTAGTCGTTTGTCTATGATTTGTCTCATTGTCAACCGAAAACATTGCTCTTGTATTTTTGTCGCCGCATAGAACGTATTATATGTGACTGATGTTGTTATTTTGCTTGTTAAACCGAGGACTCGTTGTGCAACGGCCCTAAATCTATTTGATCATCTTCATTTTGGGATTGTGTTAGTAGTTTATCAACCTGTTCAAATTTTACATAATTAACGTAATTTTAAATTATTTTTATTTTATTTTTTTGTTTTTTACTTTCTCGGGTCCCTCTTCCTAGAGACCCGGTCCTTTGGTAGGCGTACGAGGGGCCGAAGCCAACTCGTAGAGGCCTCTTTAGACATTTCAAATGGAATGGGACACCAAATTATATTATTTTATTATTGTTATCCTCTTCTAATAGTTGAATTTATCACATCTGACGATCTGTCAAATATGATTGTTCTCGATGAGAAACTACTATAGTCAGACCGCATTACTAGGTGATTTGAAAGAGATATTGCCGTAATCATAAGGTAGACAGATCTAGGTCGGGATGTGTTGTTAGCACGCAGGAAGTTTCTTGCCCAGCATGACAGCTATTTACAGATAGCAGGCAATCTCCTTACTATGTTACGAATATTGAAGACAAAGGAAATGCTTTATGTTTCGAAGGCTTTACAACGACTAATCTGTGAGTTGTGGACAGAAGAGGATTAATAAAATGTTGTATTTTCCCATACATATTTTAACACGTCGTGCTGGTCTCCTGCAGTTATGTTAATAAAACCTATAGTTTTTTTAATTATTATTATCGTTTTCATTTTACTACAAAATGTGCTGTAGTAACGGTAAAATCAGTCACCTACAATTACAGGAAAGATATAACATTGAATTCCATGAAGTACCTACGTTTTTCCTGTGTTCAAAATAATCGGAGGTCATACCTGAAGCAGGAGGCATAATGGTTGAAAATATTGACTATTATTAAACGTGTGGCATTGTGTTTTGGTTTACTGTCAATGCATATGATAAAGACTTCGTAGGCACTTATAGATTATCATTATAGATAGCGACGGACATTTTACACTCAACTTTAATAAGATATGAATTTACGTAAAATCATGCGGTAAATCGTCATAGATTAACGAATACCGCTAAATTAATAAATAGATAAGTAATATCGTTACACGTTTTTATAAGAATAATAGGGTTGGTTATTACCAACTTTGGCAGTCGTTACGGATAGTCAGAAGCCCGTAAATCTGACTCGGAGTCTTGCCATGAACTACCGTGTTACCCAGTTAATGGGTTGTGGAGGTCTGGTAGGCAGCCGCTCCTCGTAAAATACTGGTATTCAGCTAAATCTGGCTTGACTGAAAGCCGACCCCAATATAGTTGGGAAAAGGCTAGGCAGATTATGTTGGGGTTGGTAATGACTTTGTTGTTAAAATAACAGTTATCAAAAGAGCTCTTTATGAAAGCAATCCTTCATCTGAAAATAAAAATAAAGTGGTTAATTTAGTAAATGTAAAGGAACAAGTTATGGGTTGAAGTCTACATTTCAGTTACCTAGTCTTAGACGATTTCAGTTATTACTGAATCGTTTGTAAACATGATTGACAGAGAATGTTTCACATTAATTCCAGCCCCTTTAGACACGATAACAATCTATGATTGCCAAGAATTAGGAACGTCAGTACAAGATTGACGTTTCTAAATCTTGCCAATTGTGTTGTTGATAGTATCTTGAGGTAGATCAAGTAGCAAAATTTAACAACGGAAGTGAGGAATTATTAACTTCTACGTGCACCGGTGGAATCAAAAGGTTCCATTTGCCATACAACGGTGGGGCATTGGTGAGCCAAGAGGTTAAAGGATTTATGATACTAAATAATAATATTAACGTGTGAACAACATGTTACAACAGAACGACAACTTGGAGCTCATAGGATCAAAGTGCGTGCTTAATTTTTATTACCCCGATGAATTAGATTGGTTTATATCTTTAATGGCTTATTCCTGTTCCGTTATGACTTTTCTAGTATTTCGTTGAACAAAATATTTAGTTTTGTTTTCGGTGTAACATTTGAATAAAGTTTTTTATCATGTCAATTAATCACGTCTCAAAGTTAATTAGGACAAGGAAACATTAATATTTCAGATTTAAATGTTAGTGGGTAACCAACGTTACTAAATAAATAATATTTTTAATGGTTTGGGTTTTATAAATGAGTTTTCATTACCAAAGCTTTGTTCTTTCCCACATCGGTATGCGAGGTGAACGAATCTTTTGTTTTTCTCCGCCTACATTATCAATAATAAAAATTACAAGAGTTTACGTTTCGCAATAAATGTATCTAAACGTTAACGCGTTAAACGTGCTTATATTAGCGCAAAACGCATAATTTAACTGACAATGCGTAATTCGAAAAATTAGCCATTTAATTAGCATTCAGAACAAGTAAGAAGTGAAATGCAACTGCCTTTTATGTTCCGCCAATCACAGAGCTAGTGCGCGAACCGAGGCCACGCCTACACTGAATGTGCACTGACCACGGCCGCAGACAACCACACGTTTAGAGGTAACGATCTAAACCTATGCCAGCAGCGCGCTTATTACGTAACTGAATATCTATGAGTTTGCACTGAAGGCAAGCCGACTGCCGCTACAACGAGCCGTCACGACTCATCAAAGCGGATCCGATTTTCACACGCGTCCGCGACTTCTGAGTAAACCAACTTGCTCAACTACTTCTAATTTATTTTTTTAATTGAATCGTATAAATACAAAGGTCTCCAAGAAGGTTTTCACACCAATCCTATTAATTAGTGTCAAAGTTAATGTAAATACATTTTTAACGAATAATCACGATCGTGAGCAATATATTAAGAACTTCCCATTAATCAATATCAGGCGAGGTGACTCCGGTGACCTTGTTGATTATTATTTTATCTGCGATCGCGTGGAGATGAAATAAGTTGTAATCAAATTATAGACAGTGTGGTGTTTTAGGATCGTAAACAATGTTGATGTTTCCTGCGAGCGGGATGTTACATCTTTAGTCGCAGTCGCGCGACCACGACCGGTAGACCGCAACCAATTTCGGGATGACTGGCGCTGGAACTGCTGCAAAAACTTGCTACAAACACGTGGCAACTCCTTATCCATTCCAAAACGCGTTTAATTAATTTGCTTCAACTACTGCAATGACAAATATGAAAGAAGTCAAGCCGCCTCAACTTTTGTTATTTTTTGTGCGTATTTTCACGTCAAATTAATCAATGTTCCACCTTGTTTATTTATCTCACACTGTATACAGTTAAGGTCACTCAATTAAATTCGCATACCCCAATAATCGATTAACAACGCCAATACCATCAAGTGGCATAAAATCATCGAGATTAAGAAACCCTCCTGCAATTTGTCCGTGAATTTATTAAAGTCATGTTACATAATAGAGCGTTTGACCCACATCGTCAATGTGTACCGTGCCCTATATAAATCTGTAGACCTCGTCGTAGGCGTGCGTTAATGGATTTCCATTACAATAAGCAAATATTACAGATTCATGGATAATAATTTTGTCATAAAAAGGGACGTTGACGAAATGGTATGAAAAAGAATGCCAACTCCTACGCAGTATGGGACAAAGATTATGTTGCAGCTGCGTGGGTTCATTTATTTGTAACGTAAAATATTATATTGGATGGTCATTTTTGTCAACAGTAATAATATAATAAATTCTTAAATAAAATACAAAAATAAGAAGACAAAAGAACAACAAAACTTTGAAATTCAATCACGTGCACAATGTATAAAATAACAATTTAGAAATTCCTTTAACAAGATTTTGTAATGAAATGCTTTTGCATGTACAAGTAAAGATTATAATGTAAATTGTGTCACATTAGGCTGTAACTTGAGAACGGGCCATAATGTAGCTTGTTTATGGGCAACATACAACGTAAGTATCTAAACTACGGATATAACGAAACAGTGTTGCTAAAGTTTTATGGACCTGTATTGAGTTTCATGACAATACATTACTTTACATTGCATGCACTGATCAGGTCGTATATACAGGTTACATTTATAAACTCAGTTATAAAATGTTATAGTTATGTGAACATAAACTAGACCCATAATTATCTCTATGACTAAGTAGTATAAACTAAAGTCTACATTGTGTATTCAGCACTATGCTTCTTATCTTGTCTATTATTCGGGGAAACCCTCAATCGTTTCAACGCTAATCACGTTGATACTTACTAATGTAATTAGCAAATTATCAGTCGCTTTAATGGAACCTGCTACTGCATTATGTATCAATAATTATGTTAAGTTTTGCATCAGCTACATAATTTCATGTAAGCATTTATTTATTTATTTATAAGACTCGACAGTTTTCACACGAAATTTTTTAGGGAATAATCCCGTCGAAGTTTATTTTCGTAAAGTTACCTAATGCCCTTTTGAAAATGTAATATGTAAGCGCATTATGACAGTGTACAAACAAGTATAGCTGCAGTCTCTTATAATAACCATCGCGTTCCAATTACAGCAAAACTCCCTAAGGCATTCTCTACGTAGATGCGGACAAAATCATCCACAAAACAGATTAAGTTGCTTCCAAGACGCGCCGGGAACTTAATACCGAGAGTGTTGTAGACTATAAATCTTTGGGAACACATCAAGCCGACATAGACGGTCGTAAAGAGCCTTAATCGGACTCTCGCAATTACAGTGTCTTCGCCGAGGCCACTATACACTGTAAATATCCTAGTTTGTTAATACAATATACGGCGACCTCGACAACACTGATGCCAGTTTATAACCCAAACAGATTTTTGTCTGGGGTCTGTTAGGAGCAGAAATTCCTGGATTCAGCTATTACCTATTTCGCTTCTTTACCGCGGTACAAGTAATTGGCAAGCTAGAACAAGAGAATATTAACGAAACACGTTTACTCTTGTCCTAAAAATTTTGTTCACACTGCTTGTTTAATACTGTTCTTTTTGCAGTACTTTCTGCTTCGCCAGTCATTATCTACCCCTTTAATCATACTACATTTTATTCCATTGTTCATGTTCACATATCCTCTGGGAACGATACAATACCAATACTAATTACATATTGGCACCATTCAAAGACACGATTAGCCGTAAGTGCCCAGTTAAAGATCACATTAGTGCCTACCTATTTATTTTTATTGTAAATACATACGTATTTATATCATACGAATACAATATTAGCATCAATATTTTAGAAGCAGTAAACAACACTCTTAATGATACACGAGGCAATACATTAAATTGAGTTAAAGCCTCCGCAATGGTAGGCGACGTATACGAGTAGGCAGGTATAATTTGGTACACAGAACACTACATTAGAAACTCTATGTCTATAAACCCAAGATGAGACTGCGGTTTCATGCGAACTTATCCTGAATAAGAATTTGCGGGCAATGTATATTGGACCTCGCCAATTATTATTCTGAGATTTGTGCTGAATATAAAAAAATAAAACAAGTGCCTATGAAAAGAAAATATATGGTATGTGTTAATATAATAAAAGCCATTGTTCGTAGCGAAACAAGGAAATCAGAAACACTATTTTTATCAAAAACACAATAAACACATTGGTTGGAATGCAAAGAGCCATGAAATTACAGAATTCAATAACCAAATAGATTAGTAGGTACGTGAGTATTTCTGGCTTGGTTTCCTCAAGTTATCATGCTGTGACATTGAAGCACGCACTGCCAGTGGGCCGCATAGATTAGGACACAGAATATGGGTCACAGTACTGGTACGTGGATACCGCAAATATCTAGCGACTGGAGAATTAACACCAGGAGAACGAAAAGAGGAAAATATATTTCTGAATCTGGATTAGGGTGGCATAGGAGTGTGCGGATTAGCACAAGGAAAAAGAGGGCTATGCCCAGCAGTGGTCGAAGCTGTGAATGGTGATTGGCAATTTCTAATTCACAATCAATATAAATGATGAAAATCTAGTTTCTATCCGCAGCAGTTTTGTAAATACTACGAGTATATTCTTTTGTTACATTGCAATCTTACAAAACAGCGGAAGCTTTCTTTAGATTATCGTGCTTAAGCTGTTCCTTGGGAAGCGTTTATGAATCACTGAACACTGTTTGATCTTTGTAAAATATTTACAATAATTTATCAGAGAATTACTTTAACATAAAACTGATTTCGATTCGTTATTTGGGATAAGCAATATGACTCAAGCTTCATTTTAGAGTGGATTACGTTACAAAATTTGTTAGATGTATTGATCCTACTTCGTGATTTAGGTCAGATTAATAATGATATCGTCTCAAATTCGATATGTAGTGTCGACACCGGGTGTTCGGCACAAGTTAAATAAATCCATAAATCATGCGCTTAAAGCAATATTTACTTTATATGAATCCGAAAATATCACGACCGAAACGGCTTTCTGCTGATCACGATTTTTCTGTTATATTTTTTTTCGTCTTGTATCGTTTGTGACATCAAAACCGGTTCCACACCCACAAATTCTCGAAACATGAAGCTATATTCGCGAAAGTTTAAAGCTCCTCATATCTTTTTACATTATCTTAGATCAAGGCGATTAATATTGGATTAGCTTTGCAAAAGTTCGATTTGTGAACAAAGTGTAAATCAAGTGAACATTTTAATACATATTTATGAAGGAAATATGAATTTATATTGGAAATATGTGAAACTTTGGAAAGTTGAAGTTGATTATAAACTTCGTAGCAATAACAACTTTTAGTTGCGTTACATCTTTATTATTTTTCTAACTAAGCCTTGCATTCTTCAGTATTTTAATATGCATCAGCTTCTTCATTGATATGTTAATTCTTGCATCGTATTATCCTTCCAAATTCTTCTGGTTTCATATTACTATAATAACATTTAAGTTGCCATTTTTTTGCGCATGACCTCAGTCCGTTGTATTAAAAAGCAGTCATATGGTCAGTTTATTAAAAAGTGGTAGGTATTGTGGTCAGATATGCAGTGACCTACTAAGAGAGCTGTGGTTAAGAATAACTTAATTCAGAGCATTTCTTGAAATTATTTTGATGAAGTTTTCCTTAAGCTCCACGTATTAGAAACAAAACAGCTTAAAATAGAACAGGACTAAAAAAGAAAATCTTCGAATGAGAATTAGAAGTTTTGGCCAACAGATTGGACAGCAACGAAGGTCCGTAGTAATATTTCAGATAATTGTAGGCCCTAAAATCTCTTGGCAGCCGTCACCAAAAAGAAGAACAATGAAATTACGTTTCCAGCCATTAGTCTAAATTATTTCATGTCCATATATCTTTTTGGCGATTAAAACGGGACGCGCCCAAAAATGTTTTTATAAAGAAACATCAGTGCATCGGGGTCTCGTAAACATGGCATAATAACGACTCCTGCGCAGCCCAGCATCCTACATTGTAAAGCCTTACAAGTCCGTCCCGTTAGATGACATTGTGCGACGCCTTTTTTCTACTAACAACTCAATTTTCTAGAACTTGTTTGTCTGTCTGTCTAGACAAGACGATAACTAATGTCTCAAAAGTTTGATGTAGTTCTCGTATATTGTGCAGCATGTCGTTTCTAGATTAGGGTACATTCGTAATCCTAAGATCTGGGTAAATTTCAGATTAATCAGTTTCTGTAATAAATAACAGATTTAATTAAGATAGCTCTAGAAACATATTTTTCACCAAAAACACCTTAAAATGTGAAAGATTATCTCACGTTTAACGCAGTCGTGATTATAACTTACATTTCCAAGAATCGAGATGTTATCTGTAACTACTTGTATCCTTACATAAAATACTAATTAAAACGAGTGTTGAAGTTTCGCGGAACGAGTAGTATTGTACCTAGTCGCTGTAAATATAAAACTGATTTAGATACCATAGTGTGGAACGGCCTTCAGAAGATGATGATGATTAAGTTTAGTTGTGTACCTCCAACAATAACTACGGATGGGATAGGTATCTAGTCAGTAGTGTATACCACATTTACACGCATTCAATCGGATTTAGTCCTAATACTTCAGCTAGAAAACTAGACAACAGTAAGTCGAGAAAAACGATCATTTTTCAGTATTTATGTTGAACAATCGTATTAAAAAAATCACTTCTCGTGAGTTTTCCATCGATTTAGTTTCAAACAAACCTAGAGAATGAAAAAGAAATTATAAACTTTTTGGCACACTACCAGTCTTATGATTAACGAAGGTTTAGATGACCTAAATAAATGTCGGTGGCTGAATTATATGCGCCGATGAATTTACATTTAGATTAGAAATATGCGAAAGTCTTCGCAAGGAAAATATACAACCAGGGTCGTTTTTATTTTATATTGGATAATGCTGAAGTGTTGTCTGATGTGAAGTTGTTAAACACTACCCAAGATTTTCGTGTGCATGTTTTTTTTTGTATTTCAATTAGTTGACTACTTCTAAGAAGAAGCACCGAAAAAAACTCAGAGGTCATAGTCTTCTTTTAAGTCTATACAATTAACGTACTGGTCAAAACATATGGAAACCATGCAGGTTACCTAATGTCTGGTCTGCTGAAGAAAGCGCCTTGCACAAACAATGCAAGCTTTTGTCAGTTATCGTGTAGTTCAACCAAGAACTAGTACTTATATGTTTTTCGCTGTCCTATTTCTATACAAACGCATGGACAACAGCTGCTACGTAATTAGCCTATGCTTTGTCAGTGTCCAAGCATTATCATTTTATTGGTTTCCTGTCGTAAAATGTTCGAGGCCGTCCAACAAAGTGCAGCTCCTCGTGATCAATAGTTGCAGTTTTCCGCATACGAATCGTGCGAGGGTGTAACTTTACTAGACCTTCCGCTACTTGACATTGGTTTTCGATGTTAATCGATGAAATACACGTTTTGTTTTCCGTTTATAAATAGTTTTATAGGTACTTAACGGTTTTACTTTGTAATTGCTTTATTTAGTTTTTCTGTTTTTTTTTATTATAGAACAGGTAATTTCTGTATATTTGGCTTTTAGCACGAGTTTTACGTAGGTTTTTCTTGAGATATTTTGTTTTTATTTTTGGCAGGACGACGTTTACTCATAACGGCAGTTCCTTTCTGAATAACACCTTTTAAGTATAATCTTAATTTTTTCTTAAAAAATCTTACTACGCTTTTATCATGCCGTTCTTATAAAGCTTATTAGTTCTTTAACCTCGTACAGTTATTTAGTTGAACAGAAAACTACCAAATGTAAATAAAAAAAAACAACAAAAACATTTTTCGAATGTAAATATAAATAATTAATTTATACATGTGTCAAATTAGAAACATCAATCGTGAGTGAACACAACGCTCATAAATGTTAATAATGCTGTATTCTAAGGTATATAATAGTTGTGTATATGTATAATAAAACTGTATATGTCGGTGAAGGTTATTTTGTGAGATATCTATGTATCTGCACGGAGATGGATGACTTCTTGAATATATATGAGGAAAATATTAACCTACAATTTAATGGTGTGGTTTATTGCATTCTTTTTGTATTGTTTTACGAGTATACGGAGATGTAATATACATGCAATTGTGGTAGGACTATCACTAGCTGGTGGGTTAAGGTTATGAATATAGGTAAGTACTCAGGTTATTTTGACCTTTACAAAAGGAGATAATGAAATAATTTCAATATAGCCTCTGTTCTACTAAGGATATTAAACATAAGATAACCAGAACACAAAGATATATGTAGGTACTCTTACCTATACGGTTTTGAAATGCTTAAATTCTTAGAAGACTATGAGTAGGTACTAAACGCTAACATCAGGTCTGAATTTGGCATCCGCCTGAAAAATAATGAAGGAGGTTGGTACGGAGTTATGGATTAATGCACTTCTTTTATTTAATTGCGGTCTCTGCCTTCATCCAATCAAAGGGCTTTTCAAGTTCAAACATAATAATTTATTACATTATTTAATATTTCTGTCATTCATTGTAAAAGGATGATTTAATATATTATTTACATGTGCAAACGAATCATATTATTCTCGGTATGTTTAATAAATATGAAGTACCTACCTAGATAATAAAATACACGCATTTACCTGTATTATGAATTTATGAAACGTAAATTTTAATTTAATTTGATGTTATTGCGATGGAGGTAGGTTTCTAGTAATTTTTAGATAATAATAATAAATAAATATACATACTATGTAATTTTCAGATAGCGGTACACATAACTACAGTAACATAATTTGGAATGATAAAATCTGGCAATATAAAAAATATGTAGACCTACATACTTACTGAAGGAAACGAAATCATACTAAGATTGAGTATGATTACTTAAATGAAAGATATTAATTCAATTGGAATTACCAATGAACCTATATCGTGATTGTAATCAAAATAAAATATATTATGCTCACGTGACAAATGAAACGAGAGTAGAATTGACAACAGGGCAAGTAAACGGAACGCACTTAAAAAAAAACAAAACGCTATAAAGAAGTTCCAGCTCTTTAGGTATACATTCAACGATTTTTAACATGTGGTCGTCAAATTGTACAGATGTTTAAATTGCAAATTTTCGTCTACAGATCGCCAGACTCGAAAAGTGTATGAACAATACGTTGCCAAACTTCCTTTGTTCCTTATACGCGTGTATAAGAATATGGCGCCGATGATGTAGTAGAAGATAGGACAGTGTCAGAACAGACAGCCCTTACTGGGTCGCTTTCAACCTACAATGGGCTCTGTTAACACACACGCCATTCCACCTGTAGTTTATTCAAGCAAACAGCTGTTTGAAACCAATATTTATATTTCGTAGTAATGCGTGACTTTCAAATCAAGCATGAAGGATTTTATTAGCAATGTGTGTCTACTTTAAAGGCACTTTAATGCTATTTGAAGAAGAGTTTTTGTATGCTTAATCCGCGTTCATTGGCGTTGCATGGAAATTCAAATGCTGATTGTTAATTACATAATGATTAAACCGCAATTTAGACAGAAACTAATAATGATTAGGAACGTCAAATGTTGGTAAACATTCGATCATTCACAATCAGTTAGTAGAGGCAAGCAACCTTATTTATTAAAAGCTTGGTTGATGGGTGTGTGATAATTTTATTCAAGGTTCTCGCGTGTACGGTAATAGATGGTTTAACATAAACAAGAAGTTATGTTTTTTAACAAAATGGAAGCTGTAATTTGTCGTAGAGACGGAAAAAAGAATAAATTTTCCATGCTTATCGCTAAAATAGTTATAAGTCAATAAAAGCGAATTAATTAAGCATTCATAGAATGCTAAGCGGCAGCTGATTTCGTAATATTCCGTTAACGCATTCATTTGTTTTTCATTGTTATAATTATGTTAATAGAACCGTGGTCGTAATGGCTGGATAACTTATTACGTGAATCCATCACATGAAACGTCTTCATCTATCTAAAGAACATAATAAAAACGAATAAGCACCATTTCTTCCCGCAGCAAAAAATACAGATGATTGAAAACACACACACTTGTACCAGCGTTCTATAAAAGAGTCTCGTGCATAGTTAAAAAAGGCGCGTCGATACAATTATAATCTATGGCATGGGATTATGCTAAGCTTGTGTGCGTCGGCTCGGACGGAACACACCCACCAGTCGACGCGCCGAATTACGACCGATAGTTTTTGCCCGCCGACGAGTGTCAAGGACGAACTTCGGTTGCTATACAGACTATACAACAGTGTACGATACCAACGAACGCTTCGGACTGACATTGGATTTGACTTTGTGCGAAAAAAGAAATAAATAATTTGCATTTTAAGTCTGCAGGGGTTTTGCACTTTGTGGTTGATTTTTTTGCTGCTATTATTATTCGGACAGTTACCTATTTTTAAGCGTATAAAAGCGGAAAATTGTTTTCTTTTTCTGGAATTGAGTTGGTAGTGTTATTTAACAGTAGACAATTTTATATTGTTCAGTTATATAAAAAGTTTAATTAAAGTAATGCAGTAAAGAAGCAATAAAGATTTTATTGTAAATAAACTTGTATATCCTATCCTATCATAATTAAATTCCTGTTTTCTAAGTAATAGGTACCTACACCGGTGCGCGTTAGATTGCCTGTAAGTGACCAACTTGTGTTAATCGCTATATTGCTAAGGACTATTAGAATTTATTGCTGAAGTTATTGTAAAATGGCCATAAAACAAGAAGAAAATTAAGAGGATATAAATTCTGCAATTAATTTACATGTCTTGCGCTAAAACTTAACAATTCAGTGGCCTCTTTATACCCTACGTTTGTCGAACTCGTGGAATTAATTTCTGTTTCTAACGAATTTTAATAATTGAAAATTAATTATTATAAGTGCCATTGACCTTAATCAAGTAAATTGTTCGAGTGGACTTTAGGTACAATTGCCAATTAAACCTTAAAAGGAACGAGTTCAATTTATATTCAATTTTGGATTGCCTTAACCATAACTAATCTTTAAACGTTTGATATACTTTCTTGAATTTTTATGGAGACGCAGTTGCCTTGTTAAGGTTATTCAGCTTCTTAATTGGCCCGTTTATTATTTATTTGTCGATTTGTTTATCTATTTTTCTTGTAATTTGATATCTTCAGATAAGCTATTGAGGCTAATATAACCAATAACATTTGATTTAATTACTGTGTGCGTACGTGTAAGTATTACGTAAGTTCAATAACTAAATATTTACTCAAATATCTGTTATTTATAGAGTTTAGTTGATGTGTGCAGAAGAAACTTGTTGGGTTAAAGATCAGTACTTTGCATAGAGACTAGTTACTATATCTACACTAGTAGATAAATATCATTTGAATGAGTAAAATCCAAGTAGGTAGGTACTTGACGGTACTTATATCTCTGCAGTAACAAAAAGTATGAAATTGACGTATTTTTCAACTGAATCCTGACCGCCATCTTATATATTTAAGAAAAATTCCAACGCAATTAAGGACGATCAAAATTAATCCTACAATTTATTCCGTACAATAAAACTTGTGCAGTTTAATAGAACTACTTTTCAACTCGATCCAAGAGTGAGCACTTAGTCGATATCTTAATGATAAATGAATGAACATTACTTAATAAATAACAAGACATTATACAACACTGACAAGAAATATGACGCGTAGACTGACTGACCGTACTCCACCTATCTGAGCCATAAAGTAAATCAAAATTGATCGACTCATTCATTGTTGACAGAAGATAATAATGGGCATTAATTTGTGAGTTAATGAGTTTCTGTTCCCGTGGATTTACCCAATGTCATCACCCTTATGGCTGTGATTGTCAATGTGACTAAGACGTCGTTAAAAAAGGGATAATCGCGATCGGGTTTGAACGCGACGATCGCGTTTTCCTGCAGTGATCGCTTTCGCGATCGATCAAGATTTGGGATTTTTAATGAAAAACATTGCTGATTTAGCTTGTGGCGCTTAATGGTTACTGAATCATTGCCTCACCGCGTAAACAACGGTTTGTTTCACACCTACAATCTATAAAGTGCATACATTCATACTCGTAAGTTGTCATAGTCCCTAGGCTATTAATTTAGAACGCTACATGCTATGATTCTTACACTATGCTAAATCGCGGACTGTCCGCAGACGAACAGCTATATTCCGTCTGTAGTTCAAAAAATTCTAAATAATAAAAAACAGCCCTATGACGTGTAGGTTACCTATTTGACAAAGAATAAATAGAAATTAACCATTAACTAGTATAAATTCTGAAAAACCTTAAACCATCAAATTAACATAATTCATTAAGATAGTTATGCCTGACCAAATTAGATAAACATCCGTAATTTAGTAGGTAGGTTAATTTTGATCAAACTATGAGATACCATTGAATGCTATATGTCCTTAGCCTACATAGTGGGTCCCATCGACGACAGAAAACGTTGTTCCTACAATGAATTAAAATCATTAACATAATCATTGATATTCCGAGTCTATCGGGTATTGGCTTCGATACTCTATTCAAGTTTATTCAATAGACTGTACCTACCTACCTATTTATAGTATCTGTGTGGCACCGAACGATCATTCAATTTGGTCAAGACTATTATTAGGAATAATAATAATGATCTTTTCTTCGATTGATTGATGATTTATATTTGACTACAAGTTATCCTGCCTACGGCGTAACGGCCTACGGGCTACGGCGTAGCTCTGAGTTGTTCTTGATAAGTGTCATTGTTTTTTTAGATCTTGGAACAAATTCAGCAGTTGTATCTGTCACCGGAAAATAACAGACACCGTAACATTGTAAATTATCGCATGAAATTGTAAACTTATTTTTCTCAACACGTGGACATTGGAAACTATTGAATTTGGATGCAATTTATTGAACTCAAAATGATATGACCACAATATGAGTTTGCAATTATCCGGTGACATATCCATTACAATTTATAAAACACTATCTGTCCCGTGCCCACTTCGTTGGGCGGTATTTTTCGGGTTAAAATATAGCCTATGAAACTCAAATAACGTATTTTTAAAAGGTATTTCTATTGGTAAAAGAATTTTCAAAATCGGTTCAGCAGATCCAAGGATTAACCCCTATAACTTTACGTTTTATGATATTAATATAGATGAACCTAGTCCAATTTTAGACCAGGATATTTTCTTCTTTACCAAATATATTTAGATTTAGATCAGTCTTTTCAACCTTTTGTTTTTCTACAAAAAACACACAGACAGACATTTTCATATCAAAATTGCATTACATGTTAGCTATCATCATATTGACAAAGGCGCGGGTCGTGTGGTCTTTGACAGCATAATTGATGACCGAGCTCGCTCGCCTTCGGAGCAGACATTGTCCATCTAATCGGTGTAGCTGGAACAATGGCGCCACTTGTCTCGCATTAGGGTTACGCTGAATTTTTGTGGTGATGGGCGATGACTTTTAAATATTAAGGTCAAAATAAAGAAGGTTGAGTCCTTCAAAGGATCAGGGTAGAGTAGAATCAATAATATATTCATACGTAAAAGCTTACTGATTTTGTTGTAAGTATCGGGAAATATGAGATATCAAACTGAAATGCAATATAATATAATATAATATAATATAAAAATCTTTTTGAATACTAAAAGCTCAACCTATACAGTGGTCGTGGGCTATGATGGAAACACTGACGGAATGTTTTGTAGAAAAACTTAATTAACAACAACCAAAATGATTACAGTTTTCTAATGGGAAGAATTCATGCAATTAAACCGTGCTTTGAACTCGATATTATGAATAATCAACGCGCTGCAACTGTCACGTGTTCTGTAGGAGCACGTGACTCGGACTGCGGTTAATGCAAGAGATGCGGTAAATTCAACGGCAGAAAATACTCATGTAATGGTGAAGTAGTAACAAATAAATACTCTCATAGTAAAACTTAACCATAATAAATAAGCTACTCATTCATATATGAAATGTAAAAATAAGTGTGACGCAAAAATGGACATAGCAGATTTGCCAATAGCGACACATTCATCGAATATGTATAGTAAATAAAAGTTTGCAAAAGTGGAACCGAACTTTTTATTGGACTACGAATTACCTAGTTCAAAACGCATTGAGTAGAACAGCCTTAAACGATTCCTAGTCATTGTTACGCATGCGGAACCACCATGTACAAAACCGCACTTAGCGCCATATCAACTAATTTGGATATCTACGTTAAAATTTGTTGTTTCCGCTCCGCAGTTGATGTTAGCTGCATTGTTTTGTGTTACCGCGATGTTAAAAAACAGCGTTCTCTACACTTGAATAACAATGAACCCAAAACATTGCAGACTGATTTATTTTATTACTTTATTGTACAGTCGTACAGCACCATCATCAGTTACGCTTGTCAAAATTGTGTTGTAGGTACGTTGTATGATCCAGTATTTCCTATTCAAAGTACTTGAACATTCTTTTCCTTAATGATTGTAACGGCGATATCATCACGTTTTTCTATTAAGTTTGAATGCAAATTCTTCTGTCTCTAGAAATTTCTGCTAAGAAATTTTAGCGGGCTAGAGATAGCGCTGATATTATGGCGACAGAGAAACTTATAACTTGCGACAATGTATTCAAATATTTAGTTATGCAACATTGAAGCGAATATATTTAGGTACACAGAGTTCATGTAGAGGCATAATTTATGAACAAAACTGAAGAAACATAAAACAAACACGTACAAAGAAATGATAAAATAAATTAATTTAAATGGCGCATACAATGAATATGTTATATTTATGACTTATTATAACTTACACAACGCACACTTTATTCAAGATAAAGTTCATATCAGTTGCTTTGCATGCATACATGCTGCTAGCCACACAGGTGTGTAAGCGTAAGGGACATTGTATTAAACAGATTAAACTGTATAAATATGATTGACTGCAGAGCGTAAAGCTAAACATGATTTTCAGGGTTCCGAACAAAAGACGGAACCCTTATAGGATCACTCGGGTGTCTGTCTGTCTGTCCGTCTGTCACAGCCAGTTTTCTCCGGATCCACACCCATCTGTTGAAATTTGGTACACATATGGACTTCTGTGACCCAAACACGGAAACGTTACGTAAATCATTTAATTTTTAGTATGGGTCATATTTGGGGGTCAAAATAGAAAAAAAAAAGTTTTTTCAACAATATCGTGTGATATATTGAATGAAAGGGCTTACTTTATTATTATTTTTTAATTTTAAAACAAATGGTTTTGAAGTTATTCAAGAAATTAGACGAAAAGTGACCATTCCCCCACTTATCTCCGAAACTAAATTTTGAAAAAAATTGAGATAATAGATCTTTACTACAGATTACAGGAAAATCTATAAGAATTCTGTAGTGTTAAAATAACATGTTAAAAAAATTAATTCGTTCGGAACCCTTTACACGCGAGTCCTACTCGCACATAGCCAGTTTTTAAATAGCTCTTTTCTAGCATTAGACTCTCCTACCTATTTTAGACTTTCTTTTTCCAATTTTCATTAAATCATCAGCAGCATTTGCATTAGCTTCCAGCAACACATACTACATAAACACTTCATCTAGCTTTTAAATCAATCTGACAATCGCACTTCCCTTGGCTTATTTAGACTGCCTTGCTCCAATTTACTTGTCACTTTATTTATATTACCAAAGCTGCTACCAACATTAATGTCATTAAACGTACAAAGTGGTCTGAAATCTCGTAAAAGTCCTCAAATAGGGACTAGTTGGCCGGTCGCCTACGATCGCATTAAAGACATGTAGGTCGCTCTACTGTCCGGTTGATCCTTGGACATCCGATCCCAAAATAGTACAATGAGGATAGAACACAGTTTGGTCTAAAAATAACTTGTAGGATAAAACAAATTGTCATTGTTTAACGTGCAAATAAATGATTTTTTTTTTAGAAATACCGACTCGTTTTTGTAGCTGTTAATTGAAAACCTGCCTTTTGTTTAAGCAAGGCAGGTAAATAATCGCATGTAAATTTTCATTATTTTCGCTCTCATGAAAACGATTCTAATTAAGAATATGCTCAGAGAAATACAATTAAGTTGACAAGCATTAACGTAGTACGCAGCGGGTGCGGCCGAAACTAGGTTACCCATTTCTCGTTAACTCGGTAGCGCCGCCGGGACAAAGAGTCGTAACGACCTCGCCTTTATTGCACTCCACCGACGTTTTAAACATATAGAACTCGACCCCTTTGCTTGCAAACTCATGGCAATCCCATCGCCCCTCTCCTTTATTCGTATTTATGTCACCGCCATAAGAAAGAGTGAGGATTTAAGTGCCCCCCATATAAAACTTTCGAGACGATAACGCGTTAAATGGCGCTGAATTTACGCAGTTATTTCTCTTTATGTATAAAAACTATACGAATGCGAAAAACAAGAACCGTAAAAATGTATACAGGTTTATAATATTATATGCGTTTTAATAAAACAAAGGGTTGCGAGATGTAATAACAAAAGAATTTGATTATTTATACACGGCGTGTCAGCTGATAAAACCACAAACACGGTTCAGACGGCAGTTCATAACACACAACGAGCTAATCCAAAGCCTACGCAGTCCGGAGCGGATACATTTGTATTATATTTCTTTCCCCTTTTCGGGTACGGACGTCCTACTACCTACCTAATATAATTTGCATATTCGATTTAAGGCAGTTATTTGAGCCCACGCATAGCTAGCTTCGGTCGACATTATGCAGCCAAGTACTGGGTGACCCTTTGTTGGAACTGTGCGTTTTACATAGCAATTGCAATTTCGCTCGTAAAGATTTCCCTGAACTATTCCGTGTTGCCGGTGTCGCTTTCTCCATTAGATTTGTATGTTTATTGTGCGAGCGTAAAATCTTTGGCAAGTAGTGTGCTCGTGTTTGTACAGATGTGTTTCGTTTACTCATCAAACATACAGTCATTGCTACTGATGGATCCAAGATTTTCAGATTGCGTAAAGCATTCGACGTCGTCCGCCATTTTTTTTGTTGCATCTTTGCAAGGTTTGTTTGTTTTTATCGGAGGTTATTATGAAGAAGGTGTGCATAAGATTGTTTGTTAGTTTGTTGTTGCACAAAATGTACCTACTTCTTGACACATCCTGATTGCACAATGGCGTTTAATCAAAATAATTCACACTTTATTTTTTGTATATATTGGATTGGTATGGTTTTATAAAAATGTTTGATAAAAGATATAACCATGTAGGTAAGTATTGAATATCTAGATAAGATTTCATTTTTAACAAATTTTACGTTACTATGCAAGTGGAAAAATATTCACAATTCCACCTGCCGAGATTCAAGTCTAGAATTAGCACTAGCCCGTTGTAAAGCTCAGATTCAAATGATTCATCTGCTACAACATAAAATAAGTCGGTACGTTATGTACATAGGTATGGAAATCTAAACCCAAAAACAATACACGGTTGCGGTCACTGATATCTCACAACCAAACGACACGGGTAGTTTTCCGAGAACGGCGGCGACCTTGGGAATGTCTGCCCATATCTGGCACCTCCATATTTCTGGCGTCGTGGCACATTTTCCTCCACTCCGCGAGTAGAATAAGCAAAACCGCCGCAACTAGGTTACACAGACTCCGTGCTTTATTGTGTTTACGTGCCACAGATATGAGATATACAGATATACAGCCCAGGTCAAGGCGCCAGACAGCTTTCGAGTCGACTAGCTATATATGGACTATTGTACTTAGCTCCTGTTTGATCGTATGAGCGTTCGTGTCACGAAGCGTGTTCTAATTTATGCTGTACACCCTAATCTCCACATATCGAAGTCTCCTAGCGTCGCGATAACATCTACACGGTATTCGTTAATTGCTTAATCCATGCATGTCCTTGCATTAGCCGGTTGGCCACTAATCCCGCAGATACCGGCCGCACCGTAGTTTGTCGAGCCACGGAACGAACAATAGACGACACGCGGAAGAGCATTAAAATACGTCGTAAAAAAGAGCGCGTAGTTTTAAATTTTATAGCTGGCGTTCAATTGGGGCCTGTAAAAAAGCGTTTTATTGGAGTCGCATCCTGGCTGCGAGGTCGCGGTGTTCAGATAGCTCTAATTAAAAACCCGGCGCGTGCACTCTTGCGAAAGCGGGGCCTCTCCGCACTGCCTTTTGCGAAACAGCGTGCCCTTTCAGCCCAATACTGGACAGATTTTAGAACAGGATTTACAAGCTCTAGGCATCTTGCTTGAGTCTTACGCAACGCCAAATAACTTGAGCTATATGCTTGCCTAATAATTACAACTAGCCAAGAAACGATTTTTTAGTTTAATTTAATTTATTTAATGACCTGCTTTTATTGTAATGATAGTGTTTACCAACGGGTCATGGTTCAAGATCCGGTTTAATCGTAGTTATCTTAAATTGTAATACCACATTTTTATCAGAGAATTAATAGCATTTTTTTCTTCTTTGCAGGTTGCACGAACAGTGAAACGAACGTTACCCGTGAAGACTTCTTGTTGAGAAGACTTAAGTGCCATTCGTAACAAGTTTACCACACGCAGTGATATTTAGTTATATGTTAGTGATAGTGTGTAACCGTGATATAGTCATACTTAATTTAGGTGCTAACCGCTACCGGTAGTTTTAGTGCAAAAACGTTACCAAAAAGTTACGAAACTGGCTCCGTACAAGGATATAATGAATTCGACGAGCATGAGCTCTACGACGATCCCAACGATCAAGTGCGAGGACACATCGCCGTCGCCGGCGGCGGCCGTGGCCACGGATGGCGACGCGGGGACCTACAACCTGAGCGTCAACGTCAACCTCAGCGCCGCCATGATCAACATGCTGACGGCCGAGACCGCCGGCCCCACCACCCTGCGGACCCCCGAGATCGTCAACGACGTCATCACCATGACCAACCCTTTAGACCAGTTCAACTACGAGAAAAATTCCAGTTTCAAGGTGAGCCACTTCTACTAACCTACCTTCTTTTTTTTCTTTTGTTCACATGTGATAGCTGGATTTTTTATTAGCGCACGTGCATGATTAATGTTAATCTCGAATGAAAAATTAAACGTACCTATCTATCTAAAGTTAATTAAATAGTGTGCGTGCGTGGAATCATGTTGATAAAGTAATGAGATTTCATTATTTCGAGAAATTGTGATTTCAGTGGAACGTCTTTCAGTCGTTATTGTTCTATTTCGTGTTACTGGTCCAGGAACTAAGACTGTTAGAAGTAGGTGGATACTTAATGTGCAAAACACTGTACTTGGAGCTCTCATTATTATTCGTGCTTTCACAGAGCGGCTGGACGCTAACACTGCACGTAGGATCCTTCCAGTACTTAGGTCACATCCATGCACGCTCGTTAGAATGTAAAATAAGTGTTACAAGTATTCTGAACGGTTGCCAAGTGTTAGGTGCCACGTAACTAAGGCCACGTGACCGGCCATCACTCCCCCATTATAAACATTGGATAACACTGGCAGCATGCAGTAGCATGAGGTCATGCACCTTATGCAGACTCCTTATTTACTGAGTTTAGCAGCAGACTCGATGGCGCCGCGGTAACACTTGATATCGGGTTATCTATATTTAGTTATCGTGCTGTTAGGTATAGGTAGGTACTATTTGTAGTGTTGATTATCTCGGCCGCTGCCGTTTCATGAATGAATTTCATTATACTGAAATGTGAATGGCGAACAATTTAGAGCGTAAAAACAATGTGACGGTCGCACAATTATTTGATGCTAACCGTTTGATACAACAATTTGGTAGCGTGTGTCATTCAGTTGACATTAATGTGTTTGTTATTAAATTACTGACGGAACTATACATTAAATATCTCGAAATTATTCCAGTAGTTTCCATTTTTATAAATATTGACCCAAATGTTAGTAAAGGAGCTCGATAACCAGTTATGATAAATCTTGGCCAGTTCAAGAAAATAAACATTGGTATGAAAACACAGGTTTTACTAAAAAATACCTGGCTCGTTTACTTAACCGGTGTAAGTCATCAACTCATTAAAACACACATTAGGAGTAGCGTAGACAAGCTACTTCATTTAAGTAAATGTGTACTTGAATTTAAGGAAAAAAGTAACTACACAAAGTAACAAATACAATGGTAGGTTGGCCCACAACTTGAAGAAAGAATATTTGTAAGTAGGGGCAAATCTACTAGGCAACTAAATGGACATGTCAGCAACTCATTTACTGTGATGAAGAAGTCAAGTCTAGGCTAAAACCAATTTGAGGTCGAAGCATAGATCAGGGACCTAGTCTAACTAAATAGATTAGGAAAACAAGATCACTATGATTATTATTTGACGTTTCATTAAAACAACATAAAGTTCTCTCTCTCTCTCTCTTTCACTAAAGAACAAAAGACCTAAAGAAACCTAAGTTAAATTTAGATTGGGAACTCTCTCATATCAAGTACCTAATCTGTGTGTTATCGTAGGCCAGTAGCTCTGTGGAAACGAGTATTCTAAGGCATAGCTACCCTATACGAAATTAGTTGTATAATTACCGTAATTACCTAGAAGCAACGGGCTAGAAACACATGAAGTACTTAGAACAAATTTAACTATCAGCGACATCAACTAAGGCAACAATTATACAACAAGAAGACGCACTAGTTATAACTACTAGTCCAAGCAAAAAGGTAGAACCACATAAAAAGCGACCATTCCCGACCCATCAGTAGCTTTCGTGACGTATTGCGTTAGTTAATGGAGTTTGCGTGCAAACTGCCCCATATAACATACTGTCGGCCTCCGACAAAAGGCATCGAGGTGGAAAATGTACCATTAGCGGTGTTCGGTCAGCGTGCAGTATAGATACGAGGTCTCATTTCCATGTGTCATTTCAGAGCGGGAGCGGAAATGACTCCAACTCCTCCATGTCCAACGGCTCGTCGGCAACTTCACCGGCCTCTAGCAATCCACCCAGCATACAAAAGGTAAATATCTTGGTCATTGTATTCTAGAACTTTGTTTTGTTTGTTAAAGAGCTCAAATTGTTCGACTTTTTCACAAACATTTTTAACAACCAATTCTTAAAATAGGTATTTTAATGCTAGTTAAATGTTATTCTTGCCAAAAATTGTTGTAATCGGAATATTATTTATCTAAAATCCAAACTAATTATTTATAATAACTTAATCTTTCAGAAGAACGTTTTTATGAATACCGCTAATTGCATATTCGTGTAGATCTCGAAAGCTTTCGCGTAGTCGTTAAGTTTAAATTTATGAATAAGTGTTATTTTTCATCTTTGCACTTTTATTAAGTATCAAAAAACAAACAAAAACAGTTTTACGGTCATTATTCTTTTTATTTTTAGTCCTCATTTTATAACGTACACATGCCTTTTGCATTTTGGGCTCTCGTGGTGCTTAAAAAGATTTGTGGAATTCCTGTGCTCCATGTTTCAAATCGCTTTGTCCTACTCACACTTTAGTGAAGACAGACCGACTCCATAGTTAGGACATTCTCGGTACCAATGCCTGCCCAAAACCGGGTCTGGAAGTGGAAGCCATTTGGCGGCTATATTTAGACTAATGTCTCTAGCTCCAAATGCAGTCCTTATCTAAATCTTTGTTTTAGCTTTTTTACCCCAAAGCTAACTTGCACACAGAATATATAATATGTAGATTTCCTTTGACCTCGTATTCAAATTAACGTTATTAGTACCTATTGAACGAATCGACTACTTTTTTCTTGAGTAATTTATGTAGGCACAGTTCCAAAGGCTAGCTCAGCCGAGTCTAGACAATGGGCGGACGTTGAAAATGTGAGAAAAACAAACCACCTTGATAATTAATAATTGTAATATCAATCGTGTGTTTATTTTTTTCTCACAGTCCAATTGAAATTGCACAATTGTATAAAATGGTAATTGCACTTCACTTCACTTCAACATTCACGTAATACTTGACTTATGTACCTATTGAGAATACATCTTCAAGAACGACCTTGGTCGTAAGGAGACGTGAATCATATTCGTTGGTGAACAGGTGAAGCGCAACACATTAGAATTCTTTATATTATACTCACATAATAACTAACTACTCGTTAAAACCTTCTTCAATACTTAAATTTAATTGGAGTCCTTGAAGTTCGTTAAGCTCCCGCAATGTCGTTTCGGGCAAATTACTCGTTAACTATTCAGTCTCCCCTCTGGTAAAGTTAAGCGATTATAAATGTTAATTATGTAGGTACGTCTCCTTTTAAGTAAACTTGTTAGAATCTTGACGATGCTTTAGTAGGAGGCATGTGTAACATTCTTCAAACCTTGCCATAGTTAGACGCGCAGACTGCGTTCCAGTCAAAACATAGCAGCCAAGATTTTTTGTATGCGCTTCGACAATAACGCTAAACAGCGCAAAGATAATGGAAGAGGATAAACCTAGCTATAACCTATTAGTTTTTATCACGGCAGGAAACGACCGTTTCCTTTAAATAATTAGAACTTCAAAGTTTCAATGAAATGCAGTTTGCAGTGAGAATGAAGTTTTAATGCTAGATCGGTTTGACTGCTAAGCAAGAGATTTCATATTTACAACTTAAAACTCCACTGTACGTTTGTGGCTCATTTTTGACCAGAGAGCGTAGAGGAATAGAAGCGAATAGAAGAAAGGAGAGGTTATTAATCAGCAGTGGGTCACAATTTAGGCTAAAAAAGGCCCCAGTAAGTCTATGGGTATGACCAAAACAATCTAGTCCGCTCCAAATCCCACTATTGTTCTCAAAAAAGTTCTAAATTCTCCCAAAGATTTCTGAACCCCAAATTTTCATTTTCCAGACGTGTTCGGAACTAATAAAGGCTGGTCTGAAGTTGTCGATAGAGTCAAAACGGAAGATGTCTGGCAGCGACACGGACGCCGGCATGAAGCGGATGAAGAAGGAGGAGAGCGACGACGACTACGACAGCAGTCACACTATGACGAATAAATCTGATGGCGTGAGTACAATCTATATACTAATATATAAAACTGAAGAGTTTGTTTGAACGCGCTAATCTTAGGAACTACTGCTGTCTACTGGTCCGATTTGAAAAATTCTTTCAGTGTTAGATAGCTCATTTATCGAGGAAGAGCTATATTATATCATCGCGCTAAGACCAATAGGAGCGGAGCAGACGAAGTTGCGCGGGTCAACTAGTACTAATATATAAAGCTGAAGAGTATGTTTTTTTTGTTTGCTTGAACGCGCTAAACTCAGGAACTACTTACTGGTCCGCTTTGAAAAATATCAATATCATCACGTTAACACCTATAGGAGCGGAGCAGTAGTGAAAATTGTGACGCAGACGAAGTTGCGCGGGTCTAGCTTTTGCTCGCGACTTCGTACGCTTATATCCAGTTTTTTAGGGTTCCGTACCCAAAGGGTAACCAAGAACCCTATTAGGTACTAAGACTCCGCTGTCCGTCCGTCTTTCTGTCAGCGGGCTGTATCTCAAGAGCCGTAATAGGTAGACAGTTGAAATTTGCACAGATTGTGTATTTCTATTGCCACTATAACAAAAAATAATAAGGTTTATGGTACGGAACCCTTCGCGTAGGTACGAATCCGACTCACGCTTGGCCGGTTTTTCCCGTTCCCATTAATTTTGCTTATACCTACTGTTTGTTGAGTACAGTCCATGGTGCCCATCCATATACCTAGAACATGGACGATGGCTTCACGTACTTTCCGAGTCGTGTTATCCAGTTTCTGAGTTGTGAAGGTCACTATAGGCATCCCCTCTTTGTAAAATATTAGTCAATACTAATATTTTCAGTCCTATGGCTGCATCCGCTTATACTGAAAGTTGACCCCAATATGATTGAGAAAAGGCCAAAAAATCAGTGATTTCTAAGGTTAATTTAGACATCACTGATTTACGATAAAGGAAAACCTCGTTAGTAAACCTTGACAGTCTGAAACCGCCAACATACATTGAGAAGAGTAGATAACTAAGAGACTATTGCTCTGAGTCTGCTCGATATGATGGGCTCCTATATGGCAGTCCCGATGGCAGGACCGGTCAAAGTGGCGACGTTTGCTGGTCTCTGTTGTGCTTTTGACGTCTGATGGATGAAATTATATGGCCGTCCATTTTCGATATAAAACTATCTCATCAAATGTCCTTCCAAATCTTTTACCAAGTTGATACGAGATAAGAAATTGCGTGAATCCCCAAAAATGACAGGGTTAAACCCTCTTATCGTAGATGAGCAAGATAAGATGCACTTCCTTTAAGCGGAAAAGTCTAGTTCGTACACCTAAGTCACGTTACAGCGGGGTTTTAACTTTTCTAAACGTATTTATTAGATATATTGGCACTAACCGCAATGATACAGCGAAGTCGAATCCTGAGGAAACTGTGGTACCTAACTACTATACAGTCACGTAGCCATTGCTAAGGAAAACTGAGGAATACGTGTTTCAGCACAATGCTTAGATAACATAGTACATGTGATTTTTAGCTCTGATTTAATGTAAAACGATCTGAAATTATTCTGTTACGAAATGTATTCTTAATTTTTAAACAAAGTCGACACCGATTTGCGCATTAAATATTCGAATAATAAAATCATTAGTGCCACTCCCTGAATTGTTTCCGTCGTTCAAGGGTCACGTTATTCAGTCACTTTGAATCGAGGTACCTATTGCTAGCTGCATATTTTTATGATCAAGTTTATGACTAGTGCTTCAACGCCCAACGGCTGCAGTTCCCATGTACTTGCAATAAATAAAGATGTGTGCGGAAGATTGCAAATCGTATCTAAACTAACTTTTATTGCGGCTGCGCAGCATTGTAATTCAACGGCTTCATTGAAGTTTTATGAGCTTACGAAGAAGGCATCGCAAATGTGGCGGCAGTCGTGACTTCACTTCCTGATGTTGAAAGGTAGCGTTATGGCAATGAGAAATGATCGGCGTATCGAGTAGCCGCACTTAATGGATCGGGCTTTGGATTGATTATTCTTTTGTTTAGTCATTGTATTATGCAGATTTTTCGGGGACGTGGGCGGTTATGCTTATTAAATATTACCAAGGTCTACGTGACTAAAAGTAATGGTAAAATTCTCTTACGTGTGTTGATTTTATCAGCGACAAAGTCATGAAGCCATACATTTTAAAAATTCTGATCTTTTCACGGTGAATTGGTATTTAATTTAGGTTATCTGAACATGTATTTCTAGCTAAATGATAATGTGCATAGGAGGGCTTATCATTACATCAGTTGTTAGGCGACTTCAACTTACTTTATAAAACCGAGATCACTATGAATTGGCGATTTTAGGCAACCATTTGCAGGATCACGGTTTTTCTTTTACCGTAGCATTTCTTCAAAGGTGTCTCAGATAAATATAGCAAAAATGATTGCTGGGATGTTAAAAATCACATGAAACGGTTATCAAAACCACCCGTCAACCTGAACCTAAAGACCCCTTCAGGTTTCTATTACCCACCTATCCTTGCTTGAACAATACATGTTTACTTTCAGCTAACGCCAGAAGACGAAGAGAGAAGGCGACGAAGGAGGGAGAGGAATAAAATAGCAGCAACGAAATGCCGGATGAAGAAACGAGAGAGGACCGTCAACCTGGTCACCGAGAGCGAGGTGTTGGAGAACCAGAACATAGACCTTAAGGCGCAACTTAAGGTGAGACGATGCAGCTTTATGATAAGAAACCTTAGCCCATCTACATTTAAGGCACAACTTGAAACCTCTATCGGCCGGAGTGGAACTATTGGTTCCACCCGACGCCACTGATTTTTTTTATATCAAAAACTTAATTTTATGTTCTATTTTCATTTCAATTATTGGCGTCAGGTGGAGCCAATGGCTCTATTCCGGCCGCTAGAGGTTAATAGTTTAACAGCACCTATAGCTTTCTGGATTCACCAGTGTAGGTTGTAAGGGAACAAATACTTTGCTGTATTTTGGGACAAACAAATGTTTACTTAGTATTCATGTGCTAAACCATAATCGTTTCTAAGAATAATTTCACCGAAAGGATAACATTATCGATTATGACTTGGTACTTATGACGTTCTGGGCGACGATAACAAACGAAGCCAACCACTTATTAGTGTTAATTGTAGTGGCGACAGAAAGCACGATAAGATGTCTACACCTTTATTTAAAAATAAACAAACATGTTCATAAAATATTCTCAACTTTCTTGCAGGACCTAGAAGTTCAAAAGCGTCGGTTGATGGACATGTTGACTATCCACGCGGCGTCGTGTGTGAAGTCAAACAATCCCAACACGAGGCAGTCTCCGACCACGCCGTACAACATGATCGGGCCGTACGACTCTCCGAGCACATTCCCTGTGTCGTACGACGCGCACTCGCCCTACATCCGACCCGAGTCGGCCAACATACTCACGTCCAGCTACACATGTATCACCCCACTCAACGGGGACTCGTCTATCGACACCATCTCGTCCCTGGACACCATCTACGTAGCACCTCAGCTCACAGACCAAGAATACAATCGACCCGACAGTGTTCTCAGTCTGCCACCCACTGCGGATCGCAGTTACGTGACAACGGACGGCTACCTCCCCAAGTCCACGAATCTTCTCGTCCCGATCGACTCGGAACAGGACTATTACGATCCAGAGGCGAATTACAACCTGGGGGGCAACCAGCAATGCCACACGTACCCTAACAACATGCCCGAAACGTCGAGCAAACTCAACAACGGCCTTAATGACGGATGCCTTGTGTAGTTAGAAACATCCACGTTATCAGTAACCATTTTTTGTCGGGTCCAAATTTATTTTCGACATGTATACGTATAATTTAAGCATTGGAGTTATTAAAATTCGAAATAGAGTGTCACCGTTTATAATAATTCCATACCATCTTTCAGATATAGCTTCATGTTACATAAATGCTTCCTCTTTTGAATTTTGTTTCATAAAAACTTATATTTTCAATTCGGTGGCAATTTTTTGAGAATAATTTTTGTAATGTAAAAATTACCAAAATATAACATTTTTAAACTTTATTAAATCATCTACTTCCGTCAGATCACTTTTATAATGACTATACACTTTACAGTTGTGATAAAAAATTTAAACATCTTTTTGTATCTCATAAATAAAAGCTTCTTAAAGTGCCAGAAAACGACAAAGGGCGGGGAAATTTATTTCGAAACGAAATCATATGTCTACTGTGTAGAACAACAACGTAGAGATAGTTTGGTGCCTGTATAACGTAGCTAGTGTGTATGTTAAGAGATGGAGTGACATTTAGAGTCAGGAATGATCAGGTAAAACATTCTTCAATAGAAAACATAATAAAAAATTGTCCATTCTCGATCACATCAAAATGGCGAACTTTTCCGATTAAATAAAAAACAAGGTTACATTTTCTTTCAAGTGTTGTGAACTTAGAATCCCCAATTCGATTGTATAGTAATGACTACGTTAACACGAAGCAGTAACTGTGAAACAGTTCTTTAGGTAGGTATTTCACATAATATTTTATTTTATCTAAGTGTCTAATTCTAACAATTACCATTCGTTTTAATTTTTTTAAGTTCTATGATTTTGCTTTGATCTGTTTAAAATATTTATTTATTAAGATCTGATTTTAACGGTGCAATGATATTATGAAATAAAGTTTTGGTATTACCATTGGTGTATAGTCTACATCGGTATCTCCAAATTATGAATGAAAGTCCCAAATACATCACATAGCCTTTAACTTCCAGTACAATGATAGATATAGTAATACAATACCTCCTGTTGAAATTCCAAAATTATATATTTTTTGTTACAGAAGTATATTCACAGATTATAATTAAATATATTCCACATATTATACATGTGTTACAATTCGTGTAAGGTAATATTAGTTTTAAGGTGCTTTAACTCAGAGTAAGTCGTGATATACCTAATATTATTGTAAGTGCAACAAGCGTTACTTGTTACGACGATAATCAATTAATTTTAAGAATTTGACATTTCTATAATTAAGTATTGTACATGTAACGAATTGTATGTGCACACAAAGCAACATGACGAATTCTACCATTTGTCAAGTTCACGCGTCATGCGACTAAAAACCTTATTGTATATTACACAAAGACAAAATTAATAAAAAATAATGTCAGCATGTGACTTTGACAAATGGACAAATGTATTTTGTGTACGTTAGGTCGCTTGAAGCGTTCACAAAAAACACCATTGTAAAGTGCCTCTGTATTTTAATTTCGGACTAAAGCGATTTTGTTGTTCTGTTGATATTTTTATATGAACTTAGTAAGTTATGATAGGAGTAGACGTCTGGGCGAGATATTTTGGTGTAAATAAAATAAAAATGTAATGGCTATGGAATTTAAGCGCCATTATTTCCGTTACGTAATAACCGGAGTTGTACTGTTGCGTAACAACAGGGTAATGTGCAGAGTTTACATGACGTTACGTGTTGTCGCCCAGATAGTTATGCAGACCTATTCAAACACAGTGCCTTCTGCATACCAGTGATCCTAGTCTATGTGGCTGCCTTATAGAGCAGTCAGTCGCGCGAGCATTTATTTTTATATTGTTGGTAATATTGTGATAGCAAGAAAAAAACTATTTATTAACACAGAGCACAATTCGAACTTAATGTTTCTTGTCTAACAAGAATTTCAAGTCTCCACAATCGTAGTTTCTAGAAAGGCCGTCATTGTGCGAAATGTAATGGACTTCCCTTAGATTTGTAGTTTTCTATAATACTTCATTATCTTTGGTCAATGTTATATTTATGAATTTTGATTGTTTGAAAGTTTGTAGTATTTTATATTTCGCTTTTGTAGTGTGATGGTACCGTCGTAGTAATCTTGCGTATAAGATTAACTTTAGAAGGTATAGTTTAGTGTTTCTGGAAGGTCTGTTCGTAGTCACGCTTCCATTGATCATCAATTTATTACATCATGAAAACGGAATAGTCACTGCTTCTTACAAATATTAATTTTGATTATAATTAAAGCGAAAGTCAATTCAGATATTGAGTATCAACCAGTTTTCATGATACTACCAGTTCTAAACATTTGCTAAGGATTCCAATTAATATAATATCTCCCATTACTGGTTCTATCCGTTATGGTGAGTATGTAATAATGTTGTTTGATCAATGGGTGACGTCATCTTCTACTTAATTTATCAGTGTATCTCTGCTGGCCCTCGCGGTCGGCTGTGATAGTACATTACTATTGCATAACATTCGGTTGTAAGTTATAAAACGACTAGTATTACATTTGTTTAACGATTTATTGTTGTTACAAAATAAGAGTTAACCTTATAATTTATATATGAGTATTCGAATAAATTTTTATAATCTGTTGTTATATCCCTTGCTATTTAAGTCCGCTATGTACTAATGCTTTGAAATTCAATTTTAATTAAATTTTCTATAGATTTACAAATAATTTGAACACTCATATTCGTTGAAAACTAAAATTTTAATTAAGTCACAAAGTGATTAAAATGTAATCATATTACCATATTCATCTAAGAACCGTTATTTGTTATAATATCAGAAATAATAATTCGTATTAGGTTTTGTAAGTGTTGTAAACATCACTTGTACCTGCTTCATAATTATAAATATTTTGACAGTCAAAGCAAAATTATTGCGCTTATATATTGAAGAATAAATCATTATATTGCATACAAATATGTTTGATTTTTTTCTCCTCACCATGAAGAACGTAATAATATACGATTTTGAACAGAGTCAAGGCAGCGAAAAGCTGTGAGATAAGGAGTTTAACATGATATTCTAAAAGTTAAGGACAAATATTGCAAAGCAATAAAACAAGAAATTCGAAAACAATGATATTATTTAATATCACAATAAGAGCTTACATTTCGAAATGTATTGAATATCTTACTTGGCTAATGTAGCGAGCATTTTTGAACAAAATTTCAATCATACCACACAATCTCACATGTTTTTTTCATTGACATGAAGCGGTCTGTAGGTACTGAGACTAGAAATTATTATCGATAATAAGTGCAGTTCTCAAAAAGTGTCACAATAAGGAATGAGCGGAATATTTCAAGATTCCAAGGTAAAATTAAAAAAAAAAATGAATGACATTGCGAATTATTAGTCGCAATGTAAATACAACTGGCCATTGAAATACAGTATTCATGCCTAAAAAACAATCGTCCTTGTTCTTGTAACCACTTATTTTTTAGATGGTTTATTAGTATAAGAGAAAGCTTAAATCTTCGTATAAATAAAACAGTATGAGATCGGAACTTTGCCAGAACAATGGCGAAAAGCTTGCTCCCTAATACATCGAGAGACAAAGCCAAAGACACCCCAAGAAGAATCGTTTCAGAAAAAATATGTACAACTAAATGAAAACCCTACTATTCTATGTACGAGGTAGAATACACAATACTTCAATACATTTGTACTACTAATCTAATCATACAATTCTAACTAAATACACTTTTTGAGAAATGCCAAATCATTATTTTTTATAAGATAACTACGGAGCACAAACATTGTAGAACGCACCGTTTCCATTGTAAATCTTCGGTGGCAGCGAACGAGAACAGGCGCTACCTATAATCGCAAATAAGATACATTAGATAAAGAAAACAACGGCAACGGCAAGAATTTGAAAATAAGTATACAATTTAGTTTAATACAGTTTGGAAGAAAGGTTTTACCACTTTCATTGTAGGTAGCGATAGGTACATAGAATTACAGCGTGTATACTTACATAGTGGGTTCAAACGGAAAAAACGGAAAAAGGATTTCGGGTAGTTTCGTTGGTGGAAATGAACATACTTAATCATTGTCACACGTGTTTATTGGCCCATTGTAACAATATTTATAGATCAATGAGCACGCTCTTACGCCAATGTCCTGAATTATAGATCTTTATATTGATATTTGGAAATTGTTTTTAGGTAGGTCGCCCACGGCGGCTTTTTGTACCGATTAAGTAGATACAGTTCCCGTCACGTAAGTTTGCCTCCGCGAAGTACGCCGCAATCGGCTGCGCAGGATGTCAATTTGACAACAAACATACAACCGCGCATACGCGGGTAGCTCGCGCATGCGCGGTATACGTTCGATGCATAAGTGTGACCCGCTTGCTCAATACAATACGACTGTTGATACGAAAGTGTTAAGGTGTTACACGTTTTTAGTGTTTTTAATGATTTATTTTGGTTATTTCTTGCAGTATGACTTGTGTTCTTGTGGTGTTTCTATTTGTTGTGTAACACAATACAGTTTTTGATATTTTTATTGTTACTGGTAGTCTTTTTTACGCGATTGCTCCTGCGCGGACTTAGTCACTGGTCTTACACCATCTGCCAAGTAACTACGATTTTGCATTACTACTATCGCGTATTGATACAGACGCGATGCAGCAACCATACGGTCGTCGATCGTGCGTGAACGCCTGTTGACGCTGATTCTCCCAGTAGGAGTCGCCCGATAGTAGCGACCACGCCACTGAATTGATGCAAAAACTCGTCGTGGGCGACCTTGCATTGCCTTTAGTGCACCTAGAAGCTATTATTGCTATATTTATTGAATTTATAATATTCTGTAATAGTTTATTGCAAAGCCAAATTTAGAAAACTTTTCCTTAAAAGCTAAATTAATTAATGTAGGTCTTTCATTCAGATGAGTTCAACATAAATATGTGGGATATAGGGTGTTGATGATATTTGTTGAACCAGCAAATTACATGTTGAAATGAAGTGAATAAATAAGCAGGCGATACAAACTTTAATCGTGCAAGTTGCAAGTTCAGAAAGGTTTGTTGCTTGCCCAACAAGCAAATGACACGTAGGTTATTTTGCTGAGACCGCAATTGTTTCTGAAAGCCCTTCATCAATGTCTTGTGCAAAATTGCTGTTGTATTTAAACGTACTCGATCGCGTTAACTTCAACATTCACTTATGTCAAGTTGTGTAGAAGTATTCCGTTAGTGTCACCAGACGGCGCTTATCCAGTTTCTTTCTATACAAATTGACGTTTAGATACGTTAACGCGATTTAGTACTATGATGGGCACCAGATAAACTTGCAATAAAGTCCATTGACCTATCCCTTCGTAGATACCCGAACAATAAAAATGAACCGCTTTTCATTACAAGACAAAATAAAGGTCAATTCAGGACAGCTGTCTTTATTTCTGTATTTGATATTAAGAAAGTCAATATTTTTATGTGGGTCAATGACCGTTATTGCTCCTTTATTTGGTGTCTACCGTAACACCACAGATTCAGGAGCCATCTTTGAAATAGGGCGCCAAGTAAAAGTATTATCTACCAAGTTAGCTGCCAGGATTAGTTGGTATTAATGAGTTAAGCACCGTTATTAATATATCTTCAGCCATAACATCTTAATCTAATAAATATTGTGTGAGTAACTTTACATTACCAAAATATTTAATGATTATTACATGAACTAATCCCAAGCTTGTCTGTTAGCATTGATGAATGTCTATAATGAATAAATGCGATTATGTTTAATGTTAGATACAAAATTAACAAACTGCGTACGTTTTGGAAGCCAGAGTTAGATAGCTCGCGTCTCCTTTACTCAATGCCTTCAAACACTGGTGACAAAAGAAATTATATTTACTTCACAGTTTTATCATCAAAATGGTGACTGTTGAAGTTTCTTCTTTGTACCTGTATGTTATTTATTAATGATGACATGATTTAGTGATGGTACAGTGTAACTTTTTCAAACTCCATACAGTTGATCAAGTCTTGAAGCGGTCTTACGATATTACGTCCCGAATTGACATACTGTAGCGTGGGACAGGCTTAATATTCTTTCGTTTGAGCATCAAAGCACCATTATCATTAATAGACGTTTAGCATACATAGATTGATACTTACGATGTGTCATTTGAACCTGTCAATAATCTTGATGTTTATAGACTGTAAAGAATTCAAGATCAATAACTTTGAGCCACTGTATGGAGTACTCAGTTGCACTGTGGTGATAACTTGTGCGAATGTAACAATATAATCTTACCATTTCGCTCGTTTCGACCAATCTTTCGGCGTCCAGTGCAGGCATTTCGGGTCGATACGCAGGTTTCTCTTTTCCATTGCTTTTTCGTGTTGCTGTAAGATTTTCAATCATCACTAAAGATGTCTTAAGTTCAGGGAAAGAGCATTTTGTTTCTTAAAACTAAGAGCTTAAAGTATATTTTACCTCGTTCACAGATATGATGTATTGGCCTTTGTAATAGTTTATCAAGTTGAGGTTCTGCAGTGTACTGATGACGTCTTCTTTCTTTATACTTGTCAGCTCGCAGATTTCGCTGGAAAGAGGAAATTGTACCCAATAAAATTCGCCATTCATACTAAATAAGACCCTATCACTTGGATTATGTCGACTTTTGTTGATTGATTTGTGAACACATTAATTGTGCGTACAGCTAAGGAGTGGAATTCAGTAAACACAGGCTGGAGATATTGATAGCTACAACCTGGAAGTCTTTAACTCAAGTGTGAATAGGTTACTTCTAGGCAAGCGTTCTCCATTTTCGACCGCATCATCGCTTACCATCAGGTGAGATAGTAGTCAAACGCGTGCCTGTCAATAGTAAAAAAAGAAGCAATAATAGTTAAAGCGTTGACTACCATGCGAGAATTTATAAGTTCAAGTGCTATTCATTTCTACAGAGTACTTGGTTGTTGATTAGAGGTGCTACTGTGTTTCAAACGTTTTGAATATTCAAAGTGTTTTGAATATTTGGAATAAATTTTAAGCCAAAGCCAGAAGAGAATATCAAACACGTTCCAATTGATAATTAATCTTACTTGATGGTAATAATAGGTTTTTCATTATCTCCGATCGGTTTGATGTGCGTTAGTATGTCCAGTATGGTCTGCGCCCAGTAACTCCTGTACGATAGCAACCCAAGATCCGAAAGCGGTTTCTCAGGTGACCCTGTCTTGCCTTCAAACTTAGACAATTCGTAACCTGAAATTATTATTTAAAAAATTAATAAGTACACACATGACTCAGTTACAAGTTTCTGTCACAAGTAGTACAATAAACATTTTTTGTAAACCAAAACTGTAAGACGACTAATCTATACTAAAATAGCGAAGCTGAAGAGTTTGTTTGAATGAGCTACTACGACCAGTAGTTTCGGCTGTGCGTTTTCTGTCAGTCAGTCACTTACTCACTTTAGTAATGGAAGAATCTTATATATTAGAATTTAAAATTTTGCTAAATACAATACAATGGCGGTCGGGATAATTTGAAATTTCTCCTTAATACTGCAACACGAGAGGCAAGTGTCTTAACACATACCACTTCTCTACAGTAAGCGGTCGGTCATTTCTGTTAACATGTCGAAATGAAGGGTTGGGCAAAGTGATACGACGTGAGCTGAGCTGTCAATCCATGAAATCAAGATGGAATGATAGCTCACTTCGTGATCACTTCACCCAAGCCTTCACTACGACATGTTTAAAGCCGGTCTATTCTGTCAACATGTCACCGATGTGTGTATACTTAGCATAGCATAAGCATAATCAGCCTATAGTGTTCCCACTGCTGGGACACAGACCTCCTCTCGGTGAGAGGGAGTGGGCCGTAATCCACCACGCGTGCCCAGTGCGGGTTGGTAGATGTCACATGTCTTCGAATTTTTGGTTCTAGGACATGCCGGTTTCCTCACGATGTTTTCCTTCACCGTTTTGGGAGCAGTGGTAATGAAATAATTAACACTAAAGTAAAGCGCCTGCCTGGGTTCGAACCTACAACTCGTAAGTCGCAGCCATTACGACTGTCCTGTTTAAAAAACGATGTTACCAAGAAAACACCAATAAAGATGAAAATAAATTATAAAATAAACACAGAAAAATTAAAATCTGATTGTAATAAATTAAACTTTGACGAAATATATCAGGGATCTAATTTATATACCGCTACGTACAATTTTATTGACACAATACAACTTTTAATTGCAAACAACTCAATAAAACGATTAATCCCTAGAAATAAAATTATAATTAAACCTTGGATAACTCCTGGTATGTTACGCTGCATCCACACTAGAGATAGAATGCACAAGAAGATAAAAACGAATGAGAACGACGTCATATTGAAAATATCGTACTTGAGATACCGGAACTACTGTAACAACCTCTTAAAAAAACTTAAAAAACAATATGAGAGATATCAATTGATAATGTCAAAACACAATTCTAAAAAACTTTGGTCTACTATTAAAACAATAACCAACCACAATAGTTTAAAACAGTTACCACTCCAACTATTACATACAGATAAAACCCCTCAGGAATCAATAAATAAAGCTAATGAATATTTCTCGAATATTGGTAAACGTTTGTCAAGCATGATTCCCCCACATATTCCTTCCTTTAATAAAGTCACTAATCCACCAATAAATTCTTTTGTTCTCCTTCCTACTGATATCGAGGAAGTTGAAAGGACAATTCAGCTATTGAAAAGTAGCTGCTCACCTGGTTGGGATCAGATTAGTGCAGAGGTACTAAAGATAACATGCAATTCTATAACACCTGTTATCACTAACTTAATAAATCGCTGTTTTCTTTTTGGAGTATTTTCCCTCGCGTTTAAAAAAGCGTTAATACACCCAATACATAAGAAGGGTGACAGAGACAACGTCAGCAACTATAGGCCAATTGCGATCTTAACTGCGTTGTCAAAGGTATTTGAACGCATAATAAACAAAAGGCTAACTAAATATTTCGAAATGCATAACATGTTCTCTAATACGCAGTACGGTTTTAGAGCTGGCCGTTCAACTGACAATGCAGTACTTGACCTTGTTAACTTTTTAGTCAGTAAATTGGATAGCAAAAGTAAGTGTTTGACTATATTTCTCGACCTAGCAAAAGCCCTTGATACTGTCTCTGTACCTCGCCTTGTGCAAAAGTTGGAAGACAATGGCATTAGAGGCGTACCATTGGCGTTATTTACAGATTATTTTAAAAATAGAACACAATCAATAAAAATAGGCGAACACATCAGCAGCGAACTACCGGTTGAAATTGGAGTGCCACAAGGCAGTATATTGGGTCCTACTCTTTTTCCCTGCTACATTAATGAGCTCTGTACTCTAAAAATTCAAAATTGTCGCATCTCAGCATATGCAGATGACACTGCCCTTACTTTTTTTGCAGATTCATGGAATGAGTTTTTTAATGTCGCACAGGATGGTTTCAACACCGTGTGTCACTGGCTGTCATCAAATTTTCTTAGTTTGAATGAAGAACAAACCAAATACATAGTATTTTCAATTCGTAATGAACTCAAATTAGCCAACCTTAACTACAATATTTTTGCGCATAAATGTAACTTTCCTCAAAATTTAAACTGTAACTGTCCTAATATTAGTTCTACTAAATGTCTCAAATATCTTGGCATTGAAATTGATGCTAACTTAACTTTTGAAAACCACACAGAATATCTATCTAAAATAATAAGAAAGCTCACATATATTTTTAAAGAACTCCGTAATGTAGCAGACAAACAGACGATGAGGATGCTATACGAAGCTCTGGCCCAATCGATTATTGGCTACTGCATCACAACATGGGGTGGAGCATGTAAAACAAAACTCATTACTGTTGAAAGGGCCCAAAGGTTGATCCTAAAAGTAAGTTAAAAGTATATAATAATTTTATATTCTTCTTTTATATTTATAAACAATTATATATACTATAAATACCTATTAAGCACGCACACACACACACACTGACTACACGTTGACAATCTTTTCTGTTCAGGATGTGATGGGGGCCTGGAGCTCTGAAATACAGGCTTAGGCTTAGTTCAAGCTCCAGATCTCCCACAAATTACAATTGTTTTTCCGAACTGTCTGTCGACTTAAAATGTGTAAGTAGTGTATTTTTTGTGGAGTAAAATAAATAAACATTATTATTATTACCACCGGGCCACCACTGCTCTCCACTTGTACATACACTGTCCGTTTTTTAATCTCGGAGACAAAATTGACAACTTCAAATGTCAAAACTGACTTAAATGCTATTGAAATCTATGTCAGTTTGCCATTTTCACTTGTCAATTTAGTCTCTGAGATTAAAAAACAAACTATAGGGACCGTGCACGGCGTTGACTATGCCATCTAGTGTCGCATATTCAAAGTTTTAAGGGTCAGAATACTTGACATTGACGCTTCTGTGCTGCCACCTGTGGTTCCTGCACGCTCAGTTTAGGGAAATGTGCGTGAAGAAGACTGCCATCTAGCGTAGCTATTTCGAATTTTATACTTGAAACATACTTGACAGTGACATTTTTGTGCTGCCACTTATAGTTTCCGCACGCTTCCTATAGGTGGAGTGATGGTTTGACAGCTCACTTTGTGTTCACTTTACCTAAGCTTACATGTTGAAGAGTTTACAGAATCGACCGGCGGACGTAGAGAGTGAGCGAACATCTACACTGCACGACTAGGGAAATAATAGGGATGTTCGCTGCAACCACAATATAGTTGGTAAAAGGCTAGGCAGGTGATTACTATTCAACAAACAACAATACTTACTAAATTCTATAAGAAGTTTTCCATAACCTTTTCTTTGGTATGGAGGTAGTGTCAGTATACACGCTACGTTGTAGTCTTCTGTACTCTCCTTTTCTTTCGAAAAGTATCCTACTATGTGAAATCCTGGAACAAAGAAAATATAATTGAATGAGAGAATATTAGCAAAATATAAACCAAGATATTTTGATGGGTCGTGGCTAGATAATAACAGCCGCACGGGTCGATCTTCAAGGGTAAGCAACGCCAAGGTTGGTCTGTGGATGGGTGACCATCATACCGAGTTTCCTCCGTGCCTCAGAAAGCACGTTAAGCCGTTGGTCCCGGCTGTCATTTGTAGATCTTTGGCAGTCGTTACGGATAGTCAGAAGCCCGTAAATCTGAATCCAGTCTTGCCACGAAGTACCGAGGTACCCAGTTAATGGGTTGTGGAGGTCTGGTAGGCAGCCGCTCCTCTTAAAATACTGGTATTCAGCTAAATCCGGCTGGACTGGAAGCCGACCCCAATATAGTTGGGAAAAGGCTAGGCAGTTAAAGGCAAACACCGTTAAATAATAAAACTTGGGCACCTTAAGAATAATATTATTACTTTGACCAGTCTTCTTTTTTTTTTATTCGTAATGGGTTTGCTCTTGACTCTAGTCTATGTCAGAAATGACAAAGGCAAAGTCTACGATGGAGCGAGCCTACCCAGAAGGAGACTGTTCACTCTAACTTTGAAGAGATTAGGGTTGTAAGCTTTCGGAAACACAGACGCAGTCAGAGTTCCACTCCTTTGCTGTGCGCATTATAAAAGACGTTTGAAAACGCTTAGTGCGAATTGGTGGAATAGCCACAAGGTAGGGATGGTAAGATGCAGTGCGTCTGGATGTCCGATGGTAGAAGGGGGGGAGGGGGGGGGTCAGTGACCGTTATCTTAATATGGATATACCTTCTGAATCCTGTGAACAGTTAGTAATATGGCAAACAACACCGTACAGGACTTGCTTATACCAGAAATGCGTAGATTGGTATGTCGTCGTGCGTGCATATCTTATACAGTTTAACCTTTTGAGCGTCACGGTCGGCTATAGCCGACAAACGAAATCGTGCCCAAAACGCCACCGTCGGATATAGCCGAAAAGAAAACGACATTTTTTAAATAAAAAATAAATATACTATATCAAGTTTTCTGTTTCTTTTTCCTATTATTTAAAACTACATTAATGATATATTTTAAAATGGCACAAAGATTTATTCATTAATAACATTTTATTAGAAAAAAACAATCATCAAAAATTGCTAATCGAAATCCGTAAAAAAGGGGTTCTTCTTCACGCCACAGTCGGCAAGACACGTCAGCTAGTGATGGATAAGTAAGGTAACTTATATTTCAAATTTGTGCAATATTTTATTAAAAGTAGCTTACTATTCCTTTACTTCGACAGTTATTTTTTTAATGACGTTCGTATCTGAATATTCAATATCGAGATCGAGTGCCATAAGAGAAGCGTTCAGTAACTAATGTGAATTAATTTAATGTTATAAGAAAAGTGCGACAGCAGAAGGACTTAGATGACATAAAGTTTGCCAAGCTTTGAAGACTCAGACTAATTGTAAGTAAATTGAGTAAATTTTTGATAAATACTACCTATATGATTATTATTTATTCTGTCCCAAAACGTCACATCCCTACTCGCAGAGACGAAGTTGTCAAAAGTCGTGCCAGTCACGCCAGTCCAGTACCTCATCATTATTTGATTTATTCGTTTGTAGTTTAAATGTCTGCTTTTAGGTTGTTTAGAACTTTGTAACCGCTTTAACGATAGTATGATACGAAATAGGGTCAAATTAAATAAAATAATAATGTATTGGACAAAAAGCAAAAACGCCAATAAAACGTAAATATTGGACAAATAGCAATGATTAATGGTTTACAGATAACTTATAGATAGGATGTTGGAATCCCTATTTTTTGAAGTGAAAACTTATTTAGCGGCGTTGTGCACTTTTTTGTCATGGGTAAAAAATGTTAAACTCGCGTCAGGACACGTGACCCTGATCGAAAATTCGTAAGAAGGTCACGTGTCCTGCAAACTTATTTAGCGACGTTTTGCACTTTTTTATGATGGGTAAAAAATGTTAAACTCGCGTCAGGACACGTGACCTGATCGAAAATTCATAAGACTGAGGGAGAGAAGCACGTATTCAAGTTTTCATTTTTGCCAGCACTCCCGGAGAGCCAACCGTTGTTTTTTTTTTGTAGGTATTTGCACTGAATTTGTGGTCTGGCGTGGGATGTGCACCCATGCGTTTTCGCTCTGGCGTTCAAAAGGTTAACTTCATGTAATACATCGAAATTCAGAAAAATACTGCCTTGAATACCGGGGCATGTCCATATTAGCATTTAGGGTCCCAAAATAGCAGCTACCCGTTCCGATCCCTACTAATAACACTGCCAACAATTATGATAAGTTTCTGCCTTACCCCATGAAAAAAAAAAGCCTGAAGAGTTTTAAAGGCAAACAACACATGTGTGTTGTGTGTCTTTATGTTCTTGCTATGAAGAAAAGTAATGTTTTATTACTTAACTTTTTCGTGCCGACACTATACAATAAAACTTTTCCAAAACCACGTACCTCTGGCGTCAAACTCTGTCATAACGTAAAACAGGAAGGGGTCCGTATCATAGTACAAAGTCTTGTGGTCTAAGAACAGTTTGGCTAGTAAGCAGAGATTCTGTGCGTAGCATTTGTTTTTCCGGCCATCTATCTCGAAGAACGAAATGCTACCTTTTCTGTATATCTCGTTGCCGGGCGGGTGTTTTAGTTTACATTTGATCTGGAATTATAAAATATACATTATAGTACAGTTACGATGATCTCTGGTAGATAGAATTCGCAACGAAGTCATTCGCCCAAGTCACCGATATTGCGCGTAAAATCAGCATGCTGAAGTGGAAGTGGGCCGGCCTTATCTGTAGACGGACAGACGAGACGGTCGATGGAGCAGGCATGTGTTAGAGTGGAGACCGCGTATGGGCAAACGCAGTGTGGGACGCCCTGCGTTACGTTGGATTAATGATTTGAAGAAGGTGGCTGGCAGCAGATGGATGCGGACTGCTCAAGACCGGAATGGATGGCGTTCTTTGGGGGAGACTTACGTTCAGTAGAGGACGGCAATCGACAGATATGATGATGATGATATTTATGACCTTCGGAGGGCCCATGTTGTATACTGGTATTCAGTTCTATTTGGCTAGACTAGAAGTCGCCCTCAACATAGAACCATATTTGCAAAAACTAACATTTGTGTGAAAGGGAACATTAAGTAAACAATTTCTGATACTTACCAAATGTCTTTCAAGGCATTTTTTACTTTTTCTGTACTTTAGACAGAATTCACAAATGTATATACAAGGTAGGTTGACCATTTCCTGAAAGCGAAAAAACAACTGTGTAAAAATATGAACGTTCTTTTCTACACTTGATTCATTTTCAAATACTTGGTCTAGTAATCGCTTCAGTTGCTGTTTGTCTGTCAGTCAAACGATGCATACTTACCTAGGTCCTACAAAGCACTTGCAGTTGATAGCATTGTGTCATAACAGTAAGGGCAGTTTTTGCAGTTTAATTGAGGTACATGTGTGAATCACAAACGTCTGACCGCACTTGAATTTTACAGTCACGCGCTAACGTAAGGGCACATGAGATCCATGTAAATTCAACCCTAGTCGTGGCTAACACGACGCGAGTTACAAGCAAATTAACCCTTAAAGTCACTTTGTATAGAATAGTATACGTCTAACTTAAAAAAAATATTGTCCAATTTTATTTCATTTTATCTGTAATATTTCATCATAAATCACATTTCTGAACGTTTTTTTCTAAGTCAATATTATATTATAAGTCAAACTTTTTTAAACTATGGTAAATTCAAATCAGTTGTGAAAAATAACGAACGAGTCGCAGCCAGAAATTATTATCAAGGTGAGTTTTGGTTATTATAGTGTTTTTATTACTAATTATAGATTTCCAATGCATAAAATGTAAAGGTGAAAAGTTATTCTAATAATTTTGCTAGATGACTAACTTGGAAAATGTGGTGTTTGTATTATTTTGACTAGTTTATATACATGTATAGTATACTATACAATGCTACAGTTGCTTACATTTACCACTATTTTTATTTGTATAGTATACTATACAACGCCACAATTGCTACTAAGTGATGAAACTATTTTTTTTTTTATATTTTGATATGATACGAGTTCTATAGAGTGCATAAATAACGTCTTGGCTTTTATTTGGGTGGTGGTTGACTTGCATGTTTGCTTTATGTTGTTTTAGACCACAATGAACGGAAGATCTAGACAAATATTGGCTTTGGTTCCTGCACTAAATGCTAATTCTGATGATAGTGATGAATCGAGCAGTGGTGATGAAGCGAGAACAGCTGAGAGTTCACCAGCACCTCCACTAGAATCGTCATTTGAAAGGCTCGACATTCTAGGCAGCCCAGTTTAGCCAGCCAACCCTTCAGAGGACGAGGTAGAATCAAACACAGAAGCCCTATCTGATGTTGAACAAGAAAATGCTCAAGTTCCCCTCACACCAATTCTGAACGCTGTATTTCCGAGCCCTACTCAATGCAATTATGATGAAATCCCTACAATTTCTTCTATTGGTTCTGTGGCGTCTGTTTAACCTGCTACTGCTATGGCAACTAACACACCTTTGAGGACACGTGGACAAAGAAAATGTACTGGGCCTTCTATTGCCATTAATTGAGTCAAAAGACGTTGTATCAAAAAACTAAACTTACGTTTTCTATTTTACGTCTCTAGAACTAGTATATGTATTACGAGAAAACTATGGTATATTTAGTTCAGGGACTGTTAGGAAAAATAGATTGAAGGATGCAGAGAGCAAAATGATTGACGATAAATCGCTACAGAAGAAAGGAAGAGGAGCTTTTACTCAAGTGGTTTGTAATGAAAACAAACTGAGTGTGGTCAAGTGGTTTCATAATAAGCATGTGAGGTTAGTAAGCTCTTATGTTGACTCTTTTCCCCTTGAGAATATCAAACGTTTCAGCAAAGAGTCCAAAAGTCGCGTCGATATACAATGTCCACAAATTGTGAAGCATTATAATCGCCACATGGGAGGTGTGGATTTGGCGGATATGCTAATAGCATTATACCGCACAGGTATAAAATCTCACAGATGGTACATGAATATTTTTCCCAGCTTTTGGACATATGTGTAAATAATGCATAAGAAGAGGAAGCAAGATCATTTGAAAGACTTTCGATACGAAATCTACGCTGGACTTCTGAAGCGTGATAGAACTGTGCCTGTAAAGGACATTGAATCTGTACCTGAGAAGCAAAAGATAAAGAAACCATTGGCCGAGAGGCCTTTTGAAGATGTTAGGTATGATTAATACGATCATTGGCCTCAGTTAACCGGTTATCAGAGATGTAAATATTGTAAAGGAGGTCAAGCAAGTACAATGTGCACTAAATGCAAAATACATTTATGTTATGTCAAAGGCAGAAACTGTTTTTTGGCTTACCACACCAAGCACTAGAATAGCGCAACGTATAGTATGCTATACATTGCTAATTTCTTATTGTTTCGAGCAAAAGTGGCACCGTATAGTATACTATACATAGGTTTTTCCAAAAAATAACAGCTCTAGATTTTTTTTTGTATTTTTTGTAACTTTTTTATATAAATTATTATATAATAAACCATTAAAATTAATTTTACTTGTTTTCATTAACAAAAATCATCATGCGACTTTAAGGGTTAATTGTAACAGCGAGGGTGAGAGTTGGGGTACTGCGCATCGAAAAGCGAACTTCACAGACGTCAATACGTTTGAATAGGCCTATAGGTAGGTTGAGCTACAAACCTGTGGATAAGGGGCGAAGTACCACGGTCGTATCCGATTCCTTCCGAGCTCAATCATCTCGATATTTTTCATTCGAGTGACCAGGTCATCATGGCCATGCGCGACCATGCTCCCCGACTGCCGTGGCCTAGTAGTGGGCGTGGCAGTACCACTGGCAGTGGTCTCACTGCCTTCATTTTCAACAGACGGAACTGGTTCCGCCTGAAAAGTTTTAGAACTTTGCTTGGGTTCCTGTAAGAAATTGTTCTTTAACATGACTGGAATGTTTACGATGCTGTGTTTTAATGTTATCTTGTTTTTAAACTGGAGGCCAATTCTACAATTTTTTAAGCAAAGTTCACATTCGCAAATCTGTAAAAATGTATGTAAATTAGAGTGTTAGTGTTTTTGTGAGATAGCGATCGAAATGCGAATGTTGAAGAAATTAGTAAGTCCTCGATATTTTCTTCTTTGCATCTATCGCCAAGAAATAATTAAAAAAGTTCATACTTCATTGTCTATGGACGGTGCTTTCCGTTTCCTATTCATCTTCTTCTGCAAGGCCGCCGCGAGGACCGCGCCTCCGTTGACGAGAGAGGACGAGTCATTGCCGAGCGTTGGACTGGCTGGACGGGATACAAGCTGTCGTGGCTCTCCGGCAATTGCACCTTGTATCAGGGTTAGACGGAATATGTGAGAGGTTACAAATACAAGAGGACAAAAATTAAATATTCGCTTTAAATATGCAGGATAGTGTATAGCCTAGGGGTTTGCATTACCTTAGTAATACGGTTCTTCTAAACGCTGGATTGAATAAAGCTTGTAAATTTCATGAAGCTGTGTTTAGGGATTTCACATTTAGTGCAAAAGCAAAAAAAATAGGTATATTAAAAGAAGGAATAAAATTGTTACTTACTACACAGATTTACCAGAAAATCTGCATAGGTCGATTTATAGGACATCGGAATTATTTTGAGCATTACAAAAAATCTAAATTCAAAGCATGCACTCCATAGGTGCTCTTGGCTTCGTTCTACGGAACAGAAGCTTTCGATAACGTATGGGCGATACAGATGACTGTTGGATGCGAGCATATAATATGGGGCACGACATTTTGTGAGTACAAAATTACAGGTACCAAATCTTGGGAATGAATAAGCCGATTTCAATGTTTTTTTTAAATATGTAGGTACAATAATTAACTATTAATTAAACGTGGCCCTGTTCGTCGGACAAGATTTAAAAAGTATAGACGATCAGGACAGAAAGGAAGTAGAATAAAACATGGTACCTATGCAGTAGCGTAGCGAGGGGGGGCGGGGGGTTTGGTGGCGGCCCGCAACGGGTGACACGCGTTTCGAAGTGACACCCGATACTACTCGTTGATTGCATTTGTCACTATCGGGTGGTACCCCTCAATGTTTGCACTCTCTAACTTCCTGAGCTTTTTGTATAAATCAACAAAACACTTCAATTTCAGATTACAATCTGAATACAATAAAACCCTTCCTTGCATTTCTTTAGTACCTACTTCAGGTTTTCTGCATTTAGGTGGTAACGGTCGGGTATCACCTCTTAACGGGCGACGTAATGAAACCCGTCGGTGGTGGGATGTAAAAATTTCAAGCTCGCTTCACTCGCTCTTAAATCCTGCGCTCTCTTTGTCCTCGAGCGTTTGTGTATAACTCAACGAAATGACTATGATTCTGAATGAAATTATCAAAAGAAAATAAAACCTTTCAGAGTTGGGGTGTGTTCTGCCTTCTCCCAGTTAATGAGCGTTTTTGCGTCATTCTATAAAGTTACTTCTATGTAAGTAGGTGCCTATGATATGAATGATCAAAAGAAAGTAAAACCATTCCGGGGTCCGTGAATTTTCGAACTCACTTAGCTCGCTCTTGTGTTCTGCCCTCTCTTAATTAATGAGCTTTCTTGTATCAGTCTTTAAAATAACTTGCGAGGTGGAATTGAGCTCGCTTTGCTTGCTCTGTACTGCTCTCTCTTGATTAATAAGCATCAGTCCATTAAGTTATTAGTTATTTTTATTCTGTTTTTTTTTTATTTTAATCTAATTATTTTGAATTGTATTTTTATTGGGTATTGAATTTGTAATTATCTTTTATTTTAATTGTTTTTATTGAATTTTAATGATATTTGTATTTTTAATCTCATTGTATATGATTCTTTTTTACATTGTATTTTTAATCTCATTGTATATGATTTTTTTTAAGCAGACTGCTTAAAAAAACGCGACTGTATATTTTAACTCGTTAATTATTTTTGCTTTTAATCATGTGATAAGCTCTGATCTTATGAGACTGGTTATATTCTTAAAAATACAAGGGTTTTTAAACGTTATTATTGGCAATTTATTTCTTATTTTTCTGTACAATATATGCTGACTTTTTGCTGTCTAAAAACGCAGCTAGATAGTCGGCTTTTCCACTAGTCAGTCTATCTCCAGTCAGTAGTTTTTTTTATAGTTTAGGGACAAATATTGAGACGATTGATTCGGATCGGTTTCATTCCCAAAAATTTGAATTTCATACAAAGTAGATGAAATACCGTGCCCCGTACCGTACTCAACGAAGTCTCACGCTGGACAATGATAACTAAGTATTACAATCCTACATAGGAATAAAAATCACCTATCATTGTAATATCTGATTTTGAACCCGATAGGCAGCCAGATCACCATATCAGTGATAGTCATAGCCTTATAGAATTTGCGCTCAGGTTATTCAAAATACCAAGCACTACTTGAGACTATAGGGAACATGCAATATTTCCATTTTTGCTTTAATTTTAAAGAACTCCATCTTGAATAGACCACCATATAGATAAGAAATGAAAACGCTTTAATTTAATGCCAAAAATGCGTTTTTAAAATGACAGTTTAAATTTTCGCGCGAAAACGGACGATGATGTCACTCGTCTGCCACTAATCAAGAACTGTCCTAACTCAGACATAAGGTTGCCTTTTCGTTGTCATAACAACAGTGACGTCACTATAACGCTGATTGTTGTTTTTAAATACGTTCCGTTTCACGTTACTTTAATTCATTATTTTTGTTAAAAATCGATATTAACTAAAATAAAAACGTTGCGATGGCCTTTATTTTATACGTTTTTTATCATTTTATTACAACATTCTCATAAATTCTTTAGTTGCATCTTGCCTATTTTGTTATTTGTTCGTCGCTGTCTTGGGAGTAGGCGGGAATCTTTTTTAAAATTTATGCCAGACTGACGTCAGTAGGGGAAAGATTCGTGAGAATTTCAGGGATTTTAGATTTATATTAACTACAAGTCCAGGTTGGACTTTTAGTCAATATAAGTCTATGATTGCCAACCCATCTGGAACAAGCTTGGTGATTAAATGCTCTTACCTTTTCTGTTTGAGAAGCCTACCTTGGCTGCAGTTATAGGCAAGAGTGATTATTATTTTTTATGCCATACTATAGACTAGATTTTTTTTTTATTCAGCTGAATCCGGTTTGACTTACAAGCTGACCCTAATATAGTTGGAAATAGGTTAGGCAGATGCCGAAGTGGCAAGCAAGCAGGTGGCCGACCTGACAGTAAAAAGACACTGCCTCTTATTGATTGCAGTACCAGAGGCACATAAGAGGTCTCAGAGGATAAATTTCTTGACATACCTGCAGCCACGCCACGTCCCTTATCCACTCCACCCTTGCCTGAGCGCAAGTCCTGAATGCTGTTCACGTTTAGAGGTTTGAGGTATCCTGTTCAAATTGTATTGGGTACATAATCAGATATACAATCACTTTTTTTCAAGCATGCTTGGGTTCAGAAACCTTGACTAATACGAGTAATACTACTTAGTAGTTTTCTACCAAAATATTAAAGCCTCTATAAGCAAATTTTGACTGCAAAAATTATGTGGTAGGTACAGAACTAAAATCTTACTACTTACGTACCTATCTATTATTGCGTTACCTATTAAAATCAAGTGATATTTTTGTTTAGTCAACTTCATACCTAATTGCTTCACCACCATAAGTTTGAATGCCTTGCACATTATATAATATGAAAGATCTATTTTGCTTTATGACCAATTTGATAAGTATATAGTTTCAACTTTGACCTTAGTGTAGTTTCAATTTAAGCATCAAATGGCAGTTTTTGTAAAATTGGAAAAGCAATTACGCGGTGGACTATACAGAACAACAGGGGACTAAAAACAGTAAATAAACATTCTTTATAGACACACAATAATCTACTAGTCTGTGTGTGTCTATAATAAATAAATTTTATTTATTTATTACAAACACACACATACTATTAGAATGGATAAAGATGCATTTATAGTTTTCATTGAGACAAAATTAACAAGACGCTGTAACGCAAAGCACACAAACAAATTGAATTATAATTGTCAACGTACCAAGTGCATTTTTTGGTGCTGAACCATTGAGTGCATTAAAATGAGCTTTTTCATGAACTTTAGGTTGGGGTGGTAGACTTGGCGGAACTTGTGGGTTCACAATAGTGGGTCTACTCGGTACGGTACTAGACTTCTGACTTTGATCGTTGCAGACAGTATCATCTGCAGACAAAATGTTAAATTTAATGGCCAATCGTCACGATGATGAGTTTTAGTGTGTTATTACGATGGTAAATTGTATTTTACGAAAATAAGGTTAGTTAGCGAACACAGTTTTTAGCCACTGACAACATTTACTACACAGACATAAAGTACATTATCTAGGTTTCATACACAGAATTCACTAAAAAGTTTAAAGAAGCCATTTCTACAGTCAACATGCATGAACTTATAATATAAAGAGCCAGAAGAAGTAGAACTAACAAAATACCATCATAAACAAAATAATTTTGAAAGTTTGTAAGCCAATTGTAGTCAAAAGGCTAGTAAATAATTTAAGAAACAAGTTTTTTTTTAAAGAATTTTTAAAAACAAGTAATTCACCCATGCCATGTTCCTAAAAATATTGTCTGAAAAGGACATTACAACAAGTGATGTAAAACTGGCACACATTTAATTGATGGGATGGACAGATAATTTTCTAGATGTTTCAAGTGGAGCATGTTCCAAAAACATAAGACTGCCCTTGACAAATGCTTTCAAATTAATTTGTCCAACCATTTTATTCAATTTACAGGGAGTCAAAGTGAGGACCGAAGTAATGAACATCCAATGTCTAATAGCAAAAACACATACTAATAAAACTAGGCATGACGCCACCTCCTGATCCAATATGTGTCTTCTTCGGAGTGGTAGTTCCTCCCGTCGACACTCCATCTCTTCTCGGAAACTGTACCTTTCTTGTGTCCAGCCATGACTCACCCACCCACTCGTCCAGACGTTTGTTGACTACACAGAAATATTGCAAAAGAGTAAGTTAGTTTTACAGTGTTTTAGTGTCTACTTATATCTTCATTGGTTTTATCAATTTATTTTGCTATGTCTGGCGAAGATTATTGGAATGTTACCAATTCAAAACACTGGATGTGAAATGAAAATGTCAAGGTTTCATGTTATTCAAGACAATTACTCCTAAGAGCAATTTATGGATGAAAACAGGTAATTATTTAATTTTGGAATCAGACAAAACTATCTTATACATTGGAAAATAACAACGCAGCATAAATTTTTAGTCTGATCTGCATTATGTTTTCATGTTTGAATATTTTGTATTATATTATTGTTTATTTTACTCCAAGCACAGCTTTTATGAATAAGTTTAGTATTACATATTCAACTGTCACAGTTGTCACTTCGCATCTTGATGTTCCAATGTTGTGATCATATTTTAATAACTTATTTAATGAAGACAAAAAATAAATAAATACACACTATACCTACTTATGTAACTAATATCTTTTTAAACTTTTAGAACACAATACGATCACTTTCATGTATAGAGAACTTGTTGTTTTAAATTTTTGTGCGAACAAGGTTTTCAGACTTTCATTTTATCCTTGTTTTTAAATCATACTTACAGTCAACATAGTGCACATAATAGCCCCTTTGTCCGCGTATTTCTTTAATACTAATAATTTCAGCTAATGGCCAGTCATCTCCACCTTGCATTCGCACTGGAAGGCGACATCCTTCGACAAGAGATGCCTAAAAAAAACACAATCTAAAGTAAAATTATTGTCATACTTTAAGAATTTTTTGTTTATCATAGATAAAAAAATTACCGCAGAATCACAAAATGTAGTCAGCTCATCATCGTTGTCGTTCATTTTCTAGTAAAACGTAAATTAGTTTCCAGAAAATAAAAGCTTGTTTCTCAACTGTCAATGTCACAATGACTGGCTCCTGGCTCTGCTGCCAGAAATGACACGCCATTTTTAGTGTTCCATCGACACAATACATAGTTTGATGTGTAGCATGGTCTCCACGGATGGTCTCTCTCTTATCATTTCTTTCTTCGAAAATGAGAAAATAATTAAAAAAACCATAAATAAATTAGCTTTTAATGACGTATTGGTTCTTCGTTCTTGTCTTCACCGTTGTCCATTATCATTTGTACGTACTTACAATAGTAATGAGACGTTCATTAAATGTATGGAGCTTGGTACTAAAATAATTGTAGCTGGAACAGCCTTCTGAGCTATATAATTATATGTATGCTGAAAGTGTGTAATGTGTTTCGACATTTCATTTTTTTTTTACAGCCACCCGTTCTTCCGTTGGCTTTACTAAATACCAACGCGGAACACACAATATTTATATTTTAGGGTTGGCAACCCAATGGCAAATGATTGGACTAGAGGTGAGACGTACTAGGTAAAATGTGTACTGAGTCTTAGTAGTACGCGTACATGTCCGCCCAAATACTTATTCCAAATACTTGGTCCACGAGTATTTAGGCTTGTCGAGTTTATTGACGTTTCTATAGCTAGCGAGTCTTCGTAAGGTAACTTCGAGATCGAGTAATCGGAGTAATGAGTATTTTCAGTTAATAGATTATTAACGTAATTAGACTACCTACGCGTTGATATTCGTATTTTTTATAATACTTAAAATTAAATCTTATTGAAAACTTTCCTTCATACTTTTCAGACTTAGGACCGTCAGCTTTTATTGATAGAAAGTCATGGTTCTGTCTGCTCCATTTGTTCACTTTCTCTGGGCACTAACCGTAGTATCGTGTCGTCTCTTCAAATGTTTCATCAAATTCGACACTGATGCTTAAAATGGAAGGTCCATTTTACATATTTTGCACTATGCTTTATAGTCCCCTTTACCGTCAAAATGATCCCATACGATACTTCTCTTCGGAGCCATGGTATATCCAAATTTAGAATTAGATAAAAAAAAAACAATTCCTTAAACACCACAACACACTACAACGAAACTAAGTTCTTATACATTAAAAGTCACTTTTCACCAAAAATCTTAAAACATACGTTTACGAAAACAATAACACAGCACCGGTCCTGTGACGTATTGTGTAACGTGCTGATTTAAAAAAACAAAAACTGCTAAACATTTTCACAGAATCTTGTTTTGATATGCACTTTTTACCTAGTTATCGCAACACAATAGTGATTCTATTCGTATGGACAAAAGGTTTAGCAAAACAAATAAATCGACTGGCTAACTCCCGAACCGAACATCTCCGAAACTAACCGAGCTTGTGGGTACGCAAGTCGCAACACTCGTCTACGCGAAACCGCAAGACCGCGATTATAGTATCAAACTCCGTACGCTTAAATACTCGATACGCTTTTATGTGGTGCACACGGAATAGATATTTACGCGTCCAACCAGATACCTGTCCTAAAAACCTATTCTAGTAAAAACGTTTCACCTCTAGATTGGACAATGACACTAATGACAGTGACGTGACAGTCTCCAGTTATATATATATATTAGTCTATGGACAGTCTCAGTCACAGAGTACATTGTATATAGTGAGATAGAGACGTCACTCGAACATTTTATAGCGCCCTCTGGCAACAACTAAAAACAACAATCCATGAAGATATATACGCATACCTAGCCACAGAGTACATTGTATATTGTACCTAGCTTCAAATCTTCAGTAGGCCTTGTAAAATATATTATGTGCTGTTATTTTCTTTACTTTTATTTTAAGCAGTAGTTTTTTTATATGAAATAAAACATGAGATACATTGAAATCCTTTATTTATATCTTTTATTACAATATTTGATGGCCAATACCTGAATTTTGTCCTCTACATCATAATCTTTTCTTGATCCACATAATAATTTATTTGTATCTTTACACCAATTGTAAATAAATATATTAGTGCTTATTTCTTAAATTTTTGAAATTAATTGCACTTTGTGTTCGTTACATTTAATAAAACTATAATCTATAATAATTGAAAATATTGTTTTCATATATTGTCTGATGTTTTTCTTTTTACAATCTTTTTTTAATATAGCAGTGACAATATCTTGTATACTTGAAAAACATTTCATTAGTGAAATGGAGGGATACGTAACGCAAGTTTTATTTTTAAAATATTCCCTAAAATTAAGATAGCAATTTTCTTTACTTTCACTGTAAAACGAATTCTTGCAATTTTTGCATTTTTTTACTTTTAATTTCAGCAATACGTATCCTGTCACATACTCTAATTGTGCCTTTATCTTTGGGTCTTGTCTTTTGATCTCTAGTTCTACAAAGATATTGTCACTGTTAACATCATCAAAATCAACTTCAGTTGTATAACTTGGCGTCTCATGTTTCTTAAAAAAGAGGTTTTTCAGAGATTTAAAATTTATGCATTTATCAACTTCACAGTTGGACCCTGGCGAATGCGTATTACTAAAATTATTAATTAGTAAAGAAGCGTAGGCTGCTTCGAAGCCAACACACGATGGTGACGTATTACGATATCCGTGGCTTCGAATGCAGCCAAAAAAGTTTTCTAATGGGTCCTGGTTGAAATGTCTCATCCATAGAGACGTCATGTTATACTGCTTAGCTAATACAGATACAAGATATTCAATATTTTCAATTGTCTGCAACCAATTTACAATTGATGGTACAACACCAGATTTTCTCTTAGTACTAAATTTCATTGAGCTTATTATTTTTTTTTGCATTAGCCCATAGTGTTCGGTGAGTTGAGTTTGGAGTTACTGGTCCAAGCAGAGGTTTCCCAGCCCTTTTTTTTGAATTTTCGTAGCTCCCATTAACCGAGTCGAATAGATCGTCGAAAAATAAAAGCAAATCTGCTGTTTCTTGGCATTCCTTTGGCAGAATTCCCATATCTGGAAAAGCAAGACAAATTCATTAACATCAAATAATCATTAAATTTGTTAAGTTATAACAATAACATTATGTTTGATTAACATTTATAAATTATTTATCTATAATTATTTAGACTAAGTGAATCTTTTATAAGCCAACTTCAAGTGTAACTTCATAAGTGTATGTATGTCCATGAATATCTCAAAAAATTTAAGTCGATTACAAATAATCATTTTCTTTTAATATTTTTAAAGCGCCATCTCTTTGATCGATATTGGAACTTATGTAATTTATATATTTCCATTTTAAAGTTTGCTAAGAAGGAATGTCAATGTTATTATGTTCATTACTTACTTGCGAGGTATCCCATATTTGCTGCAACAGAGCGACTAAAAACCTGTGTTGCACATTTCACTTTCATTTTAGATATTTTGTTTGGGATAACATGTCTGTCGGTCAATTTAGGCATCAGCCTTATCCCCTTGTATGCAGGATTTTCATGGTATAGTTGTATGACATGATCCCATTTAGCTGTCTTTTCTTGACCATCTATTTGAAATATTAAATGTTTAGTAATCAAATTGTTCCTGATTCCTTTAATAAGGTGAGGAGGATCATAAAGTGGTATTACTTCTACTCCGTCTACCTTAAATATTTTATTCTTCTTCACTTTTTGCTGTCTCAAGTAATGTTCCATGGTGTCTTTGATAAGCAAATTAATTGCACTTACATTTGTAGCACCTTGGTCACATACAGTTGCTATAACTTTGAGCCCAATGGCATGCAATTTTCTTATTATAAGCTTTATTTGTGAAGCCAATTCCAAAGCTGGTGTGGTGCTTGCACAAAATGTGTATGAAATAGGTTGCTTATAATTTTTTTGCACGCCTCTCACCATAAACACCAGGGCGTGGTCTGCAATTTTTTCATAAATGGTAGAGCCATTATTAACAAAACCACTCACACTATCTGTTCTTTTATTATAATCGAAGTGTGGGGTAAGAGCAACTTCGTCAAAAAGTAAAATGCATAACTTTTCCGATGCTTTCATTTTTTTCACTTTTTTTTCTAGCTCTATAAATAAGTTTTCATTGACTCCTGGGTGCAATGAAGCCTGTGAAATCATCCTGGTGAGTGTTAATGGGGAAGGCAGAACAAAAAACTTTCTAAGCCAGCGGTATGCTCTGGGTCCCTGCTTATACAGGGCTAAGGCCATAATTTTTTCGTCTTTAGTAAATCTGCAGCCTAATTTATGTTTCCCTGCTTCTCGGAATTGTAGGCTAGTAAAAATATTTGCTGCTGGTGAAAATTTGCCAAGTGCTTTTTTAAATGTTGCATTTTCTGATAGTTTTAAAGCTTTCTTTAGTCTTATCATTGCAGAATCCTTTTGTCCTTGTAATTTTTTAATCTTATTCTTCAGCATAATTGTCTCTGAATCAAAACTTCTGAAAATCGTTCTTTTGACATCTTGATTGCCTGCAAGTAAATACAAATTATGACTTTAATTCTAGTTAGTTCAGAAAAGTAAAACAATACCAGTTATGGTAATGAATGGAGTGAATGATAGTGTGATGACAGGGAAGAGTCGAAGATAATTAGATGTTTAAATTATGAAATAATGTAATTGGTATGCTATTCTTATGTTACAACAAAACAATTCAAAAGTGGTACCTTTAGACGTTGTTGGGGCAGGTTGCTCAAATATTGATAAAGCTGGCTGATTTGGAGGTGGAATAGTTGTTTGCAACTCCTGTTCACATTTCTGACTCAAAAAGACAGTTTCCCTTGATATATCTTGTACGGGCAAAGATGAGTGGATACCTGAAAAAGAATTGAGTATATTTTATTAATATAATTATGTCATGATGCTCACATTATTGCTATACTATGTAATCTATCTATCTCTGGGGTATAGTTTCCGCACTTAGTCCTGATGTTGGACGACTGTGCATGTCACACATTATGTTAACTAACAGGCTTATTCATAATACTTGAAATATACCGAACATCTGCAGTTTTTGTCATTTTTAATATTAATCCAATACTTTTCGATGATCTAAAAAATGTTCTTAATACCCTATTATTACCTCATTCTAGTTCAAGTATATACGGGTGAATTTTCAAAGTGCTTTCATGGCCAAATCCGAAACTATGCGGAATATCGAAAAACACTAAAGTGAGTCTCGATCCACTGTTACATTTTAAGAAAACTTAAAATGTAAAAATGGATTTTTGAAAAATCGTTGTTCCTACCCAGGAATCGAACCGGTTGATTTTGAAAAATAAAATAACACCTGTATTATTATACTATGCGAAATTGTAGCTATTATGGATCAAATTCTGGGAAATTATGTAGCCGGTATGCTACTTATGTAAAAACAAAATAATAAAAAAATGGCACCTTTAGATGTTGTTGGAGTAGGTTGCTCAAATATTGATGGAGCTGGCTGATTTGGAGGCGGAACAGTCGTTTGCAACACCTGTTCACATTTCTGACCCGATGAAAATATTTCCCTTGATAAATTAGTTACATCTTGTAAGGGTAAAAATGAGTGGATACCTGAAAAAAAATTAAGTATATTTTATTAATATAATTATGGCATGATGCTTACATTCATTCATCTCTGGGGTATAGTTTCCGCACTTAAAGTCACCAAAATTTAAGAAGTCCGATTTGACAGCAGGATACAACATTGCTGTACTAATAAGTATGAAAGAGCATAAAAATAAATCTCTTTCGCACTTAGTGGTAAAGCAATCCCTCTCTACTCCACTGTCAAATCGGACTTCTTAGATTTTGGTGACTTTAGTCCTGATGTTGGACGATTGTGCATGTCACACACTATGTTAACTAACTGGCTTATTCATAACTAGTTGACCCGCGCACATAGGCGTATACAGGGAGTGGAGCGGGTGCCCCGCCCCCCTTATATACCGAATCTAAATTAACTTAAAAAAAATATCATCAATCATGAAAACAATCTGTGGTAGATTGTTTTCATGATTGATGATATTTTTTTAAGTCAGTAAGAGAAACCTACAAACATAGTATTACCTACGTAATACATCTTAGACGTCATAAGTAGCAATAAATTGCACAATCCTGATTTTCTGAGATTTGTTAGGAAAGATGCCAATAGTATACGTATATGTACGAGTGCACTGCGTGGTGCTCGGAAAATGACATTTTCGGTATGTTTTATATTGTGCATTGTAGATAAAATGTCAATTCGCATACTTTTAAAGTACTCAAAACGTGCTTCAGTTTTACCACAAATCGAATCTCTGTAGGTTAAATAGGTGTCTAGATACATCACTTCAAGCATCGGAAAATTATCCAAAAAAGTTAGAAAGTGTATTTTTAAGCATTTCTTCTTCTTCATCATCCTGGCTTGCGGGGCGGGCAGGTCGTAAGATAGACGTTAGGTGGGCTAGGAGGCTAACCCAGCCTAGGTCCCGGCTCTTACTGAATACTGTTACATACAATCTACATAATTAAGTTGATAAATTATCCAGGGTGCAATAAATAATTTTCAAACTCGCTTTGCTCGTGCTTGAACTTTTGTGCGTTTTGTCAATACAATCTGTGGAAATATCAACTGTCTACCTATTACGGTTCTTGAGATACAGCCCGCTGACAGACATACGGACGGATGGACGAATGGACGGGCGGACAGCGGAGGCTTAGTAATAGGGTTCCGTTGGTTACCCTTTGGGTACGGAACCCTAAAAATGAAACTTTATGAGGTGTAGTGCCATCATTATCAAGCTCGCTTCGCTCGCTCTTGAATTTTACAATCTCTCAGTTTCTTAACCTTTTCTGTATGAGGCAAAAAATTACTTCTACATAGACATTGATTCCAGGCCCCCCCTGGAAAAAATCCCTAGATAGACCAATGCCCACGCAACTTCGCCTGATTTGCTCCAGTTGGTCTTAGCGTGATTATATAGATAGCCTGTAGCTATCCTCGATAAATGGGCTATCTAACACTGAAAGCATTTTTCAAATCTGACCCGTAGTTCCTGAGATTGGCGCGTTCAAGCAAACAAACTCTTTAACCTTATATATTAGTACTAGTTGACCCGCGCTACTTCGTCGGCGTCACAATTAATTACTGCTCCGCTCCTATTGGTCTTAGCGTGATGATATATAGCCTATAGCCTTTCTCGATAAATGAGCTATCTAACACTGACATAATTTTTCAAATCGGACCTGTACTTCCTGAGATTAGCGCGTTCAAGCAAACAAACAAACTCTGCAGCTTTATATATTAATATAGATAAAGATAGAGTATAAGTATATACGGGTGAATTTTTAAAGTGCTTTCATGACCAAATCCGAAACTATGAGGAATATCGAAAAACACTGAAAGGAGTCTCGAGCCCGATTTTGAAGAAAACTGGATTTTTGATAAATCGTTGTTCCTACCCAGTTATCAAACCTATTGATTTTGAAAAAAAAAAACCTGTTCTATTACACTTTCCGAAAGTAACGAGGATCAAATTCTGGGAAATAATGAAGTTGGTATGCTATACTTATGTTACAACAAAATAATAAAAAATGGCACCTTTAGATGTTGTTATGGCAGGTTGCTCAAATATTGATGGAGCTGGCTGATTTGGAGGCGGAACAGTTATTTGCAACTCCTGTTCACATTTCTGACCCAAAAATACAGTTTCCCTTGATATATTAGTTACATCTTGTACGGGCAAAGATGAGTGGATACCTGAAAAAGAATTGAGTATATTTTATTAGTATAATTATGTCATGATGCTCACATTATTGCTATACTATGTAATCTATCTATCTCTGGGGTATAGTTTCCGCACTTAGTCCTGATGTTGGACGATTGTGCATGTGCACTAACATTACATTGTTATTTGTAACTAGTTGACCCGCAAAACTTCGTCTGCGTCACAATTTTCATTACTACTCTGCGCCTTTTGGCCTTAACGTGATAATATATACCCAATAGAAAAAAATATTTTTCAAATCGGACCAGTACTTCCTTAGATTAGCGCGTTCAAGCAAGCAAGCAAGCAAACAAACTCTTCAGCTTTATATAATCGTATTAACTAGTTGACCCGCGCAACTTCGTCTAATCCGCTCCTTTTGGTCTCAGCATGATGATATACAGCTATCTAACACTGAAAGAATTGTTCAAATCGGACCAGTAGTTCCTGAGATTAGCGTGTTCAAGCAAACACAACTCTTCAGCTTTATATATTAGTATAGATAGATATCTATCTATACTATAGTTTCCGCACTTAGTCCTGATGTTGGACGATTGTGCATGTCACACACTATGTTAGCTAATAGGCTTATTAATAATAACTTGAAATATACCCAGCATCTGCAGCTTTTGTCATTTAAATATTTATCCAATATATTTCGATGATCTAAAAAACTTTCTTTAAATACCCTATTATTACTTCATTCTAGTTTAAGTATATACTGGTGAATATTCAAAGTGCTTTCATGGCCAAATCTGAAACTATGAGGAATATCGAAAAACACTGAAGTGAGTCTCGAGCCCGATTTTGAAGAAAACTAAACTGTAACAATGCATTTTTGATAAATCATTGTTCCTTCCCAGGAATCGAACCGGTTCATTTTGAAAAATGAAATAACACCTGTGTTATTACACCATCCGAAAGTGAAGCTAATAAGAATCAAATTCTGGGAAGTAATTAGTACATGGCAAACTAAAGGAAAACGCTCATTTTTATCAAAATACTGTGTTAATTTACAGAAAAAAAATCCAAATGATTTTTTTTAAATCATTGATGCAGTTTCAATTATCATCAACATAGGGTCCGAGAATCTATAACGGAATCATCGGATATTTGAAAAAATATGAGTTACAGTTTAGGTAGCTTTTGTCAGAAATTTAAAAATAATTAAAATTTTGAAATTACTTAAAATGAGAGCTTTCCTCTAGTTTGCCATATGCAGCGTACGCGACATAAGGATCTTTTTAGGGTTCCGAACAAAATACGGAACCCTTATAGATCACTCGGGTGTCTGTCTGTCACAGGCAGTTTTCTCCGGATTCTCTGGACCGATTCTGTTGAAATTTGGTAACTACACATATGGACTTCTTCTTCACAAATTATTTAAATTTTTGTGCGCTTTAGCTCCAACCTCAAGAATTGTTGTTCTCTGTTTTTAAAATTCACTAAAAATAATAAACTAAGTGTAATAACAATAAGTGACAAAGTTATGCTCGAAAAAACTTTACTGTTATGGAAGATAATTAAACATTTGTGATTAGTGTTAAAAAGCCCTCTTACAATCAATAGTAACAAAATATGAACTCAAGTGAAAAACAGTGCAAAATAAGTGACTAACAGTGCATAATAAGTGAAAAATAAAACTCATAATATTATCCACAATGCAAACTTAAATAACTTAAGTTGTGAGGAAAAATCCATTGGCATGACTCATAACTACCGACTTTTTATTGTAACGGTTAATTTCAACGGTATCAGTAACTGAATATTCGGTTAGATAACGCACAGTCGACTGCCGCACACATGGTTTGCTTTAAGTAACAAAACAATAATTCTAATAGGTACCTTCAGATGTTGATGGGGCAGGCTGCTCAAATATTGATAGAGCAGGCTGAACAGGCAAAGATGAGTGGATACCTGAAACATAATTGAATATTTTTATCAATAAATGTCTTTATTGTTTCAAGTTATAATCACCTGATAACTGCTAAAATTACTGCTAAAGTAAATAAACTTTGTGAATAATGCCATAATCATCATAATGGTCTTATGGTTTCAGTTTCTAAATGTTAATAAGTGAGGGTCCAGTTCATTATGCTCAAAGCAAACATGAACAACTAAGGGCCTGCGAAAAAATATTGCAATTTTATTGGAATTTTATATTTTTTGTCCCCTAAGTTTGTATTTGTTTTCAACTTGTGACATCTAAGTAATAGATAATGTTAGCAAATAAATGAATTTATTATTATTTATTATATGTAGATCTATCACACAGAAATATTTTCATTCTTAGATAAATAAAAAGTGTTGCTAGGTTTGATTTCCAAATTAATGTCAATATTTATGTAAAATCATCATCATCATATCAGCCGAAAGATGTCCACTGCTGGACATAGGCCTCCCCCAAGCGCCGCCACAACTACTGGTCCTTTATGTAAAATAAAAGATGAATATCAATAAAATCATAGTTTGTTCCAATAGTTAGTAAAAAAATTGTTATAAAATAATAGGTTAGTTCTCAAATAATTACTTTGTACTCAAAATGGTACTTATATCTGTCACCAAATAATTTGATTATCCTCCCCAGATTGCAACTTGTTTTTATTTGTCATTTTATCACCAGTACAGTATTTACAATTTATTTTATTCAGTTATCAAAATAATACTCTTCGTTACTAATTTAACAGTTTAAAAATTTAATGAAAAAACAATCAAAATCTACACCTGCTAATCGTATATTTAGAAAGTTTTATGTTGCATAAATTGATTATCATACCTGATAAAAACAACGATGGAATTGCATTTTTGCTAAGTCTTTTGCTTGCAGTGTAGAATTTTGGATTAAAATGTGAGTGGCAGATTCTTCCATTCTTAAAAACAGACTTGGGTTCTATCACTAAAACATTTCCACCAATTGCAAATATCCACCTATTAAATCTATCCAACTCCTTTTCTGGATCAGGGAATTTATGCAAAGTAACAGCTGGACCTGAAAACAAAGCAAAGATTATTTATTTCCTTAAGGTAATTGATTTAATACAAACAAAGAAAGTCGTCCGAACACTTTCCTAACACAGAAATTTAGAGCTATCAACTAAAATAGTATTTTGCAATTAAATTTTGATTTATCTTAGGGAAATGCAACATGGAAGTAATATGGCGGGTTCAAAAGTAACGAAAAATGTTAAGTACAAAAGTTACATTCTGGCAATGTCGATTGGTAGAATGTAATTAAATCAGTGATAAGTTTAACCAGATTATAAATAACTCATTTTATTTCTAAATAAAGCAAACAGTCTGTTCGTACCTACTTACAGAGAACCAATATTATTTGTACACAAGCACATCAATTTCAATTGCGTAGAAATATACGTAATTATTTATACTTACGAGTATTTTTGCAGTTTCGCGCACAACACTTGCTCGCGTTCATGTTAATAAACAACACAATACTATTAAATTTCAGAAAGTAAACAGTCCAGATTTTCGTGCAAGGGTCATTCAGGTAAAGCGATGTTGTCGGTATCCAAAACTTTTCCAGGTTAATGTTTAGAAGCAGAATCGTCAGTGTCCATACAAGCCAAGTCGTCAAAAAAAATCCACAAAATAATCGAAGCGCATCCATTCACTCGGAAAGAAAAAAACGGATTATAAAAATATTTTGAAATTTTGACAAGTTGAACTTGTCATTTTCTCGAGCTGCGTTCCTTTTTCTCCACTTAGACCAGTTTCAAAAACTAAAGAATGTGAATTAATAGATTATTTCATCCATTGAAACAAACGTTGTATGAAAATAAAATTCATTTGTTTTTATCGTACCTTCTTATTTAATTTTATTTGTCACAAAAAAATTCGTTGTTAATTGTAAAAAATCTGAGTAAAATGAAACTAATATTTGGACTAAACCCATGAACATCTTGAGAACAACGCCATCTATCAAAATGTAATTTAAATTTGTGATATTACTATACGAGTAAATTAAAAATATATTGAAGTGAGTGTGTAACTCCAAAAGCAGAAGCCTTCCCAAATTGGTCGGCTATGATTCCCTGACTTTTGTTCTAAGTTATAGCACCGTGGTCTCAGTCAGCAAGACAATATTACGACGACCAGCCAGCTTGAGAAATCGTCACCTTACCTCCATTGAGATACAAAACCAACTTCGCGACTTCCACGGAGTATCTGTGAGCGCTCGAACTGTTCGGAGAAGGTTAAAAGAACGCGATATGGTACCACACAAGCCAGCTAATGGGCCCAAACTAACGCGAGCCCACCGAACAGCGCGCCTTCATTTCGCACGCAGTCATTTAAATTGGACATAGCAAGATTGGAGCCGTGTACTCTTTTCTGATGAGTTTAAAATTGTGTTACATGGCAATGATGGAAGGAAGAAGGTCTACCGACGTAAGGGAGAGCGTTTCGCACAATGCTGCTTTGAAGAGAGGGTTGATTATGGCGGTGGCTCATGGACTGTCTGGGGCGGTATATCCGCGAGCGGCAAAACACAACTTGAGGTTGTTACAGGACCACGGCTGCCAACATTAAATTCTGAAAGGTACATTCGTGAGTGCTTAGAACCTCACATGATACCATACGCGGACTATGTGGGCCCAAATTTTCTTTTTATGCATGATATTGCAAGAGCCCATGCGGCCGGCATTGTCAGGGAATATCTTCGGGATGTGAACATCACAGTTATGGACTGGCCAGCCAGAAGCCCAGACATGAACCCCATTGAGCACATGTGGGACGAGCTAAAAAAACGTGTTAGGGCTCGTCAGCCAGTTGCCCAGACGATGCAGGAGTTGAAAACTGCCATAGAAGAGGAATGGGAGATGATCCCTCAAAATTTCATAGAGCGGTTGATAAACTCTATGCCTAATCGTATGAGAGCTGTGGTAGATGCCCATGGAGGCAACACGCGTTATTAAATTAAACCTTTATTTGATAAAACATGTTTTTTATTCAAAAATCACTTGCCTTTAACAAGGTGCATATCCGACTTGTTAGGCGTAGCTCCATGTCGTATGGTATTCTGAATTCAAATTTAAAACAATACAATCGAAAAAGATGGTAAAATGTATCAGGTTTAAAACTGCATCAACAGTTTTTGTTCAATCTAGCAATCATATTTCGGTAGGGGCCATCGAAACCTGAACTCTAAGGTGGGCCAATAGATGTGTCCAGAAGTGTATTATCTCAATGTCTACGCATGGGCAATATCGTTTTTAAATATAGCAAATCTTATACATGTAGCTAGCGTTGCCAGGCGTCCAGATAAAGCTGGTCACAGTCAGGCTTTTTGGTTGTATGTCCGGCCAAATTAGACGGAGTCCGGTCAGTTCGGCTTTTGTTAGGCTTTTTGAATTTAAGCATTTTTTTACATTTTATCTTGTGTTGATTTCCGCTCCGCCTGCCTCACATTGTATCGCTAGCTACATAATAATGTTACTTGTTTAGAATACTAAGTTTACTTTAACGCCTACTCAATTCGATTAGCAATTTGCGCAAACACGTCTTACTGCCACGCTCAGCTGTTAAGAATTTATTTTATAAGTACCTCCCAGTTGTACAACTTTTTGTTTTTTTTTTTTTTGGTCTGCATCTTGTCTTTGCACGGAATACAGCTCTTAAATTATCGGAAGCCTTTTATTTCAACAATTCTGGATATAAATCCCCAACATTACTATTGCAATTATATAAATAAATATTAATAAACATTTCATGAATGATTAATCTATACTTTCTAATACTGACTTACTAATATATAAAGCTGAAGAGTTTGTTTGTTTGTTTACTTGAACGCGCTAATCTCAGGAACTACTGGTCCGATTTCTTTCAGTGTTAGATAGCCCACTTATCGAAGAAGGCTATATGCTATATATCATCACGCTAAGACCAATAGGAGCGGACGAAGTTGCGCGGGTCAACTAGTATTATTATAAGCCTGATTCATTAAATTTTACTGTCATTAGAATAATGTAAATTTTAGTGTAAACGATGATACCTACCTTAAAAAAAAATTGTCGTGTCATACTGGCCTTTTGCCCAAATGTCCGGCGTAACTGGCTGGTCCTGGCAACCCTACATGTAACGTTTCAGAATATCGGATACCTTTTGCATTTATAATTACTGTTTTTTTTATTAGTGTTTTAATTTTGATGAATCTACGTGGAACTCGGAAGTGGCAGGTACTACGACTTTTTTTTTACTTTTGATAGGCACGCGTTTTGGTATTTGTCTATTCATGTACATCATTGTATTTTATTTGGATCTGTAGGTATACTCGACGACATCCCGCGCGTACCTTTCGCAATCGCACACAATAAGTACCACAGTATTTCAAGTACCTACCCGACTCGGTTCGAACCAAATATCATAGCGCGATACGGTTTTGTGAGACTCATACCAACCATAAGATACCAACATTAATGAAGTAATTACGTGGATACCTGATATATAGATTCAGTGCGATCAAATTAAATAGGTACTGGATACACTTATTTCACTATTAAACCCAAAGACATGGTTCTCAAAACTCTACGGTTCATAAATTCATTCCATCTTAAACCCCAAAATAATTCTATACCTAGTTACTTCAATTTCTTTAAATTTATTCTTCGCATGACCGGTCATTTTCAGTAATCTGTTATTTAAATAATTATGGGAATGATTGGCTATTTCAGTAAAGAAAAACAAAGAAGAAGAAGAAGCTACATATTCAACCAAATTCCAGCAGGTGGTGATTGCAACTTTAGACCGGAATTGATGGAGACAGATTGTCGGTTTAAAGAGGTCTACGATCCTCAGTAATGAGGGACGGACTGAAGAAGAAGGATAAAATGATAGCTTTGTTTATCTTTAGTAGCTGGAAGAAAAGATATTTCGGTTATTGTAAATAGCCGTTAGTGTACCTATTGGTTATACGTTGACTGTTTTGCAGTTGGGTTTTTTGATTTTTCTAATTATATCAATCTTGTTATTAGTCATAAAATATTGATAAATATTGTAGCTGCATCTTTCCTATTGACGGTGACTACGACGGTAAGTCCCCTCTTTGAGGAGTGGCTATAGTGGCGCTACGGCCTCCCCTTCCGCCTGACGCATGTACGCACCGGAGCTGGTTCAAACCATGTTCCGGGGCGAGGAGGCAGGCATGGGAAGCGGTCACCTCCTTCTGCGAAGCAGTAATGCCGAACGCGTGAGAGAAAGGGAAACCTCACGCCTCAGCCGCTACAACAGAAGAAGATGCTCCGGGCGTCGGGAGTCGCAGGGTGATTCCCGGCCACCGCAGGCGCGGGCCTGCGGACGGGGAGCGTTGGGTCGGTGTCCGATCAGAGCCCGGCCCAGATCGACGGCGCGTTGTATCCCACGCGTGCCTCAAAGAAGTATCAGCATAGTAGACGGGGTCCGCGCCCGCCCGCCAGGGCCAGTGCCTGCCAGGGTTGCGGAATTTGTTCGAAAGAATGAGTCACCGCGGCCCTGGAACGCAAAGGGCATAAGGAGGAACAAGGATGGGTTTTAAAATCGGTAAGAGTCAGACACTTCCTTCTGCTCCGCCCAGAGCGGGAGGAGTCATTTGATGAATTCCCATCCATAAAAAAGCGCAGAGGAGACAGCTTTGGGTACGTCTTCCCAGAGATGTGCCTTAATACCGCGATGTGGATTAAGATGTCATCCATGTGCTCATGATCACCGGTGTCGTTTGAACGCAGATAATATTATACTAGGGTTTTTAATAGGTAGCTCCGTACCTACTTATCTAAAACGTCTTCTAGCTAGACAACTTGATGCGCGTAAACGTAATTAGGTAGGTAGGTACTTACAAAAAAAACTAATTAAAGTTTGGCATCAAAGGTGGAAGATTAATGATTAGGTAGATACGTGACTGATAAATTAATTAATTACTAGATTTGGGTGCACCACGCGCCACACGGGTTTTTACAGATATTTGTTTCAAAACAATGCTGATTAACCGTAGGTAGGTACGATGTTAGTGACAAAAAAGTGTTCTGTGATAAGTACCATTATTATAAATGGTGATACCTTTTCCATACTTACTTAGGTACCTACCTACCTAGAGTATTTTCTTTTAACGAATCTAAGATGTTACAAGTACGAAGGCTCGCTTTGTGCGCGTTTGATGTTCGCCCAATTCTTTTGTGAGTGGGACTGTGCAAAATGTGATTGTAGACCAGACAGCAGCTATGCAGCAGTTATTCTGTAAATAACCATTTCGATATCGACCTTCACCTGAGTGATAACCTCACAAAGTGAGCTTTATTGTACACAACATAAAGGTCTTACGTTTCTTTATCTTATCACGCTTATACTATTGAAATATAAATATATTGAGGAGCTCGTGGCTAGATTATAACAGCCGCACGGGTCGATCTTCAAGGTTAAGCAACGCTTGCCAAGGTTGGTCTGTGGATGGGTGACCATCTTAACATACCGAGTTTCCTCCGTGCCTCGGAAAGCACGTTAAGTCGTTGGTCCCGACTGTCATTTGTAGATCTTTGTCAGTCGTTACGGATTGTCAGAAGCCAGTTAATCTGAATCCAGTCTTGCCATGAAGTACCGTGTTACCCAGTTACTGGGTTGTGGAGGTCCAGTAGGCAGCCGCTCCGCGTAAAATACTGGTATTCAGCTAAATTCGGTTTGACTGGAAGCCGACCCCAATGAACTTGGGAAAAGACTAGGCAGATGATGATAAAGGTCTAACGTTTGACGAAATTTGATACTCACCTCGGATTCCGCTGTCGAGACACGAATGTTGTTACAGAATAGCACTACAGCTCTGCCCGCACCTTCCGATAATGTGTTGTGTTTGATACCTGTCCTTCCTAAATATAAAATTCTTCCGTTACTGACTGATTGAGTGACTGTCTGACTGAGTGACTGACAGATAACGCACAGCCGAAACTACTGGTCGTAGAAAGCTGAAATGGCATGTACGTTCATTGAAGAGTGTAGAGGAGCTCTAAGAGAAGATTTCCCGAAATTCCTACGGGAACGGGTGAAACGAGATATGCGCGTACAAAGTCGCGGCCAAAATCTAGTTAGATATATATAAGGGTATTAAGGCATATATATGTACCTTATGCTCTTGGAGTTTCCCTGCGTGATCGATTCAGAAATGAAGATAATCGTTGGAAAGCTTTCAGTAAATTGTTCCGATGACTTGTTGAGGGCAGCGGGAGTGTACCTATCTACCTGTTTCGTATGCGAGAATGAGAAGCACAGTAACGATCTACGACAGTTGAATTGTTTCTCCGAGATTCGTCGATCTCCATTGATTCAGCGTTTTTCTAGTGGCCGCCATATTCTAGCTCTCTGAGTGGTAAATAGTAAGGCGGGCTTGTCTAAGCAAAAACTAATAAACTTGTTTTATTATGTTTTAGGATTTCGAACATTCGTAAAAAACTGAACCCCTGAAGAATCACTCGGGTGTCTGTCTGTCTAATCGTCTGTCACAGCGAGTTATCTCCGGATCTCCTAAACCGATTCTGTTGAAGTTTGGTATACTTATGGACTTCTATAACCCAAACACGCGTGAACAATCACATTTTTAGTGAAGAACTAGAAACTTAAAAAAAGTATTTCAAACTGTATCGTGTGACATATCAAATGACCTTGCATGTGATATGTCACATGATACAGTATACTTAGATTAACTATAATATCTATCTATACCTACTTTAATATATAAAGCTGAACAGTTTGTTTACTTGAACGCCCTAATATCAGGAACTACTAGTCCGATTTGAAAAATATATAACCCTTACAGTAAGCCCCTGCTCCATCTCCGAAACTACTTAGCCTGAACTTTTGAAAAAAAAATGCAGATAATAGTTTTATACCTAACATTACAGGAAACCTATAAGAAGACTTTAGTGTTAAAATAACATGTTAAAAAAAAAAAAATTCGTTTGGAACACTTTATAAGCGATTCCAAGTCGCACTTGGCCAGTTTCTATAGGCGAGTCCGAGTCGCACTTGGCCAGTTTCTATAGGCGAGTCCGAGTCGCACTTGGCTAGTTTCCATAGATAATCTCACCTGATGGAAAGTGATGATGTGGTAGGCACGCATACCTAGAACTAAACTAAGTACCTAATTAACTCTTGACTTGAAGACGCTCAGGGTGAACCCCGTCCGGGTCGGTACCGATCGGTGCAGGTTTTAATCAGCATAAAGAAACAGGTAAAACTATCCTTATTGAACCATTTCGTCCATTTCGTCGGACATAATGATTCGGTCTAGGTAGTCGGCACTGGTCGGCACCGACAAGTTTCAACCTGTTTCTTTATAACTGAGCGGGGAATATTATACTTGCACCGATCGGTACCGGCCCGCACAGACCTGCCTGCACCGGAAACCTGTATTTTATGTTTGCACCCTCATGTTGTAGCTAAAATCAAATGCTGAGTCCAGCAGAGAATTCTCAAACGTTTTGTACGTATAAAGCCATTTTCTACAGCAAAAAATAGATTATTTCTGGCTTGATAGAAATAAACTGCTTTTAGATTATAAATATCACTTCAATTGTTTGTGCTGGGTCTTGATTGATGTTTTGCGCTCAGCCGCAAAACTGTTAGGTATCTTATTTTAATAAAAGGCTACAAAATACTGCAACATAATAAATTATATTTCTTTTTCAGATACGTTAAAAATAACACTTTCACACGTCAATCTTTGTTGGTTAGTTTAAACTAATTGAGGCCTTTGTTTGCAGCTGACTGCCCTGAGAAGAAATAGGTACTTGTACATAATTATAACAAGAATACATAATTATAACGGTGCCTGCATGACTGAACGGTACAGCTGTTTATATTTGATGGGTAGGTAACTTATTTCACCAACGACAGTGGAAGGCTTGCAGCCTCTACACTGGTCTGTCTCCTTTAACGTTTTTTTTTAAACGCATCGTCTAATAGGGAACGCACACGGCGTTGATTATGCTATCTAGTGTTGCATATTCGAAACTTTGAATGACACTTCTGTGCTGCCATTTATGGTTCCTGCAGTTCATGTATTTGGTTTTTTTTACTTGTTCTTGTTGTGCTCTTGTTATGTTTTTTTACTTTACCTATTCCTCACGCCTGCCAACCTGTCACGTTTGTGACAGGTAGGCAGCAAAAATCACGTCCAAAAGGTTAAAGCGTAGGTACGAGTACCTAAAGCTAATATATGTGTACAAGAAGTGAACAACAAATGATGGAACTCAATGTAAGTTAATAAAGCGTAGGTACCTAAAAGTAATATTTGTAAGTATAGAAGAAAAGAAAGTGGACAACAAATGACGGAACTCAAATGTAGGTGGGTAATACACCGGTTAAGGGTAAGGTGTGGTCTTGTGGTGTGCTGATGACAGTTGGATAGGAGTTAGTAAGTACCCGGGTGTCGTCCAAGAACTAGAAGTAGCAGGCCCCATAGCAATAAAAAGCTTAGTAAAATTATTACTTTTATTCATTACAAACTATTTTTAAATCAAGGAATCAGGTTTGTCTTTTTCTTTGGTCTAGGTAACAACATACCTTTTGCCTATTAGGTACGTCAATCTTTAATCAAAGTGTTTGGAAGTAGCAGCATCTTTATCAAGATTCGCCCCTCTCAACACCCAGCCATAACCAGGTTGCTGTCTTTGGTCTCCTATGGGCTTATCGTCGGCTGCAGCGAACTGCGCGAGGAACATACGACGCGGTCTGTCTGACAGGTTCGGTGTGCTTCCGTGGACAAGGAGGTAGGAGAAGATGACGATGTCTCCGCGTTCGGCGATGACTGGAGTTGCTTTTTCGTAAGGCCACTTTTTCTGTAATAAGTGTAATAACCGAGAGTGACGATCAGGTGTTGTGAGTATGCCAGTGCGCAGTGGACTCAGGGGCTATGACAAAATATCGGGGTAAAAACGATAAAAAAAAATTATAAAAAAAGCACTTTAATTTTAGAACAGCTGCCCGTCCTTAATTGTTTTTTTTTTTACTTTTGTCTAGATAACTTGCACTAAATAAAGGTTATCTACTGACCTCTGTAACTACGCTATATGGATTGGCGTTAAAAACAATCTCGTGAATCATAGCATTCTTATTGCTAACTATACAATGTTTGTAGTCTGTTATGTAATTTTCTTAACGATCATAACTATTTATCGGTAAACATGATTCTAAGATATAAATATCACATGAATTTTTAGATGTAGAACCTCAATTACTATCGATTGTGATCATTCAAACGAAAGCTTAAGGCTAGAATCAACAGTGCTAAGCTAGTGTGTACACGAGCAGAAAAACCTAAACCAGACTTAAAGTAATAAGGCAAACATCTTACCTGATCAACGTAGTGGAAGTTACCCTCAAGTTTACCGACGTCTTCCAGTGGGCCAAGTTTGTGTGAGCCAGGGTACACAAATAATCCACCATTCTCAGGGTTGGCAGCGTCTAAGTGCATGAATAGTGCCACCATGGAATCCTTCTCATAGGGGAAGTAGGGATAATCCTGGAAGAAGATTTATAATTATTAACAACGTGAAAAAATAGGCATGACTCAAGCAGTAAAATGGGGACCTACCTTTCTCATGTAGGTTGGAGGTTTGGCAAACAGGTCGAAGGCATCTTAAGAACATTCCAACAATGACACCCAGCAATGAGCACTGAGATAATGTTGACTTGTCCTTAAGTGCTTGTAATTTCAAAGGCATCCTAGTCTGAAGTCTGTAGGTACTACAGCAATGCTGCAAAATTTAAATTACTGTCGAACTTCTCCGAGACGTGAGGATCATAAGGTGTAGTGTCAAGTCCAGAATTTAACAATTCTCATCATCATCATCATAACAGCCAAAAGACGTCCTCTGCAGCACATATGCCTTCCCTAAAAGGGGGTTTGCCATAGTCACCACGCTTGGCAGGCGGGTTGGCGATCGCAGTGTATGGTGTTGCATTTTACAGAGAATGCTGCTGCCGTCCCTTAGTCGCCTCTTATGACACCCACGGGAAGTGATGGGATGGTATTATTCTTTAACACGGCACCAGCCGACACCATACGAAGAATTTACCAACGGTTTTGCTTTTTGGGATTTTCCCAGGTCAACCCAATCCCTATACCTTGACATAGGTACTGGACGACGGCGAGGAGTCCTGGGACGCGGTGGTCTCCTTCTGCGAAACCGTTATCGCGCAGAAGGAGGCTGCGGAAAGGGAGAGGGAGATCTCAACCTCTCTCCCAGCCCGCAGCAGGCCCACCGGGCGTCGGAGGAGGGCATACGCTGCCCTTTTCCGACCCCCCTAACTGGGTCCAGGGGCGGCGGAATTGGGGATGTCCGTCGCCCCCCATTCATTCGGCCCCGAGGTGGCGGCGCGTGGTGTTCCCGTGCGCCCTACTTCGACGTCGTGGGGGGAGTCAAACACCTCACTCCCCCCGCTGACCCGAGGTGGCCCGCAGAGGCGGGCTGGCACCAGCCGGGGATTACGGAAGTCGCATTAGTTCTCGCGATCTCCGGTTGGTGAGAGATGGAGCACCGGGGTGGTTTTAGTCAGTAAGAGTCTGACAGACCCCTCCGCCCGCCCCAGGGCGGAAGACATCCATGAGGATTTCCCACCGTTACAAAAAAAAAAAAAAAAGGTACTGGAACTAACGTTTGCTATTCCCATCCCCAGCACTAAGGAGTCAGAGGGTTGCCTGAGCGTTAATTAAAGAGGGTTAAAATTCAACATTAAGAATAGTCACCTGATGCATAGGGTAGGCAGCTCCCTTCCCTGGGGGCTTGTAGTGAGCCTTAGTGTGATGCAGCATGATGTTCTCCGTCTCCATAACGTCTTCTAACGCGTCTAACATCTCGTCATTGTACAGCAGCTTGCCAAATACTGAGTGATGGTGTTGGAGGTTGTGGACACCTTTTACCTGAATTGTAGAAAACAATTTTACGACACCTTTTACCTGAGTTGGAGAAAACAATTTTACATAGGTACAGACGCCAGCACATCAAGCTACAACAATTTGTCAATTTTCTTAAATATATTTTGAACTTTTTGCTATAGTTGATTGGGAAAATTTATCAGTTTCGAGTAGCTTGATGTGCTGGCGTCTGTACGCTGAGATGAGGTTTGCATACTACAAAGAGTTTTAACTGTTGAATTGTGTTATGTGAGTCTGTTGTTTCACTTTCATGCCTAAATCGCTGAACCGATTTTGATGAAATTGTAAACAGAGATAGATGAAACCTTTTTTTTTAAGGATGGGAAATCATCAAATGACTCCTCCTGCTCTGTGTGGAGCAGGAGGGAATCAGCCTCTTACTGACTAAAACCCATCCATGTTCCTCCTAATGTCCTTTGCGTTCCTGGGCTACGGTACCTCTTTCGAACAGATTCCGCAGCCCCAGCAGGCACTTGCCCTTGTGGGCCCCGTCTCCTGTGCGGACAGCTCTTTGAGGCGCGCGAGGATCATACTACGGTGGAGATAGATGAAACCTAGGACCTGGCTACAGGCTACTTTTTGTGCAATTTTTTTTATTAATTTGAGAACCCTAATCAACCCTAATCTCTTCAAAGTTAGAGTGAACAGGCTTCTTCTGGGTAGGCTCGCTCCATCGTAGACTTTGTCTCTGTCATCTCTGACATAGACTGGAGTCAAGAGCAAACCCATTACAAATAAATAAATAAAAAAAAACAACCCAGAAACCTCGAAAAAATATCAGTTGTTTCATACAAAATGCAATATTTAGCCAATGAAAATGTATGAAACAGCTGATATTTTTTCGAGTTTTCGGGATTGTTCTCAAAGTGAAATTTGTTTAAGTATAATAATGTGTACTTTCACTGCCTAAGAGCACAAGACGTTGTTGGTGTTTTACAATATACAGGCGTAATATTAGTAAGAAGAATTTATTTCGTATTGCTGTGCTATTATTTCAATTGAAGCCAATTGTTTCATGATTGATTGTTGTAAATAAAATCATTATATTCAAGTTCAAGCCCGTTTTACTCAGCAGACTGGTCGACTAGCTTTTGCTTGCGGCTTTGCTCGCCTTATAGTACCATATAACCGTCTCCAGGGCCCCATGTCCCATCTGACTCTGTACTAAAATTAATCGAAACGAATTCGGAGATATAAGCGTGCAAGCGTAACAAACAGACTAACTTTCGCAATTATAATATTAGTTAGGACTAGTATGCGCACACGCATATCCCGGTTTTGTCTGTTCCTATAGGTATTTCGCGAAATCCTCTCTAAGTGCTCACCTACACTCCCCAAGGAACTAACATGGCAAATTTCAGCTATCTACGAGTAGTTTCGGCTGTGCGTTGTCTGGCAATCACTCAATCAGTAGGTAACAGAAAAATGTTTGTATACCTAAGTATATTAGGATTACGATATGTTGTGAAAGGAATCTAATCACTAAAAAAACCCCGGCAAAAAATAACTTTAAAAAGTGAAAAAATAATATATGTAGGTATTGATCGTTTTACTTTAATATAGACGTTTCCAAGCCAAGGCCAAGCGTCTTTGCAACTTTTTGTATTTGTTCCCCGACGCTTAAGGTTATAATTCTGAAAATAAATAATACTTACGCCCGCGAATCATACTTTAATCAACATAAAACCTAATACTGACTTGCAAATTGCAAAAAACGTAAGAGAATTTGAATTTCGGGGGCTACCCTGGCGCATCCACCTTAAGAGGAAAATGCTGGCGACGAGACTTTTTATGTAAAAAATCATATTTCGAGGTTTGGTTCTCAACTGTTTTCTCCTCCAATATTGGACCGATATAAAAGATATTTTACAAACTGAATAAGAAGGATGTATACTGTGTCGCTACGTTTTCTTTTTTTGATTAATAGTTGGCAAATTTACACTAGGGCTCTGTTGACAGCGATTTATCGGACAATTTTGAGCATTTTGACAGATTTCTAGTGTTTAAATTAACAAAAAGAAAAACATAGGGTGGCAGTATATATCTTTTTTATTCAGTTTGTTAAATATCTTTTAAATCGGTCCAATATTGGAGGAGAAAACTTTTTACATACAAAGTCTCGCCGCCAGCATTTCCTCTTAAGGTGGTTCGAAAGAATGATTATTTCTGAAATATTCATTCTTTCGAACTACATGAACTTAGAGCGCTATATTGATGATTAATATGATGGTTATTATTCTTTAGATAAATACGCGTTACGGTCGCGGATCGCATTTGGTTCACATACAGCTTCACACTGACCGGCAAATTGCAAAAAACATAAAAATATTTGAATTTCGCGGGCTACCCTGGAGCATCCACCTTAACTACCGACGCTTAACCCGACGTGTGGGTTTAAAAAACATCAAAAATAGAAACACTTGTAACTTACCGTGTAAGGGCTGTCACTCTTCCTGTTATCCTCGTTCTTCCCAACCCACGAGTTTTCCATAGTCTCCTGATTCTTTCTCTTGAATAACTTGTCATATTCGTCGATTACCCGCGACAATTCTTCCTCAGAAATTAAATTTTTAAGTAAAATATATCCATTGTCTTTGTAAAATTTCTTTTGTTCTGGCGTTAAGCGACCCATGGTGTCAGATCTGTGTACCGAATGAGACTGAGATATTATTGAGAAGATGTATGAAATTATATACCACGGGACCATAATATTATTAATGTGGCGCTATAATTGATGACCAAGACCTTAACAAAGGTTAAATTGACGGTTAGATAACCATAGCATAAATATTTTGTATCATAGGAGATAACTTTGCTAAAATTGAAAGAGATAACAGTTATTTTCCATTAATTCTATGGTATCTGGTATCCGCTGGTTTACGAAACTTAGGTATCTACTATACTCGAGGTATGTGCTTCTTTTTGTATGAGGTAGCAACCTAATATTTACCCGTACCTTCCTACTTTTAGGCGGACCCTGGCAATAGCCGGGATTAACGCCAGGTGGAAGAAGACCTTCCTACCTGCTTTTTTTTAAGGATGGGAAATCATCAAATATCTCCTTCCGCTTTGGGCGGAGTGGTAGGAAATATGAGACTCTTACTGAATAAAACCCTTCCATGTTCCTCCTAACGCCCTATGCGTTCCAAGGCCGCGGTGACTCTTGAGAACAAATTCCGCAACCTTGGACCTACTTGGCTGTAAGTAGATAATTTCAAAACGTAAACTTCTAGTCAGTGACTTAGTCTTGTATCCAAGGTAATTCATAAACTGTTAAAAACTACTGAAACCGATAAGGAATAAGATTGTACCTACCTACTGGTTGTAACTGGGAACCAATACCTAGGGCTGACCACTTCCTTCAAAATTTTGTTTAAAAAATTGTGGCTTTTAAATATCTGTGACTGCTAGTCAATTTCTATGGAGAATGAACGAATTATCTTTTACCGCCACTTTGCAATTATACCACAAATACTAGGTTTTCCTTATGTTAAATTTGAAGTCAAAATAATATATTATTCAGCGTCCCTCGCTGCTTTTGTAATTAATAAAGTAAAAATCCCTATAATAGTATGCGATTGGCAACCTCGGAACAGTGAGGAGCTCGTGGCTAAATAATAACAGCCGCACGGTTCGATCTTCAAGGTTAAGCAACGCTTGCCAAGGTTGGTCTGTGGATGAGTGACCATCTTAATATACCGAGTTTCCTCCGTGCCTCGGAAAGCACGTTAAGCCGTTGGTCCCGGTTGTCATTTGTAGATCTTTGGCAGTCGTTACGGATTGTCAGAAGCCAGTAAATCTGACTCCAGTCTTGCCAAGAAATAACGTGTTACCCAGTTAATGGGTTGCGGAGGTCTGGTAGGCGGCCACTCCACGTAAAACACTGGTATTCAGCTGAATCCGGATATTGGCTGGAAGCCGACCCCAATATGGTTAGGAAAAGGCTAGGCAGATGATGATGATGATGATGATGGCAACCTCGGAATAGTGGAAGGCTAACTTAGCCAGGACACACACGCAATGGACCGAATATGAGACTCACTACAGAAAACGGTCCCTTCTCTCATCTACTACGGTTGACAGCCCTACTAATACCTATCAATCCTGTGTATCAATGAAACCTACGCCTATCTACATAATGATGTACCAACATAATAATATTTTTGGAGTACAACCTAGTTGTTGAATTATTACGTGACTAAAAACAATTGGAATCATGATTTGAAGTGCAAACCCATGTATCTACCTATATGTATCAGATAATTTATCAGTAGTTAGGTGCCTAGACGGCTGATCTAAGCTTCATATAATATGCTTGTCTCGATTGTAATATGAATTTTACGTTATGAATTTCACAAATTACATAACGTCGTATCACACATGTTTTGTCCGAAGGGATAGGCAGAGATGTCCAAGATAGTAGTGTGAAGAGGTTATGAGGTAATTGAAACTATAAGGCTCCATTAAATAGCTGAACCAATGGTGACAACATGCCACCCCTTGCGAAGGCTATGCCCCGCAAAGTCTAAACTGGAGCGCACGCGGAGTGCCCCTTGTTGCATGTAAAGGAACGCATCCCATATCCATTGAAGCAGTAGCAGGAGCACGGAGCGCAAGAGTGTCGTGAACATAGTGGATACCCACGAACGCGAATAGGTTAGGTTCGAATCGGATGACGAGCGAACTAAGCTCCCGTCATCCATTCTTGTTTATTAGGTTCCTTAAAACCCTGCAGTCATCGAGGTAAGGTTCTAAACTTCTAAGTAACCAGCCATTTCCTGAAATAGCCTATTGTACAATATACGACTGATGAGAGGAGCTCGTGGCTAGATAATAAAAGCCGCACGGTTCGATCTTCAAGGTTAGGCAACGCTTGCCAAGGTTGGTCTGTGGATGGGTGACCATCTTAACACACCGAGTTTCCTCCGTGCCTCGGAAAGCACGCTAAGCCGTTGTCCCGGCTGTCATTTGTAGATCTTTGGCAGTCGTTACGAATAGTGAGAAGTCAGTAATCTGATTCCAGTCTTGCCATGAAGTACCGTCGTGTTACCCAGTTAATGGGTTGTGGAGGTCTGGTAGGCAGTCACTCCTCGTAGAATACTGGTATTTAACTGAATCTGGTTTGACTGGAAGCCGACCCTAATGTAGTTGGGATAAGGCTAAGAATTAATTAGACAGCCTCATTGTTCGATTTCTGTAGGCAAACTGTATCTTTCAAAACTGATTGTATCAGCTGAGTGTTTTGCTTTCCATTAGTTATATAGTATGCTATCAAATTATTCGTTGTGATCAATGATGTATCAATTATATTTTTAAAGTACCCGGAATTTACAACAAAAGAAGAAAATACAAAAACAGTGAAAGAGGTAAAAATAAACTATTTTATTATTTCCACCCCGTCTCTCTCGATAGGCAATACGAAAAATTTAATAAGTTACATTATTAAATATTGTTAGAGGAAGTCTGAAGTTCGTCTATTTCAGTCGCACTTATTGAAATTCCATATTGTTTCATCTCAATTTCTACAGAACGCTAGTCGGGGCAGCATGTTACTGACGTTTAATAAACTTGCACGCCGGATTATAGAGTTTACGGTGATACGTTTTTGTATACTGCGACCTCAACGTCATGATAGTCATAGGTAAATGCGAATAAAATAACAGAGTAATTGCCTGCATTGGTAATATATCAGAGGGGAGGGTAAATTTGATAAAAATATGCATAATTGACCTCAAAAAAATCTGCTATTTATTTAAACTTTATAGAAAAAGGTACAGGTACAAAGGCGGACTTAATACCTTTCGCCTTCTCTACCAGTCAACCAAGAGTGGTAGTTTGGGTGGTGGGTGATTTTGACGAGATGGATAATCTTTTATACCTAAGTTTATCTACAGAACGTCAGATTTTTTTCATTTACACCTTCATAGTTTCTTTGTCCCCCTGAGCGATTGCAATGAGGTCCATAGGGTGTTGTTGTGTTTGTTTTTTCAAAGGTAACGGACAAACTAGGGATTGTTGAATGCTGGTTCAATCGTTTTTGAGGTGTATCCGCAATTATGGTCCGACGCCGAAACTAATGATTTTAATTTTATACAAAATTAAATTGATTATTACTTTACAAGACGTTGCTTTTAACAACATAGATGTTCTGACCTACTCATAGACACATATTTTATCAGTAAAATGACTAATTATCTTATAATCTAACCTTGAATTCAACGGATATGTTTTACAAAACAAATATATTAAAAAAACCCAGAACAGTATGTCGCTTGCAGTAAATACTGATTGTGTCTTGTGGCACGATTTAAAATATTATTACAAACACTGATTAGGGAACGGATTTGCTTCAATTTAGTCGTTAGTATTAATGGAATTAAACACAGATAAGATAAGCTGGCAAGCCATTGATGGCCGAGGGGACTTTTGAGCAACCATATCCAGGGCGAAAGGTTTTGCGGAATTAGTTCGAAAGGGATGGGTCTTAGTAAGAGTCTGACTCTCCCTTCCGCTACGCCCAGAGAGGAGGGAGTCATTTGATGATTTCAAATCCTTTTTTATACTTTTGAGATTCTTAAAAACAGGGAGCATACAAATTCAAGTTGTAATGCTAAGGTGTCCTAGACCTGCCTCAATGTCTTTTCATATATTATCTATCCTGATCAGTGATCAGCAATTCATAGATAAGAAAACATTACTTTAGCCTAATACTAGGTACCTAGTTCTCTTCCAATGCATTTATTAATTTAAACCAAAAGCGCGTCTTTTTCCACTATAGACAAATATTCTGGAATAAATAATTAATTTTGTTTACTTAGTAAAAATACATAGGTATCTTCATATTCCTTGATATCTCTTATCGATACGTACCTACTTACAATTATCGTGCTTTGGGAGAGCAATGGATAATTCAAAGGGGTATCAAGAGCACCATTGACGTAGGTAATTCTTGAAAATAACATGATAAAAAATGTTTTGAGTACCTACATGTAACGTGATTGTGGCAACCTATCTGTAACCCCTTAACCTCCTGAGCTTCCAATGCTACACCGTTGTATCGCAAATGGAACCTTTTGGTTCCACCGGCGGACATAGAAGTTAAAATTATTTTCCATGATTGTTATTAAACCTCATAATCGAGTTATCTATTAATATGTGACTGATAGATAACCCAAGAAGATAAATCGTGAATTAAATGAAGATACAATGGGCAGCAGCGTTCTCTGCAAAACTCATCACCATACACTGCGATCGCCAACCTGCCTGCCTAGCGTGGCGATTATGGCAACCCCCTCATCTTGGCCTATGTCCAGTAGTGGATGTCTTTTGGCTTAAATGATGATGATGATGAATGAAGAAATATTCCTTTAAAGTATGGTTTTATGAAAATAAAGTTAGATATACGATTTGAAATGAGCGTGCTTCAGTTGGCCGACCTTGACAATCCAAAAGGTTCTGTAAATGGTTTCATTGATTTACAAGCTTTGAGTTAAAGTTTGACTCCAATATTAATTCTGAATCTGTGTAACTCTTATGGCAAACCTTCATAATACTGTAACAGGAATAACTGTTATAGGATTATTATTTTGGTCTTGTTACAATCGCATTAAAGTTTCTTATCTCTCCTATCAATCTACATTAATCTATGCTCTTTTAATAAATCTGTAAGTAAGATTACCTACATCACTTTTAATTTATGTCTTTAAACTTTGATACACATTAAAATAAAGTTTGTTGCGCAATCAGATGCAATTAAGTGGGTTTTTGGATTTTCCATTTAGGTAACAAAAAACGTTAAGTAAAACAACTTCTTTATCTTTTTTTTTTATTCCAACAAAACTGTTGATTGGCTGTTGATTTGATATGATTGAAACAAAGAATCCTAAATAATGTTATAGCTGTGAAAGTGAGTTTGTAGGTATGTTTGTTTATCACGTTTTACGCCGTAATCGCTGAACCGATTTTGATAAATTTTGGTATAGTTTAGTATAGAATTTTGGTATCGTTGCTAAGGTTAATAGCAAAACTTAAAGCATAAGATTCTGCAATATTGTAATATGTTGTGGCTTCTTATAACCATTACGCATTAAACTGCTTGAAAAATTGTGGAATAAACATATTAATATTATTTTAAGTATATAGAAAACCAATTTTTTTTTTCCAATATTCTGGTGTAAAAATACAGTTCAAAAGGTAAAATAAATACAACAATAATAACTGTTGGTGGGGAACAAACCATGTGCCAATTGTAGTTCAAAACAGACATTTTTGAATATTGCTCGTCCTCTAAAGTCCATAGCGTAATAATATATAGCCTACCATTTATTCTCATAGTTTTTTTTTTTAGTGTCAGACTCTTTCTGACTAAAACCAATATACAAAATTTCATGAAAATCGTTCGCCCCGTTTCGTAACAAACACAGTGACACGAAATTTTTATATATTAGAAGAAGACCTATGCTTAAACAACTTAGCTGTTCTGAATAGAGTTGCTGAGTTAACAAACGCCATTATTTATGACAGCAGCGTCATTGACGGTTTGTCAACCAACTAGTACACAAAACGAAAAAGAAAATAATTACCTATTACATATAGTGAATAAATGGTTCATTTTTAGGTGTTTTTCATTTACTATTTCACACCACATAGCAGGTTTTTTTTCTTTAATGAAAGGGGAGGCAAAGGTAACTGGCCCGGGGCGCCAAATATTTAAATATGCCTCTGTATACAAGTATCAAGACGTTTTCGGATGTAATCGTTCAAGACGAGTACGCGTCAAGTTCACGGGCGGGCGCGAAGGCTCTCGCTGTCTACGTGTATAAGGCGCGACCCTCTAACGTTTGACGCATAATGTAAGCACACCCCTCGTTTTTGTTTACCTTTAACCTGAAAAGGGGCAATCTCCAACTAAAAATGTCTTTGAACTAAACCATTTACGGACACTTTTGAACTGTCAAGTGAGAAAGATGAAACTAATTGCACATTCCAAAGCAAATAAATGTATGGGAACGTGTAAGAAACATGGACACTCTTTTAAGCCATAATAATAACATGTACTGTACTTACCTACGTAAAAACGATAAATTTCAAGTTGCAATATTAGGGCCAACTCTCGAAATTTTCAAGCAACATTCGCATTCGCATCAGTCGCAAACGCAATCTGTCAAAAACATCTATATTCCCATACATTTTTAGGGTTCCGAACATCCGTAAAAAATGGAACTCTTTGAGGCCCTTGTCTCACCGCCGCCGCGAGGAAGCGAGTAGCTGTCGACCATTTGCTCGCTGAGAAAAGGAACAAAAGATATACCTAAATCTCGTGTGAGTAAAAGAGACACATACATTCATAGTCGATAACTGGCTGTTCACACTGCCGGCGAGCGGCTCTTACCTCTAGTTGATCGCAGCGACAAAAACTATCAAAAATTATACTCGCTCAGCGACACTCGCGAAGCAGTGGTTCACTCCGGCAACCACTGAGTCAAAACTATTGAAACTTTTCACTCGCTATTTGCTGATCGTCAACTGTTTCGAGTTTGAAGCCGGCGACGAGACAAGTGCAATAGGATCACCGATCACTCGGGTGTCAGTCTGTCGGTCTGTCTGTCTGGACTACATATGGACTTCTGTGATCTAAATACGGACGCCTTACGTAAATAAATACATTTTTAGTATGGGGTCACTTTTGGAGATCAAAATATAAAATAAAAAAAAAAGTTTTTCATTCTGTACCTATCGTGTGACATGTCAAATGAAAGGGCTTATTATGAGAGGTTAATTTTTTTTGATAACAAAAAAAAATAGTTTTGTGACTGTTTTATACAACTAATTACTATTTTATACCTTTCAATAATCTATACTAATATACGAAGCTGAAGAGTTTATTTGTTTGTTTGTTTGTTTGAGGCATTTGTTTGAGAGTTTGTTTGTTTGTTTCAAGCAACTACTGGTCCAATTTGAAATATTCTTTCAGTGTTAGATATCCCATTTATCGAGGAATGCTATAGGCTAGATTACATATAGCCTAAGTCTAATAGGAGCGGAGCAGTAATGAAAATTGTGACGCAAACGAAGTTGCGCGGGTCAACTAGTCCTAAAATTCTAGCACGCTAAAATTCCAGCTGGCATCCATTCCTCCTCCCTTAACTCCGAAACTACTGATCCTAAATTTTTTTTAAAAGATGCAGATAACAGATCTGTACCTAAAGATTACAGGAAAACCTAGAAGAAGTCTGTAGTGTTAAAATAACAAGTTAAAAAAAGAAAATGGTTTTGAACCCTTTGCACGCGAGTCCGACTTGCACTTGGCCAGTTTTTCAGATTGTGACTGAGATGCAAATGCTAACGTTTCTTTAAAATTAGTAGATTTGGCCCTATTCTCTCGGCGAAGAAGAAGACTGTGGTAGGCTCCAAATAAACTTGCAATAAAATACATTGACCTTTCCATGATATTTCTTTCTAATAACCAGAACAATAAACTGTAAACAGTTTTTCATTACTAGAGAACGTAAAGGATCACGATAGAAGTAGATTCAGAGCTTTATTTTTTTATTTTTGTTTTGACATGAAGTGAGTCAATAAATGTCAGTATGTATGTAAGGTAGGGGTCAATGACCGTTACTGCACATTTATCTGGCGTCTACCGTAAAGGCAAGTGTAAGTCAATTCCAATAACGAAATTCCAAAAAAAATGTAGTTGACCTAGGTACTTATTTAAATTATATTGTTAACACAAATCGGTTTATGGTTTGGGTAAATAAGAACCTATTTTTTTCACGATTCGGATAACATGGCCTTTGGGGTTTAAGAAAATAAACGTTGTTTTAGCGATATACACTAATAGGTAACGGCTGTGGGACTCGAAATATTAGCTATTTATGAATTAGCGAGTCTATTAGCTAATTTCATTCTATTAATTTATAGCAAAATTTATATTAATGACTAATTAGCTAATTCATAAAGGAACCCATTTTAGGTAAAACTTGTTCATTTACAAGAGAGCCACAATTAGGGTTGCCATCTTTTAATAGAAGAAATAGAGTATATATGATTACAAAGGAGGTAAATAAAGAGTACGGACTTCAAAAATAGAGTATAATTTATTTTACATCAAAAAAGCATTATTTTGTTCTATTTGCAGCACATAACAATTTTTCATCAAGAGCTCATTTATAAATAATTTCAATAAAGCTCTGTTTTTCTCTTCCCTCCACTTCACATTCATGATCGACTCTCTCAATAAATGCTGAAGTGGCGATCGACTTTTTTGGTCATGATGATGAATTTGCATAATAATATTACACGACTGGCACTAGTATAGTAAACATTGTGTAAAAAAGAGTATTTTAACATACTGTATTAGTGTTATAGATTATAAAGTACGCCTACATGATATAGAGTACAATTTAGAGTACGGTTGGCAACCCTAGCCACAATACATTATCAAAAGATTACCATTTATACCTGAATGTTTGTATTCTATAATTAATTAAAAATGTCTGTAAAAGTAAAAAAGAAAACCATATAAACCTGCAAAGTGCGAGTCGGACTCTCACATGAAGGGTTTCTTATTATAAAGCGAAAAACACACGTTTCATGTATGGCAAGTTTTAATTTTTATTATTTGTTGTTTTATAACGGCATAGAAATACTCTGTGAAATATTCTACTGTCTACCTGCTACTGTACTTGAGATACAGCCCACTGACAGACAGACGGACGGACGGACAGCTGAGACTTAGTAATAGGGTTCCGTTGATTACATTTCGGATTACATTTGGTTACAACTTTAAAAATATCCCGTTATGGCAGAGTACAGACGTGTGTGAAAAAAAGAAGTGGGGGCTTTTGCCCAGCTTTAGAACAAAATAGACTAGTCAGATCAAAAAAGTTCAAAGTTGACGTTATCTTAAACACAAGTCTCGCTAGTCCAATGCTTTTCTTTGAGAGCCATTCGGCACGTACTCGGTATTAGTTGGCGATTAACGGAGCGACCCCGGTGCGGCAATTATCACGCTAATTAAATTTACGCTGTGTTATGACTAATTTACTCCAGAACAACAGCTCTTGACGCCACTAGGCCCGTGGCCTAAAAGGGCGCTTCCAAACTAATTGGCGATGGTTCTCTGATAAGTCATTTATTTCAAAACAACACATTGAATATTAATTTATAAAAAAAACATCGATAGCAAAACATTACTTTTTAAAAATATTAAAATGAACAACACAAAAACTCATGTGGCTCAAATGTGGCTTAGTTAATTAATACCTACCCAACAATTTTATAATAAAAATAAAATGTCAAGATACGAATAATACCTAATTCAATACAAAAATAAATAGAAGATAGAATAGAAATGTCATCTATAATCTTCTAATATATAAAAACTCGTGTCGTGGTTTTTGTTATCGAACTCCTCCGAAACGGCTTGACGGATTTTGATATATTTTTTTGCGTACTTTTGCTCATCAGTTTCAAAATTCTGCAAATTCTAAACAAATCTGGTTAGCAACACCAGAATATTGAGACATGGGACAGTTAAAATTTGAAGTTAAGGAAATGCTTTCTGACGGATGAATCGGCGGACAGCGGAGGCTTAGTAGGGTAATAGGGTTCCGTTGGTTACCCTTCTGGTACGGAACCCTAAAAGATAAAAGTGCAAATCTGTCACACCCTCCATACAATACACATGATACACATACAATCACTAAAATAAATCGAAATGTTGAACCCATTTGATAAATCTATTTATTATTAATGCGAAACTCTGTCTGTCTGTTACGCTGTCACTGTCACGCTTAAACCGCTGAACTGATTTTGATGAGAATTGACACGCAAGTAGACCATGTTCTGCAGGTCCTACGACCATAGAAAGAATCAAACTCCGTAACCAGTCCACTTTATCCAAAGCCGGTGGAAACCTGTAATAGTCCTGCACCACCCGGTGAATGTCCTGTAATTGCATATTGTAAACAGGGATGGTGCCCGTATCTGTGTTTCCGAACGCTTACAACCCTCACCTCTTTAAAGTCAGACTAAACAGGCTCCTTCTGGGTAAACCCGCTCCATCGTAGACTTTGTCTCTGTCACCTCTGACCTAGACTAGAGTCCTTTATCTGTTCTGTGAGCAAACCCATCTCAAACAAAAATGAGTATTTTTACTGTCTAAGATTTATACTTAAATGAAATTTGATGGAGTTCTGCTACATGTGAATAAGTAATATATGTAGGTAGTACCTACCACTTTATAGGTACCTAATGGTATTCAGCGAAATCCGGTTTGACTGGAAGCCGACCCGAATATATTTGGGGAAAAGCTAGGCAGATGACGATGAGGTAGGTAGTTACCTAATAATATAAAAACAAGCGCCGTCATTCGATTTTCGTTTTAGCGGCCCAGGAAGTGTGACGTGCAATGATGACGCCACGTTATACGCTGATTCTAATTGGCGTCGGTGTTCGACGGCGTCGGTCCATAAGTCGATTTGACGTTTCCCGAGTGCTAACGAACGCGTTCACGAGTACTTTGTTTGGCTATAGCAGTGTAACGCACGACAAATTATTTCTACCTTTTTATGGTGAAGGCACGAGTTGAAAAAAACTGCCAGTTAGGCCTATGCTGTAGCATAGGCCTAACTGGCTGTTTTTTTACATGTATGTATGTACTCTTTTCTAATATTTTGTGGATTGCGCTTAATATTTAAGAATGGAACACTGCCGTAGGTATAGGTTTTAAAAAGGTTGGAAGTAAGCGATACCTCCTTCTGGGGTTGGCGAAATGTTCGAAAGAGTTACCGCGGTTTGTTCAAAAGGGCATTTTGGAGGAACACTGGTGTAGTCAGTACGAGTCTAATACTCACTCCAGCTCCGCCGTTGATGACTTCCTTTTTTTTATGAAAGGCGTTAGCTATGTATTCAACTATATTACGAGTCAACATTTCGATATAGGGGTCGTTTTATCCATAAATCTGTCACAAACTCAACTAGTCAAGTCACTGGCGTAGCGCGAATGTCAGCCGCCCGGGTCGGAAGAAAATTTTGCCGCCCTCTTATTTAGGTATTTCAGTTTAAAAGACTAAAATATTCAGTAATTCTAAAGAACTTTGCGGCAAGAACAGTTATCATTTATGTATTGGTTGTATTGTATTAGCAATATAATCATTACATTTATTACAAAAATTCTTACACTTACACCGATATAATAGATATAGAACCACCACCACTTATGATTATACCTTGACGATCGCTAAGATTGTTATAGCGAATTGAATATAAAACGCAAATCGACTTCCAATAAGAACTAGAACGATACTGTTAATAGGTATTAAATTTTCATTGAAGGTAATATACTTGGTAGAATTAAAAACAAAACTTCTGGCTTTAACTAAATCTTTATACTGCACATTTCAATTGGTCTAAGTCGTAAAACATGAAGTGATTCAAATGAAGGTAATTATCTTTATTTATTGTAAAATTTTGCCGAGCCCTTAAGGTGCCACCCGGGGTAGGTCGCCACTGCAGCTCCTATTACGCTATGCTACTGAGTCAAGTCATATAATACCGAAGTCCGCTTGGTCCATTGAGATTGGTACGACATTGATTTAGTACATACTTATTCTAGATACCCAATTGCCGTGACGACATGCCTGATTTGAAGGGGATTAATGACTTCTTAAAAATAAAAAAGATTACTCAGAAAATATCAAACCTGACATATTATTTTGACTTATTAAGTTGATAACAAAGCTAATTATTTCAATATAATTAATCAAAATAATCCGACTAAGGATGAAGATAATGTAAAAACGAACAAAATATGAGGCTTGTATATTAGTGGGTTTTTACAAAAAAATATCAAGTATTCTGCAACACCTGTAAATAGCTAAAACTCAATAGTTGCAGTGAAAGGAAAAAAAAAATGGAAAGAGGCAAGGAAAGTGATGAAACTCCTTCCGCAATTTAAGACTGCCAGCATCTTATATTTATTTGATTTTTTAAAGATGTTTCAAATTGAATACTTAATGATTGAAATAGGAACGAAGACCACCTGACTTCCACCATTAAACTCCTATGGTTGTTTGTTGCCACCAGAAGCGATAACTATAACAGCCCATGGTGCAACACGAACTTTATTTTAGAGGGTAATCTATACCTTTATATTACGACTCCAGTCCCTATCATCATCATCATCATCATCTGCCTAGCCTTTTCCCAACTATAATGGGGTCGGCTTCCAGTTAAACCGGATTCAGCTGAATACCAATGTTTTACGTGAAGCGGCTGCCTACCAGACCTCCACAACCCATTAACTGGGTAACATGGTACTTTTTGGCAAGACTGGAGTAAGATTTACTGGCTTCTGACAATCCATAATGACAGCCGGGTCCAAACGCTTAACGTTCTTTCTGAGGCACGGAGGAAACTCGGTATGTTAAGATGGTCACCCATACACAGAACAACCTTGGCAAGCGTTGCTTAACCTTGATGATTGAACCGTGCGGCTGTTATTATTTAGCCACGAGCTCCTCCCTAGTACGTCTAATATTATCTTAGTCTAAATTCATTTTTTTAAACACTAACTTGTTTATCGTTTTTTGAACGAGAGAATCTTTGCAGAGAGAAAATAACCAACAAGCCGCTACGGAATCTTAGGATCTAGGTAATAATCATACTTTAAAACAAATGCAACATTTCATCAAAAATTAAATCATTTTATTGATCAATTTATTTTCATGATAGTGTTGTCAGTAACTTTTTCTGCTGAATAGTTTACAGCTGACCATTGATCCAGCTGATGAAGGAGGTGACCCTGGCGAAGGCAGCAGGAGATCCGATCTGGCAACCGCGGGCAGATCCGAAGGAAGTGATACCGATCTGTTGGGAAAGTTTAAATTAGAAACAGATAAAACTATTAGATTCGAAAGGTTCAAAGTTATAGAATAAATCGTGAAAAAAATATTCTTAAAGTACGTACCAATAGAGGTCTGCTGTTCCTGGTGACAACAAGGGGACCACCGGAGTCACCCTGGCATGTGCTCCTGCCACCGGCTCCGCTTGTGCAGATGTTGGAGTCTTGGATGATAAGGGGGAAGGAACCTCTGCATACAGCGTTGGTGATTACGGGCAGGGTAACGTGGTTCAGGTTGCCGGAGACGCTACCACCTGTAGAAACATATCATTTATAAATTTTACCCATACGTAAAATCAAACTGGTAATGTGATCACGTTCTTAAGAGTTCCATACCGTCATTGGTAAGACCGAAGCCGGACGCGATGGCGTTTTCACCGGCATAGTTCTCATTACCACTGGCCAGAGCGATGAGTGCGATGTTGTCTGTTGGTGCAAAGATAATAATTAAAATAAGACATAATTATTAAATACTATATCAAATACAGTAAATGCAATATGAATGCATGTAAAATAATAATTGTTTTGATAAGGTTCACTGTGCATTTTTTCTAACATAGATCTATTAAGGGATGTTTTTGGAAGTCTTATAATTATAAATGTGTCACAATAAAGAAAGTTAGATGCATGACAAAAAAAAAAATGAAATTAACTTACTGTTGAGGCCAACGTTGGAGTTCAATCTGATCATGGCAACGTCGTTACGGATCAAGCTAGGGTTCCAGCTTCCGTGCATAACAACACTGGAGGTAGTTACCCTGGTACCACCAGAGAACAAACGGTTTGATCCAAGGACAACAGTGAAGCTACGGGCCTGGTTTTGACCGTCGAACCAGCAGTGAGCAGCAGTAACGACGCGGTTAGCCCTGACTAGGGAGCCTCCGCAGACACCTTGACCAGCATTGAACTGAGCGAGAAGACCAGCCTGCCAAGAAATGTACCGAAATAAATAAAGGTAGGACTTGTTTAAGATTATGCAATTGTGTATAATGTAACTTTTAAATTACCTGGTAAGGGAACTGGCCGGTATTTGAGGAGGAACCACCAACGATTCTGGAGTGGGTCTCCTCCTGCTCCTCAGCTAGGCGGATTCTTTCTGCAGCCGCCAAACCAATCTTAGACAAGTACCCGTAGGCGGTAATGTCTTCTAGATCGATGACATCCTCGAGGTTGATGTATTTAGCGGAGGCGACCGCCGTCAGAGCCAATAGTGCCAGTGCCAAGAACTTCATGTTGCCAATATAGATTAATCTAATTAACCTGAAACAGTGTTCCAGGGGTATTTATACTGCAGAAGTGCAGATTTATATGGATAATTTTAAGATAATGCTCAATTAGTATGATAAGTTTGGGTTTATCTAGCGAAACTGTATTTATCATAAGATTAGGGTGATTATTACGATGCGATTGATGCAAACAAAAACAGGAGAAATCAATGGTAAAGCAATCGTAAACGAGTGCGCGTTTTGTTCCCTCAAGGTCGCTGGCGTATGTCGTCGCCTTATGGCTGCTCTCTCGAGAAATGCTTAAAAACAGCGTGCATATATGTTAGTGCAACTTTTCGCCAGACTAACAGAGAAATTACACCTGAAAAAAAGTAGTTAGTAATCTACATGACGTGATAAGACGTAATTTGATTTAGTCTAAATTTGTCTATAGGTATCACATAATAAGAAAGAAAACACCAAATCTCCTCCAAATCGATTTTTTCGTTGGCCAATTCCAAAAGACAAGACGCAGGTTAGAGCATTTTTGTTTGACGAGGAGAAGCGACATTTTTGTTGGGATGAAAGTTGTGGCATTGCATTTCAGGAGCTAAAGGACCGTCTGTACAAAACACCTATTTTGGGGCATCCTGATAACAACTAAGAATTTATAGTGACATAGGACTTGAATGAAGAGGTTGTGATTGCGTACTTTAGTAAGTCGCAGTCGAAACTAGAGAAAAAATATTGTGTCACGAGACGGGAATTGCTTGCTGTGGTAAAATCATTGCAAAATTTTAGCAAATGTCTGCTGGGGCGGAAATTTCACTTACGGACCGACCATGCTGCACTGAAATGGCTATTGCAGTTTGTGGCATTCATTAATAAATGTTCCCTTCAACAAGTAGTTACGCCCGACTCTGTGGTCCTAACACAAGCATCGTGCGGACGTATCAATTGGTTGTGAGCGAACTTACTGAATATTTGGTTGTTTAACTTATTATAACCCAAAGCCCTAATCATGTGATTCTAGTGAACACAACATTGGCGACGAGTAAAAGCGCAGTAAGTAAAATTATCATAACCCAAATAATGTACCACTTGCGGATATTGGTCAACACGTGTTCTTTCTTTTTTAAAGAGTTTGAAAGAAAAAAGTAAAATGAGTGACGGAGGTCACTCATTTTTCACTTACAGTAAATGTCATATTATTTTTTTTGTCATTTTCAACCTATCTATGAGCGATCTGCGTCGGCAATCAGTTGAGGGATTTGCTGCATAGATCAATGGAATCATTAAAATACAGTAAAATATTATAATACTTATATTTCTTTCGTTATTTATCTATCTATAAGCGATCTGCCTCGGCAATCGGCTGAGGGATATGCTGCATGGATCGAAGGAATCAATGTCACGTCACTCAATAGATAAACAAAATGTGTATGGAATGTGGTTATGACATACCTACAATTAAATCTGCATAAGTTTTCGACGTAAAGCAAATAAAAATAAAATTCAAGTAAGATGTTTGACCAAATCCGTTTGCAAATAATGTGAAACCAATTGAAAATGTTCTATAGAGGAGCTCGTGGCTAAGTAATAACAGCCGCACGGGTCGATGGTGGTTGAGTGACTATCTTAACATAACGAGAGTGCTCCGTGCATCGGAAAGCACGTTAAGCCGTTGGTCCCGGCTGTCATTTGTAGATCTTTGGCAGTCGTTACTACGTTACGTTATTGTCAGAAGTCGGAAAGTTTGACGTCAGTCTGGCCAAGAAGTACTGAGTGATGGATACCCAGTAAAGGGTTTTGGAGGTCTGGTAGACAGCCGCTTCACGTAAAGTACAGGTATTCAACTAAATCCCAATACACTTGGGAAAAAGGCTTGGTAGACAATCGAAAAATATTATTAGATTTTACCTACATGTAGGTGCTAACAAGAAAAGTCATAAATGTACTTATCGAAAATATCAATAAGTACATACTACTCTGTCAAGAAAGTACCGGGAAAAGATCAATAATACACAAAATGTCTGTAATTCATCCAAATTTATTTAATCACCTTCAAAGTATGCTCCTTTAGAAACGATACACTTGCGCCAACGAATAATCCATTCATCAAAACATTTTTTAAACGCTGCTTCCGGAATTGAGTTCAGTTCTCGCCGCGAATTCTCTTTTATGTCTTCTATCGATTGAAAACGGGTGCCACACACACAGCTTGTTGACTAGTTTGCATGTCAAACTCGCAAACCCACGTCTCGTCACCAGTAACAATGCGTTTCATGAACGTTGGGTCCGAACTGACTCGTTCTAGCATGTCCTCAGCGACTTTCATGCGATTGAGTTTTTGGAGAAAATTCAGATCTTTTGGGACTAGCCGAGCAGCAACATGTTCAATACCCAAATGATTAGTTAAAATGGTACGGATCGACTCGTGAGATACAGAAAGTTCGGCGGCTATCTCTCTCAGAGTTGAATGGGGATTTTCAGTCACTATTTCCTTCACTTTGGCGATGTTAACTTCAGTTGCAGACGTTGACGGCCTACCAGAGCGAGGCAAATCTTCCATCACATCTCGACCGCTTTTGAACGCTTTGAACCACTCATAAGCACGAGTTTTTGATAAAGTCGATTCACCGTAAGCCTTCTGTAACATTTTCAGTGACTCCGAACACGAAATTCCATTGGCGATGCAAAATTTAAGACAAACTCTTTGTTCGATATTTTTGTCCATTATGAAATTCGCAATACACACTATATATGATATTACTAAAACCAGCACTGTATTTAATATAAATAACAGATGCAACTCAAACTCCGCGCCAAAATGGAAAACAGTTGTGCCAATCTAACAACTAAAAAAAAACAAAAATTTGAATTTGGAACCATAAACAAATCATCCATTCCCGATACTTTTTTGACTGAATGTATAATTATGTGATCGATATAACATAGAAAAAAAAAAACATTTGTCGAAAGTATCGTTAATCGATGCCAGTTTTATTGGAAGATACTACTGGATCGGATACAAAATGTACCAACGAACACCAACGAGTGTCGTTAATAGCTACCAATTCTATCACAAGATATTATTGTAGCTTAACAATAATAGATTCCAACGAACGCCAATGAGTGCGTCGTTAATGATGCTAATTTTATCAAAAGACATTATTGGGTCTGGAATAAAAAATAAAAATAAATAAATAACAAATATTCCAATGAGCAGGCATTCGTTAATATAAGTCAATTATAACGCTTTGTTATGCCCAATGAAGTGTGGGTTGTTTAAACAAAAAGTGTCAAGAAATCATTAAGGTTCAACAATATTAAATCGAGAACACTGGCTACAGTCATCAAGAAAATAATTCATCACATACTGCACATATGGCCAATGAGTTAGACCGTTGAAAAAATGAGACGGGTTTCCTTATCAATCAATGGATTCTTGTGCGTCTTGCTAGCTAGAGTTAACTATTTAAAGGTTTATATAAACAGAACCCACAGAACTCTTGTTATTAGTACACAAATCAAATCAAATGAATTTTTTTTATTTGTGTAACATAGGTAGTAAATACAGTTCATAGTTCATAGTTCGCTATGTTATGCTAAGAAGCGTACAAATATAATTGCATGCGAATAAGGATAAAAACAAAGCAGTCAATATTAAGTATAACAATTATGTCTCATTACATAGCATATGTCAAAAATGATGATAAATAAATAAAACATATAAATGTTACAATATAAAGTAATTTCTACAGCCAATTCATAAGTAAATAACAATAAATTACATTATTTCACAATATTAAAATGTTTCTATAGTCAAATAAATAAGTTTACATTTTTCAATCAACAATTGCTTTAATATTTTTTTGAATAGTCCAATATTCAATTTTTTATGTCATCTGGTAGTTTATTGTAGATGCGCGGTGCCATGCCTAAAACGCTCTTTCTCACTAAGGCAGTTTTACAACGCTGATTGATTAAAGAGTTTGCGTATTGGCTACGAATCGCAACATCTCGTAGCGTTGACACTTTTTCGAAAAATCTCATGTTTGTACAAAACACAAATACACTAATTTCAAAAATATATAACGAAGGTAAGGTAAGTAATTTTAGCGATTTAAAGAAAGGTACACAGCTATCATCACTAGTCAGACCACACATTGATCTTATGCATCTTTTCAGTTGTCTAGTACCCATAACACAAGCTCTGCTTAGCTTGGGACTAGATGGCGTTGTGTGATAGTTGTGTGGAATATTATATTATATTATTATTATTTTTTGTGCCTTAAAAACGATATCCTTATCAGTAGAATTGCCCCAAAAAATAATGCCATATCGCAATATTGAGGCTACTAATGCGTGATATGCAACTACATAGTAGCGCATCCGTATTTACTTTTTTTGAAATTTGAAAAAGTGCGTATGTTGATTTATTTATTTTCTTACTTAGTTCATCTATGTGGGCCTTCCAGTTAAGTTGATTATCAACAAATAAACCTAAGAATTTTGCTACTTCAACTTCCTCAATGTCACAGTTACTATGCCTGATGTTTACATTTGGTACTGCAGTTCTTTGGTGAAAGTGCATTATTTTGGTTTTCTGTAGGTTTATAACTAAATTATTTTTAGTAAGCCAAGTAATTATGTCCGATAGCGTATTATTTATGTCATCTTGATAAATATTGCAATCTTTACATTTCACTATGGCAGGCACAGTTGAAAGTTACAAATAAGATCGTGTACTTAATTATTTTACAAGCTTTCTTTCATAAGGCACTATTTGGAGATCTTATTGATTACCTAATTAGCGACACAACAAAAATTATAGGTAAAATTAAAATCATAGCAAAGTAAACTCTCTAGAAAGAGATACAGCTAAAGCGCAATTGAACAAGGTCCATGATAGTCAGTTCCTTATGCATTAAGGTAACAAGTAACAAGTACCTGCCTTGATAAAATTGACACTTAAAGAGGTATGCCACCTCTTTTGCCGATGTAGCAATAACAATCAGAAACGTGAAAACAGTTTCTGCCTCATTCACGCAATTTCGCATAAAAGTGTTTTCAAAAATTTGCAAAAAACACTGCAAAACGATAAAAGATAAAATGCTTATCTTTATTGCATTATAACAACAATATTAATTGTCACGCAAATTGCATAAAAAGTGTTTCCTAAATTCATTTGCAGAAACACTGCAAAACAATAAAAGATAAAGTATTTACCTTTTCATATAAGTTACAACGACAATATTAATTGTCACGCAAATTGCATAAAAGGTGTTTTCAAACTTCATTTGCAAAAACACTGCAAAACTATTATAATTATTATTAAGCATTTTTTTGTAAATTGTATGGAGATGTGCTTCGAGGGTCTTTTCCAAACAATGTAATTCAAGGGCAATAACAAGGAATAAAATAGTCAACCTGTTTTCATAAACAAAAGAAAAACTAAAGAATCTACTTCTCTAGACCATATTTTCCACGTCGACGACGATGCAACAATCAATTTCTAAAAGTACAAGGATTATTTGACGAAAATATAAGGACTGGCCTACTAGTGATTCATAAATTGATAAAAACAATTCTGTTACAGTTTTGGTCAAAGTAAAAAAAAGAAGAGCTCATAAAATCGACACCATTGAACCGGTAAATAAAACCAACAATTTTTTGGGCGTACCGATATGTATATATTTATGGTACTTACACACATGAACGTATAGAAAAAATATTTAAGCAGTAGTGCTATTTCTGCAACAATATTTTCGTGTTTAATTGATAGCTGCACAGATGGTTGTCTTGAGACATGATAAATGTTGCTTTGATACGTGATAAAAATAACAAGATGATTTTAATACTTACCTGTGATTGGTTGAATGTATTATAAACAACCACTCATATCTTGACTTTATTTGTAAGTAATTTGTGACACCATAATCATAAATTCATTGCTAAAAACAGGGGGTTAAACATTAACACATGGTTTAGTGTTCAGAGCAACATAGCTGGTATCAATAAACAAAAATGAATGTATTGTCAAATTGAAACCTGTTTAGTTCCTTGGCTCTAGTAAATAAACCTATACATTCACACAATCGGAAACCACTGAAGGAGGCCAGTTTTGGATATTTTTTTTTTTTCTTATGAGTCAATGGTGACCTTTAAACATTTTGTGCCCAGTAGATGACCACGCTTATCAAATCCGTGACAATCCTTAGGTCCTAACACTTGGCACTTGAGACACTCTAATAAGTGGGCCATATTTAAAAATTATAAATAGTTTCTGAAAATAATGTTTTTACTATAATTACCACGATTGCGTAAAAAGAAATGTCGAACCAAGCAGTGGTTGAGTTATAATAGCTGTACCAATTCAGTAGGACAACCAAGGATGACCCCACCTAATTTCATTTACAATGGTTTTGTCAGATCAAAATTGAATATACTGCTACCATACTACCATTGTAAGAACTTTTGTATCCCATTTATCTGTAAATAAATCTTTGACTTTGACTTTGATAAAATCGAGGGTATAGTTTTGGTGTAGCGTGGGAAATTCAATAATTTCACCTGCTAGCGGTGCACCCTGCTGTCCAACGGACGAGGCTCTGGCGAACCTGGTTTTCCTCTCGTAGGGTTGTGGGGGTCTGACGGCTGGTCGCCCCACGTAAAACCAACTTCGGTCATATATATATGGACAGAAACAAGTTCGGTAAGGGTACTCGGTCTAGGGCGACGCCGCATAACGACGCGCAGGCACATCGCTCTAAACCTGCGATAAGTGGGCTAGGGCTACCGTGTCAAGTACGGGCACGGCTAAAGAGGATAGTACCCAAGAAGAAGTTCCGCTTTGCCACCTGGAACATTGGCTCCCTAACCGGACGTTGCCAGGAACTCGCAGACGTACTTGTGAAGCGTCGGGTCCAGTGCGCCTTCCTTCAGGAGACGCGCTGGAAGGGAAATAAGTCACGTGACATCGGGCAGGGGTACCGGCTAGTGTACACCGGATCACCAACGGGTAGGGGCGGAGTGGCCGTGGTGCTGTCTAAGGACCTTCAGGATGGACTCCTTGAAGTAGACCGATGCAGCGACCGGTTGATGCGAGTTAGGGTGCTGTTCGAAGGGTCGGTAACGAACCTAATCAGCGCCTATGCTTCTCAGACTGGTTGCTATGAGTCTGAAAAGGAGGCCTCATCCCAAGAAATGAGTTCGAGGACGTATTACGCGCTATTCCGAATTCCGAAGGTGTTTTGGTTGGGGGGGATCTCAACGGTCACGTAGGTCAGTTTGCTGGAGAGTATGGACGTGTTCACGGTGGTTTTGGTTATGGCCAGCTAAACGCAGAGGGAGTCAATATACTTAGCACCTGCGCTGTGTCTGACCTAGCCATCGCGAACACATTCTTTCAGAAGAAGCCCCAGCATCTTATTACGTACCGTAGTGGTGCCTACTCAACCCAAATAGATTACCTGCTGGTGCGACGGTGCCACATCGGCAAGGTTACCAACTGCAAAGTCATCCCAGGTGAAAGCCTAACGGCTCAACACCGCCTCCTTGTCCTGGACTTTGCGGTTGTACCGAAGAAGAGAGTGATCGAGAAACGCAAACCCCGCACTAAGTGGTGGTTGCTTGATGGTCCTAGGCAGTCGGACTTCATCGCGGAGGTCGAGCATCTCGAGATCAGTGCTCCGCATGAGTCCGCTCAAGAGATCTGGAGTAGGATCCATTCAGCAATCACCGATGCGGGTAAGCGCGTCCTTGGCACTTCTCGTGGTGGCCGCACCATAGAAAAGGAGACGTGGTGGTGGGATGACGGGGTGCAGGAGGCGACTCGGAAGAAGAAGGTTTTAGTTAAACAGTGGCAAGGGTCAAACTCTCCGTATGACAGGGAGGCATATGGAGCGGCTAAGCGCGCTTGAAAAAAGCTGTAGCCAGAGCCCGCAGCAAAAGTCTGGCGCCCTTATACGATAAGCTGGAAACTGCGGAGGGGCAAAAGCTTATTTCTAAGCTGGCGCGTGCCCGCGAGAAAGCTACACGGGACATTAGCAAATGTCTCTGTGTAAGGGACGCCCAGGGTAAGCTGCTCTACGATGCCCCCTCTGTTAAGGAGAGATGGTGTACATACTTCGCGGAGCTGTCTAACAAACAGCATCCCCATAACCTTCCTCCCGAACCACCTCCTAACCTTGGACTTATTTCCCCTATTTCCCCCGACGAAACCCGCATTGCTCTTCGCCACATGAAGAACCGGAAAGCGGTCGGGCCTGACAATGTGCCAATTGAAGTGTGGAAGGCGATGGGCCCACATGGTGTGGACCTTCTGACGGATCTTTTTAACCGCATCCTGATCACCAAGGAAATGCCGAACCAGTGGCGATTTAGCCTGATTATCCCTGTTTACAAAGGCAAAGGTAGCGTACAGGAGATAGGTAGCTACCGCGGTATCAAGATCATGTGCCACACCATGAAGCTCTTCGAGCGCATCATTGACACACGGCTCCGTAGCGAGTGTACTGTCTCTGAGTGTCAATATGGCTTCCGGGCGGGTAACAGCACCATGGACGCAGTGTTCGCCTTACGGAATCTGGCTGAGGCTTACAGAGAGAGAAGGAGAGCTTTGCATATGGCCTTTTTAGACCTGCAGAAGGCCTTCGACTGTATACCTCGGCAGTCCATCTGTTGGGCACTGCGCTTTAAGGGCGTTCCCGAGGCCTATATTGACATTATCAGACACATGTACCGCGATTCCGTGTCCTCTGTCCAGACCGCTGTTGGCGAATCGAATGGCTTCCCAATATCTGTTGGCGTTCACCAAGGCTCTGCTCTTAGCCCGTTCTTGTTTAACGTAGTGCTCGATGTAGTTACGGCAAACATCCAAGATCAGCCTCCATGGCTAATGATGTATGCCGATAACATCGCCCTCGTTAATCAGAACAAAGCCCATCTTGAGCGCAAAGTCAACATTTGGAAGGACACGCTTGAAAACAGAGGTCTGAGACTAAATGTGGCGAAGACTGAGTACATGTCCTGTGGCAGCACGGATTCAAACACCATTCGAATAGGTTCGGACCTGATCAGAAAGTCCGATACGTTCAGGTACCTTGGATCCATGCTGCACGAGTCTGGCATCGTGGACGACGATGTCCAAGCACGTATTGGCGCGGCTTGGGCGAAGTGACGCGAGGTAACAGGCGTTGTATGCGACCGCAAAATGCCTCCGAAGCTCAAGGGGCAGATATATAAATGCATCATTCGGCCTGTCCTACTGTACGGGGGCGAGTGTTGGCCAGCACTAAGCAGACACACCCAGGAACTTCGCGTCACGGAGATGAAGATGCTGAGGTGGATGAGTGGCGTAACGCGATCCAATCGCATACGCAACTCTTACATCCGAGGTAGTCTTGGTGTCCGTGACGTGGGGGAAAAACTGCAAGAGTGTCGTCTGCGATGGTATGGCCACATCATGCGCCGCCCTATGGAGTATGTTGGTCGGAGATGCATGAATATGGCTGTTCTTGGGGCTAGGCCCCGTGGTCGCCCCCGCAAGCGCTGGCTGGACGTCGTCAAGTCCGACATGAGAGCCAATGGCCTGACTGAGAAGGATGTTCAAGATCGGGCAAAGTGGAAAAAGCTAACAGAAGGAAGGCGGACCCTGGCAATAGCCGGGATTAACGCCAGGTGGAAGAAGAAAGCATGGAAAAGTTAGTCATACACATCAACCCTAATTCACAGTCAAAGACCAAATAAACATTTTTAAAAAGGGACTTTGTTTTATGACTCATGGAATATCTAAACTCAGGTACAAACGTAAATCTATGAACGTTACGTTGCTAATATTATATTTCTATTCAATTCTGTAATCAGAAATTCAAAGATATACGCAAACGAGGATTAATAATAACTGTCAATACTAGCCTCAGTAAAACTGCAAGTTCTAGTAGACAAATCTATCATTATACAGTACATAATATGTAGTGATCTGTAATAATGAGGACAAATATGTTTAAAAAAAATAAATTACATGATGTATAACAGGGCATCACACCATACCTGTGAAAAAAAGGCAGTCAAGCAGGAAGAAACATTTAACAAACCTCAAGAATAACAAAGATGATTCAGACATTTGTGATAAAGAAAAAAAAACAAAGTAAGGAAAATTAATTGACGAGAGATTATTATAGATCCACTCAAATCTAAGTGGTACTTTCCTCAAAAGACCACCTCAGGTACCCAGATTACCTAGATAACCTACAGGGTCTCATAATATTATTTGTGCACGAATTGTATGAATGTTAAAAGAGACTTTGACCTCTGAGTTTGTTTCGGTGTTTCTTCTCAGGGTAGTCCGCTAGGAAACACCGGCCTCATCTAGTATAAAATAAAAAAGATTGACGTGTTATTTCCATTTTTTTTTCAAAATAAATAAGAAAATAAATAGACAGCGCAAAACTACTGCACTAAAAACTGTTGTTGTAAGTGTAATGCTAATGTTAATTAAATGTAATGCATAAAACATCTACATCTCTTTTTACTCTACTCTCCTTTGGCAGGTATGCTGGAAGAAATTTCTTTTGAAATAAGCATCACCTTTGTACTTATTTTTCTGTTTTTTCTTCTTATCCTATTGTGTGTACATAAATTGTTAAATAAATAAATAAAAGTTTAAGTACACAATCTAAAGTAATGTTGAAACTTGAAATATCCAAATCTAAACAAATGTTTAAATACAAATTCATTTGCACGTTTAATGCTATGTATGTGACATGTCTAAATTCTAAATATTGCTTTGTACCTACCTAACATAATTGCGACCAAATGTTTAATATTGTATTTGCACTTGAAGAAAAATTTAAATTATAAAAAGGAAGAGATGTGGCATTCATTAATAAATGTTCCCTTCAACAAGTTGTTACGTCTGACACTGTGGTCCTAACACAGGCAGCATGCGGACGTATCCATTGATTGTGAACGAACTTACTAAGTATTTGATTGTTTAACTTATTATAATAACCCAAAGCCCTAATCATGTGATTCTAGTGAACACAACACAGATCAAAAATCCAGAAGGACAAGTTGCGAGATGGATTGAACTACTGCAGGAATGACTTTGTGGTCGAACATGGTAGTGGGAAATCTCATGGCAACGCAGATGCATTGTCAAGAAGACCTTGCCCTGAAGACTGCAAGCATTGTATTCGGCAAGAGGGTAAGGAAGTCGTACCTGTGAGGATGCTCAAAACAGACCTCAGCAACGAGTGAAAGAAAAGTGATAGAAGTTTATGTAAGTATTACAGGAAGAATAAAACGATGTCTCTGAATAACACAGTATTTCAGAAATCAACAAAAAATAATTTACTTCCACTATCTGTAAAAAGATGACGCTGACCTAAAACTGCATATTTATATAATACTACTATTTTTATAAAGAGGTAAGTGAGCTCGGTTGCTCAATGAGCGGTCACAATACTAGGCATTTATCTAGGTCAATAAATGCCTTGGGGTGTTTGCCTTTGACGTCTTGTCGACCTATTGTTCATCATCATTCCAGTCAATACCCGTCGTCTACTGCTGAACGTGAGCCTCCCCCAAAGTGCGCCAACCATCCCGGTGTTGAGCAGTTCGCATCCATCCGCTGCCAGCCACCTTCTTTAGATCATCGATCCATCGTGCCGCAGGGCGTCCTATGATACGTTTGCCCCATACGCGGCATATGCTACCTATACACCTACCTATATGTTAGTGTACCTTTAGTATTTCTATACTGTAAAACTTTCAACGGTTAGCGTCTCGTAGCACGGGCTCAATAAAACAGGACCATGGACGGCATGAACCATACATAAAATATCGCCACCCGCCTCAGAAAGCTCGTTAAGCTTCTGTTTGTATACTCTCTATTTGTGTAGTCAACAAAGTTATTTGGTATACGAGCAAAATACATATTTTTTTTACTGTACTGCCAATACTTATTTCTAATGTGTGCATTATACTTGTTAAAGCGCTTATTACACTACCCAATCCATCGGGCCCGATCAGCAGGGACCGTGTGGTATAAAAAGAAACAAGGACCTTGGGTCCTGGCATCGGGCGATCGAGTGGTCCCGATCTCGCAGTGGCGGCGTAGGATAAATTGGCACACTGGGCGATTATTTAATTTGAAATTTCCGATTGATTATTTTGTTAAAATGTTCGATCATATTATCAAAAATTACTTCTCTGTGTCTTTCAATTGATTAAATGGAAATGTTATGCGTGGTATACAATCAGACCAAGCGCAACATGAATTCATATTTTAGGGAATAAGAAACTAGATACTTATATTCGAAAAAAATAAAATGAAAATCTAAATCTAGTTACGACGCGTTTTAAACTATAATATTTATAGGATGTAAGTAGTTGCGAACAAGAGTAGGTAGTTATTGAATATCTTAAGAGGGAGATTTTCTGCGCCTTCTTTGGATGTACGAGTGAGTTGTCGTTGTCACCTTGCTGCAAAATGGCGTTATCCGACATTTGATCGATTTCTTACTTTTGATGATATATTAATGAGTAAAAAATGTCTATCGATATGTGTTTGCAAACTTCCAAAGCCATTCAACACCATAAAGAGCCACGGCAGCTTAGCGTTGGCACCCGGGGTGGACCAGACCCTCCAGTCCCACTTTACGCCGCCACTGCGTGCAACGCTATCCACGTGACGCATTAATGCTAAGATCGGGCCCGATAGATTGGGTAGTGTAATAATCGGCTCCCTGCCTTACTTGGATTACTTTATTGCTTACTGTGGATTGCGGCAGGTAAATTATTTGGTTGATATTAATAATCGTATTTTTTTTTTTTACTTTAATTATTATTATTTTATTATCTATCTATACATTTTATACATAACAACTAAAACTAACAAATACACTAAACTAAAAACAATCTAAAATATAGCATCAAAAAATTCATCCTCAACGCTGTTAGCGGGTAATGTGCCCAAGAGACTGGCGGCATTGCCACGTTGAATGGCTCGGAAACGGCTCGAAAATATAATTACTAATAAGGTTACTATATTTCTGCCGCTTGAGGTTTTCCGCAGTCGCAGCGGCAGCGCCAGCACAACACGATGAACTAGGAAGATGTGATGGCGCAAGAGTATCGCCACAGGTTGCGTCCCACACTAAAGGCCTACCCATCTTCCAAGGAAACAAAGACATGCCGTCCGGTCTTTTGCCATCGTCTCGTGCCAAGCCATTAGGTTCTAAAATGGCTGCAACGCTGACAATGACGAGAGCTCGTCGAATTATGTCGTTTAAATTAGCGTGTCGTGCCAAACGGCCTGCACTGCGGCTACAAGAAAGGCCGTGGTGCCCGAGGCTGTTGAAAACTTTACCACAGTGACAGCGATGAGGAGAACAACAAGGGGCTCTTAAACGCAAAGAAGCAGCGAGTCAAAAAGTAGTGTCGTCGAACAAAGTGCCTAGGTTCGACGACGGTAGTGCATAAAGCCAAAGACCCGACTCCCATTTTCCCACAGCCAGCAGGCGTGCACGCTCTGCAGTAGTAGCAGACGTGGACAGTAAGTTATTCTGAACTACTTTGTAAAGCGGTTCGTCCCCCCGCCTCTGGGAAAATGGTTTGTCAGGTAGGTCAGTATTCGGACAAGCGAGTTTCCAGGCATCGATAGCATCGGTGAAGCACGGACATCAAAATAAACCAGTGTGGAAGCCAGGATATTCCTGATTAATTCCTCAGTGCCGTGAACCGAAGATATAAAAGCCGGTAAACTTATACTAGAAATTTTGCGGACGCCGAGTCCTCCCATGCGGATGGGAAGGGAAGCTTGTGCCCAAACTCGGTCGTCCAAGGCCACATTCAAAATTAATGACAAAGTGCGTCGAATAATTTGATCCATTTGGCCTAAAATATGAGTGTGCTTCCATAAATGGGAAGCACGAACAAAATATGTCAATTAAGGGCCGAAACAGCAGAAACGAATTATGGTGATAGCCGATGCATGTTGATTTGGAGTAATCTTTCCGAAATGTCATCGAATTTTTGGATATTTTTTGCAATAAATTCGGGAAACGAAGTATCAAGGATTGGAGATCCCAGGAGACGAAGAAAGCTTTTTTCAATAATTTGGATTCCAGGTGCTACTGTTTTAAATTTTGAAAGTGTCAGTTGTCTGTCAGTATGGTCCGCTAAGAATAATTCACATTTCGAGAGGTTGGGATCAAGGCCAATGGAATGGAGTTCATTTTTTAACAAAATTAGGTCATCTAAAACTGAATCTACTTCGCCTCCCAAGGTTCCGTCGTCAAGATACCAAACGTTTAATTGAGAATTTAGCTTACCAACAATTGGGTGAGTGGCTAAACTAAAAATGACTGGCCCGAGGGGGTTACCTTGTTGACAGCCAACAGCAGATTCTAGTAAGTTGTCCCGATACAGTAATTTAGATAATACTTTTTTAGCTTCTGCCAACAAGGTATCCCTGTTTACTGAATTGAAGGCGTTCTTTATGTCAACCTTCAGGACGACCTCATCTTCCCCAGAATTTAGGTAGGTCGACAAAGCGTGTACGGCAGCCTCACAGCCCCCTCTGGAGCCGTAACCTAGCTGCAGGGGCTGAAATTTATCCGAAACAGCTCACCATAAAATTTACAGCAAATCTTGACTGCCATACTGCCATACGATAACTGGTACCCACGGCAATGGGACGAATGCCACCATCCTTTTTACGCAGTGCACATAGATTGGCGCCATACAGAATGTCGATGACGGCTTCGTTCACATTGCCGGAGAGTATAAGGTTAATCAGAGCCGTAAGCTCCTTCAAGAGCAACTCACCAGCTTCCCCGGCGCTAGCACAAAGTAGGTCCTTTAGATACTGAGGACTAAGGCCGTCGAGGCCGCCGGCGGAGCCGCTTCAGAATGAGCAAACGGCTGTGACTAACTCTCGACCTGAAATGGTGAGGGAGTGCATATTCGGATCAGGAGGGTCGGGAAACGAAAGATCATCAGCTGGGGCAGTGTGTTTGGACTCCAGAGCAGCTAGTGTTTCTGGAGAACACGGTGACACCACATCACTGCTGAAGAGAATCCTAGCAGCTCCACTTATATCACCTTCCCCTAACTTCGTTTCCACCAGGTGGGATATACCTCGTGAAGAGGTAATCGTATTTTAGATTTGGTACTGTCAACGTTTGAGATGACTGACTTAGGGGTATAACTCTCTGAGGAACTTCAATAAAGCAGATTTTCTTAGATTGTATCATTCTTTTATGCTATTAGATTGGGAATTGTTGTTTAAAATTCAGAACTCTGAGGCAGCTTTAAATTATTTTTATAAAATAGTAAATGAAGTCCTGGGCAATTGCGTTCCTGACAAGAAACTTAAGGTTGTTAAACAAGAATGTAGGTTTAATTATCCGAAGTGGTACACGTCAGATTTGATAAGATTTCACAAATTATTTAAAATAACTGGTTCCCAGAGCGATTATGACGTGTTTTCTCGCTATCGAGCACGAGTCAAAGTTATGATCGCTTCAGCCTTTGAAGCATACCAAAACAAACTTCAGGAAAACCTTAAAGCTGATCCGAAGTTGATCGCTTCAGCCTTTGAAGCATACCAAAACAAACTTCGGGAAAACCTTAAAGCTGATCCGAAGTCGTTCTGGAGCATGATAAGGACTGAAAAAGCTAGTCGCTATAAACCTAAAGTCATGAAGGACGGATTGTTGTTGAGGAATGAGGAGTGTGCAGAATGTTTCGCCTCATATTTCCACTCGATATACAGCCCGCAGCAGCCGGTGCTGGACCCCCGGGCCGCGGAGACCACGGGCGGCGAGCGGTGGGGGCGGCGCACGTGCATGTCGACCGCGTCAGCGCGCGAGTCCTGCGCGCGGCGCTCCTGCGCGTCAAGCCCAAGCGCTCAGTAGTCCCGGACGGCATACCATCTTTCATTGTCAAAGATTGTCGTATGGTTTTTGAGGAGCCTTTGTTACATATCTTCAACTTGTGTTTGCAGGAGGGTCACTAGCCGGACGAGTGGAAGATTACGCGAGTTATCCCAGTTCCAAGGAGGAGCAGGCTCTGACTTAAGTGGATACCGACCGGTGGCGGTGCTGTCGGCCTTCGCCAAGGTATTTAAGTAGTATTGCATAAAAGTATTTATACACAAGTGAGCTCTCGATTAACGGACGCTCAACACGGTTTTCAGCCGGGTCACAGTACGGGGAGCAACTTGCTGTCTTGTGTTGGCTACTTGTCACCCGCTATTGACGCCGGGGGGCAGGTGGATGTGGCATATTTTGACTTCCGGAAAGCTTTCGATACTGTCGACTACGATGTACTTTTATGCAAGCTCGCTGCAGTGGTGCAGGGGTTCACGCCGCACTTGCTTAAATTCTTTGCTAGTTACCTTGGCAGACGCCGTCAGTACGTCGAGTATGCAGGACATGCCTCCAACCCTTACCTACTACACGTTCTCGGGGATGAGTCAAGGAAGTAATATCGGGCCATTGGAATTTATATTGGTAGTCCACGATCTGCCAACAGTAGTCAAGAAGGCGAAGGTGTCTGCTGTTTGCTGATGACTCAAAGTTATTTTTAGTCAGACATTAATAAAGTAGTCCGTGTAAGTGTAACAAACTTCTGTTTAATGATAAGAAGTGCTATATGATGAGTTACAGCCCTGCGCGTGCTCCGTTATAGCATCAGTACGAGATGGACACGGAGGTAATGCCACGCGTCACACAGGTGCGGGACCTGGGCGTGCAGATGGTGCCGGAGTTGATGTTCCGCAAACATATAGTTAAGGTGTGCGGCAGGGCTTTCAGAAGTCGGGAGTCGCAGGATGATTCTCGGCCACCTTAGACGCGGGTCTGCGGACGGCGAGCATTGGCAAGAATGCCAACTTTAATTGTATGATAAAGTAAAGTTGTAATTGTAAACTAAACTAAAGTTTTGTATAAATAATGCACTGGTACAGTGCCACCTGCAAACCAGTGCCAATATTTGGAATCCTCATGAGGCAAAGTACAGCCTCATGTTGGAAAAAAATCAAAACAATCTTTACCCTTTTTATCCTCTCATGTACCCGAGTCTGTTCGTCCTGAGCATGTTTGGATATACCAGACTGGCAATTAGAAAAGACTTGGCGTTGGTCAAGTATGTGGCCAGCGTACTGCTAGGTTTGCTGCACCACCCAGAGGTGCTGCAGGCACTGCGGCTGCGCGCACCGGACGGGTGCGTGGGCGGGCACCGCCGCCCCGCTCTGTTAGAATTACCGTTGGCAAGGAGTAATTTGCTAAAGTTTACCCCTATGACACGAGCCATACGTTTGATCAATGTTATAACGTTATCGGAAGACATATTTTGACAAAATCTGCCGAGATTCATTGAGAGAGAAAGAGGTTTGACCGTTTAAATAATGATTGTTGTATTGTAATGTGTTTGTAACGTTTGATGTATTGTTTTGTGATGTTTTATACTCGTATGTTATGAGTATGTTACAGCATCGCCTTGGATGTGTCTATAAGGGTGTTATAATAATAATGAATCATCATCTGCCAAACCTTTTCCCAACTATATTGGGGTCGGCTTCCAGACAAACCAGATTCAGCTGAATACCAGTATTTTACGCGGAGCGGCTGCCTACCAGACCTCCACAACCCATTAACTGGGTAACACGGTACTTCATGGCAAGACTGGAGTCAGATTAACTGGCTTCTGACTATCCGTAACGACTGCCAAAGATCTACAAATGACAACCGGGACCAACAGCTTAGCGTGCTTTCCGAGGCACGGAGGAAACTCGGTATGTTAAGATGGTCCCATCCACAGACCAACCTTGGCAAGCGTTGCTTAACCTTGAAGATCGACCCGTGCGGCTGTAATTATTTAGCCACAAGCTTCTCTCGTATAATAATAATGAATGAATAAATAAATAAACTTAAAAATAAACGCAACATTTCATAAAAAATTAAATCATTTTATTGATCAATTTATTTTCATGATAGTGTTGTCAGTAACTTTTTCTGCTGAATAGTTTACAGCTGACTATTGATCCAGCTGATGAAGGAGGTGACTCTGGCGAAGGCAGCAGGAGATCCGATCTGGCAACCGCGGGCAGATCCGAAGGAAGTGATACCGATCTGTTGGGAAAGTTTAAATTAGAAACAGATAAAACTATTAGATTCGAAAGGTCCAAAGTTATAGAATAAATCGTGGAAAAAATATTCTTAAAGTACGTACCAATAGAGGTCTGCTGTTCCTGGTGACAACAAGGGGACCACCGGAGTCACCCTGGCATGTGCTCCTGCCACCGGCTCCGCTTGTGCAGATGTTGGAGTCTTGGATGATAAGGGGGAAGGAAGCTCTGCATACAGCGTTGGTGATTACGGGCAGGGTAACGTGGTTCAGGTTGCCGGAGACGCTACCACCTGTAGAAACATACCATTTATAAATTTTACCCATACGTAATATCAAACTGGTAATGTGATCACGTTCTTAAGAGTTCCATACCATCATTGGTAAGACCGAAGCCGGACGCGATGGCGTTTTCACCGGCATAGTTCTCATTACCACTGGCCATAGCGATGAGTGCGATGTTGTCTGTTGGTGCAAGGATAATAATTAAAATAAGACATAATTATTAAATACAATATCAAATACAGTAAATGCATGAATGCATGTAAAATAATAATTGTTTTGATAAGGTTCACTGTGCAATTTTTCTAACATAGATCTATTAAGGGATGTTTTTGGAAGTCTTATAATTATAAATTTGTCACAATAAAGTAAGGTAGATAAATGACAAAACATAAATTGAAATTAACTTACTGTTGAGGCCAACGTTAGAGGTCAATCTGATCATGGCAACATCGTTACGGATCAAGCTAGGGTTCCAACTTCCGTGCATAACAACACTGTAGGTAGTTACCCTGGTACCACCAGAGAACAAACGGTTTGATCCAAGGACAACAGTGAAGCTACGGGCCTGGTTTTGACCGTCGAACCAGCAGTGAGCAGCGGTAACGACGCGGTTAGCTCTGACTAGGGAGCCTCCGCAGACACCCTGACCAGCATTGAACTGAGCGAGAAGACCAGCCTGCCAAGAAATACCGAAATAAATATAGGTAGGACTTGTTTAAGATTATGCCATTGTGTATAATGTAACTTTTAAAGTACCTGGTAAGGGAACTGGCCAGTATTTGAGGAGGAACCACCAACGATTCTGGAGTGGGTGTCCTCCTGCTCCTCAGCTAGGCGGATTCTTTCTGCAGCCGCCAAACCGAATTTAGACAAGTACCCGTAAGCGGTAATGTCTTCTAGATCGATGACATCCTCGAGGTTGATGTATTTAGCGGAGGCGACCGCCGTCAGAGCCAATAGTGCCAGTGCCAAGATCTTCATGTTGTCGATGTAGATTAATCTAATTAACCTGAAACCGTGTTCCAGGCGTATTTATACTGCAGAAGTGCAGATTTATATGGATAGTTTTAAGATGATGCCCAATTAATATGATATGTTTGGGTTTATCCAGCAAAACTGTATTTATCATAAGATTAGGGTGATTGATGCAAACAAAAACGGAACGAAAAAACGGTAAATCGCTATTTAGAAAATCTCCCTGGTTTCGACTCCCGCCTAAAAGCTCATTAAGGCGGAGTTACCTGAGAGTAACTGATTTTAAAACGAGAATCACGTCTAGACAAGTTGTAATTATTGGTAAAAATACTATATGTGTTACATAGTTTTATTCGTTCAACATAGTGTAATAAATTTGTAAAGTTATATCTAATACGGACAATTTAATTATCTACATTATTGCCATACGGCTATTTTTTTTGTCTGGTAAGTACACCAAATTACTGAAGTTTTGGCCGCGCAGGTGTTAAACGAGTGCGCGTTTTGTTCCCTCAAGGTTGCTGGCGTATGTCGTCGTCTTATGGCTGCTCTCTTGAGAAATGCTTAAAAACAGCGTGCAGATCTGTTAGTTCAACTTTTCGTCGGCACTAACAGAAAAATTACATCTGAAAAATATAGTTAGTAAGCCACATAACTTGACTTAAGGTCCTATGAGCCCTAGCTGGGGCAGAGGGCGTCTACAGTAGTTCTCCATCGCGAGCTGTCTTGAGCTTCACGCTTCACTTCACGTCATTTCGATGCTCGTCGCTTCTGCCAACAAGGTGAGTCGCCAGGTTTGTCGGGAACGGCTACGCTTCCTTTTCCCTTGAGGATTCCAATCCATGCCCTGTTTGGGAATATGATCGGGATCCCTCCGGAGTGTGTGACCAATCCACCTCCATTTACGACGCTTGATCTGGCGGTCGATGGGGCTTTCGTGGCATTTTTCCAACAGCTCTACGTTAGAGATCGTCTCGGGCCAGTAAATCCCGAGGATACGGCAAAGGCATCGGTTGACGAAGACCTGGATTTGGCGTGAGACGTCCTTGGTTACCTTCTACGTTTCGCACCCGTAGAGCAGAACGGATTTGACATTGGACCCGAAGATTTTGAGTTTGACTCTTCTGGTCAGTTTCCGTGATTGCCAGATAAGTCTCAGCTACGTGAAGGAAGCTCGGGCTTTGGCAATCCGTGAAGTGATGTCCTCTTCCGTTCCTGCAGTCTCTGACACGACGCTCCCGAGGTAACCCCCATACGCATCTCTAGGGTCTTCCTGGTGTTAATTTTAAGACCGGTTATCGCTGCCTCCTGGGTTAGGTCGTTAAGTTTTGCTTGCAACGCCGACGCGTGTGTATGACTCAGCAGGCATAGGTGATTGGCGTAGTCTAGATCTTCCAAGACGTTAGATAGTCCCCACTCTATCCCGCGGCGCCTATTGTCATATATGCGAAGCAAAATTCCGTCGATAACGACTATGAAAAGAAGAGGCGAAAGGAGGCAGCCTTGGTGGACATGCCTGCACTGCGATATCGACTGAGATGAGGCCGTCGTGAGTCACCTTGCAAGAATATTTCTTGTAGACACTCTCCAACAGGCGGACCATTTTTGGCGGCACCCCAATTTCCAGAAGGCGGGACTAGATACTGGACCAGACACTGGACCACTTCAACGTGTCAAAGGCCTTTTCGAAGTCGACAAAGGTAAGATAAATCTCCCTTTGCCATTCTGATGCCTGCTCCAGTATGATACGGAGAGTGTTGATCTGGTCCATGCACGAGCGGTTCGATTGAAAACCGGCTTGCTCCCTCCGTAGTAGGGGCTCCACGGCCTTTGACTGCCTATCCAAAATTATTTTGCAGAAGACTTTAGAGGGAATCGACAGCAACGCAATGCCTCTCCAGTTATCGCATTAACTTAGATCACATTTCTTGGGTACGGTAATTAAAAGCTCCTTGTTCTAGTCATCCGGCAGTTCCTCACCGGTCCAGATCTTCTCAATCAAAGGCGTCAATACGTTGACAGTGGACGCTAAGTCGGCTTGTAGCATTTCCGCAGTTATTAGGTCGAGTCCGGGTGTTTTGCCTGTCTTCAAAGAGAGGAGGACCGCCTCAGCCACTTAACAAGCTGACGGTGGTTCCGTGTTGATGTTGAGGATGATCCGTGGCGATGAGAAACCGACCGGTAGAGCGTCAGGTGTTGATGCTGCTGATAGTCGAAAGACTTCCTCAAAATGTTGGCGCCATCGAAGTAGCTGCCCTTCTGCCGTCACAATGAGCTGCCCCTCTTTGGATTTAAGTGACTTCTTTTTGCGCCTGCTGTTTCCTGCCAAGGTTTTAGTGGCTTTGTACAGCTCTTTCAAGTTGCCGGTGTTTGCAGCAATCTACATGACATACGTAATTGGGTTTAGGTGGATTTATTTATCGGTATTACATAATAAGAAAAAAACCATCAAATCACCTCCAAATCGTTGAGATGAAACCATTTCACTCCTTCATTTTTTTATAAAAAGTATATTTACAAAAGAAAATGATTTGGTTTTGTTACTTTTTAAAAACAGGTAGGTATTATTTTTATTAAAAAATATAAAAATGCGGGTAGTGGAGTGGCGCTCCGTTTATATGCACAAGGTTATTGGCATGCATGTATACAAGGATAAAGTAGCCTATGTGCTATTCTTGACTATAATCTGATGTAAAAGAGTAACAAACATCCATCCATCCATCCATCCATCCATCCTCATAAACTTTCGCAATTTATGATATTAGTAGGTTATTTTGTAGTAGGATTGATTCTGGTTCAAATAAGAAGCTGGTCCTTTTATTTCTGGTTTGAGTAGTTGAAGTTAGGAATAAGAAAAGCTTCAACATTAAAGTCAGGGATACTTTAATGTTTTCCAGGTTTTCAGGCTGAATTGGACATTGACAAAATAATACTTTACTTCTGATTCTTAATTTAGAAATATCTGATAATGATGGCATATCGAAGATATGCCATCTTCTAAACAATTAATATTTTAATCAGGTCGTAACTGAATACGTTTGTTTTGTTATAAGTCGCGGTATCATAATACAAATAACCACTTTAAAGCTTGTTAACTATTTTCTAAATTGTTTTTTCTCTAAGTTCATTACCCAATTGGATTGCAAATATACAATGAAATGTCATCAGTGTGTATAAAAGATAATTATCTATTATTTTAATCCTGAGTAGAGATTGCAAACCGGGCCCGGTACCCTTTTAGGGACCCACCAGGCCCGGCTATTCTTACCGGGCACGGTCACCGGACACGGTATGTAAACCACGGCGCGCGCCGCGAGAGCACCAACTCGTAAAATGTGCCTAGCCTATAAGATTTCGTTATTTTCTCAATTAGTAATAGTAAAACTCACTAGTCTTAATAGCCAAAGTTAAAATTCGTCGTGTACCACACATCTGAACAACTATGCGTAGACCACTAAGGATTTTTTTTTTTTTTATATGAGACCACTTATAGTTAAAAAAGAAACAATACTTTATTTTTAGTGAATAAGAAATTGTTTTGTTTATACCAAAGCTACCAAAGTTTATATATCTATCTAATATAAGTTGTTATGACACGTTCAGTACTTTAAGCTGCGTTACTAGTTTTTATTTATTTTAATACTGTTTTCAAATAGACACTATAAGGAGTAAAGGGAGAGACCTGCTTGTTTAAACTAGTAAAAATGAATAATTACTAATAGATACTATTGTTACATTCCCGTCCATAACTAATAGTAATCAATTCTCTATTAAATGTGATTTTGAGCCTTGAGTGAGACTGATTATTGTGATAATTGTTCATAAGCCAGTTTGAAATACATATTAAACCATAAATCATTGTCTTTTTCTTTATATTTATAAAACTTTATAAAATTTTCATAAAATACTTTAAAGGTTTCATCGTTAATATACAACCCGGTTGTTAACGAATGCAACCGGGTCCGGCCGAGTTGAGAAACATATCAGGTTGCAATCTCTAATCCTGAGACATTAGAACGTTTAAATTGATAACATACAACATTATCGCGTTAATTAGGTTTTACCTTAAAATTATCAAAAAGTGGACTATAAATAAGCATCACGGAATGTTTTATTCAGTTATATACATCAATATCGACAAGATGAAGTTCTTGGCACTGGCACTATTGGCTCTGACGGCGGTCGCCTCCGCTAAATACATCAACCTCGAGGATGCCATCGATCTAGAAGATATTACCGCCTACGGATACTTGTCTAAGATCGGTGTGGCGGCTGCCGAAAGAATTCGCCTAGCTGAGGAGCAGGAAGACACCCACTCCAGAATTGTTGGTGGTTCCCTCTCAAGCCTCGGACAGTTCCCTCACCAGGTAACTCATCAGCTTCATTATGCACAATTTGCACAGTAGTGTCTCGAACAAGACCTATGTATATTTATTTCGGTATTTCTTTGCAGGCCGGTCTTCTTGCTCAGTTCAGTGGAGGTCAGGGTGTCTGCGGAGGCTCCCTACTCAGTGCTAACCGGGTCGTTACGGCTGCTCACTGCTGGTTCGACGGTCAAAACCAGGCAACTAGCTTCGTTGTTGTCCTTGGTTCAATCCGATTGTTCTCTGGTGGTACTAGGGTGTCTACCTCCAATGTTGTTATGCACGGAAGCTGGAACCCTAGCTTGATCCGTAACGACGTTGCCATGATCAGATTGAACTCCAACGTTGGCCTCAACAGTAAGTTAATTTCAATTTTTGTTTTGTATCTAACTTTCTTTATTGAGACAAATTTATAGTCATAAGGCTTCTAAAAATATACCTTAATGGATTTATTTAGAATAAATTTATTAAGGGATGCCAAGGTTGGTCTGTGGATGGGTGACCATCTTAACATACCGAGTTTCCTCCGTGCCTCGGAAAGCACGTTAAGCCGTTGGTCCCAGCTGTCATTTGTAGATCTTTGACAGTCGTTACGAATAGTCAGAAGCCAGTAAATCTAACTTCAGTCTTGCCATGAAGTACCGTGTTACCCAGTTGATGGGTTGTGGAGGTCTGGTAGGCAGCCGCATCCTCTCCGCTCCTCGTATAATACTGGAAGCCCACCCCAATATAGTTGGGAAAAGGCTAGGCAGATGATGATGAGATTTATTTAGAATCTTAATATTTACGGTTAGTCATGAATCATATTATGTGCTGACTTTCAATCTTAAAATTACAAGTCTTAAGATTTAATTATTATATAAAGCACTTTATTTAACTATAATTTGCCCTTTAATATGTCACCTGAAATAAAAAAGAAATGTCTTTGTACCAACAGACAATATCGCCGTCATCGCTCTGCCCAGTGGTAGCCAGCTCAACGAGAACTTCGCCGGTGAAAACGCTATCGCATCTGGCTTCGGTCGAACAGCTGACAGTGAGTAGACTTAGATATACCGTTCTTGTTCCTCAGTTTGTGTTTTCTTACTGAATTTACTTATTAACACGTTTATTTGTATAGGTTCTGCGGGTGCCATCACCACCGCCCAGGGCCTGAGCCACGTTACCCTTCCTGTGATCACGAATGCCGTCTGTAGGTCTTCCTTCCCCCTCTTCGTCACAGACGGCAATATTTGCATAAGCGGTGCTGGTGGCAGGAGCACATGCAACGGCGACTCCGGTGGTCCCCTCACTGTCAACAGGAGTGGCAGTCCTATCTTGGTACGTACCATAAAATAATTAACATTTCTGATTTTAGAACCTAATTAAACTTACTTTAATAATTTAAACTCGGTTTTTGTCTTAGCTACTTGTGCGTTTATCTAGAATTAATTTAAACTTTTCCACAGATCGGTATCACTTCGTTCGGATCTGCCCGCGGTTGCCAGGTTGGATCTCCTGCTGCCTTTGCCAGGGTCACCTCCTTCATCAGCTGGATCAACGGTCAGCTGTAAACGAATCTGCAGAACATTCATATAGCCAAATAAAAAAATTATGATACTTACGAGAACTTTAAAATAAAAACTATACAATATTAAAAATAAACCTAGTTTGTTTTAGTAATATATTGAAAACCTACATTTTGTTTTCCAAAATCTTCATACGAAGCATGAAGATTTTGAAAAACAAGAGACTTACCTAGTTTTGAATTTATCACTTTAGTTTTCTAGCCCTCCCAAACTTAGCTAAACACATTCCCGTTTGTCTAATATTTGTTTTTATAACTGACTGACACCTCAGCCCAGAGCAGCAATCAATAAGAACTTTAAGTTTAAAAAAAAACACTGTGGTTACTCACCATAATTATCCACATTACCCTAACGGCTAAAAATATTTTCACAGACATCGATATACGTCACAATAAATCCGTGGCTGGCGTGAACACATTGACATATCGACTTACATTCAGTCAAAAAAGTATCGGGAATGGATGATTTGTTTATGGTTCCAAATTCAAATTTTTGTTTTTTTTGTAGTTGTTAGATTGGCACAACTGTTTTCCATTTTGGCGCGGAGTTTGAGTTGCATCTGTTATTTATATTAAATACAGTGCTGGTTTTAGTAATATCATATATAGTGTGTATTGCGAATTTCATAATGGACAAAAATATCGAACAAAGAGTTTGTCTTAAATTTTGCGTCGCCAATGGAATTTCGTGTTCAGAGTCACTGAAAATGTTACAGAAGGCTTACGGTGAATCGACTTTATCAAAAACTCGTGCTTATGAGTGGTTCAAAGCGTTCAAAAGCGGTCGAGATGTGATGGAAGATTTGCCTCGCTCTGGTAGGCCGTCAACGTCTGCAACTGAAGTTAACATCGCAAAAGTGAAGGAAATAGTGACTGAAAATCCCCATTCAACTCTGAGAGAGATAGCCGCCGAACTTTCTGTATCTCACGAGTCGATCCGTACCATTTTAACTAATCATTTGGGTATGAAACATGTTGCTGCTCGGCTAGTCCCAAAAGATCTGAATTTTCTCCAAAAACTCAATCGCATGAAAGTCGCTGAGGACATGCTAGAACGAGTCAGTTCGGACCCAACATTCATGAAACGCATTGTTACTGGTGACGAGACGTGGGTTTACGAGTTTGACATGCAAACTAGTCAACAAGCTTCGGAGTGGCGCCTTCCAACTGAACCGAAACCGAAAAAACCACGCCAAAGTCGATCAAAAGTCAAAGTCATGTTGACTGTTTTCTTTGACTATCGCGGTGTTGTGCACTCTGAATTCTTACCGGAAGGTCTAACGGTAAATAAAGAATATTATTTGAGCGTTATGCGGCGTTTAAGAGAGCAAATTCGACGAAAAAGGCCAGATTTGTGGAAAGAAAATTCTTGGATTTTGCACCACGACAATGCGCCTTTGCACAGAGCTATCATTGTGAACGAATTTTTAACCATACACTCAACAAATACCATCCAGCAACCACCATATTCACCAGATATGGCTCCTGCTGACTTTTTTTTTTTCCTAAACTCAAATTACCACTTCGTGGCACCCGTTTTCAATCGATAGAAGACATAAAGGAGAATTCGCGGCGAGAACTGAACTCAATTCCGGAAGCAGCGTTTAAAAAATGTTTTGATGAATGGATTATTCGTTGGCGCAAGTGTATCGTTTCTAAAGGAGCATACTTTGAAGGTGATTAAATAAATTTGGATGAATAACAGACATTTTGTGTATTATTGATCTTTTCCCGGTACTTTCTTGACAGAGTAGTATATATTTTTTTATTGGTTTTACGTATTCTACGCACTACGGATTTATTGGAAAAAAAATAACACGTCGTCGTAACTTAATTTTGATAGAATCGACTGTAGTAGTGTGTTGACATCTCTCATTTTGGCGTGTTTTTGTTGACAAAACCGTATATCAAATTAACGATTCACAGACTTTTGTGATAGAACTGTGATATATCATTTTATGAACATACGCTCAGTGACCAAAATAATATTCATTATTTGATAATTCAACTTATACACATAATAGTTTCCTTTTTCTTCTTATATAAATTGACAAATTGAGTTGTCAAATTATGGCCATCCTAAAGACTTGTTCCAGTCTTGACATATTAAGTTGGATTCTAGCCACGGCTGTTTTGAATAGCACGTGTGTCTTGAGTTTTTTTAAGTTTTTTTTGAACTTGTTATTGTTTAAGTGTGTCGTCTTTGTGTTTGTTACTAGGTTTGTATTGTGAGCGTTGTATTTTTAAGTCGTTACTCTAAAATGGACAAAAACAAACCCCCCGATCCTGACCCATCCGACATCCCAACTTCCCTAACTCCTTTTCCTCCGACTCCGAACCCACTATCGCAATTTGCGGACGTAGTTTGTAGCGTTTCAGAGATGGAGACGTCTCCATCCCTACACATTACACGCAAACGCCCCGGACAAGAATCAAACAATATCCCAACTCCTCCAAGCAAGCAGCCAAAGAGCCAAATAGGCCGAGTAAGGTATTCAGTTTTGGATAAGGCTCCATATCTAGTTCACGTTTCTCGTATAGAAACCCTACAAAATGCAGGCACCACACTACACCCCGTTAATTTTGGCAAACTTCTACTGAATAACAATGTTGCAAATGTTGTTCGTGGCGGCGTTAATAGAGTGGGTAGGAACCGCGTATCCATGGAGTTTACATCCCCTCAAGATGCCAACTCGTTTTTAGTAAATAGTCTGCTAGCAAAACACGGCTATACTGCATCAATACCTACATATAACATAACAAGGATGGATGTGGTTACCAGTGTTTCCTCTGATATCTCTGAAGAAGAGGCCATCACTTATTTATCTGTGCCTTCAGGATGTGGGCATATTCTTAAAGTGCGACGTATTAACCGCAAAGTACAGAAGGAAGGTATAACAGAATGGAAACCCACTGAAACTTGCGTTATTACTTTTGATGGACAAGTTCTACCGAATAGGATCTTCTGCTGCTATACATTCCTTCCTGTGGAGCAATACATTTTCCCAACTATACAATGCCGCAAATGTTGTAGATTCGGACATGTAGCAAATGTATGCAGATCCAAACCACGCTGCAGTAGATGTGGCCACGATCACCCTGGTGATGGTTGCAACATCTCTGAGAGCGAGGCATTTTGTGTGCTTTGTTCGGGGAATCACTTCGCCAACAGCAGGTCATGCCCCGAGCATGGCAGACAAAAAGCCATTAAGACAGTAATGGCAGAGAAATGCATTTCCTATGCTGACGCTAGCAAAACAATCCCAGCAGCTTCCAGGAACTATGCCAATGCTACTAAAACTCCAATCTCATATAATAAAACTGTAGTCCTCCAGCCTAAGACCCATCCTATGACAAAGCTGCACACCAGCAAATAGTTAGCACTCCCAAACCCACAAACCCCCAAACCAACCAACTTTGCATGATAAAGTCACACACATACAAACGCAAACAACACATACACAACGCATACGTCAACGATCATTCAATAAATTCGTAGGTAATCAATTCCACCCCAATCACGGTGCGGTACTCTCCCGCGCAAGCTCCCAGCCCCACCCCCGCGGCCCCGGAACTAACAGTGTTTTTGATGTCGCCGAAGCGCGAGTGCGTGTTCAGCTTCTCGGTATCGTTGAGACGTAGGTACAAAGTGCAAGATGACGGACAATTATTCAAGTGTCGAGTTAGTAGAGAGAGAGTGCGCATGTATGCCATCAGTGGAGACAGCTTACGTGGAGCCATCCGGATGTTCACGGAAATGTTTCCCCATCGAGAACCCCATCACAGAGCGTCATGCTGGCTGCTACGCAGAGACTGCGGGATCATCGGCAGTTTGACGTCCCCCGGCATGCTCAAGCTCACGGCAGCGTAGGCCTGCTGTCGCCTTGCAGGAAGACATCCTGGAATACTTCCAGTGAAACCCACGGGCAAGCACGCGGGAGGCTGGTCAACACTTTGGAGTGCACCACACCACTGTGTTTTGCCTACTGAAGCGTGAACTGCAGCACTCATTCCGCAAGTACGCGAGTACTTGACCGAAAGTTTTGGTGACCACTGGATCGGTCGCGGAGGACCTGTGTCCTGGCCTGTGACAAGTGTAACAGGATTATGTGCAAAGATCATTAGTGCTTTCGACCTTCCGATACTTTAAAAACGAATCTGTTAGTGTTACGTAAGCTGAAGGCAACTTTGAACAATACCCCCGGGTAACTAAGTAGGTAATTTATTAATTTTTACGTTTTTTAAATACGTTGTTAGCTTAATTAATTTCATTAGTGTAAATAAGTTGATGTCAAATTTTTAACTACCTACGTCAAAAATACCAAAGAGTCGAAAGTGTCACCACGTACTTAACTAACACGTCTTTCCATTCCCTTCAAATGTAGAAACATTTTTAGACTTAGTAGATTCGTACACCAACTAAGGTAAGTATTATTCCTCGGTCTGACGCCCGTTAAGTAGGAAGGGCTGATTCTGTTTTCTTTGTATTGAATTAAGGGTTTAATTCTGAAATACTGTTAAATTTCAACAACAAAAAAAGCAGCAATTATTAGTCATTGACCATTACCGTACTTTCCTTTACCGACAAATTCCTGAAATTTGACGAGGATGCAAAACAACACCTTGTATAGGGTAGTACAAACCATCTTAACATACCGAGTTTTCTCCGTGCCTCGGAAAGCACGTTTAGCCGTTGTCCCGGCTGTCATTTGTAGATCTTTGGCAGTCGTTACGTATAGTCAAAAACCAGTTAATCTGACTCCAGTCTTGCCATGAAGTACCGTGTTACCCAGTTAATGGGTTGTGGAGGTCTGGTAGGCAGCCACTCCGCGTAAAATACTGGTATTCAGCTAAATCCGGTTTGACTGGAAGCTGACCCGAATATAGTTGGGAAAAGGCTAGGCAGATAATGACAAAAAGTCTCGCGAACCAGTTTAAGTTTGTCCATGGTTATTCTACTGTTCTCTAACAGCGTATGATCCTTGCACGTTTGCTTGTCGGAGATTGTATAGAAGTCTTCAGGTAAGCGAAGTGTTTGCCCGTAAACGTATTCAGTGGGACTCGTGCCGTTGTCGCTTCTACCTACTGCGCGTAGCCCTAACAGTACCGTGGGCAGTTCGTTGCACTAGTAGGCGTTGTTTTCAATGGCCTGTGCCATCGTTCTACTATACCATTGCTCTGAGGATGGTATGGAGCAGTACGTATCTTTTTTATGCCTATTAATAACAACAAATTGTCTGAATAGACTATAATTGAAAAAAAAAAATATAATATTCTTTATTATGTATCATATAAGTTACAGAAAAGATAGATTAATAATGCTCTCTCGAATTAACGTCCTTGGTTGCTCGTCAGTCTTTCCGGACAGCTAAACCTGCTGATCACCGTTTCGTTAAATACTTTTGCTACTACTTCCACTGTGATTTCCTTGACCGGTATCACCTCCGGCCCGTTTTGTAACGTTGTGAGAGGCCCTACAATATCGATATTTACATGTTTAAAACGTTTACTCTCTGAATATTGCTGCAGGTCCAAAACCATGTGTCTGTTGACCTTACTTTTTTGGTAGGGGATGCAACATTTTGCCCAACGGCTAACATCTTTTTTCTAGCCTGGCATCTTTGCACAACTAGTCATCGTGTTGCCACAATTCCCAGCTGACTGTCATTATCTGAAATAAATAAATTAAATTGAATTGAATTATGTATCGCACCGTACGCAAGTTTTCTGAAGTTTTCTGTTTAATGCGGTCTGCACACGTTAGTTTCATTCTCACAATATGAAACTGTTTCACAGTGTGGGATAAAATATTTTTTAGTTTGAGATTATCTTTCTACTCCTTTTTAAAAGCTTTTATTTAACTTGCAATGCTATAAAACTTGTATGTATGTCGTTTTGCTGACCTAGCGCTAATTCCGAGAAGTCAAGAACAGTTTAAATTATCATCATCACGATCAATAGCTTTCGATTTCAAAAAAGCTTTTGATCGTGTAGATAATGACGTGTTACTGGACAAGCTTAATAACATTGGCTTCTCACCGAAACTGTTCAAATTTTTCGCCAGTTATATGCAGGACCGCCGACAATATGTAAAAAATGGTTGTTTTGTTTCGGACTCATATCACACAAGATCTGGAGTTAGCCATTTTAGGGCCATTATTTATCGGCTGGTTAATGGTCTTGAAAAGGTTCTCAAACACGCCAAGTCCTTACTTTACGTTGATGATCTTAAGTTGATTTATGGTGTTGAGAAGATGGCCGATACGCTAACGCTTCTGGAGGACATTAATGCAGTGCCCCGATGGAGCACTGAAAATAAACTCTTGTTCAACACAACTAAGTGCAGTATTATGTCCTTTAGTCGGGTATATAACCCTATACACGCGCAATATTTTCTAGGTGCGGAACCGATTGCCCGTGTTGAATCAGTGAAAGATTTAGGAGCTTTGTTTGATCCGAAACTAACCTTCCACGAACATATGCTGGCTCTCGCTGCTGATTCATACCGGAGGCTAGGTTTCACTATTCGGAACGTGGTTGAATTTGATATGGCTTTAGTCAGGAGTAAACTAGAGTCTGCCTTTACAATTTGTAACCCCTATGAGAGTACTTACGTCTTGCTTCTTGAAAAGGAAAAAAAAAATCCTAAGATTTATGTTTAAGGAGCAGTGGTGGCCCGGTGGTAATGGCTGTGACTTACGAGTTGTAGGTTCGAAACCAGGCAGGCGCTTTATTCTGTGTAAATTATTTCATCACCACATTCTTGATCGTGAGGAATGTTCTAGAATCAAAAATTCGAAGATAATGTGACATCCATCAACCCGCACTGGGCCTGAGTGGTGGATTACGGCCCACTCCCCCTCACCGAGAGGAGACCTGTGTCCCAGCAGTGGGAACATTATAGGCTGATTATGCTTATGCTATGCTATGCTTACGTTTAAGAAACTGTTCGGATTTTATCCTTTTCTATACCCTACTAAATTTTTGCTTGGAATGCTTAAATTCAACTCTCACGAAGTAAGGCGTTATTACTTTTTACTCTTGTTCGCTTGTCGAGGTCTTCGGGGTGAATCTGATTGCCCTGAATTGGTTGCTCAGTTGGTCAGTCTGTTTGTTCCTCTCGTGCCTAAACAACAACTAAGGCCGCGAACACACAGACTTCTAGCTGTTCCTTCTTCACGCACAGTGTCACGAGCTAACTCGCCACTAGTTAGTGCGCTTTTTTTGCTCAATGCTCAACACCATTCTGGCTTCAACACCAGAGTGTGACTTTGTTGCTGGGATAGATGTGTGTCGTGCATGTTTAAGATTTTGTGAGAAGATGGATGAAAGATGAGGTGTAATAGATATATTCATATATTTTTTACAATGTTTTATATTTTTATTTTATTAACTTTATTTTATTTAGTAGAACTAATATAAAAACATGATTTTGGCCAACTTTTAGGACCAAATACTAGTCTGTGGCGGCGAAGGTCGTCGCTCCACCTAGCCTGAGGACGTCCTTACCTTACGTTTGCCGATTCGCGGTCTCCACTCAAGAACTTGTCAATCCCAACGGTCATCGGTTCTACGGCTAAGGCCGGCCCATTGCCACTTCAGTTGGCTTATTCTGTGAGCTATGTCCACAACTTTGGTTCTCTGTCGGATCACTTCGTTGCGGATTCGATCTCTCAAAGAGACCCCAAGCATAGCCCGTTCTATAGCTCGCTGAGACGCTAGACCTTGAATTATGGACCAGCCATACCGTGAGTGTCCACGTTTCGGCTCCGTAAGTCATAACAGGCAAGACGCACTGATTGAAGACCTTAGTCTTTAGGTTCTGTGAAATACGTGACGAGAAGACTCGGCGAAGCTTCCCAAATGCTGTCCAACTCAGCTGAATTCTTCTGTTAGCCTCTCTCTCAAAGTTGTTCTTACCAAACTGCAGAGTTTGCCCGAAGTACATATTCTGGAACAACCTTAAGACCACCGCCATTGACAACAATCGGTGTCAGGGTAACGTGTTCATTGAACATAACCTGGGTTTTGTCCAAGACCGGAGACCAATGCGTGCAGAATTATCAACTAGATTGTTCAGCATCTGCTGCAACTCCTGCAGCGATTCGGCCATGATGACGATGTCATCTGCAAATTTCAGGTGTGAGATGTACTTGCCGTTGATGTTAATGCCGCGTCCTTCCCAGACCAGCATCTTAAGCACACCCTCTAATGCGTTTGAGAACAATTTCAGGGAAATAATGCTCCCTTGTCTCACCCCTCGACGTAATGGGATATGTTTAGTTACTGGCCCTTAATTTGGACGGCCATTGTCGCGTTTTCATAAAGACATCTCAGCACTTGGATATATCGCTACTACCACTTGGCATCGCTGCAGAGATTCCAAAACAGACCAGGTCTCGTTAGAGTCAAAGCTTTCTCATAGTCCAAAGAGAAAGGCAAGACATAGGGGCCGATTGTATTCGAGGCGATCGGCGGCGACGGTCTCTCGCGACTGGCCCTGGTTCAAGCCATGGTCCGGAGTGAGGAGACATGGGAAGCGGTCACGTCCTTCTGCGAAGCAGTAATGCTAGGAGGAAGCCGAACGTGTGAAAGAGAGGGAAACCTCACGGCCTAGCCACCGCAACAGAAGAAGACACCTCGGGCGTCGCGAGTTGCAGGGCGATTTTCGGCCACCAGAAGTTCAGAACCATGTCCGGATTGACGGCGCGCTGTCTTCCACGCGCGCCTCAAAGAGCTGTCAGCTCAAAAGACGAGGCCCGCTAGGGCCAGTGCCTGCTGGCGCTGCGGACTCCGTTCGAAAGAGGCACCGGACCCTGGAACGCAAAGGGCACTAAGAGGAACATGGATGGATTTTAGTCAGTAAGAGTCTGACACTCCCTTCTGCTTTACCCAAAGCAGGAGGAGTCATTTGATGATTTCCCATCCTTAAAAAAAGGAGGCGATTGTATTCTTCGGACTTCTGTATAGTTTGTCGCACTGTGTGGATGTGGTCTATGGTGGTGTATCCTCCTCCAAACTCGGCCTGCTCCGGTGGCTGAAACTCGTCGAGTCACGGAGTGACGGTTTAAATACGCGATAAGAAATCTGCGTTTTTGTCGCCTTCTATGTATGTACCTAATGGGGTTGGTTGGTAAAGTGAAAGCTGATCTCAGATGGCGCCACCACGACACGAACCTTTGTCAAAGTGAGATGTCCAAACATTTTTAATTTAAAAACTGTCGACAATATGTCTGAATGTACTGATTCGGATTTGGATGAACAAAATCCAGATGAAAAAGATCACACCACACGGCCACAGAAATTTTAAAGGACTATGGGCAATTTTGTATGGAGTTTGTCCCAACCGTTGTTGCAATATATGACATGTGGTTACTCGTAAATGTTGTAACTGTTTTTCCATATATATATTTTTTTAATAAAGTAATGTTCAAGTAAGGAAAATATATTTTTGAAAACAAATAATCTCCTTTTAGTGCGAAATTTGGCCTAGATCTTTATTCTAGACACCTGATTTTTTTTAAGACAAGTTATATAGGTACTACAGAGAATCATTAATTAATGGAAAATCATTAATGTATAGAGAACCACTCTATCTATAAATGAGAACAATTTTGAGGTTATCGCGAATAAACATACAAACGCGTCGGAAGATTTTTTTTACAATATGTAGTTATAGTGATGATCGATAAGAACTACATCTTTAAAAAAATCTTGCCGGGTATTTTAGCTTGTTGCCTCATAAACTCCAGGAACCAAATAATGTAATGCATGTACCGGTGGCGCATCGCCGTTCGTCTTGCGGTCTGATGATGGAACGGGCTTGGCCAAGTGCGAAATTGGGCCTAGATCTTTATTCTAGACACTTGATTTTTTTTTTGACAAATTGTATACTACAGAGAATCATTAATGGATAGAGAACCACTCTATCTATTAATGAGAACAGTTTTTGAGGTTATCGCGAATAAACATGCAAACGCGTCGGCAGAATTTTTTTTACAATATGTAGTTATAGTGATGATCGATAAGAACTACATCCTTAAAAAATCTGGCCGGGTATTTTAGCTTGTTGCCTCACAAAGTCCAGGAACCAAATAATGTAATGCATGTAACGGTGGCGCATCGCCGTTTGTCTTGCGGTCTGATGATGGAACGGGCTTGGCGGAATAAAATTATGAAATTTTGTCGCACATTCCTCAAATTGCAACCGGTAGAAAACCGACAGGCCAGAAACTCGGCGTCGATACTCAAGACTTTGGAGTTTCGTCGCGACGAGTCTATCAGTCGAAAATAGGTAAACATTTTTTTTTGTCAAATTGATAAATTTTTTTCAATTTCTGTCCACTAAAAACCTTTGTGAACGTCTCTCAGTCATTTCTCAGTGAAGCTCATGCAGTATTGGTATGCGAACCAAACCAACTATGTATGTAATGGGCCAGAACGTTTTCTGAGTCATATGGGTTGGAGTGCGGTGTGAGGTTGACGTGTACACGGCTCTCCAAGGTTTATGCTGGATCCGACTGAGGGATCTACCAGAGAAATGCTGAAGGTCTGCGAGGGCTTGTGTAAAATGTCCGTAAATGTGAATGGCCGCCGGTAAGTGCCCTAATCATGAACCTGTTTTTTTTCTGAATAGTATAAGCATAAATGAAGTCCACCAATTTAAATACTTAGGGCACATACTTACGGACGACCTTAAAGATGATGTAGATATTGAAAGGGAACGTAAGTCATTGGCAGTCCGAGGCAACACAATATTTGCTCGTAGATTCTCGCGTTGTGCGGACCAAGTCAAAATCACCTTGTTCAAGGCATTTTGTCAAGATCCTGTAGGTCAGCTACACCAAACGTTCGTTAGATTTCTTACGCGGCCAGTACAATAATGTTTTTAGGATGTTGTTGAAATTGCCCCGTTTCTGTAGTGCATCGGAGATGTTTGCTCAGAACCGAACTGATGGCTTCCATGCAGTAATTCGTAGAAGAGTCGCATCACTGACGCTTAGAACGCGGGACAGTGACAATAGGATTCTGAAAACAGTTGTGGAGAGTCCTTACTCACCTTTCCAAGGCACTATGTGGGGAGAATGGTCAGGTACCTTATTTTCACTTTATCGTTCTCTGCACATCCTGCCTTAGACACCTACTTTGTGTTTTTTTTTTGTATTTTTGTTTGTTTACTATTAACATTAGTTTCTAAGATATTTTACTAACGAAATGGGAACTACATTGTTGTCCGAATTTGATAAATAGATTTAATTAAATATATATAGCGTTTGTTCAGTCAAAAAAGTTTTAGTCATATTAATTTCTGTTCTACTACAAACGAAAATTTGTCCACTACAAAGCTCTTTCGTCTCTTACACCCGTATTCACAAACAATACTTTTCTCAGTAAAGTAGCAACGCTATGCGAAGTAAGGCATTTCTCACTGCGTTGCATAAGGCAAGCCTTTCAATTCATAAACAATATTCAAACGAAGGGTCGTTTGAATATTGATGACTAAGCAAACGCACAGCGTTGAATAGAGCTCTGTGATTGATTCGTTTGTGTTGCGTAGTACACTTCGCTGCTTGACGTCCATTTCTAGGTCTTCATTTATCAGTGGCAAGAGTATAAAAAGTACCACATCTTTGGAAAACCTGTAGCGTCGTCTAAAATCATCCGAACTGTAATAATCAATAGGATTTTGGAAATCCCGTATCACTTTGTGGTATTTATTGTGCTTCTTTCATTGATATAATTATCAAATTCTTCCTCACTACAATAATCCATTTTTAATAGCGTCCATTAAAATTGAAAATTATCACAAACAGTAAAATTCAACCCCGATAAATATTTCTTGGAACACATTATATGTGCTATGCGTTGCTTAAACCTTAGCTGTGCGTTCATTTCATTCTAAGGGACGCAAAGTTCTAGCCGCGTAATAAGTTTTAGGGGCCCTGTGCACTCGCGTGCACCTTATAGTAACGTTTGTGAATACAGGTATTAGTCGTGTTTAGTGTTTGTTGTAATCGTATGTTGAAACATAAATAAGTTTCAAATCCTACATACACAAAAAGTGATACATTTATTAAAACGCCTTAGCATGTCTAGAATTCAAAATTTCATAAATGTAACTCAAACAGTTTTTGATTTATTAACGTTTAAATACCAGCATTTTTGTGACTGACTGACTCACTGGCACATAGATCAAAAACCTTACCCACTTTCAGATGTCCTAGACAGTTGAAATTTGGTATCCAGTTAGGTAATTATATGTATACAAAGAAAAAAAAAGATTTGAAATTTTTCCAAACAAAACATTTTGTTGGGAAACACAGCGCCTTTCAAAATAATAAGAGAAAAATGTCTGCTTTCTTCTTTGTAGGAGAATAATTAGTTCCATCACGAAAAGTCGTTTTTTATAGGTAAGTACTTAAGAATTATTTATAAAACTTAGATAACCGTAACTAACTAAAAGATTCTACAGGATCTCTTAATTGGCTCGTCTTTAGACCATTTCTGGTCTCCCCATCATAAGGAACTTGTTACCAGCTAACATAAATACGTCTTTTTAAGAAAATTCAAATGAGCCCAAACACGAAATGTTTAAGAGTAATCACGAGAGCCACTACTCACCTTTATGGTTTCCATCATCAGACCCTTGTTACCAACTACAGTAAATGCAACTACAGTATGATTGAAATGAGCTCAGACATCACATGCATACTTGTAAGAGTGGATAAAGAATTACTTTTCTATACTATCTTTAAAGAAATACTCAAGCTTACCTATCTATGTGTTAGCCATCGATATCGAAAAAAACATATTCTAGCTCAATTTCAAATGACGAAAAAATACGGTAGGTCTTAATTCTGTCGGACTCTGGGTCTGGTCAGCTACGAGTAGCGAAGTAAAATTTTAAACCTTAATTTATCTTATTTCAGGATTATCTACAGAACTTGGCGCACATTTAGATCTCAATTCTGTTTTCGCTAAAATCTACAATCACGGATGTTATTAAAATTTAAATTTTGGCTCCCTTTTTCACATTTATGTTTTTGATGCGATCCAATTATCTATGCGCATAAAACATTTCGACGATTTATTTTTAATTGTATGATTCTGGTTCAAATAACTAGTTTCTGTATTGAGACCTAGTTTCAGAATCAGAATCAGAATCAGAATGTTTAGTTGTAGTTTGAATGTGACAAACTTCGACATTTAAGTAAGGGTGGATACTTTAATGCTTATCAGGTGTTACACTAAAGTGGACATTCACAAAATAATACTCAGCTACTACAAACTCTAATGTTAGAAATCGGAGGTCATTTCTTCTACAGTATTCTAAAAAACCAATAGCTTCTTTTAGATTGTACCTGCAAACGTTTGGTTTGTTACAATAAGTCGGTATCATAGTACAAACATCTACTTTAAAATTGTTAACTATTTTCTACTCTGTTACTTTAAGCTCATTATACAATTGCATAGCAAATATACTATCATGTGTCATCAGTCTGCATAAATGATATCTATTGTTTTAATCCTGAGACAGTAAAACGTTTTCATTGATAACATACAACATTATCGGGCTAATTAAGGTAAAATCACCTAAACATTATCAAAAAATGCACTATAAATAAGCATCACGAAACATTTTTATGTCAGTTAGATACATCAATATCGACAACATGAAGTTCTTGGCATTGGCACTATTGGCTCTGACGGCGGTCGCCTCCGCTAAATACATCAACCTCGAGGATGCCATCGATCTAGAAGATATTACCGCCTACGGATACTTGTCTAAGATCGGTGTGGCAGCTGCCGAAAGAATCCGGCTAGCTGAGGAGCAGGAAGACACCCACTCCAGAATCGTTGGTGGTTCCGCCTCAAATGTCGGCCAGTTCCCTCACCAGGTAACTCATCAGCTTCATTATGCACAATTTGCACAGTAATGTCTCGAACAAGACCTATGTATATTTATTTCGGTATTTCATTGCAGGCCGGTCTTCTCGCTCAGTTCAGTGGTGGTCAGGGTGTTTGCGGAGGCTCCCTACTCAGAGCTAACCGTGTCGTTACTGCTGCTCACTGCTGGTTCGACGGTCAAAACCAGGCTCGTAGCTTCACTGTTGTCCTTGGTTCAAACCGTTTGTTCTCTGGTGGTACTAGGGTGTCTACCTCCAATGTTGTTATGCACGGAAGCTGGAACCCTAGCTTGATCCGTAACGACGTTGCCATGATTAGACTGAACTCCAATGTTGGCCTCAACAGTAAGTTAATTTCAATTTATGTTTTTTGTTATATATCTAACATAAACCCTTTCTTTATTGTGATAGTGTCTTTATATGTGTCATAACGCTTCCAAAAATATCCTTTAATAGATTTATTTAGAATCTCCATATTTACGGTCACTCATGAATCGTTTTTTTTTTTACTTTCAATCTAATTTCAAAGTCTCAAGATTTTCATTATTACTTAATGCACTTTATTTTAAATATATGTTGGCCTTTGATATGTTACTTGAAATTAAAGTAAAATATCTGTTTACCAACAGACAACATCGCCGTCATCGCTCTGCCCAGTGGTAGCCAGCTCAACGAGAACTTCGCTGGTGAAAACGCTATCGCATCTGGCTTTGGTCGCACTGCTGACGGTAAGAAAACTTAGAAATAACGTTTTTGTTCCTCAGTTTGTGTTTTCTTACTGAATAGACTTATTAACACTTTTATTTGTATAGGTTCCTCGGGTGCAATCACCACCGCCCAGGGCTTGCGCCACGTTACCCTGCCTGTGATCACGAATGCCGTCTGCAGATCTTCCTTCCCCCTCATCGTCACAGACGGCAACATTTGCACAAGCGGTGCTGGTGGCAGGAGCACATGCAACGGCGACTCCGGTGGTCCCCTCACTGTCAACAGGAGTGGCAGGCCTATCTTGGTACGTACCATAAAATAAATAACATTTATAATTTTAGAACCTTTTTAAACTTACTTTAATAATTTAAACTCGGTCTTTGTCTTAGCTACTTGTGCGTTTATCTAGTATTAATTTAAACTTTCCCGATAGATCGGTATCACTTCCTTCGGATCTGCCCGCGGTTGCCAGGTTGGATCTCCTGCTGCCTTCGCCAGGGTCACCTCCTTCATCAGCTGGATCAACGGTCAGTTGTAAACGAATCTGCACAAAATTCATGTTGCCATATAAAAAAATGATGATAGAAAAACTTTAAAATAAAAATATACAATATTAAAATTAAACCTACTTTGTTTTAATTACACATTGAATACCTACATAATATACGAAGCATGAAGATTTTAAAAAAAGAGACTTATTTTGGATATTTAGATAAAAGGCTAGCTTTAGGTTTCAGCAGCAATCAATAAGAACTTTAACGCTGCATTCCACATGGAACTGCTACACGACCAATGCCATAGGCAAGGTCTACACGTCGCCTCAGTTAGGTGAAATTCACCATGTCGCCTCAGTTGGATGCCATCCTCAGACAAACAGTCTCATCTGCTAACAAAACGGCGGTGGTGATTCGACTCATTTTCGGATCACATAGGTACCATTCGTCATGAACGATAGTTCGAGTGAAGTCCCAGTGGCAGATGACCATCGCTGGAAACTTTATGATAATGTGCGAGTGCACGACGATTGGTGGGAACTGAATAGAAGCTGATATAACTTGGTCATGGTAAGGTCGAGCGGCGTATGCTAACACCCAGATTATGTCAGGCTATGACAGTTCGCAAATTGTAACGAACGGCTTTGTCCAGAGTCGTCGTAGATCTAGCCTCTACTATGTTTTCACTTCCTTCTGCGAAGCAGTAATGCTAGCAAAGTAGTAAGCCGAATGCGTGAGGGAGAGGGAAACCTCACGCCGCAGCCGCCGCAACAGAAGAAGACGCCCCGGTCGTCGGGAGTCGCCGGACGATTCTCGGCCACCGTAGGCGCGGGTCTGCGGACGGCGAGCATTGGGTGGCTCGCCGTCTGATCAGAACCAGGCCCGGGTCGACGGCGCGCTGTGTTCCACGCGCGCCTCAAAGAGCTGTCAGCATTACAGATGGGGCCCGCTAGGGCCATTGCCTGCTGGGGCTGCGGAGTTCGTTCGAAAGAGGCACCGTACCCTGGAACGCAAAGGAACAGGAGGAACACGGATGGGTTTTAGTCGGTAAAAGTCTGACACTCCCTTCTGCTTTACCCAGAGCGGGAAGAGTCATTTGATGATTTCCCATCCTAAAAAAAAAGGCTCTACTATGGTTGCCAAATGCTATACGCGCACTTAGTCGGGTATGATAGCTAGAACGTTTGGCAATTGGTTTTGAGATCCACGTAAGTTTATTCACGAGCTGGTTTATAAACAGTCCCTCCATGTATTAAATCACCTCTGATTTTTTTTCAAAAATCGATTTTGTTTCGCTTTACTTATTTAATCAAAATAGCGTTTTATCACTTTAAAGGTATGAAATAAAAAACAATTAAGGGTAAGGATGGGAAAAACACGCCTGCCGTGTCTAAAAATTAAACTTTTGAGCGATTTTTTGTTTTTACTTTTTAGTTTATTTTAAGACATGGCAGGCGTGTTTTTATTATTTGTTTTTTAAATAGGTTTGCCGGGTTAATAGAATCGATTTGTGTAAGAATAAATCTATTCTTTAAAACGATATATAGTAGGTACTGAATGATGACACGAGGTCTTCACTCCATGTGAGGACCTCGTAGCTGAATAATAACTAACAGTCACATGGGTCGATCTACCCATATGCTAAAATCCATCCACAGACCGACCTCGGCAAGCGTAGCTTAATCTTGAAGATCGACCCGTGCGGCTGTTATGCTTTAGCTGTGCAGCTGTTATATTATGAGGCACGAAGGAATATCGGTCTATTAAAATGGTCATCCATCCACAGACTGACCTCGGCAAGCGTAGCTTAACCTTGAAGATCCAACCCGTGTGGCTGCTACACTTTACAGTTAATTCAAGCAAATAATCAACTGTGTTCTTTAAAAGTTGTGAGATATATATATTGTAAATGTGCCCTATTTTTAACCGACGAAAAAACGGAGGTTTCTCGGAGGGTGTGGTATGTATGAAATATATATACGCACGCATGATTTATTACAGAGTTAGCTTTTAACTGTTATATACTCTTACTTAAACTATTATTTGTAGTACAATATTAATTCTTTTAGGGTAAAACAGGTCTTATATACCAACATGGGTAGGCTTACAAAAAAAAGTACACACCTCAGCATAAAAATCTGTGAGTGAACAATAAATCACCCCTATTTGCCAGCCCTTGGGGTAGGCGTTTTTTCCAAATTTATATGGGACCAACTTTGAGGCATCCTATCCAATAATTTTTTTTTTATCAAAATCAGACTACTCTTTAAAAAGTTTTGCATGGTCATACATTACAATCAGTGAGTTCACAGACAATCATCTCCGGTTTTCGTACCCTTAGGTTTGGATTTTTTTTCATATTTATGTGGGACCAACTTCAGAAAAAAATCCTTTCTACAAAAAATAACTTACTTTATTTTGTTTTTATAAAAAAGTAAGTTTCTATAAATTTTATAAATAAACTATATTGTTTGTTTGCTAGGTACCTATCTAAGGACTAAACTCAAAGCAGTGGACTGTAATTTAGAATTAATGAAATCCAAAATAGGTAAGTACAATAATGTTCAATGTTGGAAAACGTAAAGAGTGCGCGCGCGTGTCGTCGTCGGAGATCCGGCTCGAAGACCCATTTCCTTTGCTTTATTAGAAGTTTAACAAATAACTCAACAACATCTTTTGGTGTTCTTTTCACAAATTTATTACTACTATTTTTCTCAATAGATGACACTGCAATATTTTTGAGTACCTACCTTGATTTTGAACCCAATCAGTGGTTTTTGCGTGATACTTCCAAAAAACACACAGACAAACAGGTAAACAGAGAAAAAATTGCATTTTTTCACAAAATTATTCAATGTATATGGTGGACCTTTTTCGACTTTTGAATCATCTCCGGGGCACTTTTTAGTTTGCTAATAAATTGTACCTCAAAATATTAAATAAGTTTGTTAGCTTTTTTTGTTAAGATTTAGAGGTCGCGGCGAAGGACAGCTTAAATGATGGTTTCATATGAAGAAACGAATAGCATATCTGAATCTTGTCTTGACTAACCTAACCTAACTCTACCCCTACATCCCTACACCTATCACTACATTGTGGAATAAGTACAATGGGTCTAACAAAACGGCCCTGTTTTTGGAAACGGCTAGCCATAATGTATTACGGCGGATTATATAATCCGACTGCGACATATATACCCTAAGAATGTATTTCAGTACTTTTTTAAATGACATGTAGATTGTAGAGTTCGTTACCAAGGTTTGAACAGTCGCTAGTCGTTGGGACCAGCTATCAACGTGTAGGACGTTGATAGCTGGTTCAAGCACCTGAAAAGAGAGACACACACCCAGTCGCGGTACGCGGTCAGGTTGTTTCCTCCCTCTGCAGCCCCGAAGTATGCGTGCATGACATTTTCATTAATGGATCGCATTGTATTATTATTATAGGTCGGCAAATTTTCATGAAAATTAAAATTATTTCCGTTTTTTTCATGATCCATGGCTACCCCGTTATAATTTTTTAGTTTTTACTAGCATTTATGTTACCCGGAATAATAATAGTACAACGATTCTAACGATACCACATACATCGATATCGGTTAAGGTGTTTAAAGAATAAATGGAGACTCACAAATATACATGATCATGAAAACATAACACTCCTGTTTTAGGCAGTCGTGTAATAACCAATTTTCAGACTTTTCGGGAAGTGCCCTGTAGATTTTGATTTACTTGTGATTATCAAAATATGTCGCAAAAATTATTTAATAAATAGCCTTATTTTTTATTGCGTAGACTTAGAAGCTACTTTTTTTGGAGCTTTAAGGGTATTGATTAAGTATTTGATATTAATTTCAACACGATCGCGTCCCTGACAAAAAGTCGTATAAGGGTTCCGTTTCTTCTTTTTGAGGTACGAAACCCTAAAAAGTCTGAATGAGGCGTATTTCGGCCACTTTGTCACGTATATTTAATTTTCTGTCACAGTTTAGAGAAAACTTGGGAACTCTACACTGTACGAGGCTCGACACGCACTTGGCTTATTTTTTCTGATTTCTTATGTCAGGCACTCCAAAAGGTTAGAAAGGACAAAAAAAATATAGCAAAAGGTGTATTTAAATATTATTTGGATAGTTGGTAAATTAATAAATTCTACAGGATCGTTTACAGTTGACCGTTGATCCAGCTGACGTAGGAAGTGACCCTGGCAAAGCCAGCAGGAGCTCCGACCTGGCAACCCCGATTTGATACAAAGGAACTGACACCGACCTGTTGGAAAAGATTTAATTAGTGCTAGAATAAATGAGTACCAGTACTGTACATGTAGAAGACATATTGTCGAAAAGTATAGTACCTAAACTTAAAAAATCTTGAATGAGATTATTTAAATACTTACCAAGATAGGCCTGCCGCTCCTGTTGACAGTAAGGGGACCACCGGAGTCACCCTGGCATATGCCCCTGCTGCCAGCACCGCTTGTGCAAATGTTGGAGTTTTGGATGACAGCGGGAAAGGAAGTGCTGCAGACGGCATTCGTAATCACAGGCAGGGTAACGTGGCGTAGGCCCTGGGCGGTGGTGATGGCACCCGAAGAACCTATAGAAATAAACGTGTTAAAAAGCCAATTCCAGTAACAAAACACAAACTGAGGAACAAGAACGGTATTTCTAAGTCTTCTTACCGTCAGCAGTGCGACCGAAGCCAGATGCGATGGCGTTTTCACCGGCGAAGTTCTCGTTGAGCTGGCTACCACTGGGCAGAGCGATGAGTGCGATGTTGTCTGTTGGTACAGATATTTTAGTTTTATTAGTGACAAATCAAAGAGCAACTTGTATTTAAATAAGGTGCTGTAGATTTATAACGAAAATCTTTGAAAGTAAAGATTGAAGGTCGACACATAATATGATTCCTGACTGACCGTAAAATTGTGAATTACTTACTTGAGAGGGCAACGTTGGAGTTCAATCTAATTATGGCTATGTCGTTACGGACCAAGCTAGGGTTCCAGCTTCCGTGCATAACAACATTGGAGGTAGAAACCCTAGTACCACCGGAGAACAAACGGATTGAACCAAGGACAACAGTGAAGCTACGGGCCTGGTTTTGACCGTCAAACCAGCAGTGAGCAGCGGTAACGACGCGGTTAGCTCTTACTAGGGAGCCTCCGCAGACTCCCTGACCACCATTACCGAACTGAGCGATGAGACCGGCCTGCAAAGAATCACCGAAATCAGTATTGATAGAACTTATTCAAAAAATCACTGTGCATTTTGTGTCATGGAACTGAAGAGTTACCTGGTGAGGGAACTGTCCGAGGTTTGAGGCGGAACCTCCGACAATTCTGGAATGGGTGTCTTCTTGCTCCTCAGAAAGGCGGATTCTTTCGGCAGCCGCTAGACCGATCTTAGACAAGTATCCGTATGCCGAGATGTCTTCTAGATCGATGGCATCCTCGAGATTGATATATTTAGCGGAGGCGACCGCCGTCAGAGCCAATAGTGCCAGTGCCAGGAACTTCATGTTGCCGATATTCATGTGTCTACCGTAAAACTTTTCGCAATGCGTATTTATAGTTAACTAATTGATAACTTCTAGGTAAAACCAGATTATCGTGATCGATTTGTTTTATCAGTGAAGACATTTTTTGAAAATCCTAGGATTAAAATTTTGAGTTTAGTTTGTACTTGAAAGTATGTGTTCTTTAGATATCTCATAGATATAAAAATTAATCCCAATTTCCTGTGGCCACGGCATCACACGTGAACGGCTGGGCAGATTTCGCTAATTCTATTTTAGTTGTGTTTGTTATTGCTAGAAGAAGGTTCATATGAAAGAAAAAAAATTGAAAGTTCCAGTTGACGGGAACGAAACCACTGGGGCAGCGAGTTTTCCATAAATAAGCTCCAATTTGATCACTCTTATTTTACTTATTTGTTGCTTTAGAATACAGGTAAGTCCGAACATTGTAATAATAGACCAATATCTGTTTTAATAGCACTTTCCAAACTGCTGGAGAGGATCCTCGCAGATTCTCTAAGTAACTTCCTGGACAAACACCGCATCATTGCTGAAAACCAATACGGCTTTCGTAAAGGAATGTCGACGGAAGATGCAGTTTTGGACTTTACGCAACTGGTTGCAGGAAGCTAGACAGTAAAATAAACCTCTTTCAAACTCCAGTATCTTCTCCAGCCGATCGTAATTCTTCTCTTTACTTCTTCGCGTATTGGTTCTTTTTGGGTTATAAGCTGTCCCAGATTTTGGGTTATAAGACGTATTCATCAATGTAGTTGATTTCGGTATTTCTTACCTGTATCGCGGTTATCATTCCATTTGTCATCACTCTAGTTGGTTCTGGGTTAAGTTTTAACCTTACTTCCTCAATTTCTATTGCAAGGTCTTCTATAATTTTATTGATGGCTTCAGATGTTTTGGCGAATAGCACTATGTCTTCAGCGAATCTTTAATGTGTCAGTGATGTGCCGTCTATATTGATCCCGATATTTTTCTAATTGAGTTGTCTGAAAATTGACTCCAGCACAGCCGAGAATAACTTTGCGGATAGGGGGTCTCCTTGTCTAACGCCTTTTTCTACTTTGAATGGCTGGCTTTTCTTTTCTAATTGGATTCTGGCTGTACTATGACTATAAACGTCATTTACTAGTATTAATCGATTGTATTTAAGTTCCACTCCTTATTCCAGTAATGCTTCCCATGTTTTTGTGTAGAAGTGAGTCAAATGTTTTGCTGTAGTCGATAATTGCAACGTAGTATGTAAGCTAGTATACGTTGTACTTCTCTAACACTTGACGAACTACATAGATGTGGTCAATCACCGAGTAGAAATCCCGCTTGCTCGATGAGTTGGTGTTCGTCTAGTGTTCTTTTAATCCGTTTTAAAATTATCTTAGCGAAGATTTTGTAGATGTTGGACATAAGAATAATGGGGCGATAATTTCGATTTCGTGTTTATCGCCCTTCTTATACAGCAGGATAATATTGGACTCTGTCCACTGATGAGGAATCATTTCAGTGTTAGAAGAGTGAACGCCTACGGTTCTAAGTAAATACTCCATTGTACATAATTTATAAAGAGAAGAGCTATGGCTCTTCATCTGTCAATGAGTCGTCCATTTACAGCTGTCATACCGTGTGTTACATATTTGTCTTATATATTTTATTAAATTAGTTTATACCTCATAACATTGCCTTTGATCATTTCCTACAATGTTGTTAAACATGTCTGTAAGTACAGGTACTAAGACTTCCTTTGCTTGCTTTAAGATTTCGTTGCTAATGCCATCGGGAACTGGTGTTTTATCTACCCCTTGGGTATCTAAAGCTTTCTTGACCTCAGCTTGAAGAATGTCAAGAATTTTAGAAGTATCCGCCAAATCAATTTTCTGTTGTGTTACTTTCGTATAGTTTCTTGTAATAAGACGTTCCCAATATGTCTGTTCAGCGATGATTCCATTTTCTTCTGTCATTTTTCATTTTAACGATCCAATCTATTGAATTCTTAAATTCTTTGTATGCTTTTTGACTCCACCCGTTTGATTTATAAACTTTTCGATAATTTCCATTCTGTTTTGTTTTCTATCCTTTCTTATGCTATCTTTAATTTGTTTGCTAATTTACGTGAAATGTTTTCTTCTTTCCTGTGTATCTTTCGCACTGATCAAGTTTCTTCTCATTTCTAGTAAAATTGTGGTATTTGTTGTTAGCCTTTTTTTGGGTTCAATTTTGGTATATACAATGAGTTGTATTTGGGTTTTTTTACTACTCAGGAAAGATAAAATTGGATATAAAATGCCATTTTCTATCCAATTTTATCTTTCCTGAGTTCCTAATTATTTTGTGTTAAGTTTGTAGTCTGTGAATTTGTCTATTAGAGCGATTGTTACTGGTTCTAACTGATGATTCCCGAGCTTTACATTTCCGAGGACTAAGACAAGACCTCGGAAATGTAAAGCTCAGGAAACATCATCAACGGGTTTGTGGTTGAATTTATAATAGTTCTGTTCTTATTAGTTTATGATTAGTGTTAAAGTTCAATTTCTTGATTATGGTGAAGTTAGTGAAGTAGCTTTTTTGGTTGTTCATTATAAAATCAATTTGGTTTTTTGTTTTGCGGTCTGGCGAGATCCAGGTATGAACATGTTTTTCTTATTTTTCACTAACAAAATAATTAAGATGGTTAGGTTATTTTCTAGTGCAAAGGTTATGTTCTTCATTTCTACTTCTGGGTTTATTGTTGTACGTGAAAGGTCCTAATACCTTTTTCTTCTGGGCGCCTATCCCTGAGTTGGCCATTACAGTCTCCCATTATTATTATGTTTTTATGACCTTGCTCGTGGATCGCTTTGTTCAGATCAAGGTAGAATGCATTTATTCTCGGAGTGATTATGGATAAAAAAATAACATTGCGTTAAAAAAGCTGCCCAATTGTTAGGTTTTCTTAAACGTAATCACAAGAATTTAAATCAACTAAAACTACAATTGTCCTACATAATGCTTTAGTGCGTAGCAGGCGGGAAAATGCCAGTGTTGCCTGGGACCTCTTTTACGCAATATATTCTCAGCGTCTGGAGAGCATACAACGGGCTTTCACCAAACACCTCGCATTTATATCCCCTGGCCCCCTTTTTTTTTTTTTTAAGGATGGGAAATAATCAAATGACTCCTCCCGCTTTGGGTGAAGCAGAAGGGAGTTTCAGACTCTTATTGACTAAAACCCATCCGCGTTCCTCCCAGTGCCCTTTGCGTTTCAGGGTACGGTGCCTCTTTCGAACGAAGTCCGCAGCGCCAGCAGGCACTGGCCCTAGCGGGCCCCGTCTTTTACGCTGACAGCTCTTTGAGGCACGCGTTAAACACAGCGCGCCGTCCACCCGGGCCTGGTTCTGATCAGACGGCGAGCCACCCAATGCTCGCCGTCCGCAGGCCCGCGCTTACGGTGGCCGAAAATCGCCCTGCAACTCCCGACGCCCGGGGCGTCTTCTTCTGTTGCGGCGGCTGTGGCGTGAGGTTTCCCTTTCTCTCACACGTTCGGCTTCCTCCTTTGCTAGCATTACTGCTTCGCAGAAGGAGGTAACCGCTTCCCATGTCTCCTCGCTCCGGACCATAGCTTGAACCAGGGCCGAACGCGAGAGATTGCCGCCGCCGATCGCCTCGGCGAGGACACGGCGGTGCTCTGCCCAAGGAGGGCAGACCTCAACCGTATGCTCCACCATGTCCTCCGGGCGATCCTTGCAGTGTTGACACCCGGGCGTATCCTCCCGCCGTATTCGAAACAGGTACCTCCCGAAACAACCGTGTCCGGTGAGTACCTGCGTTAAGCGGAAAGTAAGGACGCCGTGGCGCCGCTCTAGCCACTCCTCAAAGAGGGGACTTATCGCCGCAATTGTGGCGTGACCAGCGCTGGGTTGGGACAGTCTTTGTCTCCATACTGCCATGTGATCCTGCCGGAGCTCCGTCCGCCGCACTGCGATTTGCTGCGGCAGAGGAGTCTCACCCCGGCGTAGCACTTCTAGGCGCCATTCGTAAATGAGTGCGAGGCCTCTCGCCTCTAGATCCCATGGCGGCAGTCCGGCAAGGAGGTTTGCCGCCTCGCCAGAGACCGTGCGATATCCCCGGGCAAACCGGATGGCCATCACCCTCTGGGACGGGTTGAGGTAACGGGCAGGTCGCTTCCTCATTGTAGGCGCCCACACCGGCGACCCATAAAGGGCCATGGACTGCACGATCCTCGCGTAAAGCCTCCGGCAGGAGGCGTTTGGACCCCCTAGATTGGGCAAAAGCCGCTTGAAGGCAGCCCCGGCTCGCTCCAGTCTAGGAGCCAAACGTCGGAAATGCTCAACGAAGTTCCACCGGCTGTCAATAACGAGACCCAGGTACGTCATCGTCGATCCGACGCCGATTTGAACCCCTCCTACCGTTATTTGGGATCCCGATGGTGGTCTGTTCCGAGATCCATGAAAGCACATGGCTTCGGACTTGTGTAGGGCCACCTCGAGACCCAGCTGCCGGATCCTCTCAACGACTATCGCAACCCCGCGTGTCATAGCGTCAGCCGCCACCTGATGCGACCGTCCCTGCACCAGGACTAGCGTATCGTCGGCATAGCACACAACGCTGACGCCACTAGGGAGGTCGGCGCGCAGCACCCAGTCGTAGCCGATGTCCCACAGAAGCGGCCCCAGAACGGAACCCTGTGGAACGCCGCACGACATCTCTCGCCGGTTCCACTCTCCCAGGTGACCGGGGTAGATGACGGCTCTGTCCGTCAAGTAATCCTTGACTTCACGACGGAGGTAGGTCGGCACCCGGTGATACCGAAGTGCCTCCCTGATGCAACTCCAGGGCAGGGTGTTGAAGGCATTGGCGATGTCTAGAGACACCGCCAAGGCCCCTCGCGAAGGGAACAGAGCGCTTACCACGTCCTCCACCAGCTGGGGCCGTAGACTCTGCGTTAACGGGGGGCCCAGGTACTGAGCTTATTCCGCACCATTTTGTAGGGTCTTCCCCACGGGTCCCCGTTCAGAGACTCCAGCATCTCCTTGCGAGCCAGATCCTTGGACTGTAGGATCTCAGCTCGGAGGGCGGCCTTCGCCACTCTGTACTCCTCGTACAGCTCCGCCTCTCTGATCTGCGCATCCGGAGGGCGGATGTGGAGCCTGCGGTGCCTGGTGTACCGGCGCCGTGCGGCAACGCATGCCTGACGCAGCGTCGCCAGCTCTTGCGATCACCAGTACACCTGGCGACGGGCGCGTCCTGGCTTAACCCGGGGCATTGCCACATCACAAATATCAGTTATGGCCTCCCGGAATCACTCCGCTTCGTCATTGATGTCAGCAGGCCTGCACGATCGAAGCTTCCAGGAGGAGCTCCCGGTCCAGCTGTTTCAGCACCCACCGCGGACCACTCGGGAACCAAAACAAACCAAACAAACCGGATATACCGGTGATCGGAATAGGTCTCCACCTCCTCTCATACGCGCCAGTCAATAACACGCAGTGACAGAGCAGGGTTAGCGAACGAAATGTCCACCACAGACTCCCCATGCATCCGCACATACGTGGGACAGAACCTCGGTTTAGGACGACGAGGCCTGACTCCAGAGCCCAGTTCTCTACCATCCTGCCCCGCGTATCGGTGTAACGGGAACCCCAAGCCAAGTGCTTGGCATTGAAGTCCCCGAGAACTAGTACAGGGAGGAAACGACACCCGGCGACGATGGCGCCCAACTCCGTAAGGGAGTTTTGGAACTCGGCGAGAGTTCGGTTCGGGGAGAAGTACACTCCTACCACAACAATCTCCCCGAACCATGCTGCTACGCACCCCTGTCCTCTCCTGACGCTTTCAAGGGATGGGGTACCTGCAGCGGCCGACGAAATTAGGGCCACTGAGCCATTCAGGTCCTCCACCCAGTCATGCCTGGGCGGGACAAAGTAGGGCTCACCGACCACGGCGATGTTAATCAACCACTGTGCCATGCTTTGGACCAACAGATCCTGAGCGGCGGCGCAGTGGTTGATGTTCGCCTGGAGGAGGCGTAATGGAGCCGTTATTGGCTCTCCATTTCAGCCTCCTCCTGAGTCCCTTGTGGGACTCACTCGCAGCAACCGAAGTGACGGCGGTGGCAGGGACGGCGGCGGCAGGGACGGCGGTGGTGGAGGGCTTCTTTTTGCCCCCGGCCTTGGCGGGTTGAGCGCAAGCTTTGCCCCCAGCCCAGTGATCGACCGGCTTGCCAGCTGCCGCACAAACAACGCAGTGCGGCGTGGCGTTACACGAGCCGGCCTTGTGTCCGGGCTGACCACAGCGGAAACAAAGATCCCCCCTAGTCCCCTAGGCCCCCTAATCTGCTAATTTTATATATATTCGTCATTCCAACACGATGCCATTGTCATTTTGCTTAAAGTACGTAATTTGCTAAATTCATAAAGGTCGATCACTGGTCGGTCAGTGGTCTCGCAATAGAATCGTCGTGGAATGACAGTGTCGTATTGCCCTTATTATAAAACCCGTTAGTTTCTTTTATATATATTTTTACATATTATTTATTACTGTTCTATGCAACCTGAAGTAGTAAGAAGTTCGTAAATAACAAAAACATGGTAAAACTCAATAATATTTTATGCGTTTTGCTGTCAAAGTCAAATGTGACATTAGTAACATTACTGCTTACTGACGTCGACGTCTGTTTTTATTTGGTTTGTAGCGACCGGTGTTTTGCAAAGAGCTAATTGTTTTTTTATTTTTTTTTATTTAGGAATGGGCTTGCTCTTGACCACAATCACGCCTGATGGAACGAATTCATATTCAAAACATCACCAATCCAGGCCAGCGTCCCTGCAATGGAAATTTAATATGGCCGCTTATGTTTACCAAAATTGTTTATTTCTAAATGCTAGACCTAATAGTCTAATGATAAATGTTTGTTTCAGGTAAATGAAAATGACTTCATCTTCCAAGCTGCAGATATTCGCTTGACTATAAAGACTCGTTACATACCCCAACCAATACTAACATCAATCACTGATATCGCGAAAATAAAATCGACTGCACCATACATTTTTGTGCGCATAGCTTATCAAAACGTACTGAACAAACTCCGGTCTGAATTAAAAACCTTCAATTCTATTCTATTCTAGACAGGCAGCAGGCGATTATTTTATTAAAAGTTGTATAAGTATTACACCTATTGAATTATGCAAATTGCAAGTACATTGACTTCCTGCGTTTCCTTTCTTCTTCTCTGTAAAATCGCTTTAAAGGTTATCTGTAAAATAATGCTTTTAGCGATAAGACTGCTTGCTGCTCATTGTTGAACTCAATTGATTCATTCCTTATATAAGCTTCTTCTGTATTTTTTGTTCTCGTGTACCAAAATTATATTTATCTCCAATTATTTATATCTCCCATATTTGGTGTGCTTGTTGAGCAGTGCAAGGTGTACGTCTCGACGCATACTTTGCGCTGGCGATCATTGAGTTCGTGGGGAAAAAAGCTTGACAAATGGGTACTGTCAATCTTTTTTATCTTGCCAATTTGACGCAAATGGACCAATAGACAATAATTTTAAAGTGTATTGCGAAAATATTCCTTTTTATCGACAAAAAGGTAATTTCTTGAAAAATAGAGAAAAACGAATTTCGAGTACTAATTAAATTCGACATTTTACGTGGAAAAACAAACAAATATATGGAAAATAAACTGATAAAGTATTATAGGGAATCTGCTCCGTCTCATGGAATGATTCGTATGGTGTTCAATGAGTTTTGATGTTTCCGTATCACCACAAATGAAGCAGAGTGCTTAGGAAGGTTGATTGTGGCACCCACAGAGGATATCATCAACAAAATCCGTGATTTTGTTTTGGCAGATCGTCGAGTAAAGATACGCAAGATAGTGCACATCTCGACTGAACGTGTTTTTCATATTTTGCAGTATATTCTGGGTATGAGAAAGCTTTCTGCAAGATGGGTGCCGCGTTTACTCATAGTGGACTAAAAACGAAATCGCGTTACAACTTCTATTCTTTGATTTGCCATGTGTTAAAACTTCCCAGAATTTGATCCTTAGTAACAACACTTTCGGATGGTGTAATAATACAAGATTAGTTTACATTTTTTAAAATCAACTGGATCTATTTCTGGCTAGGAATAACGATTATGCATTTTTAGTTTTGTTCATAATCGGGCTCAAGACTTCTTTCCAGTGTTTTTCGATATTCCTCATAGTTTCGAATATACAGGATATCTGCTCTGCTTGATGTTCAAGATCAGGCAAAGTGGAGGAAGCTCAGTCGGAAGGCGGACCCTGGCAATGGCCGTGATTAACGCCAGGTGGAAGAAGAGGATATCTGCTCTGCTAAAGTCTTGCAGAGGTGGACGCAGAAGGAGTTTTCTATTTTGGAAGTGGAAGTGAGGTTTCAGTAAAAGGGTTTTGTCAGGAGAAAGGGCTAAATTAAAAAAAGAAACCTAGTTTTAGTTTTAAAATATTATTTTGATAGTTGTTATATTAATAAGTTCTGCAGGATCGTTTACAGTTGACCGTTGATCCAGCTGACGTAGGAAGTGACTCTGGCATAGCCAGCAGGAGCTCCGACCTGGCAACCCCTAGCTGATACGAAGGAACTAATACCGACCTGTTGGAAAAGTTTTAATTAGTGCTAGAATAAATGAGTACCAGTACCGTACAAGTGTGATCGTCCTATCATCGGACATCGGTGGACATCCCACCCGTACGCACTAAACGTTTTGGGAACACATTCATTGTGTGTACTACTAAGGAGTGGAATAGGATTGTCCACTAAAAAATCTAATTGGCCCATCAGTTAGATTATCAAAAAACATTTGAACCGTTTTATTTCTTTTGTTACTTAAACCAAAATTGACGAAGATACGACGCTTTAAAATTCTCAATACGTCAGGCCGTGGTATATTTTTAGTGCGTTCTGACGTCACGAGCCCCCACTCTCGAGTTTTGATGTGTTTTATCTTTGTTAATATTCATTAATTTACAAAAACAAAAATACGTGTCCGTTATTTTTAATACCTACTCTAACTGACGGACTTAAAAGATTTGCAATTTATTGATTGTGGAAAGTAGCCTATTCCATGCCACAGTCTGTGTTTCCTGATAGCTACAAACTGGGAGTCTTTAAATCAAGACTGAATATTAAGTTATTTCTAGGCAAGCATCCTTCATCTTCGACCACATCAACGCTTACCATCAGGTGAGATAGTGGTCAAACGCGTGCCTATCAATAGTACAAAATAAATAAAAAATCTTGTTGACGAAAAGTATGGTTTCAGTAAACATCAAAAATCTTGAATGAGGTTTACTTATTATTATTTAAATATATATACCAATATAGGCCTGCCACTCCTGTTGACAGTTAGGGGACCACCTGAGTCACCCTGGCATATGCCCCTGCTGCTAGCACCGCTTGTGCAAATGTTGGAGTCTTGGATGACCAGAGGGAAGGAAGACCTGCATACGACGTTCGTGATCACAGGCAGGTTAACGTGACTCAGGCCCTGATTAGTGCTGATGGCGCCGGAGGCACCTGCAGAATTAAAAGTGTTGATGAGACAATTTAGTAAATAAATGAAAACTGAGGAACGAGTTATAAATATCAAAACGTTGTTACCATCAGCGGTGCGACCGAAGCCAGATGCTGTGGCTGTTTCTCCGATAAATAGTTCATTGAGCTGGCTACCACTGGGTAGAGCGATGAGTGCAATATTGCCTGTTGGTTGATACATAATGTATGTTATTCAAATTAAATTACATTTAACGAAAGATGGGAGAAGATAATGTCTTTGTAAGAAATAAAGTCATTGGTGATTGTGGCTCTTTTACTGTAACTTACTTGATAGGCCAATGTTCGAGTCTAATCTGATGACAGCTACATCGTCACGGATCAGGTGAGGGTTCCAGTTTCCGTGCATAATAATATTGGACGTAGATACCCTGGTTCCACCAGAGAACAAACGGATTGAACCAAGGACAACAACCAAGCTGAAGGCCTGGTTCTGACCGTCAAACCAACAGTGAGCAGCGGTAAGGACGCGATTAGCTCTGACTAGGGAGCCTCCGCATACACCCTGACCTCCAGGGAAGTTCACGAGGAGACCGGCCTATGACGAAAATTTTTCGAAATTAATTTAGATAAAATGGTTTGAAACAGTTCTGTGAATATAAAACTGATAAATTACCTGGTGAGGGAACTGTCCAAGACTTGAGGCGGATCCACCGACGATTCTGACATGGGTCTCTTCTTGTTCCTCAGCAAGGTGAATTCTTTCGGCAGCCGCCATACCGATCTTAGACAAGTACCCGTAGGCGGTAATATCTTCTAGATCGATGGCATCCTCGAGGTTGATGTATTTAGCGGAGGCGACCGCCGTCAGAGCCAATAGTGCCAGTGCCAAGAACTTCATGTTGACGATATTGAAGAAAAAAATTAAATTAAATCTTTGCCGTATGCGTATTTATACTAGATCTTCTAGATCATTTTAAGATAAGCTATAATTGTATTAAATGTTTCATTTATCAAATAGAACCATTAATTTAATCATTTGATTTAATCGATAATTTTTAACTGTCATTAGGTATGGCACTTATTGAAAGTAAATAAATAGGTGATTAGACCAAAACAGTTACGTAATGTTGATTACCTGAACACATACAAACTACAATTATGAATGTTTATGCCATGAGAACGTGGTAATATATTCTACCCGATACCCTAAATATACAGTCAAATATTGTTACCATCTATACTAATATATAAAGCTGAAGAGTTTGTTTGTTTGTTTGCTTGAATTCGCTAATGTCAGGAACTACTGGTCCGATTTGAAAAATTCATTCAGTGTTAGATAGCCTATTTATCGAGGCAGGCTGTAGGCTATATATAATCACGCTATTATAATCACCCTATTTATCGAGGAAGGCTATAGGCCATATGAAAATGTAAAAACTTAAAAAAATATTTCCTTCTATACTGGTAATATCAATTAAGTTTTGAGCCATCATCATTATCTGCCTAGCCTTTTCCCAACTATATTGGAGTCGGCCAGTCAAACCGGATACAGCTGAATACCAGTGTTTTACGTGAAGCGGCTGCCTACCAAACCTCCACAACCCATTTACTGGGTAACACGGTACATCTTGGCAAGACTGGAGTCAGATTTACTGGTTTCTGACAATTTGTAACGACTGCCAAAGATCTACAAATGACAGCCGGGACCAACGGCTTAACATGCTTTCCGAGGCACGGAGGAAACTCGTTATGTTAAGACGGTCACCCATCCACAGACCAACCTTAGCAAGCTTTGCTTAACCTTCAAGATCGACCCGTGCGGCTGTTATTATTTACCCACGAGTTCCTCATAAAAGACAAAAGATGTTACATTATATAATTCTGGTGCAGGACACATTCCGCCATTCTATGATGGTAGGTATGTAAATATTTATACATAACATTATGCTTATCATTAAACAGACTTTGAAATAATATTACCATACATTATCAATTATCAAAAAAAAAAACAATACAAGTAGTAGGTACCTAATTTTATGAAATAAATTTAAAGGGAAAATCATAAAAAAAATATATTTATAGGCAGGTACGAGTACATAACATTGTAAGTAGCTACAATATGCTTATCATTATACAAATAATCAATTAAGTTTTAAGTACCCAGGTATAATTTTACCTGTGTTATCTAACATGCTGTGTAGCGAGCCTGCTTCCTCCACTTTGTCACATAAAAAAAAAAGGTTTCGTACAAGTGTTAAGTTAAATTGTACACTTTATGACAATGTGTTGGAAAAAATAAACGAATAAAGAAAATATATTGTTCCTGAATCATTGTTATTATTGGCTCCGGCAACCGACCAAGAAAAGATAAAGTTTGGCTTCTGTCGATATCAGTTTCCTTTGTTTTCTAGATAATCTACTCACTACTCACATGGTACTGAATTTGCATTCATTTATAAGCCCGAAAAAAAACCCAGTCAAGTGGGTTTTTTTATTACACACCCATTATCTAAATCTTTAGGATGACAGTCGATTATTAACGATTAAATACATTTTATACAGATAGCTGATAGGTAAAGGCTTGTAATTCTGTCTTTAATCAGCGTTTTTAAATTACACATTCATTAATATCTAATACGAGTATTTCATCTACGAGTATATCACGACTATGTTCAGGTTGGCTTCCTATCTTTTTTTTACTATTAATAGGCACGCGCTTGACCACTATCTCACCTAATGGTAAGCGACGATATCTTCCTTGATGCAGCTCAATACCATTAATTTACATAGAAATGACTGCCAATCTGACTTCTTACTCCTATCCTAACTCGAAAACGAGTTTGAGCCGAGTTGAGAAGACCAACAGAGTTCACGCAGGTTGTATTGCGTATGTAAACTTTGTTGGCTACTAAGTCCTGAATGAGATCTCCTCATTACACTTGACTGCTTTGAGTACTCGCATATTTTTCCAGTTAGATGTATGCATAAGTCCTGGAGGGAATGCTTATTGTCACCAACCAGGGCCCCAAATTTGCTATTTTTTATAAATTCGTCATGCGATCCCATTGTCATTTTGCTAAAAGTTCGTAATCTGCTAATTCATAATGGTCGATCATTGGTCCGTCAATGGTCTTGTAATAGAATCGTGGTAGAAAGAAAATTTCGTATTGCTATTATTATAAAACTCGTTAGTAGAAATGATTTTCGAAAAATTACTACTAAATTTGAAGTTATGCCAGATTTCTTATACATAGATTTTTTCATATTATTTATTCATTTGTCATTATGTACGAGACTCGTGAATGACAAATGAATAAATGGTAATGGTAAATTACCATTCTATGCTATTTCTTTCAATTCAATGGACTGTCAGTGGTTGACCATTGGAAAGTCATAATGACGATTTTATATTAGTAGATTACCAAACTTGTCAAAATCAACAATTATGAAATCAATGATAGACCATTCTGACACTATTGTAATAGCAAACTTGTGGACCTGATCCCTTTATGCTAGTAAGAAATACCAAGCGGAAAAATAATACTTTTCTCGACCGGGGAATCGAATATTGTAGATGGGCTGACGATATTCTCGGAACATATATTTTTTTTGTAAAGTTTAAGGGCCCTGGATTAGAATATCGAATACTTCTTATCCCTACTCGTATTATGTTTTATTTTCACCCGGGTGACGTCAGAGGCAGAAGATAGCAATAAATAAATTTGGACGAGCAGCTCCGTATGAATTGCTACTGCAGGCTTAAACCACCAAATAGCTATACCAACCAATAGAGGGCTGATTCATAGTGGCTGTTATGAAAAGTTTATGAGTAGGTATGCAGGGTCAGATTTGAGGTATTGACAAACAAGCTGAATGAGTTCACGTGACTCCAGTGATATTTAATAAATACTTTTTTATTGATAATATTGATTTCAATCATGTAATCTTTGGGGTTACTCAGTCAAAACCATAAACCCATTATTAATTAGTTATTTTTATTATTAGACAGTAAACTAAAGCTGGATAGCCTAACTGAACCATCTGTGATCTTCGAAATTCTGTATACCTCCGAGGTATCGGGTCTTGGCCTGCATGCTGACACTTGTCTTGACTCGTGGAAGCAGGTTACCAGTATCGGCCGAGAAGTCACCTGAATGTTGACGTCAATTTATCGACTGAAAAAACTATTCGTAGCTGTCAACAAGGCAATTCTTATAAAGTCCCTAATCTTACCTATACATACTTGATTATGGTGATGTGTAACTACTACTTTGACCTGCAGTGCGATTCTGTAAACATGTCGAAGTGAAACCCAAGGTGAAGTGAGGAGTACACGGTGAGACGCCGACAGAATAAATCGGCTGAATGTAGATCCCCTCATAAAACTTGATTTCTTTCTTAATAAAAATGGAGCTCGTGGTAGTGGGTGAATAATAACAGCCGCAAGGCGGGATCTTGCCAAGGTCGGTCTGTGCATGGGTGACCATCTTAACTTACCGAGACTCTTGAAAAGCACGCTAAGCTGTTGGTTTCGACTGCCATATGTAGATTTTTTGCAATCGTTAAAGCCAATAAATCTGAATCCAGGGTTGCCAAGACGTATCGTGATACCCAGTTACTGGGTTCAGGGAACAGATAGGCAGTCGTTCTATGTAAAATACTGGTATTCAGCTGAATTTGGTTTGACTGGAAGCCTACGTGATAGATAAGTAAAAATCACGAAAATTAAACATAATTGGTAGTGGTTGAAATGTACACATCTGTGTACCGGCGCGGCGCGGCGGCGGCGTGATGTTATAACTATGAACTGGGGTAAATAACAAACAGACATGTGATTTTAGCAACCCCGGGGATTTGCTATCATTCATTGAAAAGTTCCGTTGCCTACCTTTGAAGTTCTTCATTAGATCTCCATCAAATTGAAATGAGACTAGACCGGGATAATGCACTTCCAAACAATACAAGAATCATTTATCGCAAATATCGCTGAAAAATATTAACAAAAATAAAATTCTGACGAATTGATATCCTACTCCTTTTTTTGAGGTCGGGTAAAAAATAGTAACGCACTCACTCGATGAGTGCGTTACTAATTTTCACCCGACCATTTTTTACATACCACGGAACCTTAAAGGTACACATAGGTGTGTACCTTTAAGGTTCCGTGGTATGTAAGGTAGCATTCTACACACTTGGATGGGTTTTTTTAATCTTGCAGTAAGTCGTGATGCTCCAGATAACATTGCTTTTTATTATTTTCTTATCTTGTAATTACTTGTGATATCATTCCCGATGGAAAACAGTTTCAATCAGTTTACGCTGTAATCGGAAAGGGTATTATGTCTTTAAGCCGAGAGAGATTTAAATAAATAAAAATGAAATGCTGTTTGTTGGTCGGCCGTAGTCCGTGTATAATGCGATGAAGTTTTATCGAAAAAATGATGGGTGGTGTCAAAAAACTCCTTAAAAAAAGAATTTTCTGGCGGGAAATCGTCTATCAAGTCATCAAATTTTTAATATTAATAATACTTAGCTAGACTGGTCTATGAGGGATTAGGCCTCAACAAGAAAGCTAAGTGAAGTGAAAAGAGGGAAGGGTGGATAATCACCTACTTTCTTGTATGTTTATATTTAGGTACTAGTCGCCTTCCTCGATAAATAGGCTATCTAAAACTGAAAGATTTTTTCAAATCGGACAAGTAGTTCCTGAGAAAAGCACGTTCAAGCTAACGAACAAACAACAAACTTCAGCTTTATACAGGTACTAGTTGACCCGTGCAACTTCGTCTGCGTCACAATTTTCATTACTGCTCTGCTCCTATTTGTCTAAGCGTGATGATATATAACCCATAGCCTTCCTCGATAAATGGGCTATCTAACACTTAAAGAATTTTTCAAATCGGACCAGTAGTACCTGCGAATTCAAGCAAACAAACAAACAAAATCTTCAGCTTTATATATTAGTATAGATGGTAACAATATTTGACTGTACATTTAGGTTTACTATATAAACCTAATTTATGTTAAAACTAGTAAAGTTTGCTCATTAACTGTAGATAAAGCTAAGGAGTGGAAATCCCTACCGATGTCTGTTTCCTGATGGCATAAACCTGGAGGTCTTTAAGTCTAAACTGAATAGGTTACTTAAAGGCAAATGTGCTCCATTATCAATTGCATCATTGCTTCACATCAGATGAGATCGTGCTTTTAAATAATAATTATTAATAATATTTCTACTACTACTAGAACTATAGGCCTCTCACTTCTGAGCCATGTCCACAAGCTGTTTTCCAGAGTCATCACGAACCGTCTCGCGCGCAGGTTTGACGACTTCCAGCCTCTCGAACAAGCCGGATTCCGATAAGGCTTCAGCAACGTAGACCACATACATACCGTCAGGTTATACAGAAGACCAAAGTGTATAATCTGCATCTCTGCTTAGAGTTTGCGGACTACGAGAAAGCTTTTGATTCGATCGGGACCAGGGCTGTGCTGCAGTCTCTCCAACGGTGCCAGATCGACTATCGGTACATCGAGGTCCTGAAATGTTTGTACAAAAACGCCACCATGTCAGTCCGACTTCAGGATTAGACCTCAAAACCTATCCTCCTGTAGCGGGGTGTGAGGCAGGGAGACGTCATTCTCCGAAACTGTTTACGGCCGCAATGGATGATGTCTTCAAGGATTTGGACTAGAGAAGGCTGGGCATTAATATTTATGGCGAGTACATCAGCCACGTCTGATTTGCCGACGATATAGTCGTCATGGCTGAGACTACGGAGGCCCTCAGTACAATGCTCGACGACCTTAGCAGAGCTTCCAAAAGATCATGGTAAATACCCCGGTAGTACCCACTCCTATCAAGATCGGAAACTCTACACTCGAAGTTTTGGACGAGTACGTCTACCTAGGACAAACGGTCCTGTTAGGTAGGGCCAACTTCTCAAAGGAGGCCAATCGTCGAAACCGACTCGGCTGGGCGGCGGACATTCGGAAAGCTGTGTGGTATCTTCTCATCCCACATACCACAGAATCTCAAGACGAAAGTTTACGTTCAGTGCGTATTGCCAGTGATGACATATGGAACTGAAACGTGGTCGTTCACAATGGCCTCATCGGAAAGCTCAAAGTCACTCAAAGCGCAATGGAGAGGGCAATGCTTGGAGTTTCCTTGCGTGTTCGAATCAGGAATGAATCCGCAAGAGAACCAAAGTTACCGACATAGCCCGAAGGATCGCCAAACTAAAGTGGCAGTGGGCAGGGCACATTACACGTAGAACAGATGGTCAATAGGGCTGAAAAGTTCTGGTGTGGAGGCCGCGTACCGGATGATGCAACGTTGGAAGGCCTCCCACAAGGTTGACCGATGACCTGGTGAAGGTTGCGGGTAGCCGATGGTTGCGAGACGCGCAAGACCTGTCGTTGTGGTCACGCTTGGGGGAGGCCTATGTCCAGCAGTGGACGTTTTTCAGCCGATATGATAAGGATGATGATGATGATGGATAATATTTCTTTCGTATTTTTAAGGTTCCTAACCTCTGAATGAAAAAACGGAACCCTAATAGGATCACTCGGCTATCATCCTGTTGGTCTGTCTGTCTGTCCGACTGTCACAGACGATTTTCTCCGAATCTAGTGGACCGATTCAGTTGAAGTTTGGTACTCATATATTATAACGTTTTGTGACCCAAACACAAAGGCGTAACTAAAATGAATCGGCAATGATAGGTTCGTCACGACGAGGCTCTAAAGTTTTGAGCATTGACGATGAGTTGCTAGCCATTTTGGAGAATATGCGACGGAATTGCATAAATTAATTCCGCATAGCCCGTTCCATCATCGGACCACAAGACGAACGGCGATGCGCCACCGGTACATGGTGGAAATCTCACCCACGCGCCAAAACAGGAGTCGAATTCTCTGCCAGAGTCTGTGTTTCCTAATAGCTAGAACCGGAGTCTTTAAGTCAAGAGTGAATAGGTTATTTCTAGCCAGGCGTGCTACATCTTCGACCACATCATCGCTTACCAACTAGTGAGATAGTGGTCAAACGCGTGCCTAGCAATAGTAAAAAAAGATAATAATTTAAAAATGGGTCACTTTTTGGAGGGAATCATCATCATCATCATATCAGCCGAAAGACGTCCACTGCTAGACATAGGCCGTCCACAAGCGTCGCCACAACGACCGGTCCTGCGCGTCCATCGGCTACCCGCGACCTTCGGCCTTCCAACTTTGCGTCCACCGGTAGGTACGCGGTTGCCATTCCAGAACTTTTTGACACGAAAAACAAGTATTTCCAAGTACTCATATCTCGTGTGACAAATCAAATCCAAGAGCTCATCGGAAGAATTTCAAAACTATTTAAAACCATTCCGAAGTTATTAAAGAAAATAAATAAAAATTTACCAATCCCCTTATCTCCGAAAATACTAGTATTCAGCTGAATCTGGTTTGACTGAAAGCCGACCCCAATACATATAGTTGGGAAAAGGCTAGGCAGATGATGACGGGAACTGTCCAAGGGCAGCCAAGGATCCATCGACGATCCTGCTGGAACCTGGTTGCCTTTTTTCTCAGCTTTAGTGATCTAGTCAGCCAACGGAATTCCAACTCTGTCCGACAAACTGCATAGCAATTACACTGACCTAAGCTTTGCGTTAATTATTGCCTTCATTGGAGTTTCAGTCGAAAGATTTTTTTGGTTGCACTGCAGCTGACGATTTCGTTTACCGTTTCGGCCACCTAAACCTTTTTTCAACTAAGTTTAGGTTTTTCGAAAAAAATACTACTAACTGTGTTTGCTGGATTACGCAGGTATGTTAGTTTGTATTAAAAGCGCTCAACAAAAATATTATAAACGCCTGTCAAAATCAAAAGAGAAGTAACGCGCGTGTAATTGACTAGCTTTTGCTCGCGGCATCGTACGCGCATATTCCGTTTTTTCCTAAAGAACTTCGGAAAATTCCTCAAGGAATCTACATGCCAAATTACAGATTTCTACGACAGCAGTTTTGGTTGTGCGTTGTCTGTCAGTCACTCAGTAACTTAAGAGTTTCATAAATATATGATTTATTAACCAAGTAGTACACAATGTTTTATCGGTTGGTTCTTAGAATAGAATATAATACTCTTTATTATGTAAAACTTATAAGTTACAACGTCCAAGCATTCCCATTCAATGAGGCAATGCCACCAGTCTCTTGGGTACATAACCAGCTGACAGCGTTGAGGATTTTATACGTCACCATTTTACACAAACCTTTTGCTTGCAAACTACAGTTAAAGGAAAATAATCTATTTTTTTTAAGAGTTTGTGTGCTTGTTGGTCATAAAAGAACTAGGAACTCCAGGAGGTGCCTATTTTGACTCTTAAAAAAAACACTCATCACATTCTATTATAAGTCTTTAATTGAACTGAGTTGAGACAATATTACTGATTCTTCAAAGGTGGCCGTTGACCCAGTCCATGTAGAAGGTGACTCTTGCATAAGCTGAGGGTTGTCCACCTTCACACGTAACTGTCCCAAATGAAGTGATTCCAATCTGTTGGGGCAAGGAAGATAGTAAATTAGTAATAATTTATGATGTAAAATTTCTCTGTTCTATTCGTTGTTTTTTCTTGTGTACTACCAATGAGTGATGTGACTAAATAAAACGGCTAAATAAATAATATTTTATCAATATTGTTTTTTGTTTCACTGATTTCACCATTTATGATCGCTCTGGCACCAATTATGATTGCTCTGGTAGCGAAATTTTTTGAACTTAAATTGCTTGTTAATTGAAGGTCAATAGTTAAAATATACCACTCGCATATCATTCTTTTTACTGAGATACATAATTACCATTAAATATCAATATCTAAAAAACACTAGAGCGATCGTGTAATTGCTCTGGTATTTTTTAGAAATTGAATTTGTTTGGAAGTTTTGGAGATCGACTCGAATACAGTGTCAGACCCAGAACAGCACTGTGATTCTGTAAATTGCTTATCGTGAAAGATTAGGTAAAGTGGAAATGAAGTGAGCCGTCAATCCATACAAACAAGATGGACGTGGAGCGAGCGTTAGGTGGACTCACCTTACGCTCCTCCACCTAAGTTTATACGGTGAGAGGATGACCAAATGATCATAAACACTATAAACATGTCGAAGTGTAAACTTAGGCGAAATGAACGACAAGTGATCTGTCAAACCATGCAAACAAGATGGAATGATAGCTCACCTGTCGTTCACTCCACCAAGTGTACTTGGTGAGATGTCCACACAATAGACCGGCTGGTTTAAGTTTAAATCAAAGATATAGGTACCTACTATTTATTTTAAAACAATTCTAATAACAATGTTGAAGTACTGAGTTTCTATAGAATACAAACTAGAGGCTCCAGACGAACATTTCCACGCCATTCTATCAGTAAATAATGGCGCAAGCAATGTCGAAATGCCGAAAATTTCGAAAGCGTTTGTCAATCTCACTGACAGATTTTCACTTGGCTTGAGTCTCGGTTTTTTTGTGTGTCCAAATGTACTTACCAAAAGTGGTTTGCCATCTCTGGTGACGGCAAGAGGACCACCAGAGTCACCAGTGCAGATGTTCTTGCCGCCTTCGCCGCTGGTGCACACGTTAGAGGGTAGGACGAAAGCGCCGAATGTCTGGGCACACACCTCGTTCGAGATCACAGGCAAGTCCACGTAGCTCAACGGCTGGTTTGGAACCACACCTCCGACTGTAGAAATGAACGCAACGTTACATCAAATATTGTAGAGTAGCTCTTGTTTTTGCGACTACGCTTGTTTGAGCCTTTGATTAAGTAACAATTCCTTCACAGAATAAAAGTTTCTTCTTCTTTTTTAGTCTCTTTATGGTTTTTAACCCAGGCTACGTTTATTGCAGCGCTGGTGGCATTAATTAAATCCCCCAAAGTACAGGGTGCATCATGAGTACTTGGGCCACTTCAACGTGTGGCTAATGTTCTGAACAGGAACAACGTACTCACATTGAGTATCCGACAGGTCTATAAAACCCCATTTCACCAGGTTGTTTGTTTGGAGCGGTCTACCGGTGTGCGCAACTGTTTTAGTGCTTTCCAAATAGGTCGCTTCATATCACGTCCAGAGGCAATAGACAAATGACATTCTGTCAGCGGCAGCGTGGAGAAGACGATCGTCAATAGGTGAAAAATGCATGGGATTGACAAAGGCTGTCGAAATGTCACGTGATCTATGCCTTATATTTTGGCATTTCGACAATCGCATTCGCTGATAGAATGGCACTTATGCTACCCTTACCCTCTGGTGGCAGATGTTCCTGGGATTGTAATTAGTCGGGCGGTGGTAGATAATGTTCATCCTGTAACTTGGTTCTCTCAGGATAAAGATATATTTAATCGTAATCCTGCACATGGTCTACCCGATTTCCTACTGTAGTTTCAATTATTCCTCAGTTATTAAGGCATCATGATATAACAAACGATCAATAATAATATAGTAAAATGGTACAAAACAAAAAATGGAAAGAGTGGTCTTACTATCAGCAGTTTTTCCGAAGCCCGATGCGATACCGATTTCACCGGCGAAGTCATCATCCAGCTGAGATCCAGAGGGCAGAGCGATAGGAGCGAGGACACCTGGCGATAAGTTACTTGTGAAGGCTTCATAACATAATTATAACTAGCAAATGAGAGTTTTCAAATAGTGTTCTGGCCCAATCATGGCGCAAAATCTTCAGTGGCTCTTCACTGAAGATTTTAAAAGAAAAACCTACCAGATAAAATAAAGACTTTTGCTGGGCCTTCAGGCAATTATGTCCAATTATATAGAAATTGATTTTTTATGGTTTTAGCCTTGAAAATATATTTGTGACAAAAAAAAAATATTATACTCACTAGATGAAGCAACGTTTTGTGGTAAGTAGATCATCGCAATATCATTTATGGGAGGGGATGGAATGTAATTTTCGTGCAAGAAAAGAGCGCTGGGAGTCAAGTCAAATCTGACACCACCGGTAAATACAGTGGTGGAGCCAAGAACCACAGTGAAGGCCGTGACTAATGACACATGATCTTGGAAGTTATGCGCAGCACTTAGCACTCTGTTTGGGGATACCAGAACTGCACTAGCGAAACCAGTTCCAGCAGGTAGTTGTAGCAGAAGTCCAGCCTGTAGAAAATATAATGAAAATGAAAATAAATTGTCCAAAACATTAAAAGTAAAAATTTTGATCCGATCTTTGAGATTAGTCTCCAATATAGCCTTGAAGTTATAGCATATAACTTAAAAGTTACAAAGATAGTTTAAAGATGGTCAAAAACTGTCCAAGTGAGAGTCAATCCTATTTAGAGAGGAAGTTTCCATACGATAAAAAAAATACTGTTAATATATAATATATACTTATAAAATTTTAAAGTGACTAGTGTCCAGTTGTCTCCAGATCAGCATGTTAACTTTGAATGCAAAATATCGATCGATTTAACATTTTATTAACGGACAAAGTCACAGGAGTCATAAACGTAATCATTTATATAGATCCTTGTCTTGTTTTTGGTGGTCTTTGTATTTGCCACAGCTTGGCTCATTAATTTGTCGATATCAAAACTGATTTCTGTTTTTCTCACGCAATGAAAAGACTTCTGAACTAACCTGGTACGGGAACTGTCCAAGAGACGCTAACGATCCTCCAACGATTCGGGATGAGACCTGGTTGCCTTCCTCCTCAGCTTTACGGATCTTGTCAGCTAACGGAATACTGACTCTGTTGAGGTACCCGAACGCGAAGTTCTGTTCCAAATCCATGACATCTTCTAGGCTGATGTGCATGTGCCTCGCGGAGGCAACTGCCACTAGAGCCAACAGAGTCACTGCCAGGAGCTTCATGTTGCTGGTAACAAAAATGTAAATGCAAGTAACAATCAATAGTGATATTTATATGTTGTTTCGAGATAAGCCATAATACTTTGATAATAATCTTTAATTAGGCTTCATTATCAAATCATTTTTAGAGTTCCGAGCCGCAAAAGGCAAAAACGAAACCCTTATAGGATCAATTCGTTGTCCTTCTGTCAGTCTGTACAGACCCTTCAGGATTGCATGGAGGTATCGTGTCGAAATTAGTAAAAAATGCGTTGCTAACTCATTGCAATAAGAAAATATCTGCGTTTATTTATACGAAACGTCGAATTATTTTGAATCGCAAAAAGTCAAACCTACTGGGTATCCCGTTGACCTAGAATCATGCAGGTCTCGCAGCAAAAGTATAAAAAACTTCGAAAATTTGTTAAATCGATTCGTAAAAAAAAAGTAATGGAACCTTACAACTTGTACCTTACAACGAGTTTATCAATATCTTTTTAAATTATTTGAAAACAGAAATACGAGTATTATTATTTTGTTAGTTTAACGTTGTTTCGATAACACTATCTACTGGATGGCTAATCGTTCTGCCGCTGGAAAATATCCATTCAAATTTCACAGTATATAGTTGGCAAAAAGTTAGATTTAAAATAATTAATATGGTCAGTTTTTATCATTAGGTTTTTATAACTTTATAGGGCTGAAAGTTAACATCAACCTGTAGGTGATTTTTTTTACCTACAGGTTGATTGATGTACGGATAAATGCATATTTTTAATTAAAAAAAAATACAGTTTTTATTGCGTTTTCAAACTGATATTTGCATTTAAGGAAAATAGGCCGTGACGTATTTATAGATAGATATACGGAAAAACATTTTTTCAGATACAAGTTAACTTTTTCGTTCAATCGTTCTTTTCTTTCCGTTAAATATGCTTACAATGTAATGATCGAAATACGAATTTGTACGGTTCCTTCGGTGCGCAGGTCAGACTCGCTTTTGTTTGGTTTTTAGGGTTCCGTACCAAAAGGGTAACCAACGGTACTAAGCCTTCGTTGTCCGTCCGTCCGTCCGTCCGTCCGTCTGGCAGCGGGCTGTATCTCAAGAACCGTAATAGGTAGACACTTGAAATATTCACAGATTGTGTATTTCTATTGCCGCTATAATAACAAATAATAAAAATAAAGGTGATACGGAACCCTAAGTGTGCGAGTCCGACTTGCGCTTGGCTGGTTTTTAGAATTAGGTTTCCCAATAGATATCAGTAACGTAATACTGCAGTGTAGACATGAATGAATAATAACAATGATAAGATTTATAACTTTGGGAAACAACAGAAAATAATTAGATAAATCTAAATATGCTACAGTTTTGCGTCATTCGCGATACCGAAGTTTGGAGCTGAACATATTAAAACTATTCGAGATTTTGATGCATCGCCTATCGAGGTAGTGATTTTTCAGGCTAAAGACGCTGCGATCTTTTTTCGACGCCGTATCCCCCATATCGAATCTTGATAGTAATTAAGAGGCTCTAATAAAAGTACACATGATTATAAGCAACTTTTACTTTGTTAAAACCCCAAAATCTCGAGAAAAATATCAGCTGTTTCATACAAAATAGTGACGTTTTGTCAGTGGTGGCAAAAGCGATTGGTAAAAAACATAAGTAAAAAAATGTATGAATATAACAAACGCTGTCGAAATGTCACGTGATCAATTCCTTATATTAATGGCATTTCGACAATCTACAATACTATTTTAAGCGCCAGATAAACTTACAATATAGTTTATTGACCTTTTATATACCCTTTCGTATAGACCCGAATAAATTGTGAACCGTTTTCCATTACTAGAGAACGTAAAGGATCACGATAGAAGTCGATTGACAGCTTTATGTCTGTATTTGGGTTACTGCACATCAATCTGGCGTGGTACTTCGTCTTGACCTAAAGGATTGCAGAGGTAGCTCACGAGTGAAGTTACGCGAGGTAGAATCCTGAATATAGCGAGGCGAACAAGCTCTAGGCAAAGACACCTTTATCCTCGAACACAATACTCTACTATGCCAACTGCTGTGATAATTATTAGGTACTTAGGTGAGGCGAGCGTGATGTGACCTGTCATTTTAATTGCTGCTAGATATTTACAGCTTACTTCATTTAAAATATTAAGGTGAGATTGTAACGGAATCGCGTTACATATAGTGTTTATTGATACGAGTTTAAAGATTCCATATGTATTCTAATAGAACATATATTGTTCACTTAGCGAATAAAACATTACTAAGGTTAGTGTAGTCCTGAAGCTAGCAGTTTTGTTTTCTCAATATAGGTAGGTACAATATCAAAACTGATAGTATGAGACTTATATCGTTGACTTAGAAGATTTGTGTTGCTAGTGACGTATTGCTTGAGTTTACCTTTGAATACGATAAAAGAAGATGTGTTGCTAATATCTGCTGGTAGATTATTGTAAAGCTGGACGATATCAGTGCGAAAACCCAAGACCTAATAATTATTCGATAAAAAAATCCTAATTAATATCAACGTAATAGGGCTTATCACAAATTATTCGATCCCGAACAGCATATAAATATCACTTTTGTAGGTGCCTTGCATTGATATCTTTGGTACCAGCAACATGAAGTTCTTGGCAGTGACTTTGTTGACTTTAGTGGCAGTCGCCTCGGCAAGGCACATGCATATCAGCCTAGAAGATGTCATTGACTTGGAAAAGAACTTCGCGTACGGGTACCTCAACAGAGTCGGTATTCCGCTAGCTGATGAGATCCGTAAAGCTGAAGAGGACGGCAACCGAGACCTTTCCCGAATTGTCGGAGGATCCTTAGCGTCTCTTGGACAGTTCCCGTACCAGGTACAGGCTTCCTTTGTGTGTGCAAAAAATCAACTAACTGTGATGTCGACAATGATCGATACGTTGCCAAACTATTTTATTATGAAGCAGATATTCTGATTCCAAGATAAACATCTTGGAATCTATCTGACCCAAACAGGAATGTATTAAATAATTTTGGAATCTGGGGAGTCACTTTTTTATATAAATAATGTTATTGTTGTTTATGAAAATATATGAAATTTCATATCTCTAAAAGAATTTAATTGGCTGACTTTACGTTTTATTAAACGTGTTTTGGATGATTTAATATCATTTTTATTTATTCCACAGGCTGGGCTCTTACTGCAACTACCATCTGGTGATGCATTCGCTGGTGGAGTTCTGGTATCTCCAAACAGGGTGCTAAGTGCTGCTCATAACTTCCATGATCACGTATCATCAGTTACATCTGTGACTGTGGTTCTTGGATCCACTACTGTTTTCACTGGTGGTACTAGGTTGACTCCCAGTGCACTTATTTTGCACGAAAATTATATTCCCCTACCGCCCATAAATGATATTGCGATGCTCTATTTACCACAAAACGTTATTTCATCAAGTAAGTATAATGTTTTATTTCTCATATTTAGTTTTAGAACTTGAACTTAGCCGGTTTTTAACTTCAGTAAAAATACTAAAGTTCTTGAATTTGCCTTTTTTTCATGCGACATCATCAACAGTGGTTCTCTACCGTTCTAAAATAGTATAACAGGTTTTTAGTTTTCCTATGTTACCGAAGCCATCCGCATTTTTGCTCAAAATTTTGGGCCATGGTTGGGCTGGAATACTATTTGCGAGCTCATATTTGATAGTTCTTACTTATCTTAGGTATCCTCGCTCCAATCGCTCTGCCCTCTGGATCTCAGCTGAATGAGAACTTTGCCGGCGATATTGGTGTCGCATCGGGCTTCGGAAAAACTGCTGATAGTAAGTCCACTCTTTTCTTTTTATTTAATTTGTAGTTGTTATTTTAACACTATGCTACTACTCGATGGTTGTTATTCAATCAAAGCTCAACAACTGATTGGTTTGGAATAAACATGAAGAACAGGAAGACAATGTCTGCATGTAGGACCACATTTATTCTGAGTATTTCATGTTCGGTATTACAGCCGAAGCCGCAGCTAAAAGCTTATAGCAATATGTTAATAACATTGCGTTCATTTTTACAGTCGGAGGTGTTGTTGCAAACCAGCCGTTGAGCTACGTGCACTTGCCTGTCATCTCGAACGAAGAGTGTGCTCAGACATTCGGCGCTTTCCTGCAATCCTCCAACGTATGCACCAGTGGCGAAGGTGGCAAGAACATCTGCACTGGTGACTCTGGTGGACCCCTTGCCGTCACCAGGGATAGCAAACCACTTTTGGTACGTATCAGATGAAGTGCAACAGAACCAGGTCTTATAACAGTAGAACTGGTCTTCGTATTCTGTTGAAACTCTGCACTACACTATTGTTATCAGTATTGTATTGTAATAAAGAGTACATATCCAATGATGCGATGTATCGCATTTAGCTATTTAAGCCGTTAGAGAACTTTACCTAATTCAAAGTCAAAGTCTTTCAAAATCTTCATTTTCAATAATTATGTGTCAATGATAGTAATAGTTTCTAATATTGCAATAAGCCAAAAATATAAATGCACCTTTACCGTCTATTAATGCCTTATGCACAAAAATAGTGCATATAAACAGACTTAATGTCAACGCATATTTGACAGATAAAATATCTTTCTTTCTTTCTTTCTTAATGTGGCAGACGTTTTCTACCAGCCGAAGCCTGAGAACGTGTGTTAATTTTTGCATATAATCATAATCTTGAACATTTTCTAATTTATACTTTCTCTGTCCCAACAGATTGGAATCACTTCGTTTGGGGCAGGTCTGTGTGAGATCGGTAGACCTTCAGCTTACGCAAGAGTCACCTTCTATATGGACTGGGTCAACAGGCATCTTTGAAAGTTTGATCATGAACGCTAATTCTCAGCTAGGTTCAAATACAAAACATGTAATATAATATAATTAATAAACTGTTAAATAATGTAATATAATGATAATGTAAATTAATATTGTGTGGTATTTTTAAAGAGTAAAACTGTAGTCCTACGGTGATAAGGTACTTCGTAGTATTCTTTCTTAGTTTCTCTTGTATATGAGACGATGATGGTGGTGATGATGACGATGATTTTTAAGATCAGCGATGTTTTCACTTTGTAAAAAACTAGTTCAAGAACATTTCTATTCTCTCTAATACTATTACTGCTACTATTTTCTCATAAATTCAAATATTTCATCATAATCTATTTTCTCTGTTTTTAGGGTTCCATACCCCAAAAGGAAAAACGTAACCCTTGTAGGATCACGTTGTTGTCCGTCCGTCTGTCTGTCAAGATCCTTTGTCCCGGGAACGCGTGGTAGTTTCGAGTTGAAATTAAAACTAAATACTAAGGTCTACAGTCCCTTGAAGCAGTGAAAAAATCAAACTTTTTGTAAAGGTAAAAAAAAACGGCCGTTTATGCCGCAAAAAAACGTGTATTAAGGGAATCAAAATTTATAGGGTATTTTCCGTTGACCTAGAACTATGAAATTTTGGTAAGTAATATAGTCTTATATTACAAGTATAGGGAAAATCTGAAAACTATACATTTCAGCAGAAAGACGTCCATTACTGGACATACTTAGCCATAATCGCCACGCTTGGCAGGCGGGTTGGCAAAAACTATATATTTGTAATTAAATCATAAAAAGTCTTTAAATAAAGTACTTGAATTATTTATAATATGTTCTCTGAATGGAACCCTCGGTGGGCGAGTCCGATCCGCACTTGTCGGTTTTGTTTTTCTATCCCTTCTATTCAATTGTGAAATATGTATGGGTTTTATATGATGCATTGCTGTAGCTATGTGCAAAGCACTCTATTAGTCACCACTACTATTAGTGGTTAGAGATAGCTACTCTATAGTAGCTATCTGTAAGGCACCCCTTTTTATAGATGGAAATTATCAAATGACTCCGCCCGTTCTGGGCGAAGCAGAAGGGAGTATCAGACTCTTACTGACTAAAATCCATCCGTGTTCCTCCTAATGCCCTTTGCGTCTTAGAGCCGCAGTGAATTTTTCGAACCAATTTCGCGACAAGGCACACCTTACAAATAGATTTTAACATACAAATCGCGCTGATATACATATAAGGAGCTCGCTAGGGCCCGAGACGGTCCTTATCCATAATTTCAAACTGGACTCTCATTTTGAACCACGGGATACTTACTATCTCTTATTATTCATGTGGTAAATAATATCGAGCACCTTCGTCGCTTATAGGTTTGTCAAAGTCTATTTGATACATGCCTGTTGTAATACTGGATTCACCATTAAAATCATGGCGCACTTACCGTGTACCGTCTGAAATGGGATAAACCTATTTCAGACGGTTAGGTAGATAATTTAGCGCCTGCGATGCCCATAATATTAGACACGCTTGAAAACGGTGGTCTGAGACTAAATGTGGCGAAGACTGAGTACATGTCCTGTGGCAGCACGGATACAAACACCATCCGAATAGGTTCGGACCTGATCAGAAAGTCCGATACGTTCAGGTACCTTGGATCCGTGCTGCACGAGTCTGGCAACGTGGACGACGATGTCCAAGCACGTATTGGCGCGGCTTGGGCGAAGTGGCGCGAGGTGACGGGCGTTGTATGCGACCGCAAAATGCCTCCGAAGCTCAAGGGGCAGATATATAAATGCATCATTCGGCCTGTCCTACTGTACGGGGGCGAGTGTTGGCCAGCACTAAGCAGACACACCCAGGAGCTTCGCGTCACGGAGATGAAGATGCTGAGGTGGATGAGTGGCGTAACGCGATCCGATCGCATGCGCAACACTTACATCCGAGGTAGTCTTGGTGTCCGTGACGTGGGGGAAAAACTGCAAGAGTGTCGTCTGCGATGGTATGGCCACATCATGCGCCGCCCTATGGAGTACGTTGGTCGGAGATGCATGAATATGGCTGTTCTTGGGGCTAGGCCCCGTGGTCGCCCTCGCAAGCGCTGGCTGGACGTCGTCAAGTCCGACATGAGAGCCAATGGCCTGACTGAGAAGGATGTTGAAGACCGGGCAAAGTGGAGGAAGCTAAGTAGGAAGGCGGACCCTGGCAATAGCCGGGATTAACGCCAGGTGGAAGAAGAAGAAGAAGAAGATGCCCATAATATTCTGTTGTGTTGCTGCAGAAAATTATGACGAGGAAGTCATGGAACCAAACATTCCAAGACATGTTAGTAGTTGGTTAATGGGGTTTATACACACGCAGCAAGGATTATCTTCCAAGATATGTTGGAAGATAGGGCCTGCTACTGGCGTATAAGTCCCTTAAGTCAACTGCATAGCAGTGACACCAGTTTAAGTTCTTAATTAATTATTGCTTTCATTGTATCCGCCGCAAGCATTTGTGGCGTCACGTATTGTGCATATGTGAACGCACCTTAGATGTAGTATTGCCTGTTTCAATAACATGCAATACTACTACTAATAACAAAGTTTCCGACATAGCCTGAAGGATTACCAAACTAAAAAAAAAAAAGAAACTGAAGTGGCAGTGGGCAGGGCACACTGCTAGCAGAACAGATGGTCGATGGGACTGAAAAGTTCTGGAGTGGTCAACCGCGTAGTGAAAGACGCAGCGTTGGAAGGTCTCCTACAGGGTGGACCGATGACTTGGTGAGGATCGTGAGTAGCGAAATTCACAGGACCGGTTGTTGTGGCGACATCCGTACCTCAAAAAGAAAATCGGAACCGTTATAGGATCACTTTGTTGGCCGTCCGTCTGTCTGTTAAGACCCTTTATCTCAGAACGCGTGAAGGCATCGAGTTGGAATTTAAACCGTATACTCAAGTCTGCGGTCTCTTAAAGCTGTAAAAAAATCGTAGTTATAAGTTAACAATAAAAAAAGATACAGTCGTTTATGCCGCAAACAACGAATATTTCGACACTCTCAAGGGAATCAAAATTTATAGGGTATTTCCCGTGGACCTAGAGAAAGTAATACCGTCTTATACTACGAGTATAGGGAAAAGTCTAAAACTGTACATTTGTAATTATAAATCATGAAAAATATAGTCTTTATTTAAAGTACGTAATCAATCACCGAGCGTAATAACCCACTAATTGGATTCGAAATCTAGGTACTTAAAAAAAATAAGTGTTATCTCAAGTCACATTTAGCGTTTACTTCATAAAAATCGACTCACAAAATCAAAAGACATTGAAACTTTAAGTTTAGGAAGAAACTTCCTCATGTATTCTGGTCAGTCAGAGCGCCATCTATTGAGAAAAACTAATTTGCACGAAGGCATGAAAATAACACCGTAACAAATTGTTGAGTTATTTGTTAAACTTTTAATACGTACCAAAATAGTAGTGAACATTTTAATAGCTTATCGCTATTCATCGTAATATACGGTCTTTTAACGTCTTCCGCTTCCAAATACCTACTTTATCAGTTTACAAAAAGGTCGATAGATGGCGTTGCACTAATGACGCGTTTTTCATAAACAGCGCAGCATTGCAGTTTGTTAGAGGTTCGGTTTCCAAAAAGTTTTGAAAAGTATCTGCTGGAGTCCAAATTTGTTCAATCTTTGATTTGTTCTGGTTCGTTAATCGTGCATTAAGAATTTATCGTAGAACTGTTTTGAACTATTTTTTTATATTTAGGAATGGGCTTGCTCTTGACCACAATCACGCCTGATGGAAAGCGATAGATGAGGTCTATGATGGAGCAAGCGTGCCCAGAAGATACCTGTTCACTCTTGATTTGAAGGCAGACGTGTTATACGGGAACACAGATGCTGGCAGAGAGTTCCACACTTTAGCTGTGCGTATAATAAATGTGAAAGAGAAGCGCTGGATACGACTAGTCGGGATATCCCTGCAATACGTCTGGTATTCCGGTGGTAAAAGGGCGATGGTGGGATCAGGTCGAGGAGTTCCTGCGTACACTTACCAAAAAACAGTCTGTAGAAGACCGACAGGCATGCAACATTACGCCGATGACCTAGGCTGTGAGGCTGAGCCACCAACGTCTCGTCACCTATAAGTCTTTTTGGTCTGCGTTCAACCGGGTCCAATGCAGAAAGCTGGTATTTTGCTGAGCCATCCCATAAGTGGCTGCAATACTCCATACAAGATCGGACTTGTGCTTTGTACAGACTCAGAAGCTGTCCAGATGTGAAGTATCGTCTTACCCTATTTAGGATGCTCAGCTTCTTGGCTGCAGTCTGTGCTTTTGACTCGATTGTTGAGCCGAAGTTGAGACTGGACGTCAACTCCATGCCCAAAAGCTCCAGGCGGTCGGTAACAGTTACAGACGTACCTCGGAATGTAGGAGATAGCTTTAGAATTTGGTACTTGCGAAGGTTCAACTTGCGGATCAGGTCTGTAGTGTACCGTACCAAAGGTACTGACGGAACCCCACTATATTAAGTCTCTGCGATAGAGTCTTAGCTCGGAAAAAACTGCGAGACTTGATTCCTGAACTATTTATTTATAAATGGTTTTCTTTAACAACAAAATGGCGGCGAATTATTTTGCCAGCTTCCATACCAACATTTTCAAACCCCTTTCAACATTTTAGTACTTAACGAAGTAAGTACATACCTAAGAGGATCTGATGATCATCATGACACGCCTATTTTGGCATTCGTTTGAACCTGGAAAAGTACCGAAAGCTTGGAAGCAAGCTAACGTGCAGCCAGTGCCCAGAAGAGTAGTCGAGCTGACCCGTCGAATTAAAGACTCATCTCAGTAACGCTCAAACGCTTAATGTAAGAGTATGGAACGCGTGCTGAATCATATGCTCCTAGCATACCTAGAAGCAACTGATATCCTTAGCGACCGACAATACGGGTTCCGCCGAAATCGGTCAACTGGGGATCTTCTAGCGTACCTATGCCTTACACATATGGAGAAGCACGGGGAGGCACTTGCGGTCTCCCTTGATATTTCGAAGGCCTTCGACAGGGACTGGCACGATAGCCTTATTAGTAAGCTTCCTTCCTTTGGTCTGCCCGCCGGTTTATGTGATTGGATCGCAGATTTCCTGAGGGATCGGTCTATCCGAGTGGTCATAGATGGCTGCTCGTCTGGACTGCTGGATATTAATGCCGGGGTTCCTCAGGGGTCGGTGCTTTCGGCAACACTCTTCTTGCTGCATATTAATGATCTGCTTAAACCCGGTACCTTTGGGTATGCAGACGACAGCACTGTTGCTGAGAGATACGTGTCCGACGCACGAGCTGGTGGGTCGCAGATCCAGTCTCTCCGGGAGGCTATGGTTGAGCGCTTGAATGTGTCCTTACAGGCTGTCTCTGAATGGGGTGATGCCAATCTGGTCAAGTTCAATGCTGCTAAGACCCAAGCGTGTTTTTTACCGCTAAAAGGAGCGATTTTCACCCAGCTCCATCTTTTCAGGGTGTAACCGTGCCGATAATCGACCGCCTGGACCTTCTTGGTGTTACGTTAACATCTACCCCCAATTTTGGCTCTGTCACAGAGGCAAAGGCTCAAGTGGCTGCCAGAAAGTTGGGGATCCTAGCAAAGGTGAGACGGTACTTCACGACAGAACAGCTGCTGAAATTCTATCAAGTGCAAGTTCGATCGTGCATGGAGTACAGCTCTCATCTTTGGGACGGATCTGCCAGATACCAGCTTGATGCCCTTGAGTCAATTGAGAAATGAGCCAAGAGGATCATCGATAATGCTAGGCTCGTCGAGTTGAAGCTCCGAAGTCGACGCCGAGTTGCTGGCCTGTCGGTTTTCTATCGGTTGCATTTTGGTGAGTGTTCGACGGAATTACATGATTAATTTCCGCCAAGCCCGTTGCCCCAGATCATCGGACCACAAGACGTACGGCGATGCGCCATCGGTACATGGTGGACAGCCCGCCCACACGAACAAAACGTTTTGGGAACACATTCATAGTGCGTACAGCTAAGGAGTGGAATTCCCTGCCAGAGTCTGTGTTTCCAGATAGCTAAGAGTCTTTAAGACAAGAGTGAATAGGTTACTTCTAAGCGACGATGTAGTCTAAGATGGAGCAAGTTTCTCTAACTTCCACCACATCATCGCTTACCATCAGGTGAGATAGTGGTCAAACGTATGCCTATTAATACAAAAAAAATCAGTGAGTAACTAAATGAATCAATAAGTATCAAAATTGACTTATTTTATGTAGGTATTGATAATAAAAAGTAATTCAAATACAGTAAAAGCTTACTCCCTCTCACCGAGAGGAGGCCTGTGTCCCAGTAGTGGCAAAACTATAGGCTGATTATGCTATGCTAAAAGCTAGGCAAATGAAACTTATGCAATAACTTGCAGTCAGTAAACTATGAGGGTTCGAAAATACGAAACTTGTTCTATAATACTACCTACAGTTATAATGTTTTTTTTTTTAAAGAAATTGTATGCTTGCAGTTAAGAGAGGAACTAGAAAAAATCTGTAGGAACCTACTTAGCAGAAAGACTGCATTTTCACTCTTAAAAAACCAGTAACTTTTTTTTTTCTTTTTTTTATATATTTTGGAAGAACAACAATTGTACAGTGAGGATTACTTAAATATAAAAATTAAATTAAGTCTAAGGATGGTTACAGTACAATCCACTAACAATATTGGTACAGTAAAGATACAATAATTGAATTTATATATAAAGTAAATAAAAAAAAAAGAAAACATAAAAAGAAATAAACTAGAAATTAAGATTACCTGCATAGATTTACCTACATAGCAATGTTAATAAATAAAATGAGTTTATATACTGTTCATTGCGCAATGTTTAATTGAACCGAGTTGAGGAACAATATTTTCAAAGATGGCCGTTGACCCAGTCCATGTAGAAGGTGACTCTTGCGTAACCTGAGGGGTGACCATCTTCGCACTGACTTATCCCAAATGATGTAACACCGAGTATTTTCTTCGTCCCTACAGACAAAGAAAATACTTGTTAATAAATCAGAGAAAAAATTGTTTAAATATAGATATTTAGTAATCTTACTGACTCCAGCAAAACTCAACTGGTAATAATTGTATACCTACTGCGTGCTTCTGTGCATAAAGCTACCATTAGGCGCTGTATCCTTTTTTTTTTCTGTATTTTTAGTGTATTGAAAAAAAAAAAACTTAAAATGCTTTAAGAAAATGATGATTAGACTTCAACTTAAATCGATGTAGGTTCATAGTCCCATGTTAGAGCCAGATTAGATAGGTAGATAGTATTAAGTACCTACTATTTATTTTAAAACTATTCTAATAATAAAAGCGTAGGTATGTCATAGTTTCAACAGAGTACAAGACCCTGAAGCTTTAAACAAGTGACATTTTAATAGCGGAAGCGTGGCCAAGGCGATTGTAAAAAGTCAAAAATATATGGGATTGACAGATGGTGTCACGCAACATATCCCTTATATTTTGGCATAACGACAATTGAATTCGCTAATAGAATAGACCTTTGTCTAGAGACTGATGATTCTATATATTATACCTATTGGTTTTGTAACGTGTGGTCGAATGTACGTACCAAAAGTGGTTTGCCATCTCTGGTGACGGCAAGAGGTCCACCGGAGTCACCAGTGCAGATGTTCTTGCCACCTTCACCGCTGGTGCACACGTTGGAGGGAAAGAGAAAAGCGCCGAATGTCCGAGCACACACCTCATTCGAGATCACAGGCAGGTCCACGTAGCTCAACGGCTGGTTTGGAACCACACCTCCAACTGTAAGAATGAACGCAACGTTACATGAAGTATTTAAAAGACAAAGCAATTTTGAAGAATTTTTATACATTGAAATACTTTTATGTTTTTTATTTGTTCAGCTGATTTTGTACGTCATAAATTGCAAAACATGTAGAAATCTAATCATTAATTTATAAGACCTACTGTTCCCAATTTTTCAAAATAAATTATGTATATCTTTAAAGTAGGTTTTGCCTGCGGCTTCACCCGTTTAAGTCAACCCATGGTATATTTAAATAGTCGAAAAATATACCTATGTACTGCCAGGATAAATATAACTATCTTATCAGTCTACCCATCTAAGGCACCTACTTCGAGAAAGAGGTCGAATCAGTCCAGGTCGAAAAGTTCTGGAGTGACGACCGCATACTGGAAGACGTAGCGTTGGAAGGCCTTCTACAAGGTGGACCGATGACCCGGTGAGGGTCGCAGGTATAGCCGAAAGATGCGAGACGCACAGAACCGGTTGTTGTGGCAACACTTGAGGGAGGCCTTTATCCAGCAGTGGACGTCTTTCGGGTTAATAAAGTCGTTTTTATTTTTAACCGACTTCCAATAAAGTAGGAGGTTCTCAATTCGGTGAGTTCATTTTTTAATTTACCTATGCTGACCGATTACGAGGTTTCTGATCCAATTTCTGTGATTACGTTTTATTTCGATGCGGTATACTTGCCATTTGGTCCCGTAAATATTTGATTCAGTTGCGGTAATAGATGAGGGAGGCCTATGTCCAGCAGTAGACGTCTTTGGGCTGATATGATGATGATGAGAAAGATTTTCCAAGATTCATCCAAATCCTTCAGTTGTTAGGAGTGATTGATTGAAATATTTCATCATCTGCCTAGCCTTTTCCTCACTATATTGGGGTCGGCTTCCTGTCATGCTGGATTTAGCTGAATACCAGTATTTTACGTGGAGCGGCTACCTACCAGACTCCCACAACCCATTAATTGGGTTGTTACCCGGTACCTACTTTATAGCAAGGCTTATGGGGCGGGAATGTAATTTTCGTGCAAGAAAAGAGAGTTTGGAGTCAAATCAAATCTGACACCACCGGTAAATACAGTGGTGGAGCCAAGAACCACAGTGAAGGCTGTGACATACGACACATAATCATGGAAGTTATGAGCAGCACTTAGTACCCTATTTGGGGATACCAGAACTGCACTAGCGAAGCCAGTACCGGTGGGTAGTTGCAGCAGAAGCCCAGCCTGTGGAATAAATAAAAATGTTAATGCATCATCCAAAAAATATAAAATAAAACATGTTGTCAAAAAATTTCGATCCGTTTTTTGAGATAAGTCTCCAATATAGACTAGAAGTTATAATATATATACTAAGAAGTTTAAAGATGGTCGATATTTATTGGGAAAAAATTGCCCAAGTGTGAGTCTCACTAAGTCTAGTGAGGTGAACTGGAGAGTTACGATTAATAATTATGTTGTCTAAAAAATATAAAGTGTAACTAGTGTCCTATTGTCTCTAATTGTTAAAAGCCATGGACTTTCTTTAGGTTTTTCTCTAATCTATTAGAATTTAATTTTCGATATTTAAAGAAAATATAAGGTCCGAAAATAGTGGGCAAAGGTTAACGGAATGGTAATTTTTTATCTATTTTCTTAAATATGATTAAAATTCTTCATTTCAAATTATAAAAATGTTTCAGCCAGAACAAGTTGTTTCACATATTTGAATTTGGACCCTAAGCGTGACCCCTATATTCCGAAATCATTTACTTTATGGTATAATTTGGCTGTGACAGACCATACTTTGGGTTTTCAATGATTTTTAGTTTTAAAACACAGTAAAAATGATTTTACCTGGTAAGGAAACTGGCCAAGAGACGCTAAGGATCCTCCGATGATTCGAGTTGGGGCTCGGTTGCCGTTCTCCTCAGCTTTACGAATCTCAACAGCTAGCGGAATACCAACTCTGTTGAGGTACCCGTAAGCGAAGTTGTTTTCCAAATCCATGACATCATCTAAACTTATGTGCATGTGCCTCGCGGAGGCGACTGCCTCAAGAACCAACAGAGTCAATGCCAGGAAATTCATGTTGCTGGTACCAACAATATACCTAAATGCCAGTAACTATCGATATTGATAGATGTAGTTTTGTTTCGAATATTTCGAGATAAGCCCTATTACTTTGATACCAATCTTTAATTAGACTTCGTTATCAAATTATTTTTAGGATTCCTCTAAAGGAAGAAACGAAACCCTACCTACCTATGGGATTATTTTGTTGTCCTTTTGTCTGTTGGTCTGTCAAGACCCTTTCTCTCAGGAACGGGTGGACTTATCGTGTTGAATTAAAAACTTAAATACGTAGGTAAGTCTTTTTTATTAAGTCAGCGCAATAAGAAAAAACGTTGATCTTTGCAAGATGTCGAATTAATTTGAATCACCAATGAATCAAGTACTAATTTCCCGTTGACCTGATTTAATGTTTGACAAGAAGAAAAGTCTTACAGCACAAGTAAATAAAAACTCCGGAAATTGATAAATTTTGATTTTATCACTTCTGTCTATTTATCGGGGTTTGGTTTCCGCACTTTGTCTTAATAATGGCCCTTTTTTTACATGAGTTGTATCACTTTTTTGTGTTACATACAGACATTTGCAGCTAGAAAATGAACTGTGATTTGTTTTTTAATCCTTCTTTACTTTCCATCAAATGTACTTGGAAAAATTCGAGACTCGATTCCGGTAATAGACGTGTGAATGACTCTTAAACGAATTGCACGGAACTCTAGGTACGCGGGTCAAACTCGCACTTGTCTGGTTTTCAAACTTAGGTTTCCCCATAGATACGAGTATCAGCAAATTAATACTGCAGACATGAATGAATGATAACAATGATAAGATTTATAACTTTAGAATAATATTTTGGAAATACATAAGCAGAAATTATGTAAATATGTTTGCGACATTTGCGATACCAAAGTTAACTTTCACGTTAAAGGCGCTTCGATCTTCCCATACATTCGGTGCCATATCCGCCATATTGATAATAATAGCGAAAAAATAATAATAATAAATAGCGAATTGATAATAGGCGAATAACTAAATTCTGTCAGTGATAGCGTAGCGATGGTGATTTGTAGAATTGAATAGAAAGATGTATATTTCCCTGGTTCATATGTTACATTATGTCCACAGGTGTATACGGCCCGTGGGTGTGTCAGCTACTTACAGTCTACCTATGTTTGTCTGACAGAGATCTGTATAAGTGTCATGTGTGTCAGTGCTGTGAGCTTTTAGTGTGTACGGAGTAAATTTATATAATTTTATAATGTTCTCCTATATTGCCCTATCTTATTTATGGGGACGTGGAGCGGTCGTTCGTTTGCTGAGCAGCCGATTCTTGTCTTTTTTTGGTATATAGTCGATTTCTCCTAGTCTAATATTAGTTAGGAGGGAGTTGTGTTGTCCGTATTCGAGGTAGGCGTCACCAGGGGTCTCTAGATCCTCGATGTGCAGTTCGCGAAGTCGTTGCAGCATGTCTTCGTTTAAGTCTTGTGCACTGAGGTTCCATGGATCCCAATCGAGCGTATCCCAGAGTAGTGAGGTTTCTAGGCGTCTTGGGAATTGCCCGCTGGTCTTGAGAGCCATTCGATATTGCCATTCAATTTTTAATAAGTTGCTCTTATTGTAAAGTGACAGTAGTTGTACCACGCCATAATCCAGTATAGGAAGTATGCAGGCCTGAACGACAGCAAGTTTCACAGTCATATCCGTCATAGCGTGCCAGCCTATGATAAGGGCTTCTGAACGACGTAGTCCGTCTGTTTGCCCATGGTCATGGTCTTGACTAAGTGTACGCCCAGATATTTAATACTATTTTTATATTCGATTGCCTCGTCTTTGATGCGGTAATTTCTTTAGTGAGTGAACATAGTGCACTCCGTTTTGTCTAAGTTGTATTTAAGCCCCCAGCGACGGTAGTAGTCGATTACGGTGTCGGCGGGCCAGCCCGCACGGTGTATCGCGCATTTCGGGTCGGGAGGCCTGTTAAGAATGCACTGGTCGTCGACGTATTGAGAGAGCTTGTCGCCGATACGGTCCCTTTGGTCCCAAACGTCGTGTACGTACAGTTTGAAAATTTTCAGACCCAGGATAGAGCCCTGGGGGACTACGTGCCGAACCGGTTTTTCATCGTCGTTGTTATTGTATTAGTTTGATTATGTTTTTCGGTACGTCAACTGTTTGAAGCTTCTTCGTCAGCTCTTCGTGGTTTATTGAATCGAAGGCCTTCGAAAGATCTGTCAGGACTATGGCTACACTTTCCCTCGCTTCCAGCGCATCCGTGATGAACTTACCGGTTCGAAGGATCTGTGTGCCTTTTCCTCTGTTCTTGGTAAAATCATGTTGGAACAGCGGTTGGAGTCTATCGGCAGTTTGTCGCAGGCGCGACAAAAGCAGGCGTTCGTGCAGTTTACCCATGATGTTTAGAAGAGTAACAAGTCGGTAAGATTTGGCGTCCCGGTGATTCTTACCTGCTTTATGTAGGAAGATGCACTTCCCGATTTCCCGTCTGTTGGGATAATAACCTGTCAGTAACAGGTAGTCAGTTATTACTTTGTACCTGAAATAAATCACCTCCGAGTTTGAGGGCGTCTGCCTTTATTTTGTCAGGGCCAGGCGCCTTCTTGTTTTTAAAACTTTTCAGCGCTAATCTGATTTCCTCTATGGAGGTGGGATTGAGAGTCTGGAACGGTGTGGTCTTCTCCGTGATCTTATCTTCGTTATTAATCTCGGCTTCTGTAACGATCGTTGCACCGACCAGGACGTCGATGGTTTTTTTCTCACTGTTGCAGCCCTCAATGTGGGGGAGTTTCTGTACTGGGGCCTTCAAGTTCCATTGGATTCGCCACATCTCGGATCTGTTGTTTTGTGGATCGTTTATTATCCAGGCCCATTTTTCATTGCTATATTCCACGAGTGCTTGTTGGACCTGGCGTTTCAAACGATTGTAGGTTCTCCTTTTCTCCGTTATTCTTTCCTGGTTGAAACGTAGTCGCCACGCTTTACTTTATGCTGGGTTCCTTTTGTTGATCAATTCATTAATCTTTTCTGGAAGTTTACCTGTTCTGTTGTTTTCATGTAATGGCGCATAGTCATCTAAAGTATTCCTCGCATTCTGCGTCGGTTGTGATTTCCTTTTGTAGGTTTGTGGTTTTATCCCAAAGAGTTTGATGGAATTGTTGTTTGATTTCTTCGTTGTTTGCAATAGCGTGGATATTTCTTACCGGTGTTTTCTGTCTGTCCACCACCATGCTTAGTTCCAGTAGCCAGGGCATATGATCGGAGCCAACCGGTGTTCTTTGGTCGGTATGTTATAGTGTCAAAAGCTTGCGCATCTTGCGAGAAGATGGCTGCATCGAGGATGCTATAGCCTGCACTGTTAGGACGCGAGGGTAGGCCCGTGTGTGTCTCGGACAAGTATTTCCGCCCCTTCGTCTCTCGTCTGGTTGAGAGTGGTCATTTTAAGGTTGAGCTCCCCGATGGTGATGTTTGGAGCTTCGGTTATGATGAAGACATCTTCGGTTATGATGATGATCTAGAAGACTAGATCATCATTAAACGCTGTGGCATCGAAGTGCTCTGATCTATGTGGTATGTATAACTCCTTAATTTTTAAGGAATCTCCGGTCAGATGACCATAAGTGAGGTTGATAGTGACGCCTTCAACGATGCGGTCTCCGTCTTCGGTGCCTGAGGATACGTCGGTTTGACTCCAGTGTATTCCTCGCATCACATACATGGCTATAATTTGATGTGACGCGATTGAGTGCGTGATCTTGTCTTAGTTCAGAAGATTCACGCAGATTTTAGAAAAGTCTACCCAGAACTACAGTCGTTCCAAATACTCGTTGACTATGATTATGTGTGGTTTACAAGGGTCTACCTTTTATAGCAGAACTTTTTACGTCATAATATTGTTTTGCATAACAACGGATAGCATAAACTTCATTTCGCAGAAAATCATTTCGCATACACTCAGTTGTCATACATTCAAAACTCATAATTTTGTTAGTCAGAATCATCTTTAGGCATAATGTTTATATCCATAATAATTAAAAAGCAGAACCATCATATCGCAGAAAATTCACAGTCAGAATCGTCTTTTGGCATACATTTTATATCGATAGTCATTAAAAGGCAGAACTGTTTTTTTTTCGCCACACACATAACCACCACCTAACCTAAATGCTAATTACAAAAATATTGTCGGCTTGGATGCATGTAGCATGCAAACAGGCATACAACATGCAAGCAGGCATGCAACATGCAGCATGCATGCAGCATGCGTGTAGCATGCAAGCAGGCATGCAACATGCAGCATGCATGCAGCATGCAACATGCAGCAGGCATGCAAGCAGTCATGCAACATGCAGCAGGCATGCAGCATGCAAGCAGGCATGCAACATGCAGCAAGCATTGTTTCTGTCACGGCTCCGGCGCTGCGGGGTTTGAGCGGCGCCACGCGAGCTTATCGTCACAGATGGTTTTAACGCTCACCACCGCAGCTTCGGCTTGCTGGCCGGCTTCGCCGGCCAGCCTCAGCCGCGGTGGCGGGCCTTCAAACCACCTGCTCCTCAGCTCGCGGGCCGCCCTACCCCTCCGCGCCTACGCGGGTTTAAATTACACTCTAGGGGTAGGGCAGACAAGACTGCGTAAAGTCGGTTTCGCAGCGATTCGTTTCTGTCACAAAATTTTGCAGCACAACGTATTGACTTTTTATGACACAAATTTAATTTAATATTGAAAATGCTACCAATACATGCTATATTTAGAACATTCTATGTCACTTTTGCAGACCATTCGATTTTAAATACATTGCACGTAGGTTATCTAACCATTCGACAGCATAAATTTACTTTTTTTAAATTATCAGTTTTATTCCATATATTATAAGTTTTTGATGTTTTGAACACTAATTTTTACAAGAAGATACATCTATTTTAATTTTTGATGTTCAAATATGCACCCATACCAAATAATCGTATCTCTAAATAAATGTTATGCTAAACATAATTATGCATAATATTAATTATGGCAAAGGTAATTATGCGAAACAAAATTCTGCCAAGATAAAAGTATGCCATTGTAAATTCGGACACGTAAATATTCTGCCAAACAAAAGTTATGCTAAATAATTTTTATGCCTTAAAAATATTCGATTAAATAAGATTATGCCATGTGAGTTATGCCAAATAAAAATCGGAGTATATTCTGCCATATAGAAGGAACCCGGCTTACAACGTTCGATTAAGGAATTTAGCTCTAGGAATTTACCATTTAAAACTTGCGTATTGAGGTGCAATATGCGTAACTTGTGATATTGTTTTCTCGGGTTATTTGTTGAGATTTTTTATAAGGATTTCGTTTTGTAGCTGTAACTAGTGTAATATTTCTTTCATAATTGTTTGTACATTGGTGGCTGGTGCTGTGGTTGTGATTGGGGCGCATATTTGGACAACAGTGGAAATTTTGAAGTGGAGGTTATGTTCACGGCAGTTGACGGTCTACTGCCTTCTGGAACTTCTCGCGCTTGACTTGGTTGGCCCCATGGCCCGGTATTTTGCAAGCTGTGCATGTTTCGATATCTTTTTTTTTTGTAATGGGTTTGCTATTGACTCTACTTCAGAGATAACAGAGACAAAGTCTACGATGGAGCGAGCTTACCCAGAAGGAACTTATCGTTGTCTTCTTCGTTTTGAATTGTGGAGGCAGGTGTTTCTTCTCACCGTGACACGCGGATGTCACATGCGTGAAGAGGAAACATTTTTTACATTGTTCTACTCTCCTGGGGTCATCTTTGTATTCTTGAGGCTTCATGCTGAAGGCCCCGAAGTATGCATGCTCCATGTTCTGTGGCTATTTTTCTAATTTTGTTTAGGCATTCCGGATCATTAATTTATTGATGTCTGTTATGACTATGTCGGGGATGTGAGTGGATGATGTGATCGGTTTTCGCTGAATATGGGTAGTATTATAAAAATATCGCGCCACTCGAGGCAACAGGCATGAGTCGCGCGCGTCCACTCGCCATGGCTACCGGCTTTCCGGTGATTTGTAACGTCAACAATGTATGAGACAAACACTGTTAGGCCAGTCATCGTAGATAGATTAAACGTGTTCATCATCAACATCATCATATCAGCCGAAAGACGTCCACTGCTGGACAAAGGCCTCGACTAAGTGTTGCCACAACACGGCTACCGTCGACCTTCCACTTTGTGGGAGGCTTTCCTTCATTCTTACACAGTCGGTTGATTTTGTTAAAAAACAGCCGGTCTATTCTGTCAACATTTCACCGTACAAACTTACTAGTGTGGGAAAATTAAGGAAATCAGAATGAATATTGTTCGTGAAGTTTTGAAAATTGGTACAGTTGTTTTTTGTGGTGTCCAGATGAACATACTAAAAGTCCACGATGGGAGGGGGGGAAATGTACGTTTTTTCTCAGTTTTTTTGCTTGTATCTCCAAAACCTTTAAAAATATCTCCTTGCTCACTTCTACATTAATTATCTATATAAAATTTTCTGTACATTATGTTGTTTACATTTAACTATAGGATCAATACTTGGGAAGATAGAGGGTATCTAAAATTGATAAAATAGAGAGTTAGGTTAGTAGGCCTAAGTAATGTGCTAACCATACATGAAAGGCTGCCCCGCCAACTATCGAAAAATCCCGGAATGCACTATCGTGCTGGTTGGCGACCAGACAAGAAGGCCCGATGGACATTCCCGGGGGCCTCGGGCGTCCTCGCAGTCTCCAGACTAGTCCCCCAATAATGCCGTCCTCTAAGAGCGTGCTTGAAGGTTAGCCAGCATGGAACCTCATTTCACTTCCTTCTCCTTCCTTCAATCACACCATGACCGAAAGAAAAAAGCTGTACATACAGCGGCAGCACTCCCTCTTTCATAAAGTACATCTTGGCAACATACGGTCTGCACTCAAATCTCGCCGCAGTCTATCACCACCTGGAGACTGAGAAACCAGCTCTCTTATTCCTTTCCGAAACGCAGATGGGATGTCCGTCAGACGTATCGTACCTTTCCTACCCAGGGTTTACCCTGAACTATCACTTCAAACCACAAGCAGGCAGGCGTATTGTCTTCGCCTGTGTCTATCGGTCGCACAGCGGTGATTTGGAGACAACCGGGCTCACACAACACCTAAGTTAGGCGGCGGATGCGACTCAGCAGCGGTACCCTTCTGCCTAATTGGTGTAACCAGTGAACAGACCATGCTGGACGAGAGTAGCAAAAGCTAGCACTGGCGTTAGATCTTACCCAGCTGGTCGCAAACTGCCAATTGCTTGGACCTTTTGCAACAGATCCAGATATCCGAGATCCGCTACTTGGTGGCGATTTCTTTACCACTGGGTAGTTTCGACCACTGTCTGGTGAAGTCTGTGTCCGTTTACTCCCCGCCCGATCCCAGCCCAATAGGTACCCGTCGGGTATAGCGATACAAAACAGATTGGGATGGCTTGCGGTTTTTCTTCGAATCCTCGTTCGTTTCTTCGTTCCTTAACAGCATACTTGCTTTTTTTCGACTGTTGCTTCGTCATGCGCGGACGCCTATCAATAGTAAAAAAACAACAGCGTCATCCAAGACACCCTGGTTGGAGATACCAAAACAGTACTGGACAAAGAAAAGTCATGGAATTTTTTTGTCATGGCGTGCAAAGTGGAAACTCAGTAAGAAGTCTAACCTGCAGATGAAAGCTCGAAAACTTGAGCAAAGGCCGAAATAAAGATTAACTTGATATCATACATAATCAGCCAATTGCCGTCCAATGCTGAGTGTAAGCCATTCCCAAAGAGCGCGAACCATACCGGCCTTAGGGAGTTCACATCTATCCGCTGCCAGCCATCTTCTTCAGCTGATCATCGATCCATCGTGCCGAAGGGCGTCCCACACTACGTTTGCCGATACGCGGTCTCTACTTCAACACATGTCTTCTCCATCCATCGGCCGTCTGTCCGATTACAGATATGGCCGGCATTGACTTAAGTATGCTGATTCTGCGCGCAATGTCCGTGACGAATTCTCTGGTGAATGACTTCGTTGCGAAACACGTAGCACGCTACCGACCGACCTGATATGATACTCGTACTTTGTAAAATATAGCTGAAATGGAAACTGTCCAAGAACAGCAAGGAAACCTACAACAGGGATCTTAGAGGATCCCTGTTGGCTTCCTCCTCCGCTTTACAGATTTTCTCAGCTAAGGGCATAAATATTCTGGTGATGTATCTGTTTCACCCAAAGATCGAAAACGAATTGAGTGAAAAAATAGCTCACAAACTTACAACACGTTGTGCCTATATCGCGAATTTCACATCTGGGCATTTAATTTTGTGTCAATGACCAAAATCCATGACGCGTTCTGATTGATGCACCGACTTTGTGAGAGTTTAGGTTTTAGAGAAATTAGGGCACTCCTAAACAGATAGGTTAGGTTCAAATGGGATGACGTCTTAAAAAATACCGCCAAAAACGTTCACAGGTTTCTCCATAAATAATTTGACTTGGTAATAATTGGGATGATACGAGTATTAGTAAGCAATTAACATTTATTAATATCGCAAATAAAACCTAACATTTTCAGAAATTATTATCAGAGAATGGATAGGCACTAGGTGTGGGATGCAAGATATGTTGATACCTTGTACCATCCCATCTTCTCAGCACGGCGAGCTGCGCTCAAACGGCGCCAATATATCAACACAATTTTATATTTGAGCCGTTTGGGGTTAAACTATTAAGCTAAGCGTTAGGCATTAGACAGTTTTTGGGTTTTCTTCGGCCAAAGCATCAGCATTACTATTCAACGCGGCAGTACTGCCAGTATTCTGGGCACTTTTGCCATTGACAGCAATGTAGATGATTTTTTCATAATTAATGATTTGATAATAGTAAGAGACGATGCTACACTGCTACTGCTATTAAGACTTCTGAGAATGGGGTTCTGGGTTCCGGAAAACTTTATACTGTTCATCTACACTAAATAAAAATCGATTACGTTAAGAGCTTCGTTTTGAATTGTAATTACTTTACGCAAAAGCGTTTCGTGCGTACACAATCAAAGCTTGTGTAGGTTTCGGATGATTCATGAGCATTTCTCAAGATACTGGCTGATAAAGAAAAAGAAATGATAGCAGTAATTCTTACATTAATATTTTTTATTTTGTCTTTATTCCATCGTAATCTATCGAATAATCATCATAGGGTTTTCCCGAAAATCTGTTAAAAGGGCACAGGATAAGCAAAACAGATTTTTATTGTTTTTTTACAATGGAAATATTATTTTAAAGTTTACTGTTGATCCAGCCCATGAAGGAGGTGACTCTGGCAAAAGCTGATGGTTGGCTGGCTTCACAAACGCCAGATCCAAACGAAGTAATACCAATCTGTAGGTGCCAAATAAAGGAATAAGATATCGAATTAAGTAAGAGAGAAATATAATTCTCCAAACAAATTATACGCACCAAGATAGGAACGCCATTCCTAGTGACGGCGAGGGGACCACCTGAGTCACCAGTGCAGATGTTCTTGTTACCTTCGCCGCTGGTGCACACGTTAGAGGGTTGCACGAATATGTCGTTGTAAACCCTAATACACTCCTCATTCGTGATCACAGGTAAATGAACGAAACTCAATGGCTGGTTGAAAGATACGCTGCCAGCTGTAATCATAAACATTCAGTTGATGTTTAATAAGAAGTTCATAACAGTTTAGCACATGTTAAGAAACTAATTAGAAAAATGCTCCAGAATCTGTTAACCAGGTTTTTAATTTTTATGATTAAAACCGTAATTGCAAGCCAAATTATGCTAACGTTTAATTTGTTTTCTTACCATCTGAAGTTTTTCCATAGCCAGATGCAATGGCAATTTCACCAGCGAAGTTTTCATTCAACAAAGATCCAGATGGCAGAGCGATAGGTGCGAGGATATCTGGGAATAAATAGGAAAATTAGTTTAAAAAGAAAGGCGCAATGAGTAGCGGTAAAATACATTATTACCGTCAAAAATATAATAATAACTATACTTAATTGTAAATGATATTTTTATTCATAATGATTGATTATGAATTATGATTGTATTATTTTAGATTGCTAAATCAGGAAACCACAAAAAGCGAAAATGCAAACAGGTATGAACTTACTAGAAATTGAAACGGCATATGGTAAGTTGACCATTGCAATGTCATTTCTGATGAAGGCGGGTGTCCAATTTTCGTGCAAAACAAAATCGGTGGAAACTATTCTGGTACCGCCCGTGTATATAGTAATGGAGCCGAGTACAACGTTAATTCTTGTAACTGATACTACAGCATCGTTCAGATTGTGGGCTGCAGTTAGTACCCTAGTTGGAGAGACAAGAGCAGCACTGGACAAAGAGGTGCCACGTGGAGCCTCTGTGAGAAGACCAACCTGGAAAATTAACATTGTTTGAATTTTAAAGCCGTAATAACTTAAATGACATAAAGTAATACGCGAGTCCACAGAATTTTATTGGTTCTGCATTTTAAATAAACGAAAGATGGTAGCAAAACAAGGGCAAAAGTGATTATTCTTAAATCTGCAGTATTTGATGAGTTTTGGATGATTACTTAATAGAGTCAAGGTGCGACTTCGATACGAGTATTTGACCAATTCTAACACTATGAAACGGGTACCTGGTATGGGAACTGTCCAAGGTAGGCAAGAGAACCACCGATGATTCTTGATGGATCTCTTATAGCTTCCTCCTCAGCCATACGGACTTTCTCAGCTAACGGCATACCGATTCTGGTGATGTATCCGTAAGCGGTGTTATCTTCAAAATCAATGACATCTTCCAGAGTGATGTGCCTCGCCGAGGCAACCACTACGAGAGCAAACAGAGTCACGATCAAAAACTTCATGTTACTGATAATAACAAACTAGGGAAGGAACTCTTTTTTGAATTATTTATATACCTTCGCGGATGGAATTTTACATGTGATAACGATTATGAGTAGATAATGATAATTAATATCTAGCAATAAAATCTGAAACGATCACTGGTTTCCCCAAAAACATTTGATAACATTGTAGGTAAGAAATCATCTTTAAAACAACATAGTACCGCAGCGTTTCAGAGTAGGTCAAGTTTTTGAATCCCAATTGAAAAACTTGATCTACTCTGAAACGCTGCATTGCTCTATCATGATTGACATTGAAATTGACAAAACGGAAATTTTTGAACTATGAAACTGAAGTATTAAACTGTAGACATAATTATTACGACTGTGACTGTCAAGTTGTATCTTTTCTCTAGAGTGAACGCAAAATGTTTTTAATTTATTTTACAAGAAAATTGGTTCTTATACCCCGTCCAATAGTTTCAGACATCCAGTGAATTTTGATTACCACACAAACCCTCAAAACATTTTAATCGACGCCTATATAATCCAAATGTCGGCAATAATAAATACTTAACTAACTAAATAAACTTATTAACACGAAATTATGTACAAACGCGTAATAAAACAAAATTAATCAAAAAAATAATCCACATCGCTGTCAATGGCAAAAGTGCCCAGAATACTGGCAGCATTGCCGCGTTGAATGAACCACACAAATGGTTTTTAATTAACCGACGTCAAAAAAAGGACGAGGTTCTCAATTTGGTTGTATTTTATATTTTTATCTCCTATGATTCATTATTTTGGCTTTAATTTTTTTTAATTTAAATTTTTCATAGATTTTTACAATAAATCGCGAATATCTGATATGCAGTCACTCCGTTTAGACGCTGTTACTAGTGACATCTCCCGTCGACAATTCCTCTCTTTCCGCTTTTGAATCGCATCATAGTCCAATTCGTCTCACTCACTATCTTCAAAAGTTTTTTCACAAATCGGTGTGCTCTCCTTCGCATCCATACGTGGCTGTTCAGCAAGCCACCCTGATGTCTTTAGCAGTCACATCGCACCTTAGCTTTTTTTTTTTGGTATTACCAAAACTTTTATTTTTTGGCGGTGGAAATACTCATGGATATCTTCCATGGGGCGAACGGAAAGGTCTCTCAGTCTCTTACTGACTAAAACCAGGGCCACAGGCACCGGAGCTACTGGAAGGAGCACTTAAGCAATCCTGAACGCAGCCCACGACTGGTGGGCCGCCCGGCTCTGACGTTGGCGTTTTAACAGATCAGCGAGAGCAAGCAGTAACCGAAAATTCCGATCGGTAAACAAGCAATAAACGTGACATTTTCTTTCCAAAACTGCAAGAACTGTAAGACTAGTACTGCGCTACGTAGTTTTAGTAAGATGAAGCCACATGCCATACTTGTAATGACTCATTGGAAGTTATCAGAAAGATGTTAGTATAGACTACCGCGCAGAGTGTATGTTCCAAATCCTCCTCATATAATTTCAAATCCCTTTTTTTTAACGGGGAGAAATCGACACGGATGTCCTCCGCCCTGGGGCGGGCGGAGGCTCTCAGACTATTACTGACTAAAACCACTCTGGGGTTCCATCTCTCGCAGGAACTTATGCGTTTCCATAATCCCCGGCTGCGGATATTTATTACACTGGCTTATTATTGGCTGCTATTCCACGCGCACTGAGCTAGCGATTTTTGTCAATTTAAAGACAAGGTCCAAAGAGTGTTTGCAAAGAGATAAATCACATCTGGATGATTTTCATTTAAAAAAATATATTTTTCCCATAATCTTTTTCTAACTTGTCTGTCCTAATGCAACCGATGGTCGATCAGATCGGGCAAGACCACTAGATATTTTTAACTTATGCTATGAGATGGTCTTTTATTTTTTAAGTACGTATCTTTGCGTAAAAAAGCCGCATCCGCGCTTACGGTGGCCGACAATCGCCCTGCGACTCTCGATGCCCGGGGCATCTTCTTCTGTTGTGGCGGCTGGGGCGTGAGGTTTCTCTCTTTCTCACACGATCATGCTTTGGGACGAAGAATACAGTAGTTTTTTTTTGTTTTATCTTCGTAATTTATGTAAGCAAGATTAACGGCTCTCTAGAAAAGCGACATTCTAACATTGGTATTGTGGCGAAGGTCATTGTCAAAACTTGAAAAATGTATTATGGTGCGCGTGGAACTAGTTGGCCGCGCCTTAGGTGGCAACAGGGTTGAGGGGGTGGGTTGCCTACTACTCGCAACGCACATGAGATTAGACGGTGATGACCAATCTCGAGATATCGTGAACAATAATGGTTCAATTATTAAAAATAATAAATAAAAACAATTAAACTTTATTTTGTAATTTGAAGTGTTTTCAAACTGGAAAAAGTCGGTTTCTTCTCATCTTGACAATGATAGGCAGCATTCATTATCCATAACTATGACTGAGTTAAGTGGAAGTTTAGGTATTAATTTTCGATCAACTCAGTTGTAAAAATTTGTAGAGTTCATTTCCCCATGATAATCCCCCGTTTTTTAATCTGGTATAAAATTAGTAATGCATTGTCAGCTAACCCGTTCCGGTTACCAGCGTGAACTATTATTGAACGCATTCCTTTGTCTATAGCTGTATAAATTCCAGGCTCCGACGCAAATTACCAACATTTATGGACATTTTGGTTAACGTAAGTTTCGTCGTTTTGTCTAAACTAGCCGGAACTTTCAACGTGTGTTGCCGTCGCGAAGTACGGTGCCGCACTGAGTAATGACAGCAAGCGGCCCCCGCATCTCCGTCCCAAAGCTCACATACCTAAGGCCTGTCGAAATATCACGTGATCAATCCCTTACATTTTGTAATTTCAACAAATGCCTTCGCTAATAGAATGGTGCTTTGTCACCATAGCCTAAACAAGCATTACTTTCATTTTTGCTCGTTTCAATGGGAGTTTGTGGTTATTTTCAATTTAAACTAGAGGAAACTTAGTCACCTTGCAGGTATTCATCGTGTTTACACTGCGTCGGCGACGAAAACATAGTTTTACTGTTTTCTCCGTCTAATATCATATTTATTAAACAACTAGTAAGTATCCGATTCAACGGGGTTGATATATAAGGTTCTTTGACTTCTTTTCCATCCTTCAATAAACGAACAGAACGCACGAAAAAAAATTGCGAGTCGTCAAGCCAATTCTCACAAACATTTAAATATCTGCATCTATTACATAATATGTTTATGCGTTTCTTTTTTTGGCAAACGTACACAAATTCATACCCATGAAAATTGTTACTCTCCTTCGGGAGCAGTCGAGTAAGAACGGAATAGATGTCCCAGACGAAGGCGAAGCCGTTGCGGAGCCGAGAGTCATCTCGGCACAAAAAAATGTACTATAAAATCTGTCGTATCGCTAAATACCCCTGGATCGCTAGCAACGACAGATAATTATTAATTTATTGTGACTCATTACACGAAACTTGAGATACCTACTTATCTATTTTATCTTGTATCTAACCTAATCGTTAAATCTGATTACATTACTCACTATTAACGCATATAAATACTCTCTGCTGAGTAGTGTTTACATTATTTTCTTAGTACCGGCACTATGAAGATCTTGGCTGTGACTGTATTGGCTCTGGCAACGGTGGCTTCCGCAAGGAAAATCGATCTCGAGAGTGTCATTGATCTCGAGGACAACACCGCGTATGGATACCTCAGTAAAGTCGGTGCTCCTTTGGCAGAAAAGATCCGCAAAGCGGAGGAGGAAGCTAACCAAAATCCATCCAGAATCATCGGTGGTGAACCTTCTAGACTCGGCCAGTTTCCTTACCAGGTCTAGTATTTGTTTATTTTGTTTTTATCATTTATAAGACTTTAAATTATGAGAAACATTAAATTCCAAATTTATTTTTTATTAATATTTTTTCACAGGCTGGTATAATCATTGATTACCCCACTCGTCAAGGTGTTTGCGGTGGTTCTTTGCTGAATTCACGTAGGGTTGTAACCGCAGCTCACTGCTGGTACGATAGGATAAACCAGGCCTGGAGGTTCACAATTGTACTGGGCACAATCCAACTGTTCAGTGGCGGTACCAGGTTGGCTACCTCCGATGTCATTCTGCACCCTAACTTCTGGCCTCAAACTTATAACGATATTGCTATGGTCAACTTGCCATTTGCTGTGAGTTTTTCAAGTAAGTGTTTTGAACAAACCATTTTTTTCTATAAAAAGCAAACTTAAATTTCGTTTTTAAAAGTCGTTTTGAAGATCTTGTCGCCAAAAGAAATTGAAAAAATATAGTCAACTTTTATTTACAGGCATCATCGCTCCCATTGCTCTTCCATCTGGAAATGAGGTTACCGACCAATTCGTTGGCGCTATCGCTACCGCATCTGGATTTGGTATCACCAGCGAAGGTAAGAGATATGTAACGCTATAATATATTTATTTACGTATATTTAAATTGTGTTTGTAATATATATTACAAAATATTTTTTTTTTGTGTACATAAAATTCTTGTCTAAAAAAAAACTGATTACAACAACAGTTTTTAATTTATAATTTCCCGATATAAACCCTAAAACTTTCCTTTGAATAGGTGGAAGCATCGCTATATACCAGTACCTGAGCCACCTCAGCATGCCTGTGATCTCGAACGCCGAGTGTCGCATGTTCTATCCGTACGAAGAGCTCGAGACAAACATTTGCACCAGGGGCCCAAGAGGACAAAGCCCATGCTCCAGTGATTCTGGGGGCCCTCTAGTCATAACCAGCAACAATAGGCGTATTTTGGTATGTAGAAATTTTGGTTTGAGTCAGTAGCATAAATTTTTTATCCTATTTGCGGACTAGTAGCTTTGAATTAATTCATATTTTTCCGAGACTGCTGAAAAAAGTTGAACAACAAAGCACTTGTTGACTAGACTACGTAAGACCTCTTTCCACTGTTTCTACTTCTCACGGATGTCTGCTATTGTGGCCGCATTCCTTATGAATCACTTTGTAGTCCATTTTGTCTTACCATCTTTAAAACTTTCTCCTTTCAGATCGGTGTGGTCTCCTTCGGTTCCTCGCAAGGCGGCTGCACATCAGGTTACCCTGCTGTCTATAGCAGAGTCACATCGTTCCTTACCTGGATTAACCAAGTTCTCTGAGTGTAAGCAACCACTCATTCCAGTGGAAGTGAATATGAAATTGGTTTCGGAATGATTCTATTAATAAAATATTGAAAAAAAAAGTGGAATTTCTCTCAAGTTCTTTTAAAAAAGTTATTAGAATATAGTATGTTTTAGCAATTAAATGTTAGCTCAAAGACCAAAAAATCTCATGGAGACAAAATATAATTATATTCTATCGAATGGCCACATCGCGAATTTTACGTCGTGGCAAATAAAAAAAACGGTTGTGACACATAGCAACTACTTGAAGGTGTAGCCTTCAAGTAGTTGCTACGTGTCACAACCGTTTTTTTGTTTTTTTTTTTAAAGGGAGATTTTTTTGTTTTTTTTTTTTCGTTTGATTGTTTTTTTATTGTTTGCTCTTGACTCTAGTCTATGTCAGAGATGACAGAGACAAAGTCTACGATAGAGCGAGCCTACCCAGAAGGAGCCTGTTCACTCTTACTTTGAAGAGATTAGGGTTGTAAGCTTTTGGAAACACAGACTCAGGCAGAGAGTTCCACTCCTTTGCTGTGCGCATTATAAAAGACGTTTGAAAACGCTTAGTGCGAATTGGTGGAATAGCCACAAGGTAGGGATGGTAAGATGCAGTGTGTCTGGATGTCCGATGGTAGAAGGAGGCCGGTGGGATGAGGTCGTGGAGTTCTTGGGCACACTCACCGAAGTACAATCTGTAGAAGACCGACAAGCCGGAAACCTTACGGCGATGAGCCAAGCTATGTTGCTTGGCATCCACCAGTTTTACGTCGCCGATGAGCCTCTTAGCTCTGCGTTCCACCGAGTCAAGCGCGGCAAGCTTATACTTAGCTGAGCCATCCCAAAGGTGGGTACAATACTCCATGCAGGATCGGACTTGTGCTTTGTAAAGGGTTAAAAGCTGTCCAGGCCTAAAGTATCGCTTCACCCCATTTAGGATGCCCAGCTTTTTGGCCGCAGTTTGGGCTTTGTACTCGATGGTCGCACCAAAGTTGAGACTGGACGTCAACTCCATGCCTAGGAGCTCGAGCCGATCAGTCACCGGAACAGATGCACCCCGAAAAGTAGGAGCTTGGTCAAAACGACTCCTTTTTGCGGTAAAAAGACACGCCTGTGTTTTGGTGGCGTTAAAAGTGACCAGATTGTCATCACCCCACTGGGAGACAACGCTTAAGGTCAAATTTTTCCGCTCTACCATAGCCTCTCTCTAGGAACAAACTTCAACCCCACTGGTTGTTCACCCAACAAGACCAGGCTGAAGTAGGTCATTGATGTGCAGCAGGAAAAGAGTTGCAGAGAGAACATACCCTTGAGGAACTCCGGCATCAATAGCCAAGAGGTCACAGGAGCAGCCGAACTAAACGTTCGGCTGCTTTTTTTTTTTTTTTTTCAACCAAAAAAAAAACAAAATCTCGGCTACGAGTATTTCATACGATAATCGTAACGTAATAATCGCCCTGAGTTTTGTTCTGACGATGACAGAAATTGCAATGCCATATTTGCCTACGATTTCTCGACTCGTCTAAACACGATCTCGAATGTCATTTTTTCAAGTTCATGCGAGTATCGTACAAATCGGTTGCAACCGATCTGTATGCGAGATTCGCTCTTGGAGGAACTCTGTATGCGAGATTCGCTCTTGGAGGAACACGTGTCGTGAACTCGAAGTAGGTACGATTTTCTTGCTTTCCATTTTGTTTACACGGAGAAATCCAGTATTCAAAGGCGAGGCGATTATCGCCCCTCCACGTACTATATCGTACGAGTATATGATGTTTACATAATCACATTTTTAGTGTTCCGAACAAAAACGGAACCCTTAAAGGATCACTCGGGTGTCTGTCTGTCTGTCCGTCGGTCACAGCCAGCTTTCTCCGAATCCACAGAAGCGTTACGTAAATTATAAATTTTTCGAATGGGGTCACTTTTGGGGGTCAAACTAGAAAATAAAAAAAAGTTTTTTAAACTATATCGTATGACATATCAAATGAAAGAGCTTACTGCGAGGGTTTTAATTATATTTTTTCAAAAGTTTAAAATAAATGGTTTTGAAGTTATCCTTATCCCCGAAACAACTGAGCATAAAATTTTGATAAAAATGGTGATAATAGATACCTACCCCACCTACTCACCACCCTTCCCTACCCCTACCCTAGACCTATAAATTACAGGAAAATATAAAGAATTCTATCGTGTTAAATAGCATGTTGAAAAATAGAAAATAGTTTGGAAGCCTTTGTACGCGAGTCCGACTCGCACTTGGTCAGATTTTTCTTACTTTCGAGAATCATATGTTTGAGGTAAGAAATTCGCATCGTGTAAATGGCGCTTAACCGACGAGCTCTTGTTACTGTCGTCGGCGATCCGGCTGTATTAGAACCCAGTGGCCTGGCACGAGATGATGGCAAGAGACCGGATGGTAGGTCGTTTTTTCCTTGAAACATGGATAGGCCATTAGGGTGGGATGCTACTTGTATCGATAGTGCTGTGCTGGCGCTGCCGCTGCTGCTGCGAAGAAAATATCAGAGGTGGAAGGTTGGTAGTTATATTATAAAGCCATTTGGGGTTGAAAATCTTAGGTAATTAGTACTCCTTTGTCTTTTAAGGCCAGCTGGCTGAAATCCGACGCCGCCACTCCACACGCTCCCCAAGAGGAGCTGATAACTACGTTTTTCTTGAAACTGTTACTACAAGTACAGTGTGGTTCAAATTGTGGCTGCAGTTAGTACCCTAGTTTAAGACCTCACAGCAGCCCTGGAATATAATGAGCCACGTAGATTCATATGAGAAGACCCTGGAAAATAAACATTATTTTTAATGAAAGCAATGATGATTAGGACAGAAAGAACCTATTACTTACGTGACTGTAAAATTTATATAAAATTTTTAACTAGTTGAGCGGCCTTGCTCCACTCTTATTGGTCTTAGCGTGATGATATATAGCCTCGATAAATGGGCTATCCAACACTGAAATAATTTTTCAAATCGAACCAGTAGCTCCTGAGATTAGCGCGTTCAAGCAAACAAACTCTTCAGCTTTATATATTAGTACTGGTCGTCCCGCGCAACTTCGTCTGGTCCGTTCCTATTGGTATTTCGCTGGAACTTCTAACAGTTACGTTGTGGTAACTACAAATTGCCGATGTAGTTGCCTTGTTCCCCTAAGTTGCGATATGGTTACGTTGAGGCTAGTATTTGCAGATAGACAGATCGACACCGGCTTAAAAAAATAGGTATTTATTTATTTAATCTTCGAGTGTTAATAATTATCGCTTGATGCTCTTGTGCATTCGTCTCTGCTCCATAACTGTAACAAACGTATATTCAAATTGCACTTTATTTTCATTTGGTTTCGTCTGACTTCGTGTTTTCATCTGCCATGTGTATTGTGTTAGTGTTGTGATCGTCCTTAGTGTCGCTCGGTCAACTTTTATTAATTGCTTTGTTGCAAGTGTGTCTAAACCAATTGTTTGATATGCGTTGCCGCTAGCATTCAACCACGCTGCAATGACAAAGCCCGCTTGCAAATACAAAAATTAATTTATTATGACTCATAAACGCGAAACTTGATAACCTAATCGATTCGTATAATCAGATTACATTATTCACTGTTAGCCCATACAAATACTCCCTACTGCTGAGTAGTGTTTGCTTTTTTTCTTAGTACTGGCACTATAGAGATCTTGAATCATCACTGTATTGGCTCTGACGACGATGTCTTCCGCTAGGTACGTCGTCGTCGAGAGTGTCATCAATCTTGAGGACAACACCGCATATAAAGTCGGTACTCCTTTGGCAGAAGAGATCCGCAATGTTGAGGAGGAAACCAATTATAATATAATCCATCCAGAATCATCGGTGGTGAACCTTTTAGACTTGGCCAGTTCTCTTACCAGGACTAGTGTGTGCTTATTTTCTTTTAATCATTATGACCTTAAAATATGCGAAGTTCTAAATTCAAATTTTAAAACATTTTAAATACTGCTTGACAGGCTTGTATAATTATTGGTTGATAAATAATATTAACAAAAGTTAAAGTTCAAAACTTAAAACCCGACTAGGTACTGAAAAATTGCGCTCTGCAAAGTATGAAATAAGAAAATAAGCTCATCTGAAACTGGTATGTACCAACTGTTTTAATGTATTTAATACCAGTTAAGGCTTTTTTATGATGGGAAATCATCAAATGACTCCTTCCACTCTGGGCGGAGTGGAAGGGAATGTCAGACTCTTACTGACTAAAACCCATTCGCGTTCCTCCTAATGCCCTTTGCGTTCCAGAGCCGCGGCGTCTTTTTCGATCGGATTCCACACTCCGGTAGGCACTGGCCCTAGTGGGCCCCATCTCCCATGTTGACAGCTCTTTGAGGTGCGCGTGGAACACAGCGCGCCGTGGACCCGGGCCTGGTTCTTATCGGATGGCGAGCCACCCAATGCTCGCCGTCCGCAGGCCCGAGCCTACGATGCCGGAAATCGCCCTGCGACTCCCGACGCCCGGGGCGTCTTCTTCTGTGGCGGCGGCTGGGTCGTGAGGTTTCCCTCTCTTTCTCATACGTTCGGCCTTCTCCTTAGCAAACATTACTGCTTCGCAGAAGGAGGTGACCGCTTCCCATGTCTCCTCGCTCCGGACCATAGATTGAACCAGGACCGGTCGCGAGAGGTCGCCGCCGCCGATCGCCTCGACGAGGACACGGCGGTGCTCCACCCGAGCAGGGCAGACCTCCACTGACCAGTTAAGGCTGCCAGTCCATTGACGCGGACAATGGAATTGCATAAAATCTCCGCACTACGTGAGTCACTGAGATTTTGTACAATTCCATTGGTTTATATTTCTCCGTTTCTCCGCTCCGCTGCCTCACTTCGCATCAATGGACTGGCAGCCTAATCGTAGTGATGTTCCAAGGGAAGCCACCTTCCCCAACTGTAAGAAACGTAAACCACCTTCTCTAACTGAAAGAAGGCTAGGCAGATGATGAATATTGTTTGAGTGTATTGTTTTATAAGTACATTCTAACAGTAGTCATAGCAAATTCATTGTTACCAACTTAAGTTCAATTGATTATATTTATGATTGAAGTAAGTTAATAAATTATGAAACTACATTTATTTTTAAGATTATATTATTTTATTGTATCCAACAGTGCTAAACCTAGTGGGGCAAAAATAGTAAAACTTCATGCGAGTGTATTTGCCCCAGTAGTTCATTTTTGTGAGGCAAAATACATTCTAAAACTGTGGCCAGTCTATTCTGCCCCAATAGTGGGGCGGTTTGTGGGGCACAATAGACTAATTCTGTGTTGTGGAGGTTTGGGGAGAAGAAACTATGTTTGGCTCACAAGTAAGGTGTGATATTAAGAAATTCCCACTTATCGGGTGTTAGCTAGCAAAGTCGCGAACGACATCTAACAAATTTATATTTTTGAAATGAACTTATAAAGCCCTTTCATTTGATACCTAACATTAAGGAGCTCTTGGCTAAATAATAATAGCCGCACGGGTTGATCTTAAAAAGGTTACGCAACGCTTGCCAAGGTTGGTCTGTGGATGGGTGACCTTCTTAACATACCGAGTTTTCTCCGTGCCTCGGAAAGCACGTTAAGCCGTTGGTCCCGGCTGTAATTTGTAGATCTTTGGCAGTCGTTACGGATTGTCAGAAGCCAGTAAATCTGACTCCAGTCTTGCCGAGAAGTACCGTGTTACCCAGTTAATGGGTTGCGGAGGTCTGGTAGGCAGCCACTAAACGTAAAACACTGGTATTCAGCTGAATCCGGTTTGACTGGAAGCCGACCCCATTATAGTTGGGAAAAGGCTAGGCAGATGATGATTTGATACCTAACACGTTGTTCCATTAAGAGATATTTATTTTTTAATTACAAAACAAAAACATAACACAACACAAACAAAACAAATACATAAACATAAGTTACGCTGATGATATGGTGCTGCTCAGTCCATCAATCTGTGGTCTGAGGAAATTGTTGGCCATCTGTGAGAGGTACGCGGAGGCTCATGGCTTGAGGTATAATGCCTCCAAGAGCAAGGTAATTGTTTTTTAGAGTGCGCAACAATACACCTGTTAATATTCCATCTATTAACTTACGAGAAACTCCGTTGGAGTTCGTTATGCAGTTTAAATACCTAGGTCATGTTATCACGGACTTTCTCATGGATGACCAAGATTTAGATAGGGAGCGCAGAGCGTTGGCAGCCAGATGCAATATGCTGGCTCGCAGGTTTGCACGTTGTACTAAGGAGGTGAAACTGACTCTTTTTCGAGCGTTTTGTCAATCGTTTTACGCGTGCAGCCTGTGGGTAAGGTATACGCAGAAGGCTTACAACGCTCTGCACGTTCAGTATAACAATGCGTTGAGGATATTGTTGGGGCTACCTCGGTTTTGTAGCGCGTCTGGCATGTTCGCTGAAGCGAGATTAGATGATTTTTATGCCGTTATGCAAAGCGATGTGCGAGTATGCTGAAGCGATTCAGGGGTAGCCCCAACAACATACTGACTACACTGGCGGACTCAATTGATGGGCCTTTCATTAGGCACTGGGCAGCTAGGCATGTGCGTACTGGCGTACATGTCGCCAATTAATTTAAGCTTTTTATGTACTAACAATAGGTTAAGATTTTACTAACACTATATGGATCAATGGTCTGAATTAAATAAATTATTATTATTTCCTTTATATATTTTCTTTACTTATTTATATATTTTTAAACATTTTGATACAATATATACATTAGAAAAAAAAAAAAACATTTAAAAATATAAAAATAGTAGCCCACCGATATCGGGAACAAGGTCCAAGCTACCGGTGGTCAGGGCCCCAGAGAAAGGAACCTCCTGACAATGCGAGCCGTGTCCAGAAGTACCGCTTTATGAATCAAGCCCTTGATCCAGCTGCCCAACGAGAGCCTCCTAAGGTGTAGGTCGAGGCTCGTGGCTATTAAGCCATTGGCCGACACGACTATCGGTACAATAATTGCGGAGTCCACTTCCCACATGTCGACAACCTCGCGAGCCAAGTCAATATACTTGATTTGTTTGTCTTTCTCGGCTTTCACGAGGTTCTCGTCATGCGGGACGGTTATATCTACAATCATTGCACGCCTCACAATTCGGTCCACCACCACTATATCAGGCTTATAATAATATAATAATAATAATAATTATTGGCAACAATAGTCCTGTCAGTGATGATGGACCGATCCCAGTACAATGTGATATTGCCATTATCGAGAACTGGGAGGGGCGCATACCTATAGTATGGCACCTCCGACTCCACAAGAGAGTATTTCAGAGCAAGTTGCTGATGGATAATCCTGGCTACAAGGTTGTGCCTTTGCAAGTATTCTCCGTTAGCTAGACGAGAACAACAAGAGATAATGTGGCGTATTGATTCTCCCGGACGGTGACATGCCCGACATATGTCGACCGTGCCATCTTTCACAATAAATCTCCGGTAGTTATTCGTCATGATAACTTCGTCCATAATTGCACAAACAAAACCTTCGGTTTCTCCAAAAAGATCACCGAAACGCAGCCAGGCTACGGACGCTAGTTGATCTAAAATCTGTGGCTCGGCTGTCAAGCCAACTGACGTAAGGAATTTTTCATCCCGTATTTTTATCGATTTCAATTTACAAAAACCATAGAAACAATGCATTTTATACCGAACACATCAAGAAAAAAAAAAATAGAACCACACGAAATTAAAAACAACTCACTAAATGGAAAAAAAAATGACAATATGGAAATAAAATGTTGACACGACGCCAAGCACGACTACAAACCGTACCAACACCATCTTCGGGTTCGTCGCTGATCTCCGCCTCGCAGCCGCTGGGACCTGCGCCAGCCGCGAGTCCAGAGATTCCGGTAGCTGCAGTTGCGTCGAGCTCGAGCGACGAATACTTCTCGCCGCCGACGACACCACCACCTGCGCGTCGGCGCGGACGAGGCCGACCACCGGCCAGCTTAGGACCTCGAGGCCCACCGGTCTCTGATAGGGTCCCCGCTATCGGTGGAAGTGTGCAGCGTATAAAATGGACTCAAGCCATAAATGAGAACGTAATACGCTCATACTTTGGGGCTACAGAGGGGGGAACTAACCTGACTGCGTACCGTGGTCGGATGCTCTCTCTGTTTCAGGTACTTGAACCAGCTGTCAGCGTATCGGCCCAACGACTGTCGGATCAGGTGCGCGTCATCCAGCGTAACCGGATGATAGTGTGCTTGATCGCCTCCGCACTGAAATGTGTAGCCATGTCATTGCTCCTCCGTCGCAGACTGTGGCACCAGCATCGTCAACCCAATTGCCCAGCCACGCTGACGAGGAGAGTAATGACAGGGTTACAAACGTAAGTACCCAGTGCAATAACGAATTGAGGAGTGCTTTGGAGTGTGCTATTCGGGAATACCGCTACATGCCGCCTGAACTTAGACCACGCTTACCTCGTTTGCCCATGCATAACAAGAACAGGGTGCTGGTGGCTGCTCTGGATTCGCAGTTGTCAAGCTATTTTGATAACTGTGATAACCTCACCGATGCACATTCGATGATGTACTGCGCGGCTGTAGCGGCATGTCGTGTAGCTCATGTCAAAATAAAAATAACCAATGACAGAGCTACACGACCAAAACCAGCCGTACCAGCTTGGCAGTGCAGGATCGAGCGTCGTATTAGTGAGGCCAGAGCGCTAATCGGCAAACTGATCTGCTTCAGGGAGGGCAACACACGCCCTAGAGTGATGCGCTTTGTGAGACTGCGTTTTCGGGGACTGATGTCAATCCCCGAGATTATATATCTCGTGTCACAGAGCGCATCGACTTCCTGAAGCAGAATGTGTATGCATGGGCAAGCCGTATTCGTAGGTACAGGCGGCGAGTGGAACGATACACCCAGAATCGCACATTCCGAAGTAAAGAAAGGTGGAATCCGATACCAGAAATGGGGGCAATTTCCATCAGCCCCCAAGATGTAGCTTGTGCAGTCCGTCCGTTGCCTAACTGGAAATCTCCAGGGCCGGACGGGCTGCACAATTTCTGGATTAAATGGTTTACGAGATCGCACGCTTACTTGGCGTCTCAATTCCAGTCTGCTTTAGAGTCTGGGTCGCTACCCCAGTTCTTAACTACAGGAATAACCCACCTGCTCCATAAATCAGGTAGTACTGCGGAACCTAAAAATTATAGACCGATCACGTGTTTGCCGACGCTCTATAAAGTTCTTACATCCATTTTGAGGGCAAAGATTAATAGTCATATTAACAACAACAACATCATGTCTGCCTCTCAGAATGGATGTAGGAATGGGTCCCGCGGTACTAAGGAGCTACTCCTTATTGATATGGCCATTAGCCAACAGGTTCGGCGTTCCCGAAAGGATCTGTCGACATGCTGGATAGACTAAAAGAAGGCCTATGACTCGGTGCCTCATACATGGCTCATGAGGGTGCTAGAATTGTATAAAGTTGATGCAACGCTACGCACCTTCCTGATGTCGTGTATGGGGCAATGGAGGACAGTCCTTCGCTATCCAGGATGTAGAAATATCCAGAGGAATAGCGAACCGGTAAGGATCGAGCGGGGTATATTTCAGGGCGATAGTTTGAGTCCACTTTGGTTTTGTCTAGCCTTGAATCCTCTTAGCACACTGCTAGAGAATTCAGGGCTAGGCTATCGGTTGAAGAGAGGTGGTCAGGTTATATCTCACCTCCTTTACATGGATGATCTGAAACTCTTTGCCCCCACTAATCTGCAACTGATGGAGCTACTGAAAGTAACTGAAACATTCAGTAACGCCATCAGGATGGAATTTGGTGTGGACAAATGTGCGGTCATGCATGTAAAGCGTGGAGAGATTATGGAATCCGTGGGAACTCAACTCTCGGATTCCATAAACCTGAGATCCCTCTCTCCAACTGAAACTTACAAGTATTTGGGTATGTTGGAAGCGTTAGGTATCAATGTTACTGACATGAAGCAATCGTTGAAGGAGTTATTATTATTTTTGTTTTTTACTTTCTCGGGTCCCTCTTCCTAGAGACCCGGTCCTTTGGTAGGCGTACGAGGGACCGAAGCCAACTCGCAGAGGCCTCTTTAGACATTTCAAATGGAATGGGACACCAACCGACGATTATCCCTGTATGCACTGTGAAAGTATACCCAAGGACAATCCCCGGTTGGAGCAGGACTATTGCAGAATATGGAAACAAAAGATGAAACGCTATGGGTTTGGCTGGTTTAGTGGACTAATAATCGTTTACTATGGAAGAACTATTGGCCCCTGCCTGACCATTGACAATTAAAACGGCTTTAAAATGGCAGGGGGTGACTTGCACACTCAATAAATGGGCCCCCCGAAAAGGGTCGCTAGCACAAAGTAACGTAGCGCCAAGGAGGCAACATATCCTGAGGTGCTAGAGGAGTGGAGAGGTATACCACGGCTATCAGGACAATTCCGGAAGTACGGTCAAGATCCCTACCAGCACCTTACTGGATTATACATCCTTCTCCCGAGCACGTTTGCTCTTGCGAATCTCCACTCATACCGGCCGATTAAGGCAAGAAAGAGGTGGGAGCTTTGTTCCTCGTCAGTTTTTACCCCGGCCAGCCAATAAAGGCAAGCCGGAAATGAGGAACAAGAATTCTCCCTGGAGATCAGGTCCGTGGGGTCGCCAGTGCCCAACAGTTCGCCACAAAAATGCCTTGCGGATTTATTATTATTATTATTATTAAAGGGTTCCACATCCAATTTATTAGTCACATCTATATACTAATATATAACGCTGAAGAGTTTGTTTGTTTGTTTACTTGAACGCGTTAATCTCAGGAACTACTGGACCGAGTGTTAGATAGCCTATTTATCGAGGAAGGCTATAGGCTATATATCATCATGCTGAGACCAATAGGAGCGGAGCAGTAATAACCAGTAGACAATCAAGACTCTTCCAACGATACCTCATTTGCCTATTAACAATGAGTGATTTAGATGTTATGAGGGAACAGATAAACATACATACAAACCGGTCAACCACTAACCCTCCGCCGTAGTCGTGTAATAAACTAAAACCATGATTTGATATCGCAGAACTTGACCAACGGCATACAAGTTGATGTTGTATTTTTCCATTTAAAAAAAGCTTTTAATTGTGTAGATAATGCTTTGCTACTGGGCAAGCTTAATAACATCGGGTTCTCACCGAAACTGCAAAAATAAATTGCAAGTTATAGGCAGGACCGTCAACAAATGTTAGACATGGTTGTTTTGTTTTGGAGCCACCTGATCTGGTGTTAGCCAAGGGACAATTTTAGGGCCATTATTTTTCGGTATTATGGTTTATGGTCTTGAGAAAGTTTTAAAATAGGTGCTTACTTAACGCTAACGATTTGGTGTTGAGGAGAAGGCCGATATGCTAACTCTTCAGGAGAACATTTAAGCAGTGTTCCGATGGAGCATTGAAAATATCAACACGGCTAAATGAAGTGTTATGTCTTTTAGTCGGGCACATAACCCTCTGCACGTGCAATATTTTCTAGGAGCAGAACAGGTTACAGATTTAGGAGTTTTATTTGATCCGGAAAAAACCTACCAAGAACCTATGTTCCTGGCCAGTAACGCTTTGGATGTCACTGTATATAATTGTTTTCCATTTATTTTATAAATAAATATATAAAAAAAAAATAAAAAAAAAAACTTTTTATTTCAGGCTCTTGGCCCATAATAATTGTTAGTAAATTACATTATCCACGCGTACGAAACATCAGCGAAGCGATGCGGCGCCGCAGCACCGTGTGAATGCCATCTGTGTGCGCGTGCGCAAACATCGCAGACGCACTACAGCAGCGTGGGAGCCCCACCAGCACCCTGAACGCGTTATTATACTGTACTCGGAGAGCGTTGATGGCCCGCTGCGTGTAATTGACCCACAGATTTCAGGTGTAGAGAGTTTGGCAGAATGCTTTAAACAGAGTGATCTTTACCCCCAAGCTACACCTCGCGAATCTGCGTGCCAACATGTTACAGCGGACCGCCATCGCTCTCCTCTCTCTCTCGATATCAGAATCGTCTTTTAAATCTTCTGTAACCACATGGCCGAGGTATTTAAACTCACTCACTCTTCGAAGAGCGACAGCGTTAAGCAGCACAGGTGCCACAGCCCCCAGTTTACGACCTTTGGCTTGAAATACCAGGAGCTCACTTTTAGTACAATTGTACAGGAGACCGGCGTGTGTGAGGAGTATGCGAGGGTACACTCGCATACTCCTCACACACGCCGATCAGCTTTCTGAGAGCAGCTATTGATGGGTTGAGCAAAACCATATCGTCTGCATAGCTAATACTGTTGATATAGTGACCATCAATTGAGCATCCTACACCGGTTTCGCTCAGCTCAACAATCAGCCTGTTCACGTACAAGTTGAAGAGCGAAGGAGAGGTTAATCCCCCCTGCCTCACCCCACACTCCAACCTGTACTCTTCAGAAAGTTCACCTAGCCATTTGACCTGGTTAGTTTGGTGGCCATACCAATATTTAAACATATTAACTATATCACTCGGCACACCTTCATTCTTCAGTTTATTCCAAAGAATATCATATCTAACCAGGTCAAATGCCTTGGAGAGGTCTAGGAAGGCTGCATACACAGGCGTACTCCTGTCTGTGTAATACCTGACGGTCTGCTTGAGAGACATAACTGCGCATTCTGTCGAAAGTCCTGGTCTGAAGCCAAACTGTGCGTCATGCAAATTTAGGTGTTGTTTCAGCTGTTTCTCAAACAGACCATCAAGCACCTTAGCTGTGGTTGTAGCTAATGATTCTTTGCCGATGTCACGTAGGGCTTTCACTGCAGCTCACTGCTGGTTCAATGGTGTAAATCAAGCTTTGAGGTTTACAGTTGTTCAATCCAACTGTTCAATGGTGGTACCTCGTCGGCTACTTCCTACGTTATTCTGCAAACTAGCTTCTGCCCTCAAACTTATTAAGGTAATATTGCTATGTCAACTTGCCATTTACTGTGGCTTTTTCAGTATTTTGAAATAAACCATTGATTTCGTTTGCAGAACAAAGCCAACTTAAATTGAAAAAAAAAATCGTGACTTGTTTCTGTTGCTTGCTTGCTCAAGGTTCCATTTATTTCTGTTATAAAATTTTCAAAATCAGTTTTCATAAAAGATGTCGAAAATTCAAAATGACCCTAGAGCACTTAAGGAAACGTGAAATTTTAGTGCCAATAATTATTTTTCTACTCAGATATATATACAGGCCAGCTTAGGACCTCGAGGCCCACCGGTCTCTGATAGGGTCCCCGCTATCGGTGGAAGTGTGCAGCGTATAAAATGGACTCAAGCCATAAATGAGAACGTAATACGCTCATACTTTGGGGCTACAGAGGGGGGAACTAACCTGACTGCGTACCGTGGTCGGATGCTCTCTCTGTTTCAGGTACTTGAACCAGCTGTCAGCGTATCGGCCCAACGACTGTCGGATCAGGTGCGCGTCATCCAGCGTAACCGGATGATAGTGTGCTTGATCGCCTCCGCACTGAAATGTGTAGCCATGTCATTGCTCCTCCGTCGCAGACTGTGGCACCAGCATCGTCAACCCAATTGCCCAGCCACGCTGACGAGGAGAGTAATGACAGGGTTACAAACGTAAGTACCCAGTGCAATAACGAATTGAGGAGTGCTTTGGAGTGTGCTATTCGGGAATACCGCTACATGCCGCCTGAACTTAGACCACGCTTACCTCGTTTGCCCATGCATAACAAGAACAGGGTGCTGGTGGCTGCTCTGGATTCGCAGTTGTCAAGCTATTTTGATAACTGTGATAACCTCACCGATGCACATTCGATGATGTACTGCGCGGCTGTAGCGGCATGTCGTGTAGCTCATGTCAAAATAAAAATAACCAATGACAGAGCTACACGACCAAAACCAGCCGTACCAGCTTGGCAGTGCAGGATCGAGCGTCGTATTAGTGAGGCCAGAGCGCTAATCGGCAAACTGATCTGCTTCAGGGAGGGCAACACACGCCCTAGAGTGATGCGCTTTGTGAGACTGCGTTTTCGGGGACTGATGTCAATCCCCGAGATTATATATCTCGTGTCACAGAGCGCATCGACTTCCTGAAGCAGAATGTGTATGCATGGACAAGCCGTATTCGTAGGTACAGGCGGCGAGTGGAACGATACACCCAGAATCGCACATTCCGAAGTAAAGAAAGGTGGAATCCGATACCAGAAATGGGGGCAATTTCCATCAGCCCCCAAGATGTAGCTTGTGCAGTCCGTCCGTTGCCTAACTGGAAATCTCCAGGGCCGGACGGGCTGCACAATTTCTGGATTAAATGGTTTACGAGATCGCACGCTTACTTGGCGTCTCAATTCCAGTCTGCTTTAGAGTCTGGGTCGCTACCCCAGTTCTTAACTACAGGAATAACCCACCTGCTCCATAAATCAGGTAGTACTGCGGAACCTAAAAATTATAGACCGATCACGTGTTTGCCGACGCTCTATAAAGTTCTTACATCCATTTTGAGGGCAAAGATTAATAGTCATATTAACAACAACAACATCATGTCTGCCTCTCAGAATGGATGTAGGAATGGGTCCCGCGGTACTAAGGAGCTACTCCTTATTGATATGGCCATTAGCCAACAGGTTCGGCGTTCCCGAAAGGATCTGTCGACATGCTGGATAGACTAAAAGAAGGCCTATGACTCGGTGCCTCATACATGGCTCATGAGGGTGCTAGAATTGTATAAAGTTGATGCAACGCTACGCACCTTCCTGATGTCGTGTATGGGGCAATGGAGGACAGTCCTTCGCTATCCAGGATGTAGAAATATCCAGAGGAATAGCGAACCGGTAAGGATCGAGCGGGGTATATTTCAGGGCGATAGTTTGAGTCCACTTTGGTTTTGTCTAGCCTTGAATCCTCTTAGCACACTGCTAGAGAATTCAGGGCTAGGCTATCGGTTGAAGAGAGGTGGTCAGGTTATATCTCACCTCCTTTACATGGATGATCTGAAACTCTTTGCCCCCACTAATCTGCAACTGATGGAGCTACTGAAAGTAACTGAAACATTCAGTAACGCCATCAGGATGGAATTTGGTGTGGACAAATGTGCGGTCATGCATGTAAAGCGTGGAGAGATTATGGAATCCGTGGGAACTCAACTCTCGGATTCCATAAACCTGAGATCCCTCTCTCCAACTGAAACTTACAAGTATTTGGGTATGTCGGAAGCGTTAGGTATCAATGTTACTGACATGAAGCAATCGTTGAAGGAGTTATTATTATTTTTGTTTTTTACTTTCTCGGGTCCCTCTTCCTAGAGACCCGGTCCTTTGGTAGGCGTACGAGGGACCGAAGCCAACTCGCAGAGGCCTCTTTAGACATTTCAAATGGAATGGGACACCAACCGACGATTATCCCTGTATGCACTGTGAAAGTATACCCAAGGACAATCCCCGGTTGGAGCAGGACTATTGCAGAATATGGAAACAAAAGATGAAACGCTATGGGTTTGGCTGGTTTAGTGGACTAATAATCGTTTACTATGGAAGAACTATTGGCCCCTGCCTGACCATTGACAATTAAAACGGCTTTAAAATGGCAGGGGGTGACTTGCACACTCAATAAATGGGCCCCCCGAAAAGGGTCGCTAGCACAAAGTAACGTAGCGCCAAGGAGGCAACATATCCTGAGGTGCTAGAGGAGTGGAGAGGTATACCACGGCTATCAGGACAATTCCGGAAGTACGGTCAAGATCCCTACCAGCACTTTACTGGATTATACATCCTTCTCCCGAGCACGTTTGCTCTTGCGAATCTCCACTCATACCGGCCGATTAAGGCAAGAAAGAGGTGGGAGCTTTGTTCCTCGTCAGTTTTTACCCCGGCCAGCCAATAAAGGCAAGCCGGAAATGAGGAACAAGAATTCTCCCTGGAGATCAGGTCCGTGGGGTCGCCAGTGCCCAACAGTTCGCCACAAAAATGCCTTGCGGATTTATTATTATTATTAAAGGGTTCCACATCCAATTTATTAGTCACATCTATATACTAATATATAACGCTGAAGAGTTTGTTTGTTTGTTTACTTGAACGCGTTAATCTCAGGAACTACTGGACCGAGTGTTAGATAGCCTATTTATCGAGGAAGGCTATAGGCTATATATCATCATGCTGAGACCAATAGGAGCGGAGCAGTAATAACCAGTAGACAATCAAGACTCTTCCAACGATACCTCATTTGCCTATTAACAATGAGTGATTTAGATGTTATGAGGGAACAGATAAACATACATACAAACCGGTCAACCACTAACCCTCCGCCGTAGTCGTGTAATAAACTAAAACCATGATTTGATATCGCAGAACTTGACCAACGGCATACAAGTTGATGTTGTATTTTTCCATTTAAAAAAAGTTTTTAATTGTGTAGATAATGCTTTGCTACTGGGCAAGCTTAATAACATCGGGTTCTCACCGAAACTGCAAAAATAAATTGCAAGTTATAGGCAGGACCGTCAACAAATGTTAGACATGGTTGTTTTGTTTTGGAGCCACCTGATCTGGTGTTAGCCAAGGGACAATTTTAGGGCCATTATTTTTCGGTATTATGGTTTATGGTCTTGAGAAAGTTTTAAAATAGGTGCTTACTTAACGCTAACGATTTGGTGTTGAGGAGAAGGCCGATATGCTAACTCTTCAGGAGAACATTTAAGCAGTGTTCCGATGGAGCATTGAAAATATCAACACGGCTAAATGAAGTGTTATGTCTTTTAGTCGGGCACATAACCCTCTGCACGTGCAATATTTTCTAGGAGCAGAACAGGTTACAGATTTAGGAGTTTTATTTGATCCGGAAAAAACCTACCAAGAACCTATGTTCCTGGCCAGTAACGCTTTGGATGTCACTGTATATAATTGTTTTCCATTTATTTTATAAATAAATATATAAAAAAAAATAAAAAAAAAAACTTTTTATTTCAGGCTCTTGGCCCATAATAATTGTTAGTAAATTACATTATCCACGCGTACGAAACATCAGCGAAGCGATGCGGCGCCGCAGCACCGTGTGAATGCCATCTGTGTGCGCGTGCGCAAACATCGCAGACGCACTACAGCAGCGTGGGAGCCCCACCAGCACCCTGAACGCGTTATTATACTGTACTCGGAGAGCGTTGATGGCCCGCTGCGTGTAATTGACCCACAGATTTCAGGTGTAGAGAGTTTGGCAGAATGCTTTAAACAGAGTGATCTTTACCCCCAAGCTACACCTCGCGAATCTGCGTGCCAACATGTTACAGCGGACCGCCATCGCTCTCCTCTCTCTCTCGATATCAGAATCGTCTTTTAAATCTTCTGTAACCACATGGCCGAGGTATTTAAACTCACTCACTCTTCGAAGAGCGACAGCGTTAAGCAGCACAGGTGCCACAGCCCCCAGTTTACGACCTTTGGCTTGAAATACCAGGAGCTCACTTTTAGTACAATTGTACAGGAGACCGGCGTGTGTGAGGAGTATGCGAGGGTACACTCGCATACTCCTCACACACGCCGATCAGCTTTCTGAGAGCAGCTATTGATGGGTTGAGCAAAACCATATCGTCTGCATAGCTAATACTGTTGATATAGTGACCATCAATTGAGCATCCTACACCGGTTTCGCTCAGCTCAACAATCAGCCTGTTCACGTACAAGTTGAAGAGCGAAGGAGAGGTTAATCCCCCCTGCCTCACCCCACACTCCAACCTGTACTCTTCAGAAAGTTCACCTAGCCATTTGACCTGGTTAGTTTGGTGGCCATACCAATATTTAAACATATTAACTATATCACTCGGCACACCTTCATTCTTCAGTTTATTCCAAAGAATATCATATCTAACCAGGTCAAATGCCTTGGAGAGGTCTAGGAAGGCTGCATACACAGGCGTACTCCTGTCTGTGTAATACCTGACGGTCTGCTTGAGAGACATAACTGCGCATTCTGTCGAAAGTCCTGGTCTGAAGCCAAACTGTGCGTCATGCAAATTTAGGTGTTGTTTCAGCTGTTTCTCAAACAGACCATCAAGCACCTTAGCTGTGGTTGTAGCTAATGTTTCTTTGCCGATGTCACGTAGGGCTTTCACTGCAGCTCACTGCTGGTTCAATGGTGTAAATCAAGCTTTGAGGTTTACAGTTGTTCAATCCAACTGTTCAATGGTGGTACCTCGTCGGCTACTTCCTACGTTATTCTGCAAACTAGCTTCTGCCCTCAAACTTATTAAGGTAATATTGCTATGTCAACTTGCCATTTACTGTGGCTTTTTCAGTATTTTGAAATAAACCATTGATTTCGTTTGCAGAACAAAGCCAACTTAAATTGAAAAAAAAAATCGTGACTTGTTTCTGTTGCTTGCTTGCTCAAGGTTCCATTTATTTCTGTTATAAAATTTTCAAAATCAGTTTTCATAAAAGATGTCGAAAATTCAAAATGACCCTAGAGCACTTAAGGAAACGTGAAATTTTAGTGCCAATAATTATTTTTCTACTCAGATATTTAAGTCCTCCAAAACCATGCAAAGCACTCGGCTAAAACTGCTGAAAGTAACAAATCTCCATCAAAATGTCAAGTTATTGAAGTCGAAATCTTAACAGATTACGAGTTCAGTGATGTTGTTTTCATTCCCAAGATCCACCTTAATTTCAATCATTTTCCTTTTTAGGGTTCCGTACCCGAAGAGTAACCAACAGAACCCTATTACTAAGGCTCTGCTGTCCGTCCATCCGACCGTCCGTCCGTTTGGCTGTCAGCGGGCTGTATCTCTAGAACCGTAATAGGTAGACAGTTGAAATTTACACAGATTGTGTATTTCTATTGCCTCTATAACAACAAATAATAAAAATTAAGGTTTATTTATTTATTTATTTAATTTATTGAAACTTGATGCACTAGTAAAAATACTGTACAAAGGCGGACTTAATGCCTCAGGCATTTCCTACCAGTCGACCTTAGGACGGTGCAGAGACAACATGACAGGTGCAACAGGAAAGACAAACAGAGAGGAAAAGAAATACAATCATAAATACATAGATACATACATACATATAAAAAAAAAACGAATTCAACGAATTAACACTGTTTTGATTCTACCAACTTCTTTCGAATGTGCTCACGTGCCTTCACCTTAAAGGACAACCGACTGGTTGCCGTCCTGTTGTTGGATGTTGTTGTTGTTGTTAGAACCCTTCGTGTGCGAGTCCGACTAGCACTTGGCCGGTTTCAACTGTGTCATTCCTAGTAAGCTTCTGTTACGCCAGGATCAATTAGACCCACGGACCCACTTGTTAATAATACTATTAACAAGTGGGTCCGAAGAGACCCAGTTGATACCAAAGAGGTTAACAAAGCCCAGGCTCTAGACAAGTGTCATTCTGTCATCATAGCGTGTTGAAAACTATTGTCAACTACAATTTAAAGGAGTCCCGTTTAGAAGACAAAGAAGAAGACCAGCCTGTAAAGCATACAAAATGTGACTTGCATGAATGTTTGAATGTAGGCTGGGGATTAAAGTTACAAATTTACTCAGAAAAAGCCGATAGAAATACAAGAGATACAGAGATGGCTATTAGATTCAAGATGGTATTATGAAATGCAACAGCGAATAGTACAAATTAAGTATACCGACTAGCCACCATTTTACTGTTACTGTTGATAGGTGTGAGTGATAATTTAATTTCATGGAAATAATAATTTTATTTCGTAAATAATTCTATTGAATGTTAAAAATATCTCAAAACACATTATACAAGAAACACACGAGTACAGATCATACCAGGTTAAAATGAAATTACAATTGTTTTACAGGATGCTAATAGACGTGTAAAATCAATCGTTACCTGATAAGGGACCTGTCCAGGATTACCAAAAATTCTAGTTGGATCTAGAAGGATGAAATTCTCCCCTCCTCCTCCACTTTACGCATATCTTCAGCTACCGGTATACCACCTTTGTTATATATTCTCTTCATGATAGATGACATCTTCGATCTTCCATCAGAAACCAACATAGTCACTGCTACGAACTTCGTGTTGATATAAATAAAGAAGTGATAGTAAATGTTACTGATATTTATAAGCTTCTCATCGTAGACGTATCTAGATTGACACCAGATTAGACTAATTAACTCATTGATTAATTATTTTAGGGTTCCGAACATCCGTAAAAAACGGAACCCTTATAGGATCACTCGGGTGTCTGTCTGTCTGTCTGTCCGTCTGTCACAGCCAGTTTTTGTAGCGACATCAATGCCGCCACAAGAAAAATAAACGGAGCAAATCTACGTCGCAACAAAAAGAATCGCGACGCCATCTATCCAACTAGCAGCGAACTACTTCGTCGAAATCCTGCATCGCGCAAGCAGAGTTTACCGTGCAATTTGAACATATACATCAGCCCGGATATCAACTATGGGGCAGTAGTCCGCCAGGCACAACAGCCGCCTAGTTGGAGGATCCTCCTTTTCAATTGAGGTGTGCGGGACTTTACTCTCTGTACCGCTACCTCCAAATTTTCTCCGGATCTATTGAATAGATTCTGTTGAAATTTGGTATACCTACATATGAATTTATCTGACCCATATAAGCATGCGTTGCGTAAAGATTTTGAGTATGGGGATCACTTTTGTGGGTCAAACTAGAAAAAAATACAAACTGTATTGTGTGACATACCAAATGAAAGGGCTTACTGTTAGGGTTTTAGTTATATTTTTTTTATATTAAAAATGCAGAAAATAGTTCTATGCCTAAAGATTACAGGAAAACCTATAAAAAGTCTGTAGTGTTATAACATAATAACATGTTAAAAAAATGATGATGGTTTGGAACCCTTTGCACACGTGTCCGACTCGCACTTGGCCAGTTTATTATTAGATATCGTAAAAAACAAAAAGATACAAAATATGTTGATAATCACAATTCTTTTCATGGATAAATATATTATGATGCTACAAATATTTTAGAAAGATGGGTTTATCGGCCTCCAAAATGGTCAATGATGCTGGATTTTTCATAAAATCTGACCATGAAAAGCTTTGTTTCCTTTACAACTTTTTTTTAAATATACTTGTTGCTACTGACACGGATAAGGACTTGGAAAGGCAGACTGGGTGTTAAAAGAGAAAATTCTATTGTTGGTGCTACTTTTATTGGTAGAGAGATTTCTAAATCTCTCTATCAATAAAAGTAGGTTGAGTCAAGTAATAGAAAAATATCACTTCTCTAGATACTCAAAACCCAGAAATATAAATTTCAAAAAATATTTGCAAATTACGTTATTATCAAAATATATAATTGGTACCTATGAAGGACAGGTATTAATTTTAAACAGTCTTATCTGTAAGAAGACCGAGTGATTATTTCCATCATTATGATAACGTAAATAGATTACTTCCTTTCATTAATAGTGTTATCATACTCTGAATTTACCTTTTGGAAAAACCGCACAGGTATCTAATTTATCAATGAATTAAAATCTTAAAACACGCTGGCCGTGAGCTGCAACATTTTACAGGGTGAATATTATAATGGGAAGGTAGAATCATATTACGGATTAGTCTACTCTGCCCCAATGGTGGGGCAGAATAGACAAGCCATATTTTTAGGGCATATTATTCTGCCCACTATCATGCCTCGGAAAGTACGTTGATCCCGGCCGTCATTTGTAAATCTTTTGCAGTCGTTACGGATAGTCAGAAGCCAGTTAATCTGACTCCAGTCTTGCCATGAAGTACAATGTTACCCAGTTAATGGGTTGTGGAGGTCTGGTAGGCAGCCGCTCCGCGTAAAATATTGGTATTCAGTTAAATCCGGTTTGACTGGAAGCCGACCCCAATAAAGTTGGGAACGGGCTAGGCAGATGATTATTCTGCCCCACTAATTCTTTTCAGTGGGGCATTATACACTCGCATGAAGTTTTAATGTATGTCACACTCTTGGAATCAATACATTGTCTATAGGCGTCGTCCTAATACAAAGCGTACATCGAGCGAATACTCCTTCGTTACATTAATGAGTAAGTACGGCAAACCAGCTAGTCTATTCTGTAAATAACCATTTCGATATCGAGCTTCACCTGAGTGACAAACCTCACAAAGTGAGTTTTATTGCAAGCAACATAAAGGTCTTACGTTTGACGTAATTTGATGCTCACCTCGGATTCCGCTGTCAAGACACGAAAATGTTGTTACAGAATAGGCGTACTGATCTCGCCGTCGCACTAAAGCCGAGCACCGCTACGATTAATGAAATAATCGAAGTTTTTCAACGCCGACCGGTCACGGAAGTGTGAAAATAAGTTCATATATGGACGAACCAAAGCAACTCCACGTCCTGGGCACGACCATGATGTGTATTATTCGACCTGAGGCGTTAAATTAAGGCGTCGTTAAATGGCGTAGTTCTAAGGAGTCGTTTAGCCTTTTAACCGCCTACGTCGGATTAATCAGACAAATATTTTCGTGTCCATTTCGCCAGAGTCGGATATTTCCGACAGCTCGTTGAGACCAAATTTAGGTAGGTATTGCGCATCTGTCTTTGTTGTTGGTGCTTATTTTTTTGTGCTGGGCGCTGGGGGCACGCCACCTGATATGAAGTCGGGCGGTTAAAAGGTTAAAAGCGTTGTTAGCATATGGCCGTTGAATGATTCCACAAGGAAGTATGTGTTTATAATATAGTAAGTGCTTTCTAAAGCTGTCATCTTATTTTCGTTACTTTAGTGGATTTGACTCGAATATGATTAATAATATCGTGAATTATCATAGCTTACCATCTGGTGAGATCGTGGTTAAACGTGTGTTTATCAATAGTAAAAAAAAAACAAATACGTACTATATTAATAGTTGACTAATTACCAATACCATCAACCGATCCGATACCCATCGATAAACCGTGAACATTGTATTTTCCTGTCTTCTGACATTCCCGAATTAGGGTGATTCACACACATCCGCTGATAGATGAAAATAAAAAGTACATTAATGAATGGATTTTATCAATGGATCTAAACATATAAATATTTACGGAAAAATAGTGAAGACATTCGTTTGTTAGTACCGGCAACATGAAGTTCTTGGCTGTGACTTTATTGGCTCTGGCAGCAGTCGCTTCCGCGAGGCATATAAACCTCGAGGATGTGATCGATCTTGAAGACATCACCGCTTACGATTACCACCGAAAAATCGGAAAACCTTTAGCCAAAAAGATCCGCCAAGCTGAGGAGGAAGCCGACCGCAACCCATCTAGAATCGTTGGAGGTTCCACTTCGAGTCTTGGCCAATTCCCTTACCAGGTGACCACCTAATTGCCATTTTTAACCCCGGACCAAAAAAGAGCGGTTTTATAAGTTTGACGTCGATGTCTGTCTGTCTGTTTGTCTGTCTGTCACAGCCAGTTTTCTCCGGATCTACTGGACTGATTCTGTTGAAATTTGGCATACATCCATATGTATACCAAATTTCTTCGGATTTTTACCTATGACTTTAAGTGGAACTTAAACGTATTTTCCATTAAAAATAAGTTTTACTGTTATTTAGGCTGGTCTTCTCGCTGACTTTGCAGACGGGCAGGGTGTTTGTGGTGGTTCTTTACTCAACTCAAGGAGAGTTCTTACCGCTGCTCACTGCTGGTTCGATGGCCGAAACCAGGCTCTAGCCTGGCTATGGTTCACAGTTGTCCTTGGTTCTATCCATCTATTCAGTGGTGGTACAAGATTAAATACTGCTAGCGTTGAAATGCATGGAAGCTGGAACCCAAACCTTATTCGTAATGATATTGCTATGATCACTTTTCCATCTGCGGTTACTATTTCAGGGGAGATATTGAATAGAGCATAACTTTTTGTTAGCTGATGTAGTTCAATTTGGGTTTTTTCTTTCTTAAATTAATAAAATTTATCTACAGGCATCATTGCTCCAATTGCTCTTCCTTCTGGTGTTGAGATTAACAGCCAATTCAATGAGTTTACTGCTGTTGCCTCTGGATTCGGTCTCACCCAAGATGGTAAGAAAGCTAAACCGTCATTATATTAAATAATATCAACATTTTTCGGATAATTTTAAATAAACTGCCTTTGTTTTAGGTGGAACTGTCAGTGGAGCTTTGAGCCACGTCAACTTGCCCATCCTAAGGAACGTTGTGTGTCAGCAGTACTTCCCCTTATACATCCAGGATTCCAACATTTGCACCGGTGGTGTCCTCGGCAGGAGTACGTGTCAGAGTGACTCCGGTAGCCCTCTTGTAACATCCGGCGTCAACCGCCGTATCTTGGTAAGTTACTCTATTAATAATAGTGTTATGCACCAGAATTAATGCCGAGTACATAACGGCATTAAATTTGGTTACTACTGGCGCTATCTAGATAGCGCCAGTAGTAACCAAATTTAATGCTCACCACTAGTTCTGATACCCGGTACTAGTACCGGGTCAGATCAAGATCGTTCTAGACTATGCTAGGATATATTTTTTTTTTTTTTTTACTACTGATAGGCACGCGTTTGACCACTATCTCACCTGATGGTAAGCGAGGATGTGGTCGAAGATGGAGCACGCTTGCCTAGAAATAACCTATTCACTCTTGATTTAAAGACTCCCAGGTTGTAGCTATCAGGAAACACAGACTCCGGCAGGGAATTCCACTCCTTAGCTGTACGCACTATGAATGTGTTCCCAAAACGTTTTGTGCGTATGGGTGGCAGTGGGGACCGGTATGTACCTAAACTTTCTATTGTTTCCATGTTAGAAGGCTCTATAAATAACTGTCACTCTAAATAAAGACAGCGTAGCCCGCGACTGGGGTCAGTATTGTATTGGCGATATAAGCGATAAATTCGAGAGTGATCTTCAAGTGTTTAGTAGTGTAACTGCATTTCGTATGTAGTTTTGAGTTTTAATTACTTTTGTAAATTATAGTGTCACTTTTGGTTACTAAATTGGCTGTTTTTACACGAACCCCAAGCTCGTAACAATAGGGTCTGCTCGTAAAATTCGTCGTTGAAACTTTGTCAATAAAAAAATCGGTCTAGAACGAGTTGGACTCGCACACCGAGGGTTCCATGCGATCTTGTATAAATATTCTGCATATTTTATTTACTTTACGTACAGATAGATGAACAGGCGGACAGGTGATGTTGATTCATGGCTCGAATGCTGTTAGTGCAAAGTAAAGTTTGCAAAAACTTTCGTAACGCTCTTCCACCTGTCCGTATGTTCGCACATCCACCTGTCCGCTTGTTCATATATCTGTACGTAAAGTAAGTAAAATATCCAAAATATTTATATATGGTACGGAACCCTCGGTGCGCGAGTCCAACTCGCTTTTATTTTTGCTTGCAAAATTATGAGCAAACTAGTTGAAAGAAGATTTGGCAGACTGGGACGTGATGGCAGACACCAGCACCCCATGTCGTGCGGTGTTCCACAGGGCTCGGTTTTGGTCACACCCCTGTGGACTATCGGTTACGACTGGGTGCTGAGGGGCGAGCTCCTGCCGGGAGTGGACCTGACGTGTTACGCTGACGACACGCTGGTCATAGCCCAGGAGAGCTCAACAAGCCAGACCTTCCATGGTTTCCGACGGGCGCCGCCGCCAGGAATGCACATAGTTGTTGAGGAGGCTCGTATCGCTGTCGAGTCCACTATGAAGTACCTGGTATTGGTGCTGGACAGCCGGTGGGATTTCGGCTCCCACTTCTGGCGGCTAACTGGGTCCAGGGGTGGCGGTCTTGGGGATGGTCATCACCGCCATTCATACGAAATTAAAAAAACAAATTAAATTCATAAAATAACATAACATCATCATCTGCCTAGCCTTTTCCCAACTATAATGAGGTCGGCTTCCAGTCAAACTGGATTCAGCTGAATACTAGTATTTTTCGTGGAGCGGCTGCCTACCAGACCTCCACAAACCATTAATTGGGTAATACGGTACTTCTTGGCAGGACTGGAGTCAGATTTCCTGGCTTCTGTCAATCCGTAACGACTGCCAAAGATGTACAAATGACAGCCGGAACCAACGGCTTAACGTGCTTTCCGAGGCAAGGAGGAAACTCGGTATATAAAAATGGTCACCCATCCACAGGCCAACCTTGGCAAGGGTTGCTTAACCTTGAAGATCGACCCGTGCGGCTGTTATAATTCAGCCACGAGCTCCTCACAAAATAACATAACAATAAGTCAATAATATACCTGCCTCTGAGTCATTTGTTTGTTTGTCATTTTACATTAATTATTAATAATAGTAATAATATAACAATGATTAATGTAACGAACATCAAACCTATTTGCAAATACGTTCCGGATGGTGTTGGAGGTGGTCCGGAACCTACGCCGCAGAGATGTCCACCGCTTTCGCATCGTCATGTAGAAACAGTCGACATGGGTGTCGGCGAGCATCCCCGACGCGCTACAGTGCCAGGGCAGCTCAACAACACCCTATACGCATTATTGTACTGAACAAGGAGAGCGTTGAACGTACAAAAGCCTCTGAAAAGAGTTATTTTGACGGCCTCCGAACAAAGAAAAAAACCTATCAGCTATCATATTGGCCCTCACAAACAATGTCCTCCACTCCCTATCGATGTCCGCATCGTCCCTCAGATCAAACGTAACAATATGCCCGAGATCTTTAAACTGTTGATCTCTTTTTAACTTGACACCATTCAATCTAATAGGTGGAGCAGAATCCGGCCTCTGGCCATGCATTCGCTCCTTTTGGCGTTATTGAGCAAACCGTGATCCAGCACGTAACGCTCGCCAGATTCCCAGCAACCTGGACAGACCACACACCGAGGCGTTCAGCAGCACCATGTCGTTCGTGTAACTAATATCGTTGACACAAACACTGTAATCATGGCAGCCGACAAGGGTGCTGTTGAGCTTTTCTATCGGTGACGGAATATGATTTGACCAGTCGTGCAAGTAAGATTCTATACCATAGAAGAGTTTATATGTTATGGTCGTAGAAAGCTGAAGCGCATGTAAGTTCTTTGGGGAGTTTAGGGTAGAACTTTCTGAAATTCCTACGAGAATTAGAGTAAAAATTAGTTAGTAATAAAATTGGATCATGTCAAAACCACATTACTTGACACGTAACAAACGATTCTAGTATGAATCTAAGTTTGAAGATATTAAATTTTGTTTTTCCAACAGATTTGTGTGACTTCCTTCGGATCTACTCGGGGTTGCCAAGTTGGTGCTCCTGCTGCTTTTGCAAGGGTTACGTCTTACATAAGCTGGATCAACTAACGTCTCTAAATACTTTATAAATTCCTTGTTTTAAAGTTAATTAAATTCCTTTTAAATAAATATCACATTTTAGAAAAAAAAAATACAACTTACTTTGTACGGCCTGATGACAATTCATATTTCATATTCTTATATCATGTCTTCCCAACTTTCGTAATATATTGTTAATTGTTATTGATGTTACAAATTACATTTAAAATATTTGAAAAAAATATTTATATAAAAACATTTGAAAATATAATAAACAGTAGCCCACCGGTATTGGGAACAGGGTCCAAGCTACCGGCGGTCAGGACTCCAGAGAGAGGAACCTTCTAACAATGTGAGCCGTATCCAGAAGTACCACTTTCTGAATCAAGCCCTTGATCCAGCTGCCTAACGAAAGCCTAGTGAGGTGTTGGTCGAGGCTCGTGACAATTATGCCGTTGGCTGTCACGACTATCGATACAATAATTGCGGAGTCCACTTCCCACATGTCGACAACCTCGCGAGCCAACTCGCGCGATACTTGATTTGTTTACCTCATGGCTTTCACGAGGTTCTCGTCATGCGGGAGGGTTATGTCTACAATCATTGCCCGCCTCACTAATCGGTCCACCACCACTATATCAGGCTTATTGGCAACAATAGTCCTGTCAGTGATGATGGACCGATCCCAGTACAATGTGATATTGCCACTATTGAGAACTGGATCGGGCACATACCTATAGTACGACACCTCCGAATACACAAGAGAGTATTTCAGAGCAAGTTGCTGGTGGATAATCCTGGCTGCAAGGTTGTGCCTATGCAAGTATTCTCCGTTAGCTAGACGAGGACAACCAGAGTTAATGTGGCGAATTGATTCTCCCGGACGGTGACAATCCCGACATATGTCGACCGTGCCGTCCTTCACAATAAATCTCCGGTAATTATTCGTCATCCATAGTACACAATAATAATACAAAACACACAAAACCAAAAAAAAAAAAAAAAAAAACAAACAAAAAGACAAAACCTTCGGTTTCTCCAAAAAGATCACCGAAACGCAGCCAGGCTACGGACGCTAGTTGATCTACGTCGGGCCTATGTAAGGCCCGGAAAAAGCGCCCGTGAAGCTCCTTATTCTGCCATACCGCCCTGCGATCGTTAGTGTCAAGCACCGCAGGTTTGCGCCAGTTCTCATTTGCCAAGGAGAGCGGGGTGAGTTCTTCGTCCACCGCCACTACATCTCGATGCATACCTACGTCGACAGCTAGGAAATATTCTCTGAGACTGCATATCTCACGATTGTGGAGAGCCTTAGCATTTAAAAAGCCTCAACCTCTACACTTTCGCGGGATATACAGTCTTGGGTGATGCATTCGATATGCAGTAAGCGGTGTGCGGACCTGCCTATCCAGGGCGTCAAGTTAGGTTTGAGTCCATTTGAGTACTCCGAAAGAGTACATCAATACCGGCATGACCCAACCGTTGAAGGTGCGCGCACCTTGTTTCCGCCTGATAGAAGGCTATTGAATACCTTCTTCAAAAGCCTTCGCCAGCGGCCAAAGAAGCGCTCCCTCAACGATTGCATCATGTCAGTAACATTAATACCTAACGGTTCCGACATACCCAAATACTTATAAGTTTCAGATGAAGAGAGGGTTCTCAGGTTTATGGCATCCGAGAATTGAGTTCCCACGGATCGGATTCCATAATCTATCCATGCTTTACATGTATGACCGCACATTTGTTCACACCAAACTCCATCTTGATGGCGTTACTGAAAGTTTCAGTTACCTTCAGTAGCTCCATCAGCTGCAGATTAGTGGGGGCAAAGAGTTTCAGATCATCCATGTAAAGGAGGTGAGATAAAACCTGACCACCTCTCCTCAACCGATAGCCTAACTCTAAATTCTCTAGCAGTGTGCTAAGAGTATTCAAGGCCAGCCAAAACCAAAGCGGACTCAAACTGTCGCCCTGAAATATACCCCGCTCAATCCTTACCGGTTCGCTATTCCTCTGGATATTTCGACATCCTGGATAGCGAAGGACCTCCTCCATTGCCCCATACACGACATCAGGAAGGTGCGTAGAGTGCATCAACTTTATACAATTCTAGCACCCTCATGAGCCATGTATGAGGCACCGAGTCATAGGCCTTCCTATAGTCTATCCAGCATGTCGACCGATCCTTTCGGGAACGCCGAACCTGTTGGCTAATGGCCATATCAATAAGGAGTAGCTCCTTAGTACCGCGTGACCCATTCCTACATCCATTTTGAGAGGCAGACATTATGTTGTTGTTATTAATATGACTATTAATAATCTTTGCCCTCAAAATGAATGTTAAATTTTTAGGCTCCGCGGTGCATTGAGCGGCGAGAGTTGTTTTCTCATTGCGTCTTTTCTGTAGGGCTTGATATAGACCTGGTAATTTCTGGGGACGAAATACCAATTAAAGGTCCCTGCGTTGCTCCTCCCTGCTGATTTGTGGCAGAAGAGTTACGTGTGTGCAATAGTTTATATGATAAACTTGCTCTGTTAGGCTGTCATCTTCAATTCGTTAATTTGAAGGATTTGAGTCGAATGTGATTAATAGGTACTATCGTGAATACATACTGTATTCATATTTTTGACTAACTACCAATACCTCTACTATCAATACCTATCGATAAATCATGAACATATAATTTTCCTGTTGTCTTTTTTGCCCGTATTAAGGTGATAATCCGCCGCTAGACTAGATAGTTGGTAAAGAATTGCATAATGATGACTAGCATGTCTTTATCAACGGCTCTAAATCATATAAATATCCACGGCAAAATAGTGAAGACATTCGTTAGTTAGTACCGGCAACATGAAGTTCTTGGCTGTGACTCTATTGGCTCTGGCGGCGGTCGCCTCTGCGAGGAATATTGACCTCGAGGATGTGATCGATCTTGAGGACATCACCGCTTACGATTACTACCGAAAAATCGGTATACCTTTAGCCGAAAAGATCCGCCAAGCTGAGGAGGAAGCCGACCGCAACCCATCGAGAATCGTCGGGGGTTCCACTTCTAGTCTGGGACAATTCCCTTACCAGGTAACTACCTCACTATATATATTTCTATTCAATATTTATTTATTTTAATATTTTTTTATTTATTTTTCTATTTTCTATTCAAACTATGCTTGGTTACTGTTTCGTAGGCTGGACTTCTCGCTGATTTGGGAAACGGGCAGGGTGTTTGTGGTGGTTCTTTACTCAACTCAAGGAGGGTTCTCACCGCTGCTCACTGCTGGTTCGACGGTCGAAACCAGGCTAGACGGTTCACAGTTGTCCTCGGTTCTGTCCGTCTCTTCAGTGGTGGTACAAGATTGAATACCGCTAGCGTGGCCATGCATGGAAGCTGGAACCCAAACCAAATTCGTAATGATATTGCTATGATCACCTTGCCTTCTGCTGTCGGTACTTCAGGTGAGATACTGAATAGAGCATATATTTTTTTTATGAACTACTATAGTTCAATATAGGTTTTCTTTTATTAATGAAATTTATCAACAGGCAACATCGCTCCCATCGCTCTGCCCTCTGGTAATGAGCTTAACAACCAATTCAATGGAGCTACTGCTGTTGCCTCTGGATTCGGTCTCACCAGAGATGGTAAGAAAAAAAAACCGTCATTTTCTTAAATCACATCAATATTTTTCGTTTACTTTTACATAAACTATAGTCTTACTGTCTTTATTTTAGGCGGAAGTGTCAGTGGAGCTTTGAGTCACGTCAACTTGCCCGTCATCACGAACGCTGTGTGTCGCCAAACCTTCGGATCCATCATTCAGTCTTCCAACATCTGCACCAGTGGTGCCAACGGCAGAAGTACGTGCCAGGGAGACTCCGGTGGTCCTCTTGTCGTCACCAGCAACAACAGGCGTATCTTGGTAAGTTGCTTTATTAATAATAATTAACAGGTTCTGCCCGCAAATTCGTCGTGGAAGTAAATTTTATCAATAAACAGTGGCACAAAACAGTGAAGGAATATTTTTTTATAAAAGATCAGTACCTTCATATTAAAGTTTTCTCAGTCAGTCAAACAAACGCCCAATGTTGCTGCATAATTATGTTAGTTTAGATAGATGCTATATCTGTGCGATTAAAATCAATGTAACAAACGATTGCTCTAGATTCACAAGTTTGAAGATAATAAATTTTGCTTTTCCAACAGATTGGTGTGACTTCCTTCGGATCAGACCGTGGCTGCCAACGTGGTTTTCCTGCTGCTTTTGCAAGGGTTACGTCTTTCATTAGCTGGATCAACCAACGTCTCTAAATACACAAATAAAACCTTTTTATTTCTGTAATTGATTACCTCGTTAATAAAAATAAATTGAATTAATATTTCAGTAATTTTTATCACTTATAACTACCACAACTTTTCCAAATCGATAGCGAAGTGGCCTGATGCCAATTCATATTAAAAAAAAAAACAGAAGATTTCAATTTGATGGTTTTGTGAGTGTATCATGTTAAAATATAAATCATAAAAGCGCTCTTAAGTTTTGTTTATGTATCAGGATATGGTACTTTAGAAATAAATGTTAAAAATCTTCAAAAATATCCATATAATTATTTATGTCGTGGCATTCGGCCGTATAATTTGCCCATTTCATGATGCCATTTCATGAAATGTCTGGCCACTTCATGAAATGACAACTTTAATCCTAATCTTGATGATGGAGGGCTATTTCTGTGTACTGGGTTTAAAGGAACCTAACCTGAATGGTATGACAGGAGCTAAGTTCACTCGATCAATCTAGATCCCGTCATCCCATTCGAACCTAACCTGAGTTGGATTGCCAAACGAGACCTCAAACCGTACCTTTTGAGGGTTCCGAACATCCGTAACAAATGAAACCCTTACAGGATGACTCCGGTGTCTGTCTGCCTGTCTGTGTGTCTGTCCGTCTATCTTGGCTAGTTATCTCCGAATCTTCTGGACTGATACTGTTAAAATTTGGTACAAAACTTCTGTTACCCAAACACGGACGCGTTACGTAAATAAATAAATTTTGAGTGTCAATTTTGGGGGTGTAACTAGACAATCAAGTTTTTCAAACTGTATTGTGTGAAAGGCTATGAGGGTTTTAATTCAATTTTTTTTTCATAATTTTAAAATAAACATTTTAGAAGTTATGCAAGGATGAAAAATGACCATGCCCCCGTATCTCCGAAACTACAGAGCCTAAAATTTTGGAAAAACTTGCAGATCACAGATCTGGTTGTTGTTGTTGTGGTCTTTATCTGCAGATTGCAGAAAAACCTACAAGAAGTGTTTTCTGTTAAAATAACCATCATCTGCCTTGCCTTTTCCCAACTATATTGAAAGTCGGCTTCCAATCAAACCGGATTTAGCTACATACCAGTATTTTACGTGGAGCGGCTGCCTACCAGACTTCCACAACCCATTATCTGGGTAACACGGTACTTCATGGCAAGACTGGAGTCAGATTAACTGGCTTCTGACTATCCGTAACGACTACCAAAGATCTTCTAAGGCTAATTTAAGACTTTTTTGTTTTTCCTGGCATGTAACTGTTTTTTGTCCCAAACAAATAAAATAAAATAAAAATCTTCAAATGATAGCGAGGACCAACGACTTAACGTGCTTTCCGAGGCACGGAGGAAACTCGGTATGTAAAGATGGTCTCCCATCCACAGACCAACCTTGACAAGCATTGCTTAACCTTGTAGATTGACCCGTGCGGCTGTTATTATCTAGCCACGAGCTCCTCAACTGTTTACTGTTAAAATAATATCTTACGAAAATTAAATTTGTTCGGAATCCTTTGCTCGCGAGTCCGACTCGCACTTGGCCAGTTATTTTAAGCCGCATAGTTTTCGAATATTTCGCGAGCGCAGAGAGCTAAGGGCTCTAACTACCTTGTTTTCATTTCTTGTCTCTCCCAACTCTCCCAGTTATCTAGCCCCTCACTTTCAATACATTTGCGCCAACCACAATTTAAATCTGCGCTCGTCAAACAACCGTCTCCTTCAATGTCCCTCTCACCGTACTGACTTTATGCACTCTTCTTTCTTCGTTCAGTCTATTTCTCTTTGGAATGCGCTCCCCCAAGAGATCAGGATGGCCACCAACCGATTATCCTTCAAAGTTAAGGTTCGTGAACACATTCGTAAGAGGTTGGCAGTTGTATCATCACAGCGCTAATGTTTCCCGTTAACTTATTTGCCTTAATTGTTTTAGTATTTCGTTTGTATATTTCTCTTGTTGATTTGTATATTTATTATATATTTGTATTGTATGTATGGTTTATATTTGTATATTGTTCATTATTGTATTTGAATCGCTTTAAATTTTCTTTATTGCACCTACGACTATTCTCTGCATTACCCAAAGGTTGACTGGTAGAGAATGCCTTTGGCATTAAGTCCGCCTCTGTACATTTTTGTGCTGAAAGTGTTTAAATAAATAAATAAATAAATAAATAAATAAATGAATATTGAAGAAAAATTATAAAATCTAAAGTTTATGTAAAGATTACAGGAAAAATAAAACGATGTCTCTAAGTAGCACACTTTTTTAGGAATCATCAACAAAAGTGGCCTTAGTTCCACTATCGGTCAAGAGATGGTGCTGATGGTGCACCGCAGTTTCAATATTCTCTGACGAATATAGGCCTCGCCAAAAAAAAAATTAAAAGCATTTCTCGTTTTATATGATGGTACGGAACCCTCGGTGCGCGAGTCTGACTCGCTTTTAACCTGTACGGCCGCGGGCGGACACAATGTCCCAGGGATGCAACTGATTAAAACTTTATTTCTATGCGTCTTCCGGTTTTTTTTTTCGTTTCTTAAAGATTGAACTCTATGGTAGATGAATACCTAAATTATTCTTCTTTATAAAGGTGAATACCAAATTACTGGCTCAATTACTGCTCAACTACAACAGGGTAGGTCATGCGGCATGCAAAACAGGACAAACGGAGCCGCGGCACGTTGCTAATGAGACCGTGGGAACAACTTGATGTCTTCCTTAAGAATTCGAAGAATGGGGCACAAAAACGTGACCGTTGGAAGCAACGGAAGGAGGCCTTAGCTTAGCAATGGGACATTACGGGCTACAACTGTCACTATTCTGCTAAGTACGATGCAACGAAAGAACGCAATTATTTGAAAGACATATTACTTTTTTTAAAACGTCTATTTTCGTCTTGTGAACTATGTTAGTTCTCTTAGTTTTTCAATCAATAATTTATAAGTATCAGTAGAGAGTAGGTAAGGTTAAAGCCAGTGGTAGCAAAACTCATAAAGTCGTGCTTAAACGACTCGGCTTGGAGTCGAGCAAATCTCGAAGTTTAAATAGTCTAGCTCGGCACGGCTCGGCACTCGTGCGTATTAGACTGCATCCACGAGGTCTTTTTCCATCTACTTTGCCGATCACGATGAGCTTCTCTTGGTTGTCACCTACTTTCCTTGCAATGTGCCCAAAGTATTCTAGGACTCTGCGTAGACACTCGAATGACACCCGTGTGGACATTTTCAGTTCTCGCAACATGGATACATTAGTCCGAAACGCCTTCCAAGGAATACGGAACATCTTTCTCCAACACCACATCTCAAACGCGTCAATGCGTTTGCGGTCTATAACTTTTAGTGTCCAAGTCTCAGCGCTATACGAAAAGATTGAATACGAGAAGATAATTAAGTCCGTACCAGTTTAGTTTTAGTGTTTACGGAAACGTTTTTTGATCGAGAAGACTACAGTCCGTATCAGATTTTTCCAAGCTGAGACATGGCGCTCTTAGCCATGCCAATTTTCCTTCCGTCTGCAAGACCCATCGTTACTGATTTTGGAATATAAGTATGTTAATCCAGGTAAGTTGTTCAATTCTATTCCTAATGCACCAGTGAGTTCCAACTTCCCAGATCGATCTGACTAATAAATAGATAAGACGATGTTATTAGAGTACTTTTATTTTATTGTTTTTACAAAAGGAATATTTCAGAGACGTTGGTTAATCCAGCTAATAAAAGATGTGACTCTGGCGAAGGCAGCAGGAGAACCAGCTTGGCAGCCGCGATTAGATCCGAAGGAGGTGACCCCGATCTGTTGGAAAGCAAGAAAATGTAGAGAACAAAATATTATGAAGGACAGAAAAGAAAAGATAAAAAATATTATTTGGAACTCGCTCAAGACCAACATGAAAGTAAAATGAAAAGAAACTTATAATCATCATCCTTCTAGCCTTTTCCCTATAATAGCCGACCCCAGCGGGTCAGCCCCCAACCACCAACCACTATTTTACGTAGAGTGGCTGCCTACCAAACCTCCTCAACCCATTAACTGCCGAAGAGACTCGGTATGTCACCCATCCACAGACCAACCTTGGTTAAAGTTGCTTAACCTTGAAAGTCGATCCGTGCTGTTATTCTTTAGCCACGAGTTCTTCGAAGAGAGTAGAAACTAACGATACAAAAAGATAAATGTGAGGAAAAATGGCGTCGGAACCCCTCCATAAAAATGTCAACAGATTGGTTCCTGACAATAGAATTACGTACCAGTATACGCCTGCCGTTGCTATTAACGACAAGAGGACCACCAGAGTCACCACGGCAGGTACTTCTGCCACCGGCACCACTAACGCAGATGTTGGAAGCCACAACGACGGAATTAAAAATGCTAGAGTACTGGCGGCACGCAGCGTTAGTGATTACAGGTAGGTTGACGTGCCTCAATGTTTCACTGACAGGTCCGCCTGAAATAAATGCAATAATAATAACATTCAATGATCATGACACTTTTTATCAAAATGATTGTTCTTGAAGTTTTTTTGCATGTTACGATTATAAAGAATATATCTTTATCTTACCATCCCTGGTGTGACCGAATCCAGATGCGGTAGCTGTAGCGCCGTTGAATTGGTTGTTGAGTTCATTACCAGAAGGCAGTGCGATAGGAGCGATGCTACCTATAAATAAATTAAGTTATGAAGTTCAGAAACAAACTTTCACGACAGTACTCGCGATATTTAATAAAAACTTAGTTTATTTTTTTACTTTCCGCCTCGCTGGCAAGCAGCCGGACGGTATGTCTTTGTTTCCATGGAAGATGCCTTTAGTATGGGATGCCACTTGTGTCGATACTATTGCAACATCCCATTTTCCTAGCTCGTCGTACTGTGCTGGTACTGCCGCTACGGCTGTTGAAAACCTCAAGCGGCGAAAATATAACAACATTGTTGGCATTATTTTTGAGTCGTTTGGGGTTGAAACTCTTGGAACGTGGGGTCGGAGTGCTCATTCCTTATTTAAAGATCTTTCTAAACGCTCAGTTGACAATTCGCGTGACCCAAGGCCTGGCTTTTGCCTCGGACAGAGGATAAGCATTGCCATACAACGTGGCAATGCCGCCAGTCTTTTGGGCTCATTTCCATTGGACAGCGATGCGGCTTATTTTAGTTAGGATTTTTTATTTTAATTGTGTAATTAATTTTTTTTTTCAAAACATTTTTTTATTTCTAAATTTTGATAATCTTACCTGAAGTACCAACGCCAGAGGGCAAGTTGATCATGGCAATATCATTGCGGGCATTCGCATGGTTCCAGCTTCCGTGCATGATGACGTTAGATGTTCTCAACCTGGTACCGCCGCTAAACAGACGTATTGAACCAAGAACGACTGTCAAACTTCTGCCTTGGTTTCGCCCGTCGAACCAACAGTGAGCTGCGGTAAGCACTCTCCATGAGTTGAGCAAAGAACCTCCACAAACACTCTGTCCTGCATTCACATCAATTATCAGACCCGCCTGTGAAAACCATGATTAATAAGTTACCGTGAGAAACAAATTTAGAATTTTACGATTTTAAACTTATTCGAAGAAAATGGTAATAATAACCTGGAAAGGAAATTGACCGAGATTGGCGTTAGAACCTCCGACTATTCTTGATGGGTTCCGGTCGGCTTCCTCCTCGGCTTGGCGGAGCTCCTCGGCTAAAGGTACACCAATTTTTTTATGATAATTGTAAGCGGTGATGTCTTCAAGATCGATCACATCTTCGAGATTGACGTTCCTCGCGGTGGCGACCGCCACCAGAGCCAAAAGAGTCACAGCCAAGAACTTCATGTTTCAATTTGCAGAAATGAATTAAATAATTGTTTTGCAATTAAACATTTATATACTTTTAACAGACAGATAATAGATCTAATTAAGTTTCATCCATCAATGGATTAAGTTATCAGGACAGAACAAACAACAGGAAATAGAGACAGAACAATTCCTTTTCTGAAATCGTATTACTGTCGTAACCATATATACATGAATAATACTAATTCAAAATTAAATACTGACCATTATATTGCTAATAGTAAATAAAGCTATCAATATTATTATCCAGGTGTTGAGATTTATTACGCATTAGCTGTGTTATGGTCACGGTATATAATCTTATGTGTTTGTCGCAGCCAACTAGCTTAATCAGCCGTTCAGTGGCGGCCTAGCCTTTCATTAAACGGTGACATTGAATCATTGGCTTATGTGACCCCAACATTTTATTGATAAAATCAATTTTATTGATGTCGCAGTCAATCCCATTAGACAAGACAGCTAATCAGTAGAAATATTTTTAGATACTAGCAAAATAGGGTGGGGGGCGGCATGTGGCGAGGAGACCGCCAGTGGCAAGTGGAGTGATTCAAAATATGTCGAACATATAAATTTACTCGAACTCCTGGCAGCGTTCTTAGGTTTACAGATATTCGAAAAGGGATTAAAAAGTTGACAAATTTGGCTATGTATTGATAACACAACTGCTATTCCGTATGGTTCCACATATAACTTTAATCACATATTCATTGTGGCAATGGTGTGAAGCTCGAACTATATTTATGTTCGCTTCATACATATAAGTTAAAAAAATAACGAAATAGCAGTCTAGAAAATCTCACCCCGATACCGAATGGGAGATCAAAGATCATGCTTTTGAAAAGATTGTAAAAGCCTATGGGCAACCTAAAATTGATCTTTTCGCATCAACATTTAATAATAAATGTGTTAAGTACATATCATGGAACAGAGACCCTGGAGCATTCGCTGTGAACGCTTTTAATTTAAGCTGGAAAATCCTTTCATTATACGAATTCCCTTCTTTTACGGTTATACTAAAAATTTTAAGAAAAATAAAAACCAATCAGGCCGAGGGTATTGTTGTGGTTCCATTTTGGCCCACGAAAACCTAGATCCCACTGTTTCATAAACTTTTTTGTTTCGAATTAAGAATTAAAGAAGTTTACTCTCTTTGATACTGTGGTATTGTCTATTTACAAAAGTCTCACGAAGCTCACGTTAATTGCAGGAAAGTTATCAGGACGACATTACATAACACAAGAGTACCACCGTCCGTTTTAGGTATTATTATAGCTTGCTATATGACCTTGGAATTCGACTTTGGGTAAGCTTTTGTTACACTCATAACATTGAAATACATGAGGCATCAATTCCGATGGTAATTTATATAAGAATAGAATAGAATAGAATAGAATAGAATAGAATAGAATAGAATAGAATAGAATAGAATAGAATAGAATAGAATAGAATAGAATAGAATAGAATAGAATAGAATAGAATAGAATAGAATAGAATAGAATAGAATAGAATAGAATAGAATAGAATAGAATATAATAGAATAGAATAGAATAGAATAGAATAGAATAGAACAGAATAGAACAGAATAGAACAGAATAGAACAGAATAGAACAGAATAGAACGGGATAGAACAGAATAGACCAGAATAGAACAGAATAGAACAGAATAGAACAGAATAGAATAGAACAGAACAGAACAGAACAGAACAGAATAGAACAGTACAGAACAGAACAGAACAGAATAGAACAGAATAGAACAGAATAGAACAGAATAGAACAGAATAGAACAGAATAGAACAGAATAGAACAGAATAGAATAGAATAGAACAGAATAGAACAGAATAGAACAGAATAGAACAGAATAGAATAGAACAGAATAGAACAGAATAGAACAAAATAGAACAGAATAGAACAGAATAGAACAGAATAGAACAGAATAGAACAGAATAGAACAGAATAGAACAGAATAGAACAGAATAGAACAGAATAGAACAGAATAGAACAGAATAGAACAGAATAGAACAGAATAGAATAGCCTTTTAAGTTATGTCGTTTGAAGAAAAAAACATAACTAGAACCTTATAGTACTTTTTATTATTTTTCAAAGTATTCACCACGTGCTTAATACACTTTTCCATTCGCTCAAACCAGTTATACATTCAATCAAAAAAGTATCGGGAATGGATGATTTGTTTATGGTTCCAAATTCAAATTTTTGTTTTTTTGTAGTTGTTAGATTGGCACAACTGTTTTCCATTTTGGCGCGGAGTTTGAGTTGCATCTGTTATTTATATTAAATACAGTGCTGGTTTTAGTAATATCATATATAGTGTGTATTGCAAATTTCATAATGGACATAAATATCGAACAAAGAGTTTGTCTTAAATTTTGCATCGCCAATGGAATTTCGTGTTCGGAGTCACTGAAAATGTTACAGAAGCCTTACGGTGAATCGACTTTATCAAAAACTCGTGCTTATGAGTGGTTCAAAGCGTTCAAAAGCGGTCGAGATGTGATGGAAGATTTGCCTCACTCTGGTAGGCCGTCAACGTCTGCAACTGAAGTTAACATCGCAAAAGTGAAGGAAATAGTGACTGAAAATCCCCATTCAACTCTGAGAGAGATAGCCGCCGAACTTTCTGTATCTCACGAGTCGATCCGTACCATTTTAACTAATCATTTGGGTATGAAACATGTTGCTGCTCGGCTAGTCCCAAAAGATCTGAATTTTCTCCAAAAACTCAATCGCATGAAAGTCGCCGAGGACATGCTAGAACGAGTCAGTTCGGACCCAACATTCATGAAACGCATTGTTACTGGTGACGAGACGTGGGTTTACGAGTTTGACATGTAAACTAGTTAACAAGCTTCGGAGTGGCGCCTTCCAACTGAACCGAAACCGAAAAAACCACGCCAAAGTCGATCAAAAGTCAAAGTCATGTTGACTGTTTTCTTTGACTATCGTGGTGTTGCGCACACTGAATTCTTACCGGAAGGTCTAACGGTAAATAAAGAATATTATTTGAGCGTTATGCGGCGTTTAAGAGAGCAAATTCGACGAAAAAGGCCAGATTTGTGGAAAGAAAATTCTTGGATTTTGCACCACGACAATGCGCCTTCGCACAAGGCTATCATTGTGAACGAATTTTTAACCAAACACTCAACAAATACCATCCAGCAACCACCATATTCACCAGATATGGCTCCTGCTGACTTTTTTCTTTTTCCTAAACTTAAATTACCACTTCGTGGCACCCGTTTTCAATCGATAGAAGACATAAAGGAGAATTCGCGGCGAGAACTGAACTCAATTCCGGAAGCAGCGTTTAAAAAATGTTTTGATGAATGGATTATTCGTTGGCGCAAGTGTGTCGTTTCTAAAAGAGCATACTTTGAAGGTGATAAAATAAATTTGGATGAATAACAGACATTTTGTGTATTATTGATCTTTTCCCGGTACTTTCTTGACAGAGTAGTATAACATTTAATCCACTCTAAAGTGGGGTGTTCAAAATGGCTGACTCGAAAGCGTCGACTGCTTTTTCACCGGACTGGAACCTTTGACCACGAAGACTTTTATTAATTTTAGGAAATGTTAAGAAATCGTTGGGGCTTAGGTCAGGACTGTATTGAGGATAGTCAAGAATTTCTACTTTTTCCTGCTTCAAATACTCAATCGTTTGACGAGCGCTGTAGTGAGCTTGCGTTGTCGTGGTGCAGGATGATGCGTCGCTTTGAGTTGAATTTTAGAAGTTCGGCGATGACTTGTGGTAAACAAACTGTGGTATACCACTCTGCGTTAACCGTTCTATGATCTTCAAGTGCAATAGTTGCAATACGACCGGTTTTTCCAACGAACGTGGCCACGATCTTCTTTGAAGTGCTTCGAGAACGAACAACTTTAGCTTACACCATCTGACGCGGGCGGGCCACCTTGTGATCGTCGGAAAGCAGATGCGGTATCCAACGGCAAACTAGCTTTCTCACACCAAGGCTTCATGCAAGATCTTCTGAATGGTTGTCCCTGAGATGCCCAATAGAATTTCTATCTTTCGATACGTCACATGACGATCTTCGAGAATTAGTTGTCTCACAGCAAAGATGTTATCTTCAGTGAAGGCGGATTTTGGGCGTCCTTCTCGAGATTTGTCACTAACACTAGCATGTCCACGTTGGAAATCTAAATACCAGCGTTCGGCAGTCCGCAGACATGGGGCTTTATCACTGAACACAGATGTTGGCTCTTCAAAACACTGAAGCCGTGTCAGGCCTCTTCTAAAGTTGTAGAATTGCACGAACACTTTCCTTAGAAAGATTCATTTTCGTACGTAACCTGACAGATTCCAATCGACGCCGTGACAAACAGTTGAAAGTATTAGGATTAATGCTATTATTTATAATAGCATTAATCCTAATACTTTCAACTGTTTTGAGATTCAAAATTTAAACTCATTCAAATATAGAACAGTTCCAAATTCAAACTTGCCGGTAAATATGGAAACGACATAACTTAAAAGGCATGCCTAGTAATATACTTGTGTGAAGCAACTCGTATTATTTTGATAGAACTTCACTTCAGGTAAGTTTGTTTAATGTCCAATTATCTGCTAGTGAAAGTTTCGCCGAAACCGTTTCGGAGATCCCGCATAAAACGATGGTTTTAAAAAGACAGACAAAAGTTTTAGGATTTGTGTTTTTGCCATAGGAATCGTATGTATATATGTATATTTATATAATATATATATTTTATGTGTATTTAATAAAAAGTTCTTATATTGGGCTTATAAACAAATACTCCAATTTTATTAATAGACAAACATTGTCCCAGTATTTTTGGCAATTTAATGGTCCAACTTTCTGGTCTCCATCACCAGATCCTTGTTCCTAACACAATTAATAATGCTCGTCAGATGGATTCAAATGAGCCCGAATACGATGGTTATACTGGTAGCCAAATAAGTTATCGGCGGCGACCTCTCGCGACCGGCCCTGGTTCAGTCTATGGTCCGGAGCGAGGAAACATGGGAAGCGGGCACCACTTTCTGCGAAGCAGTAATGCTAGCGAAGGAGGAGGTCGAATGTGTGAGAGAGAGGGAAACCTCACGACCCAGCCGCCGCAACAGAAGAAGACGCCCCGGAAGTCGGGAGTCGCAGGGCGATTTGCGGACGGCGAGCATTGGGTGGCTCGCCGTCCGATCAGAACCAAGCCCGTGTCGACGGCGCGCTGTGTTCCACGCGCTCCTCAAAGAGTTGTCAGCATGGGAGACGGGGCTCGCTAGGGCTAGTGTCTGCCGGGGTGCGGAATCCGTTCGAAAGAGGCCCCGTACCCTGGAACGCAAAGGGCAGTAGGAGGAACACGGATGGGTTTTAGTCAGTAAGAGTCTGACACTTCCTTCCGCTCCGCCTAGAGCGGAAGGAGTCATTTGATGATTTCCCATCCTTAAAAAAAAGCCAAGTAAGAGATTCACTATCCACATTTCTGGTTTCCATCATCAGAACCTTGTTCCCAACAACAATAAATAGTGCTCATCAGAAGGATTAACTTATAGTATATAGAAGAAAAAATCAGTTAAAATTTTAAGGTATAGTCCAAGAGCTAGATCGAAGCATTGACATAAAATTTAACAAAGTATTAGTCACTGAGATTCACAGTTGACTTTATCTTTTCTTATTCTTACTCGTAGTATAACAGAGCGCTGCGCGCTCTTCGCCCTCTAGATCAAAAACAGTAGCGCATGCAAAAATGTTCGTTTCAATAACTGTTGCAAATGTTACGCTTTACAATTTTGATTCATCATCTGCCTAGCCTTTTCCCAACTATATTGGGGTCGGCTTCCAGTCAAACCGGATTCAGCTGAATACCAGTATACCATTTTGATTATAGATATTAAAATCATTCAAGCTATAAAAAGCGATTTTTGTGTTATCTAACCTTCAATAACTTACGACTCAGACACGAGATTTTGTGAGACTTTTGACACAACATTTAGAACGTCCAAAAGAAGGTGTATATATGCGTTTCCAGCTTACATTCACTTTCTGGTGCCCATAATCAGATCCTTGTCCCCAACAACAATGTCCATCAAAATTTTTAGTGTGTATATCTTTTGCCGCTATAATAACAAATAATAAAAATAAATTAAAAATATCAATAGGGGGTTTTATGCACGATTTTAATAATGACAACAGATAGACACCTAAAATGCTCAAAAAGTTTGTGTTTCTATAATATTCGCTTAAAAAAGTAATTAAATAAAATGATGTTTAAAAATTAAACGAAATACAAAGGACGTGTTTTATTTAAGTATTTTGCTCAATTTTAACGGCATAATAGTGAATGCGTATGGTACGGAACCCTTCATGTGAAGTCTGCGTCGCACTTGGTTGTTTTTTATTCGGCCGGCACGTCCACAATTTTATTGGATCAAAAATCTATGAAGCGTGGATGATGTCCTTTCACTTTGCACAAATCCTACTATCTAACAAATAATAATTATTATAAATGCGAAAGTTTGTGAGGATGGATGGATGGATGTTTATCTCTCTTTCTCGTCAGAACGCCTTAAAGGATGGCACAAAGGTAGATTATAGTCTGGAATAACACATAGGCTATTATATATATACCGAAAGTATGTTCCCTAGGGATCGAGCGGGCGAAGCCGCTGGCAGAAGCTATAGTACATATATAATTGCTATCTGTGATGGGTAGGAATTAATTTTAAGCTGACATATCTGTAAGAAGACCAAGTGATAAGTCCCATAAATAAGATAACGTAAATGGATGACTTTCTTTCGTTAATATTGTTATCATACTTTGATTTCAGGTTTTGGAAAAACCGTTTAGGTATTTAAATTATCATATGAATCAAATTCTTAAGACATGTGTGGCCGTGAGCTGCAATATATTTACAGGGTGGATATTAAAATGATTAGGATCATATTACGGATAAGTCTACTCAGCCCCGCTAGAGGGGCAGAATAGACAGCCCATATTTTTTTTTTTTATTTATTTGGGAAAATAAACGGTTACACATTATATATAACAAACAATATTACTAAAAGCGAAACAAATGCAAAACCAGCAACATTTTCCACATAATATAAACTTATTTTAAAAACGACTGGCGCTCTCGATAGTTACAATAATAAATCATGAAAAAAAAAACTTTAAGTGTTGAAGGCAAAACTAAAACTAAACAGGCATGCAAAAAGAAAAAAAAGGAGATTATACTATATAAAAATTTAAAACAAGCAAAAAGTCAACTAATTGAGATTATCGGCAGTATCAATAATGTCACAAACAAGGCGTCTAATTTGTCCCGATGAAACAGCGAATATGTCAATATTATTAAAGTACTTATTATATTGCTCACAAAGACGGCGTAAGGGTGCTCGCAAAACTGCGTTCGTTCGATTAGAGGATACGGGCAAACAAGGGTCGTGCGCGCACTCTGCGGCCTATGGTGGTTCTAGGTACTACGTAAATAATCTTACCAACAATCCCAGTGCAGTCGAAAGTGTTATTACAGAGGTGGAATAAAAACATTGTCTCCAAAAAAATACGTCGGTTTTTGAGATTCTGTAGCTTATATTATTTATTAACAACACGTCCGTGTTTGGGTTACAGAAGTCCACATGTTTACCAAATTTCAATAAATTAAGTCAGGGAGAAAACTGGCTGCGACACACTGACAGACAGACAGACGACAGACACTCGAGTGATTCTTGAGAGTTTAGTTTTTTACAGAATCCTAAAAACACAATCACTAAAAACTGGACATGTGCAGTCTGACTCGTGCACCGAGCACACCGAACAAGTCTTGATTTTTCCGAGAACATTTATTACCTACGGAAGTTTATAAACTATGAAATCACTTTCATTACTCTGAAAAAAATAGTATAGCTTAAAGGATAGAAGAAAGAACTGTAAAAAGTATAGATTGAAGGATAAAGTTAACTGTGTTGTTAGAAATATTTTCTCCGAACCACCTACGAGTATGTACGTCACAGTCAACTCTTCAACTGAAAATGAAAGTTTTTAATCGATTTTTTTTTTTTAATATTACTACAAAATTCCCAATTTTCAGAATTTTTCCAATACTTGTAAACCTACTGTAAGAACTATCATCTTGCCAAAATTTCATGATTCAACGGGAAGTACTCTGAAGGTTTTGATTCTCTTGCAAGCGTCAAAATATGAAATCAAATATGAATGGTCACTGCTCCAAAGAGTAGCATACTTGAGTACTTGGTATTAATTTCAGCTTGACTCCTCTTCGCGTTACGCGACATACGGAACCCTTAAAAATAACTAATCGCGTTCTTATATGTGTTAAATAATAGTTCTCGGCTAGATTTTACCATTTTAAATACATTCCGTAGTTCTCGCATCTTTCCCAGATGGTGTTGCCGGTAGATGTCACACGCATCCAAGAAATCTTCGGCTTTTAGTCTTTGGGGTCTTTGGGGTTTGGGGTCTTTGGGGTCTTTTTAGTTTTTGGACACTAAGCCGTGATTGTGCATTGAGTGGCATGAGTTGTTTTCTAAATTTTCCCTTCTATAGGGCTTGATATTTATAGTCCTGGGAGTCTCTGGGGGCGAAATACCAATTAAAGATACACCATACACCATACGCCATACGGACGTCTAGCTGATTTGTGGCAAAAGAGTTACGTGTGTGCAATAGTTTATAAATGATAAGAACTTTGTTAGGCTGTCATCTTCAATTCGTTACTTTGAAGGATTTGAGTCGAATGTGATTAATAGGTACTATCGTGAATACATACTGTATTCATATTTTTGACTAACTACCAATACCGTCAATACCTATCGATAAACCATGAACATACAATTTTCCTGTTGTCTTTTTTGCCCGTATTAGGGTGATAATCCGCCGCTAGACTAGATAGTTGGTAATGAATTGCATAATGATGACTAGCATGTCTTTATCAACGGCTCTAAATCATATAAATATCCACCGCAAAATAGTGAAGACATTCGTTTGTTAGTACCGGCAACATGAAGTTCTTGGCTGTGACTCTATTGGCTCTGGCGGCGGTCGCCTCTGCGAGGAATATCGACCTCGAGGATGTGATCGATCTTGAGGACATCACCGCTTACGATTACTACCGAAAAATCGGTATACCTTTAGCCGAAAAGATCCGCCAAGCTGAGGAGGAAGCCGACCGCAACCCATCGAGAATCGTCGGGGGTTCCACTTCTAGTCTGGGACAATTCCCTTACCAGGTAACTACTTCATTGCCATTTTTAACTGTGACTATAAGTGGAACTTCATTGTATGTTCTATTCAAACTATGCTTAATTACTGTTTTGTAGGCTGGACTTCTCGCTGATTTGGGGAACGGGCAGGGTGTTTGTGGTGGTTCTTTACTCAACTCAAGGAGGGTTCTCACCGCTGCTCACTGCTGGTTCGACGGTCGAAACCAGGCTAGACGGTTCACAGTTGTCCTCGGTTCTGTCCGTCTTTTCAGTGGTGGTACAAGATTGAATACCGCTAGCGTGGCCATGCATGGAAGCTGGAACCCAAACCAAATTCGAAATGATATTGCTATGATCACCTTGCCTTCTGCTGTTGGTACTTCAGGTGAGATACTGAATAAATATATAATTTTTTTTAATGAACTGCTATTAGTTCAATTTGGGTTCAATTGGAGTTCAATATGGGTTTTCTCTTTCTTAAATTAATGAAATTCTCAACAGGCAACATCGCTCCCATCGCTCTGCCCTCTGGTAATGAGCTTAACAACCAATTCAATGGAGCTACTGCTGTTGCATCTGGATTCGGTCTCACCAGAGATGGTAAGAAAAATAAACCGTCATTTTCTTAAATCACATCAATATTTTTCGTTTACTTTTACATAAACTAGAGTCTTACTGCCTTTGTTTTAGGCGGAAGTGTCAGTGGAGCTTTGAGTCACGTTAACTTGCCCGTCATCACGAACGCTGTGTGTCGCCAAACCTTCGGATCCATCATCCAGTCTTCCAACATCTGCACCAGTGGTGCCAACGGCAGAAGTACGTGCCAGGGTGACTCTGGTGGTCCTCTTGTCGTCACCAGTAACAACAGGCGTATCTTGGTAAGTTACTTTATTAATAAAAATAAACAGGTTGTACCCGCAAATACTATGGCATAAAACAGTATTTTTTTTTTTTTATAAGATCTCTACTTTTATATAAAAGTGTTTTCTGTCAAACAAAAGCACAATGTTACTGCATTATTATATATTAATACTAATATATAAAGCTGAGGAGTTAGTTTGTTTGCTTGAACGCACTAATCACAGGAACCACTGGTCCGATTTGAAAAAGTCTTTCAGTGTTAGATAGCCCATTTATCAAAGAAGTCTATAGGCTATATATAATCTCGCTAAGACCAATAGGAGTGGAAAAGTAATGAAAATTGTGACGCAGACGATGCTGCGCTGGTCAACTAGTAAGTTTAGATAGCTGCTCCATCTGTGCAATGAATTGTTGATTGATGAGACCTCTGATTTCAATTTTTAATTGTAAATTCTAGAAATTGCATTAGTTGACACAATATTAACTTAAGTATAAGTAAGAAGTACAAGTTAGTAGTATAAGTTTGAAGATAACAAATTTTGTTTTTCCAACAGATTGGTGTGACCTCCTTCGGATCAGACCGCGGCTGCCAACGTGGTTTTCCTGCTGCTTTTGCTAGGGTTACGTCTTTCATTAGCTGGATCAACCAACGTCTCTAAATATATAAATAAAAACCTTTTTTTTTACTAAATTGGTTTCCTTCTAAATAATAATAAATTGAATTATTATTTTTGTTATTCATTTTTATACACATATATGTTACATTTTTAAATATATCTTAAAAAAACTCACTAAAAATACATTTAAAAATATAAAAAATAGTAGTCCGCCAGTGTCGGAAGCAGGGTCCAAGCTACTGGTGGTTAGGGCTCCAGAGAAAGGAACCTCCTCACAATACGAGTTGTATCGAGGAGTACTGCCTTCTGTATCAGGCCCTTTACCGCCAGCGCTAAAGCGCTGTAACGCCAGCTTCGACAGATGGTCGTCGAAGCTTTTGGTCATCAGGCCGTAACGACTATCGGCACAATGACAGCTGAGTCCACATTCCATATGTCGACAACCCGACTGATAAGTCGAGATACTTGATTTGTTTCTCTTTCTCAGCCTTCACGAAGTTCTCGTCATGCGGGATGGTAACATCAATTATCATTTTGCGGCGCACTAATCGGTCTATCACCACTATATCAGGCTTATTATTATTATTTTACTATACCTACATGGCGTGCCACGGCTGTGCCACATGGAGGGAAAGTACCCTTTAAATGTAGATGGAACATTTTACTGAAATAAGACATTATTTTAATTAAAAAAATATATATTTTATTTAAGATTATTTATCTAGGGAAAATAAACAGTTACATCAAAATTTTACAATGCCAGTGTTTAAAAACTTAAAATCTTCAAATTCACAATTTCTTTTCAACTCTTTAAATACAAATAAAATGGAAAATTTAAATTAAGAATTAAAATCGCAATGAAATATAAAATTTACATTTACAACATGCAATGAGCAAATTTAAATAAATTTAATACAACAACTAAAGATAAATTGAAAAAAATATATAAATTGGAAGTATATTAATTTTAAAGGTATATTAAAATCATAATTAAAAACAAACAAAAACCGACTGTAAAATTGTAAAGTAATGTCAATCACCAATTAATTGGATTAAGGAGATCTTGAATTTGCAAGTAGACAATCCAAACAAGTCTAAATCTCCAAAAACGGTATTGAAATTTTTTGCCATGCGATGAAGAGGCGCACGAACTCCAGCGTTGATGTGGCAAGAGGAGAATGCGAAAAGTGGACGAGCGCGCACCTCTCGTCTATTGACAGTTCTCGGGACAACGTAGCTTAGCTTATTAGTAAGATCTATGCAGTCATATCTGTCGTTACACAAGTCATAGAGAAACACAGTTTCCAGGTAAAGGCGTCGAGATTTTAAGCTTAGCAACTCAACATTCCTGTGGGATCAATTGGAGGAAGTAAAGTCGTGGCGGCAGCGATATTTCAGGGCTTTGATGAATTTACACTTAACCTTTTCCAAACTAACGATGCATTTCTGGTAATGAGGATTCCAAATTAGCACATCGTATTCAAGCTGTGATCTTATTATTGATTTATATAAATGTATGTAGGTGTCGATGCGCTTGAAGTCAATGGTAGCTCTCATAACAAAACCGTACATGCGATAGGCGTTATTAACATATTTTTTGAGATGCTGATCAAGGTGTTACTTAGTGTCCAACAACTCTTTGCAACATAAAGTCATTTAGCGTGTAACTTTTACTTAAAATATTTCTATTGTTTGTAAATGTAATAGTTACACACTTAGATGTGCTTAACTGGATTTCATTGACTACACAGTAATTAGAAAGTCGATTAAGGTCTTCTTGCAATAGTGTAGTATCACGAATTAATTTGTAAATTTTAAGATCATTGGCGTATAACAAATATTTTGAATGTTTCAAACAATGTCAATGCCCTAATGTCAATAATAAAAATAATGAATCCGCAAGGCAGTTTTGTGGCGAACTGTTGGGCACTAGCGACCCCACGGACCTGATCTCCAGGGAGACTTCTTGTTCCTCATCTCCGGCTTGCCTTTATTGGCTGGCCGGAGTGAACACTGACGAGGATCAGAGCTCCCACCTCTTTCTAGCCTTAATCGGCCGGTCTGAGTGGAGATTCGCAAGAGCAAACGTGCTCAGGAGAAGGACGTATAATCCAGTAAGGTGCTGGTAGGGATCTTGACCGTACTTCCGGGATTGTCCTGATAGCCGTGGTATACCTCTCCACTCCTCTAGCACCTCAGGATATGTTGCCCCCTTGGCGCTACGTCACTTTGTGCTAGCGACCCTTTTCGGGGGGCCCATTTATTGAGTGTGCAAGTCACCCCCTGCTATTTTAAAGCCGTTTTAATTGTCAATGGTCAGGCAGGGGCCAATAGTTCTTCCATAGTAGTAGTTATTAGTCCACTAAACCAGCCAAACCCATAGCGTTTCATCTTTTGTTTCCATATTTTGCAATAGTTTTGCTCCAACCGGGGATTGTCCTTGGGTATACTTTCACAGTGCATACAGGGATAATCGTCGGTTGGTGTACCATTCCATTTGAAATGTCTAAAGAGGCCTCTGCGAGTTGGCATCGGCCCCTCATACGCCTACCAAAGGACCGGGTCTGTAGGGACCCGAGAATGTCAAAAACACAAAAATAATGAAACCAGAAGACCCAAAATCGAGCCCTGTGGAACACCAGAAGTGACGCTGACTGAATTAGGTCGATAGCCTTTAACTACAACTCTTTGTGACCTATTTGAAACATATGATGCAAACCAGCTAAGTAGATCTCCACGAAGCAGCTCATGATCCACCTTATCAAAAGCCTTATAAAAGTCTGTGTACACAGCATCTACTTGACCCCTCGATCCATATTATTAAACAAATAATCTGTGAAAGTAAGAAAATTTGTTACAGTCGATCTTTTTTTAACAAATCCATGTTGTTGTGTAAGTATTATATTATGAATGGTCGGGTATATTGCTTTATGCACAAGTCTCTCAAAAACCTTGGACAGACAGGATAGAGATGGGGCGGCAGTTTTCAACATCATATTTTGATCCGGTTTTATGTACTGGGGTTATATTGGCTTGTTTCCAAACTTCAAGAAATGTTCCTTTAGAGATACATTTATTATAAACTAGTTGACCCACGCAACTTCGTTTGCGTCACAATCTTCATTAATACTCCACTACTGTTGGTCTTAGCTTGACGATATAAATATGGTAATAAATAGATAAATGGGTTATCCAATACTGAAATAATTTTTCAAATCGGACCAGTAGTTCCTGAGATTAGCGCGTTCAAGTAAACAAATAAACAAACTCTTCAGCTTTATATATTAGTATATAGAGTATAGATTAGTATAGATAGTGTGTAGTGGAATGTATAAACTATCAGCTGTGTTTCTAATAAAACATGGTGGCAAGCTGGAGTACTTGATCAGGACTAAAAGTGATACGGTTTATATTGACACAATAATTGTCCGAACACGTTTCAGGGGGCAAACAATCTTTGTCATCAAAAATGAAAGCTTCATAGACAGACTGACAAAAGGTTGAGAACAGATTAGAAATCGCACTGGGGTCACTGGAATCCTGTTTTTGTAAAATACCAAAGCTGATATACCAACACTAGTACTACCACTGGTATAACTCTTTTTACACACCGTTATGAACCTCTGCATAAGAAAAGAGAACTGCTCATAATCTGACAGATTATTGTAGGTTTTCCATTTGATCCAGGCATTATTTTTATTATTAAATATCCGATTTAGTGATCTAGAAAACCAAATGGGGAATCTCGATTTTTATGTTTAGATTTATAGGTAATTATAGCACAAAATGGGGGGTGATGATCATCTATGGGCAGTAATGTACTATCGGTATGGATGTAGTGCAGTTTGTGTTACTTATTAACAAATGATGCGACCATTGTGATTGCCCACATGGTGTGGACCTTCTGACGGATCTTTTTAACCGCATCCTGATCACCAAGGAAATGCCGAACCAGTGGCGATTTAGCCTGATTATCCCTGTTTACAAAGGCAAAGGTAGCGTACAGGATTGTGGTAGCTACCGCGGTATCAAGATCATGTGCCACACCATGAAGCTCTTCGAGCGCATCATTGACACACGGCTCCGTAGCGAGTGTACTGTCTCTGAGTGTCAATATGGCTTCCGGGCCAGCACCAACACAACAACAGCACCAGCACCATGGACGCAGTGTTCGCCTTACGGAATCTGGCTGAGGCTTACAGAGAGAGAAGGAGAGCTTTGCATATGGCCTTTTTAGACCTGCAGAAGGCCTTCGACTGTATACCTCGGCAGTCCATCTGGTGGGCACTGCGCTTCAAGGGCGTTCCCGAGGCCTATATAGACATTATCAGAGACATGTACCGCGATTCCGTGTCCTCTGTCCAGACCGCTGTTGGCGAATCGAATGGCTTCCCAATATCTGTTGGCGTTCACCAAGGCTCGGCTCTTAGCCCGTTCTTGTTTAACGTAGTGCTCGATGTAGTTACGGCAAACATCCAAGATCAGCCTCCATGGCTAATGATGTATGCCGATGACATCGCCCTCGTTAATCAGAACAAAGCCCATCTTGAGCGCAAAGTCAACATTTGGAAGGACACGCTTGAAAACGGTGGTCTGAGACTAAATGTGGCGAAGACTGAGTACATGTCCTGTGGCAGCACGGATACAAACACCATCCGAATAGGTTCGGACCTGATTAGAAAGTCCGATACGTTCAGGTACATTGGATCCGTGCTGCACGAGTCTGGCATCGTGGACGACGATGTCCAAGCACGTATTGGCGCGGCTTGGGCGAAGTGGCGCGAGGTGACGGGCGTTGTATGCGACCGCAAAATGCCTCCGAAGCTCAAGGGGCAGATATATAAATGCATCATTCGGCCTGTCCTACTGTACGGGGGCGAGTGTTGGCCAGCACTAAGCAGACACACCCAGGAGCTTCGCGTCACAGAGATGAAGATGCTGAGGTGGATGAGTGGCGTAACGCGATCCGATCGCATGCGCAACTCATACATCCGAGGTAGTCTTGGTGTCCGTGACGTGGGGGAAAAACTGCAAGAGTGTCGTCTGCGATGGTATGGCCACATCATGCGCCGCCCTATGGAGTACGTTGGTCGGAGATGCATGAATATGGCTGTTCTTGGGGCTAGGCCCCGTGGTCGCCCTCGCAAGCGCTGGCTGGACGTCGTCAAGTCCGACATGAGAGCCAATGGCCTGACTGAGAAGGATGTTGAAGATCGGGCAAAGTGGAGGAAGCTAAGTAGGAAGGCGGACCCTGGCAATAGCCGGGATTAACGCCAGGTGGAAGAAGATGCGACCATTGTGATTAGAAATATTGTTGAACTGAGCGGCGTTTAGTAATGACAGGAAGTTACTCAGGTGTTCGCTTTGTGAGCTAAGATTAACACAGTGCAGGAGTGCTATTATGTAAAAGACAATTTCGTGGCTGTAAGCTGCGACGAGCTCGTCGACGAGACAGCCTTGAGATCGCCCGAGCGTGTGGCGCTGATTCAAACCGTATTCACTAACGTGGTTGTGGTCGTCGACGAACTGTAGCCTCTCGTCGCTGTTTCGTAGACGAACTAGGGCCTTGAAACAAATTGTGTAAATCATAATCGAGCAATCTCGACTGAGATATTTAAGGGTCTAAAATTTAAAATAAATATCTATCTTTAAGTACGTTAAGGAATAGAGTAAAACTGTGCACAAATTCCATAATTAAAAGGAGTTTTTGCTTATTTAATGTTACTTATTAAGGCCGAATGACGATTCCTTTGCCTACTTCGAGCAACTTAAAGCGACGATGAAAACGAACGTGTAATGTAAACTCAAGCAATAGACGTGACGCTAACAAAAGCACTTGAGTTTTTAGTTTGAAAACTTCTATTTGTGTCAGCATCAGCAGCTATTTATTGCTTTGTACTTTTTAGATAGTTCTGTGACCAAGAGGATAAATAAAAAAACCTTATGAAATGTGAGTTTTACGATAAGCATTTTCATTGTTATCAAACATGTGTATTAATTTTAAGTCCCACAATAATTTAATATTCTATGATCCGTTACTAGGTACTGTTTCATAATATTAATGTACCTACCTATTAATATGTTGTTGTAAAGGAAAATTGTGTATTTTAAGCATGTCAGTGCGGTCTCATCCCGTGGGCAAGTAGAGATGTTAGGTTACTAGAGAGTTTGGACGAGCGACGTTGGAGCGACAAATTATCACTTTTCTTAGCTTCTTCTAATAAATAAAGCGTTATAATCAACCGAGCTGACATTTTTATGTACTTAAAAGAAAACAAAACGTAAAATATAAGAATCGGAAGCGCGATTATTGTAGCTTTTGGATTTGACAGTTCGAAACGAGGATGTGTGCGAGGCTGTAAGCGTATTCGTCGCTGTTTTTTCGTCGGAAATACCAAAATGTATGAAGAACTGTCAATAGTGTCAATTTGCTCGCCGTTGGGTAGTTTTGACTCACGGCCGTCACAGCCTTGAGCGCTAGTGTAGCTTTCCGCAGCTTAATGAATACGGAACTGAGTTTCACCGCTGCGGCAGCGCTGTACACAAGGCTGAATCTTTAGAGAATAGCATAGCTGGATTGTGACGTTGCCGTTTCGATTTAGAAGCCAACCTATATGAGGCATATTGTAATCGCCAAACAGATAAAACAAATGTGTGTCTAACCTATCTAACGTTTTATGTAAATGTTTATAATAAGAAAGGTACGTTTCTTCAAGGGATTTAGGGGGAATATAAACAGCGCTTATAACACACTCACTATTATTGCCAATGCTCGGAACTTGTATAAGAACGTGCTCAATGTGAGGAGTAATTGTCGGATCAAGTGGTATTAGGGTGGAACGTAAGGTTTTCAGCACGGCAACGAGAACCCCGCCTCCTTCTTTCTCGTTGGTCAAAATACGATCTCGATCACATCTATGGACTATGTAGGGTTGTCTATAAACTCAGTATCCAGTATCTGTGGCGTGAGCCAAGTTTCTGTCAAGATTATAATATCATAACAATTCGATAATATATTCATATACAGGATATTGAGTTTGGTCCGCATACACAATCGTCACTTCTGGTTGAGACTCCTTTGTTATACGCATAGAAAAGATTTTTTATATTTCTGTGGTTATACGTTTGTCAATGTTTCATAAAATATTTGAAAAAAAAAAATAACGATGATAGTCAGTCATTGCTGCGATTCTTTTTTTTTATTGAGAACTAGCCACCCGCACCGGATTTGCACGGGTGCAAATTATATATCAAAACCTTCCTCGAGAACACTATCTACTAAAAAAATTTGCATCCAAATGCGTTGCGTAATTTTAAAGATCAAAGCATACATAGGGACAGACACAAAGAAGCGACTTTGTTTTATACTAGTAGTAGTAGTTTTGTAGTGATGATCCACGCCAGATTGCACCCGTCTGATAATTTTTTCATAGATCTTTTATTACTAGGTATAATGATTGATGGAAAAATCTCCATCTTTTTAGTAAAATTAGTGATAGTACTCATTTTAATACTAGAAATAAAGATAAATTAGATCATCCATTTTATAGAATATTAGCTGAAGTAAACACATACATCTTTCATGGGGTACTGTGTTAAATGTTACAATAAAATACCTTGTGACATATTAGAACTAAATGAAAGACAATTTAAAGCGTATATCAAAAGCACGCTTTGTAAATAAGCTTATTACAAATTAGAAGATAACATTAAGGATAAGAATGCCTGGAAGCATGCTGGTCCTGCTCCACAGGACGGTCAATGTTGTGGACAAAATCAAACTGGTTGCTTTATGTATTAACTTTATAGATGTTCTGTTTCTTTTTGTGTTTGTATTTTTCTGTTAACTCACACATTGTTAATTTGTAAATGTGTGAGTATCATGTACCTACTTATTTAGAAAAGTCTACCTCTGCATACCCTAGGTGCATGCATGGTCCTCACATGTTACAAAATTTTTGAATACTTACCAAATATTGTAAAAGATTTATTTGAAAAGAGTAACTATGGAGTTTCTTGTCCATTCTTCTCCATAAGAATCTACCTTTCCGAATGGACAGTAGAGTCACTTCAGAATTTTTATATATTTGAAATGTGAATGACGTTCAAAAGTGCCATTTAATGGCCTAATTGGAATAAACGTTTTGACTTTGGTTTAATAAAAAAACCTCTCTAACCAAAAATTTTAAAAATAGAGTTCAGAACCCGAGTTCGTTTAATGATGTTAGTCAATTTCAAACTACGGTATACAAAAACTCATTTTTGCGGATTTCCCAGAACACAAAACATTTTGGCTTTAAAGTAAATTATCACCTCTTAACTTTAAGCCGATATATTTCCGTGTTATTAAAAAATGGAATTTCCAAATAAAGTGTGGTGACTTTTTTTTGCTCGGGTTTTTTCATTAAACACTCGCTATCTTAATCCATCCTGCTGATCATTGTTAGAGGTATATAGTATATTAGTCGGTTTGCGCTTGGGTTTTTGAGATTTTACAACAGATAACACGACTGTATTTTTGAACAAAATAATGTGGGTGGCGAAAAACGGTTCCCTATCTATTTACTTACAATTTTAAGACCTAATATAACTTGGCATACTTTTGTTTCTCCTAATTATATTTTCGCATAACAGGTTACGCATAATTTTTTTAGCATATATTCTCTTATCATAATAACGATTAAGCATAACATTCTAAAGCAATCCCTTCAGCCGCTACGCCTCTATAACGTCACTCCGCAGTTCTGTTACTACGCGCCCGGCCGAAATCTTGCGATTTCCCCGCGTTCACTAAAACTACGATATCTCTAAAATTACGCATCGCAGCTCTACAAATTATATGTCATTCAAATTGGTGTAAAATAAACTATCTACTAGTTTATAGTTTTGTTTAGTTTTGACATAGAATCTATTGTTAATTCGAAGTTGAAAGTAAGGTAAGCGACTTTTTCCCAGTTTTTCGTACAAAAATCGTCATATTAATAGAATAAAAGCGCTTTTTTCCAATGTTATTATTTCATTGGCATACTAAAACATTATTTTACAATAATCAAGATAAATAACAGACACCTCCATACATATTTTACATACTGCAAGCTAAACAAAAACTCGGCTTAAGTCAGTCGACTCGTACGCCAAACAAAAAAAGGGTATGTTTACACATTCATTCTGGGAACTCTGTAAGCCAAGTGGCTAATTATAGTATCTTATTATATAGTTTGGTACACAATCTTATTGCAGACAAAGTTTTAGCAGTTAGAATTGTTTAGTTTACGAACAATAAGTCACTATACAAACATTAAAAAAAGAGCGATAAAAAGACGCTTACATATTTTTTGTCAAAGAGCAAGTACTATTGCATTTCTTAGAAATCTTATATTACAATCCAAATAATGATGATATTTACTAATGGAAAAACACAACATAAGGGCATGTTGCTTAGCAAAAACATTAACAAAATCAACAAATAAAAAACAAAAAACACGCAATTTCAGTAGACCAATTCCAAGTACACAATAAAGAATACAACCAGTAGGTCACATCTGAACAACAAAATTAAAAAAAAAGAAAATGAAGCAATTTTTAAACCGGGATAGGATTAATATTATTAATATGAAAATTAGATAATTTTTAATTTGTTTTTTTTTATGTTTTTTTTTATTTGTTTTTTTTTAATGTTATTTTTTTATGAAAAATTAAATACTCATACACGCACTCGTCGAGTGCTGTTGCCGCCTCGTGGAACCGATAAAAAAAAAAAAATAATTTAACCTCGCTTTTTTCTAAGTCGATCAAAACCTATTGGTTTACTGACCATTATCCGATACTGTGTACGAAACACAAAAAACATGGCGGCTTGCATGTCATACACATGCGAAATGCCTGTCTGTTACAGAATCTCTTGGAGATTCGATTTTCGGCTACATTTTTACAGTTCAATATTTACACTATATTTTATCGAATTTCACTATTAAAATGCCTAATATATATGAAGTAACGTATCTAAATAATATTTATAACAAAATTTTGCCACCACTACTGTATTTTCTACTCAAAACAAGTAGAAATGTACCGGCATGGCGTGCAAACTTCGAAATTATCTTTGGTAAAATAACAAATTGTGTCCAAAATCTTTGTCCAATACCTAATGCAGCAATTAAAAACTGTTTAGTACTTACTTGTCCATGGATGTTTAGTTAATTTCCTTTAAGTGTAAAGTGTAGAGTTATTAAATAACTGCTCAACTAACCGCTTGCAAAAACAAATGAAGGCGTCTCCACAGACTAAATTTAATACAACATTCCGTAACAAATTGCTGTCGGATGTTTAGTATGTGATGTTATATGCCTTTCCTATTCTTTTTCCTACACTTTTTATAAGTCAGAATACGAAAGGTATACTAAGACATGCAATATTTGACATTAAATCCGACCCGAACTAAGAAATCTCCAGGAGCGAACTACCGGACGTGCGTTATTTTAATATTATCTCCAAGAGATGAAGTAACGGCTGAGGGGCTAAAGAACAATGGGTAATTTTGTATGGAACCCGTACCCACTTTGTAGCATTTTAGACTAGGTGTAATTTAGAAGAGGCCTAATTGAGTAACTCGAAAATAAGTGAATGAATGAATGAAAGACCGAAGTTATGATAACTTCTTTGTAACATTTTTAATTGCCAATAATCGCACTTTTTCTGCTTTTTGGACTAAATAAATAGGTAACCATTCATTTTTTCTGTCTTTAGAGAGCGATATAGCTTCCTATCGTTGGTTTTTGGTACAGAAAAAATATTAAATAAGAACTATCAATCTTAAATAGCACAGTTTTATTAAATTGTATTGTTACTTTCAATGATTATATCATCCCAGGCACTTGCCGGACCTACAAAGTTATCTAGGTGCCTGCCAACACCTAAGTACCATATTATGCTAATAGTATGGGCACAAGCACCTAGAGTTCTCATACCCGTTATGCAGGAGCAATAATACGCTTCGATGGCTTCTCTGCCCTGGACATTAACCTTGATTAAAATATATGTGTAATATATTTTATTCGACACGTGCCTCGATAATATGCGGCCTCTAATTAACGAGCAGTTTTCGGTTACTAGCCCATGCTGCGACATACTAGGGCTACGGCTCGAAAATACCTCAATATTATATATACCATCTCCACCTCACAAATGCTCGGCAACATATGATCTAGCGAGCTTTAAATGTTATGTGCCCAAACTGAGTAGAATGACATCTTCTTCTGTCAATTGTGGAAATGGTATTGACGTAGCCGTCATTGTTGTGAACACCGCCCGCTGTCTGTTCATATGTTCTGCGACTACATAATTGCCCAGTCTGTTGGGTTCATTTCTTCTTTGCGCTATTATATTGATAAAAGCGTGCGCATGCTCATTATCTGTCAGACGCTGCCTAAATGCATTTATAAGGGCTCCCGCAATACGGAAGTCTTCAAATAAGTGAGGGAGTGTTTTATTGATAACTGTATGCCTAAATATTTTGTAGTCCCTTTTGAACCATCCGTTTATTACTTCAATGACCCAACGCACTATGGTGATTTCTCGAGATTTATTGGCTTGAATATCTGTAAGCTGTGTGGCATGCCTATCTTTACTTGGTGGCATATGGGCAACATAGCCAGCACTTTCTATATCTGGTATAGAGTCTCTAAAACCTCGATCTAATATAAAAACGTCATCTGTTTGTAACGTTATATGCACTGGGGACGTTTGATCATTCATAATCTCAGTCATGATTTGGGCATCAGTCTTTGTTGCAGCGTATGGTCCACATATATCTATAATATAGCCATCTGGGCAAGTAATCACAAAGGGTTTTAACAAGTTTTTATACTTGTGTAAGCTGTAAGATTTTTTTTGAAATAAAAAGTTTTTACTTTTCTGTACGTATATATACGAACCATCACAAATAACTATAGCCACTGGGTTTATAGGGTTGGAATATATTGATGATGGTACTGCAAGGCTGTGAGCTATAATTTTCATCCCGACTTATATGATTGAAACCCAAATGGCGAACAACAAAGTCTTGGGTCAAGCAGTTTCTAGCAGTTTTAAGCAAAATACCGATCGTTTTACGAGATACACCTATTTGGGAGGCTATACGTGTATTTGGTTCACCAGACCGTTGTTTTAATAAATATATTCCTAGTGCAGTTTTTGGTCTTCTACATTGATTTAAAAGAGACGGTGTTTCATTCGAAAGGATTTCGAATTGTTGGTGTGTTAAGCCAGTTAGGTAATATAGATCCTCTGGTAAAATATTGTTTACATTGTCAAAATCTATATTAGTCTTATTTTTATATGCATCTCGTAACGTATCAATCACATCTTTGAGATGGTCTGGTGTGAATATTGTCTCTCCATTATCATACAGGGAGCTCCAATCTTCTGTGTTGATGTGATGTGTACAAACGCGTGCATGTTCAGGAACGTACACGCTATGATTAACCAACAAGAATACTTTTATAAACCTGGACACTCTGTGAAGTTCTTGATTGATGCACCTATGAAATAAACAGTGTCGCGCCGTATTTGCAACCCTTCTATAAGTTGGAACAGACGTTGGGTGCTGTGGGTTTGCAAGTTCCTGGTTTTGTTCTTGTTCGAACCTAGCTTGCTGTCGTCTTCCAGCTACCCAACAACGATGACACATAGCCTGAAGTTGATTCAGGGCCATCTAAAAAAAAAACCAAATCCTCAAGTAACTAAAACAATAAATAACTTAATAAAGAGTGAACAAAAAGACACCGTGTACTCGATGATAAGAAAAGCTAATAATAATAATAATAATAATAATCTGTGGCTCGGCTGTCAACTGAAACGTCATATTTTTTGCTCAATCCGCAATTTTCTATACAATTTAATTCAATTTCTTTCATCAAAATGGCAAAAACTAATAGTAAAACAAGAAAAAAAACAGTGACGATATAAGAAAACCAAACACGTAACCAATTACCTCTTTTTGGACCGATAACATGATCATTATAAAATGCTGACAAGAAGCCGAGCTCGAAAACAAAACGCACCAACTCCATCTTCGGGTTCGTCGCTCAGTTCCGCCTCGCAGCCGCCGGGACCAGCGCCAGCCGTGAGTCCTGAGATTCCGGTAGCTGCAGTTGCGTCGAGCTCGAGCGACGAATACTTCTCGCCGCCGACGACACCACCATCTGCGCGTCGGCGCGGACGAGGCCGACCACCGGCCAGCTTAGGACCTCGAGGCCCACCGGTCTCTGACAGGGTCCCCGCTATCAGTGGAAGTGTGCAGCGTATAAAATGGACTCAAGCCATTAATGAGAATGTGATACGCTCATACTTTGGGGCTACAGAGGGAGGAACTAACCTGACTGCGTACCGTGGTCGGATGCTCTCTCTGTTTCAGGTACTTGAGCCAGCTGTCAACGTTTCAGCCCAACGACTGTCGGATCAGGTGCGGGTTATCCAACGTAACCGTATGTTGGATGACGCCGTACTTGATAGACTGCGTCTGGAATCACGGAGCAGCCGCGTCTCACCTACTTCGCCACCGGCCGCGGTGCAAATACAACCCAGTGCAAGTGTTTCACCGCGACCCAACTACGTCGGTGAAATTGATGATGACGGGGCCACATCCGTGAGTACCCAATGCAATGAGCGATTGAGGAGCGCTTTGGAGGATGCCTTCCGAGAGTATCGCTCCACAGAGCCTGGGCTTAGACCTCGTCTACCTCGTTTGCCCATGCATAATAAAAATAGGGCGCTGGTGTGTGCTCTAGATTCGCAGCTAACAAGTTATTTTGATAGCAGCGAAGACCTTACCGATACCCACTCGATCTTGTACTGTGCGGCTGCAGCAGCATGTCGTGTAGCTCATGTCAAATTTCCTAGTAGTGACAGAGTTACACGACCAGCTGTACCAGCTTGGCAGTGCAGGATTGAGCGTCGTATCGGTGAGGCTAGAGCACTCATCGGCAAACTAATCTGCTTCAGGGAGGGCAACACTCGCCGCAGAGTGATGCGCTTTGTGAGGCGGGCGTTCTCGGGGACTGATATTAGTCCTCGGGATTATCTGACCCGCGTCACAGAGCGTATCGACTTCCTGAAGCAGAAAGTCTATGCATGGGCAAACCGTATACGTCGGTACAAGCGGCGAGTGGAGCGATACACTCAGAATCGCACATTCCAAAGCAATGAGAGGTGGGTTTATAGGGCTTGGGAGCGACCAGACCAAGGTATGAGTGATACGCGCCTACCGGATGATGATGCCATGTGTTCATTCTGGCGCAGCATCTGGTCGGTGCCTGTCAGTCATACCGAGGGCGATTGGACTCGGGAGGTCGAGCGCGCGTGCGATCCGATACCAGAAATGGGGGCAATTAACATCAGCCCCCAAGACGTAGCTCGTGCAGTCCGTCCGTTGCCTAACTGGAAATCTCCGGGACCGGACGGGCTGCACAACTTTTGGATTAAATGGTTCAAAAGATCGCACGCTCGCTTGGCATCTCAATTCCAGTCTGCGTTAGAGTCAGGGTCGCTGCCCCAGTTCCTAACTACAGGAATAACCCACCTGCTCCATAAATCAGGTAGTACCGCGGAGCCTAAAAATTATAGACCGATCACGTGTTTACCGACGGTCTATAAAGTTCTTACATCCATTTTGAGAGGAAAGATTAACCATCATATTGATAGTAATTCAATAATGTCTTCTTCTCAGAATGGATGTAGGAACGGGTCCCGCGGTACTAAGGAGCTGCTCCTTATCGACATAGCCATTAGCCAACAGGTTCGACGTTCCCGAAGAGATCTGTCGACATGCTGGATAGATTATAAGAAGGCCTATGACTCGGTGCCACATACATGGCTCATGAGGGTGCTGGAACTGTACAAAGTTGATGCAGTTTTACGCACCTTCCTGATGTCGTGTATGGGGCAGTGGAGGACGGTTCTTCACTATCCAGGGTGTTGACAGACCCAGGCGAACAGCGAACCGATAAGGATCGAGCGTGGCATATTTCAGGGTGACAGTCTGAGTCCACTGTGGTTTTGTCTGGCCCTCAACCCTCTCAGTACATTGTTGGAGGGTTCGGGCCAAGGCTACCGGTTGAGAAGAGGTGGCCAGGTCATATCGCACCTCCTTTACATGGATGACTTGAAACTCTTTGCTCCTAACAACTTGCAACTGATGAAGCTACTGAAGGTAACAGAAACCTTCAGTGGCGCCATCAGAATGGAATTTGGTTTGGACAAATGTGCGGTCATGCATGTAAAGCGAGGGGAGATTATGGAATCCGAGGGAACACAACTCTCGGATTCCATAGACCTTAGGTCCCTCTCCTCAACCGAAACTTACAAGTATTTGGGTATGTCGGAAGCGTTAGGCATCAGTGTTACTGACATGAAACAATCGTTGAAGGAGCGTTTCTTTGGCCGCCTGAACAAAGTACTTAACAGTCTTTTATCAGGCGGAAACAAGGTGCGCGCCTTCAACGGTTGGGTCATGCCGGTTTTGATGTATTCTTTCGGCATACTCAAATGGACTCAGACGGAACTTGACGTCCTGGATAGGAGGGTACGTTCACTGCTTACCGCAAATCGGATGCATCACCCACGGTCATCGGTGATGAGGCTGTATATCCCGCGGAAGTGCGGGGGTCGTGGTTTCTTAAATGCTAAGACTCTGCACAACCGCGAGGTATGCAGCCTTAGGGAATACTTCCTAGAGGCCGACGTGGGTATGCATCGAGATGTGGTAGCAGTGGACAAAGGCCTTACCGCGCTCTCCTTGGCTAACGAGAACTGGCGCAAACCTGTGGTATTAGATACTAACGACCGCAGGGAGGTATGGCAGAGCAAGGAGCTTCACGGACGCTTTTATCGGGTCCTACACGGGCCCGATGTAGACTTCTTAGCGTCCGTAGCCTGGCTTCGTTTTGGTGACCTCTTCGGGGAAACCGAAGGTTTTGTCTGTGCAATTATGGACGAAGTTATGATGACTAATAACTACCGGAAATACATTGTGAAGGACGGTACGGTTGACATATGTCGGGCATGTCACCGGCCCGGGGAATCCATCCGCCACATTATTTCCGGTTGTTCTAATCTGGCTAACGGAGACTATTTGCACAGGCACAACCTTGTAGCCAGGATTATCCACCAGCAACTTGCTCTTAAATACAATCTTGTGGAATCGGAAGTACCGTACTATAGGTATGTGCCCGACCCAGTTCTCGAAAGTGGTAGTTGCACATTGTATTGGGATCGGTCTATCATCACTGACAGGACTATTGTTGCCAATAAGCCTGATATAGTGGTGATAGACCGACTAGAGCGTCGCGCAATGATTGTTGATATAGCAGTCCCTCATGACGAGAACCTCGTGAAGTCAGAGAAAGATAAACAATCGAAGTATCTTGACTTGGCTCGCGAGGTTGTCGACATGTGGGATGTGAACACTGCAGTCATTGTGCCGATAGTCGTGACGGCCAATGGCATTATTGCTAAGAGCCTCGACCAACATCTCAAGAGGCTCTCGTTGGGCAGCTGGATCAAGGGCTTGATCCAGAAAGCAGTACTCCTGGACACGGCGCGCATCGTTAGGAGGTTCCTCTCTCGGGAGCCCTGACCACCGGTAGCTTGGACCCTGTTCCCGATACCGGTGGGCTACCATTTTTTATATTTTTAAATGTTTTTTTTTTGTATTTTTCTAGAAATATTTAAAAATGTAAATAATATGTTAAAATATGAATAAATGGAATAATAATAATATTTATTGGAACTAAAAACACGAATTACAATAAAATTAAGTACGATAATGACTGCATTAGTTATGTGTAGTGAGTTGGTGTTAACGTATATGTTACGTTTTAACTAGGTTTTCTAGTTCCTCATAAGTAAGAGTATGAAGCCACTTGTCCACGGTGAATCGACACTGTCTCAGATTAAGTGAATATATGTTACATACACTATTTACTCGATTGTACAGAATAGAGCTTAGGTATCTATATTGACGTCTAACTACTTCAGTGCTGACTGGCTCGATTAAACAGACTCTAATAGGCCTTCGTCTGTGCTTAAAGAGGCCAGCATCAAAAGTCAGTTCGGAGTGCTTGCGTAGTACGGTGCTAAGTGCAAATGAGTGTCTCACTCTTGGGACCCCACATAGTGCGTAGAGTTCATTTGTGGGGAAGCGGATTGGTTTGTGGGCCATAACTTTTAAAAGTGCCCTCTGCGCCCTTTCCACTCGTAGCAAAAATTTTTATAACGTAGGTAGATCACCCGGGATATTTCATTGTTGGGTTCTTTCTTAGTTTTCTGATATAGTTTATCCCGGTTTCGTATGCATTTTAGGATCCCGGGAGTGATCCAGGGCTTAAGTATGCGTTTCTTACTGGAGATGCGATCATTGCGTGTAGTATTACTGACAACATAAGATATAATATGTACTAGTGCATCAGCAGCCTGTGATGCGTCGCAACATTGTAGGACCGATGAGAAGTCGGTTTTCTCAAGTGCTTCGACGCAAGCCGCTAGGTCCACCCGACGAGTTAATGTGACTGATTTTGGTGTTTTAATTCGGGAGTCGTAAGACACTATCAAAGGGGCGTGATCAGTAATAAACGAGTCCAGAACCAAGGTAGTCACTCTCGTTTTTGATTTAATGATTGCATGATCCAAGCAGCTGTCGCAGCGAGTGGGAAGCAAATGAGCCGGCAGCATTCCATGTGATGCAAGTGTATCAAGGTATAAGTGAGAGTGCATATCATCATTATTATTAGGAGATAAGTTGATATTGATATCACCCAATAGAATTATACTTTTGTGGGAGTTGAGTGAGTGCAAGGTAGTATCCAAACTTGTAATAAAGTTTTGGATATTTCGGAAGGAAAGAGAACGATATATTGCGATCAACGCCAATTCCGTAGAAAATTTAACAATGAGGCAGTTAGCATCGTCGAATACTGGTTTTTCTAAGGTGTATTTTATACCTAATCTAATGTATACGACCACGCCATCATTCTTATTATTATGATTGGACGCATAAGACTCAAAACCGGGTATAGAAGGAAGATATGGACACTTTTGTAACCAGCACTCAGTCAAAACAATCACATGGAAATGCAGTTTAGTTCTATCTGATAAGATAATAAGGTTATTAAAATTAGTAATGTTACCTATGCTACGAATGTTTACATGAAAAATATTTAATCCAGTTTTTGTAGTTTTAATATATGTATTACATTGTTCCGGAGAGCAGGAATATGAATCTGAAACATTAATTTGTTCTAGATCAGCTACTATATGTGATGTATCACCCATTATGTTGGTTATATAGAGTAAAAAGATAATTTAATAAATTAATTTCCATGGAATGACAGCGATTGGTATCAATTAACGTACTTTTTAGATTGAAGGCATGACCAAATTCTAGCGCGTTATTATAGAGGAAGACAGTTTTGATGATTAACCGATTTGTCTCGTAGTGTAGTATAGTGTTGTAATAGATGTGTACGAGTAAGTGTAAGTGTTCAGAGTTGTGTGTCATGGGGTTGAGTTTGAATGTTAACAATAAAGTTTCAGTGTGCAAGAATATTACAAATTTACAAAGCAACAAAATATTGTATGATTTATATATGTATTGCTTTTGTTAATTCTATAAGAGTAAATTTTTTTTGCATTACCCTTTTTTTAAATTGAACTGAAATAAATAACATGCATTTACAGGGGTAAGGAGTAGAATATTCTAGTAATTTTTTGGGGAAATCTAATTCATCCTTAATTAAAATATGTGGTGATCCTTGTTTCTCGCGTAGGATTTCTTGATTTTGCCATTTGTGATCCAACAGTACTGGTATTCGTTACTGCTTGCAAAGTCTCTAGCTAAAAAATACAGTCTTCTCATTTTCGGTGTTAAATGTTCGGAAAGAAATATAGGGTTATCTGGACCGCTTATTTTCAGGTGCTCTGTCGTCAGCCTGTTCTTTGTGTCTTTGTTGAATCTTCTGTACATTCGAAGAAATTGTTCTTTTAAAATGTTGGTAGTAAATTCTATTATCACAGGCCTATTTTTTTTTTCAGTAGAACCTATACGAAAGGCATCTTTAATCTCATGACGTTGAATCGGTACAAAGATTACAGAGCCAGTCTTAATAGCGATATCCAACAATTTTTCTTTTGACTCTTGGGCACTGACAGGGATATTTTTTATTTCTACACAAGCAGATCTAGAGCTTTTTTCCAGTTTTTCTATTTTGTCTTCCATGTTTTTTAGGGCCATTGAATAGTTATTCCGCTCAGATTCAAGTTGCATTTCTAATTGACTTATATGGGTTTTCAAAGCGTCGTAATTTTGCGAAAGAAAAGCTACTGTAGATTGAATGTTGGTGTTCTGGGTTTTTATCTCTTCAATGGATTCATAAATTTTCTCAATTTTTTTGTTTTGCTGCTCCTTAAATTCGGTAAACATGGTTTTAATTTCGGACATAAAAATCGATATTTGACTCTCTTGAGAAGCCCCTGATTCCAAACACTTGCGTTTACTTCGTTGTGTAACGTGTAGGTATTCTTTCTCAACGCGCCTTCCGGGTTCCTCGGTGTTAATATTTGGTTCTGACGAGCTATGTTGCAGCGTGTTTGGTAACGGCGCAGCAAGCAGCTTAGAGCTTGGCGTAGGTGTCTGTGGTGGAGATCTATTTATTGGCATGTTGATGCTGGAGTGTGAAAGTACGACGAAAAGCCAACTAATCGAAGAATGTGATAAAATTATTGCCAAAAAATTACTAATATTTTCCAAAGTTTATTAAAAAGCTCAGCAAAATGTTTTAATGTCAATAAAAACAATTTGCAAAATCCAAAAAGAATATTTCGAACCCAGATTCGAACCGCCTCTCGAGCGCAGTGACGATAGCGCAGTCGGACGTACGGCCACTTGACCAACGCTACACAATAGATGTTGTCGAAATTCTCAGGTGTATAGTGAGTCGCCGTATACGTGCCAAAAGAATGACCTTGCTTTAAAGTTTGACACTACACGCACTCGAGACAATGACAATCACTTTTGCACTTTTAAACACGTTGAGTTTTGCATGATTTTTCGCTATTTTGGCACTGTATCTTTAGTTTATGTCTAGCAATTTGCACTCGTTTGTTAATCACTGCCTTTATAACTTGTGTAAGGTAAAGATACCAAAGTCAGTTTCCAAAAGTTCAATTTAAACAATTTTTATACGCGGAGCGTTTACTAAACACGTCTACTCGTGGCGGTGTTGTAGAGAGTAACCATTTACCAGCTATTGTTATACTAACCTCATTTATGTTAATCCGTGCCATCACATACTCTGTGAAGCCTGGATTGTCTTCCAAATAGGTTCGCGTCAGTATATGCCGGTTTCGGTCACGAATTACTGATCTTGTACATGTAACACACTGTATACGGCGTTCACCTTCCATTTTTTTGAAGCAGGTGAGTAATAATAATAATCCATTCGTTAAGTAATACACTGAAGTCCGTTGTGAAAGCCGAGGTTGTAAATAAAAGTAAGAATAAAATAAACTAAGATATGCGCGCGCGCTCAAAATCAGTTCCTAACAGGTACTATCTACTGACGACACACCGACGCTAGCACAAAATAGTTCGAACTACCCACCTAAAGGATAAAATCAAAAAAAATTGAACGTGCGTGGGTCGATTTTACTAAGGATTTTCGGTATTTTCAACATCGAATATCTTTTTTCCTACTTAAGTTACAAAGTTGCTCCAATACAAAAAATATCTACGTTTTCAAAGACCTTTCGAATGGTACCAATTTCAACTTACTACAAACTGGGTACGTTCAGACCCATGTTCTTTAATAACGCATACTGATTTTAAAACATATTTTTATAGGCATAACAAATAAGCATAATTAATTAACTCCTAAAATTTTAGACACTAATTTACACATTTGTACAATATTGTAGGCCCTTTACATTGTAGGTAGATTTTTTTTTATTTTTCGAAAACATACACCATGCATACAGCAACTATGCAGCATGCAAACATATAAACAAGCATACACCATGCACGCAGCACGAATGCAGCATGCAAGCAAGAATGTAACATGCAGCAGGCATAGTTTCTGTCGCTCAAAAAACAAGCATACACCATGCATGCAGCAAGCACGCAGCATGCAAGCAAGCATGCATAAAACATGCAGCGAGCATATAGCATGCAAGCACTGAGCATGCGGCATGCAAGCAAGCATGCAACAAGCATATATCTTGCAAGCAAGCATGCAGCAAGCTTACAACATGCAGCAGGCATGGTTTCTGTCACGGCTCCGGCGCTGCGGGGCTCCGGCGGCCCCACGCGAGCTTATCGTCACAGATGAGTTTTACGCTCGCCGCCGCGGCTGAGGCTGGCCGGCGAAGCTGGCCAGAAAGCCGAAGCTGCGGTTAAATACACCTGATCCTCAGCTGGTGGGCCGCCTCGTCCCTCCGTGCCTACGCGGGCTTAGATTACACTCTAGGGGTAGGGCAGACAAGACAACGTGGAGTCGGTTTTGCAGCAATTCGTTTCTGTCACAAATTTTTATAGCACAACATTTTGAATTTTGAAAACAATACTTTAATTTTAAATTTATGGTTAAAAATGGAATTGTTTCCGTTATTTTTAAAAATTATATGCCTAAATGGTATTATGCTAATAGCTCTATGCCTAGTAATATTATGTGAATTAAATTTGTGCTAAAAAAAATCAGCCTTCAAGATAATTATGCCAACATAAACGGTATGCGAAAAAAAAAAAGGAAAAGTATTATTATGGAAAACAACATTACGTGAAAAGAAGGGATCCCGCGAAAAACTACGAGATTTTGAAAAAAAAACACGTAATTATGATGTACGCACTGACATTATTTTTGTGCTATTCTGATACTTTCCACGGTTGCTGGTAATTGCAGATCCATACGAAGGGGCCAATTCTACTAACATTTAAACAACATTCGCATTTGCATCTCATTCGCAATGTCAAAAAATCCTTAATTTCCTAACATATTTGACAGATTGCAACTAGCTGGGTCCACACCGGACGATCCATCGCGATCCAAATGTGCAGTCGGTGTGGACATGCCACGCGCAATCCGCGAACGTATTGGAGCGCGCGCTCCCTGGTGCGCCGGATCCGTACTTTGTTTGTTAACGTTTCGTGGCGCGCGCAGTGTGGACGGTTCTGATCCACACTGTGCGCGATCCACCAAACCATAGACATCTGAAAAAGTGCCGTCTGATATCGCTTTATAAGAATTTAAATGTTTATGGGACCCAAAAGATGTTAATTATACCAATAGAGGTGTGAGATTTCTTGCGAACTTGATCTGACACCACACACCCAGAACCGTCATTTTCTTTTTGTGTTTTTTTACGCAAACATTTAAGCAAAATAAAGGTTACTTGCTACAACGGCAATTCGACGCCGCCGCTGTTTGTGTGACTCCATACCGTGCAAGATTTAGACTGTGTATCGGATCGCCTTAGGATCACTTATAGCGTATTTTTAGGACCGCAAGTTTCCAAAACAGGATCGGTCTAAAACGATCCACCTTCCGTGATCCGATAGCGGATCGCGAGATCGCCGATCCAAAACGGAAGGTTCGGTGTAGACCCGCCAACTGACATTCGAATGCGAACCAAATTTGAATATTAGTTTAATTGGCATTGAAGTGTGGCAATTAAATTCCGGGAAGTTTTCAATAAAACAAGAAAATAAAATTAAAAGCCCGATTTAACAATATTTTTCCTCTAACTGACCACAAAAATTTCAACGTTGCTCACACGAATGGAGGCAGTCTTGATATTCATTCGCTGCTAACTCATTCAACACTGCTATTTCAGATTTATTGACCTTCTTGATGCGTTTCAGTAGCAGGAATTCATCTTGTGGAATGAGAAAATCAGTCAAGTTACTTATAATGTTAGTTAGTCGACCACATTTACGACGATGTACTATTCTACAAAAAGTCCTAGAACAAGTGTTCGAAAAATACATAGTCTAAAGGCGGAAACCCACCGTGGCACAAGTAGAGGCTACGCACATATGTAAAGCTTCGCCTTGCATGAAAATGTATGAGATTGTCTCCACTGCAACCCACGGACACACTACGCATCAATTGACGTCATTGGTACGCGCGTGGCGTGCTCGAATATGGCACTCATTTAGCTCAACACTTTCAACGCCATGCACGCTGTGCACGCGGTACACGCTATACACGAATATTAATACACGGCTTGTCAAAACCATATTCTTGCAATAAAAAGTGCGTAGCTTTTCGTGTCCCGCGGTAGGCCACGCTACATTTATACATAGTCATATATCATAATAAATATGCGAGTTCTCAATTTCAAATTAAAGAACAAATCCTATAGCTGCAAATAAGCTGGAGATGTGTACCTGTCAAACAATATCAAAACTAAATTCTGACCAGCTTGAGGCTACGGAGGACCCATCCCAAGCTGAGAGGTTGACTCAGGACTGTGTGAAGAGATATAACACAAGGTTTATGTCAAGTGGACCAGCCTGAGACAACTAGCATTTCGTTTTATAACAGTAATGATAGTTTTCATTTGGTTATGTTCGCAGATAGTTTAGAGGTTTAGGTAAATAAATTAGTAAATTATTAAATAACAACCTTAGTTATTGAATTCATAATTATTGTGTACCTGGGTCAAACTACAAACATATAATGGATTTGGTAACAAGAAATGTTTATAAACCAGAAACTAATATTACTGTGCCCGGCCAAGTGCGAGTCGGACTCGCACACGAAGGGTTCCGTACCATAAACCTTAGTTTTTAGTCCCGCGGTAGGCCACGCTATATTTATCTATAGTCAATGGTGTGTAGTGTGTACTGCAGTGTAAACGTAGACTCAGCATGTCAAATAATTGAACCCACGCAGCTAAAATGCGCTGTTTGCCCGTGCACAGGGTGCACCGCGGTGGGTTTGCGCCTTTAAGCCTCTCTCTCTGTGTGTAAGTTTAATTGAAAAGTACGAATAAATTATATACATCGTGAATTTTCCGGAATTAGTTTTGTATGAAAATTGACAACGCCAAAGAATTTTTGACATGGTCTCATTGATCCTAGCGAAAAAAAGTTAAGTTTTTTTTTGTAGGAAATTTGATGTGACGATACGATTTTAAAGTCAAAGTCAAAGTCCAAAAAGTTTATTTCAATTAGGACCTTAAACGGCACTTTTGAACGTCATCATTACATTTAAATAACATAGTGACTCTACTGTCCATTCGGAAGGGTAGATTCTTATGGAGAAGGACGGACAAGACACTCCATAGTTACTCTTTTCAAATCAATGTTTTACATGTGCTGTGGTATGTGGACCAGCATGTTTCCAAGCATTCTTATCCTGCATGTAATCTTTTAATTTGTAATATGCTTGCTTACAAAGTGTACATTCAATGTAGGTTTTAAATTTTCTTTCATTTAGTTCTAATATGTCACAAGGTATTTTACTGTAACATTTGAAATGAAAGATGTGTGTTCTTTAGCTAATCTATAAAATGGTTGATACAATTTATTTTTGTTTCTAGTATTAATATTATGTCTATCACTAACTTTACTAAAAAGATAACGATTTTTCCGTACATACATAATATTTTCATTTATGAATTGGCAAGGGACTGTCATAACATTCATCTTTTTAAAAAGTTCCCTTAGAGAATCGCAACGACGCAGATTATAAAGGGCTCTGACAGCTCTCTTTTGTAAAATAAATATGGATTCAATGTCAGCAGCCCGACCCCACAGCAAAATACCGTACGACATAATGCTGTGGAAGTAGCTAAAATAGACCAAACGTGTGGTCTAATAACATATTTCTTTTTTGTAAAATAAATATGGATTCAATATCTTAATAACAGCATAAGTGACTGAGCTAAGATGCTCCGCTAGAGATGTTATATGAGGTCCCCATTGAAATTTCTTCTCTAAAGTGATTCCCAGGAAAATCATGTGATTAATAACCTCCAGTTTTTCTTCATTCAATATGATGTCACATTTGCCACTTCTAACATTTGGTAAAGAAATTTAATACATTTGGTTTTTTTACATTTAATACCAAGTTGTTTGCCGTAAACCAAATTTGGACCTGAAAAATAGAGTTATTGACGACGTCAAGATTTTGTGACCGTCGCTCCGCGAATAACACCATCTTTGGGTAATTTTGAAAGAATTGAGGTAAATCATTTATGTAAACTAGAAAAAGGAATGGACCCAATATTGAGCCTTGCGGAACGCCCATTGTCATTTCAGACCCTAGTGAGTTTACACCGTTTACCTGAACTTTAACCAGTCTGTCTGTCAAGCATGACCTAAGTAACGAAAGGGCCGTATTTCTCATACCATAGTTTCAACAAAAGTGTTTCAGAGAGCGCGGGTGACGAGTTGAGAGTTTCTTAGTTTTAAGAGGAATATTAGCAAAGGAGTTTTCAAATTCCTGAGCTACCTCTGCATCTGAGTTTATTGGGCCATGTTCAGTATTTAGATTAAATTTACTTATGTATACTTTTTTTTTGCTTTGATTCACTCGTTACGAGTTCCCCATACCCGTTAGCTTCACACCCGTTCATCAGTACTTTGCTATATTGTTGAAGGCACCTACAACACAGACAATTACCTACAACAATAGCAAAATTCGTTTATACACAAATTATGTCCCTAAGTTTACTCATTAAAAATTTGCATACCCCCCCCCCCACCTCCATTTTGATCTTTTTAGGGTTCCATACCCAAAGGGTAACCAACTGAACCCTATTACTAAGACTCCGCTATCCGTCCGTCCGTCCGTCTGTCTGTCAGCGGGCTGTATCTCAAGAAACGTAATAGGTAGACAGTTGAAATTTTCACAGATTGTGTATTTCTATTGCCGCTATAATTACAAATAATAAAAAAAGAATCATCTAAATGGACTGATAATTGGCTAAAGTATCGCTGAAAAATCATTTTTCATGGGATCTCATCATCAGATCCTAATTTATACCTTCCATCATCAGCTCAGCAACATGAAATGATGATTACCAGGCACAAATATCTGAATTGCGTTAGAAAGTTTATGAAAAACATTGTATGTGCCTATAAAATTTGAGGGTTGCCCTCGATTTTCTGGGATCCCATCATCAGATTCTGACATGGTGACAATGGGACCAATTGAGAAGATGAAAAAAAATTAGGTTACAAACAAAAAAAAAATACAACCGAATTGAGAACCTCCTCCTTTTTTTGAAGTCGGTTAAAAATTAGGGTTTGTGGTACGGAACCCTTCGTGTACGAGTACAACTCGCACTTCGTCGGTTTTTTTCTAAGTTGCGTTGCACGATCAAACGTGCACATGAGTAGAAGACACTTTCACAAACAAAAAATTTTAGAATCATGGTGCCCTACAGTGCCACTTTGCTGAGATATTTAAATGTAAATTCGCCAAATAAACTCACACTTGGATTAAATAAATATTTTTTTAATTTCATACCAATATATACATTTAAAGGAATGTCTTAAAAAAACTCAAATATTCGTAGTTTTCTTTAAAGTTTTTACAGACGTTGGTTGATCCAGCTAATGTATGATGTGACCCTGGCGAAGGCATCAGGAGCACCAGTTTGACAACCGCGGATGGATCCGAAGGAAGTCACGCCGACCTGTCAAAAAGCAAGAATTGTTAAAAACCAATATTATGAAACTATAGAAATCATTGCTCGATTTCGATACTAGTTTCACAATATGATGATCAAAACCAAAGTTACCGACATAGCCCGAAGGATTGCCAAACTAAAGTGGCAGTGGGCAGGGCGGATAGCTCGCAAAACAGATAGTCGATGGGGCTGAAAAGTTTAGGAGTGGCGACCGCGTACCGGAAGATGCAACGTTGGAAAGCCCCCCACAAGGTGGACCGACGAAGGTTGAGGGTAGCCGATGGATGCGAGATGCACAGAACCAGTCGTTGCGGCGTCGCTTGGGGGAGGCCTTAGTCCAGCAGTGGAGGTCTTTGAGCTTATATCTTATCTTAGTGATCTTACCTAGCGACATTTTTACTATACGACATACACGCAAACGAAGTCGCGTGCATCAGCTCTTTTTCTAATGTATAAAAAACTCAGATCACAGTGTTTGTAATTGAACTCCTCCGAAATAGCTTGACAGATTTTTAGGAAATTATTGTGTTATAAATAATATGGCAAAACAACGTTTGCCGGGTCAGCTAGTGCATTTATATTTACGAAGTTGCCAGGTTTGTGAGGTCCAATCTTGAGCTGTTTGAGCGGAAACATAACACAAATAAAAGGAAACTACACATTTAGAGAGAAATTTTTCGGCGGAGCTGCGTTTATATGACTCCCTTAATTTACAATGCTTTGCCAAGGTCAATTACCCAACTACCCTTCAATAAGTTTTGTGTTACGTTGCGGAAGTGGTTGTTACAGGAGTGTTTTTATTCGATAGATGAGTTCTTTCAAAAGTGTCCCTGTTAATTCTATACAATAAAGCACAGACAGATTTAATTGTTTAGTAGATATATTTACATAAATTGTCGAAATGTTAACTAATCTAGTAAAAACTTGTAATATTGCATGCATTTTGGCCAAATAGAAAAACCATTTGCTTGTAAATCAAATTATAAATCACACTCAAAGTCACAATAACAATATTCTCACACAGTAGGTACACTGAACAAGTATCCAGCGGTTTCTAGACGTGTGCACGTCTGCACTGCTCGGCCGCCACCGGTAGACTAACTTCAAGCTCTGTCGAACACAACGTTCTAGACTCCGTTGAACGCCACTAGATGGCGATGGCGTCCCGACTGTTCAATTGACTGACGTATTTCCGACATATTTTATGGAGTGCTAAAACAATTTTTGGGAAAATCCGCTCAAAAATTGTTGTTTTACGCCTTACCGCCAAATTGAAACATGCACAAAGTTGGGTTTTTTGTTTCAGTAATACTTCCTTATCTTAATTCCTGATTTTATTAGATGGTATTGTCCATTAGAAACGATCAATTATGATATTAATAAACATGACACATGTGGGGTTTGTTATCCTGGCAAAAATAAAACCGGTAAAGAGCGAGTCGGACTCGCACACCGAGAGTTCCGTACCACCATAATAAGTCCCTATTAGGTGTATAAAAATCAAGGTCTTTACCCATATCTTTTTATCGTATTCAAGTCAATACGATAAAAAGATATGGGCTTTATATTTTCGCGAAAACTTGTAAGTACCAAAATTTACCTTAATTATATTTTTTTTGTTTTTTGGAATTTTTACTATTTTTGAGCTGTTTGCCAAATTTCGTGATTCTAGGTCAACGGGAAGTACCATATAGGTTTTCGATCCAAAACCTTAAGGGTACTTCCAGTTGACCTAGAATTGTCAATTTTGTTTAAAAGCAAAGTCTTACAGCACAAGTAAAGGGAAAATTCTGTAAAATAAAAGAAGTCGCTAGGTCCACCCGTTCCTGAGAAAATCGGTGGTGACTCCCGGACAGACAAACGGACAAGAGAGTAATCTGTTTTTACCTTTTGAGGTACCAAAACCCTTAAAACGGACCTGTATCTACTGAAAGCCTTAACACGGTTATAGTAATAAATACCTTATTATTAGAGATCGAATATTGGAATGCATATTGCCTAAAGCCATGAGGTTGGGCTATTATGGAAAGCGCTTTTTTATCGAAAAATCCCGCGATGATGTAATACACCCAATTTGACTCAAATTACGGTTAATTTGTGACAGCGCAATATGGTAGCTTTCCCTACTTTAACAAAAAAAGTAAAAAAACATGCCTCAAATTGCAGAGAAAGATTTAAAACGCTATTAAAGATTTTATGAAATGATAAAATCAATTTCTCAATGGGGTATTTTACTAAAAAAAATTAATTAGTCCGTCTGATAGATTTTTAAAAACATGCGTGACGTCATCTGGCTTGTTAAAAATGTACGAAATTTACCAAGCTAGATGATGTCACGCGTCTCTTCAACTCGCTGTATCCTCTTTATTTTTTGTTTACATGAAAAAAGAAAAATACGGACGGACTAGTGAAATACCCTATTGTCATGTTTGAATGATAACCATAATATTGTATAACACTAACCTAACTGTAAATTAGTATAACCCAAATATTTGCATGTCACATAATTATGACTAAGTGTTATGGATCTATAACTATTTATGTTAAGACCGAAATTGTACGAACACTTATTGCGAATAAATCGATTTGATTTTGATTTGATTTATATTAAACATGACCTTAAGAATAAGAATAAGAATTGTGTGTTAAAAGAGTGTCCGTGGAGTTTCTTGCACGTTCTTCTCCATAGAGATCTACGCTTTGGAACGTGCAAATAGCTTCCATGTTTTTGACTGACCGACCTTGACGTTTCAAAAGTGCCTGTGAATGGTTTATTTGAAATAAAATGCTTTGAATTTGAATTTGAATTTGAATATTTTATTTGTATAAAACATGGTACATTTTTAGGTCTTATTAAATAAGGAGATCTGACATGTTTCGCCATTTACTGGCGTACAAATATTAGAACAATATGTAAATCGCTCTTTTTGACAAAATGTTAAATGTAAGATTAACTCTAGCCAACATAATTAAGTACCTACATATTAAATTAAATTAAATTATTATATTTATTTTCTATTAGATTAAAGTTTACGTTTTAAATTCGAATTAGAACTAGATAAGATATTTCGTAAGTAACTATTTCAGGTACATAATTATACTTTCAACTAGTTAAGATATAGTAAGCATCTACATAAGATAAAAATTATAAATTAGTGTTTCAATCAGTAGGTAGAAAGGAATGTTTATAGGAATCAGTAGCCATATTTGTCTGTTACTTTTTTTTCAAAAAATTCTTTTACGGTATAAAAACAATTATCGATTAGCCATTTCTGTAATTTGGATTTAAAATATTTCAATGGAAGCTCTCTAATTTGTTTAGGTATATTATTGTAGATTTTTATAGATGTTATGTAACTATTTTTATGGCATAGTGTGCTTTTGTGGGTAGGCATTCTTAGCCGTGTAGGGTCACGACGGGTATATTTTAAGTGTAGGTCACATGTTTTGAAAAATTTAGACTGTTCTTTTACAAAAATACCAGCTTGCAAAATATAAAGGCCTGTTAACGTTAGGATTTTTAATTTCTTAAATATAGGTCTGCATGATGTTATTGGACTGATACCATAGATTGCTCTTAGACATTTTTTTTGCACCCGAAATGCATCATTTATATTTGTAGAATTCCCCCAGAGTAGGAGTCCATATCTCAGCAAAGAGGAAACATATCCGTGGTAAGCAATTAGAGCTACTGCTTCACTCGCAGTACGCCTTAAGGTGGATGCTCCAGGGTGGCCCGCGAAATTCAAATATTTTTATGTTTTTTGCAATTTGCCGGTCAGTGTGAAGCTGTATGTGGACCAAATGCGATCTGCGACCGTAACGCGTATTTATCTAAAGAATTATAACCATTTTAATCATCAATATAGCCCTCTAAGTTCATGTAGTTCGAAAGTTAGATTATTTCTGAAATATTTATTCTTTCGAACTACATGAACTTAGAGGGCTATATTGATGATTAAAATGGTTATAATTCTTTAGATAAATACGCGTTACGGTCGCAGATCGCATTTGGTCCACATACAGCTTCACACTGACCGGCAAATTGCAAAAAACATAAAAATATTTGAATTTCGCGGGCCACCCTGGAGCATTCACCTTAAGCGTTTAAGAGCAAATACAAACTGGTTTATTTTTTTACAAATGTGCTCTATATGTAGTTTCCAGTTACAGTTTTGGTCGAGAATAAGTCCAAGAAATTTGTAATTATTAACTTCATTGATTTGATGTCCTTCGCAAGTAATTTTAAATATTTTAGGTTTTGTGTTATAATTCTGAAAATTAATGAATTTGGTTTTATTATTAAGCGAGTTTAATTTATTTTTTCTTATTAACGATTACTTAAGTAATCTCATAATTGCGGAATTTAGTTTTTAACTAGCTTAAGCCATTGTCTTTTCCCGCGTTATAGTCGGAAATTATCACAAGGCAACTTAATCCCGGGTTGATAATGTCTGAATCCATGGAATGGTCTACAAGCGATACCTCTTAACGTCATTTAACTTACAGTGTTATTAACCTTCCATATAAACTTTAAGACATCCTAGATTGCCTTTTAAGGTTTGATGTGAGAAACCTATAATGACATCCTATATTATTAACTTCGGCCTGTATGAAGGTTAGACCAAGGAATAAGATTATTCTATACAACACACAAACTATTCTACATAACTTTCACCAACGAAATTGTTTATGGGGTAGTGCTGAAAAACGAATAATAACAACTTTTATATTAACTTTGGCCAGTATTAGTACTAAGTTTGAACTACATTGATCACAATCACAAGGTTTTTTATTTGTGGCTTTTTAGTACCTTATTAGAAGCTGGATCGATTAGTATCTGATCAGAGGTCTAGAGAGACGAACCTCCTCCTAACCTACTGCTTTTTTAATTAAGCCCTAGATCCAGCTGCCTTACGAAAACCTCTTATAGTGTCGGTCGAGACTCGTGGGTGGTATTGGTACAGTCTGTTGTCAACATTATCTGATCCACCCTAAAAACAAACGAATTTGGACCCTCTGCTTGTTACATTAAGGTTCATTCAATTTATATGTAATTAACAGACAAGTGCTCGAGGACTCGATGAACATAACAATTGATTTATTATTACTATATATTATTATTATATATTATTACTGTTTTATTATTGTACATCAATTGATTGATGTACAATAATAATACAGACACGCAAATTTGATCTTTAACACGTAACGTTAAGGTAAACCCACCCAACATTGTCGGAGCCACCGGCATTATGTATCATTTTGTTAAGCTATTTTAATCATTATCTCGTCGACTTTAAAGTTGAAAAGCTTTTAAGTAACTCTATATAATTACAACCCAAACTTCAATATCGCGTATTCTCGACAAGTTCTTGTGGCTTAGCGGTTTGATGCTGGATTGGCGACGAACAACATGATGGGTTCGAAAACACATTCCACATAGTATTAGTTCCATTTTTAATTAGTTGTAATGACAATCAATTAAAAAAGGAACTACAATATTGCTTGCATTATTAAAGAACGACCAATATGATTTACGCCTAATAACTTATCTTGTAAACAGGTGGGTAAATTAAAAAAAAACATTAAGTTTAGAGAATTTAAATTTACCAAGAATGGTTGGATACGAAGTAAAGCATACATTTGCTTTTTGAGGTAGATAATAAATTCATATAAGTGACAAAAGTTACACTACGATTAATAGCAGTGACTGCGCACACACATTTGTAAATCGTTCCACATAACTCGTTAGCAATTTGGTGTAAAAAAGCATCATGTCGCAACTTGATGACTATACCAAACATAAAATCATATTTTGACGTGAGCAGAATGTTGGAATTAGAGAGATTGGTCGTCGACTTAATATAGCAGTAAGTGTTTTTTTTTATACCTATTTTATTTTATTGATTGTGATTAATGCGTAATTTACTCCTTACAAGTTACATACACGGTTCCAAAAATGTTTTTTTTTTTGTTTTAGAGAAATACGGTCAGGCTATGGCTAAGACGTTATGAAGACAATGGAAATATTCAGCGGATTCGTCCAGGAGTAAAAGCCATCAAGTATAGTCCCGAACTCGAACACCACCGGGCTATTGTTTCAAGCCATGTTGATAATCCATTTTTGCCCACTCGTGTAACCACAATAAACCACAATATTTCAGTGGAAACAGTGAGAAGGCATTTACACGCTGCTGGGATAAGGAATTATAAAACGGCACTGAAAATTGCATTCACACCTGCTCATCGCGAAGAAAGGGTCCGTTTTGGCCAGGAATATTGAAATTTTATTTGGGAAGAAAATGTTGTGATCGTCACTTATAAAAAATCATTTAAATCGGACAAATATGGACGTAAAATCTTATGGCGAAGGAAAGGAGAACGCTACAGTGAGAAGTGCTTGCTACCTTGAAGAACCAGCGGTAGAATAACCCTGGGCTACTGGGGCTGGATGTCGTCTATGGGACCTGGTTAATTGGTGGAAGTTGATGGTAGGTTTAATAGTAGTGTGTATTTGGAGATTCTGCGTGACGTCATGCTGCCGACTGTGCGAATTGCCTATCCAACATCACACATATTTATTTCATGCACGATAACTGCTCCATCCACCGTGCAGGCATTGTGCAGGATTGGTTAGCTGCTCAAGAAGGTGTGACAGTTATTAGTTGGCCATCTAAAAGTCCTGATTTGAACCCTATAGAAAATCTATGGGGTCAAATGGTTTTAAATTGGGACACAACGGAAGTGCGAAACAAACACAACTTGGCTGAGATCGTGACATCGACTTGGGAGCACATGAGAGGCAAAGATTTGTGTTGGAATATGGTGCGCGGTATGCGAAGCCGCTTACAGCAAATTATAGTGGGGGACGGTGCGCCAATCCGCTACTAATTAATCTAGTGTCTAGGCATTTTTAAACACACCATGTAAGTAAATGCTCAATGGATTGACTGTTAAACCATTAAAATGTTGCTGATTATGTGGTGATGTTATTGTTATAAATAGATTTTTCTGTTTAAATAACATGTTTATTCACTACATATAGGCAGCTATAAATCTATAAAGCATTCCACAGAAGAATTCATTTTCTCGATAACAAACATTTAAGCCACACCTTTTTTAATATTTATAAATGGTTAGATTTGATTATGGCATACTAATATGAAATGTATATTAATTTGGAAATATATGAGCATTTACTTACTTTATCTTAACTAAGTGTTTTAATGAAATAATAAACATTTTAAACTTGCAATTGTTTAGTTTTATTTCTATACAAACTGCCCTTTTAAAAAGACAAGACCCTACGTCGTCCATTAAAGAAATGTAAAATAAATGTTATGAAATAATTAAAAAAAAAACAGCTGAGCAAAAAGTTATATTTAGTTTAAACTTGGTTCGAACGTAGATAACGATGAACATCGCACTACCTTAGTGACCGCAAGACCAACTCAACTCTTATAAGGCGCATTAAAATTTGATCTTAGTTGTAATTTCTAGACGCAATATTCTAAACTATTTGCACCATATAGTATACTTTCATAAAGTTTTGTTCTTGTACAGCACAAGCAGCCAACCTTCTCTTCGTTCAAATAGATTATTTTGTATTTCAAATAATCACTCCATTGAGACATCATACTAAAAAAACAACCTATAAAATAGAAAATAAAAAATTGTAAAGAGACGTTGTTTTTGCAATTTAGTAAGGCAAGGTAAAATATGTTTGCGCGTAGTCACTGCATACCCGCATTTGAATACCAGTTTTATAATGAATACAAATATTTATTTTTCAACTACCCACTTATTACAAATTATGCGAAAATATTACCATTTTAGAAAGTTTATATTTGAAGGTTATCCGTCTATAGTTCTTTACAATAATACAAGAAATAGTTTTGGAATAAATTCTTAATTGAAAGCAAAACAACATCTTCGTCGCAGAATTTGATCTCGCAACTTGTTTTTCTTAGTCTTATACACAGATCACGAGACCAGAATTACTTGAACGCAATTATTAAAACAAGCTATTACACTAATTATATTATAACAAGTAGTTATAACTTAAAACCTAATGCTAACGTTTTAAAGATCAAATTAGCGTGTCTGTATTATTATTGTATTTGTTCATCAAGTTCTCGAGCACTTGTCTGATAAGCTGGTATAAATTGAATAAACCCTAATGTTACTGTCAGAGGGTCCAAATTCGTTTGTTTTTAGGGTGGGTCAGATAATGTTGACAACAGACTGTACAATGCGGCGCACATCCCACATGTTGACAACTTCATGAACCAAGACTAGATCCATAATTTCGTTACCTACCTCGGTTTTAACAAAATAGGGTAGATGGTTGACATATCAACAATAATTGAAACAGTTCTAGTTAAGTGAAAAAAAAATAGATTACTAATTAAGATTTATTCAGAGAAGTTGGTTGATCCAGGTAATATATGAGGTCACTCTGGCGTATGCAGCAGGAAAACCACTTGCGCATCCACGTCCAGTTCCAAAGGAGGTCACACCGATCTGTTATAAAGAAATAAAGTTAAAATAACCCGTCCTTTGGAGTCGGGTAAAAAGGGACTAGTGAAAGGGGTTTTATGTATTATACACGAAATTTTCTAAAAATAATAAGTGTAAAGTCAAAAAATTTTGGGAAGCAAAGAAGGACGAACATACCAGAATAGGTCTTCCATTACTGTTAACGACGAGAGGACCACCGGAATCGCCCTGACATGTGCCTTGGGCTCCAGCACCACTGGTGCAAATATTTGAGGGTTGGATGAGGACTCGGAAAAGGAGTGTAGCCTGGCTGCATACAGCGTTCGTGATTACAGGTAAGGAGACGTGGCTCATAAACTGGTTCACACTGAGGTTTTCGTCTGTAAATATATTTTAAAAGTTATGATTTTTCTTTATGAACTTGTAAAATATTCGAATGAATTTGAATTACTGTTGGGACAGAATTCAAATCTTTAATTACTATTTGTTACATCATGATACTCGTATCTTCATCAGTTAAAGAAAAATACTAAATTTAATAATGAAGCAGTTTATAAATATTAATAATATGCCTTACTGTCTTTGGTGCGACCAAAGCCTGAAGCAACTGCAATAGCACCGTTGAACTGATCGTTGAGTTCATTACCAGAAGGCAGAGCAATAGGAAAGATGTTATCTGTTGATAAATACATATTTATTAAAATATTTTTAAATTGGCGACTAGAAGTCTAAGTAAGAGACAAATGGAAAGAATGGGAGTGGCCCCATGTCACTCCCATTCTTTCCATTTAAAGAGGAGAAAAAAGAAAAGAAGGCAACTTACTAGAGAAATCGACGGCAGAAGGCAAGATGATCATGGCAACGTCATTACGGATTAAAGATGGGTTCCAGCCTCCGTGCATAATAACGTCAGTGGAAGCCACTCTTGTACCGCCACTGAACAGACGGATTGAACCGAGGACAACCGTGACCCTGAAGGCCTGGCTTATACCATCGAACCAGCAGTGAGCAGCAGTGAGTACTCTCCTTGAGTTGAGTAATGAACCACCGCAGGCACCCTGGCCATCGTTGAATTCAGCGATAAGACCAGCCTAAAAAAAAATATTGGTTTATAAAATTAAACTTTTTTGTTAGCAATCAGAAACAACTTGGAGCATTATCACGTAGTAAATGAATCAAACTTTTCATGACCTAACTAGGTCACTAACCAAGCCTGAATGTTTACCATTCTTTCTAGTTTTACTTTTTTAACTTTAATAATAACTCAGATCAAGTAATCACCTGGTAAGGGAATTGACCTAGACTTGCAGCAGAACCACCGACTATTCTAGATGGATTTTGGTCAGCTTCCTCCTCAGCTTGGCGGATCTTCTCTGCTAAAGGAGCACCGACTTTACTGAGGTATCCATATGCGGTAATGTCCTCAAGATCGATCACATTCTCGAGGTTGACATTTCTTGCGGATACAACCACCACCAGAGCCAACAAAGTCACAGCCAAGAGTTTCATGTCGTCGGTACTATCAAGACACGAGTGTTTGCCATTGTTTCTTTACAGTTTATATTTATACGCTCAAAAAGTCTGATAATGATCATGGTTCTCCCCAATATTTCAATATCATAGACTTAAAATAGATAAAATTATTTTACTATTTTAGATTTAATCTTATCTAATTAGTGAAATCCGAAATTCACTAATGGTTCGTAAAAACCAGATTGGCGATGAGTTTTTGTTTTCAATTTCATTGTTTAGCCTTGCTTGTCACTTGAACCTTAATGCTTAAAGTGGATGCGCCAGGGTAGCACGCGAAATTAAAATTTCCTCACGTTTTTTTTATAATTTGCAAGTCAGTGTTAGGTTTTATGTTGATTAAAGTATGATTCGCGGGCGAAAAAATTATTTATTTTCAGAATTATAACCATTTAAGTCAGCAATAAAACTCCAAAGGGCCAGGTAATCCGAAAGAATGACTATTTCATGAAATCTTGAATTTTAGGATTATACTGACTTATGGAGTTATTTTACTAATTTTAATAGTTATAATTCTGAAAGTACACAATTCTTACGCCCGCGAATCATACTTTAATCAACATGTAGCCTAATACTAACTTGCAAATTGCAAAAAAACTAAGGAAAATTTGAATTTCGCGGGCTACCCTGGCGCAACACCTTAAGCGATTAAGATGAAAATGACCAAAAAAGATCACTTAGACCCAAAAAGGCCACTTTAGTAGAATCATATCACGGTCATAATATTTCATTTTATTTATTTTCATAATATTAACGTAACAATCTGTCAAATTTCATTTTCATCTTAATCGCTTAAGTGCTAAGGTTCAAGTTTGATTAGGAAAATTTTAGAGTTTTGGGTAGCTTGATGTGCTGGCTGATTCTACTAAAGTGCCTTTTTTAGACCTGCCGAGCTTTTGGTGGTTATCGAGCAAGGGATAACTATTTGAACGACCGTTCTCTGTCGATCTCGGTCTAGCCACACTATGCCCTTATATATTATCATCTGACTTCTACGCTTGACAAATTACTGCGATACATATACGTAAGTAAAATTGACGATCCTGTTCCAAAGAATTGGCCAAAGATCTATAAATGCCAGCCAGGTACAACGAATAAAATATTTTCCGAAGCACGGAGATGTCTATTAAGATGGTCACCCATCCGCAGACTGACCTCAGCGAACGTTGCTTAACCTTGATGATCGACCCGTGCGGCTATTATTAAGAAGCACAAATTATATGCTATCCGTGTCTGGGTTGGTGATAAACGCTACTGATATAAATCTGTAACAAATAGGGTAACAGTGACTTATAATTTCCAGCACAAGTATTTGTACTGTAGAAAATCTAGAAAAAACACTTATTTATAATATGTTTTCCAAGAAAAGAATTGTCATCCATTTTATATGTTAGTTCTTCTGCACATGAAATGTGACACAAGCACCTTTCTTTATTGGCATGGGGCGGAGTCTAGCAGTGTATTGTTGAAATGGATCATAGAAAGATGCGGAAATGGTCGCAACACATACTGACCTGCAGAACTGCTCTGTATTTCATTCTGTACTGTAGGGGTAGTTATTGATTCTACCAAATAAATTGTGTAAACGTTAAAGAGTTACTTCTCATGTGCTGTGACAAGTTATAAGTCACAAAGTTTATCTGACTTAATATTTTATTATCCAACTACTATTATTAACGTGAAAGTTAATGAGGTTCGTAAAGATAGATGGATTTTTTCTCTCACGCAATAAAAACACTGAACAGATATTGATGAAACTTCAGTTATGAAGCTTGTTTATCAGATTAACTCGTCCTTATCCTTACTTACTATTATAAATGCGAAAGTCTGTCGCGCTTTCACGCCAAAACTGTTGAACCGAGTCAAATAAAATTTGGTACACAGATAGTCTAGTGCCTGAGAAGGGACATAGGCTACTTTCTGTCCCAGGAGTACGTTCCCTAGGGAACACGCGGGTGAAGCCGCTGGCAGAAGCTCAAAGACTATAATTAATAAAAGCAAAAGTTTTATTAATTATAGTCTTCTAGCTTGACACAGTTGAAATATCCAATATCATTAGATTAATCGTTTTTTAGTGCAATAAATAATTTTAGTTTAATCAAAAATAAAACCTTAGTTCAGTCGACCAATATGTGTTATGTTATGAACATATGTGAATCAACAGTAGTTATATCGAAAATAGAATAACTTTAGTTATTATAACACGTAACATTTAAATCTTTTATCAGCTATCTGATAGACTTAAATGTTATCTTAGTTTTTTTCCAACGTTTACATAACTATACACCTAAATGATCTACCGATTATCGAGTAGCTTCTCATTGAAATATTCTATAACTAAATGTTTCCCTATTGCTAATAGATAATGTAGTTAATAACACCATAAGAAACAGTTAAAATGCGTCTGAATTTGGAACAACGGGTTTAAAAAGGCCACTTTAATAAAATCATATAAGGGTCATAACTTTATCCGTTTGTCTGTCAGATTTAAATCACGAGAGATTTTCATCTCTATACAAAACTGTCAGACAAATGAACTATGTGATATAAATTGTACGCAGGTAATATTGTGATCCTATTAAATAATTCTACTAAAATGACCTTTGTAGACCCACAGGAAATTCATTAAAATTACCTCCTTTACCAACCTGTCTGTTTTAAAACATAGAGAATCACTACTATGCTCTTCAAACCGCTCCGTGGTTAGAGATGACTCGGCTTAACAAAGTTTCAGTCATTTTATTCTAAAGTTCCAACGTGGATAGAAAACATTTTTTTTTTTTCATCAAAATTTCCATGTAATAATACAATTATGATAGAAGTTAATTTTCGTTTAATTTTAAAGCAGTATCACAGACAGGATGTCGTCACACTGGCCAGACTGTAGTGACGACATCTAAGGTGTGTACCTAGTTAAAACCGTATCTTAAGTTCTGCCGCTTGTCAATAGATGGCGTTAAATTAAGAATAAAGTAAATCTAAATACGGACTACGTGTTTGTTGTAATTTTATTTCGCTTGCTTGTGATATTAAAACATCTTATGGTGTACCTCCATGATCTTCAGTTGAAATAAAATACACTTTAATTTACTGTTAAAAGTTATAATTTTCAAAATGTACGGTTATAAGGCTTTCTGACCTCAGGCGCTTAGCCTCTGTAATTTGGCTGTAGTGGTTGTCACCATAAGGGTTGCCAGTCTGCTGTAAAGTCATCCTTATTTGCCTAGCCTTTTCCCAACTATATTGGGGTTGATTTCTGGTCAAACCGGATTTAGCTGAATACCAGTATTTTACATAGAGCGGCTGCCGACCAGATCTCCAAAACCCATTAACTGGGTAACACGGTACTTCATGGCAAGACTGGGGCAAAGTAGGTAAACTTTGCCTACTTTGTAATACGTGCCTATCAATAGTAAAAAAAAACAACCTTAATTTTTCACGTGGTTCACGTAAAAGCTTGGGGGTATGGAAGATTTACAATAGGAATAGCTAATAGTGAATGAAAAGGATTCAAATATACGAGTAGTTTATAGTTTTATTTAACGTAACATTTTGATATCACAGAAATTGTTGAGATTATTCAGAGGCGTTGGTTGATCCAGGAAATGTAAGAAGTCACTCTGGCATAGGCAGCTGGGTCGCCGACTGCGCAGCCACGTCCAGTTCCGAAGGAGGTCACACCGATCTGTTAAAAAACAAATAAAATTAAAATAGGAACTCAAGAGTGTGTTGCTGTATGTATCACACCAAATGTTATGTAATAGAAATCAACAATCTTACACTCAAGATAATATAGAAATAAAAAGAAGAATGAACGTACCAGGATATTCCTGCCATTGCTGTTAACGACGAGGGGACCGCCAGAATCACCTTGGCAGGTGCCTCTGCCTCCAGCGCCGCTGGTGCAAATGTTTGATGGCTGGATGAGCAGTTGGAAAAGAATTGTAGCCTGGCTGCACACAGCGTTCGTGATCACAGGTAGAGAGACGTGGCTCAGGAACTGGTTCACACTGAGGTCTTCACCTGAAAATAGAGAAGATATGGATTTCAAGTTAAAGAACATATCTCGTGTGAGAAGACTTTGGACTGAATTGGTTAGTCAAAGTCTTCGAGTGTATCATAACGCCGATCTTCTGAGAGCTGTGCCAACAGGACTAAAAATAGTTCGTCAGATAAATCTTTGACCAGGTAATACGTAAGTAGTAAAAAAAAGTTTCTTACCATCCCTGGTGCGACCGAAGCCTGAAGCGACTGCGGTAGCGCCATTGAAATTGTTGTTGAGTTCATTGCCAGATGGTAGAGCGATGGGAGCGATGGTGTCTGTTGATAAATGCATTTTAAAATTAATTTGAAATATTCGTATTTTTTTGTTCACAGCAAAAATAATCAAATGATGGTTTCATACTTACTTGAGAATCCAACGTTAGAAGGCAAATTGATCATGGCGATGTCATTACGGATTAAGGACGGGGTCCAGCTGGCGTGCATATCCACGCTAGAGGTAGCCACCCTAGTACCGCCACTGAAAAGACGGATTGAACCGAGAACAACGGTGAACCTCCAGGCCTGGTTTTGACCATCGAACCAGCAGTGAGCGGCGGTGAGTACTCTCCTTGCGTTGAGCAAAGAACCACCGCAAGCACCTTGGCGATTGTTTAAATCAATGATAAGGCCAGCCTGAAAAATATTAGCTTTATAAATACAGATTCCTTTTTTTTATGAATAAATTAAATTATTATGACGTCAGAAACAAAATAATAACCGAAATCATAGTATAGAATAATTACCTGGTAAGGGAATTGACCGAGACTAGATGCAGAACCACCGACGATTCTGGATGGGTTTTGGTCGCCTTCCTCTTCAGCTTTGCGGATCTTTTCGGCCAAAGGAATAGCGACTTTAGTGAGATATCCAAACGCGGTATTCTCTTCAAGGTTGATCACATTCTCGAGGTTGACATTTTTTGCGGATACAGCAGCCGCCAGAGCCAAAAAAGTCACAAGCAAAAACTTCATGTTGCCGATACTAACACCTTCGAGTAGATGCCTTCGCTTCTGTACAGTTGATATTTATATGCTTAAAAAGTAAGATAATGATCGTGGTACTTCCCAATATATCGTTATCATCGAATTATAAGAGATTAAAACTGTTTTAACACACTATTGAATTAAATAAGACCTGAAAAAATCTTATCTATCTTTGAAAAACCGAAAGTCACAAATGGATAAACCAGATTGCCATGGTAGTTCTATATTGATTAATAAGTTAATAAAAAAAAATATCATCATCATTATATCAGCCAATTGCCGTCCACTGCTGAACGTAAACCTCCCCCAAAGAGCGCCAACCATCCCGGTCTTGAGCAGTCGGCATCCGTCCGCTGCCAGCCACCTTCTTCAAATCATTGATCCATCGTGCCGCAGGGCATCCTACAGTACGTTTTCCCATACGCGGTCTCTACTTTAACACATATATGCTCCATCCACCATCGTCTGTCTGTCTCAGTCCGTCTACAGACATGGCCGGCCCACTTCCATTTCGGCATAACGATTCTACGCGCAATTTCGGTGACTTTAGTTCTCTGGCGGATGACTTCGTTGCGAGTTCTATCCACCAGAGAAAACCCGTGCATTGCTCTCTCCGTTGCACGCTAAGCAACCTTGAATTTGTGGGCCAGGTGCATACGCCAAAAAGTCATTACGGGTAGACCCTGGTCTTAAAGGATTGTGGGATCGACGATTCAAAAATATCACGTAGCTTCCCGAATGCCGCCCAGGTCAAGCGAATTCTTCTGGTCACCTCCTTCTCAAAGTTTTGCCGCCCCAGTTGTATAATTTGCCCTCAATATGTGATTATATTTCGATGCCGCATGGTGTGGGCCGGTGCCATGGGGTGCCGTAAAAAAATAATACCATACCATCACTTCTCGTGGATGTCGTAAAAGACGACTAAGGGACTCGTCAGAAAATAGGCAGTAGCGTTTTCTGCAAAACTCAAAACCATACACTACGATCGCCAACCCGCCTAATCCGCCTGCCAAGCGTGGCGATTATGGCAATCTTGAGGGAGGCCTATATCCAGTAGTGGACATCTTTCGGCCTTAATGATGATGATATGTATTCTTGTACAACCTAACTACCGAAATGGCGCTACCCTAGTAGCCATTTACTATTACAGGTTCGGGGTGACATGACCATTGTACAGTAATCGATCAAAAGCGCAGTAGCATGCTAAGTTTGTATTGCTGTGAACGCTCGATAAAGGCCGTACCTGCATCTGTGTGTATAAGTGATGTATGAACGTGGAACACATTCACCGAACGGACACTTAAAAAAAATACTAATATTTTCAGATGAACGCAGTTTATTTTTTTCCTTGATTTCTAGTCCCTGCTTCCAACAAAGAAATTAAAGGGTCCCGTGTCAAATAAAGGTTGGGAATCTCTGCTCTAAGTAAACAAATCGTATTCACTAGGTCTTATTAAGGTTACAGCTTAAGTATTCATTTTCATTACGAAAAGAAGATTGAAACTAAACCTCAAAATAATCCTTATTACGGATATGACACAATACCTATCATTTTCCAATGCAATAAATTGGCCTTACAAACTAAATCATACACCTAAATCTTATAAAATAATATAATGTATTCTTAATTTAAGTAATTTAGTATATTTAATGTAACTTCTGCAAATTCAATCTGCTTAAGGTGAATGCTCCAGGGTAGCCCGCGAAATTCAAAAATTTTTTATGTTTTTTGCAATTTGCCGGTCAGTGTGAAGCTGTATGTGGACCAAATGCGTTCCGCGACCGTAACGCGTATTTATCTAAAGAATTATAACCATTTTAATCATCAATACCTGACAAATTGCAAAAAACAAAAATATTTGAATTTCGCGGGCTACCCTGGAGCATCCACCTTAAGCTCATTAGCAAGGCACAGTGGGTAACATGACATCATTTAATACTTCAACGTAAGTCGAACTGTTGGCGCGTGGCGGAATATATCTTGTCGGTATGAAACCACTCGTTTCATATTCGCTGACAATGTGCCGTTGTTCGCGCTGCTTGTATGAGCTGGGGTCTTACACTTCGCTATCGACTGGCAAGTCTACCCTCTTCCTCATGTCTTTTGACCCACCGACTCACAGTATTTCTCTAAAACAAAAAAGTAGTACTGTTAGGCTACTAAGTAAGTAAAATAGTTATATAATTTACCTACTGTTTAGAAACAAAATTATATTGAAAATAGAACAGTCAGTCACATTCTTAATGATATTTTCATCATTCAATAATCTAGGTAAATGATTGACTTAGAAATTATTTATATTTTTTCATCTATTTAGTTCAGATCTACTGAAAATATAAAACGTTTAAAAATCATTACCAGAATCAGCAGTATACTATAATAAGATAAATGTTTGAAAAAATAATTAAATTAGAATACTCGGTTTAATCGATACATTTTTGATATGATAATATTATATTAAGTCCGCTTTTACGCAGCGCAATAATATTTGCTTTCATTTCAATACCGATATTAGATTAAACACACGCCTCTAACCCACAATAACAATCAACCAACAACGTTCTATTTTTTAGCGGTGAACGAAATGCGTCTACTCGTATCTTCATCATTTATCAATTTCAGTTTTCTGAGGGTAATATCATAAAATTTTATGAATTTAGTGAACGAGACGAACGTATCAAGGAACTATTCAATGTTTTCATGTTTTTTGTTTTTTAATATTTGATGTTAATTTCAAATATTAAAAAACAAAAAACCATGAAAACAAACATCACATGCGTGAGATTTGAACCCGCGGCGCATGCGCATGATTGTGCTTACTCAACTACTGTAACCGCTAGGCTATCATAGCATGTATCCTAGTGGTTAAATATATGAAATACAATCAAAACAAAGAAATATAAGTGTGTGTGTGACTATAATATTGAAGGTACTTATTAAAAGGAGGTCGTAAGTTAAATCGAAGTGTCAATCTATTGCCTTGTGAAATTGCTAGTCCACTTTTGGAACCTACTGTACCTACTACATTGACAATGTCATCCGAGAATTGAAGGTGCGGGATGTACTGACCGTTGATATTTATGCCCCGTCCTTTCCAAGCAAATGTCTTGAAACATCCTCCAACGCGTTCGTAAACAGTTTCGGCTATGAATTTTTCACAGCTTCAAGGGACCGCAGTCTTGAGTATATGGTTTAGATTCCAACTCGATAACTTTGACAGCTTGCTATAACAACATACCTTGAAATAAGCCAGTCCTAGTTATGCCTACTTGTTATTAAGGTCAAGCACACAATGAATCAAGCGGTGATCACAAAAAGATAGAGAAAGTAAGGAGACCAGAGTGCGAATCCTTCAAATTTTTACACAACGTTTGCATCTCAGTCGCTATGTGTTAAAAATGTATGAAAAATTAGTTTTTTTTTGACAGATTGCAACTGAGGTGCGAATACAAAAGTTGCTTAGAAATAAGTGGAATTGGCACTCAGACGTTATCAAAGAAAAAAAAAAACGAAAGTATGGGTGGCGTCGATCTCGCTGACAGGATGCTGTCTGTTCGTCCATCACGCAATCGTACAAAAAAGTGGACACTTCGCGTGATTCCTCATCTTTCATACTATACGTGATATACGCTTGGTTGCATTGAAGAAGTCCGCTAAGGCCAGTGCCTGCCAGGGTTGCTGTTCAATCTGTTCGAAAGAGTCACCACTGCCCTGGAACTTAAAGGGCACAAGGAGGAACAAGGATGGGTTTCAGTCAGTAGGTAAGAGTCTAACACTCCCTTCTGCTCCGCCCAGAGCGGGAGAAGTCATTTGATGATTTACCATCCACAAAAAAAAATCGCTTGGTTGCAGTAAAAGATCGAAACAGAAAAGAGCACACCAAAAAAAATGTTACAAATGTGAGAATACAAACTGAACTTGGGTACCAAACTCATCTATGACAATGAAGAAGAAAGCGACGATGACGATTTAGAAGAATTTAGTAAAGAACTAGTCACTGAAAATCATCGAGAGTCGAGCGGACTCTCTCTGTTTACTTAGTCTTTGCAGATGGATTGCCGACTTTTTACATGATCAAAGCCTACGTCCTTGCCTAAGTCTGCTGTGAGGCTGACTTAACGTGAAGTTGGGGCAGAAGGCGTCTACAGTAGTCCTTCACGCTTCACTTTACTCCACGATATTCCGATGCTGCGGACGTTCTACAACCAAAACTGAACCGTACCCCTACAATTAACTTGTAGCTTTGAACATCTTGAAAACTTTTCAGATGGAGATTTCTCAGCTGTCGCAGCAGCCCGCAGCTAGGACTCATTTATTCCTGGTTGTAGCTATAGCTCAACGTCATATTATGATAGGCAACTCTTTTCACGTTTAAAGATTGAATTCGTACATAAACATTTATTATAAGTCTTATTTTCAATTTGAAAACATCATAATTGCGTTTTTTTGTAACATTCACGTTTATCACGGGCAAGACCTTGCTAGTAGGGCTAGCCGCAGCAACTCAACTATAGCTAGGAGGCCTGCCATCAGTTGCCTTTTTCTGGAGAACCTAAGTACCTACACACAGCACACTTAACAGCACATTGCTGTACTTAAGCTTGCAAGCAGAAAGTCAATCTCTGTATCCCAGTTTGCACAAGATACAGCTACACACTCACAAGATAAACAAGGTGAGGTTCACAAGGGAAAGTTAATGTGTGTGTCTCGTTAGGCTTGTCAACAATATTAAAAGCCCCATCAAATAATAGGAAAGAAATGCCATACAATAATTTTATATTAAAATAATTTATTATTGAACTTATAATTTGATATCACAGCTGTATGTATGTATTAAGAGTATTCAGAGACGTTGGTTGATCCAGCTAATGTATGAGGTCACTCTGGCGTAGGCAGCTGGGTCACCGACTGCGCAACCACGTCCAGTTCCGAAGGAGGTTACACCGATCTGTTGAAATGAAAATAAAGTTTAAGAAAAAAAAACTAGAGACATCGAAACTAAAGGAATCGTTGTAGGGTGAAACAAAAAAAAATGTAAGAAAAACTATCAAACACGAGATATTTATGATAAAAAACGTGATTACCAGGATATTCCTGCCGTTGCTGTTCACGACAAGGGGCCCGCCAGAATCACCTTGGCAGGTGCCTCTGCCTCCAGCGCCGCTGGTGCAAATGTTTGATGGCTGGATGAGCAGTTGGAAGAGAATTGTAGCCTGGCTGCACACAGCGTTTGTGATCACAGGTAGAGAGACGTGGCTCAGAAACTGGTTCACACTGAGATCTTCACCTGTTTATAGATAAGGTACAGATTTCAATTTAAAGAACATATCTTGTGTGAGCAGACTTTGGACTGAATTGGTTAGTCAAAGTCTTCGAGTTTATCATATCATATCGCCGAGCTTTTGAGAGCCAAGGTGCGAACAGAAGACTACAAATCATTCGTCAGATAAATCTTCTGCCAGATACCACGAAAGAAGTAAAAACCAATTTTCTTACCATCCCTGGTGCGACCGAAGCCTGAGGCGACTGCGGTAGCGCCATTGAAATTGTTGTTGAGTTCATTGCCAGACGGTAGAGCGATGGGAGCGATGGTGTCTGTTGATAAATGCATTTTAAAATTAATTTGAAATAATTATTCATAATTTTTTGTTAACAGCAAAAAGAAACAAATGAAGGTTTCGTACTTACTTGAGAATCCAACGTTAGAAGGCAAATTGATCATGGCGATGTCATTACGGATTAAGGACGGGGTCCAGCTGGCGTGCATATCCACGCTAGAGGTAGCCACCCTAGTACCGCCACTGAACAGACGGATTGAACCGAGAACAACGGTGAACCTCCAGGCCTGGTTTTGACCATCGAACCAGCAGTGAGCGGCGGTGAGTACTCTCCTTGCGTTGAGCAAAGAACCACCACAAGCACCTTGGCGATTATTTAAATCAATGATAAGACCAGCCTGGAAAATATTTGCGTTATAAATACAGATTGCTTTTTTTTATGAATAAATTCAATTCTTATGACGTCAAAAACAAAATAATAACAGAAATCATAGTATAGAATAATTACCTGGTAAGGGAATTGACCAAGACTAGATGCAGAACCACCGACGATTCTGGATGGGTTTTGGTCGCCTTCCTCTTCAGCTTTGCGGATCTTTTCGGCCAAAGGAATAGCGACTTTAGTGAGATATCCAAACGCGGTGTTCTCTTCAAGGTTGATCACATTCTCGAGATTGACATTTTTTGCGGATACAGCAGCCGCCAGAGCCAACAAAGTTATAGCTAAGAACTTCATGTTGCCGGTACTAACAAATACCTTGAAGTAGATGCCTTCGCTTCTTTACAGTTGATATTTATATGCTTAAAAAGTAAGATAATGATCGTGGTAGTTCCCAATATGTTGTTATCGTAGAATTATAAGGTATTAAAACTGCTTATTCACATCGTTGTGTAAAATACGTCTTTAAAAGCAATACATTAGTCTAATCATGGTCTTATCAGCCAATGCCAAATGACAATATCACATAATTATTGTAAAAACCAGATTTTACAAAAATAACTATTGGTGTTTTAATTGTTACGATATTTCTGTAGCTCAGCATAAAAGTGCAAAGTGTGCTTTGAGCTCAGCAGGAGCCTGTTCTTTGTTCTTTTCTAAACGTACCTACCACGAGTCAATACAATCAGGTAAAAGAGTACAGAAGTTTCAGAAGAAAATGTATGCCAATATAAAAAAAAATCGGTAAGTGAAAGTCGCACACAAAGGGTTCCGTACCATAAACCTTATTTTTTGTTATTTGTTGTTATAGTGGCAATAAAAATTCACTGTGTATGAAAATTTCAACTGTCTTCATTTACGGTTCTTGAGATAGAGCCCGCTGAGGCGCTGACAGACATACTTACGGCCGGACGGACAGCGGAGACTTAATGATAGTTTGGTTACCCTTTGGGTACGGAACGAAACGAACGAATGGAAATTAACGATAAATGTTTCAATAAAGTCCCAAAAAGGTGTCCAATAATGTCTTCTGCTCCCTTAAATTGCTACTAACTTAAGGACATGTTGGCGACCAATCAGTGTACGGTTTTACAATTTATTGGATTTTCTCGCCTAGTCAAGTAGCAGAACATAGGGCTTATGGCACCCTGAAACGGATAGGTTAGGTTCGCATGGTACCTACCGCCGGCCTCACCAGTACCTACCGCCGGCCTCGCCACTACCTACCTCCAGCCTCGCCACTACCTACCCCGGCCTCGCCACTACCTACCGCCGGCCTCGCCACTACCTACCGCCGGCCTCGCCACTACCTAACGCCGGCCTCGCCACTACCTACCGCCGGCCTCGCCACTATCGAGGCCATCCGGCCAGTGCTCGACGAATAGCTCGGGAGGAAGCACGGCTCCCTGTCGTTTCAGGCGACGCAGGTGCTCTCGGGGCATGGCTGCTTCGGGAAGTACTTGTGTCGCATAAAAAGGGAGCCAGACGCTCGGTGCCATCACTGCACCGACTGTCGGGAGGACACGGCGCAGAACACACTGGCAGAGTGTGCCGCATGGGAGGAGCAGCGCCGTGCCCTCGTATCTGAAGTGGGACCCGACCTGTCGCTGCCGGCCGTCGCTCGTTTGATGGTCAGGAGCGCCGAGCGAAATCATAATTTCGCAGAAGGAGGCTGCGGAGAGGGAGAGGGAGGCCGTGGCCACTCTCCCGTGCCGCAGCAGGCGAACCGGGCGTCAGTGGAGGGTGGACAACGCCAGCCCCCGTAGAAAGGTCCGGAGGGACGGTGGACTCGGGGTCGTCCGCCGCCCCCAATCCAGCAGGACCCGAGACGGTGGCGCGTATTGTTCCAGACGCGCCCCTACTGGACGTTGCGGGGGGACCTTGCTCCTCCCGCGGGCCTGAGGTGGCCCGCATACGCGGGCAATAGCCGGGGATTATGGAAGGCGTACTAGCTCTCACAATCCTCGGTCAAGTGTGAGATGGAACACCGGGGTGGTTTTTAGTCAGTAAGAGTCTGACAGACCCCTTCGCCCGCCCCAGGCGAGGGAAATCCATGAGGATTTTACACCACGGCAAAAAAAAAAGGTTCGCATGGTAAGCGAGTGAACTAGCTCCCGTCATGCCATTTATGTTAGGATACTTAAACCCTGCAAACAGAAATAGTAGCCTCGGAAATTTTCGCGAAATTGTTCGTTTTGTTTCGCTATTCCACAATCCTTGGAATGACTTCGATAGATCTATTGTAGACTATCTGATGCGTAAAAAGGTTTTCCTAATATTCGAAACGGCATGACCGATTTTTATGATTTTTTTTTTTGTGTAATTCGTTAAGTCTAAGAATAGGTCGTTGGCTATTTTTTTCTATAGCAAACGATACGTCATTTTTATATATTTATAAAAATGACGTGTCACAGTATTTGTTATCGAAGTCCTTCGAAACGGTTTGACCGATTTTTATGATTTTTTTGAGTGTATTTGGTAGGTCTGAGAATAGTTCGCAGGCCATTTTTTTTTTATTTGTAAACGGGTTTGCTCATGACTCTAGTCTATGTCAGAGATGACAGAGACAAAGTCTACGATGGAGCGAGCCTACCCAGAAGGAGCCTGTTCACTCTAACTTTGAAGAGATTAGGGTTGGAAGCTTTTGGAAACACAGACGCAGGCAGAGAGTTCTACTCCTTTGCTTTGCTTTGCTTTTTATGGCAAATCAACGTTTGCCATGTAAGCTAGTTTTTTTACGCAGGCTTATTTGTAAAACACCAACAAACTCTTAGGCAGTGAAAGTGCACATGGTTATAAACAACTATAATTTGAGACCAACTATGAAAAATCGAAAAAATATCAGCTGTTTCATACATTTTTCATTGCCTAAATATTGCATTTTGTATGAAACAGCTGAATTTCTTTTCGAGCTTGCATAACGCTTGAATTTTACGTTTTAGGGTTCCGAACATCCGTAAGGAACCCTTATAAGATCACTCGAGTGCCTGTCCGTTTGTCACAGCCAGTTTTCTCTGGATTTACTGGACCGATTCTGTTGAAATTTGATGTACAAAATGGACTTTAGTGACCCAAACACGGACGCGTTACGTAATGAATAAGATTTTGGTATGGGGGGTCACTTAACAAACTGTATCGTGTGACATATCAAATGAAAGGGCTTATTGTAAGAATTTTAACTATATTTTTTCATTATTTCACAATAAACACTTTTGAAGTTATTCAAGAAATTAGACAAAACATGACCGCTTATCTCTGAAACTACTGAGACTAAAATTTCGAAAAAAATACAGATAATAATATATATATGATGATATGATGATAATATATAAGTTCTATACTTACCTTAAAATTACAGGAAAACCTATATGAAATTTGTATATAGTGTTAAAAAAACAGGTTTAAAAAAAATTGTTTGGAACCCTTTGCAGGCGAGTCCGACTCGCTTATCCGTACAAAATCTACAAAGCTATTTAAACTCGCTCAATGCTCAAACCGTCCACTTTATGAAAGTTAAGATATTGTTAAGAAAAATAAAATTAAAACGACACAGGTAGGTTCAGCATTAAAATTATATTAAAACACAAAGAATGAGTTCATGAAATTTATTTCAATAATAATAAAATTGTTTTGGTCAACATCAAATTTAATTGGAGTGTTAGTCTCGTTTATATGAATTGCTATAACTTATGAAAAATGTTTTAGAATAGCTTATTACTTTATAGTCGACTGGTAATCCAGCTGACGTAGGAGGTGACTCTGGTGAAGGCCACTGGTTTACCAGCAGTGCAACCACTAGAAGTACCGAAGGAGGTTATACCAATCTGTATGTAGAAAAAAAAAAGACTTTAATAATAGGACCAACACAACATGATAATGCTTAGAGTAAAAGCGTTACATCGGAACAAACAAAAAACGCGAGGTTTTCATCACGCTGGCCAATCACAACAGAGATTAGCCAAGTACCTACGCAGGAAATATTATATATAGGTGCACTCTCTGTTTCTGTGGTCTCCTAGTCCATGGGACACCACATACCCATGAACTGTCCCATGAACTAGGAGGGTTCTCCCACACAACCGGGGAGCGATCAGGTTTTATGTGATTCGAAAGGCACGGGGATGTCACAACACCAACTTTGGAACTCTGGAGTGAAAAAACATCCACCATTTTACCCTTGTGTCATCATCATTAATTAATTTATTTATTTAAACTTCATGTACAGTAGTGGTACATAGGCGGACTTAATGCAACGAGGCATTATTAAACCTAAAAAGAAAAGGTTAAAAATAAATACACTGTGGTAGGTGAACAGTAAGTAAATAAATAAGATTTCAAATAGAATTTAGTTACAGGAAAAGTATACAAAAAAATAATAATATCCTACTACTCATTATTATAAATGTGAAAGTTTGTATGTCTGTGCCTCAATCAGGCAAAAATGGCTAAAGGGATTTGGATGAAATTTGGCACACTTTTTATCCCGGTAATAAGCATGGCTTATTGGAGAATGGGGAGGAAGTGGAAACTTAGAGCCGCCGCTGCCTTAGTACTTTAGATTCACAAGTACCAGGAGAACAGACCGATGTAAAAGTGTTTTTGGGCCAGATTCTTTTTGTTTTTTTTTTTTTAATTGTCTAACAGAAATATGTATGTTGAAGTTTTTCCGGGCTGGAAAACAAACGCTTTTGATTCACAAGTAACAGGAGACCAGAAACATGTCGAAGTATTTTCTTGGGTGAAATTATGAACGCTAAAGATTCACAAGTATCAGGAGACCCGAAACACGTCAAAGTATTTTAGAGCAAGATTTTTTTTACCATCCTACTAATATTATACCATGATAACAAAAACATGTCAAAGTTTTTTCCGGGCTGGAATTGTGAACGCTAAAGATTCACAAGTACCAAGAGAGCAGAAATATGTCAAAATGTTTTCGGGGCAGGAATTATGAGCGCTAAAGATTCAAAAGTACCAGGAGACCAGAAAAATGTCATTTTTTTCCGGTGAAGGAATTGTGAGCATCTTGTATTCAAAAGTACCAGGAGCAAGCCCATTAATTACTAAATAAAAAAAAAGAGAATAGAAACATGTCGAATTATTTTAGAGGCTGGAAATATAAGCGCTAGAGACACACAAATACCAGGAGACCAGAAAGAAATATTTTACTCAAAGTATTTTTGAGCAAAATATTTTTTACCAGGAGAACAGAAACATTTCAAAGTTTTTTCCGGCTAGAATTGTGAACGCAATAGAACCAGAGGAGCAGAAACGGGTCAAAATATTTTTGGGGCTGGAATTGTGAGCGCTAAACCTTCACAAATACCAGGAGACCAGAAACATATCGAAGTATTTTCGGCGCTGGAGTTGTGACCCGTTGGCATTCAAAAGTACCAAGAGAACAGAAACATGTCGAAGTAGTTTTAGGCGCTGGAATTGTGAGCAGTTAGGATTCATAACTACCAGGAGAACAGAAACATTTCAAACTTTTTTCCGAACTGGAATTATGAGCGGTAAAGATTTACATGTACCAGGAGACCAAAACCATGTCAAATTATTTCCGGGGCTGGAATTGTGATTGGATAGAATAGTAAAGTACCAGAAGACCAGAAACATGTCAAAGTATTTTTTCGGCAGAAATCATGAGCGCTAAAGATTCAGTACGTAGTAAGTATAAGTAGTAAGTATAGTAAACAACAAACATGAAGTGTTTCCGGGACTAAAAGTAAGAACTGCAAACACTCACAAACTATCAAAATGAGAATATGAGACAAAAAAGTTTCTCACGAGCTGTAAAGTCTACGCAGAACGAAGTCGCGGGCAGAAGCTAGTATACAATACTAATAAAATACAAAAAAAAAAAAATACGTTGTTTTATAATAATCTCTCTGATTAAGAGAACTGATAATAATAAAGACGAAGACCAAACTAAGAATGACAGTCTTTAAGGTAGTGTTTTCGGATTTACGCTTGAAGGAAAATGTTGACTCAGCCTACTTGACATCAAGGGGTAGCACATTCCAGAATTTAATGGTAGAAATAGCGTAAGAATTAGACAAACCCGGTGCGCTGAAGAATGAATTTTTTGGATATTTGGAGGTGGAGACTGTGAGAGCTGCCCAACACTATAAAATATTGTTTTAGATAATCAGTAGCACAAAGATCGTTCAGAATAAAAAAAAGCATGCAGATGGATCTGAGGGATCTCCTTTGACGGATAGACAGCCATTTCAGCTGAGAACGGAAAGAAGAAATATGATCGTATTTACGAAAGCCAAAAATAAAACGAATACAGTTGTTAAGAAGTCGATCCAGTTTGTCTAGAAGTTCTTGGGATAGATCAGAGTAGCAAACATCAGCATAATCAGTCATAGGAAGCACAAGTGATGGGACTAAAGTGGTGTTAGTGATTGGAGAAAGAAAATGATGAGATCGCAGTGTGAATGTTACTCCCTGGCTAGCTTTAGCAATCTGATTGTTCCAACTTAACCTGTCGTCAATGTATAGGCCTACGTCTTTAACGTGTGGCGAGAGAGGGATGACGGTATTGTTGAAGGTAAGCGGCAGTAGTTGGCTGGTGTCCAAGTTCCGTAGAAAATAAGAACTACCAATAAGTATAGCCTAGCATTTACTGACATTGAATGTAACCCCAAATCCGCTTGACCAATCACAGATAGCAGTAAGTTCAGTATTCAGTAATGAGATGCAGTTGTCCAGGTTGTCAATGTCACGTTATATCAGCTACCCAACGTCACTCTTAAATATTGATATGCAAACTCCCTATATAAAAGTAAGATGAAAAAATTGCACTTACCAAGGTACCCTTGTTGTTTCTTGTTACAACAAGAGGACCACCAGAATCTCCACTGCAAGTGCTCCTGCCATCCCGTCCGTCAGTACAAATGTGGGTGGATTGGAGAGTAATGGGGTAAGCCAACCGGCATTGGGTGTTGGTGATCACATCCAAGTTGACGTGGTTTAGAAACTGGTGTTGAGTGACGGCAGTATCTGCAATTATGATATTCATCTTTATTTATAAATAACGTAGGAACTGTTAAAATTTCCAACTTGGTTTGTTTATTATAATTTGACTTCCAAAATATACCTTAAGAATTTAGTCAATTCGTAAGGCATATTAGTTTAAAAGGTAATTTTGTCGTGCTATGAATGGACTCGTCACTTTTTCGATAGATCACCAAAACTTCACAGCAACCATGCCATTCAAGAAGATTTGATCTGCACATCATATCAAATGGATGTCTAGCAAGCATATATATTCTTGTTCTCAGCTTACGGCAGTCTACTGATGGATATGGATTTTCCAATCGCAGGCCTTGATTCTAGGTTTTTTTTATTCAGCTGCTAGTAACCTGTAGTCATTCCACCTAATAATCGATTTGCGATCAACTATTTTTAACATTTAAATATTTACAAACATAATTTATGTATTTAAGTGAATAAGTATACTGCCACCGTGGTCGAGTGGTTTAGGCGTTTGCCTTGTGACCCGGAAGTCGTTGGTTCGATTCCCACAGGAAGAGCGTACTTTGTAAAGTTGTTTTCCAGTTTGGCTAGGACATTGCAAGCTTGAATCACCTGATTGTCTGATAATAAGACGATTCCATGCTTTGGACAGCACGTATAAGCCGGTGGTCCCGGACGCCAAATGGCGGTTGTCAAATCAACCATGTCAGAGGCCCTTTAGGCGATTCAGATCGTTAGACCTTAGTGCCCTCACGCTAAGAAAAAGAAGAAGTGAATTACACAACTTACTTCCAATGCGGCCGTATCCAGATGCAATAGCAACATCACCGGCAAAGGTTTCTTTGAGTTCAGATCCAGACGGCAAACCGATGGGAGCAATGATGCCTGCAAATAAATGTACAATCACATTGCTTTAATGTTAACTTTTGTTAGTGTCAATTTGTTTTACTTTTTGCGTGTCTTGTGCGAGTCACAAATTAACATTTTTCCTTCTTTCAGTCTTGAAATTGTTTGGTTATCCATCGCCATATGCCACAGCCTATTAATTTATGCCAATGACCTTGTGCGTACTAATGGAGCTAACTACGCCTCTACGCGTTACACCGCTGCCAGCATTTTTAATTTTTTGTAATAAAATTATTTATGTTTTTAAGAAGTAACAAAACCAAATCATTTTCGTTTGTATTGCAAAGCAGTAAATATATTTTTATAAACTCTTTTGATAAGAAGTAACATGGTTTCATGTGATTTGGTGTTTTTTTTTTTTGTTACCGATAGGTAAATTTTGGCTAAACCAAATTACGTATCATATCACGTAGATTACTAACAATATTTTTTAAAAGTAATATCTCTGTTAGTGCCGATGATAAGCTGCTTCATCTGCACGCTTTTTTAAGCTTTTTTCGGGAGAGCAGCATTAATGGTTTCGTCTTGTAGTCCATCCAAAAGCTGCTGAATACCAGTATCTCTTTCACCTAACCAAGGGTAGTGGCTAACCGAGTTAGCACTCAATACATAATAACCTGTAAGTCTGGTCGTCGGCTTCTGGCTACCCGTGACGTCTGTCAAACTAAAAATTGTGTTTTATTAAAATGTAACCCAGAAACTCACTTGAAAATTCCACAGCATAAGGCAAGTTGATGATGCCAATATCGTCCTGAATGCGACTAGGGTTCCAGTTATTATGCAAAACAACCCTGGGTGCAACAATTCTGATGCCTCCAGAGAACTACTGTTAGTCCCCGAGGTTGGTTGACGCCGTCGAACCAGCAGTGAGCTGCTGTAAGAACCCTTGTGGCGCTGAGTACAGAGCCACCACACACGCTTGTACCACGTGCAAATTCAATGAGAAGTCCTGCCTGCAAAGTACAGTTACGATTTATTATAGGAACTACCATTTAAGAAAAATACTAGAAAATTACTATTATAATTAGGTCGTACATATTATTACGTTTTTTTTTTATTTAGATACTTGACACTAAATAAATTGTTAATGATTATAATTGCTTGAATAAGTGTTTTTTTTTTAATTATATAACATTTTATTTGCATTCTTGACTTTTTTTTTAATGTCCTAATGATTTGCACGCCGTAAAGTAAAATGTAGCTGATCTCATCTTATACTGTACCTATATTTAGAGAAAATAAATTCTAATTCTGATTTATGTTATCTGCACCACCCTACGGTCGACTGGTAGAGGTGCCTAAGGCCGTGAGCTGGCCTTTGCACGTTTTTCTTTTTTTTAAAGGATGGGAAATCATCAAATGCCTCCTTCCGGGCTGGAGCGGAAGGGAGTTTCAGACTCTTACTGACTAAGAGAAGGACTCGGATGGGTTCCCCCAAAAATGCCCTTTGTGTTCCAGGGCCGCAGTGACTCTTTCAAACAAACTCCCCAACCCTGGATTACTTTGTACTAGTGCATAAAATAATGTTAAAAAAATATAAAATATTTTTTGTGGCAATGAAAACGTTAGATGGCTGGTATGTGACTTTCTAATGACCGATATATGTATGGTGAGAACGGCCGATATGTTTTATATTGTTTTTTTTTTTTATTAGGAATGATGTGACTGTATAAAAGAAATACAATACCTGCTACGGGATTTCGCCGAGAGCAGACGGAGAACCGCCAAGAATCCTGGAAGGATTCCTTGCGGCTTCTTCCTCAGCTTGACGGATCTTATTGGCTAGCGGCAGGCCAACTTTAGTGAAGTATCCATATGCGGTCAGGTCTTCGAGATTGATCACATCTTCAATGTCGACATACCTGGCAGAGAGACAATGACTGCCAGTGACAATATAATTACTGCCAAGTGTTTCATGTCGAGCTTAGCGAATATACTACTATATTTTTATTAAATCTGTTCTTCTATTTATACTAAGTATTTTGTTTTGATGACATCTTAGATAAATCCTATGATAGGAAAACAATGAATGAATTCATGAATGAAAAATCGTTATCAGATTACGGAAAAGTGTAAATTTATTGTAAATAAAAGATTTGTTTGTTTGTTGTGCCATGTTTTTGCCGCTTAATATCTAGCTTGCTTGAATGTTTGGAATCCATTTGTATTTGACTGAAGAATCTATTTAGCTAGAGTATACCTACACACACAAAAAAAAACATACTTTATCTGCATTATATTGACTAAGGTTGTATTTTTATCACCAGTTTTAAGCTAAACAAAGATTGTTTCTTACTCTGTAGTTGCTGAAAACTACCTTTTTAAGTAGGTTTTCCTTGTGTTAAATGTTTTTATTTTAAAATGTTATATTTTGAAGCAGGTGAATAATCTAATTTCTACTTCTAGAAAGTTAGTGAAGCCATGCGACCACCTCATTTGCGTCTTTATCCACCATCATCATCATCATCATCATAACAGCCGAAGGACGTCCACTGCTGGACATAGGCCTCCCCCAAAGGGAGGGTTCGCCATAATCGCCACGCTTGGCAGGCAAACTGGCGATCGCAGTAAATGGTGTGTTTAGCCACCATAGTAAAAAAGAATAAACCTCAAACCTCCGCCTTTTTGAAGTCATTTAAAACAGATGCATACTGGAGAAAAACGTTAAGGCGCGGTGAATAGACGAAGCAAAAAGACGCCGCGATGGCGCGGCGTTTCGTTCGTCTCGTTCGAGTTATTTATCATTAAATACATTAATCCTTGCAAATATCTTATTCCAATCGATAAATAAAAACAACAGTTCCCTTTATTATTATATATTACATCACTGTTATTAATTTTATCAAGATTAGTTTATAAATAATACAGTTACAATTGCTACAATTTCAATTTAAATGGTAATTTTATGAATTTTTTTTATCGAGAAAATTTACCGAAAACGTGTTTTGAACACAATGGTCCACCCATAAATATGATCAAGATTAACATATATTTTTTTAGCTGCTCTAAAATGTATATATTTGGCTAAAAAACTGTTTTGTGAAGCCTATTTTGACTAAGTACAGCGCCTTAACGATTTTATTGAGTCACTCTTTCAGGTAATATTATGTTTCTAAGAGGGACGAGTGGATTATTTAATTAAGACTTGTTAAAGATATCGAAATTCAGTTACCTGCAGATGGTTTAAAATTATAAATCTTATCGTACAGTAGTTTTTGCCCACTTCTTCGTACACGCATATCCCGTTTTTTCCCGTTCCTGTAGGAATTTCGGAAAATTCTTTCTAAGTACTCCCCTCTACTCAAAGAAACTGCATGCCAAATTTCATTTTGCTTTTTTACGACCAGCAGTTTCGGCTGTGCGTTATCAGTCAGTCACTCATTCACAAACGGAAGAATTTTATAAATATTGATTGAAGATTGCTTACACTTTTTAATACCTTTTTGGTCTGTCATCACCCTACAGTTAAGCCTAACTTATACTTCGGTCAGTCAAGTTTAAGCAGGAGTCGTCACAACAATTTATTTCTTCCCTAGAAAAAACTATTCAAAAGAAAACACCACCTCAAGAACTTTAAAGAAATAAGAACAGATTTGAGGAACTAGCTGCAGCCAGCGGCTTCACCCTGGTGAATGTCGAAAATTATCCCAAGGGAATATACTCGTGGGATATAAATTAAAAAAATAAAACCGTATTTTTTGTGTTATTCAAGACTATAATCTACCTCTGCGCCAAATTTTATAAAGATCCGTTCTGACGTGCGTGAGTAACAAACATTCATCCCTCCATCCAAATATTTTGGATATTTGGATTCGCATTTATAGTATTAATAAAGAATAGATTCTATACTAATGTTATAAATGCGAAAGTTGGATATTTATTATATTATAGAAGTGTAGATAGCATAGATTATAATATGCTCCCATAGTCTTGCTACGGTGGTTAGGCTTGCGCAGCAGCTTGTTTGCGTTGCTACAAACGGAGGCTCTCGTGCTACGCACGCCCTAGGCCGTAGACCATGAGTGTTCTACGACCAGCCACGATCTACGTTATAATTCTAGATTGTATTTTTGTCTGTAAAGTGTAAATAAAACATGCTTTGTCTTTTAATTTAATTCCTATGTTCCTAAAATGGTAAAATAATTCTTTGTTAAAAGATTTTATTTTAAGTTTCTTAGCACTTTCTAGCCTGAAGCACAGGTTCTACCTAATTCAAGCTAATAAATGACTGTGCTATTTAAAAATCTAAGATATTCTAAGTGGTTCCTTTTTATAAATAAACAATATTAATATATTGTCCGATTAGTTTTATTATAGTTCACAGCGAAATTCGAACTCCGTTCATGTTGTGTAGTAGTCATCTCAGGCAGATACGATAGAAAAAACAGTAGGTACAATTCAAAATCCATTCATAACTCCTTATCATAATAATGGAACCATAATCTTTTTACACGACTGCCTAAAAAGAGGAGTTTTATATTTTCAAGCATGCATGCATGTATGTATTTAAAAACGAATTTTCACTTAACGTATTATAGATTTTGCAATTATTATAAGATTTTTTTTTGCTTTTCTGGTATTTCAATATTCTTTAACAAATGCATTTCGTTGAAGTCTGTAACTATGACAAAGTGAATTGAGCATGACATGAGCTGTCACGTGATAGTCCCTAAATTTTTGGATGCATGGAATGTGTATGGAATTAGAGAGAATTAAAACGTGGAAAGAAACTTTGATATTTCATTTTGCTGACGACTTAAAACAATATACGTATATCATAAATTACAAAGATCGAAAGCTACGCGCGTCAGGCGCAACGCATTTGAGGTCCGATACGCAACTATGCGTCACAATGATGTTACAAATTTATTATGTTCCAGAGTGCATCAGCGTTCCTCTACAACGTTCTCATATTATGCAAAGTAAGTTTACAGAACCAAACGTGTCATTACGAGGATTATCATTATTGTATTTTATCAATTTTTGCTTTAAAAGAAATAAGATACACAAAACTTTAAAAAATAGGTGAAGTTATTTTGCAGAATTATAAAATATAAGTGCTCCCGAGCCCTTTTACGGTTGTCTGTAGGAAGGACTAGTCTTGTGTAATAACAAAACTTAAGATTTCTAAATATTCGTTAACCAATGCCTTAACATATAACATAAGCGTAGGCGTGGAGGAACCCACCATCTCGGAGTGTAACAGTCTATTAATCAAAATTAATCAATACACGGCGATTTTAGCAGTTTATCGACCTGCTGGCTACAAAAACCTTAGTTACTTTTTTTCGTCCCTCGATTTTTATTTGAATTCTATTTCCAATTTCAATAACGTTATATTAATAGGGGACTTTAATGTTGACATTACAGAGTCAAACACAGATTCAAATTCTGCTCATTACTTTAACCTTTTAGCCTCCCACGGCATGTTGCCAGCTTACACTATCCCAACACATAATAAAACATGCCTAGATCACATTATTTTGAAAACGCGGCTGCCGGCATCTTGTTATGTAGCTGAAACCTCTATCACAGATCATAATGCGGTGATCCTTATTTTGGATTTAAATACGCCTAAAAAAAAGACTTACAAAATAATTAGACGCATAAATTACGATAAATTAGACGTTGGAATTACGAGTCTCAACTTTGATCATTTGTATAATGACCGATGTTGATCTTGCTGTTCAGTACTTCGTTAACTCAATAAATAGAGTTATTTCATCTACTACACAAATAACGAAAACATCAAACCGTAAAATAATCACAAAACCATGGATTACGCATGGACTGTTGCGCTGTATGAGAAATCGGGACAAACTGCACCAAAAAGTAAAAAAGAACCCTCGTGATGAAATTATACTAAAAACCTATAAAAGATATAGAAATTTCTGCAATTAATTATTAAAGAAAATCCGTAAAGAATATGAAAAAAAGGAACTTCAGACTGCGGCTAAAACTAATAACAAAAAATTATGGAATACAATAAAAGAAATTACCCACACAAAATCAACTAAAAACGAGGTCTCACAACTAATCAACAACCTGGATCCGATTTCTTCCACTAATGATATCAATGATTTTTTTGTGAACATCAGCAAAAACATCGCTAATGGCTTCTGTTCCAACCACACTATTCCATCGCCAGCACTTGAACCTCATCCCCACTCGATGGTCTTTGTCCCCACCGACTGGGATGAGATTAAAAATATCATCCTTAGCCTGAAGTGTAATTCCGCTGTTGGCTATGACAACATTTCTTCCAGCGTCTTGAAGAGATATAGTCAGACCCTTATTTCTCCAATCTTATTTATCTGCAGCCTTGCCATTGAGAGCGGCAAATTCCCAAACGCCGGGAAAATAGGAGAGATATGCCTTCAAAAGTGGTGATGCAGCCTGTATCAACAATTATATACCTATTTCCATTCTGCCAGCTTTGTTTAAGGTTCTGGAGAGGATCATGAAGAAGCGCCTAGTTGACTACCTTGAAACTAATTCACTGCTATCTACTTCTCAGTACGTTTTCCGTTCTGGTTTATCAACTAGCGACGCCATCCACGATTTGACTAAGTTTGTCTCTGAAAAATTAGATGCAAACAAAAAGGTTATAGTAATCTTCATGGACCTCGCCAAAGCCTTTGATACGGTTTCCATTCCACTGTTAATAAAAAAATTGGAGAAAATAGGTGTACGGGATGTGCAACTAAAGATTTTTTCGGACTACCTCACTAATCGATTTCAGAGGGTCAAAGTTGATGAATGGACTAGTAAAGATCTTCCCGTCGTCCACGGCGTCCCGCAGGGCAGTATTCTTGGCCCCTCTTTATTCCTGACATTTATTAACGACCTCTATGAGCTCAAGTTGCCCAGTGGTAGGATTATTACCTTTGCTGATGACACAGCGCTGCTGTTTGAAGCTGACACTTGGCCCGAAGTTTACAGTTGTGCTCAGATTGGGTTAAACCTGGTTCTATCATGGCTTGCAAACAATCAACTCGCTCTCAATGTTGGCAAAACCAAGTACATGTCCTTTTACATTAAAAAACCAACTTACTCTTTCGATAATCTTAATATTACCGCCCATTCATCGTCGTGTTACGGTCTCGAAGTACTCATTGCTCATGTCCCCATCTACAGCATACAGTTACAATAAAGTACCTGGGCGTCACATTAGATAATACTCTAAGTTTTCACCCGCACATAGATGCTCTTGCTTCCAGAAACCGTAAACTAATATTTGTCTTTAAAAACCTTCGTCATGTTGCGGATTCAGGTATATTGAAAATGGTATACTATGCGTTATGCCAATCACTTACCCCATACTGCATAACTGTATGGGGTGGTGCGACAAAAACATCCATGCTTCGGATCGAACGTGCGCAGAGAGCGGTGTTAAAAGTGAGTCATTTTCTGTTGTTTCATTTGCAATACGATCCTACGCAAGCACGCTCTTCTTAGCTATAACCCAACCCTATTTGAAGGTAAACGACGAAAACATAATTATGGTCTGTTCCACAGCTCGTTTTCATACGGCTTTTGCCCGCCGACATTTTGGTTTCTGGGTAACTACTTGTATAACAAAATTAATGAAGTCTTGTCAATTTGTGCCCTTCCCAAGCAGATTTGCAAAAAGAAACTCTCAGCCTGGTTGCAAAAGCTAGACTATGATGCTACGGAGCAGTTGCTCATTGTTTCATCATAATATGTGTGTACATATGTCACCATCATGACTATTATTGCCACACAACACGTTCACACCTTCATACATCCTCTACATAGCTAGTCTCAACTCACATTACATTACTTACACACCTAAATGACATGTCAAGTTTATTTTATTTTGTTAGTTTATTTAAGATCATTTCGCTTAAAATTTCTAAAGGTTTTAAGGTTTAGTGCCATTTTTCGCTTGGATACTCACAATTTCAAGTTTATTGTCATCGCAAATTCGGGGTGGGGGCCTGGTGATCCGTCACACAGGGTATCCTAGTATGGACTCCAGTCTCTCACAAAGGATCATAATTATATGTTTCATCTTGTTTGTTATTTAACTTATTTTTGTAAACATTATATGTATACCGATGTGAACCTTTGTGAAGAGTAAAATAAAGATATTTGTATTTGTATTAGTTAGGTTATAATTAATTTTAACAGTTTAGTCAGGCGAAAAAAACGCAGAAATAATGTAAAAATAAGGGTTTACTGAGTATTTTAAAATTAAACTGCGGTTGGTGCTTAAAGTTCGATGTGTTGTCTGAAGAAGTCCATGAAGGAAGTGACGCGGGCAAAGGCAGCAGGCATACCAACCGCGCAACCGAGACCCGAACCGTACGACGTGATACCAATCTGCAAAATATAGAACAAGAAATTATAGCACATGACGTCAAGATTTTACCGCCTAAAGTTTAACTTTTACTATTGGAGCAACACCGAAATCACAAAAAAACGAATTCATGAATATTTTTACCGTAGTTAGAATAAATCGTATTTATAAGGGTAAATATATTTTTGCTGGATTTATTTGATAAAATGTAATCTATGGATTAGCTCCTAATTGACATTGTTACCAAATTATTGCAAAATATGTAAGACTACAAAATATCTTGAGAGATTGGTAACTTACTGATAAGTGTCAACGGAACATTAAAAGGAATTTTTAAGCCAATTAGGGGCCAAGTTTTCAATTTAACTATCTCACTAATATAGATAAATTGTAGACTTTTGCTCTGATTGGTCACCATTTTATGTCCAAAATTTCTAATATTATTAAACACGTGTGTCACGGTGTTTGTTACCCAACTCCTCCTAAACAGCTTGACCGATTTTCATGAAATTTTGTGTGTATATTAGGTAGATATGAGAATAGGTGATAGGCTATTTTTTTGCCAAAATAAAAAACCCTCAAATTTGCATAGTAAAGTATTCCAAATGTTCAGTTGACAATTTATCGATAGTTTAAAATCTCTAAAGTTATTTTATAATGTTACGGAGTTTGCCATTTACCGGTGACATCATCATTATGAAGAAACTTTATATTCATAAAATATCACTGTGGTGCAGTGACAATACCGCGGTGTCTGTCTGTCTGTTAGTGGGCTGTATCTCAAGAACCGTAAAAGGTCTCAAGTCCGACTCGCACTTGGCCAGTTTTTCAATTATTCCGTTCTGTTACATATTGTATACCTACTACTAAACTGAATTATAAAATAATTGCACTTGTTTATCACTAGTAAAAGGAGGAGTTTTGGGTTTGTACAGTTAAAGTTCAGTTTATGTTTTCCTATTTCTGAGTAATAGTTTGAAAATCAGATAATTGCCAACCAAATGAACTGCACCATCATCATAAACCACCATAGTCAGCCCCCACTGCTGAGACTTAGGCCTCCTCTTTGTGAGGGGAAGTAGTCTGCACCTAATGTACCATACAAGCCTAATGCGCATTGGTAAAATTATGTGATAGTTCTACGAAAACTTGAAAACAACATGCATAACAAACATTTTATACGTACCAAAACAGGTTTTCCATCACTGTTTATAGCAAGAGGACCACCAGAGTCACCTCTGCAGACGCTGGCACCTCCCAGACTGCTAGTACAGATGTTAGAAGCGTGAAGATTCAGAGGGAAGGCGAAACGGCAAACACTGTTGCTGATTACGTTCAGGCTCACGTGGCTCAGGACCTGGTTAGCTGAAATGGGACCACCTGAAAAAAAAATGAAGTTAATTATAAAAGTAGGAAAAAGAAAAAAGAAGTGCTCATAATGGAACAAGATACATGCTTGCAGAATGACGTGTTTTCTACAAAGTTATCGAGACAAAGAAAATCGAAGTCTTCTTTCATTCACAAAGTACTATGTTTTGAGTAGTATAATGTAAACGTGGCTGTAAATTTTAATGGTATTTACTGGATTATGTAACGCAATACAAACGTACCTTCAGTGGTCCAGCCAAAACCAGAAGCAACTGCAGTAGCTCCCACAAAGTCGTCGCTAAGTTGTGACCCAGAAGGAAGTGCGATGGGAGAAATGATGTCTGCAAATGAAATTTATTGAATACTTATTATTATAACTTAACTTATTATAATAATTTTAATCACCAAAATACTGGTAGTCGATTTGACTGGGAGCCAATCCCAATATAGAGGTAGTTGGGAATAGGTTTAGCAGATTATGATGATTAATCACATCTTCTTCTTTTCATATCGATGAATAACTCCCTAGATCGTTTGGGCCCAGTAGGTGGCTACTTTAATTACAGCACCGGTGGCATTAATTAAATCCCCCAAAATATAGGTGTATGGGCACTTGGGGCCCTCTAACATGTGGCTCATATTACCGCACTCACATTGAGTCACCTATCACATTAGTTTAGTGAAATACTGGTAGTCGATTTGACTGGGAGCCAATCCCAATATAGAGGTAGTTGGGAATAGGTTTAGCAGATAATGTTGATTAATCACATCTTCTTCTTTTCAAATCGATGAATAACTCCCTAGATCGTTTGGGCCCAGTAGGTGGCTACGTTAATTACAGCACCGGTGGCATTAATTAAATCCCCCAAAATAAAGGTGTATGGGCATTTGGGGCCCTCTAACATGTGGCTCATATTACCGCACTCACATTGAGTCACCTATCACATTAGTTTAGTGAAATTACGAATAAAAATACTAACTTGAGAAAGCGATGTTATTAGGCAGGTAGATGACAGCAACATCATTGCGGGCTAAAAGAGGAATCCAGTTGGGGTGCATAGCAACAGCACTCGATTGCACTCTGGTACCACCAGAGAAGAGGGTGACGGAACCAAGGACAACGGTGAAGATCCAAGCTTGGTTTTGACCATCAAACCAACAGTGGGCAGCGGTGATGACTTTGTTAGAGCTGACGATGGAACCTCCGCACACACCAGTGCCATCGAGACCAGCGTATTGGGCGAGAAGACCAGCCTTCGGAAAAACGAAGTCAAAAATTAACATAAAAATTCGTGTTGTTATTTTTAAGAAACCAACGAGTTTTGTCTCCATAGACATTGACCAACAGGTTTGCGGAATTGATTGAAAGAGTTATCGCGGTCCTAGAACGCAAAGAGCATGGAGAGGAACACGGGTTGATTTAGAGTTAGTAAGATTCTGACACTCCCTTCTGCTCTGCCCAGTCTGGAGGAGTCATTCGGAAGTCGGTGTTTTTGGTTTAGTTTCTTGGTTTCTTTAACACTGACTTCCGAAATTAAGGTTATTTTATACTTTGTAGTGTTTTGTTTGGAAGTCGGTTATATTTTTTGTAAAAAAAATATTATTAACTTTTAGTGGTGCTACTTGTACGACCTGTTCGTCTACGCTGAAATTTAAATAAGCAAAAATGCTCATAACATAAAAACTACTGAACCAAACTGAATCAATTTTTTACGGGACCAAATGGCAAGTATACCGCATCGAACTAGAAAAGAATGACATAAGTCGGATCAGTAACCTCGGAGTAATCGGTGTACATAGAAAAAAAATATCCACCGAATTGAGAACCTCCTCCTATTTTTGGAAGTCGGTTAAAAAGGAGTTTTGACAACATACCTGGTATGGGAAAGCACCAAGTTGTGAAGGATTACCACCAATGATCCTTCCAAGAGTCATTTGTTCCTCCGCTTCACGGATTTTTTCTGCCAATGGGATCGCATGGTTCTGGATGTAGCCATAAACGGGGCTTTTCGCAACTTGTACAACTTCAGCGTAGGCAACTGCCGCCAGAGCTAGCATAAATAGAACCTTCATTATGATGTTTATAGATCACCGTGATCAAACTAATTAACACGTTCTATATTTATATGAAACTGTTATCTATCTCATACAATTATTTATTGATAAAATGTAATGTCGCCACAGTAAGATGTGATCCTTATCAAATATGGGAATCCCTTGATAGGGCTTTTCGGAATAGATCGTTTAGTCTATCTAAAGATTGTCCCGTAAGAGATTGCCCTGTACGATGAGACTGCTCATTGTTAACTTGTTTTTATTTTTTTTTACCTGTGCGTTTTATGATTTTTACAATCCAGTACATATTATTTAGAAACAATACTTTTGTTGTGAAGATATTTTTTGGGATTTGAGGTACTTATGTTCTTTTAATAAATTATTTTATTCATTCGCATCACGCAAGGCGCCTTCAAATTAGTCGCTAAGTGCCGCGCGGCAGCAGCTTGGCTGTCGCGCTACTGCCGCGCTGCTTTGTTAGTCGCGTTTGTTATATGTATGGATTCGCGGCACTTCGTGGCTAATTTAAAAGCGCCCTAAATAAAAAGGTATATGTATAAAAAACTGTCTTACAAAAAAAAATTAAACCGACTTCTAACTTCTAATTTTTCAAATAAAGAAAACACTAAGTAAATCGTCGGGTCGGCGGACTAAAGCACATAAGTCAAAAAAATGCTTTATTTTTTCTTTGTACCAAAATTATTAATTTAAATCAATACATCGGCAGACTATAGCACAAAAGTCATATCGCTTGTTCGGGCTTGAATCTAAGTGGCGTCCTTTTTCAACCTCTTGAATCCCATTAATCTTGCGGCGTTATAAAAAACATAAGTTGAGTTATGTTAAAAGGAACACTTGAAGCTCTCGGACTTCATGGACACAGAAAGTGACTTATGTTATTAGGAACGTCAAGTGCGTCGTATTATCTCGATTTTTAATTCGAGGGTAGGTACTCAAATTATTATTTATTGCTTACAAAAAACTGAAGTGGTAACTGTAGTGATTTGGGTCACACTAGTCGAGTTAGTTTTGCTCTGATTTGTTAACAGAACAGTTGTGGTGTGTGACATTTTATTTAAAAATATTCCCAATTACTATGGATTGTCAGCGAGGAAAGAAATTAGTTGAGATGGTGATGAGGAGAAACACAAATGTTGAAGGTAAGTTTGCCATGTTTGATTTAAATCAGAAAGTAATATATTTATCTTTCATTGTAGTTTTAGCAGAAATCATCAGTGATTTGTTCATTTTAGCATCAATCATAAATAAATGATTAAAATAATATTTTTTTTAGCCTCTACAGTATGTTTTTATTTTTAGATGAACGAAATGAACAGCCATCTACAGGCACAATAGAGGAAGAAGAACCAATGCCTTCCACATCATCAGGCCACACTGGCGTCATGTTTATTAATCGAGAAATGGATTTCTCAAGTGATGATTCTGTTCTGGATCCACATTTCGAACTCTCTGAAACAGCAGTAGATTCGTCGACATCCACCGATACTGACCGAAGAGCCGACAGGCCACATGCGGTCGAAACATCTCCAAAAAAAAGTATTCGCATTACGAAACAAGAAAAGAAAATAAAACGCAACACAGGTCAGTCTTATAAAACATTAAAAGGTAAAGTTGTTTCCAGCAGAACAATGAAAGAGCTAGGGACGTGTCGAATGAAATGCAAGGAGCGTATATCATTGAACGATAGACAAGCTATTTTCAAAGAATATTGGCAAATGGGAACATATCTCAAGAGAACAACTTATATGGCATCTTTAATTGAAATACACGACAAGGCCACTCAAAGACAACGCACACTAGATCCTGACCAACAAAAGAATCGCATGAAAACATACAAATATTTTTTATTAATTCACGGGAAGCGTGAACCCATTTGTCGGGGATGCCTTTTAAAGACGTTAGGCGAAAGCGATAATTTTATAAAAACAGTTGCCACGAAAAAACGGTCGTCGATAGGTGGCACTCAAACAGATGATAACCGTGGGAAGAGTATTCCCAAACATAAGATTTCTGATGAAAAAAGACAAGAAATTAAGGAACATATTTTATCATTTCCATCCTATGAGAGCCATTACACAAGAAAAACTACATCAAAAAAGTACTTGCCTTCTCATCTAACTATTACGAAAATGTATGATTTATTTTGTGAAAACCGCGACAGTCCACCTTCAGTAAAAATTTATAGTCAAGAATTCCACAAATTAGGATTATCGTTCAAAAAGCCCCGTGCCGACACATGTTTTACTTGTGATAAATTCAAGATGCAAATTCAACTATGTCAGGAAGATCAGGTGAAAACGGAACTAATTGCTCAACATGAATATCACAAGACTGCCGCAGATCAAGCATACGAAATGAAAAAATGTGATACTCAAGTAAATAAAAGTGACAGTACTGTGCAAGTTTACACATTTGACTTACAACAGTGTTTACCAACTCCAGCCCTCAGCTCTTCTGTAGCTTTCTACAAACGCCAGTTGTGGACGTTCAACCTGACTGTCCATGACAACAAAACTGGAAAAGCTGTGTGTTACATATGGTATGAAACCATAGCTGCTAGAGGAGCTAATCAAATAGCATCATGTCTTTTCAAACATCTTCAAACATACGTACCTGAGAATACAAAACATGTAATATTTTATTCTGATACTTGTGGCGGTCAGAACCGAAATTCTCATGTCAGTTCAATGTTGACTTGGGCTTTGCAGAAGTTAGACATAGATGTCATAGACCACAAGTTCATGGTTCCGGGTCATAGCCACTTGGAAGTGGACACGGATCATAGCATCATTGAAAAAAAGAAAAAGAAAACGGATTTGCAGATTTATCACCCGCATGATTGGATTCAACTCATCAGATCGAGCAGTAAAAAATTTGAAGTTGTCGAAATGCGCAGTTCCGACTTTTTGGATTTTTCTTCATTGCTAAAGGGTCCTTTAGTATTAAGAAACAAAGATGTAGAAGGGCGACAATTTAAATGGCTCGATAAAAAGTGGTTGCGCTATGATTCTGAATTTGGCGTAATCTCCTACAAAGACACATTGGACACGGAATGTAATTTTTACAAATTTAACTTGAAACGTCGAGTGTCTGCCATACCTGACACTATTCCTGTTATATCGGTACAGCCCTTACCGATATCAAAAGAAAAGAAAGATGATCTGATTTCTTTACTCTCCTTAATACCCGACGTTTTTCATAGATTTTATTTAGATTTACCTTCTGTAAACAATGTACGTAATACTGACCCTGATATTTTAGATAGTGAAGAAGATGAATGAATAGTTAAATATAAATTATAAATATAAGCTAGTATATAAATGATGCATGCTAAATTAATTTTACGTTCATAGAAGTAACTTTTGAATGTCAACTAAAACATAGTTTATAATTAAATTTACTGTTCTCATACACTTAAGTCACAAGTACCTACTAGGTACACAGTGTTCTTTCTAACATAAGTCACTAAAATCGCTTTTTATTATATTTTTATCAAATTATATTTACGTGCATGTTAGTTTTAATTAAAAACATCTCAATATTCCAATAAAGTTGAATTTATAGTTTAACGCAATTTTTTTATACAGTTTTTAGTTGTTCCTGAAAAGTTTCACTTTTGGACTTATGTTTTTTAGTCTGCCAGCCCTAGTCGGTGTCCAAAAACGAAGAAATCACATTAATATTCGTAACACCGATTTCCAAAATTAAACTTAGTTTGTACTTTGTAGTGTTCTTTTTTTAAATGCGGCTGTCTTATTTTTCAAAAAAAGTTTTTTATTTTCATTTGTGTTGGTGTTAGAAATAGACACAATAGAAAATGTATTGTTTGTCGGTCACCAGTGACCGACGCGGCAGTGAATGTATTAAAAGTCCATACAGTCCATAACAATTTAAATTACTACGAGTATTTTGTGACATTTTTACGAAATTGCAATGGAACCATTTCGGATAAATACCTTTGGAGAAGAAGAAATATTTTGGAAAAGCAATTTATGTAAATTCTTCCGTTACTGAGAGAATGAGTGACTGACAGGCAACGCACAGCCGAAACTACCAGTAAAAGAAAGCTGTGGCATGTACTCGTAGGTTCCTTGGGGAGTGTAGGGGAGCACTAAGAGAGGATTTCTCAAAATTCCTACGGGAACGGGAAAAAACGGGATATGCACGTACGAAGTCGCAAGCAAAAGCTACTCTGTCTATAAATGACGGAGTTATTTCCGAACATACGAAGAAAAATATAAACACTCGAATCCAACTTTGTAAAAACTACTTAGTACTACTGGCTTCGTTAGTTTTTTCATCTTTCCCCGACAAGGTGTATGAACAATGTGAATTTCCCCACAACAAAGGCTTAGCTATTGATTCATCACCATGCACTGATATTGGAAGCAGATAAATAAACGATTAAACGGTATAACCCAATGTGGGAAAACTTTTATATCTTTGTTCCTATCTTTCGTGATAAGATAGAATAAAAAAAAAAACACACAATTACGAATTGGGCTCTTCTATTAAGGGTTTCGCTGTTATATACCTATACCTTTAGTTTTATTATTCATAGCACAAAACGTGTGACAAACTGGCTACATACATAAACTGCCGCCTTTTTCCCGTGGTAGGCAGACACTATGGAACGAGACGTTTAGGCTCCGCGCAAACCGATCAACGATCGCAGCCATCGATGGCTGTCGCGCGCCACGTCTTTTGGTTGGCGGTGGCTGCCACGAGTGGTCGGTGGCTGCAATAATTTGCAATTCCATACAAAACGTGTTAAAATCGTGTAAACAGCTTGTCGCCAGCCACAGGTGGGCGTAGCCTGTTTGCCCGGAGCCTTAAGTACTGGTTGCCTTTCACAGTTGACAATCAGACGTAATCTGTGAAGTTTCGTTTCCATGCTTTGTTTACGGACCCCTAAATTACTCGTCTTTTTTCGAAGACAATCATTAAATTCATCATCAAATGTTTCAATCATAGGAATGTTCCCAGGTATTTCTGTATCGTTGCTATTACTTTGTAGTCGCTAATTTATTTTTTGCTTTTGCTATTTTTTGTTTGGTTATTTTTAGGTATTTCTATATCTTCGGTTGCGGGATTTAAGACTCTGTTAGTTCTGCGCAGCTTAGTGAGGAGGTAAGTTTAATAAATTTAAATTTAACCCAATAAATTAAAAATAGTTTATTATTCTGAAAGACTGATGCTTTTTATTGCAGGCATATACGCTGCACAGGCATAGGCACATATGCTTTTTATTGTACCCAGTGGAAATATTAGAAGACTTGTTGAGTCACCGCAGCTCGGGGTGAGGAAGATATTTTTACAAGAAAGAAACGACATGTCGTCGGTATAGCGGCCATCAACATTGAACAAATCGGCCGATATAGATGATGATAAGGTGGTGAGTACTATAATTCATAAATATCTTAATATACCAAGATAAAATGATCTTCATGATCATTTCAGCCAAAAGATAATCGAAGCTTTTACAGTACCCGGGTCGACGAAGGCGCGTTGTGTTCCACGCGCGTCACAAAGAGATTCCAGTATAATTGACGGGGCCCGCTAGGGCCAGTGCCTACCAGTCTTGCGACATGGTTCGAAAGAGTTACCGCGGCCCTAGCACACAAAGGGTTTAAGTCAGTAAGAGTCTGATACTTCCTTCTGCTTCTCACAACAATAAGCCTCAATTTCCATAAATGTTTGACAGATTCCGACTGAGCTGTGAACGTTGATTAAAAGTCAGTAGAATTAGCATTTTTATCGGTCCTATGCTTCTTGCATCCAGCTTAGGTATTATCTTCACTATTTAGCATACAAAAAATATATACATAAATGTACATTTGCCCTCACAGCGCCATCTCTCGAGCGTGGCTAGACTCGATCATTTTAGTCACCCGAATATGGAAGCAAGTTGGTAATGATTTGAGTCACATGGACATGGTGAGGGGCCAGGTTTTTCTTAATCAATGCCTAATCTAATTATTAGAACTTAAAGTTTTTTGTCCATGGAACGGTTTCTCAATTGAGGATACTATTATGTCAAAGCGTTTCAGGAAAGTTATCAGGCTAAAGCAGAGCTTGTCGAATATTAAACCTCAAACTCATAATTCAGAAATTGGCGTCCCTAATTTTTTTGTTGTTTTCTCTTTTCACATTGCACTGCATTCCTTTCAGGTTATAAGCAGTTAAATTAAATGGATGTTATTTTATTTATTGGCGAATTTGAAAAAGAAAATAAATAGCAAAGTGTTGTCTAACCAAGTGTTTCTGAACATAATTACACTCTAAGCGCCTGAATTTTGCTACACGCAAGAAGTAGAATAATCATTAGTAATGACAATTCTACTTCTTGACATGACCATAGGGCTTACGTCGAGTATATACCCCCATACTTTGATTTAAATAAGGTTGTTTATTGTTCTATGTAAAGCATCATCGTTAGTTGAGTGTACATATTATAAATCTGAAGACTTTGTTGGGTTATTTGGTTGAATACGCTCATCTCAGGACCCACTGATCCAAATTGAAAAAAAAAATGTGTTGGATAGCGCATTTATCGTGGCAGGCTATAGGGCTAGGCTATAGATATAACATCACGCTACGAACAATAGGAATGGAGCATTAATAGGAAATGTGACGCAGACGAAGTTGTGCGGTCTCTTAAAGTAGTAATAGTACATGCTAGCTACTACATATTAGCTGTCAACGATAGTGTAGTTAGTTTTCTGTTAGTGATTTTTTTTTAAATGGGGAAGATTTTTTCCATTCTTTTCCTGCTTAGTTTTCGGATCCGCTAAATATATGAGCATTATTCTTTCAATCTACGATAAAAAGTCAACAGATTTTATCTTGCTAATGCGTAAAAGCATTTACCAAAAACTATAAAATTCTGGAGTACTTTTTACTAACCTCTTCATAAGGTCTGCAGTTCTACCAGTGCAAGACGCACCTGTCAGGATCTGTCGACAATCTATTAAAATTTGGTTTCCGCACTTTATTCTGATTTTGGACCATTTTAGGTGAGCCATGGTGGCCTTCATTCTGGTTAGAATGAAGGAGTTTAGGTTTAGGAAGTTGGCTAGTTAGCCAACCTCCCTCCAGAATAAGATCAAACCTCCCATTGTATTCAAAACATCTGTAAGAGAATTATTCAGTGTTCCTATTGTTTGCCTCCTTATCTTGGCGGCGCCTGTGCACTCAAGGAACACGTGTGGTACCGTTTCCACCTTCATGCGTGCACTGCACAGAGGACTGTACGTTATACCTATTGTGTGGAAGTATTTGTTCAGTGAGCAGTGCCCGCTGATGGTCTTCGCCACCATTCGCAGGTTGCTCCTAGAATACTCTTTATTATGTTCTTTACTCTATATTATGTTATGTGCTCCTATCCAGTCGCAGAAGGCGGCTGTTTAGTTTCCTGTTCAGGAATGGCATAGCCACCTTGGATTGCTTGCAGCTTGGTGCTGAGGCCCACCAGCATTCTGTTTCTGTGTGGGTGTGTTCGTCACCAAGTCAGAATCTGTTGATGGGCTCCCATGAAAATCGAGGGAAACCCTCAAATTTTATAGGCACACACGATGTTTTTCATGTAATTTCTAACGAAATTCAGCTACGTGTGCCTGGTAATAATCACCTCATGTTGCTGAGCTGATGATGGAAGGTATAAGTCAGGATCTGATGATGAGATCCTATGAAAAATGTTTGTTTAGCGATATTTTCGCCAATTGTTAACCGATTTGGATGATTCTTCTTTTGTTTGGAAGAGTATTTTTCCGGACTGTTCTCAATTTAATTTAGTGAAGAGTTGATGAAGAACTTCAGAGGTAGACAAGGGAACTCCTCAATCAATGATAGCAAATGGATTGGGATTTCTGAAATCGCATGTCTTTTGATTGTTTACATCAGTTCATAACATAACATCACGCCGAAAAAAAAACCGACTTCTAAAAACAAAACACTACAATGTATAAAATAACTTTAATTTCGGAAGTCGGTGTCAAAAATCCAAACGAAAAATACCAAAACCATCACCGACTTCCAAAATTGAAGTTATTTTATACTTTGTGGTGTTTTTTGTAAAAAAGTTTCCTTCAATATCTGTTTAATAGTGTTTTATTAGATAATTGACCATCATTTTTGACACACACATCAGTGGTAGGTCATATATTCTATTGGTACTTCGTATAGGCTGTGTTAAATAAGGTCTGGCAATGGTCGAGTTAACCAGAAAAATAATGTATTTGAAAAACATACATTTAATTTAATTTTATTTTTATTTAATTAATATTCAGTTTTTATAGGTGTTGGTTGAAGAAGTCTATGAAGGAGGTCACACGCGCGTAGGCCGCTGGTAGGCTAGCTTCGCAACCAAGACCAGATCCGAATGATGTGATACCAATCTGCGAGAAGAAAAAACAAAAATATTTATATTTGCAAATATTTTCCAATCACGAAAATGAATTTTAAATAAAAATAAAGCTAATATACATACCAAGACTGGTTCGCCGTTAATAATGGTAGCTAGCGGACCACCAGAATCACCTCTGCATGTGCTAGCGCCACCGAGGCCGCTGGTGCAGATGTTCGAGTTTTGGAGGACCAGAGGGAAGGCAAAAGAGCAAACGCTGTTGGCAATGACATTCAAATTGACGTGACTCAAATACTGATTAGTCGAAATGGAACCACCTGGAATAATAAAAAAGACAATTATTTATAAATCCGATATCTAATAGTAAAATAAGCATTCAGTCAAACTAAAAGAGGCTTTTAAGGCTTACCGTCGCTAGTCAAACCGAAGCCGGAGGCTACAGCAGTAACACCGGCAAAATCTTGTTGAAGTTGGGCTCCAGAAGGCAGAGCGATTGGGGAAATATTAGCTGAAAAATAATATCATTGCATTAGTATACAGGAACAATATACCCACCAAGTAGATTTTATTATAACGTTTAGCAATAATTTGAATGTCTAGAAATTTCAAAAGATAACACTAAGTGACAATAAATATCATATTTTTTTAAAACTTACCAGAAAACGCAACTTGGGAGGGCAGATAAATGACAGCTACATCGTTGCGAACAAGAAGAGGCAACCAGCTTGGGTGTACAGCGACAACACTTGTGTCCAGCCTGGTACCACCAGAGAAGAGAGTGGTGGAGCCGAGGACAACAGTGAAACGCCAAGCTTGGTTAACACCGTCAAACCAGCAGTGGGCGGCAGTGACAACCCTGTTTGAACTGATGAGCGAACCTCCGCATACACCGGTGCCAGAAATACCAGCATAGGAAGCAAGGAGACCGGCCTATGGAACACAAATAATGAAACAGATTAATTTTATAGTAGTTTGAGTTTTAGATCCTATCAACTTAGCATTCATTTCCAGTAAGAATAGCTTACCTGGTAGGGGAATTGACCGAGGCTAGAAGGATTGCCACCAACAATCCTTTCTGGTGTCAGCTGTTCCTCGGCTTTGCGGATTTCTTCAGCCAATGGGATCGCATAATTTTGGATGTACCCAAACGCGGTATTACCCTCAATCGGGGGCTGTACATTCGCGCAAGCGAGAGTCACCAAAGCTAGAACAATGAATACCTTCATGGTGATATTTTGAAATGACTTTGAATCTCGAACTAAGCTATCAGATTAGTATTTATATAAAATCGTTAACAGATTACAGAACGTTTGCAGATACTACGTAGACGACTTACGTAAATATAATCACATATCAACAAACATAAAAAAAATAGCCAAGTTCAACTCGGCATTTATTTTTGGTTGTGCTATTAAAAAAATTAAAGGGATATATAAATTTGAAGTAACGGCAGGAAGCCGAACCCAATATAGTTAGGAGAAGGCTAAGCAAATGATAATCTAATTAAAAAAAAATACTATCTTATTAAAACAAGTGTAATGGACTAATAAAACATACCTATTAAATATGAAATGCACTTGTCAATACATTATCCTGTGAACACAATCACGATGCAGTTATTTTGTTTGGTTCACTAGTTAATATGGCCACTTTCCGGCTTCATTGCCAGACCAGTTCCATAAAACCAGATTATTGCGTTGTCTTCAATTTTTAACCAAACACACGTACAAACCAAGCAAGTTAGTAAAACTACTGTCATAACAATGTCCAAGTACAGAAATCTGAACAAAGGTAATCAAGAACTCGAAAAAAGAGATCAGTCATGGTTAACCACAATCTCACAAATATATAAGCAATGATGGTGGTCGACGGTGGAACATGTACTTGTTTGATTTGAAGTCCTTCCATTTCTAAAGACTTACCTACATAAGAATTATTGGAATAAAACCGGTCAAGTGCGCATCAGATTTCACGTTTTCAAGGTTATGTATAAAATTTTTTGATTCTTGGTTATGTATGAAATAATTATAATTTAAGTTCTTAGATTAAATGAAATATTTAAAAATATTGTAGAAAAATAACAGACTTCGGCAACCTCTCATGATATCAGCTACTATTGAAAATAAATAATACAGCTTACGTAATGAGTTCTAAAATTAGTGTGTAAAAAGAACCGTCTAGGTGCTTTTTACTCACTTTTAATAGCTTACTGAAAGTGTTATAATTATGTATTTTCCAAACGAAAATAAGTAAAGATGGAATATTAGACCAAACTGTCGCTTGGCACGCAGCACGTCATATTTCGCCGGATCGACGTTATTTGACTTACGAATATATTATGTTGAGTGAGATAATTTTTTAAGCGCGTAGAAAAAAAAAGCATGAGGGAAAGGACAACCGCCGCCTTTGAAAAGTAATAAATAAAGTCTCGAATAGATCAAGGCCCAAAACATCTCCTACTGTGTTAATAAGCTCGCAGGATCTACCAGTTTAATCGTTAAATAAATAAATAAAATAAACCACTTATTTGGCAATATTGGCTCAACCTTAGCTAATAAAATAAGTGCCTAACAGCAAGGTCACGATTACCCCCACTAGTGCCCACAATACTACCTTTATCCTGCCCACTGATGAGGACGAGGTTGCTGCTATTTATTTTCTAAATCACGACCGTGCCGTGGGCTGCGACAATATTTCTTCAAACCTTCATCGCACATAAAAATCTTCTAGTACCTCTATTACTCATATCTGCAACTTTGCGATGGAATTTCGTACCTATCCACTTGCGTTTAAAAAGACACTTATCCATCCAATTCACAAGAGTGGGGACCGACGCTGTATTAATCATTATAGGTCAAAAATAATTCTGCCTGCCTTATCAAAAATTATGAAACGGCTATGAACAACCGATTAGTGAAATATCTAAAATCAAATAACCTGTTACCCCAGAATTAGTTCGGTTTTCGTGCAAAGAAATCTAAGGCTATGGCGGTTCACGAGCCGACTAACCTTATTGTATCTATCATTGATATAAAAAGAAGTCCTTGGCCATCTTTTTATCCCTAGCCAAGGCTTTTGATACAGTGTCGGTTACAATCTTGCTACGCAAGCTTGAAAACCTCGGTATTTGTGGAAATCAGTTGTCACTCTTCAAAGATTTCCGTAATGACCGCACGCAATTTGTTAAAATAGATAAATACTTTCGTGACACTCTTTCCGTAGCTTTTGGAGTTCTTCATGGAAGCATTCTTGGGCCCACATTATTTCTGGTGTATATTAACGACCTCTGCAATCTCTCTCTTCAAAATGGACGTATTACCTTTGCGGATGATGACACTGTGGTTCTTTTCAGTGCAGACTCATGGAAAGATAACTATGCTCTAGTTGGGTTTAACACTGTGAATGGTTGGCTGAAAACTAACTTACTCACCTTAAATTCCAGCAAAACAAAAGAACATAGTTTTTACTCTAAGGAAGTTACAACGTTCAGTCATCTCTCCAACCATTCGCTATTATCACTCGCACTTGTTTATTCCCTGTTAACGGTGATTGTTCCTGACTCAAATTGCAGAAGGTTGACAATATTAAGTACTTGGGAGGTAACCTTAGATTCAAGACTAAGCTTTGCCGCACACATAAGTTGTCTCACTAGCAAAATACGGCAATTTATCTTTGTGGTTAAAAATATTCGATCTAACCTTAACACCAAGCAACTACTATCTGTCTATTGTGCCTTACGCCAATAGCTCTTACCATATTGCATCACCTCATGGGGTAGAACATTTAAAACTAACCTTTTAGTACTTGAAAACCCTAACCCTTAAAGGGTCCTTAAAGTTGCACTATTCCTTTCCTTCCAACATCACACTGTAGAGGTTTATAAGGTTGCTTTGTAGCAACAATCTCTAATTCCATTTATAAATACCCATCATAATTCTGACATCAGAAGCAGAAGAAGGAATGGATGCCAACCTAAATCAATAAAAACCCTCGTAGACTTTTTATAGATATTGATGTCTTCTATAAACTTGTAGTACATCACTTTGCCCGCAGCGTACGCGATATAATGTTTTTTTTTGGTATTTTTTTTACACCTTGGGTCACATTATCGAAGTTTTCATACGGATCCTTAACTTTTTTGAAAATATTTTATAGCCTATGTTACTCAGTGATAACGTAGCTTTTTAATCTAATGGCAAAAAAAATTTGATATCGGTCCTGTAGATTTAAGTTTATTTGTAACATACAAAAATACAGATATTTCTACTTTAAAATATTAGTGTAGATGTAGATTATAATACGAGTACCTACTGATTAATTTTCTAGTTAGTAATGTACATGTTCTTTAAAGTAAAAGCGATCATTGTTGAACATAAGATCATATTTTTTTTATTGCTTTACAATTTGTTTTAAGTATTGTTGGGTTACTGTTTTTTTTAAATAATATTATATCTATATATAATCTTGAAATGGTTAATTTGAATGACTCATTATAAACTTGGCGCACCTCTGCTATGCGCAAGGACTTGAAATGACTTGTACGCTCTTGACATGATATTTCAAGCGCGTACCAACATATATTGTCTAACTAGAGCGTGCGGGTATTTTCAGCAGGCAGTGTTTATTAGGAACTATAGTCAATTTTTATATTCGCTGGAGTAAACCGACTGTGGTCAGGTAGCAAGCCACAAGTGTTTTAACTACTCACAAATTATAATGCCGTTCTCAATATAAAATAAAACATAGGACTGACAATAATATTATAAAAAAACCTATTTTGCCTCGTATAATTTATATGATCCTTATTAAAACAAAACATATACTTAGGTACGCTTAAAATAAAAAATCCTAACTAGGCGTCAATAAATTCGTGTGTATCGCTGTCTACTGGAAGTGAGCTCAATAAACTAGCAGCATTGCCACGTTGAATGGCAATGCTTAAATATCCTCTGTCCGAGGTAAAAGCCAGCCCTTGGGTAATAATTTTTATGTAAATTGCTAAAATAGTTCATATTGTTATTTTCGCAATAACGTACCAATTATTGTTATCTTAATACCATGCTTGTGATTTCCTAATTACCTAATTAATCTAATCCAAAATGTATGTGACTCCTGTATTATCTGACTTTATCAATAAAATTAAAATAATGTTATTGATAAAGTCAGATTACTCATTTGGTTTTTACGCTAAATGTAGTAAGTACTTACCTACCTACATAATTATGACGACAAGCAATATCGATAAATCACGCGTAAGAAAATAAAAATGTTTAATCGGACTTTGCACTTAGATTTATTCTTCTTTTTATAATCAAACTGCAAAATTTCACCATTAAAACGTACGTAATATGTGAAATAAACAGTTGATTACTTTTACACCAAAGACCACGAGATCTTCTTGGGGTGCGTGTTGGCAAAAAAAAAACTGTATGTTTGGCCAGTATTCTGTAACGCTAACACCATTCGCTGACGCTGCTAAAGAGTCTTGTACAGGTGACAAGACATGTGGCACAGGACGAAAGATGGATCATGGACTGTGGAGAGACACCACACAAACACTGAAGACCGGAGCCATCCGAGATCCCCTCATGAGGAGTTTATCTTTACTGCGGCCGATCACGAGTACCTCGTAGCTGGCGGTGAAGGAATGTGTAGCGCGGTGTAAAAACGTATAATTAAATCCACCGGAGCTGTTCGAGGTACTCGTGCTTCGCCAAAATGCGTAGCGAAGCTTTGAAAAGGTGCTTAGCTGCGCGAGCATGCGTTGTGGACTCTTATTTTCATCCTTATAATATTATATAAACTGAAAGCTCATTTTATGACTGATTGGCTCGCTTTTGACCACAATTTCACCTGATGGAAACGATGGTGTGTTCAACGATGTAGCATGCTTGCCTAATAGTACCGTATTAATTCTTGACCTGACGACCTTCAGGTTGAAGCTATTAGGAAACACAAACATTACCAAATAAAATTCGATTCCTTAACTGTACGCATAGTGAAAGTATTCCCAAAACGGTTTGTGCGTATGGGTGGGAAGTCCACCATGTACCGGTGATGCATCGCTGTATATTTTGTAGACTAATGATGTAACGGGACTTCATTTAGGTACTGACAGTAAGGCAGAAAAGCACGACTGTCTTTTATCGATGTACTCGGTTGGCAATTTGTGTGGTCGAAGCGCGGCCGAATTCTTGCCCGATACAAGCCCGGCGACCCTATTAGTCATATTCGCTGTGAGGCTGACCTACAGCGCATCTTCCATACGCTGCAAAGTAGCGATGGAATAATCATTAATTAGAATTGTTAATGTTTTGTTATTTCTGTTATTTTTTTTTGTTATTGTGTTTTATACTGTTTTTAGGGTTATGCCTTCTAAATAATAATATATGAAGCGGTTTTTTATGATCAGTTTGGTGTACAGTGTGACCCTGTTTTAATTTTAATTGAAAGATTTTTATTTGTTATTGTTTTTTTTTTAATGTTGCTAGGGTGACACTTTTTAGATATGTAATGCTGATTTTATATGATCAGTCTGGTGTACCGTGTGCCGCTATTTTAATTGAAATGATTTTTTTTAGTATTGTTTTTTTATAATTTTGTTAGGGTGATACCTTTTAAATATGTGAAGCGGATTTTTTATGATCAGCCTGGTGTACCGTGTGCCGCTATTTTAATTGAAATATATTTGATTGTTGATCGTGTTTTGCTAACTGTAGCTAATGTTTGTGGCGGCAAAACTCACTAGACTCGTAAAGCGGTTTCATCATATTGTTCCTATCGTATTATTTATTTATTACTACATAATATATCCAGTTTTTTTGTCTAACCTTTTTACATACCTATACAACAAGATAATAAATAACTTTAAAAGTACTCAATATTTAAGAATGACTACAAAATTATTCTACGTAATATAAAAGATGCCGATACGAATTTGGATAAATACGGAATGCAGGTCGAGACACATCAAATGGTAACTATCCCAGTAATAACCCACTACAGACATGATGCCTAAAAATGGGAAATATTTTAAGGTTGGCTTTCTAAATGCAGGTTCACTGGGTACAGGCCATGATGATCTGATTTGTGCAATGGACAAGTATTGTTTCGATGTTTTGGCTCTAAACGAGACTTGGCTTCGGCCGGGCGAGGAGGGGCCCGCGCCGATTGTGCCCGGCTACCGACTGCGTCAAACGCCGCGGCCGAGAGCAATTCACGCGGGCCGTGGCGGGGGCGTTAGGTTTTATCTTCGCCGTGGCTTGAGCGCGCGTATCGTTACTGGCACGGTCGATCCCAGGTTCGATTCTGTCGAACAGATGTGGTTAACAATGTTACTTAGTGGGAAAAAGATTGCCATTGCCACACAGCGTACCGAACCGACTACCTTGGTTTGACATTGATCTGTTCCTGGATGCCATCACGAATACTTTGACAACAATAGGTGACAGTGACCACTATATTTTGCTCGGCGTAAACATGCTCAACATTAGGGAGACTAAAACCAAAAAGGTTCAAAAATTTTTAATTACTTAAGTCTCGCTCAGCTAGTTACGCTGCCGACTCACTTTACTGATACGAGTTAAACTTTGATCGACCTACTGTGCACAGACCTTAGGCCAAGATACACGACAGTGGAAGCTTTCGGTTCGGTTACAGGCCACTCCATTATAGTAAGCGAATTCCACGTAAAGCGGGATAAATTTATCCTATTTGTAAACAGATTTAGGCCGATTAGAGATATTTGCAGGGATAGCTTTTATACGGATTTGTCGACACTAAACATAGAGAGTATTTGTGAGCTAGCTGATATAAATGACATAGTTGAAAGTATTAATAACTGTATGATGGAATTGTTTGACGTCCATGCTCCGATTAAAACTTGCACAATTAGGGAAGTAACGTATAATATAACGTACTAAGCTTATGATGCGGTTACGAGATAACGCATTAGCTAAATACAGGACCACTAAAGATGATAATAAAAAAGTTTATTACAAACAGTTGAAAGCTTTAGTACAAAGTTCCTTGTTTAACGAAAATACTTGAGGCAAAATAAACAACAAAATAAATAATCCAAAATTGCTTTGGAAGAACATCAAATCCACTTTCACACCTACAAGGCAAGGACATGACCTTCCCTCACACTTCAGGAACCCAGACCTGATTAACAACTTTTTTAAAGGTTTCTGGTAACCCGGTGGCTAGCGCGTCACTTATGTCATTTTATGAGTCCCACAAATACAGTGAAGCTATTTTTACACTCGCTCCAGTGGACAAAAATGACATATCCCACATAATTACTGAGTTAAAATCGAATGCAGAAGGGTATGACAACATAACCCTAGACATGCTTGCGCTAACCTTGCCACATACTTTGGAAATTATGACCTTCATTATGAATTACTCAATATGGTCAGCTAAGTTTCCATACCAATGGAAAATTGCCACAGTGAGACCCCTATCTAAGAATTCAAATCCTGTAGAAGTAAAGGACTTGCGGCCTATTAGTATTCTGCCTTGTATGTCAAAGATAATGGAAAGGGTGGTGTGCCGTCAACTGACGCATTATTTGGAAGAAAATGAAATATTACCTGACCTACAATCCGGTTTCAGGAGGCAGCGAAGTACTTATACGGCGTTGCTGGATGTTACTGACAACATTCTAGCTGCCCAAGATAAGGGTATGTGTTCACTGATGGTGCTATTAGACTTTTCCCGTGCCTTTGATTGTATTAATGTCCCACTGTTACTCTCAAAGTTAAAACACTACGGTTTTGACGACAATGCAATCCAGTGGTTCCATAGCTACCTCAGTGACAGAAAGCAACTCGTAGAATTACGTTTGGCGGATGGTACTACCTTGACCTCAGCTCTCTCTTCTGTTGAAAGAGGAGTTCCCCAGGGATCAATTTTGGGTCCGATTATTTTTATACTGTACCTACTGTGCGGATATTATAAAGTGCCTTCAGAAATGCAAGTATCACATATATGCCGACGATGTGCAACTATACCTGTCCTTCAGACCCAATGATTATGTCACAGCTATAAGGGATCTAAATTAAGACCTAAAAAGGATCTCCGCCTGGTCGGATGAGAACTGTTTGGCATTAAACCCTTTAAAAACCAAATACATGCTGTTTGGTACGAGGCAGCAGTTAAAGAGGCTACCTTATCTGAGTTTGACTCTTATGGGTGAGCCTATTGAGCGAGTAGATGAGGCGCGGAATCTTGGATTAAGGATAGACGGTAGCCTTAGATTTGAGAAGCACATTGCTGATTCTGTGAAAAAATGCTTCTTTCGCCTGAGGCTGCTATATAAAATGAGACCCTTCTTGTCCGAAAAGCTTCGCGAGCAGCTAGTTGAAACACTAGTCTTGTCAAAATTAAATCACGCTGATACTGTTTACGGCCCGCGCTTGCTGGCTCGTACCGAAAAGCTTATACAGAGAGTCCATAACGCTTGTGCTCGCTTCTGTTATTCGGTTCCCCCTAGAACTCACGTCACCCCCTTTCTAAACACACATGCTATCCTTAAAATGAAGTCGAGGCGCAAGTTACATCTAGCCTGTCTTCTTTTTGGTGTCATCAAATTTAAGAAGCCGAGGTATCTATACGTCAAACTAAGTTGGATGGCTAGTAAACGAGAGTGCGCGGCCAGGCTTTGCGCGCAACAACTATCAACACAGCCGCATAGAACAGCAGCCTTCAGAGACAGTTTCCGATACGCTGCATCTAAGGTGTGGAATAATATTCCACCACCATTGCGGGTATTAGGAACCGTCCATACGTTCAGAACGCGTTTACGGCAGTATTTGATGGATGCAAAACGAAAACAGGATATGGTAAACCTAAACGTTTCCATTATATAAAAAAACACTACTACCTACGAGTATCTAAAACATATTGTATGTATATGGGTTTGCGGGTAGTCTGCATTGTACACGATAGATATTTTTCCTCGTGTTGTGCCTCTTCTGTTGTGTCCTGCTGTGCTGTTCGCGTCGCCTATGTGCCGTCGCAATTGTGTGACACCTTGCCCGGATATAAATAAAATAGAAACAGGTTTTTTGTTATTGTTAACAAATAGTTCGTTTTGTTTCCGACGGTGGGAAACAAGGTATTTATTTATGAGTAATACACGTACACACAAGCACTATCATACACATTCTTTTAATATCTTCCTAACTTTGTCTTTCTTCTTCTTCTTCTTCTACCTGGCGTTAATCCCGGCTATTGCCAGGGTCCGCCTTCCTACTTAGCTTCCTCCACTTTGCCCGATCTTGAACATCCTTTTCAGTTAGGCCATTGGCTCTCATGTCGGACTTAACGACGTCCAACCAGCGCTTGCGAGAGCGACCACGGGACCTAGCCCCCAGAATAGCCATATTTATGCATCCCCGACCAACGTACTCTATAGGGCGGCGCATGATGTGGCCATACCATCGCAGACGACACTCTTGCAGTTTTTCCCCCACGTCACGGACACCAAGACTACCTCTGATGAAAGAGTTGCGTATGCGATCGGATCGCGTTACGCCACTCATCCACCTCAGCATCTTCATCTCCGTGACGCGAAGCTCCTGAGTGTGTCTGCTTAGTGCTGGCCAACATTCACCGCCGTACAGTAGGACAGGCCGTATGATGCATTTATATATCTGCCCCTTGAGCTTCGGAGGCATTTTGCGGTCGCATACAACGGCTGTTACCTCGCGCCACTTCGCCCAAGCCGCGCCTATACGTGCGTGGACATCGTTGTCCACTTTGCCAGACTCGTGCAGCACGAATCCAAGGTACCTGAACGTATCGGACTTTCTGATCAGGTCCGAACCTATTCGGCTGAACCTATTTGAATCCGTGCCGCCACAGGACATGTACTCAGTCTTCGCCACATTTAGTCTCAGACCACCGTTTTCAAGCGTGTCCTTCCAAATGTTGACTTTGCGCTCAAGATGGGCTTTGTTCTGATTAACGAGGGCAATGTCATCGGCATACATCATTAGCCATGGGGCTTATCTTGGATGTTTGCCGTAACTACATCGAGCACTACGTTAAACAAGATCGAACCTAACTTCCTAACTTTGTCTTTATTTCTAGTATAATTGCCCGATATTCATTATATCTGTTTACTTTTTTTTATGTACGTTGTTTTGATGATATTTTTATATATGATATGAATGAACCGCCACTCATCCTTAGGGTTCATTAGAAAACCAGCGTCAGACAGTCTCAGGCTGTCTGACATATCGCTGAAATGAACCTTTTTAGTGCAGCCGTGAGACACACACTTAGTTTTTGGCTTACCTACCATTATTTATGTACCGTGCTTGTTTCATGTATGTGCTAAATAAATACTATTCTTTCTTTTTTTTCTTTATGTAGTATGTATCTAAAGTAGCTGTAATAAATCACCAATCATGGCGGTCATAATTTTCGGAGGAGCTGGTGGCTAAATAATAACAGCCGCACGGGTCGATCTTGAAGCTTAAGCAACGCTAACGTCAAGGACGGTCTCAAGGATTGACTGGACGACTTTACCCCAAGTTTCTTTTGACAAATCTCTTATTCCTTTAGTTAGAAAGTAAAGAATTTGGGGATTTTTATTGACAAGAACTTCTCGTGGACTGCCCAGCTACAGGAAGTAAGCCGCAAGCTATTCCCATCTGCTGCATCTTTGAGAAGACTGCGTAATTTTCTACCGACTGCCACCAAGATTGCGCTAGCGCAAACTCTTCTTCTTCCTATTCTTGATTATGCAGCTGTCAGCTATCTTGACCTTACTGAAGTGCAACTTGATAAACTTGAACGCCTCCAAAATGTTTGCATCCGGTTCGTATTTGGTTTGCGCAAATACGACCATGTTTCCGAATTCCGAGTTAAACTCAAGTGGTTGCCAATTCGCCTTCGCCGGAATTCCTTATTGTATAATGTGCTCTTTTCTCCTTCCACTCCTCTTTACCTGAAGGAACGATTTCAGTTTCTTTGCGACTCTTACACGAAATTTCTTAGGTCATCGGATAACTTGAAACTGAAAATGCCAATGCATTCCACTACCTTCTTGGACAAGTCTTTTTCAGTCCAAGCTGCCTGTTTGTGGAATGCATTGCCAGTGTTAATTAAGCGCGCGCAATCGCTGCCTGTTTTGAAGAGACTTGTTAGGGAACACTACTTGTCGCTGTGATTACTTTTTCGATGATAATTTTTAAAAAATGACACTTTTTTCTTTTAATATGTATATTTAATATGTATGTATTTGTGTATCTATTTTAGTATTTTGTATTGCTTTTTTTCTATAAGAATTTTTACTTAAACTTTATATTTGCACCAAGTGCAACCCCATTTATTGTCCAGGCTATCCCTATCCATTCCAGGTTGCCTGGAAGAGATCGCGGAATGCGATAAGGCCGCTAATTGTATTTGTTTTAGTTTAAAGTTCCCTTCATATGTTTTAATTTGGTGTACAATAAAGTATATATAAATAAATAAATAAAACGCTTGCCAAGGTTGGTCTGTGGATGGGTGACCGTCTTAACATAACGAGTTTCCTTCGTGTCTCGGAAAGCACGTTAAGCCGCTGGTCCTGGCTGTCATTTGTAGATCTTTGGCAGTCGTTACGGATTGTCAAAAGCCAGTAAATCTGACTCTAGTCTTGCCAAGATGTACCGTGTTACCCAGTTGTGGAGGTCTGGTAGGCAGCCGCTCCACGTAAAACACTGGTATTCAATTGAATCCAGTTTGACTGAAGCCGACCCCAATGTAGCTGGGAAAAGGCTAGGCAGATGATGGCGGTCATAATTTTCAGAAGACCAAAATCCGTTGGAGCAGACGAGTTCAAGAGTTGACGTAGCTAGAGGCCAACATGCAGATTATCATAAAAACATGTTGATCCACCTAGATCTACGAGTACTAACTTAAAAGGGTATCTGCAAAACACTGTATGCTTAAAGTGGTGCACTGGAGTTTTGAGAACAGTATGAGAGTTGCCTATGTACAGTCGTGAAATTATACTCAGTTGATGACTCATGGAAGCTATTTAATGCAAACCCTAAAATCATTCGGAATATAAATCATAACCTTTCCTCTTGGATTTTCCGTAGTTTTAGTGCAAACTTCCTTGTCTAACGAAAAAACTGCATACTTTAGGCACAATATAAAAAATAAAATAAAACATCCAAAATTACTGTGGAAGAACATCAAATCCATTTATGCACCTACAAAGCAGGGACGTGACCTTCTCTCACACTTTAGGAACCACGACTTGATTAATAACACTTGTTTTAAAGTCCCTGGTAACCCGGCAGCTAGCGCGTCACTTATATCATTTTATGAGTTCCACAAATATAGTGAAGCTATTTTCACACTCGCTCCAGTGGAACAAAATGACATATCGTGCATTATTTCCGACTTGAAGTCAAATGCAGAAGGTGTCTAAGGCATGTTTAAGGTTATGACAACATAACCTTAGACATGGTAACCCTAAGTCTACCACATACTTTGCCAACTATAGCGTACATGATCAATTACTTCATATGGACAGCTAAATTTCCATACCAGTGGAAAATTGCCACAGTTAGACCCTTACCTAAGAACCCCAATCCTACAGAAGTTAAAGACTTGCGGCCGATTAGTATTCTGCCTTGTCTATCAAAGGTAATGGAGAGGGTAGTGTGCCGGCAGTTGAAGCGGTTTTTGGAAGAGAACCAAATATTGCCCGACCTACAATCCAGTTTCAGGAAGTAGCGAAGTACCTCTACGGCGTTGTTGGATATTACTGACAATATTCTGGCTACCCAAGAAAAAGGCACGTGTTCACTGATGGTACTGCTAGATTTTTCCCGTGCATTTGATTGTATCAATTTCCAACTGCTACTATCAAAGTTAAAATACTACGGTTTTGACGAACACGCAATCCAGTGGTTCCGCAGCCACCTCAGTGGCAGAAAGGAACTTGTGGAGTTACGTTTGGCGGATGGTAATACCTTGAGCTCAGCTCTCTGTTCTGTAGAAAGAGGACTTCCTCAAGGATCAATTTTAGGTCTAATTATTTTTATACTTTACTGTGCGGATATTATAAAGTGCCTTCAGAAATGCAAATACCACATTTATGCCGACGATGTGCAAGTGTATTTGTCTTTCAGGTCAGAAGATTATGATACAGCCATCCTAAATGACGACCTAGAAAGAATCTCCGCATGGTCAGAGGAGAACTGTTTGGCACTAAACCCATTAAAAACCAAATACATGCTGTTTGGTACGAAGCAGCAGTTAAAGCGGCTACCTGCAAGTCTGACTTTGACTCTGATGAGTGAGCCTATTGAGCGAGTGGATGAGTCGCGGAACCTAGGATTACGTATGGACAGCGGTCTTAGATTTGAGAAGAACGTTGTCGATTCTGTTAAAAATTGCTTCTACCGCCTGAGGCAGCTGTGCAAAATGAGGCCCTTCTTGTCCATAAAGACCCGCGAGCAGCTATTCGAAACCTTAGTCTTTTCCTAGATAGACTTATACAGAGAGTCCAAATGCTTGTGCTTGTTTCTGTTATTCGGTTCCCCCTATAAGTCACGTCACTCCCTTTTTAAACAGACACTTTATTCTAAAAATGAAGTCGAGGCGCAAGTTACGTCTGGCCTGTCTTCTTTTTGGTGTCATCAAGTCTAAAAAGCCGAGGTATCTGTACGACAAACTAAGTTGGATGGCTAGTAGACGAGAGTGCGCGCGCAGGCTTTGCGCGCAGCAACTATCTGTTCTGTGTGACTAACACAGTCTCACAGAACAGTAGCCTTCAGAGGCAGTTTCCGTTATGCTACATTTAGGTGTGGAATAATATTCCACCACCTGAGCGGATATTGGGATCCATATATATACGTTCAGAACACGTTTACGGCAGAATCTGATGGACGCACAGCGAAAACAAGATATGGTCATTCTAAAAATGGCATAAAATGTTTCTTTAACATAATTGGGGTTATAGGTGTGTGGGTAGTCTGTATTTGATCACGATACTCATATTTCTTCCTGTTGCGCCCCTTATACCTGGTGCTGCTGTGGTATTTGCGACGCCTATGTGATACAAACGATCGCATTACAACTACTGCTTCAACACTATTTGTATCACAAATCAATCTCGTGCGTGTGTTATGTGACTCACCCAATGGTCCTGGTCAACTTGCAACTGCGTACACACAACCTGTCACTGGCACTTCAATCTGTCAGAAGACGGCCTATTAAATTGTGTAAACACGTTTTGGTAACTATACAAATTAAAATCTTTGCAAATCTGAAAATGAAAAAAGAATCAAAAAAAAAAGAAAACTTGTGAAATATGGTCAAACATAGATGCTATAAAAATCACAATAAAAATATTCATACACAGGTACCTATCAAATAATTTAAATTCAATTCAATTCATCTATTCCCGTTGCACTTTTTATTTTACAAAATATAATTTATCTCTTAACTTTTTTTTTTAGCTTTAAAAGTTTAGGGATTTACTAAAGCACAGCGTATGTCAGTCCCATCGTACCCTAAGACAATTATTATAAACTAACAAACGAGATCAATGGATCAGGGTCATGAATTCGAAAACTTTCTTGCATCATCGGAAGTCGGCTTACAATATTTGGTGTAACGTACCTATATTGTTCTTGTTCAACTTTAAAACCCTGAACAACTTACTTCTATCAGCCTCATACTAAAATCATTCCATTAGCAAGTGATGCATATCTTCTAGAACAACACACACCTCACAGTGGGGAAGGTTACCTTTTTCTTCAAGAAAGCGAATTTGTTACATGGAAAATGTCCCAATCTGAGTCTGTGAGCTGTAACCACTAGTTTTCTACTTAGGTTAATATTTACAAACCAAGGTATACGAGCAGGTTGACGCTGTATGGTTTTATACCAAATTCCTTTTTCAAATGAAGTTCTGTCAAAGTATTCCTTCCACAGATCATAATAAACATTTTTTAATTTTGGTAATATTTCGGAATAGTCAAGAGTAATATGGCGTGGTATGGTGTGGTGTTGTTTGACTCATTTGAATAAGGTTTTTTTTATCAAAACAATTTTGCTGTATATTACTATGGTTATTTTTGAATATGTACATTGTACCTACTTAATGACGGTGGTATGTCTGCCGCGTTCAGCGGTCTGCGGCTGTGTGAGTGCATCGTGCCCGGAAATGAATATTATAATGTCGCAATGAAATATTAGAAACAGGATTTTAGTGAAGTACGTTTATTGATGTTTCTCGTATAATTCGTCTCAATCAGTGATTTTTATTTATGAACGCATTACACGCACAAACAATCATACTTACACGTCTGTAAAATATCTTCATCACTTTTATTTTAATAATACATATAATTTATATCTACTTCATTTCGATGATAATAACCATGTAAATTTGTCAAATGAAAATGAACCGTCACTCGTCCTTTGTAAGGTTCATTTGAAAATCGGCGTCAGACAGCATTAGTCAGTCTGACATATCGCTGAAATGGACCTTTTTAGTGCAGCCGTGAGGCACACACTAGTTTTTTGGCTTACCTTCTTTTATTTTCTATGTTTGTTTTTGTATGAGTGTTTCATGAATGTGCTAAATAAATTTTATTCTATTCTATTATTTTCCCGCTAGTTTTCGGATCTGCTATAAATATGAGCATTATTCTTTCAACCTACGATAAAACGTCAACAAATTTTTATCTTGCTAATGCGCTAAAGCATTTACCAAAAACTATAAAATTCTGGAATACTTTTACTTTTGTTTACTAACCTCTTCATAAGGTCTGCAGTTCTACCACTGCCAGACGCACCTGTCAGGATCTGTCGACAATCTATCAAGATTTGGTTTCCGCTTTACTCTGATTTTGGACCATTTTAGGTGAGCCGTGGTAGCCTTCATTCTGGTTAGAATGAAGGAGTTTAGGAGGGAAGTTGGCTAGTTAGCCAACCTCCCTCCAGAATAAGATCAAACCTCCCAGTGTATTCAGAAAATCTGTGAGAGAAAGTCTGCACACGTGCGGTACCGTTTCCACCTTCATGCATGCACTGCACAGAGGACTGCCCGTTATACCTATTGTGTGGAAGTGTTTGATCAGTGAGCAGTACCCACTGATGGTCTTCGCCACCATTCGCAGGCTGCCCCTATCCAGTAACAGAAGGCGGCTGTTAAGTTTCCTGTTCAGGAATGGCATAGCCTCCTTGGATTGCTTGCAGCTTGGTGCTGAGGCCTACCAGCGTTCTGTTTCTGTGTGGGTTATTCTTGTAGCCATGTGCACAGCCGGGTGAAGAGGAGTGTTATGTTTGGGTTCAACAATCATTATGCGGTGGTCCCATCGTCGTCAGCAAGTCAGAATCTGTTAATATGCTCCCATAAAAATCGAGGGAAACCCTCAAATGTTATAGGCACACACGATGTTTTTATTTATTTATTTAAACTTCATGTACAATAGTGGTACATAGGCGGACTAAATGCAACAAGGCATACTCTGCCAGTCAGTCAGTTTTTCATGAAATTTCTAACGAAATTCAGCTATGTGTGCCTGCATCATCTCATATTGCTGAGCTGATGACGGAAGGTATGAGTCAGGATCTGATGATGAAATCCCATGAAAAATTTTTGTTCAGCGATAACTTCGCCAATTGTTAACCGATTTGGATGATTCTTCTTTTGTTTGGAAGAGTATTTTTCTGGACTGGTCTCATTTTAATTTGGATTTTAACTTCGGAGGTAGACAACAAAACTCTCCAATCAATGATAGCAAATGTATAGGGATTTCTGAAATCGCATGTCTTTTGATTGTTTACACCAGTTCATAACATAACATCTCGCCGGTACGCTGTATATCTGGTAATTTTTTTTACAAAAAATAAAATCGACTTCCAAAAACAAACCAGTACAATGTATAATATAAGTTTAATTTCGGAAGTCGGTGTCAAAAACCCAAAACCACCACCGACTTCCGAAATTAAAGTTATTTTATACTTTGTGGAGTTTTTTGTAAAAAGTTTCCTTCAATATCTATTTCATGGTGATTTATTACATAATTGACCATAATTTTTGACACACATATAAGTGTTAGCTACTCACATATTCTATTGGTACTTCGTATAGGCTGTGTTAAATAAGGTACGGCAAAGGTCGTGTTAGCCAGAAAAAATAATGTATTTGAAAAACATACATTTCATTTTATTTTATTTTTATCTAATTCATTCACAGTTTTTATAGGTGTTGGTTGAAGAAGTCAATGAAGGAGGTCACACGCGCGTAGGCCGCTGGTAGGCTAGCTTGGCAACCAAGACCAGATCCGAATGATGTGATACCAATCTGCGAGAAGAAAAGACAAAAACATTTAAATTTGCAAATAATTTCCAATTACGAAAATGAATTTTAAATAAAAATAAAGCTAATATACATACCAAGACTGGTTTGCCGTCAATAATGATGGCTAGTGGACCACCAGAATCACCTCTGCATGTGCTAGCGCCACCGAGGCCGCTGGTGCAGATGTTCGAGTTTTGGAGGACCAGATGGTAGGCCAAAAAGCAAACGCTGTTGGTAATGACATTCAAATTGACGTGACTCAAATACTGATTAGTCGAAATGGAACCACCTGAAATAATAAAAAAGACAATTATTTATAAATCCGATATCTAATAGTAAAATAAGCATTCAGCCAAACTAAAAGAGGCTTTTAAGGCTTACCGTCGCTAGTCAAACCGAAGCCGGAGGCTACAGCTGTAACACCTGCAAAATCTTGTTGAAGTTGGGCTCCAGAAGGCAGAGCAATTGGAGAAATATTAGCTGCAAAATAATATCATTGCATTAGTAAACAGAAACAATATACCCACCAAGTAGATTTTATTATAACGTTTAGCAATAATTTAAGTGTCTAGAAATTTCAAAAGATAACACTAAGCGACAATAAATATCATATTTTATTAAAACTTACCAGAAAACGCAACTTGAGAGGGCAGATAAATGACAGCTACATCGTTGCGAACAAGAAGAGGCAACCAGCTTGGGTGTACAGCGACAACACTTGTGTCCAGCCTGGTACCACCAGAGAAGAGAGTGGTGGAGCCGAGGACAACAGTGAAACGCCAAGCTTGGTTAACACCGTCAAACCAGCAGTGGGCGGCAGTGACAACCCTGTTTGAACTGATGAGCGAACCTCCGCATACACCGGTGCCAGAAATACCAGAATAGGAAGCAAGGAGACCGGCCTATGGAACACAAATAATGAAAAAGATTAATTTTACAGTAGTTAATTGAGTTTTAGATCCTATCAACTTAGCATTCATTTCCAGTAAGAATAGCTTACCTGGTAGGGGAATTGACCGAGGCTAGAAGGATTGCCACCAACAATCCTTTCTGGTGTCAGCTGTTCCTCGGCTTTGCGGATTTCTTCAGCCAATGGGATTGCATAATTTTGGATGTACCCAAACGCGGTATTACCCTCAATCGGGGGCTGTACATTCGCGCAAGCGAGAGTCACCAAAGCTAGAACAATGAATACCTTCATGGTGATATTTTGAAATGACTTTGAATCTCGAACTAAGCTATCAGATTAGTATTTATAGAAAATCGTTAACAGATTACAGAACGTCGGCAGATACTACGTAGACGACTTAAGTAAATATAATCACATATCAACAAACATTAAAAAAATAGCCAAGTTCAACTTGGCATTTATTTTTGGTTGTGCTATTAATGCACTTGTCAATACATTATCCTGTGAACCCAATCACGATGCAGTTATTTTGTTTGGTTCACTAGTTAATATGGCCACTTTCCGGCTTCATTGCCAGATCAGTTCCATATAACCAGATTATTGCGTTGTCTTCAATTTTAACCAAACACACGAACAAACCAAGCAAGTTAGTAAAACTACTGTCATAACAATGTGCATGTACAGAAATCTGAACAAAGGTAATCAAGAACTCGAAAAAAGAGATCAGTCATGGTTGACCACAATCTCACAAATATATAAGCAATGATGGTGGTCGACGGTGGAACATGTACTTGTTTGATTTGAAGTCCTTCCATTTCTAAAGACTTACCTACATAAGAATTATTTGAATTGAAGAAAAAACTTTAATTTCGGAAGTCGGTGTCAAAAAACGAAAAAATAACCAAAAACCGACTTCCGAAATTAAAGTTTTTTTCTTTCTTCCGAAGTTATTTCGTACCTTGTAGTGTTTTGGTTTTGGAAGTCGGTTGTATTTTTTGTCAAAAAGTTTTTTATTTTTCACTTTTTAGTGGTACCTAGATACCTGCGTACCCATTAGCAGCGTACCGGCGCAATGTTATGTTAAGAACTGGTGTAAACACTAAAAAAACATGCGATTTCAGCAATCACCCCCCCCCCCCTTTGCTATCATTTATTGAAGAGTTCCGTTGCCTACCTCCGAAGTTCTTCGTCAGATCTTCACCAAACTGAAACGGGACCAGTCCAGGAAAATATTCATTCAAACAAAAAAAGAATCATCCAAATCGGCTGACAATTGGCTAAAGTATCGCTGAACAAACATTTTTCATGGGATCTCATCATCAGATCCTAATTTATACCTTTCATCATCAGCTCAGCAATATGAAATGATGATTACCAGTCACAAATATTTGAATTGCGTTAGAAAATTCATGAAAAACATTGTATACGCCTATAAAATTTGAGGGTTGCCCTCGATTTTCGTGGGATCCCATCATCAGATTCTGACATGGTGACAATGGGACCAATCGAAAAGTATACCCTTTCAGATGAAACAAATTTTTTTTAAATCGGTTCATAAATCACGGAGTTATGAGGTAACAAACATAAAAAAAAATACAACCGAATTGAGAACCTCCTCCTTTTTTGAAGTCGGTAAAAAACCGGCCAAGTGCGCAACAGATTTCACGTTTTCAGGGTTATGTATAAATTTTTTTGATTCTTGGTTATGTATGAAATAATTATAATTTAAGTTCTTAGATTAATTAATGAAATATTTAAAAATATTGTAGAAAAATAACAGACTTCGGCGACCTCTCATGATATCAGCTACTTTTGAAAATAAATAATACAGCTTACGTAATGAGTTCTAAAATTAGTGTGTAAAAAGAACCGTCTAGGTTCTTTTTGCACACTTTTAATAGCTTACTGAAAGTGTTATAATTATGTAATTTCCTAACGAAAATAAGTAAAGATGGAATATTAGATCAAACTGTCGCTTAGCACGCAGTACTTCATACTTCGCCGGATCGACGTTATTTGACTTACGAATATATTATGTTGAGTGAGATAATTTTTTAAGCGCGTAGAAAAAAAAAGAATGCGGGAAAGGACAAACGCCGCCTTTGAAAAGTAATAAATAAAGTCTCGAATAGATCAAGGCCCAAAACATCTCCTACTGTGTTAATAAGCCTGCAGGATCTACCAGTTTAATCATTAAATAAACAAATAAATAAATAAACCACTTTTTTGGCAATATTGGCTCAACCTTAGCTAGTAAAATAAGTGCCCAACAGCAAGGTCACGATTACCCCCTACTAGTACCCACAATACTACCTTTATCCTGCCCACTGATGAGGACGAGGTTGCTGCTATTTATTTTCTTAATCACGACTGTGCCGTGGGCTGCGACAATATTTCTTCAAACCTTCATTGCACATAAGAATCTTCTAGTACCGTCTATTACTCATATCTGCAACTTTGTGATGGAATTTGGTACCTATCCACTTGCGTTTAAAACGACACTTATCCATCCAATTCACAAGAGTGGAGACCGACGCTGTATTAATCATTATAGGTCAAAAATAATTCTGCCTGCCTAATCAAAAATTCTGGAACGGCTATGAACAACCGATTAGTGAAATATCTAAAATCAAATAACCTGTTACCCCAGAATCAGTTCGGTTTCGTGCAAAGAAATCTAAGGCTACGGCGGTTCACGAGCCAACTAACCTTATTGTATCTATCATTGATATAAAAAGAAGTCCTTGTCCATCTTTTTATCCCTAGCCAAGGCTTTTGATACAGTGTCGGTTGCAATCTTGCTACGCAAGCTTGAAAACCTCGGTATTTGTGGAAATCAGTTGTCACTCTTCAAAGATTTCCGTAATGACCGCACGCAATTTGTTAAAATAGATAAATACTTTCGTGACACTTCTCCCGTAGCTTTTGGAGTTCTTCATGGAAGCATTCTTGGGCCCACATTATTTCTGGTGTATATTAACGACCTCTGCAATCTCTCTCTTCAAAATGGACGTATTACATTTGCGGATGACACTGTGGTTCTTTTCAGTGCAGACTCATGGGAAGATAACTATGTTCTAGTCGGGTTTAACACTGTGAATGGTTGCCTGAAAACTAACTTACTCACCTTAAATTCCAGCAAAACTAAAGAACATAGGTTTTACTTTAAGGAAGTAACCTTCAGTCATCTCTCCAACCATTCGCCATTATCACTCACACTTGTTCATTCCCTGTTAACGGTGGTTGTTTCCTGTCTTAAATTGCAGAAGGTTGACAATATTAAGTACTTGGAAGGTAACCTTAGATTCAAGACTAAGCTTTGTCGCACACATAAATTGTCTCACAAGCAAAATACGGCAATTTATCTGTGGTTAAAAATATTCGATCTATCCTTAACACCAAGCAACTACTATCTGTCTATTGTGCCTTATGCCAATTGCTCCTACCATATTGCATCACCTCATGGGGTGGAACGTTTAAAACTAACCTTTTAGTACTTGAAAACCCTAACCCTTAAAGGGTCCTTAAAGTTGCACTATTCCTTTCTCTCCGACATCACACTGTAGAGGTTTATAAGTCCTCTCTATTCGGCAGCTTTTTATTCTCCAGGTTGCTTTGTAGCAACGATCTCTTATTCCATTTATAAAAACCCATCATAATTCTGACATCAGAAGCAGAAGAAGGAATGGATGCCAACCTAAATCAATAAAAACCCTCGCAGGCTTTTTTATAGATATTGATGTCTTCTATAAAATTGTAGTACATCACTTTGCTCTATTGTTAATAGTTTCCGCAGCGTACGCGATATAATGTTTTTTTTTGGTATTTTTTTTACACCTTGGGTCACATTATCGAAGTTTTCGTACGGATCCTTAACTTTTTTGAAAATATTTTATTGCCTATGTTACTCAGTGATAATGTAGCTTTCTAATGTAACGGCAATTTTTTTTTTTAACTCGGTCCTGTAGATTTTAAGTTTATTTGTATCATACAAAAATACAGATATTTTTTTTTTTTTTTTTTTTTTTTTTTTTTACTATTGATAGGCACGCGTTTGACCACTATCTCACCTGATGGTAAGCGAGGATGTGGTCGAAGATGGAGCACGCTTGCCTAGAAATAACCTACTATTTCCTCTTTATAATATTAGTGTAGATGTAGATTATAATACGAGTACCTACTGATTAATTTTCTGATTAGTAATGTACATGTTCTTCAAAGTAAAAGCGATCATTGTTGAAAATAAGATCATATTTTTTTTATTGCTTTTCAATTTGTTTTAAGTATTGTTGGGTTACTGTTTTTTTAAATAATATTAAAATATAAACAATATCTTGAAATGGTTAATTTGAATGACTCATTATAAACTTGGCGCATCTCTGCTATGCGCAAGGACTTGAAATGACTTGTACGCACTTGACATGATATTTCAAGCGCGTACCAACATATATTGTCTAACTAGAGCGTGTGGTTATTTTCAAACCAATAAGGCTCAGTTTTAGCATTGTAAGCTAAAAAATGTGAAATTCAATTGAGAATTTTTAAACTAGGCAGTGTTCATTAAGAACTATAGTCAATTTTTATATTCGCTGGAGTAAACCGACTGAGGTCAGGTAGCAAGCCACAAGTGTTTTGACTACTCACAAATTATAATGCCGTTCTCAATATAATATAAAACATGGGACTGACAATAATATTATAAAAAACCTATTTTGCCTCGTATATTTATATGATCCTTATTAAAACAAAACATATAGGTACGCTTAAAATAAAAAATCCTAACTAGGCGTCAATAAATTCGTCTGTATCGCTGTCTACTGGAAGTGAGCTCAAACAACTGGCGGCATTGCCACGTTGAATGGCAATGCTTAAATATCCTCTGTCCGAGGTAAAAGCCAGCCCTTGGGTAATTATTTTTATGTAAATTGCTAAAATAGTTCATATTGTTATTTTCGTAATAACGTACCAATTATTCTTATCTTAATACCATGCTTGTGATTTCCTATTTACCTAATTAATCTAATCCAAAATGTATGTGACTCCTGTATTATCTGACTTTATCAATAAAATTAAAATAATGTTATTTATAAAGTCAGATTACTCATTTGGTTTTTACGCTAAATGTAGTTAGTAACTACCTACATAATTATGACAACAAGCAATATCGATAGATAAATTACGCGTATGTAAATAAAATGTTCAATCGGACTTTGCATTTAAGTTTATTCTTCTTTTTTTAATCAAACTGCAAAATTTCACGTGCGCGTTGGCAAAAAAAAAAACTGTATGTTTGGCCAGTATTCTGTAACGGTAACAAAATTCGCTGACGCTGCTAAAGGGTCTTGTACAGGTGACAAGACATGCGGCACAGGACGAAAGATGGATCACGGACTGTGGAGAGACACCACACAAACACTGAAGATAGGAGCCATCCGAGATCCCCTCATGAGGAGTTTATCTTTACTACGGCCGATCACGAGTACCTCGTAGCTGGCGGTGAAGGAATGTGTAGCGTGGTGTAAAAACGTATAATTAAATCCACCACTAGAGCTGTTCGAGGTACTCGTGCTTCGCCAAAATGCGTAGCGAAGCTTTGAAACGGTGCTTAGCTGCGCGAGCATGCGTTGTGCACTCTTATTTTCATCCTTATAATATTATATAATCTGAAAGCTCATTTTATGACTGATTGGCTCGCTTTTGACCACAACCTCACCTGATGGAAACGATGGTGTAGTCAACGATGTAGCATGCTTGCCTAAAAGTACCGTATTAATTCTTGACCTAACGACCTTCAGGTTGAAGCTATTAGGAAACATTAGCAAATAAAATTCGATTCCTTAACTGTACGCATAGTAAAAGTATTCCCAAAACGGTTTGTGCGTATGGGTGGGAAGTCTACCATGTACTGGTGATGCATCGCTGTATATTTTGTAGACTAATGATGTAACGGGACTTCATTTAGGTACTGACAGTAAGGCAGAAAAGAACGACTGTCTTATATCGATGTACTCGGTTGGCAATTTGTGTGCTCGAAGCGCGGCCGAATTCTTGCCCGATACAAGCCCGGCGAACCTATTAGTCATATTCGCTGTGAGGCTGACCTACAGCGCATCTTCCATACGCTACAAAGTAGCGATGGAATAATCATTAATTAGAATTGTTAATGTTTTGTTATTTCTGTTATTTTTTTTTGTTATTGTGTTTTATACTGTTTTTTTGTTTTTTTGAAAGATTTTTATTTGTTATTGTTTTTTTCAATTTTGCTAGCACCCTAGCAAAATTGAAAAAAAGAATAAAAAAGATTGAGATTGAAAAAGTGTCACCACACTTTTTAGATATGTGATGCTGATTTTATATGATCAGTCTGGTGTACCGTGTGCCGCTATTTTAATTGAAATTATTTGTTTTAGTATTGTTTTTTATAATTTTGTTAGGGTGATACCTTTTAAATATGTGCTAACTGTAGCTAATGTTTGTGTCACGGCGGCAAAACTCACTGGACTCGTAAAGCGGTTTCATCATATTGTTCCTATCGTATTATTTATTTATTACTACATAATATATCCAGTTTTTTTGTCTAACCTTTTTACATACCTATACAACAAGAGAATAAATAACTTTAATACTGAGTACTCAAAATTTACGAATGACTACAAAATTATTCTACGTAATATAAAAGATGCCGATACGAATTTGGATAAATACGGAATGCAGGTCGAGACACATCAAATGGTTACTATCCCAGTAATAACCCACTACAGACATGATGCCTAAAAATGGGAAATATTTTAAGGTTGGCTTTCTAAATGCAGGTTCACTAGGTACAGGCCATGATGATCTGATTTGTGCAATGGACAAGTATTGTTTCGATGTTTTGGCTCTAAACGAGACTTGGCTTCGGCCGGGCGAGGAGGGGCCCGCGCCGCTCGTGCCCGGCTACCGACTGCGTCACACGCCGCGGCCGACAGCAAATCGCGCGGGCCGTGGTGGGGGCGTTAGGTTTTATCTTCGCCGTGGCTTGAGCGAGCGCGCGTATCGTTACTGGCACGGTTGATCCCAGGTTCGATTCTGTCGAACAGATGTGGTTAACAATGTCACTTAGTGGGAAAAAGATTGCCATTGCCACACAGCGTACCGACCACCTTGGTTTGACATTGATCTGTTCCTGGATGCCATCACAAATACTTTGACAACAATAGGTGACAGTGACCACTATATTTTGCTCGGCGTAAACATGCTCAACATTAGGGAGACTAAAACCAAAAAGGTTCAGGAATTTTTAAATTACTTAAGTCTCGCTCAGCTAGTTACGCTGCCGACTCACTTTACTGATACGAGTGAAACTTTGATCGACCTACTGTGCACAGACCTTAGGCCAAGATACACGACAGTGGAAGCTTTCGGTTCGATTACAGGCCACTCCATTATAGTAAGCGAATTTCACGTAAAGCGAGATAAATTTATCCCATTTGTAAACAGATTTAGGCCGATTAGAGATATTTGCAGGCATAGCTTTTATACGGATTTGTCGACACTAAACAGAGCGTATTTGTGAGCTAGCTGATATAAATGACATAGTTGAAAGTTTTTAATAACTGTATGATGGAATTGTTTGACGTCCATGCTCCGATTAAAACTTGCACAATTAGGGAAGTAATGTATCTTTGGATTACGGACAATACTAAGCTTATTATGCGGTTACGAGATAACGCATTAGCTAAATACAGGACCACTAAAGATGATAATAAAAAAGTTTATTACAAACAGTTGAAAGCTTTAGTACAAAGTTCCTTGTTTAACGAAAATACTTTAGGCACAATATAAACAACAAAAAAAATAATCCAAAATTGCTTTGGAAGAACATCAAATCCACTTTCACACCTACAAGGCAAGAACATGACCTTCCCTCACACTTCAGGAACCCAACCTGATTAACAACACTTTTTAAAAGGTTTCTGGTAACCCGGTGGCTAGCGCGTCACTTATGTCATTTTATGAGTCCCACATATACAGTGAAGCTATTTTTATACTCGCTCCAGTGGACAAAAATGACATATCCCACATAATTACTGAGTTAAAATCGAATGCAGAAGGGTATGACAACATAACCCTAGACATGCTTGCGCTAACCTTGCCACATACTTTGGAAATTATGACCTTCATTATGAATTACTCAATATGGTCAGCTAAGTTTCCATACCAATGGAAAATTGCCACAGTGAGACCCCTCGCTAAGAATTCAAATCCTGTAGAAGTAAAGGACTTGCGGCCTATTAGTATTCTGCCTTGTATGTCAAAGATAATGGAAAGGGTGGTGTGCCGTCAACTGACACATTATTTGGAAGAAAATTAAATATTACCTGACCTACAATCCGGTTTCAGGAGGCAGCGAAGTACTTCTACAGCGTTGCTGGATGTTACTAGACTTTTCCCGTGCCTTTGATTGTATTAATGTCCCACTGTTACTCTCAAAGTTAAAATACTACGGTTTTGACTACAATGCAATCCAGTGGTTCCATAGCTACCTCAGTGACAGAAAGCAACTCGTAGAATTACGTTTGGCGGATGGTACTACCTTGACCTCAGCTCTCTCTTCTGTAGAAAGAGGAGTTCCCCAGGGATCAATTTTGGGTCCGATTATTTTTATACTGTACCTACTGTGCGGATATTATAAAGTGCCTTCAGAAATGCAAGTATCACATTTATGCCGACGATGTGCAACTATACCTGTCTTTCAGACCCGATGATTATGTAACAGCTATAAGGGATCTAAATGAAGACCTAGAAAGGATCTCCGCCTGGTCGGATGACAACTGTTTGGCATTAAACCCTTTAAAAACCAAATACATGCTGTTTGGTACGAGGCAGCAGTTAAAGAGGCTACCTTATCTGAGTTTGACTCTTATGGGTGAGCCTATTGAGCGAGTAGATGAGGCGCGGAATCTTGGATTAAGGATAGACGGTAGCCTTAGATTTAAGAAGCATATTGCTGATTCTGTGAAAAACTGCTTCTTTCGCCTGAGGCTGCTGTACAAAATGAGACCCTTCTTGTCCGAAAAGCTTCGCGAGCAGCTAGTTGAAACACTAGTCTTGTCAAAATTAAATCACGCTGATACTGTTTACGGCCCGCGCTTGCTAGCTCTTACCGGAAAGCTTATACAGAGAATCCAAAACGCTTGTGCTCGCTTCTGTTATTCGGTTCCCCCTAGAACTCACGTCACCCCCTTTCTAAACACACACGCTATCCTTAAAATGAAGTCGAGGCGCAAGTTACATCTAGCCTGTCTTCTTTTTAGTGTCATCAAATTTAAGAAGCCGAGGTCAAACTAAGTTGGATGGCTAGTAAACGAGAGTGCGCGGCCAGGCTTTGCGCGCAACAACTATCAACACAGCCGCATAGAACAGCAGCCTTCAGAGGCAGTTTCCGATACGCTGCATCTAAGGTGTGGAATAATATTCCACCACCATTGCGGGTATTAGGAACCGTCCATACGTTCAGAACGCGTTTACGGCAGTATTTGATGGATGCACAACGAAAACAGGATATGGTAAACCGAAACGTTTCCATTATATAAAAAAACACTACTACCTATTTAAAACATATTGTATGTATATGGGTTTGCGGGTAGTCTGCATTGTACACGATAGGTATTTTCCTCGTGTTGTGCCTCTTCTGTTGTGTCCTGCTGTGCTGTTCGCGTCGCCCATGTGCCGTCGCAATTGTGTGACACCCTGCCCGGATATAAATATCATAGAAACAGGTTTTTTGTTATTGTTAACAAATAATTCGTTTTGTTTTCGACGGTGGGAAACAAGGTATTTATTTATGATTAATACACGTACACACAAGCACTATCATATACATTCTTTTAATATCTTCCTAACTTTGTCTTTATTTCTAGTATAATTGCCCGATATTCATTATATCTGTTTACTTTTTTATGTACGTTGTTTTGATGATATTTTTATATATGATATGAATAAACCGCCACTCATCCTTAGGGTTCATTAGAAAACCAGCGTCAGACAGTCTCAGGCTGTCTGACATATCGCTGAAATGAACCTTTTTAGTGCAGCCGTGAGACACACACTTAGTTTTTGGCTTACCTACCATTATTTATTTTTATGTACCGTGCGTGTTTCATGTATGTGCTAAATAAATACTATTCTTTCTTTTCTTTCTTTATGTAGTATGTATCTAAAGTAGCTGTAATAAATCACCAATCATGGCGGTCATAATTTTCGGAGGAGCTGGTGGCTAAATAATAACAGCCGCACGGGTCGATCTTGAAGCTTAAGCAACGCTTGCCAAGGTTGGTCTGTGGATGGGTGACCGTCTTAACATAACGAGTTTCCTTCGTGTCTCGGAAAGCACGTTAAGCCGTTGGTCCTGGCTGTCATTTGTAGATCTTTGGCAGTCGTTACGGATTGTCAAAAGCCAGTAAATCTGACTCTAGTCTTGCCAAGATGTACCGTGTTACCCAGTTGTGGAGGTCTGGTAGGCAGCCGCTCCACGTAAAACGCTGGTATTCAGTTGAATCCGGTTTGACTGAAGCCGACCCCAATGTAGCTCGGAAAAGGCTAGGCAGATGATGGCGGTCATAATTTTCAGAAGACCAAAATCCGTTGGAGCAGATGACTTCAAGAGTTGATGTAGCTAGAGGCCAACATGCAGATCATCATCAAAACATGTTGATCCACCTAGATCTACTAACTTAAAAGGGTATTTGCAAAACAATGTATGCTTAAAGTGGTGCACTGGAGTTTTGAGAACAGTATGAGAGTTGCCTATGTACAGTCGTGAAATTATACTCAGTTGATGACTCATGGAAGCTATTTAATGCAAACCCTAAAATCCTTCGCAATATAAATCATAACCTTTCCTCTCGGCTTTTCCGTAGTCAGATAACAATAACATCTCTATTGTAGAGACATTCATACATACACTCACTCTACTACCATATTTACAACCTAGTTATGGTGCTTTTACGTTCATACATCTGAGTACTAATTATATTAACTTTTTATCAACGTTTGCATTCGCATCTCAGTCGCAATTTGTGAAAAATTTATGGATATTGAGGATATTGATTTGCTAGTAATGACATATGGAACTTAAACGTGGTCACTCACAATGGGCCTCATCAGAAGGCTCAAAGTCACTCAAAGGGCAATAGAGAGGGCAATGCTTGGACTTTTCTTGCGTGATCGAATAAGATCGCCAAACTAAAGTGGCAGTGGGTAGGGCATATTGCTCGCAGAACAGACAGTGGATGGGGCCGAATAGTTCTGCAGTGGAGATGCAACGTTGGAAAGCCTCCCACAAGGTGGACCGATGACCTGGTGAAGGTCGCGGGTAGCCGATGGATGCGAGACGCGTAGGACCGGTCGTTGTGGTGATGCTTGGGGTTGGCCTATGTCCAGCAGTGGACGTCTTTCGGCTGATATGATGATGATGAGGCTTTTTTGATAGATTGCTTCTGAAATGCAAATGCGAACGTTGCTTGAAAATTAGTAGAATTGGCATTCTGGCAACACATTGACGCTGACTGTGTGACCGTTCTAGTCAAGCACTGTTGTCTGACCTCAAAAGCCTTTTTGCCGTTTTAATCCCTTTCGAAAGACACGTTATCTCATCTAGTTGGTTGGACTTTTAATTATGCTACTTGATGGTAAATATGATTAAGGGGTTTGTTTGTTTACATCATAGAGTCACAATAAACGCATACAGTTTAGCATTTTCGCTTTTCGTAAATTATCAAATATGTTTCAAATATTTATTTCAGCGTTACAAAATGCATCTTACTGGGCTGCATCTTGTGATGAATTAAAGGTAGCCCGCCCACCTTTAATTCATCATTCGATATTATTCATATTAAGTCACATACAATCATTTCCAAAACAACGGAAGCTAACATTCTAGGAGAGTTTAGAAATTGTAATTGAGTTTTTTCATAGATACTGGTTAGCACTTTATGTGTCTATTTGATTTATTGCGTTTGTTTTGTAGGGTGCATGGGGTCTGTTACCATCTTAAGACCCAAGCCAACCTCACCTGCTAGCGGTGCACCCTGCTGTCCAACGGACGAGGCTCTGGCGAACCTGGTTTCCCTCTCGTAGGGTTGTGGGGGTCAGACGGCTGGTCGCCCCACGTAAAACCAACTTCAGCCAAATGAAATGGACAAGAAGTTGATAACGGGTACTCGGGCTAGGGCGTCGCCGCATAACGACGCGCAGGCACATCGCCCTAAACCTGCGATAAGTGGGCTAGGGCTACCGTGTCGAGTACGGGCACGGCTAAAGAGGATAGTACCCAAGAAGAAGTTCCGCTTTGCCACCTGGAACATTGGCTCCCTAACCGGACGTTGCCGAGAACTCGCGGACGTACTTGCGAAGCATCGGGTCCAGTGCGCCTTCCTTCAGGAGACGCGCTGGAAGGGAAATAAGTCACGTGACATCGGGCAGGGGTACCGGCTAGTGTACACCGGATCACCAACGGGTAGGGGCGGAGTGGCCGTGGTGCTGTCTAAGGACCTCCAGGATGGACTCCTTGAAGTAGACCGATGCAGCGACCGGTTGATGCGAGTTAGGGTGCTGATCGAAGGGTCGGTAACGAACCTAATCAGCGCCTATGCTCCTCAAACTGGTTGCTGTGAGTCTGAAAAGGAGGCCTTCTGGTATGAGTTCGTAGGACGTACTACGCGCTATTCCGAATTCCGAAGGTGTTTTGGTTGGGGGGGATCTCAACGGTCACGTAGGTCAGTTTGCTGGAGAGTACGGACGTGTTCACGGTGGTTTTGGATATGGCCAGCTAAATGCAGAGGGAGTCAGTATACTCAGCACCTGCGCTTTGTCTGACCTAGCCATCGCGAACACGTTCTTTCAGAAGAAGCCCCAGCATCTTATTACGTACCGTAGTGGTGCCTACTCAACCCAAATAGATTACCTGCTGGTGAGACGGTGCCACATTGGCAAGGTTACCAACTGCAAAGTCATCCCAGGTGAAAGCCTAACGGCTCAACACCGCCTCCTTGTCCTGGACTTTGCGGTTGTACCGAAAAAGAAAGTGACCGAAAAACGCAAACCCCGCACAAAGTGGTGGTTGCTTGATGGTCCTAGGCAGTCGGACTTCATCGCGGAGCTCGAGCATCTCGAGATCAGTGCTCCGCATGAGTCCGCTCAAGAGATCTGGAGTAGGATCCATTCAGCAATCACCGATGCGGGTATACTTCTCGTGGTGGCCGCACCATAGAAAAGGAGACGTGGTGGTGGGATGACGGGGTGCAGGAGGCGACTCGAAAGAAGAAGGTTTTATTTAAACAGTGGCAAGGGTCCAACTCTCCGGATGACAGAGAGGCATATGGAGCGGCTAAGCGCGCTTGCAAAAAAGCTGTAGCCAGAGCCCGCAGCAAAAGTCTGGCGCCCTTGTACGACAAGCTGGAAACTGCGGAGGGGCAAAAGCTTATTTTTAAGCTGGCGCGTGCCCGGGAGAAAGCTGCACGGGACATTAGCAAATGTCTCTGTGTAAGGGACGCCCAGGGTAAGCTGCTCTACGATGCCCCCTCTGTTAAGGAGAGATGGTGTACATACTTCGCGAAGCTGTCTAACAAACAGCATCCCCATAACCTTCCTCCCGAACCGCCTCCTAACCTTGGACTTATTTCCCCTATTTCCCCCGACGAAACCCGCATTGCTCTTCGCCAAATGAAGAACCGGAAAGCGGTCGGGCCTGACAATGTGCCAATTGAGGTGTGGAAGGCGATGGGCCCACATGGCGTGGACCTTCTGACGGATCTTTTTAACCGCATCCTGATCACTAAGGAAATGCCGAACCAGTGGCGATTTAGCCTGATTATCCCTGTATACAAAGGCAAAGGTAGCGTACAGGATTGTAGTAGCTACCGCGGTATCAAGATCATGTGCCACACCATGAAGCTCTTCGAGCGCATCATTGACACACGGCTCCGTAGCGAGTGTACTGTCTCTGAGTGTCAATATGGCTTCCGGGCGGGTAACAGCACCATGGACGCAGTGTTCGCCTTACGGAATCTGGCTGAGGCTTACAGAGAGAGAAGGAGAGCTTTGCATATGGCCTTTTTAGACCTGCAGAAGGCCTTCGACTGTATACCTCGGCAGTCCATCTGGTGGGCACTGCGCTTCAAGGGCGTTCCCGAGGCCTATATTGACATTATCAGAGACATGTACCGCGATTCCGTGTCCTCTGTCCAGACCGCTGTTGGCGAATCGAATGGCTTCCCAATATCTGTTGGCGTTCACCAAGGCTCGGCTCTTAGCCCGTTCTTGTTTAACGTAGTGCTCGATGTAGTTACGGCAAACATCCAAGATAAGCCCCCATGGCTAATGATGTATGCCGATGACATCGCCCTCGTTAATCAGAACAAAGCCCATCTTGAGCGCAAAGTCAACATTTGGAAGGACACGCTTAAAAACGGTGGTCTGAGACTAAATGTGGCGAAGACTGAGTACATGTCCTGTGGCGGCACGGATTCAAATAGGTTCATCCGAATAGGTTCGGACCTGATCAGAAAGTCCGATACGTTCAGGTACCTTGGATTCGTGCTGCACGAGTCTGGCAACGTGGACGACGATGTCCAAGCACGTATAGGCGCGGCTTGGGCGAAGTGGCGCGAGGTAACGGGCGTTGTATGCGACCGCAAAATGCCTCCTAAGCTCAAGGGGCAGATATATAAATGCATCATACGGCCTGTCCTACTGTACGGCGGTGAATGTTGGCCAGCACTAAGCAGACACACCCAGGAGCTTCGCGTCACGGAGATGAAGATGCTGAGGTGGATGAGTGGCGTAACGCGATCCGATCGCATACGCAACTCTTTCATCAGAGGTAGTCTTGGTGTCCGTGACGTGGGGGAAAAACTGCAAGAGTGTCGTCTGCGATGGTATGGCCACATCATGCGCCGCCCTATGGAGTACGTTGGTCGGGGATGCATGAATATGGCTGTTCTTGGGGCTAGGTCCCGTGGTCGCCCTCGCAAGCGCTGGTTGGACGTCGTTAAGTCCGACATGAGAGCCAATGGCCTAACTGAGAAGGATGTTTAAGATCGGGCAAAGTGGAGGAAGCTAAGTAGGAAGGCGGACCCTGGCAATAGCCGGGATTAACGCCAGGTAGAAGAAGAAGAATCATTTCCAAAACAACGGAAGCTAACATTCTAGGAGAGTTTAGAAATTGTAATTGAGTTTTTTCATAGATACTGGTTAGCACTTTATGTGTCTATTTGATTTATTGCGTTTGTTTTGTATTTTGTGGTTTACTAACATAGTTTATTTTGTTCGTTAACAACAAAATATAGTGCGCTTGGGTTAATTCGACACACAACAGGAAGTGCCAACGCTGTATTGAAAGTAGTCGTTTTGTCGAATGACGGTTGACATTTGGAGTTAGTGGAAGTATCCTAAGTAATTTCAATGCATCGCATTTCCACAACTGTAAAGGTGCAAACCCACCGCGGTGCACGCTATGCACGGTCACGCAGTGCATTTTAGCTGCGTGGGTTCATTTGTTTGACAACGTAGGTCTACGTTTCCACTGCAATACACTCTATGCACCCACGACTATGTATAAAATATGTAGGTAGCGTGGTCCACCGCTGAACACGGAGAGGCTACGCACGTTTTTTTTTGCAAAAATATGATTTTGACATAGTCGTGTACCGCGTTCACAAAGCGTGCATGGCGTTGAAGCTATTGGAGCTGAGCTATTGGAGTGCCATATTCGAGCAAGCCCTGCGTGTACCAATGACGTCAATTGATGCGTAGCGTGTCCGTGAGACAATTTCATACATTTTCAGGTAAGGCGAAGCCTCACACACGTGCGTGACCTCTTCGTGCGCCGCGATTCTGCCTGATTTTAATTGAATCTGCCTATTGATAAACAAATAGATGAAGCTTTAAATATATTGTAAAGAAAATTGAATTTGATTACAAGTGAAAGAAAACAATAGGATATAAGAATAATATAGATTTGTATTTTCCTAATTTCACGCAGAAGAAGCTCAGAATGTTATGTTCTTCAGTCTTCGGTTTAATTTCTTTAGTGTTTGGGTGAAAAATACAAAATATATAATCCTTAAATAATTTCTCCTCCTATAACATACAAATTTCCATATAGTTTATATATGCTTTAATGTTCCAAATGTTTTGTTCCGTTTCCTATATAATTTACAAGTGTTGGTTGAGGAAGCTGACGAAGGATGTGACGCGAGCGAAAACTGATGGCAGGTTGATTTGGCAGCCGAAAGCAGATCCAAAAGATGTGACACCGATCTATAAAGAAAATATATAGGTCAATAACAAAATATAAAGCAATTTAAAAAAATACTGTAATTGTTGAATATTTATTTAGCTTATAATTAGGATGAGGATGCGTTTCCACCAGAGAATCGCTTCATTTACCTATCTTCGCTCTATCTCAACGTAAGCGATTCTATTGGTTCTTAACAAACACATATCGCTACGCATCCTCGCATATCTTTAGTGGAACCGCAGCCTTAAACTCTAGACATAGTGCAAATTCGGTGAGCAAATGCAGAATTGCCTTCGCCTCCCTATCGCCGATAGAATCTCCTTCATGCGTAAAATCCAAAAACTTTACCTGAAAGACTGTCATTGTTAGTTTGGTCTTCGTCATTATTATTATGAGTTTTCTTAATAAGTAAGATTATTATAAAACATGATATTTATTAGTTTATTATTTTAGCATGAAATTATTATTTTATTAGTGTAATATAAAATTTTTTTTTGGTAACTGAATTCATTTAATTTTTTTTTAATTATTTGCTGTACCTTTGTGATTTTTAACCCAAAGGTTGACTGGTAGAGAATGCCTCGTTGCATTAAGTCCGCCTATGTACCACTATGTACATGAAGTTTTATTAAATAAATAAATTCGTGTATGTTTTATATAGTACTTGTATATTATCTAGAGTCTCTAGGCATGGCAATTTAAAGCCTTATTCAGAAAAATTATCAATCGTTTGCGTGATCCAAATTTAACATGAGGTGTTTCGTTAACCCATAGTTGTGGGATCGATAGATATTTTTAATTAAAAGGTGTTAGTTATTAAAATCATAAAAATTGCTTATTAGACAGTCTTGAATCAGCATCTTTAGAATGCGGGCCAAACTTCCACACATGAGTATGGGGCATCCCCAGAAAAGTTGTATAGAATTACTTGTTATATTGCCTCACTATTAAGAGACGGCAGCAAGAATATAAAATTCACATACCAAAACATTGCGACCATTCTCTGTGGCAACAAGAGGGCCACCAGAGTCACCGTTGCAAGTTCCGACACCACCGACGCCGCTGGTGCAAAGGTTGGAGGGCTGGAGCACGAATGGGAAGGCAAAGCTGCAAGCACTGTTGGCAATCACGTTCAAGCGCACGTGGCTCAGGAACTGGTTGGCAGAGATGGATCCACCTGGAAAATTTACATACAAGATAAGTGGTAGCTAACCTTGTTTGGTTATTGGATATAACCAATATCAACCTTGTTTGGTTCTATTTATGCCGAAAGAACGAAGAAAAAAACGAAATATTTTACAGTTAGGTATATATACAACCCAGTACAGTTACTGGGTTGAGGAAGGTGGGTAGGCAACATCTTAAAAGGTGTCAGATGTACTGAGTTTGACCCAGCAAAGTTAAAGTAATCAGGCTCCTTCTGGGTAAGCTCGCTCCATCGTTGAAATTGTCTCTGTCATCTCTGACCTAGACTAGAGTCAAGAGCAAACCCATAATAAATAAATAATAAAAGCTATTAGTTATTAAAATAATAACTACTTACCGGAGCTCGTCAAGCCGTAGCCGGAGGCAATAGCTGAGGTACCGACGAAGTCTGATGATCCCGTGGGAAGGGCAATAGGAGCAATGTTACCTGGAAATAGAAATAAAACTTTGTGCAAGTCTGTTTCCATCTCAGTAAAACGATGGTTTTCGATTTTAAACTTAAATGTTCAGCAGGGTTTAGAATACGGAGTGTTGATTGCATCGTGGTATGTACTATATATGAGATGAGTTCGATGCGTTGGCGGTTTCTCATCGTTTTCACCTTGCAAAAGTGCCGTTTATAACCATAATGATTTTAGTCAATCGGGAAAGGGTATTACTAGCAATTAGTATACATCTATCTATATATATATATATATATATATATATATATAAATGAATCCCTATTTTCCTTGGTCATCGCATCACGCTTGAACGGCTGGTCCGATTTCGATAATTATTTTTTTGTTGTGTGCGTTTTGGTCATGAGAAGGTTGTTTTAGGCTATATATTATCACGCTATGTGCTTTGGAGGATGAGCAATATTCAAAAATGTCCGTTTTAATGACGGGCACAAGGTTCGATCCCCGGCCAGCAACAGCTATTATTTTGTATTTATTTTATCTTTTGAACTTTATTTTCACACCAAAGTATTGTCTAAAAATAAATAAATGGTTTTTTAGCACTTAAAATAACATTTTAATTTATATTTCTCATTTTGCCAAACAGTTTAGTGGGAAATTGTTATAAAAACCACAGCTTAATACATATACTTTTCAGATAGGTACTTATGCGTCTAACCTTAGCAATGTTTATCATCACGCTATACTTTCAAGGAGCTGAGCAGCGTAAAACCGTGACATTAATAAGATCGGCTATTTTAATAATTTGTTTACGGTTCTCATAGACCATCGGTTTAGAGACTGCCTTTGTGACGACTTGGTGTGGGTTCGAATCCACATATGATTATTTTTGAATTTTGTATACATTTTTAAATTATTAATTTCCTTTCTTTTTTATTTTTACCAATATTTTTATACATTGATAACATGTATTTTTATAGTATTTTGTATTGTTTTTTGGCATTTATCTATGCCAAAATATGTTAAATATAATAATATGTTATGCCCACATGTTAAATGATAATTAACAGAACGCATCACGTTCAAAAATACAAAACCAATGTAAATAACTTTTACACATAAACCGGATAGAAATTATGGCAATTTACATGAAATCAACATTACATAATGCAGATAGGTATCCATAATGCCATCTATTGACCTAAAGACAGCATGAGAATTACATCAAAACATATTTTTTAGTTATTAGTGGTACTTTTAAGACGTCTGAAAAAAAGGGGGATTCTTTTAATACCTTAAAAATATCGTTCTGAATTAATTCCTATTAATATAAATAAAACAAACTCAGACCTAATATATAGACAGTTCAACTTCAGATTCCATAGATGGCGTTATGTATTTTATCTCATTTTTTAAATAGTCAACAGGCGTCCGCTTACATTTGCTAAGCTTAACTTGAGTTGCTCAAAAATGAATCTTTACGGGTCTAGGACCTGGGTTCACGTCATACCACCCGCGAGCAGCTGGCGAAGTCCCATGGTAGAAGAGTCGCGAAAAGAGTTGAATTGGATTGGTTAATTGGATGTCTAACTGGGTTCTAAAAACTTAAATCGTTTCGATTTACGTTCCCAATTCGAAATAAATTTAGAATTAACTTGATTCATCAAGTAGTTTCTTAACTTATTAGTTTGAAGAATAGCACCATTCATATAGCGCAAAATAATATTAGCATACTAAAGATCAAATATGCAAACATATGATCTTTTTTATGGTCCGACGCCATAAAGAAGGCTGTTAAAGGCAGCATGGACAGAGCGGTCCACACTGCAAAAGACCGCATTGATACGCGGCGTGTGTGGTCGCGATTCTTAGCATTCCAGGAACGACGGAGAAGAAGAAAAATGCAAACATGATATAAGAAGGCCATTCAAATGCGCATTATTTTACGAATACTGGTAAAAATTGCCGATGGCAACACCACAATCAAGAGATGGTTAGGTTATTTTAGAAGATAGCCTATGTTGTCCGTTGTTCAGCAATAATTCATTACTTCTGTGAACGGGGAATGCACCGTCCAAGCAGACCATTACGACACGGATAATATTGACAAATGTTTTTGGGAAAAATAAGGAAAATATTTCCATGAAAACGCAAAGGAACAAAATGATATTACCATCCGATCAAATTTTATGATTTCTATTTAAATAAATAATTTATAAAAAACTTTGCAAATACACCTGGCTGAATGTCACACGTATCCAACAAAATGTCATAGTAGCTAAAATAAGATTTCGGTTGATTGCTCCGACATGACTTAAAACTGTTCAATTCCCAGTGAAGCAACAGCTCAGTTGCGGGTTTCACCCTCCAGTGGATCATTAGAAACTGTAGATCCCCAGGCAATGACGCCAGAGACGAACTTTGCGAAGAGAGTTTCGGAGACGGTACTGCTGGACCTGTACCCACTTCTCCTCTTACCTTTCTCACTGATTCGTACATGAATTTGCCAGAGATCAACTGAACTTCAAGATAACATATGGTTATCACCATCTACAAATTACAGTGCAGCCTAAACATGCGACTAACTAAGCGACTTCTAAACCCAAGTAGAAATACCCTCCGAATAATAATAGGTATATTACGGGTCGTTTCCCCGTAAAAAAACATCTTTTCAACATAGGCACTGTGGCACGATGGATCGATGATTTAAAAAAGGTGGCGTGTAGTGGATGGGCGTCTACTGCACAAGACCGGGATGGTTGGCGCTTTGTCGGAGGCTTACATTTAACAGTGGACGGCAATTGGCTGAAATGATCATGATGATGATAGTCGCCATAGACAGCCCAATGTACCGAGGTTGCTTCGATACCGAGAAATCAGTAGCCCACTTCATTCTGGAAATGAGGCTTTTGCTACCCGATGTGCAAAAATCTTCGGAAAGATGAGGACACTCCGCGAAACCTATATGCGTAGCTTCGCTGGCTAATCTTGCCAGAACTCCTAAGCACAATGGTGGGAATGGGAGTCTAAGTGCGGAACATTGAATCCCAACTGTACTCTGTCCGTTGCGTAGTCTTTCCTTCTGGATAGAGTTTTCCATTACAACTTTATGTAGCTCTACCCTAGCAACTTTTTTAAAAATTAAAACGTTTCTCATTACTAAAAATTACTAAGGTTGGTCGGCGTTTTGAATAGAAGAGGTGATATAGCCAATGCCTTGCATTCTAAGGGGTCAAGCAATGCTAGAAGTTGACTGTTCGTATATCTTATGCCACAATAGTTGCTGGTCAATGGGCCTCACCAGAAGGCTTAAAGTCACTCAAAGGGCAATGGAGAGAGCAATGCTTGGAGTTTCCTTGCGTGATCGAATCAGGAATGATGATATTCGTAGAGAACCAAGGTTACCGACATAGCCCGAAGCATTGTCAAACTAAAGTGGCAGTGGGCAAGGCATATTGCTCGCAGAATAGACGGTCGATGGGGCCAAAAAATTCTGGAGTGACGACCGCGTACCAGAAGACGCAACGTTGAAAAGCCTCCCACAAGGTGGACCGATGAAGATCGCGGGTAGCCGATGGATGCAAGACGCGCAGAATCGGTCGTTGTGGCAACGCTTAGGGCTATGGCGACGTTATGTAGTAGAGGTCTTTTGGCTGATATGATGTTATCTTATCTTAGCGATCTTACCCAGCGACATCAAACTATATGACATACACGCAAACGAAGTCGCGTGCAACAGTTGTCTTTTTCTAATCTTCTAATGTACAAAAATCTCGGATCACAGTGTTTGTTATCGAACTCCTCCGAAATGGCTTGACCGATTTATATAAAATTTTTGTGTTAATTTATATGGCAGAACAACGTTTGCCGGGTCAGCTAGTAGGTGATATAAAAACGAATGCATTTCTTAGTTCTTCATTACTATTTAGGGCATTCTGCCAGACCTTCTACACGTGCAGTTTGTGGACTAAATACACGCAGAGGATATACGACGCCCTGCGTGTCCAATATAATAATGCGTTCAGAATGTTGATGAGGCTGCCGCGGTACTGTAGCGCGAGTACCATGTTCGCGGAGGCGCGCGTGGACGGCTTCCACGCGATTATGCGTAAGCGATGTGCGTCGACAATGGCGCGGGTGCGCGGCAGCCCCAGCGCCATCCTGGCCGCGTGCGCAGGCCGGTGGGACTCGGTACTGATGGCGCATTGGATAGGCCTACACGCGAGAGTAAGCGCCTAACTATTTGTACTTACTAACACTAGGCTAAGAATATTGTTACTAACAAACGTTATGGACAAAGTCTGAAATAAATTTATTATTATTTCGTTTATTCATTTTTATTTACATACAAAGTATATTTTTAAATATATCTCTAAAAAACCATAAAAAAATACATTTAAAAATATAAAAAGTAGTAGTCCGCCGGTGTCGGGAGCAGGGTCCAAGCTACCGGTGGTTAGGGCTCCAGAGAAAGGAACCTCCTCACAATACGAGCCGTATCGAGGAGTACTGCCTTCTGTATCAGGCCCTTTACCAAACCGCGTAACGCCAGCTTCGACAGATGTTCGTCGAAGCTTTTGGCCATCAGGCCATTGGCCGTAATGACTATCGGCACAATGATAGCTGAGTCCACATTCCACATGTCGACAACCTCGTGCGCTAAGTCGAGATACTTGATTTGTTTCTCTTTCTCGGCCTTCACGAGGTTCTCGTCATGCGGGATGGTAACATCAATTATCATTGTGCGGCGCACTAATCGGTCTATCACCACTATATCAGGCTTATTGGCAACAATAGTCCTATCAGTGATGATAGACCGATCCCAGTACAACGTGACATGGTCATTTTCGAGAACTGAGTCGGGCACATACTTGTAATACGGTACAGAATCCACAAGTTTGTATTTCAGAGCGAGTTGCTGATGGATAATCCTGGCCACTTGTTTGTGCCTGTGCAAGTACTCGCCGTTAGCCAGACGACAACAACCAGAGATAATATGTCTGATGGACTCACCCGGACGGTGGCATGCCCGACACACGTCCACCGTCCCATCCTTCATAATATGCCTCCGGTAGTTATTCGTCAAGATAACTTCATCCATAATCGCACAGACAAAACCTTCAGTTTCCCCGAAGAGATCACTGAAACGTAGCCAGGCCACGGACGCTGAAAAATCTACATCAGACCCATGAAGAGCCCGATAGAAGCGCCCGTGAAGCTCCTTGCCTTTCCATACCTCCTTGCGGTCATCCGTGGTAAGTATCACAGGTTTGCGCCAGTTCTCCTTAGCCATGGACAACGGGGTGAGACCCTTGTCCACTGCGACCACATCTCGGTGCATACCCACATCAGCTGTGAGGAAATATTCTCTGAGACTGCACATCTCGCGGTTGTGGAGAGTCTTGGCGTTTAAAAAGCCTCGACCTCCACTCTTCCGCGGAATGTATAGTCTCATCACCGACGATCGTGGATGATGCATCCGGTTTGCGGTCAGCAGTGTACGTACTCTCCTATCCAGGGCGTCAAGCTCAGTTTGAGTCCATTTGAGTATGCCGAAAGAGTACATTAATACCGGCATGACCCAACCGTTGAAGGCGCGCACCTTATTTCCGCCCGACAAAAGGCTATTCAAAACATTTTTTAGGCGGCCAAAGAAGCGTTCCTTCAACGATTGCTTCATGTCAGTAACATTAATGCCCAACGCTTCCGATATACCCAAATACTTATAGGTTTCGGTCGAGCTTAGTGATCTAACCTGTATGGAATCCGAGAGTTGAATTCTCTCAGATTCCATAATCTCCCCTTTCTTTACATGCATGACTGCACATTTGTCCACACCAAATTCCATCCTGATGGCACTACTGAAGGTTTCAGTCAACTTCAGTAGCTCCATCAGTCGCGAATTGTTGGGGGCAAAGAGTTTCAGATCATCCATGTAAAGAAGGTGAGATATGGCCTGACCACCTCTTCTCAACCGATAACCCAGACCTGAACCCTCCAGCAATGTGCTTAGAGGATTCAGAGCTAAGCAAAACCAAAGCGGACTCAAACTGTCGCCCTGAAATATTCCCCGTTTAATCCACACAGGCTCATCGTCCCCCTGAATTGGTCGACATCCTGGATAGCGAAGGACTGTTTTCCATTGCCTCATACATGACTCAAGAAAGGTGCGTAGAGTTGCATCTATTTTGTACAACTCCAACACCCTCATGAGCCATGTATGTGGCACAGAGTCGTAGGCCTTCTTGTAGTCTATCCAACATGTCGACAGATCCTTGCGGGATCGACGAACCTGTTGGCTTATAGCCATGTCTATGAGGAGAAGCTCCTTAGTGCCGCGGGACCCCTTCCTACATCCATTCTGAGAGGTGGACATAATTGAATTAGTCTCAATGTGTTCATTGATCTTCACTCTCAGAATGGATGTAAGAAGTTTATAGACCGTCGACAAACAAGTAATTGGTCTATAGTTCTTGGGTTCCGCGGGACTACCGGTCTTATGGAGCAGGTGGGTAACGCCAGTTGTTAGAAACTGTGGTAGTGACCCAGACTCTAAGGATGACTGGAATTGAGTTGCCAGGAGCGCGTGTGAGCTGCTATACCATTTGAGCCAGAAGTTATGCAGTCCATCCGGTCCTGGAGATTTCCAGTTCGGTAACGGACGGACTGCTTTGGCTACATCTAATGGGGAGATGTAAATTTTTTCCATTTGTGGCATAGCTTCACACACGCGCTCGACATCGCGCATCCAGCCATCCTCGGTATGACAGACGGGCGTCGACCAGATGCTTCGCCAGAATGTATTCGTGGCGATATCATCCGGGCGGCACACATCCGTCACACTTTGTTCAGGTCGCTCCCAAGCTCTATATACCCACCTCTCGTCGCTTTGAAACATGCGATTCTGCGAGTATCGATCAACCCGCCGCTTATACCACCGAATACGGTTCGCCCATGCATAAACTTTCTGCTTCAGGAAGTCAATGCGCTCCGTGACACGGGACGTGTAATCTCGAGGGCTGATATCAGTCCCCGAAAACGCCCGTCTCACAAAGCGCATCACGCGTGGTCGTGTGTTACCCTCCCTGAAGCAATATAGTTTGCCGATGAGTGCCCTAGCCTCATCGATCCGCCGCTCGATCCTGCACTGCCAGGCTGGTACAGCAGGTTTTGGTCGAATAGCTTCATCACTAGTATTAAACTTAATATTTGCTAAACGACATGCCGCAACAGCCCCGCAATACAGGATTGAGTGCGTATCAAGGTGGCTCTCGCTGCTTTCAAAGATGTTCTGCAGCAGCGAGTCCAGGGCACACACCAGCGCCCTATTTTTTTTGTGCATGGGTAACCGTGGTAAACGGGGCCTAAGTTCGGTCGGTATTGATCTATACTCGCGAAGCGCATCCTCCAGTGCGCTCCTCAGTCTATCGTTGCACTGGCTACTTACCGTGACAACCCTATCATCTACCTCATCACTGACGTTATTATTATTATTTCTTCTGATATCTAATTTACATTCTTTCCTTTACCCATACTTTCTTTAAAGTATCAAACCATTGATAGACTTACCCGACAACGGCACAGCATTGGGCAGGTAGATCACACCGACATCGTTACGGATAAGTGCGGGAGACCAGTTCGGGTGCATGGCAACGACACTGGTGTCAAGCCTGGTGCCACCAGAGAAAAGAGTGGTGGAGCCAAGGACAACGGTGACCCTCCAGACTTGGTGTACGCCATCGTTCCAGCAGTGGGCAGCAGTGACAACACGGCTGGCGCTGATCAGGGAACCTCCGCACACACCAGAGCCCTCGAAGCCGATGATGGAGAGAAGAAGACCAGCCTGGAAGTCGAATGTAATTAGTTAGCTGATAAAGATGATGAGCAGTTATTATTTTGTGTCGATAGCCCTAAACGACTAAGTTATCAGATTTGCGAATACGAGTCCGATATTCTCAATAGGTTGGAATTTAAATTTATTATTTGCTCATTTTCACTCAGTTGAATAATATAAATAGTAAAAGGTGCGAGGTTTTGCAGAATAAATCGATAGTTGCATCATTTCAGTCAATGGTAATTTTTACTTTCGTATAAATGAAAGCCTACCTATACCTAAATCAGATAGTGCAAGGGTCATATTTCCAAGCAAATAAAATAACAAACCTGGTACGGGTATTGGCCTAGTCCAGCAGGAACGCCTCCAACGATCCTGGAGCTAAGGAACTTCTCCTCAGCAGCTTTGATCCTCTCAGCTTCAGGGATACCCACGTTCTTTAGGTACCCATATGCGGTTTGCCCGAATAGGGACTCTTCCGCACAGGCAAAGGTTGCCAAAGCCAAACACGCTATTACAAAGATTTTCATCGTGGTTCCAGCTGAAACTAGGTGCAAAAATAATTTCTAGATTGTTTTATAGAGGTGATATAGATAATTTCTTATATGCTGATGCAATTAATCTACAGATAGCAAGTACGTAAGACGGTTATCGTAATGATAGAGTGATTACTGATTAGCGATTTTGATTTTAATATCATGTCGAAATCTGGAACCATAACAGATTAGCGATGGCTACTGCATTACTATCAAAATAATCAAACTCGTGCCTATCATAAAACGATGATATCACCGTTTAAATTACGTGTTTTCCGAAAGTCAACATTACTAAAAAATAACATTAATAGTTAGATTATTCTAGAAAACAATCATAGTAACAAGTCACAAAGTACGTTGATAAGTACTGAAAAGATTCATATCATCATCATTATTGACAAAAAAATAAAACCGACTTCCAAAAACAAAGCACTACAAAGTAAAAAATAACTTTAATTTTGGAAGTCGGTGTTTTTAGTTATTTCGTTTTTTTTTTTTATTTTACACTTTTTAGTGGTTGCAGGTACCACTAAAAAGTCAAACCACAAACAGCGTGCCAGCGTGATGTTATGTTATGAACTGGTGTAAACAATCAACAGACATGCGATCCATTTGCTATAATTTATTGAAGAGTTCCGTTGCCTACCTCCAAAGTTCTTCATCAGATCTTCACCAAATTAAAATGGGACCAGTCCGAGAAAATACTCTTCCAAGCAAAAAAAGAATCATTCAAATCACCCGATTTGGATAATTCTTTTTTTGCTAACAATAGGCGAAAATATCGCTGAAAAAACATTTTACATGGGATCACATCATCAGATCCTGACTTATACCTACCATCATCAGCTCAGCAACAAGAGATGATAATTACACGGCACAAATATCTGAATTGCGTTAGAAAGTTTATGAAAAACCGTGTACCTATGTGCTTACAAAATTTGAGGGTTTCCCTCGATTTTCATGGGATCCCATCATCAGATTCTAACTTGGCGACAATGAGACCACCTCAGGAGTATTATAGGCTTTCGAATAAAAAAAGAATTTCTAAAATCGGTCCAGAATTGGCGGAGAAATCGGTGAACACACATAAAAAAAAGGATACATACAGCCGAACATAGAACCTCCTCCTTTTTGAAGAAATCGGTTAAAAAAAAAACGAATTGGTAGGTCAGGTAGATTTTCAAAAAATATTGGACACGTAATTTTTCTTAAAGTAAACACAAAATTAAGACGATACAGTGCATTGAAAACTCGTGTGACGTCATAAGCCCTCCACTGCTGATTTTTTATGCGTTAAGTCTTCGTCAGTTTGTTTGTATTGATTTGATAATACGTATCCAATATTTTTTGATAATCTAACTGACGGACTAAATAGAATCATATTTTTTTACAGTATTTCTCTTAGTGACACGCGATGGTTCTATTAAACTGTTAAAATATAATAAACATGGGAGAAATGAATCTCTATAAATTATTCCATTCGTAAATCTTAAAGTAGTGACTACATACTTATCTGCAAATACGTAAAACCACATCCAAATATAATCAGAATCTAATCTACAAATTCAATTTAAGAGTGCCTGTCCATTACAGCGGAGCGAGGCAGCGGAGCGGAGAAACGGAGAAATTTTAACCATACATGTCAGTAAAAATGTCAGTGACTAATATTTAGTGCGGAGATTTTATGCAATTCCATTGGTTAAAATTTATCCGTTTCTTTGCTCCGCTGCTTCGCTCCACTATAATGAACATATACCCTAAGAAATCGTACGTCACGAATGAGATGATAAAAACTGTAGTGCCAACGATAAAGATCAGTATAATTACCCAATATTATCTAAAAGAATATCCAATAAATATTATAAAAAAGTTGTTTCTTACCTCAAAATTGGCGAAAATACTTGCGATTTACAAGAAGAAACACTTATTAAATTAGATTGTTCAATAAATACTAAAAGATTAAAATGTTTGACTATATCAACAAGATATTGTGTTTGTTCTCATTTCTTACAGAACACTTTTGATAATATTTATCTCGTTATTGAAACTGTTCTTCAGTTTTATTTGCTAGTACTATTTATCAAAGATACAGTCAACTATTCAGTTTATATTGTTATATTTTATTTAGAAAATAAAAAAGAGGACTAAGTGTATTTTGTAAGTATTACAGTACAGTGATTTATTGATTCAGTAAACATTCAAGAGTTTGATAGTATTGGCAAGTTATAATGAAAAGATAATGATTAATTGTATGTTCTGTAAATGTAAGTATTTTATTAATATACAGACAAGTGCACGGTTAGCAAGTTGTTAGCTCAAATATGGCGGTTGATAAAGTCCATGAATGAAGTGACACGGGCGTAAGCATTTGGAAGACCTGATTGGCAGCCCAGTGCAGAACCAAATGATGCAACTCCAATCTGAAAATTAAAATGAATATTGTTTGAAATTAGTAAAGGCATACTAGACGTTTTAGTTCTACTATTTGTAATAGAAGATGTATGCTATAGTAACTATGCATCTATTTTTGAAACGAAGTTTTTCCAATAACACCTGTATGAGTATTTAAAATACTACATATAACATACAACTACTACATTTTAAATGGCAAATCAATTTGTAACCAAAACTCATTTTACCGACAAAGAGCGTTTTCAACATTTTCCAATTATAAATACTAGCAATTTTAGATATTGTCTATTTGCGTATCTAATCTTAGCGATCTTACATAATTACATAATTTTACTTTTCGACATACACGCGAATGAAGTCGCGCGCAACAGCTAGTGGTAAATATGTGGATATGGAAACACTCAAAGAACAAAAATTTACTAAATCATATCATTTTACAGTAGAGATACTTTTCCTGTAGTATTGTTATATTAAAGCCGACGTGATATATTTACCAAGATCTGTCTGTTGCCTCTGTTGATGACGAGAGGACCACCAGAGTCTCCTCTGCAGAAGCCCACGTTTCCAAATCCACTGGTGCAGATATTGGAACTTTGGAGGACGATAGGGAATGCCAGAGAGCAGTCGCTATTAGCAATCACTGATACACTGACGTGGCTCAGGTACTGATTTGTAGAAATAGTACCACCTGAAAATATAAAAAATAAAATAAAAACCATATTTTGCTTTATAATAAAACAATACAGCTATTCTGTACACATCAAACCGTTAAAATACAGGTGAAGTGAACTATGAATCACTAGCATTAGAAGCAATGACAGTTCACTTCTAACTCATTTCACCACAACTTGCACTTTGGACTTGTTTACAGAATAGACCGGCTGGTCTTATTACTATGCAATAAATAAAGACTTTTTTTTTTAAACAGACTGAATGTTACTTACCATTACTGGTAGCACCAAAACCTACAACAATTGCCCTCTCTCCGGCGAAAGACTCGAACAATTCAGATCCGCTTGGTAAAGCGACCGGAGCAATAGTAGCTGTAAAAGAAAAAACATCAAACAATTAAAAATTATTTAAACTCACATGCCAACGTATTGTTAGCATCATTTCTAGCATTGCTTTTTGGCTTACTTTTCCTTAATAAAATATAAGTTTAAGACTACATAATCACTCTATCGAAGAACTCTTGATATTTTAATGGCTCATGTCAATCCTTAATATTTTTGACATCTCGACAGTCTTTATTGTTGAGAAAAAGGTCAGTTGGTCTTAGCTGATGTAAGTAATATCGTGTAGCACTATTCAAAGCACTAACCTGACAATGGAACAGGTGTCGCAAAATAGGCCACTGCAACGTCATTACGAGTAAACGTCGGACTCCAGTTCGGATGCGAGGCGACTGCGCTGGTCTCAACCCTGGTACCACCGCTGAACAGGCGAACGGAGCCAAGAACGACGGTGAAACGCCATGCCTGGAGAACACCGTCATTCCAGCAGTGGGCAGCGGTGAGGACACGACTGGTTGAAATGAGTGCGCCTCCACAAACGCTCAAAAAAGCTGTACCATCATGGACGATGTCACCAATAATACCCGCCTAAAATGAAAAGAATACATGACTTAAGAAAATTTTAAAATCAGTATTGTTAAAAATGGTATCGTAAACTACTGGCAAGCAGCTGAATCCGGCTTGATTGGAAGCCAACCACAATATAGGAAGGTAATGGCTAGGCAGGTGATGATACAATCACTAAATTGTTATTATGCCGTAGAAAAATAATAGTAACTGTTGACCGCAGGCATTTGCCAAAGACCTTTGCACACAGTGTGGATAGTCAGATCATTCAATGCTTTTTCACATGTTCCCAGATCTATTACAGATTTTTTTCAAATATCAGTTTCTTAAGAAACTTAAAAAGAGTTAATATGTTTGCCACAAACTTACAACTCCGTGTATGTAGGATAACCTACACGGCAATATGTTATACGAGTACATTAGTAAGTACTCGTATACGTCATTCGATTACTCTGTTAATATCACAAGGGCTTAGAATGGTTAGATGTCGCAAAGACAGTTTAGATGTCAAATCGAACCTGGAAGGGGTATTGTCCAAGAGCGGCCGGTACTCCTCCGACAATTCTTGAACCAACTTCCTCTGCTTTCTGAATTCTCTCCGCCTCAGGAATTCCTATGTTCTTAATGTACCCATATGCAGAATTGTATCCAGAAGGTTCCTGTACATCTTCAGCGTATACTAGCGTTCCAAACAAAAGAAAGACTACTAGGAACTGCATCGTGGTCCGAACTTAATGCTTTGTCACTGAAAATGTAGAACATAATACTCCATTTTATATCGAAGACAAATAAATGATTACAGTATTTTTATTGAAATATTGAATTAGGTTTTTGTTATCATGCTGATTTCATTTCGTTATCATAATAATTTCCTTTGATTAATGTCCGATTGGTTATCGAGACTTGAATCGAATGTTTTTGTTTACGCCATTGGTTTGACCAATTATATCCAAATCGTGTTTGAATGTCATCGTCATAATATTGACGTACGTAGTAAAGGTGTGGTGGGGTCTGTGATCATCTTAACACTGTGGCTGGTAGATTAAATATTCTGGAAACATCAGTTCACATTAAGTACCTACAATATTATTATATTGTCATGTGTCAGATGAGCACGAGGCAGTACCCACCTATTTAACTTAACATAAACAAGTGCATAATTGTATATGGCTTAGCTTTTTTCTAACGTATCATAATTTATTTAAGTACCTAAAAGCAATCACAATACAAAAGGTTAAACAAAAAATTCGTGAATTTTGCAAGGGATGCTCACGAAAGCTATGTTTATAGTTGATGGGCCGCCTCTCCCGCAATGCGCTTCTACAAACAATTTCAGTCTCTGCCTTGCACAGGGGACTGTCACTCAAGCGCTGGCGCGGAACAACCCAATGATATTAGCTGCCCATTTAATCCAGACCCCGACATCGCTTACCTTTACCCCTTTTTTACCTTCTGACTAAGACTGAACGGGACATGCGGAAGCTCATGTTATAGCAGTCAGTCGTTTTAGTCTAAAGTCAAACTCTTTAGTTATGCTGACATTGTATTCAGATTCAATTCGCATACACTCGTGTCAGTTTGGTTATCTTCCATTTTGGTAAAGGTTGAGGTTTATTTGTATGACAATAGAACAGAATAATTGGCTGCATTGTGGTCCCTTCATCGTGGTTGAATATTATGACGAGAATTCTTCACAAATGCAAAAAAATTGTAAAAGAAACAGGAATATTTAACTAGATAAATGTGTTGATTCTTTTAGATTTATTTCCGGGTAGTATTTTGTTGCAGGTGCATAGCAAACAGTCGAAACGAACTCCAGGAATACGTTTCGGGTCTGTGTCGAATTGAGATTCGATTAGTCGTAGCGAACTTGAAACCGAGTGAGTAGCGGCGGCGGGCTCAAACATTAATCGAATTTCGATCTTCGGCTGGCGGACGATCAAGTGTGCGTTAGTTCACATTACGAGCCTCTCTACTCTCACTCGATACTTGCTCTCGAGTGTTCGATATACGATATCGACTCGAGATGTCTGCCACGAGTGATTGCAGGATGTCAAGAGGTCGTAACGTAGGATCACTGCAGTACAATTCACTAAGGTCCACGTTAGGTGCAGCACTTAATATCGGTGCATATTGTGAACGAGTCAGTTATAGTGCGATGTACCTCTATAATTGGTAAATGTGAACTACTTAGATACTATATTTGTGCTATTATAAGCATAGGTTTCTTCTCTTTGGAACATTACTATAGCCACAATGTATAGTAGGCTCCTACTATGTAGCTAATAATTGTCACTCATCATCATTATCATCATCATCTGCCTTTTTCCAACTACATTGGGGTCGGCTCCCAGACGAACCGGATTCAGCTGAATACCAGTGTTTTACGTGGAGCGGCTGCCTACCTCCGCAACACATTAACTGGGTAACACGGTACATCTTGGCAAGACTGGAGTCAGATTTACTGGCTTCTAACAATCTGCCTGCAAATACAAACGACAAACGTACACGTAACGTATCTACAAATGACAGCCGGGACCAACGGCTTAACGTGCTTTCCGAGGCACGGAGGAAACTCGATAATAAAATAATTATGAGTTTTAGGGGCTTATAAGTAATAACACGTTTATTTTTTGATAATGCGTTTATTTTTTGTAAGGCAGTCAATCATTGGTATATTACAACGATTCACTATAAAAAACTTAATTAAAAACTATGCTATACTCTAGGAATAAAATGGGTCAAAGGCAAAATCACAGCTTGACAAATTAGTTTACTGTTATTTTTTTTTTCCTATACAGTAGACTGATTTCCATAAATATAAGATTACAAATTAGAATTTCTTAACAGTAAACTAATTTCTAAAAACACAGAATATATTCATTTGTGACTTATTCAAATTAGTTGGACATTTTTCAATAGTTTTCATCAAAATTGACTTCTCTATCTTGTGAGTCTTTTTTTTTAGTTTAATTTATGATTAATTGAGGTTGGGTTTTCGATATCTTTCAAAGCTCTGAGCTTCTTCTTTTAATCTGCGTACGAGAAATCCAGGTTTCTTCTGTATTACGTTGTCTCCGGTGCCTTTCTTTCATTTATAGTTATTGGGTTTCTGCCACAAAGTCCCAAAGCCATTGTATTCAAAACTCTACAGTCCTTAGGTACATTCATTCCACCATAAAACCTAAAATATTTCTATCCTGCAATTTTGCTGTTGACCAAAACTATTTTTGGCTTAATAGGGATATGCATGCGATTTTTTTATTTGCAAAATGAAATACTTATCAGCTCTAGTAAACAATCATGAAATTATTTTTTAAATACTTGTATCAGCGATGAAGTTATAAAGCTTCAAAGATTACAATTAGAAAGCGAATTCTGATGTAAACTTTGACGTCATCGTCTATGATGCCTATACAGCTGCCATAGAAAACAGCGTTTTCGCTACAGGGCCAGATATATTTGCTTTTTTTTTTTTTTTTTTACTAAACATAGGCACGCGTTTGACCACTATCTCACCTGATGGTAAGTGATGATGTGGTCGAAGATGGAGCACGCTTGCCCAGAAATAACCTATTCACTCTTGATTTAAAGACTCCCAGGTTGTAGCTATCAGGAAACACAGACTCCGGCAGGGAATTCCACTCCTTAGCTGTACGCATTATGAATGTGTTACCAAAACGATTTGTGCGTATGGGTGGGATATGCACCGTGTACCGGTGGCGAATCGCCGTTCGTCTTGTGGTCCGATGATGGAACGGGCTTGGCGGAATTAAATTATGCAATTCCGTCGCACATTCCCCAAAATGCAACCGGTAGAAAACCGACAGGCTAGCAACTCGTCGTCGATGTTCCAGACTTTGGAGCTTCGTCGCGACAAGCCTCTCATTGCCGATGATCCTCTTGGCTCGTTTCTCAATTGACTCAAGGGCATCAAGTTGGTATCTGGCAGATCCATCCCAAAGATGAGAGCAGTACTCCATACACGATCGAACTTGCGCTTGATAGAGTTTAAGCAGCTGTTCCGGCGTGAAGTATCGTCTCACCTTTGCCAGAATCCCCAACTTCTTTGCAGCCACTTGGGCTTTTGCCTCTATGTAAGGGCCAAAATTGAGAGTAGATGTTAATGTAACCCCAAGAAGCTCAAGTTGGTCGGTTATCGGCACGGTTAAACATCGGAAAGATGGAGCTGCGTGGAATTGGCTCCTTTTGGCGGAAAATAGACACGCTTGGGTCTTAGCAGCATTGAACTTGACCAGATTGGCATCGCCCCATTCAGAGACTGCCTGTAAGGACACGTTCAAGCGCTCAACCATTGCCTCCCGGAGAGACCGGATCTGCGACCCACCAGCTCGTGCGTCGGACACGTATCTCTCAGCAACAGTGCTGTCGTCTGCATACCCAAAGGTACCGGGTTTAAGCAGATCATTAATATGCAGCAAGAACAGTGTTGCCGAAAGCACCGAACCCTGAGGAACCCCGGCATTAATATCCAGCAGTCCAGACGAGCAGCCATCTATGACCACTCGGATAGACCGATCCCTCAGGAAATCTGCGATCCAATCACACAAACCGGCGGGCAGACCGAAGGAATGAAGCTTACTAATAAGGCTATCGTGCCAGACCCTGTCGAAGGCCTTCGAGATGTCAAGGGAGACCGCTAGTGCCTCCCCGTGCTTCTCTATGGCCTTACTCCAGATGTGAATGGCATACGCTAGAAGATCCCCAGTTGACCGATTTCGGCGGAACCCGTATTGACGGTCACTAAGAATATCATTCGCTTCTAGGTACGCCAGGAGCTTATGATTCAGCACGCGTTCCATAGTCTTACAGAGTATGGACGTTACCGAGATGGGTCTATAATTCGACGGGTCAGCTCGACTACCCTTCTTGGGCACTGGCTGCACGTTAGCTTGCTTCCAAGCCTTCGGCACTTTTCCAGTCTCAAACGAAAGGCGAAATAGGCGTGTCAATATCGGAGACAACTCAGGCGCACAAGTCTTCAGAACAATTGCCGGTATCCCGTCGGGACCACTAGCCTTGTTCACGTCTAGGTTACGCAGTACCCTACGGACGTCCTTCTGATGAATGCGAATGTTTGTCATACTCGACTTGCATCCACCAGGAGAAGCAGGGGGCGTCGCGCCACCAGGATCCAGACGTGAAGATTCCGCAAACAAAGAAGCATAAAAATATATAATATAAATATGTAAAAACTGTGCTTAAAATAATTATATCTCCTTCGTTTTTCTAGTGATATTGATTGTGTTTTCACTGTTAGTATTATATTTTTGTATATTTTTAGTTAAACTGTATAGATGATAAATAAGTTTTTCATGCATATTCCCATATTTGTAGTATGGAAATATGTATTTTGGGTTTTACGGTGAATGAATGTATGGACTGTAGAGTTTTTGAATTTTGATTAATTTTTGATTAATTCGTTTAATTGACTTTTCAGGGTTCTGCACCCAAAGGGTAACCAACAGAATCCTATTACTTAGCCTCCGCTGTCCATCCGTCCGAATAAAATAGAAACAAATTAAAAAAATAATAATGGAAAAGGTAAAAATAAAAAAAAATATTAGAAAATTATTTATAATCTGTACTTTCCTCGTCGTCATGCAAAAATACACTACTTAGCAACAGATGCAAAAACGATCAGCCACGTCACAATTCACCACGATTAAAAAGTAATCTAAATTAAATTTGGAACGCGAGACTATCCATGTGTGCGTGCTAGTGTTGTCATTCTATAGATTATCGCAGTGCGTTAATCCGGGCTTAACAACAGTTTGCACATAACTAGCCAATCGATCTTGTTTGATTGACAGGCGGGACGGGCAACAACTACATTGTGAAAACTATTTTCGGTATCGATAATCATCGCCATTCATCGATATAATTAAGTGTACAAAATTTTCGAGGCTGACAGCACTTTATTTGATGACAATGGATTGTTAAAAGCCTCGAAATTTGGTCCTCTGATTTTAGGCTTGTTAATTAGTAGTGATTGGTTGGGTTGTAAAAGGACGTTCTCGATTAATATTTTAGAGATGAACGACACAATTGTGTTTTGTTGTTTATGTATTTTGATCTTTGCGCAATATCCTTTGATAAATAAAGTGTCTTTCTGAGACTTACCAATTGGTAATTAATGCCAGGTTTTATCGTTATTAGGTCCTTCTCTGCTAGTGGATACCGATGTTATTAACATCTATTTTCGGTACTTCCAATCTTGGTTTGAGATCCTTTTTTACTGTAATTTTATACGTAGGTAAGTAAGTATGCACAGTAATTTCATGAGTTAATATTGTAAGGTATTATAAACTAGAGATACTTTTATTATTTAACGTTAAATATCGCTGTAAGATAATTATTTTGGTGAATAATAAAAAAAACCGGCTAAATGCGAGTCGGACTTGCACACGAAGGGTTTCGTATCATAAACCTTAATTTTTATTATTTGTTGTTATAGCGGCACTAGAAATACACTATCTGTGAATTTCAGCTGTCTAGCTGATACGGTTCTTGAGATATAGCCCGCTGACAGACAGACGGACGGACGGACGGACGGACCGGACGGACGGATGGATGGACGGACAGCGGAGGCTTAGTAATAGGGTTCCGTTGGTTGCCCTTTGGGTACGGAACCCTAAAAATAATGAATTAAAATATGAGTGTAACATGTGTTGGATTAATGCAAAGAAAATTATTATCTTGCATAAGCAGATGTTATGAAAATAATAATATAAAATCTGTAAAAAGCCCGACTTGCAGCGGCATCACAAAAACTCGTAAAATACATTATCACCGCCACTTTAGCGTCTCATCATATTTCTTTCCACCCATAAAAGTGACAAAAGCGTGCATCGGCAAATAAATATAATTAAAAGCGAAGTGTGTTCGGAACGTGACAGCACCGGGACATTAATGCGAACGGACTAAATAACGTTAGAGCACCCTTGTTACTGCAATTACGCCCGGACCGGTTAAAATGTCAGACCATTTTAAAGTTCTCATCCGGATTTGACGTGGCAGACTATATCAACAATCAGGGCTCATGCTTTTTATTTTGTCTGTTTTATATCTTTGTTTTTTAGAGTTCCGAACATCCGTGAAAACGGAACCCTTATAGGATCACTCGGGTGTCTGTCTGTCTTTCCGTCTGTCACAGCCAGTTTTCTCTGGATCTACTGAACCGATTCTGTTGAAATTTGGTATACCTAAGTATGAAAAATAAGAAAAAAGTTTTCAAACTGTATCGTGTGACATGTCAAATGAAGGGGCTTACAGCGAAAGCTTTTTTTTTCATAAATTGAAAATAAACAGTTTGATGTTATTCAAGAAATTATACCAAAAATGTCCATTCTTACCCCTTATCTCCGAAACAGCTGAGCCTAAAACAGTTCTATACTTAAAGATTAGACTGTTTTTTTGCGGAGTTTAGTAGTAGGAGTTTGTGAGAGTCTAGATTTATGCTTAGTTGATGATAATAGGCTCATTCCTAGTACCTGTATAGGTCTTAAAAAAAACAAAAGGCGGAATTTGGGTGTGCCTTAGATGCACCGCTGCCTGACTCTTCTCGAGGAATAATAGCGTTATATTATTTGTGCCTGTTTAATAAAAGCCGTATGGGTAGATCTTTAAGGTTCAGCAACGCTTGCCTAGGTTGATCTGTGGATGGGCGACTTTGGCAGTCGTTACGGATTGTCATTTTAATGTGTGTGTTACATTGTAATGTGTTTACATTGAAATATTTAAAATCATTGGCATATTTTCAAGAAACCGTAAAAGCCAGTAATAAATCCAACTTCCCAGTTTACAATATTAAATCTGAACCATTAATAATGTTTAAGTAAACAGCTTTAATATTGGGCTTTTCACGTGAGCTTTTATTTAAAAATATATTTCCGGGCGCTGCGTATTTCACTGTCATTGGCCAGCGGGACTATAATGCGGAATTGATGTCGCATCAGTGGGTAAATACTTTAAATTGACGTCGGATAAATGAGTCAATCAGTGTGATTATTTTTAAAATGTTGTCGGTACTTATTCGTTGAGTGCCAGCTTCAGATGATGATTTGCGGTGCATGGAATTGATTCTTTTTCAGGTTTAAAATATGATTTCAAAATTTATTTATTTATTCTATACTTCATGCACACAAAATGTACAGAGGCAGACTTAGAAATTTCCTACCAGTCAACCTTTGGGTGGTGCAAAAGAAACGCGATTAATATTCAATTAATTAAAATTAATTTGTTTTAATTTTTGTCATTGTTATAAGTCTAGCCTTTTTATTGCAATACAGAAGTTGAAATTAATGCCATTGCATCACACTGTTGCCTCGTGCTGCTCTTAAAAGTATGAGTAAACGTAGAAAAAAACTGGTCCTACGTAAGTAACGTATGCAACGCATTATGATATCTGTACTCTTGAGTTTATATGAAAAAGTGTGCAGTAGAAACACACTTATCGTATGCAACGCAACATACGATACGATACAAAAGCGTTGCATACGTTGCGTACGTCGGACCAGTGTGTTTCTCGCTTAAGCATACTGTGTTACCTACCCAGATACTGGGTTGTTGAGATCAGATAGACAGCGCTCCGTGGTTCTCAGCTACATCGCGTGCTGCTGTGGTTCGACTGTTAGAAGACACCAATTTAATTGAAAAAAGGTGAGGCAATTTAATTGAAAAAAAGGATTATTTGCTTCGAGTAGGTACTAAATATATATGAACATCTATTTAATTTTTGCTTCCCATTTCAATATCTTCTTTTCATTGCTAATAAAATTATTATTGAAAATAAAACAGCCTAGGTAAAATATTGCAAATACAAAAATGTTCGTCTAGTAAGCGCTATTTTGCGCAAACACGTGGCGTGTCCTGTCGGCTTATGACTGAGACATGTTCATTTCCTACATGTCTACATTTTTAGATATTTTATTTAAAATCCTATTTCCGATCGGTTGAAATTATTTGGATCATATTTTTGCTGGAAAACGTTTAAGTATCATCTATACTGATATTATATAGCTGAGTTTGTTTGTTGGCTGTTTGGTTGAAAGCGTGAGTCTCAGGAACAACTGGTTCGGAATAAAAAATATTTTGATGTTATATTGTCCGTTTATCGAAGAAGGCTATATAACATAACGCTATGGCCAATAGGAGCGGAGCATTGATGAAAAATGTGACGCAGACGAAGTTGCGCGGGTCAGCTGAATTTAATATTTATCTTATCCGAATCTAAACTAATATTGAAGAGGTTGACTATACATCATCATCATTATCATCTGCCTAGCCTTTTCCCAACTATACTGACATTAATCAATTGAATAATATAGGTATAATGTTTCTAAAATTTAAATGTAAATTCATAATAATTAATGTGAGCTATTGTTATTTATCAAAATTATTGTATTAATTCTCTATGGGTTTCATGGCCTGAAATAAATGTTTTTTTTTTTTTCAAGCCGGATTTAGCTGAATACCAGTACTTTACGAAACGGCTGCCTACCAGACTTCCACAACCCATTAACTGGGTAACACGGTACTTCATGGCAAGACTCAAGTCAGGTTAACTGGCTTTTGACTATCCGTAACGACTGCCAAAGATCTAACTGGAAATACGGATCAGATTACAAAAACACTTTAACTAGAAAGCTACTTTATTGCGACTGACAGAGGCTTCATTTTATCCTGGAAATAATACGGTTTCATTGGCATAGAGTATGGAAACTGAACGCAGTTTATAGGTATACCTATTAAAGTAACAAATTACTAAATGTCGATTATCAACTGCCATTTCACTGAAACTGAAATCACAACTCAACAATACCACAAAACCTAATCCAAAATTCATGAATATATTCCCACAAATACGTCACATGCAAATAAAATTATCGTTATAACGAGTTGTATTCGGGCCTTCAGTGTGCCATCGGTAGTAAAGTGCCACCACCAACTTACTACCGAAGTACTGACTTCCTGGGATGGCACGGCAACTGAATTAAATAGTTTCCTCTGAAAACTGGGTTGTCGTAAACAATTTGCTCGACTTAGATGGACAGAGGGCGACACTGGCGCGAATATTGCACCGCTTCACGAACGTTAGTTGGTATACAGTTCTCGTCTTCACTAAGTTTTAATCAATTAAGTTTTCGATGTGATTGAGGCGCTTATACGTAGGAAGAGGACGATTCATTGTAATAGTAGAAGGGTAGACTGCTGTGTTACTCTATTTTTATGTATTAATGCTCAGTTTAAAATATTTGGTGACCAACAACGAACAAGAACCTTTAAATATTCCCTGGTTGAATAAAATAATTAGGTAATCACTATTTATTTTTTGCTTAGAATAAGTACTAGGTACCATAAAATAAAATATAAACCTTAGGATCAAAATCCTAGCATTTTTCTGAGGGTCGCTCTCGTGGTTTCACAGGAACCCTACATTTTTCGGGATACAAAGTAACTCAGTGATAGTGCTGCTTTTTGTGAATGAAAAAATATTGCCGTAAGTATTTCCACTATTTAAAAACGGGTAGCAATAAAACGAGTGACTGTAAATTACAATTTTAAGTGTCAAAATTAATTAATTTGGGTTATATAATTACTAAGTGAGCGACTGACTGTAAGTGACGAGAAATCAACAGAACAGTATCTTACAAACATTAATTTGAGTTACTTAAAATACAAAATAAGAAGCTTCATAATATTTGAGCGACTTAATATTTGTTTGAGTATCAACGTTACGTCCTGCATTTTTTTTAATATTTGGCAAATGTATTTTTATACTGAGCGGCATTTTATCTTAAATGAAGTGTTTCGAATTCAAAAACCACTTTGAAAAATACACTAATGAGCAGAGTATAAGGAGCTCACAAAACCTAACCTAACCTAACCTGATTCTATCTTAATATTGAAGTTGCCCTCTCTGTGTTTCCAGTCGCTCACTTAGTAATGTAGTCGCTCGGATAAAATTTTAATATATGAAATGGATTAATCACAATCCACTTTTTGTAAGCTCGTTCTGGATTTTATTATTAATCAATATTCGTCGTTACTTTAGTTAATTTTTCGCTTACTCAAATTCATACCGCTCAAGTTATTAATACAGTATGTCATCATCAGCCGCAAAGCTTTTTTTAATCGCTCGTTTTATAATTCCCCTTTAAAAACTAATAAACCAACAAACAACACATCTTCAAATTATTTATATTTTAACAGCGTCGTGCCTCGGCTTCATACGTATACGAATGCAATTTAATTTCCGGTGGATTTTCAAAAAAAAAAATTCATTCATACCTTGTCCAAATAAATACGAAAACAAACAAAAATCAGCCATACCGGTCAAGCCGCTCACAAGTGATGATATTTTATAGATGTGGCAATTTTTTATAATTTTTGTTTTGTGTATGTACTAACTCAGACTGTCTTCAAATAATGATTTGTTTTTCTTTCTATTTTTATTTAGAACTAGCTTTTGCCCAAAACTTCGTACGTGCAAATCCCGTTTTTTTGCTTTCTCGTAAGAATTTCGAGAAATTTTCTCTTACTGCACACTCCCCAAGGAACCTAAATGCCAAATTTTAGCTATACCACCAACCAGTAGTTTCGGCTGTGCGTTGTCTGTCAGTCACTCATCATTAGTAACGGAAGAGTTGTATATATAAGGATTACAGTTAGATAGATTTAGACTCTAAAAGTCGCAATTCCAGAAAAAACACAAGCATTAGATACGTAACAGCTGCCTGCACTAATAGACAGAATAAAGTTCACCACGGACCGAAGTTTTACACATGAAAATTGCACCAACCATAATCTGTGTTTATCACTGAATTTCATTCCATTTTAACATACCGAGACTCAGAAAGCACGCTAAGCCGGCCGTCATCTTTGGCAGTCGTTACGGATTGTCAAAAGCCTGTCACCAGTCTTGCTAAAAAGTTTCGAGCTACCCAATTGTAGGGTTGTCGAGGTCAAATAGGCAATAATTCCACGTAAATGACTGGTATTCGGCTGAATCCGATTTGACCGGATGCCGACCCGAATATTATAGAAAACATGCAACATTTTCATCTAGCTTCTATTTTTCAGAATTCTTTGTAAAATGGACTATCCATAAATAAAAAAAATAAAGGTTTTTTTTTTACTAAAGATAGGCACGCGTTTGACCACTATCTCACCTGATGGTAAGCGATGATGTGGTCGAAGATGGAGCACGCTTGCCTAGAAATAACCTATTCACTCCTGACTTAAAGACTCCTAGGTTGTAGCTATCAGGAAACACAGACTTTCTTTCCTAAATTGCGGTTTTAAACTGACAGATTGTCATTTCGCTCAAAAAATAAAGTTGAGTTACTCCTGTCTGACACTTATAATGAACTGTCCTTACTCAAAGACATAAGGTTGCCTTTTTGTTGTCCATAACAGCAGTGAATTCACTAAACGCTGATTGTTGTTTTTAAATACGTTCCGTTTCACGTTACTTTAATTCATTATTTTTGTTAAAAATCGATATTAGCTAAAATTAAAAATTGCAATGGTCTTTATTATCTTTTTACTAAAAACATTCTCATAAATTCTAATTTGCATCTTCCCTATTGGGAAAAAGCTAAGCAGATGCGACAAACCATAATCTGTATTTAAAGCTAAACTCTAATGGAAATTGACAGAAGGTCAACCTCCTTTAATGTATAAGCTAGTATTTGGAACCTATACAATATATACCTGTGTATGCCAAACAGATTCTAACTTTCTCAGGTAAACAAATATGTGAACTTACCTACGCAAACATGCCTTACAAGATAAACCACGGTAAACTAGGTTTAAGACAATATTAATGTTATAAATGAATATAGTTACGTAGGTAGGTAGGTTATTTAGATATTTTTAAGGTGTACATAATAAAGAGTACTCCATAGGTACAAGAAAAATAACCATTTTATTTGCTGACCCATAGAATCTTCTTTGTTGGTCCGAGTATTATGACTAATGGGTATTTTGTTCTGTGGGCCAATTTGGCCATCTGACTGTACGAAAAGTATAATTCAACTACACTTGAATTTATAATTCGTGATATTTTGTTTCCATTGGCATCTACCCATATTTTTACTTTAGCGTTGTGTAATTTAAGTTATTTTTTATGTGAAAATTTAAAAATGTTTTGTGTTATGACGGTATTTGAGCTTTGTCGTGTTTATACAACAAAGTGCTAATTCCATTGAGGTTATATAGAAATTGCAGTTTCAAAATTTTATAACCATCTCGCATTCTGAATCAAAAAACTCCATTCTGCACCAGTAATGGCTAGTAAAGAATTGAACAATAGCATAACCTACTGAATTAACACAGGTAGAGTCAATCAACTGAACTAACACTATTAGCCACGTCTCTATTCATTCTCATTATCCACTCTGACTGTCAAATTATCATGGTTCCAATTTCAAAGGATGCACCATAATCCTGAGCTTATTCTTTGCAGATCAAAAGTCCCGGGAGGGTTAAGCTCTTATGTCTTGCCTATAGTAGTTCGAACCCATTGTCCGAACCATTAGCGAAGTTAAACCCGAGGTTTGCCGACCTGCCACATAAATCACTCTTGGGAAAATGTCTACACATGGTGTTCATATTTGATTATTTTTAGATTTATGTAGGTGTAATACTTGAGCGTAAAATTAATTCACTAATAGGTTGGTCATAGGTAATCAGAGTATTGATTAAGTTGATATGGATTTTAGAATATCCAAATAAACTATTTTCATCGTTGGGTCGAGAACTACAGATGGAAATCGATGTCCCGTGAGCAAACTGTTGAGTGCTTATGAATGTAGATGAATGTATGATACATTTGGGATCACCAAAGAAACGATGGAAATCAAATCGCTAAAAAAAAATGAATCAAATCGCTAAAAAATGATGAAATGATGGAATGAAATCGCTAAAAAGAAATTGACTATCTGGAATGAAGACATATAGGAATGAAAGAAAATATAAATAGGCCAAAGGCAATAGAATAATAATAATGACTGCGCAAGAAAATATTACTTCATCAATACAACCTACACACGTCAAAAATGTTTACCGAAAAATCCCAATGATTCTAAAACAACCCTTCTCTGCTCTGACAAAACTATTTATCATCATTCATTAGTTCACTCCTGATGGATTAAGAGCGCGTGTCGTCTCTTGTGGCCAGATTAGCGAAAGGGTTTAAGTTCAAGGGTCGGTACAAGTTCGATGTGTTCCCTGTTATCTTTGTTGTTAAAAGTTGTAGGATGTAACGGCTAATGGATTTGTTGTTTGGGACTGAGATGAAGAGTTCTCGAAATCTTGGTGCAGTTACTTACAACTTTGTTCATAACATTCGGTGAATTGACCGTAGCTGACTCAAACTGTGTCGTAGGAAAAAGTTCCTAAGTGATACTATTATTAACATTGTTAGAAGCGTTGTATCGAGGCGTGAACTAGTACTAGTAATAAACATTACAAATCACAAAGGTACCTGCAAAAAAGTTAACATTCAAAATACATCGCTAGACCCAACCAATTCACATTCCACACCATTGCTCCATACCATCGATTCGGCTCCACTCTAACAACGGGAAACGCATCAGCGAAAAATTCAAAGCAATAAATCGTTAAAGGAACAATCGATACACGCAAACCTCATTCGAGTTGCGTTGTTATTCGATGTTCGCAAACAGGGCGCGGGCTCGCATGACTGGATGTACCCGAAACACCACTTAGTCTCGTATAATTTTCAATGAGTAATGGTTGCAGCGGCCGCAAGGAGGCCGACCTAGGTCAACGCATTACTGGCCGGAGGAGCTGCTTCCGTCACGAACAACGAAGCCGTGGAGCCGACTATGCACTGTTATGATTCCGGATGCGACACGATAAGAGTGGATACGTGGATAGCTTTTGTCGTACTGTTTTTCGTAGGCTATGCGCAAAAAGTTTGACTGTTTTATAGTGTCAAAACACGTGTTTGTGGGTCAGTTGGTGGACGTAAATTTTAAAGGTGTAGTTACGGGGAAATGGTTGTAATATATTGACTTGTCGATGTGAATAGTTATTACACTGATTTTAAAACAGTGTATTGAGCGCCTACAGGTAAAATATTGAAGCATCATTTTTACAATGGAATAACAAAAACAAAAAGGTAACACAGTCGGGGTAATTTTAGCGTTAAAATTAAATTAAATATGGTATAATGGTCGCTGCGCGGCACTTTGAACAATTTAATTATAAGTTGATACTTAATTGTTGTAGAGTTGCCAGTAACAAAGTAACGAATATTGCACATTAAGATCCAATGGGTTTAGTAAGCTGAAATTGAAGCTTTAATTAATTTGACGCTAACAGTAGTGTCAAATTAAAACACTACTGAATACTTAATTATTACTTAAAGACCTATCTACAGAGATAGGTTTGTAAATAATAACGTACATACATATTGATTTTCGGATGAAGAGTTATTACAGGTACAGTATGGACATGTGTCAGAAACAATGAACCAGTACAAACTGGCCTCTTATTTCATTGAAATTATATATTACGTTGGGCCATATCAAGGTGTAAGTGCGACCGCTGACGAGTGGTGTAGAACTGTACCTAATTAATGCTTCAACAATATCCCAGAAGTATTAAATTTAGTTTTGCATTGAATTGTATAGGAGTCTTCATAGGATATCTTCAAGAATTTTCTATGATCACTTTGATAAGTTAAAAAATCGTAATCCTTTATTAGTTGGTTGCTTTGCTTAGTGTTCATTTTGATTCAAATTGGCTAACGTGGAGTAATTTTTGATATGATTTCAGTGATATGATAATTATTTGATAAAAACGTTTCGTGTATTTTTAACCGACTTCCAAAAAAGGAGGAGGTTCTCACTTCGACTGGTATTTTTTTTTGTGAATGTACACTGATTTCTCCGAGGTTTTTAATTCTTTAAGTTTTTGTGATTCTGTTTCAGTTCGACGCATACTTGCCATTTGGTCGCGTTCAAATTTGGTTTAGTTTGCCTCAGCAGTTTTTATGCTATGAGATTTTTTTCTTATTTAAATTGCCATTTCATTTCTAACACCATCAGCAAAAAAAATAGTCCACAACTCCACGATACCCTGTTCGTCACTTCCTGTAAGGGTGTCCAGAGATCCGTCACGCTTATCTTGTTTTGCAAACATCGCCGATGACGCTTTGTCAGATGGTCGGCCAGATAGCGAGGGTGCTACATAGGGATGATGGTCAAAGCCATTTGTAGGAGATTGAAATGAAGTCGGAAAGGAGAGATTAGAAAGGTTGGGTTAGTGGTAAGAATTAATCTTAGCAAGTTAAGTAAATTAGAAATCGTTTTATTTTTCTTTTTACCGTCTACCAGATGAAATCAATTATATTTAGGTGGTTCATTCGTTCGGTGAATGTGTTCATAGTGTGGTTATTTTTGATACAAACAAAACACTTGGTGACACTAACACACGGCAGTAAAATTGTTTAATTGTATTTTGTTCTAATATAAGAGAAGATTTTTATTGTTTTTATTTTCTATGGACTATTCTTTGGTACAAAATACCTAGTTTTAGGCTTACCTTTTAAAGTAAAACCATGTTTTTAAGGAGCACAATTATAACCCCCGGATTGGGTTTGTGTGTAATAAGCGTGGTATTTAAGCCATTTGTAGTGTGATTAGGGCAATGCATGCGAATTTATATTTGCAAAATTAAATACTTATTAGCTCTAGTAAACAATAATGAAATTATTTTTTAAATACCTGCATCAGCGATGAAGTTATAATAAAGCTTCAAAGATTACAATTAGAAAGAGAAGTCCGATGTAAACTTTGTCGTCATCGTCTATACAGCTGCCAGCTGCGCATATATTTATTTATTTAAAATAATTATGTCTCCTTCGTTTTTCGAGTAATTTTGATTCTATTTACACTGTTAGTATTATATTTTTGTATATTTTTAGATAAACTGTATAAATGATGAAAATGTTTTTCATGCATATTCCCTATTGTAGATAAATCGATAAGAAGTCTGTAGTGTTAAAATGACATGTTAAAAAAACGGCCAAGTGCGAGTCGAACTCGCACATGATAGGTTCCGTACCGTAAACCTTAATTTTTATTATTTTCTGTTATAGCAACAATACATACCTACAATGCATTCTGCGAAAATTTCAGCTCTCTACCTATTACAGTTCTTTAGAGACAGCCCGCTGACAGACAGGCGGACGGACGGACGGACGAACGGACGGACAGCGGAGGCTTAGTAATTGGGTTCCGTTGGTTACCCTTCGGGTACGGAACCCTAAAAATGAAATTGTTCGGGACCTTTTGCACGTGAGTCCGACTCGCACCTGGCCAGTTTTTTTTTAAATTACTTGCTTTTGACAGCAAGTTTGCTTGCGTTATGGTCGAAATTTAACCGAAAGAATCGCACATTACACTGAGTTTTCATATTATTTATAATATTAATTTCAAAGATTCGTACTGACACACATTTTCTATCTCCAGAAATAATACTACACAGAAAACATTTTAAAACAATAACATCGTAGCGTGAAGTGCCTTCTGGCAAACGCCGCAATATTCGTTCAGTGAGAATAAATAAAACAATCCATTGTCTTTAAATGCACGAGTATAAAGGAAGTTAATGTACAAAGCTGTAGTGAAAATCCCGGCTCATGTTGGTGTACTAGTCTATACCCTCTAATCTCTACTGTTCCAATTGTGCATGGTACAAGTTATAAACTTTAGGTGATTTCCTCAAAAGTTTCTGAAAAGTTTGCTCAAAACAACAAAGTAATAATTTTCTATTTAATATATGGAACAAATAAAACAGTATAATTCTAATTTGAATATCTAACAATTGAGTAGATATATTGGTGATTTACGTCTGTATTATCCATTTAGTATGTTTTATACAAAAGTACTACGGCTCCCCCGACGATCTCTTAAGATAGACAAAATTCAAGAAAGATAATTACGTTTACTAGCCAACTTAATAATCTCCTACCTGGTGAATTCAAATGGTGGTTCCTGCAGCTTCTAACATAGTACAAAAAGCAAGTAAATCTTATTGAATCATTGCGGGTTCATCTCTAAAAATAGTACCCACACAAGCATATCGCTGGCTCCTACATTTGACACCAGTCTTGAGGGTAATGCACAACACACAGCACTCACGCGCCGCGATTGTTCTTTTCTGGCGAGGAATTAGCAAACATTTCGAAATGCTTTTTAATACCGCACTCAGAATATCTTAGCAGATTATGTATGGAAGCTTTTAGCCTTGCAGTGATAGAGGTTGTGCGTTCATAAAAGAGTTATTGACCATTATGGAGCGGTATTTCTGTCATCATCTGACTTCGAAAACGGTGTTGTGTTGTGGTACGTTCGTTTTTATTAGTAAACGGAGAAATACTAACCAATCATGTCAGTGAAAATGTAAGTGACTCATGACATGTGGTGCAGAGATTTTGTGAAATTCCATTCGAGTACTTCCACTGGTTACACGCGAGCCTTCTAAACTTTAAACTTCTCAACCGCGCAGTTTATAGAAATTAGGGTTGAGAGATCGACTAATCAAAGCTGGTTTAATTTGTTAGCGTCATCATCATCATCATTTCTGCCGAGAGACTTAGGCTGTTGAACAGTGCTGGACATATGTAGGCTGCTCCCAAGTGTCGCCATATCGAGCGGTCCTGTGCTTCTCGCATTCAGGTTTCCTTGGCCTTTAGCAAGTCTACGGTCTACCTTGTGTGGAGCCTTTCCCCGCTTCGTCTTCTGGTATGCGGTCGTCACTCCAGAATCTTTTGACTTTTGGTTCTATTACCGTGATTAGCAGCCATTTTGTCCCACTTGGATCGATTGCCGCTTTTGGCAATCGAACCAAGTCGGTTTCATCTGAATGTTTTAGTAACAGCCACGCACAGTTTGATGCATTTTCCATTTGGATATTTTTAGTAGCAGCTACAATCATATTTATGGATCTATTTTTTTAAGGATTGGAAATTATAAAATGACTCCTCCCGCTCTGGGTATAGCAGAAAGGAGTGTCAGACTCTTACTGACTAAAACCCATCCATGTTCCTCCTAATGCCTTTTGTGTTCCAGGGTACGGTGCCTCTTTCGAACGAATTGCGCAACCCAGGCCTCTGCCAGGGAAAGCCTCTGCTTTATCTTTGCATAACCCCTCAGGGAATGCAGGCGTGATGTTATTTTATCTGTGACATCATTTATTGATTACAAGCTTCCAGATAATTGTTTCAAGTGAACAACAAACTCCCGGCATAAATGTTCAGTGCATGGTCTACTTGTGCTTTAAAATTTATCAAAATATATTAAGTCGTGAAGAGGTCTATAATAAATAAAATATTACTAATATTACTATGAATCGATAAAATACAAACCAAATAGGCAGTTTAGAAGTTTAATAATGATAGAAAGTCTGTGTTATCTCAAATGCAAGCCAAGTTACGAAACAAAATGAGATCTATCTTCACTAGAAGACGAACTTGGAATCCTTTACGCTTGGGAACGAATAATACAGAGTAATTTGTTTCACTATATCTATTCCTTGAATATATCGAGTTGAGACTCTTGTCTTGTCGCCATCTTGAAGTTAGTTACTGCAATCTTGTAAGGATCAAAGCGTTTCAAGAAAAATGGTACGTTGTAGCAATTATTCTGTTGGAATTATCTTGAAAGTAGGTTATAACAAGAAGTAATTTACTTCAGTTTGCTTTAAGAAGATTGCGTATTCAAAGCTGCCATAGTGAATAATAAGTTTTTAGTTTGGACTAGTTATTTTTATGAGTTAATTCTGTAACCATAAAAGAATATTAATGACCCCACCCAACCCAAACCCACCCAACCCTATTAATGACGAAACCCAGGAAGACACTTTATTATTTTAATGTAAGTCGTCACAGGTGTCAGATTTTCTGGCTTCTCAGTGGCTACAAAATCTAACGCTCCCCTTGCTAATGGGTATCTTGTAACCAAGTTACTGGATAGAGGTCAAATACTCATTCGCTGACTACTGGTAACTGGTACTGGTGCTACTACTGGTACTGGTGGTGGCTAGTGGTGATATTGGTATTCAGCTGCATCTGTTTAGATTTTGACTTTGGGTGAAAGCTGACTAATATCATTTTTAGAGAAAGGGCTAAGCAGGTTGACTGATTTTATAAAAGCTTTTTCCAATAAATAATTTGGGCTGTCTTTTCTTGTGTATGCCATTAAAACACTAAGCACTTTGCATATCTAAAGAAAATTCTCATACCTAATGAAGTTGTCTAAACGCCCCGCCACGCTAACATTCCCAAAACCAAAGCGATAATTCCAATCCCGTTCTAATGCGGTGAGAATGCAGCAATGACATTGATGCAGGGTGCGTACCGGCGGTCCGGCAGCGGTCCGGCACGGCGGGCCGGGCGGCGGCACGGCGTCGCGGCACGGTGCGGTCGGCACATGCATCGCTCAGCAACCGCAAATGTAACCGGACACCCGTGCGGCACGTCTTGGGTGCATCGCTGGTGTCGAGCATGCGGTTTGAATGCCTGACTGATGCTGTTTAGCTGTTGGCTTAGGATGTTTGAGAGTTCTGGTTTTGACTGTCAGATAATTAGTTTGTTTGACTAGTTCTATCTTTTTCAGGCTAAAGAACGCGTGCAGAAACTCTAAAGCCCGTTTTTTTAAGGATGGGATATCATTAAATAACTCCTCCCGCTCTGGGTGAAGCAAGAGGGAGTGTCAGACTCTTATTGACTAAAACCCATTCGTGTTCCTCGTAGTGCCCTTTGCGTTCCAGGGCTACGGTACTTCTTTCGAACAGACGCAGCAGCTCTAAAGCCCCTGCATGCTTTGTTTCACAAAAAAAAGAGAGAACCACTCATTGGATGACCAGCTTATGTAGGTATTCATTATCACTTTTGAATTTATTTTATATCTATCACACTATGGTAAAAAACATGTTTTAGGGTTTCGTACTCAAAGGGTATCCATAGGAACCCTATTACTAAGCCTCCGCGATCCGTCCGTCCGTCCATCTGTCTGTCACCGTCTACCTATTACGGTTCTTAAAATACTTCTAAGAACCGTAATAGGTAGACGGTTTAAAATTTCACAGATTATGTATTTCTATTGCCGCTATTACAACAAATAATCAAAATTAAGTTTTATGGCATGGAATCCTTCGCGTACGAGTCTGACTCGCACTTGGCCGGTTTTTTATTGTTATACATATTTGCTTTACTGGTCGTGAGAATATCTTATATATTTTTTACTTGTTCGTGAACTTCTTACTTTTTTATGGTTGCGGTTGCGAGTACCTGTTTTTGCAGTGAACGTTTCAATTATAATATTCCCTGATATGGCAATCGAACTCAATCTCCAATCGTCGAAGTATTTTTGTATTACTCACACATTCTTCAGATTTTTGTCTTTTGTTTTATTTATTTGCCTATTTATTTATTCGCTAAAAATACAATAATAAAACAAATTACAATAATAGTACAGATATAAAACTAAGGTTCTGCGTTTATTCTGTGACATGTCGTATGTTCCTCTTGAGAACAGAACGTTGTTTTTGTAAGTAAAAATGCTACTACAAGTATAATACAAGTATATAATATTCTAGGCCTAACACTTTTAGTCGAAACATAACCGTTTGTCCAAAAAGTTATGAAAGGGGTTAATGGTAGCCTGAAGAGAAGCACTAAGTAAATTATCTATTTAGAGGCCTATCAACAGTCGCTGAGGTGCTTTTAAATACTAAATTCAAGCCTTAAAGTACTTTAGTACTTCTTTTCAAACTACTTACTGTAAACTTTTCATTATTTCACTTTAAATAGACGTTTTTGACTGGTGTAAGGAGATTAGAGTGGTTTAATTTTAGTTTTTTAAAGTTCGCCTACGCAATAAATAAAAGAAGAGCGGAGCGTCCATTTTGTAAAATTATGTACTTTCAAAGAACAACCGCACCGTCTTCTATTCATTAATAAAAATAAAATAATGTACGAAACAAATGACCATTAGTTTTATCATATTTGACAAATTTATTTATTAAACACTTTCAGCACACAAATGTACATAGGCGGACTTAATGCCATAGACATTCTCTACCAATCAACCAAATCGGGGTTGAAAGTTGACAGTCAATGGTTGTCGATATAAAACTTGGAAATTCAAGCAGTATCGATATGATAAAGGCTTAATTTAAAGGCGACTTGTTTTCAAACTTGCGGCGCAACGTCTAACATGCATATAGGTATGGGTAGAGGACAAACAAATAATATTGGGAAAATGGTGGCCTAAAGTGTCACGTTGCCGAGATATTCCGATGTAAAGTCACCATGTGACATCATGGCTACCATTAAAAATACTTAATTAAGTGCTTGTATGCAAGACATTAAATTCGAATACTATTTCCCAGCTTGATTTAATATTTTTAAGTAAAAATAAAACACGTGAAAAACACTTTATTAAGAACTTCGCAAAAGAATTGTATTTAATTTATATAAACAGTCAAATCAAGCCTAGAAATATTATTAGAATTAGAATACAATCTAATTCAATTTAATTTTTAATGAGTGTCATTGTTCTCATAGTGTGACTTTACCTTCAAATATCTCGGCAACGTGACACTTTAGGGCACCATTTTGCCCACATTTTTTGCTTCTTTAAATATTCTCTATTCATATATGCATGTTGCTATGCCAGCTCCCGTAGAGAAAGTTCGAACCCCTTTAAACAAATTATTTTATTTTCTAATTATGTGCAGGTTGAGTAAGTTAATTTATATTAGTAAGTAAGATAGGTACACAATGTATTTTTTAAATAACAAACAACTTAGTTACCTTTTACTCACCAATTCTTAGGTACTTAGGTACTTAGGTTATTCGGGATGCAGATAATCTACATTCACATAGCCAAATAGTCAACGCAACCACATGTATGGGCACATATCAAGAATATATCGGTTGTACAGTGGCTTTACGTTCTGTCTTGACCATAATCAGTACCACTGTAATGCGTGGAATGAACGTTGGGCTCAATCCGACTGTGACAAGGATATCCAATAGAGACTTAGGTATAGTATATTCTGTCAGTTGGCTAAATGCTTATGTATGTGCGTATGCAGATTGGTAGTAGGTTGATCTGATACGCCCGACACATATCAAAGCGACGCGATGTTGTCGCAACGCTAAGATCAGCAACGGTATGAAAAGGCCGAAGTTTTTACGATTCTATGCAAACTCTTTTCAGGGTTTAGTACCCGAAAGGTAGCCAATGGAACCCTATTATAAGCTTCCGCTATCCGTCTGTCCGTATTATTTCTATTGCTGCTATAACAACAAATAAATGAAAATAAATTAAATAAAAATTAAAGGAGGCTCTCATACAAGAAACATGTTTTTTTCGTTGTATGGTACGGAACCCTAGGAGAGAGTGAGAGTCCAACTCGCGCTCGGCTGATTTTTAAACTATTTCTGTCACGTGGTTCTGTAAGAGCACATCAATTTACAAAGTTTTAAAATAACTTCACATTGCCAATAGCCAATGGGCATACCTTTCTTTTGGTTTTTTTTTTTAATTCAATGCCTTGAAAGTCTAGACCTGATAGTCTCACATATTTGTTACACTGAGCAGGTATTGCATTAGTTGGACAAAATTTAAGACTTTTGGAATGTATAAGAATTTTTCTAGAAAAAATATTTTATTGATTTCTTTGCGTGAATGTTTATAATAGATTATTGTTGGGGTCGCATCCTACGTGGTATTGACTACTAGGATGGCTACAAAGCAACAAAGCGACAAAGCGTTTTAGTAGCCACTAAAACGCTTTGTTTTACAGGTTAACCTGTGATGATCTGGACGCAATAGCCATCGCGACGCAAACACAATTGAATAGTTTTATTGTAAAAAATAGGCGGCCGCCATGTTTTTTAAGTCGATCGGGTCTATAGGACATTAAACACTGCGTTTTAAAAAAAAAGAAGTTTAAACCGCGTGATTTGGTATTGCATGTGGGATACCATTATGCGTCAATTTCAGTTGACACCCAAAGGCACACCCGTGTGCCGACGAAAACCCACAGGTTAAAAACATTTTTTTTTTGTAATAAGAGGAGCTACGCTAAAATGGTATGCACCCTGGTTTTCTGTCTTAATATGTACTGACTTCGTGGCGCAGCGGCGGAATTGGATAGCTAGATCAGCAAACCGTGTTCGATAGTAATTATTGCATCGAACAACTATTAATGGTCAATTAATGTGTGTACCTACAGTTAACATAGTTAACAGTATGGATATCTAATGCCCATTGTGCATCCCTATTGTTGGATAAGTAAACACCAATAATTAATATTTCAGAGTTTGCTCTTCATCTATATTTGCATAAGAATATACCTACACCTACAAAATAGTACCTACATAACATTAATTTATTACCGGCACCGAGGGGTAATCCAATTAATACTCTTCTTCTTCTTCTTCCACCTGGCGTTAATCCCGGCTATTGCCAGGGTCCGCCTTCCTACTTAGCTTCCTCCACTTTGCCCGATCTTCAACATCCTTCTCAGTCAGGCCATTGGCTCTCATGTCGGACTTGACGACGTCCAGCCAGCGCTTGCGAGGGCGACCACGGGGCCTAGCCCCAAGAACAGCCATATTCATGCATCTCCGACCAACGTACTCCATAGGGCGGCGCATGATGTGGCCATACCATCGCAGACGACACTCTTGCAGTTTTTCCCCCACGTCACGGACACCAAGACTACCTCGGATGTAAGAGTTGCGCATGCGATCGGATCGCGTTACGCCACTCATCCACCTCAGCATCTTCATCTCCGTGACGCGAAGCTCCTGGGTGTGTCTGCTTAGTGCTGGCCAACACTCGCCCCCGTACAGTAGGACAGGCCGAATGATGCATTTATATATCTGCCCCTTGAGCTTCGGAGGCATTTTGCGGTCGCATACAACGCCCGTCACCTCGCGCCACTTCGCCCAAGCCGCGCCAATACGTGCTTGGACATCGTCGTCCACGATGCCGACCTCGTGCAGCACGGATCCAGGTACCTGAACGTATCGGACTTTCTGATCAGGTCCGAACCTATTCGGATGGTGTTTGTATCCGTGCTGCCACAGGACATGTACTCAGCCTTCGCCACATTTAGTCTCAGACCACCGTTTTCAAGCGTGTCCTTCCAAATGTTGACTTTGCGCTCAAGATGGGCTTTGTTCTGATTAACGAGGGCGATGTCATCGGCATACATGCCATGCCATGCCATGCCATGGAGGCTGATCTTGGATGTTTGCCGTAACTACATCGAGCACTACGTTAAACAAGAACGGGCTAAGAGCCGAGCCTTGGTGAACGCCAACAGATATTGGGAAGCCATTCGATTCGCCAACAGCGGTCTGGACAGAGGACACGGAATCGCGGTACATGTCTCTGATAATGTCAATATAGGCCTCGGGAACGCCCTTGAAGCGCAGTGCCCAACAGATGGACTGCCGAGGTATACAGTCGAAGGCCTTCTGCAGGTCTAAAAAGGCCATATGCAAAGCTCTCCTTCTCTCTCTGTAAGCCTCAGCCAGATTCCGTAAGGCGAACACTGCGTCCATGGTGCTGTTACCCGCCCGGAAGCCATATTGACACTCAGAGACAGTACACTCGCTACGGAGCCGTGTGTCAATGATGCGCTCGAAGAGCTTCATGGTGTGGCACATGATCTTGATACCGCGGTAGCTACCACAATCCTGTACGCTACCTTTGCCTTTGTAAACAGGGATAATTAGGCTAAATCGCCACTGGTTCGGCATTTCCTTGGTGATCAGGATGCGGTTAAAAAGATCAGAAGGTCCACACCATGTGGGCCCATGTGGGTAATCCAATTAATACTATATGACCGTATTTCAATAGAAACAGACAGCACGGAACAGTAGAGTTTGTCAATCGTCTTCCTTAGAGATCATGAAGATAATGGCATACAATTACTTAATTTAAATTTAGGAACAAAAAACGCCGTATGTTTTACACAAATACGCATACAACTCTAATCTCTTCAAAGTTAGAGTGAACAGGCTCCTTCTGGGTAACCTCGCTTCAACGTAGAGTTGGTCTCTGTCATCTCTGACCTAGACTAGAGTCAACAGCAAACCCATCATAAAATAAAAAAACTAGCTCCTGAGATTAGTGCATTCAACCAAACAAATAAACTCTTCAGCTTTATAATCTATACTAATATATAAAGCTGAAGAGCTTGTTTGTTTGCTTGAATGCGCTAATCTCAGGAACTACTGGTCCGATTTGAAAAACTCTTTCAGTATTAGATAGTCCATTTATCGAGGACTATATATCATCACGTTAACACCAATAGGAGCGGAGCAGACAAAGTGGCGCGGGTGAACTAGTATTAATATACTCGTATGTATAGAGATAAGCATACATATAAAAGTTATTCTTTTAATATCATCTGCCTAGCCTTTTCCCAACTATATTGGGGTCGGCTTCCAGTCAAACCGGATTTTGCTGAATACCAGTATTTTACGCGGAGCGGCTACCTACCAGACCTCCACAACCTATTAACTGGGTAACACGGTACTTAATGGCAAGACTAGAGTCAGATTTACTGGCTTCTGACTATCCGTAACGACTGTCAAAGATCAAATGACAGCCGGGACCAACGGCTTAACCTGCTTTCCGAGGCATGGAGGAAACTCGGTATGTTAAGATGGTCATCCACAGACCAACTACCATCCACAGACCATAAAAGTTATTCTTTTAATAGCTAATTTTTAAATACGCTTTTATTTACTGCGAACCGATACACATACCTACAAAACCAAGGTAACTAAATTACCCATAACCAGCGCGGAGTATTTGCATTTTAGCTCATAATAAATAATATTACTGCTTACATAGACATTCGAAGTTTAAATTAACACATTTTTCAGTTCATGAGTCTGTTTGCCAGTATTCAGAAGGAAAGTATAATAAACTTTTTCTTTCATAAACATTAGTTCTAATATAAAATGGCCAGTAAGAATTTATTCGGAGGAAAATAATGCTACTGTTTCTTTTTTCCTGTGGAGCGTTGAAGTTAATTAGCTAAGCTAATTAAGTGGATTTGTAGTTTTTTTTACTGCACATTTGACGGAAAATTATATTTCTGAAATATTCCTTTAATGCTTCTTTATATTCATAGTTCAGAAAGGAATGGAGGAGAAACATAATCTATGAAATATTTTTTTCAATAAATCTCGTTCTTTGCTCAAAGAATTAGCATTGCCATTCAATGTGGCAATGCTGCCAGTCTTCTGGGCACGTTTCCGGATGACAGCGATACGGAGGAATTTTTCGACGCCTGACTGTATTTGGTTTTGTATATTCATAATGTATATAGTTATTTTTATTAGTTAAAAAAAGACAAAAGTTCTTTTTCGCTTAGTGAGTTTCATACATCTTGTCAAAAAGTTGTTTAATAAATCTTATCTTATATTACTAATATATAAAGCTGAAGAGTTTGTTTGTTTGTTCGTTTGTTTGCTTGAACGCGCTAATCTCAGGAACTACCAGTCCGATTTGAAAATTCTTTCAGTGTTAGATAGCCCGTTTATCGAGGAAGGCTATAGGCTATAAATCATCACGCTAAGACCAATAGGAGCGGAGCAGTAATGAAAACTGTGACGCAGACGAAGTTGCGTGGGTCAACTAGTAAGAAATAAATAGAAATAGGGAATATCATGAAGAATATGTTTTTGATCTAACCAGTTGTTTATAATGTATTTACGTAGTTTGGTTACGTACAGATTAATTATTGTTTTCACAATTGTTAATTAAACATTTTAAATAAAAGAAATGCGGTCGGCCCGCTTAATCAAAACTAGTTGTCGCCTGCGGCTTCACTCGACTGATTAACCTGGAACATATATTTTTCTTTCATAAGAACCTTCTGAAAACAGCAAACACAACAAAAAAAGAATTAGCGGAATCCGGTCTAGCCGTTCACGCGTGATGCCCATGACTAAGGGAAACAGAAATTCATTTTTTTTTTTTATATGTTAGAGATCATCTCTTACATATTAAACTGTAAATCCAGATCGAGCTATACTTTTGTGGGATAAGATTTGAGTAGTACATAATTATTTAAAATGCAATAAGGTGCTTGTTGCTATTTCAAGGTTTTATTAACAATAAAAAAATGGAGCGATATTTTTTAGAAAATTATTAGGAGGAATCCTTGGCATCCAGCCCTCTCGGATTCGGTCGTTGGGCGCTCCTCTCTACTAAATCTGGGCGAACAGTCAAATAAACAAAATTAACCCCTGCGTTTGGAGACTGATTAACTGACTCCAACTCCCCCGAATACCTACTGTATATGGTTGGTAGGTATGTAAGTAACTTGTAACCAAACAGCTGGGTATGTATATCTACAGGTTGAACATTAACAAAGGTTCGAATCAAATGCTTTCATTGTTTTTACATGCACGAAACCTCTTTTGTTTAACTACATGTCCTAGAAATATCTTGGAATTTGGCCATTTCATGAACTAGCCATGAAGTTAGCTATGAAGTGACCATTTCATGAAGTGGCCAAACATTACGTAAAACGGCTGATCACTTCATAAAATTGCCAATTCGATAGCATGGCGACAACATACATGATTATACAAAAACATGTGGAATTTTAATTACTCAGTCCCAGGAAGTGACAGATTAAGTGATTTCATAAACTATTTATTTTCTGTATATCAATATTACAATAATAAGTAGATGGTAGGTTTTATTTTCCGAATTCATGAAGATACTTTTTATGGCGGAAGACATTCTCATTTGAATAACAGATAAAAAAGAAAACGTAACATGTTCTTCGAATTTTCGAGTTATGGTTTCGCTTTCGACATACAATATTCGTAAGAAAAAGATAAAATCGTACCTTCTGTTTAGACTTATTAAAACGTCACTCTTGTTTTTAGACATTTTCAGACGTCTTTCGGCTCGTGCCTGTCTAATTTCTAGTCGTCTTGTTTTTGCTGTCATCAACTTTGAAAGATATTTGTTACAGCGGCTGTTTAATAAAGTTGAATTTGAGTGTCTCGGATTTCTTGCCTAAATAGAAGCCTATTTTGAGGAGATTGTTCTCAACTCTTCAATTTAGTTTTAGATAGGTACTTACCGAATGATGGAGCTGTTTGTAAAATATTTAAGAACACTGAACGTTATTATTTATGATGAGGAGCTCTTGTTTAAAAAATAACAGCACGGGTCGATCTTCAAGGTTAAGCAAACGCTTGCCGAGGTCGGTTAGTGGATGGGTAACCATCTTAACATAACGAGATTCCTCCGTGCCACGAAAGGCACGCTAAGCCCAAGCATTTGTAGAACTTGGTAGTCGTTACGGATAGTCAACAGAAGCTAGAAAACAAGAAACTGGTCTTGTTTTCTGTCTTGTATTCAACTGAAGCCGTACTGATTGGAAGCCGACCCCAATATAGTTGGGAAAAGGCTAGGTAGATGATGGACATTTTTATTAAGGTACCTTTTGTTAGTTATTAGGTGCAAAAAATAATACGGTTACGCCTCATATCATACAGTACTCAAACAAGCATAATTATCGTTCTAAATTGTATGTAATTTTAAACTTTCAATGTAAGGTCGGGTACTGTAACAGAAGGCAAATGTTTAACCCTAGTTAATAAATTCCAACAAACGAGCACCTCACTTATCTAACTTTTTCGCAATTACCTAAACTAGTTAAACGTCACAAAGTTTAACCGACGTGAGTGTGCGGTACCTCTACCTATGTACCTACGTAATAAGGTACCTACATTGCTCGCAGGTCCATGGTACCGGCGTCATTAGCAGGCGTCCGCGATGCGTGACTCTTTATGGCCCGTGACTCCGTTCACCCCTTCGCCCTAATCGAGGACACGTGTGCGAATTAATGGTGATTTTTTCCCAATAAATCTTTCCCGACAACGAAGCTAAAAGGTCCAATTGTTATACAATTCAATTTTGTTCAGCGCTCGTATGAATCGGATATTTTTCTAGCGACGCGCCGCGGTTGCTTTGGTTCGTTTGCAGTTTATTAAGTTCGGTGGTTATTCAGGCGGTGATATGAATTTAATAGACAATCTGTTGAAAATAACACGGAAAAACTTGGGAAAAAATTTGATGCTATTTTTGGGTCAGAATGAAAATTCAAGATGAAATGAGAACGTATATTTTCGTTTGCAGCATAATGAAATTACTACTTTTTCCGTAAAGGGTAAAAGTCAGTGTGCGAGTATGTATCTCAAATTATAATCCCACATTTTACGATAACATAAATTACAATTACGACATAAAACCAAATTCACTTTTGGTGTCGGGCGGGTAACATTGTGTGAACACATTTGCCGGCCGCGAATTCTTCATTACGCCGATTTAAGAGGAGCTAACACGTTTTATGGACAACAATACGTGCTTATAAAATTTGCATACCTTCATTCGCACTCTTCCTCGACCATTACCTTTCCATTTGGTAAATAATTTAGGAGCCCTCTAGGACGCCGACCAAATATTAAAAGTGATGGGTCCCCGAGGTTTAATATTAGACTCCCCTCGTATTAAATTTTCTGTCACGCGAAATTCCCAAATGCATACGCCAGATATTTTTTGCACATGTTCGTATTCTGTCCTTTGTACTATTATTCGACACAGAATGTCATACTTTGCTGTCGTAATTTCGATTGGGATTCGGGGAAAGTCGCTATAGATTTCTTGTTCGTTTCACATAACATGCAACCCTTCATGGCTTCTATTGATTCTCATTGTCAATGTTATTGATATTTCTTGAATGCAATTTATACAGACCAAATGTCAGCCACATACAATGTCAATGTTACAAGCTCTTTGAAGTGCTACAAATGCCTAGATGCTTTGTTATACGTATTATTTAAAACGATATGATATATCAAACTGGTTTTAATGATGAGATATAGTAACGAATTGTTCTTTCTTCATACATTTTCAAAATAAATCGTAGTTATGACACGCCTTTATATCATGACAAAAAAGTCATATGGCCTCATTTCGAATTCATATTTGCAGTGGGCACAATACTAGGCAAGTTGCACAGGGCGTTGAATAATCGAGCTCATTTTATATGCATCAAATTCACAGAACAAAACTAATCTAGAAGCTCGGGGGCAATAAAAATGTCCCACTTGCCGTCGCAGCATTAAAAATAGATGAGCACAAGGTGTAATCTCGGCGATTCTTATTATAAAATTTTGCATCTTAAATATTTCACATTTTTCAACACACTTCGCTTTGCGACGACGCCGACGCCCCGAAAGAGGGTAATGCCGCTATTATGTCAGACAAAGTAGACTCGAGAATAGCGCTGCTGGCTTACCTATATAAAAAGCTAATTGGACGGCTTGAGATATTGTTATAATAGCACACAATATTTTCTAACTCCCTTTAAAAATCCTGCGCTAACTTGATTAAGACGTTGTATTCAAGGCATATCTTCCACTAGATTAGTTCGACTTCAATTCTATTGAAAATCCTGCCATCACAGAAGCAAATATACTAAATCTCTACTAACAATAAGCGTTGATTTATCAAAATTAAATCTCTTTGTAGAGTGGAGTAATCAAATTTATCGCTCATTTGAATCTTCAATTCATTTCAAAGGGTCTGTTCGGAGACTTTAAAATCATCACTGTTTACATTCTCGTGATGCAATTATGGTAATAAATTTTCTAATAATGTGTTTTCGTTGGATCTTTCATATTACCTCAATAACGATATAAAAAGTTAAGGGAGAGCCCTCGTTTACCTCCGTTCACCTACTTAAGACGTTTCGCTGCATCGGCATCTCCAGAAAGGACAAATATGGCCCGACGTCCCCTCATCTCGGGATACCGGTAACATTGTTTGTTCTTCGTATTTTTATAAAGCCCCGCAATAAAACGTTTGCATTTTACATTTTTGGGGGCCATAAATAAAAGTACTCACGTAAAATTGCATTTTAAGCATTTCTAAAAGCGACCGTCACCTTTGGCCGGGATGCCGGTGGGATTGTATAGGGACATTAAACTTTCAGGGTAACGATGGGACTGCACGTATTGCGTATTGTAATTTTGGAAATTTATAGCGTACCTATTATAAAATACGACGCTGTGGTGGAGATAATTTTCATCGGTTCAACATTATTTTAGGTGAAGCCTTGAACTTTGAAACCCTTGTTTTGTTGTACTACTAAAATCGTTACAAATAAACAGACAATAAATTAACAACATAAATTGCTGTTGCCCATGTCCTGCGCCGCCTACCGTTGAGTTGCTGGGGTTCAAGTGAAATTAAATTACGAGTTGACAAAATGAGTTACGCCCTTTTCTGTAGATTAACAAACAAAAACTGATGGTAGGTATGAGGGTCAGGCTGGCATTAATGTTGTTAGAGGCAAATGACTCTATTCTTCGCGGACGTGTCGGCCACTGTTCGTTGACAATGCTACAATTTAAGCCGGCATTGTTCTTGCTTATTCCGGTCTCGATTTAGTTTCGTGCTTTTATCGTTGCCCATTTGATTCGTGGGACGCGTATCTGTGCCCGCTCCAATGAACTTCGCCCGTCATAACGTTGTCACAATAAGTTAATAACGAGATTACGTTCCGATAACACTGATTGTTTTAATGATGTCAGTTGCAAATAATGCGTAATGAGCTGTTTACGGCGCATTTCAGAATGGATCCTGTTTTCAGAGCGGCTGTAACATAAAGTAACTACTTATTGTTTCATACTATGAAAAAAGCTAATCTTTGAGTTAGACTGGGATTTTTTTTATTTGTTATGGGTTTGCTTTTGACTCTAGTCTAAGTCAGTGATGGATTTCCAAATAGTACGCAATTCTCACTTTTACGAATTCAAACTTAGATAAGTTTTCCTTCTATGTTCCTGTAATGATTTGTCTAAATGGATTAGAAGCTTTGTTTTGGCTACGCCCAAGACAAATGCAAAAATTGATCCCTATTTATATTTTTCTGGTGCTTCTCGTTCCATACATTTTGGACTTTTTGACAATTATAATCGCTAGTAGAGCATCATTTTGTTTGAGCCTTGTTATCATGACATCGAGGAGCAACTCTTCAAACTCGTTTCTATTCAACCTGAGTTATATCATTCAATCAGTAGACACTCGAAACAGTACCTACATTCTTTTCAATGCACATCTGCGCATTTTGCAGCACATGCAACCCTATCCATTCATTTTTAATTACACAAGGACGCTATCAGTGAGATAAAAATCCGACTGTCCAGTTCCCAATAAGCTGTAGTACTAGGGAGTAAAGCCCACAAATTCTCCACGGTTCCCGATCCAATTAATTTAAAAATCGCCATAACAAACGGTGGGTGTACGAAGGGCTATATTGTTATGTAAATTTGTGCAAACTTGGGCAGACGTAGGCATGACTAATTGTTAATTCGACTAATGCGCTTACGAGAGTGGGACACCGCGACCATCCCGCGCTCATGTAATAACGGATTAGCCGCCTGACCTCGCTTCGTAAGACCGTCTCCGGTTGAGCTAAGGGCTGTTCGGAAGCTTCTCTGCTTCCATTTAGGAGTGAAGACTGCAAAATAAAATATAAGTTTATTTTTACTATTTATTGATTTTTAGTTGGGTAGCTTATGTACGAAGGCAATTTTCATCCATAAAAGGAAAGGTAAAAAAAGAGACGTTTGTAGAAGAATCCAGATAATTCTAAATTAAATGGTTTGATTTTCTCTTGGTTTTTCGGACTTATCAAATGTAGTTACGTAAATACTTCTCACTGACACAGCAGTTTGTCTGTTTTAGGTTCTACAAGAACTTACGTTTTGATTTTCGAGATGTTAATTTTGAATTTTCATCGATAAATAAATTGCTTTGCACAGCAAAATGATTTTATTAAGCATTGCTAACTGGTAACCACTTTCTGCGAAGGGCTGCAAAACCCATCCATCTTAAACGTCCCTCTATTAATAATTGCGCTCCGTTTTACGCTGTGCGTAATTATTTAATGGAGACGAATTCCGCAAGCACGCGGCGGCCGCACCGTGAAATGAAACGTTATATGCTTCAATGATGCCATTGAAGACACGGTTTTTATGCAGCATTGCTTCGGAAGCCACCCTTTATAAACATTTTATTTTTTATGCGACTTTATTCCACGGTCATAATTAATTTTTTCGGTACTGTTCCGGATGTTTTAATTGAGCTTTCGCTGTTTGTTTTTGATGTGCCTAATTTATTACTATTTTGGCAAAAGTCGTTAAATAAAAAATAAAGTTTAGGTATCGAGGGAAACAATATTTCAAAGCCAAATGTCAGTGAAAATTCCGAGATCTCATTGGTGCTTTTTTTTAAAGGCTTGTTGCACAGTATTCACAACCAGTCTGCGTGTATGTCCAGATATAGAAGCAATAAGAGTGTGACAGCAGGTGGCGTACCGTTCTTTCTGCCATGCGAAAATAGGGCAAGATTCTATTGGTATGTTGTGTATATTATCGTGTGTGTATTTAGGTTGATGTTCAGTTTCCAAGTAATAATCTAACTACTTGAGGAGCCTGGATCTCACGACACAGGGAATCCTAGTTTGAGTTCCAAGAATCAACGTATTCGGATTTAATTTCAAAACAATAAACGGTTCTTATTCCTACTTGGATCATTAGGATGAGCTTTGATTGATAAAATAAAATCGAATTTGTTTAATTATTTTTATTGCTATTTGACTAAAACGATTCTTCAAAGCAGACACGGTAAACCACTCTTGTATTTCTCACCACCAAAACACATATTTCTCTAAAATCCAAAACTTATTGCATAACAACTATAACATAACATTTGATAAATTTGTTAGCTCTCGGGTAGGTTTATGGTGCAATCTGCAATCTAATCCGGAGAACACTTCCTGAGACGAAGTACCAACTTGTCACAACTTGGTTCTCGCTTACAATGCATGTGCTTCACTAAACCCCTCCTGTTCTAAGCTAGCCCAGCATCCTAATCACTAGTTGGTAGAACTAATCAGTTTTCTGTTCGTTGTTTGGGGGTTTATTTAGTGTTGTGTTCATGGTCAGTGTTATATTTTTAGTCCATTCAACATTTTTTTTTATTTTTTACTCTTGATAGGCACGCGTTTGACCACCATCTCACCTGATGGAAAGCGATGATGTGGTTGAAGATGGAGCACGCTTGCCTAGAAGTAACCTATTCACTCTTGACTTAAAGACTCCCAGGTTATAGCTATCGGGAAACACAGACTATAATTGGCAGTGTATGATTTGCGCAGTAGTACAGAAAATTCATTAAATTCAAGTCGTCCTCTCTTTGGGTGTTGAGCTTGTACATCTTATAGATTGCTATTTGATAAAAATACTTTCGCAACCGATTTGAAAAATTGTTGTTTTATCTGAAAGGGTATACTTCTCGATTGGTCCCATTGTCACCATGTCCGAATCTGATGATGTGATCTCACGAAAATCGAGGGCAACCCTCAAATTTTGGAGGCACATACAATGTTTTTCATAAACTTTCTAACGCAATTCAGATATTTGTGCCTGGTAATCATCATCTCATGTTGCTGAGCTGATGATGGAAGGTATAAATTAGGATCTGATGAGATCCCATGAAAAATGTTTGTTCAGCGATACTTTAGCCAATTGTCAGCCGATTTGGATGATTCTTTTTTGTTTGAAAGAGTATTTTCATGGACTGGTTTCGTTTCAATTTGGTGAAGATCTGACGAAGAACTTCGGAGGTAGGCAACGGAACTCTTCAATAAATGATAGCAAAGGGATCGGGATTGCTGAAATCGCATGTTTTTTTAGTGTTCTTAACATAACATTGCGCTGGTACGCTGTTAATGGGTACGCAGGTACCTAGGTACCACTAAAAAGTGAAAAATAAAAAACTCAAAAATAACCAAAAAACTAAAAAATAACCAAAAACACCGACTTCAGAAATCAAAGTTCTTTTCTTTCTTCCAAAGTTATATTGTACCTTGTAGTGTTTTGTTTTTGGAAGTCGGTTATATTTTTTTGTTCAGGAATACTACAAAGCTTGTTTACCGAATTTTTCGTTACATTTTAGGTATAACCTTAAACATAACTATGCATAGCAAATGGATTGTTGATTGCATTACCAGTAAATACAATTTCTGTCGGTATTTAGGCTCACTAATTCCAACGAAATTCTTGCAATTAAAAAAAAATAGAGAGTCCATTTTGAGTCAAGTAACTGAAGCTTCAATAATAACAAAACCACTGGTTTGTGGAACTAATTGATCAGAATTCGGTACCTTGCTTATGATTTATAACTCGTTGCAGTTTTTCATCGACCGACAGTGGAATAGCTAATTGGTATGAGGGTGAGCGCATTTACTGATTTCGAATCGGCAAATAGTCCTTACACACAGAGCGTTGGCTAGACAGTCTGCAGTTATAGTGTTGAGTAATTAAAAACTGCAATATTTGGAGTCTGGGTTGTTACCAGTCGAGCTTTCGTATGCCTTTGAAGGTGCCAGATAAATCCTACAATAATCCTTACTAACATTATAAATGCGAAAGTAACTCTGTCTGTCTGTCGCACTTTCACGCCAAGACTACTGAACCGATTTAATTGAAATTTGGTACAGAGCTAGTATAGAGCCTGGGAAAGGACATAGGCTACTTTTTATTACGGGAGTTTGTTCCCTAGGGATCACGCGGGCGAAGCCACTGGCAGAAGCTAGTAATATAATAATCCTACTTTCTACTAATATTATAAATACGAAAGTTTGTGAGGATGAATGTTTGTTACTCTTTTACGTCAGAACACCTGAAAGGATCTTCATTTTTGGCACAGAGGTAGATTATAGTCCGGAAAAATACATAGGATTCCCTTGGGATCACGCGAGTAAAGCTTTTTTTAACTAAAGATAGGCACGTGTTTGACCACTTTCTCACCTGATGGTAAGCGATGATGTGGTTGAAGATGGAGCACGCTTGCTTAGAAGTAACCTAACCTAGGCTGCTGGCAGTAGCTAATTTGCAATAAAGCTATCGGATCTTTCCCTAATATCTTTTAGTAGGTAATCCAAAAAAAATTATTATGAATAATTTTTCATCACAAGAAAATGTAAAGGCTTAGGTACGATAGATATCGATTCAGCATGGTTTCATGTCTTTATTTCCATGTTGAATATTAAGAATTACAATAAAAATGTAGATGGGTTGATTTTTGCAAATTTATTTGGCGCTTACCACAGTAGATTATAAGAATGGTTATGTCATTTAGTTCATCATTATGTTGTAACAAATGCTACCTAATAGGGATACGCATGAAAAACATATTTATATTCTATACCTACAGTTTATCTAAAAATATACAAAAATATAATACAAACGCTGTCGTGAAAACGCTGTTTTCTATGGCAGCTGTATAGACGTCATAGACGATGATGTCTAAGTTTCAATCGGATTTTTCTTTCCAATTGTTATCTTTGAAGCTTCTTTATAACTACATCGCTGATGAAGGAACACATTTAAAAAATAATTCCATGATTGTTTATTAGAGCTAATGAGTATTTAATTTGGCAATTAAAAAAATCACATGCTTATTCCGTATTGCTTTTTAATTTCAATAGGAAATAAGCACGTAGCTAAAAGCCTAAACGATAAATCGATACCTTAGTAGGTAAGCACCAAGCTCTAATGAGAAAATAATTCAAGGCCTAACTTGACTTGTACTTTCTGTGTCATAGGCGATAAGAACGTGTAAATTACTATAGGTATAGATTACAATATCACACTCTTAAACACGGTTTGGCATGACGTTAAAGCCCTGTAATTATCAAAACGACTACCTAAACACCCTACGAAAACCTTGAAAAGCCGAAGGTCAAAACAATCCGAGCCCCTTCATCAGCTTATTAATTCGTTGGCCAATTTCATCGTAAACACGTTGCCACCAACATTAGCAATTCATATGAAATAACACATAACAATAGTAATCAGGCGTTTGGTTATGAAAGAAAAATCACATTTCGTCGTCAGGCGAGGCGGTGCCAAGCACAGATTTCGTCGGCAATGTATCGTGAAATTAGTTTAGTGGCACTATATAATTACGCGCCCTCACTTTTTATAGTCCCTCGGTCGTTGCTCGAGGGGCCCCGACCGGCCCCCGGCGACCGGCCTGTTATGACGAAAATGTCAACCCGGTATGCGACTTGATGAATCGACACTATTTTAAAGCATTTTCTCCTCCTCGTGTTTCTATGATGGCTCTATAACAACAAACAATAGCACCGACAGGGTTCAACAAAATGAAACGCCAACAAACTGAAAGATACATTTCATAGATTTATTATATAAAATCTTAACGCTACATTTTGAATTTTTTAACTTAGTATAGTAACATGTGAAATTTACAGAGCTATTACATTAGTATAGATAATAGTAATTAGTTATAATTATTGCGCAAGATATTCCCAAGAAGAGGGAAATCCATAGTTTTAATCACTAGAATACTTAAGTACTGAGTCTTAACTAATACAATAAACGACGAAGCTCAGATATTTCTTACTAATTTATAATCTATTTCGTTTTATGTATGTACATTATGATATGAGAGAAGTCTGAAAAATACTTTTATATAATATTTGCAAAACGAAAGCTTATTTAAGCACCTAGAAGGCTATATATGACTACTTTAGCAGTTATAGCGAAGGGCTCATTGTAAATAACGGTCACATTAAATTTTATCACTTTTTCTACAATAAATACAACAAAATGCAATTTAGTTTTAGTAACTAGGTAGGTACCTTAATGAGCAATCCAATAAATTAATACCCTTAAGTACAATTTTATTAATGTTAAGTGAGGATGAACACATTTTAAAATTATGATATTTTATGCTACGGTATTTATGATATAAATATAAAATTAAAAGGTAATATCTACTCAATATAATAATAAAACTGTCTATTGACGGAATCACAATGCGTGTAATAAAAAAGTATAATTCATTCAGATTTAAATTAAATGAAAGTACACTACAAAATTCTGGCAGCGGATGTTAAATGGCATTATTCGAAAAAATGTTTAGAAAAAATATATAGAATACTCATATAATTTATAAGATACTTTTTTTATTTTTGACCGCTGCGAATGTAAATATTTTAGTGTGAACGAATTATGTACAAGCTCTTAGGTACAATTGTATGATATGGAATCGAATAACTTGAGTAGGTACTAGTTGATACTTTAATAGTGAGCTAAAATGGGTACAGGATTTTTGTACAAAAATATTCAGAGATACTTTTCTAAAAATGTCTTAAGTTTTCTACTTTGTGTACAATCTACATTTACCTATACGTTTAAATAAAATAAAATCATTTAAACTCTCATTAAACTGTTTTATTGAGTGTTTTGAAAATGCCTTCAAAATAATACTGAAGACCGTCTGCATAATAATGAGCAATTATATTTTTTGAGGATGCTTGAAAACTTGGATTTTACTTACATATTTTAATATCAGTACACAATTTTATGAGAGCTTTTGAAGTCGATGTAACAGTTTCTATTATATTGCTTGATCATAAATGAAACATTAGCTTGTGCAGTAATTTATGTGTTTTGAATACATTGTCTCACATCTTTGTAGATAGGTACTGTCTATTTAAAATTAAATTCTGTTTATACTTACTATAGCACTATTCGTGCTTTTACAAAAAATAAATGTTGCAGCTATATTAATGAGTGATAATTTTAGTCTTAATAAGTCCACGATCAATACTTAAAAATATATTTCCTAAACGAGTTTCTTATATATCACAGGCTTAAATTATACTCATTACCATTAGGGACGTGCATACTATACGTACACTTATAAATAGATACAGTCAAACGAAATTAGGTAACTATTTACACAAATAGGGGAAAAATAATGAGGCGAACCCTCCCACAACCCTCGGAGATTTCAAATTACGACCGCGGTACCAACACACGGCAATACGTATTTGAATCGTTAGTTTACATCAAATAATGTGTCTTGATCTGTTTGCAAAATTCAAGTTCAAGATACATTACTCGCACACACTAGAATTAACCAAACAGACAGGGTTAGAAGTACATAAATTTATTAATTACCAATGCAAAACAAGAATCAAAATATAATTAAATAAAATCTTCTACACATTCAAATAATACCATCCCATAAATCTAACAATTGTTCTATCACTTAGCCAACGAACGAAGCGCTTATAATTTTGATTACTAAATATTTTACATTCCATTTACCAACAAAGCAACGCACAACGCTCTTTATATTCGTTCCATTTAATTTTCAATAGTAAAAGTGTTCATAAAAATTTCGAGTGTCCAATAATCACCTATTCATGTTCCCGCCGAGAGTTTGGAACGATGCACTATTGCATTACTAGTCAGTTTCACTACACTTTCAATACGTCTTTACAAAAGCTAGAGTCACATTCGGTCGAATGCACTGAGTCTTGAGCTCGACGTACACAACTATGGAGTCACTATGAGATCGTAATGGAGCGGATGATATTGACGGATTTCCTCACGAGAGTATATTGAAGTACTTCAGGCCGGCCGAGACGTAAGGTATCGGTATAGCTCCAGCATAATAATTAACAGACTGAAACATGAGATAGGCGATGTTCAGAAGCTATCACACTATTTCGTTTGGATGTGTGTTCTGATTCGAGTCATTTTGTCGCGCGCACTGCTGAAAAAAAAAGAAAAGTTCTTTAGTTTTGGAGGTAAACATAACATACATTTACGATGGAAAATATTATAAAAATCAGTAAGCAAAAAGTTTTCTTATCATCAGTTAAAATAAACCAATTACCTCTTGTTTTCTTTCCCAAGTTTTCATCGCAGTTTTGTACTTTTCGAATTCATGGCACCAATTCGAATATATTTTCTGATACTCATTACTCTTTTCGGGAGGAGAACACCTGCAAAGCAAACACGTTCTAATTAAAAACTGAGTTTTATTACAGAACTCGTAACATACCGTTTGTTAGTTAGGTTAGGTGTAGTGTTAATTAGGTTAGATCTTTTCTTTACCTGTGAGTATCAACGGTGATGTTGTAGGAGCACAATAAGGATCCTCCCAACCAACAATCGTATCTTCCTGCATCGGCTTCATTTACTGAAATAATCAGCAAACCGTGTTCTGACGTCTCAATATACTTTTCTGGTTTACTGCAAAAGACAAAAACAAAAAAAAGTTAATCACAATTTTTTTTCAAGGATCAAGATTGTTTACTCCTACCACAAAGTATTAAATGTTGCGGTTTGTAGATTTGATGTTTTTGTTTAAAATTTTAATGAGACGACCAGCGTTGAGGAATGCTTTCAATATTTATGAAGGATAGACTCACTTTGTGATTAATCTTTATCTGAAATGAATCTTTGTTCATTATGAGTCCGTCGATTCCAAAATAAGGGGTTGCATTACAAAAACGCTGCTGCGAATAAATTAATGTTTGGTTACAAAATATTATTGTTTATGAACTTTTAACAGTAAAGATAACTTGTAAATAAGCTGAAAGAGTTATTGACTTACAGAAAAACACAAAGAAAAATAACTAAACCTTCCATAAAATAGAAAAACCGAATTATTTCTCCAAAAAGATATCTTTTTCACAATTGAATGTCCCGTATAAAAGGATTTTCTTTTTACTTCGCCCACACCATCGGCTGGCTTAACAAGTCCGTGGGTGAATAAAACATGGTAAATAAAACGCTAATACCGAAGTTTCCCCTTGCATTTTAATTGTGGCAGCGGAAGTGCGATAACCGAAGATTTTGGAGCCCTTTAATTAATGTTGTTGCATGCGTGTATTTTCCGTATAACTTTAAAAGCTGTTCAAATTGTATTTATCTTCGGCGGTAGGAGTGAGAATTACTTTGCAGGTGTAGGCAATTAAGTTGTGGGGCTTAAAGTGGAGCGTTTAAAGTTTTTGGGCTCAGGGGATGCGTTAAACAAGAAATGGTGGTCTATCAGGCAAATATATTAGATTTAGTCGCAGTCAGAGTTTCGGTTCACGGTTTACGCGGTAATTGAAGAGAGCTCGTGAATTTGGACTGAACTTTGTTCGGAAGTTGGGGGACTTAACTTTTTAGCGATTTTATGTTCGGTGTGGGTTTAGCGGTTTATCGTGTTGTGTGGCGATTAATCTTTGTTTATTTACTGCTCGGAAACTTTTGGTTCTAACCCAAGAAATCTTAACTTTAGCAACAAACGATTGCACCAGATATTTCGAAATTCACCAAAAAATCACAAACTTTATTTTTAAGCTAACAACCTCTACTATTGCGGAGATACATTTCATTGGATATTTTGTTTGTCACAAAAAAAAACATGCATGCCCGTTTCCACCTCCCCTAGGCAACACGTAAATGTTATATTTAAACAAACACTGTTTTTAGAATTGCACAAAAGACAGAAATATTTTTAGGTTTCCTCTGAATGGAAAAAATCATAGAAAAAAACCTTGAACTCACTTGAACGTAATCGGATGCCTTCCCTTCTCCCTGGAGTAGTGGTACCACGTGACGGCCCTGGGCTGCAGCACCTCTGGCATCTTCACGAAGCTGCCGAGGTGCAGGCTCTGGCCCCAGGTCGCCGACACGCTCTTACGAGCGATGGACGAGTCGCAGATATCTGCAGTCTCGTTGGCTACGTCTTGGATAAGGCTGTTTTGGAAAATAATATTTTGAGTACTTAAGGACTATTTTTTGTTAGTACTGATAGAGGGCTCTTGAATAAACTAAGAGACGAAGGAGCTATTAATAAAAAACCTACTAAGTGCGAGTTGGACTCTCAGTTCTCACACGAAGGTTCCCTTGTTTTCGGTTTATGGTAAAACCGAAAAAAACACGCTTCTTGTATGGGAGGCCCTATATTTTTTTTAGATGGACGGACGGACAGCGGAGGCTTAGTCATAGGGTTTCCTTTGAGTACGGAACCTTAAAAATAAGTTTTTGAAGCTAATAGTTTATCAAAATATTTTTCTCAACAACTTCGGCTCCATTAGTATTTTTTATTAAGAGCGCTACACTACATAGCTGACTATGTCGTAGGCAAAATGAGTTACTACGCCGTAGTCCTTGACGGAGTTTCGTAGCAAATGTTTATAAAATTGCGTCTCAATGATTTTGAAAAAGCACCATCTTTTCCAAATGTACCAACCATCAAAAAATCAAAGTTTGAATTTATAATCGTAATAAATCTCCTAAATTGTTAATTTAAATTTCTAACTTACCCCGGCATGTACTCCCTACAGACGCCGGCGTCCCTGTCCCAGCCACAATAGGGGTCGCGTGCGCATCTGACGCATGCGTCGTAGCGTCGCGCGCACAGCGCAAGCCGGAGCTGTAGGACTCTTCTGTCGGAGGCAGCGTACAGGGAGCCATGCATTCGGGAGATTGCCATTGCCTGGAGGAAAAAGAAGACATGACTCGGAATAGTTGAAAAGTCACAGAGGGAAAGTACCTGAAATATCTGAGTTAGCTACTTTTGCTCAACAGAAAACAGCTTTTTTTTGTAATTTAGTTCAAATGATAATTAATTATTAAAGCTTAAATATAAAGTAACATAAATACTTATTAAACATTTGAATTCTGAACTGGAAGTAATTTTTGTTAAAGTGTTAATCCATCATGGTCACATTGATCTCTTCTATCCGAATACTGTCTTTGACTTACCGAATAAAGATAAAAGAGTAATCCAGAGACCAACAAACCCACCCATATAGATTGATTGTAACAAAGACATACCTGTATGGGTTCCCCGGGGGTGACGTCAAAAATATCGAGCAGCGCTGATTGGCTGTCACCGTTGCGGTTCCACTGCACTATCTTGTGAATTTTTCCTTCGTCTGTAATAAAAAAAATACAATTGATTTTACGATTCTGTTTTTACAATACCAGTCGGATTTAGTCGTATTATGTCGGATGAGATTTTGAAAAATAAAGTAATGTCTTGTTATGATTGAAGATCGTCCGGAGATATATACCTAGAAAGTAATGTACAATCATATGTACAGATATATTAATTTTAAATATATATATTTTAAGGGGTTTATGAAAAAAGCAAATCAGTTTATAATAATTCCACTACATCATTAAAAGTTTATCTTCAAGACACAAACAGAATACATAGCAACACAATCAGTACACAACATCCATCTATTTATCAGTTCCGCAACAGAGCTTGTCGAAAACGCTCAATTACCTAAATGTCATTTACGAAGCACATATACACATAGGTATTTAGTTAATTAGCAGTATCAGTACATAAGTGACACGTATCAGGAATTCCGGCGTCGCCGTGTGTTCCGGCACAGAATAGGCAGAAACAGAAGGAGAAACCGACAGAGCGAGCGAAAAGGCACGCACACATGGATACGCTTCACGTACAGTGAGTGCAAGTGCACTGACGTTCGGCATTTGTTTGAGATCGCCACCAGTCGCGTTTACGTGTGTGTGCCTCTGTTTTTGCTCGTCGTCGTATGGAGTTGGACTTCTGTATGTGACTTGCTTGTGGTTCCGAGTTCTATTAGCAACATCTTAGACGCCGATGTTTGCATTAATCACGATTAATATTATAATTGAGAGCTGATTATTAGTTAATGTATGGGTACGCTGTGGGTCTAATGAACTTAACTGAATTAATGTGTGGTTTTCTTGTGTTTGAATTTATTAGACTTATCTTATAAACCTGAACAATTAAACGTCTACCTAATTATACCTATAGATACGCTGCGTGTTTTCAATGTGATAAAACGGTTGACAGTACCTAGCTCCTACATTTATCCAACTTAAGCACATTTCTAGGAATTACAAAGCGATTAAATCGTAGTGGATTCCACGAACCAATATAATAGTTCTTCAACAATGTTTCAACTGGGCCAATAACGCGAAGATTAAGTCCTTTAACTATATTATTACTGCAATACCTCGTAGTTTATATCACGATTCCTAATAAACAATGACTAAGTATTAAGTCAAGGTGGAAATTTAGCGGTTTCGTGATCGTCTGCGAACGTGTGAACTCACAAATGTCAAGCGAACAGAACGTTTTTAACAGCTTGTTCAAACTGTCTGATAAATGGTGGGGACAACTCAAAGTGATGGCCCCAATTAATTCCCCTCCCTACAATAGTCACGAAACGTCCAACCCATTGTTTTTTTATCTAGATTTCAGCTATTCCAAAACGTAAAACTAAATTGAGAACTACGTTGTCTTTTGTCTTGAAGTAACTTTAATATTCTATTGTTGAGAATGATTTAGAACTACAATGAAATTCTAGATTCAGTTTTATTGCGAGTACACCTACTCAGCGATATTTTTGTCTAATATTAGCTAACCTCTGCCTGAATCAGCCGACCTATCTGACCTTCCCCGACATAAAACGATATCGCTCCAATAAAGCTAGAAAGCGGATCACACATCATACATACGATACGATCCATCTATTCGGCGAAAAATCCAGGCGTATTTTCCGAAGGTCAAAAAGTACAGAACAATCTCTGTAAACACAATCGATGGGTACAATCGCAATCGGCACGTGACCACGGCCTGAAGCCTCCATTGTACATAAGGTCATAGTCCCAGCTTCCTTACAAAGCGGCCGAATCAGGAGCGAATTAATATTCGGGCCACGAATCTTAATAGCTAATTGGATTAGAGGCATATAGCGAAATTACCTAACCGTGTTACGTACAATGCTAGAAATACGTGTCTCAGTGTGTCGCCATAAGACGGAATGGTCGGGCCCCGTATTATTGTGTTCGTTAAGTTATAACTGCTGGGCTATAAATCAGTAATTATATTGGGGCTGTCGCAAATGAATGTGCTACATTGATTGTGCGAATGGGCTTGCGTGTTATGTTTCTACTTGATGTTTAGTGTGCCATATTTTGTGTAGTTGATTGGTACAAAAACGCAAAAATTAGTACAAAAATGTTTGAAAAAATAAATGCCGTAGCAATATTTAACGGTAATTTTGCGTTGGTAAATGGACGTATTCTCTCTCAAGTGCAAAATAATACCCTTTTAATTTATGGGGCTCATATCATTTACGTTTAAAATTCTATGTCCACCACGTTGGACACCCCTCGGCACCTGAATTTGAAATGTTCTCATCAGCAAGTCTAAACTCTTAAAACCCATAGGTAAGCTCATTTGTGTCCGAATATTTATGGGGATGCAGGACCACCCTTAGTGCTGCTTTATGAGACCTTGCTTCTACAGAGTATAATGCGGCAAGAAGATTTAAACATTTCAGTTTAAGAGCTATAATGCTTGAAAGCTTAACTAGGTTGTAAATAAGGGCTATTATTTTAAGTCAGTAATTGTAGGGGAGCTCGTGGCTAGATAATAACAGCCGCACGGGTCGATCTTCAAGGTCAAGCAACGCTTGCCAAGGTTGGTCTGTGGATGGGTGACCATCTCAACATACCGAGTTTTCTCCGTGCCTCGGAAAGCACGTTAAGCCGTTGGTCCCGGCTGTCATTTGTAGATCTTAGGCAGTCGTTATGGATAGTCAGAAGCCAGTAAATCTGACTCTAGTCTAGCCATGAAGTACCGTGTTACCCAGTTAATGAGTTATGGAGGACTGGTAGGCAGCCGCTCTTCGTAAAATACTGGTATTCAGCTAAATCCGGTTTGACTGGAAGCCGACCCCAATATAGTTGGGAAAGGGCTAGGCAGATGATGATGATGATAGTAAGTCACTAATCACTCCTTGACTATTGTAATGATGCAGATGGAAAAAATTACGTCAAAACAACAAACAAAGCAGAATTTTAGCTACAATAGTGAAACAGCCGGTTATAAAACTCACTATTACAGTTCAAACTTTAGGATTGGGAGCTTCAAAAATAATTGTATCCTCACCGAACACAGATAAAGACCAGGGAACCAGACAAAGCTACATAAGACAGTCTAACAGATACACAAACAGACTGCAGCCGACACGAATGACATTATAATAACCTTCCCTCCGTCGACTCTTACAAGTGGTTTGACACGGCAAACAACCGCTCTCTATGACACACTCTATTCTCATTCCGATTCTATTCAAAGCTCATATTTTATTCGACTATTTCAGAATTCACTATCCATTGTCTGTTCAAAACCGGTTAATCTCTGATATCATAATGTTGAGTGCTCAATGTATCCATGTATAGCGTTGCATCACTTTAGTGGAATGTAGTGGCGTGTAATTCCTTGATAGCACTTTGACAAAGGCTGTAATGCGTTAAGGGATTTGTTCTGTTCATTTGAACGGTAGTGTAGGTTTATTAAGATGATTCTTGGAACAGGTAGACCGAAATGGAGATCAGTGAAATAAATCTTTGTCCAATATTAACTTTGTTGAAACCTTGTATCGTTGAATGTCTTCTATTTATAGCGACTATTCAATTTCCCAGTAATACTATCACGGAACAATCCTGTTTCTTGAATACAATACATATTGTGGTGCCAAGTGACATTCTAAAAGATTACTTTGGAAATAGGATTTCCAATAAGTTCTCTAAACTGATTTATCTCTTCAGAGCTCACTCCCAGAAAAAAATACTAATAACACACATTATGTAATACATGTTTTAGTCTGTATAATTAGAGTGAATAATGGGGTATTTTACTAAAAAAATTAATTAGTCCGTCTGATAGATTTTCCTAATGACGTCACGCGTGTCTTCAACTGGCTGTATCTTCTTTATTTTTTGTTTACGTGAAAAAAGAAAAAATAAGTGTCGAATATTTTTTGAAAATCTATCAGGCGGACTAATTAGATTTTTTTAGTAAAATACCCAATTTTTTGTAGTCCATACAATGTACTCGTATAAATGCCGTATGACAGCAACGGATATTAGGAAGAAAGCCACAGCATATCGCCCCGTACTAAAAACTTTATCTAAAGCCGGTGAAAAACCAAACCCACACGTATAAAAAGCTAAATTCAACACTCAGCTTTTAAAACTGCTAAATCGACAACGACCCCTATTTTTGCGATGTGGATTCCGAATTTCCAGTGGGAATTGAAGAACTAACAATATACTTCCCGGCACCCCATTCTGCTAAAGAAAGGATAATAAACTCGGGCAAAGTGTGGAGCATACGCATTAGTTTTATATTAATGGTAATGTTACATTCAAAGGGTAGAAGTTTTGATGGAAAAATAAATCACGAATCACTTTTGTAATAGGTAATTCTATGAGCTATTTTGCCATGAATAATTTTTTAATACTGAGAACCATCATAATAATACCCGTGATTTTCTTGACACGTTGCAGTTTAAAGTCAGCCAGTCAATAAGTCTGTAGGTATTTCCGTATTTGTGTTCTCTATAGGTGGCAATAATTTGAGACCTTATTGTATGGGATGTGGGAGCGAGAGAGAGACGCTGCTTAAGACAAGCCTTCATACAAGCATGATATCTGTGTTGCACGTTAAACAAGAACACACATGAAAAAAGGTTTTTCTTTGGCATTGCTATTCAACGATAATGCTGCCAGTTTTCTGGGCAATTTTGCCATTGACAGCGATGTGGATGAATTGTATGATGCCCAATCATTTGTTTTGCTTTATACGCTTTTGCAACTAGTTTCGCGTATTTATTAGTCTTGTTGTTTAATAATATTTAGTAGTTATTTCAGGTTATTCTTACTAAGAATTAATTTTTACTAGACAAGAAACAAAAAACAGAGGGAATTACTATAAAAATTATAAACAACAAATTCAATAACCTCCTAAATAGTGCAACTTCCTAATCCTACGAACCCAAACCACTTGACATTTTCGCACAGAATTAGCGAGATTAGAACGATTAGTAACAAGGTGAGACACCAGCGTGACACCGGGACCATTAGCATCGTGAGCGCAGTTCTCCTGACTGACAGAACCACGGAACCAACGCACGGTAATTGTGTTTCCTCTATATCGCATAAGGAACTCCGTAATTGGAACGCGTTGTCTGTGGAATTCGAGGCGTTGCGTGATTTCTAAGTTATTGGATTGGTTTAGTGAGGTGACAGCTTTTGGCTGAACGAGGTGACTGATTAAGATGTATGGTAACAACTGTAGTAGTACGCAGTCTGGGTTGTATTTGTTCCTGTGCATTTGGACAAAGACATGCGTACATTTTAAAATATCCCAGAAAAAGAAGTTTAGAGACACAGAGAGTGTTTTTTATTGCTCTCTTTCTCTCTAAACTCTATTGTGATAGGGTGGCCTAGTTGGCAAATTTTTAAACCTGGCTAAGCTATCTTGCGTACGCGTATTAAGTTTATTTAGAATCGGTTCATTAATTTCTGAGAATAAGGTCTTGGTAGTTTTATGAAATACCGTGACGAATAAACGCTGTTAAGAGACCTCCGCTTTGAAACCAATACTGCTGTGAATGTTATTGAATGACTTTCGACATTTATCCTTTGAAAAAAGCAAAAACGCAGAACTTTATTGAATAAAAGCTGACGTAGATAAAGCTTGACACACGAAAAGCCCACATAGCACATACTACCACTAACAAAATATCTTACAATGATAATATTCCCAACTTGGCAGTGTCTCCACATTTGACGCACAAGTATCTTGATGCGATAATAGCTGGTACATGGGAAAGCATTCAACAAACTTGTCTGCAAGCAAATGTGGGGAGGCGGTACAAGGTACCCAACTCAAATCTGTTTACGAGAGACACTGTTACATGTTTTAAGCTTTACCCGTGACACTATCTGCTGTAACACAGCAATAAGGGGGATATTGGACGACTAAGTGGGTTAAGACATCTTGCTTCCAGATTTCGTTTAAGGATTATGGAAAGAAACGTGGTGCGTGTTCGCGTGATTGGCAGGCTTAACGAATGTGTAGCGATGGAATGGTTGGATAGTTTTAAAAGACGAGAGATGGGACTGTGCGTTGCTTATTTTGAGCCGATAAACCCATCGTGCCGCTGCCTTTCGGGTACTTACGCAATCTGGTAAGGAAACGCACCGGAGATAAACATGACAAGCTATGGGTTGCCCATAGTGAGTGTAGGCAGGCCAAAGAGGCACTTCCCTCTATAGATGGCCGATTCACAAAACAAACCCTAAGACTGACTAAACAACAGTTGCGTTCAGTCACAGCCGTAACAACTGGCCACGGGTCTTTTAATAAACCCCTCTATGCTATAGGAGTCACAGACAGCCCGTTATGCAGAGCCTGCATGGAGGAGAATGAGATAGCAGCACACCTGCTTCTAAGCTGCCCGGTAGTCGCGGATTACAGGGCAAAGTACTTCGGAAACCCAGGTACCCTCTGCGAGACAGCTGGTAACACCAAGGCGTTGCTGGCCGTCCTTGGGGAGCTGGGGTGGATCGAATGACCCATTTGTCCCACCTGCACGCAAAATACGCGCTTAGTCGTGGAATTGCGGAAACCAACCCGATTTACATACATACATACATGCTTATTTTGAGTGACAACGCTTTCGATTTTATAAAGAGATAATTGGATGGAAGTTTTAGATGAAAACGAAGATCAATGGATAACAACAGCTGTTGTACAGTACCTAAACACTGAAATTAGACGGATAATTTATTCCCCTACGGCGTTCAAGTTAACGAACTTAATTGAAACTCGTACATAATTGTATACGTATGCACGATCTCCAATCCGCTGGTGGTCTATAAATAAATTTACTTCTAGTGATTAATTCCGATCACGGTTGGGCCGAGCAAAATAATTAAACAATCCCACATTGGACGTGGACGGACGGGTCTGTTCCCCAAAGACCACCCTCGCCTAAACAATAACGAATTTCATAAGGAAACGCCAGTGAAAATGCCAAACAAGGAACTCTTGTCTGAAATGTCAAAGAAAACTACCGAAGCGTAGTCACAGTAACGCTAGCGGCATGTCAAACATACACATTAACTGGATGATTAGGACCACAAGTTTTTTTTGCAAACCTCAATTGTTTTCCTCTGCTAAGCAAAGCAATCTCTCATTCAAATCTAAGGCCACAGGCTTATACAATTTTTCTTTTGTTTTTTTTTGTTTGCAAATGTAATCAATTTACCAACCGATAGACATCAATCCGAACAAGTCCAAAGTAATCCAAGGTAAGACAACTCTTTAATTATCTTTCATATTATTTTCCTTACGAGCGATCACGACGTCTCCCGACCGCGGCCTCAAAAGAAATAATCCCGCAATCCAATAAAGATTTCGCTTCGACAGGCCTAAGTGAAAACTTTTTTGCGATCCCCGAACAATATAAGTTTTATTCCTCCAAGTGGTATAAATTCCCAAACACAAAGTAGCTCTAACATCTTTATTGCTTTTCATAAAAAAGTCCACGTTTAACGTATAGATTTACCAGTTAGAGATCGGTCGGGTTCCCCTCATCTCGACATTTACACCGTGACGTTTTTTACCTTTTGTATTTTATACATTACAGCACCTGCAACTAAATTTACTGCATAATATTTCAGGGTGGCAGTGTATTGTAAATTCCGAAGGGGAGTGTCGCTTAGAGTTTTGTTATTGTGTAATCTTTTCCTGTTTTACTTTAAATTTAGTAAGCACTCCTGACATTTTTCCCTGCTAATATTTGCTTTAAATGTTGGAACTGCTAATAAATATTTCTGAAAAAATTCGAAGCGCTGAAATATAGATATGAGCGTCATTCAGTGCTGCGGCTATTGGCCGCGATGGAGACCGCCGAAATGTATTTCATAGACAGGCCAGATAAATTCAGCGATTGGCGCTATGAACGAATTCGGCAAGGACTTTTATCACGAATCGCAATATGTATTTTATAGGTGCCGTAAATCGAGAGACGTGGGTTTTTAACGTTTGCCTACGAGCTCTGCTGACTTTTACGAGATTCGTCCCAAGAAAATTTTACGTTCATGAATCTCCTAAACCGATTTATTTTTTCAATCGATATGCATAATTGGGTCTTCGAGTATGTGGTTATAACTAGAACGTCAAACTTCCAATAACACCCATTCTAAAGTTGTTGTTTCCCTATAGTTCGAAAGCTCTTTACAAGGACGCGTTCGATCGATAAATTGAACCGTTTGCTTGAAATTGTAATGTTTGCTTTAAGCATTTTCATGATTCGTCTTTGATTTTGTATGCCTAACACGTTATATTAAACTTTAGTAATAAAAACTGTAAATTATTCAACTTTAAAGTTTGTAGTCGAGTAATCAAAAAGTTTCAAACTTTATCTTCAAATACATTTTCGATTTACTAGATAAACATACTTTAGTTGAACGAACGATTATTCCAAACACGTTCCAAAGGTGTATTTTTAAAGAAGGCTTTCACGGTGGCCGATATTAGGGATGCCGCGACCGCTCCACCTCCCGAAACTTTCTCGTTCGTGCACCTTTTGATATTCAATATACTGCGGGACCTAAGCAATCCTTTGATGAGATGTTTTATGCAAAAAACGTTGGGCGTTAGCGGGGCGCGAATAACCGTTCAAAAGTGAACACATTAGTATTCCCAATCTCATCCGGAACTGCGGGCTCCCTCCATTTTGGGGGAATAAAAAATCAATGTTTATTCCCGGTGAACGCGATTCGAATGCTAATTATAGGTATAACTAATTGCTTTGTGTTTGTGTGAAAGCGCAATCGTTTTATAAATGGTTCTCAAATGCGGTGCGACGAATCCAGATTGAATTTTCCCTTGTCTGTGATATATTTGTAATGGAATAATTAATGTATTTTCAATTCGATTGGACCTTCGTTTCCGCAGGCGACACGACACGAAGATTTCCAAAGTTTTTTATACGTAGTCTAGAAATATCGAACGGTTCCGCACTAGCGAGCGATTTGGAACCATTTAAAGAATTTTCCTCTATGCTCGACGTGAAATCAAAATTGAACCATGGCACGAGTTGGAAACGAAGCAACGAAGGCAAGGTGTTGCGAACTATAAATTACTTCGGAAATTCCGTTCCGGCATATCGTTCCGCAACTCGGCAATAAATATTGTTCATTTTCGTCCTGTGGGCAATGCACGTCGATGAACCACGAAGCTATGCCACGTTGGGGAGTCTCCCAGTAACTCCTCACGATTGCCGGCGGTACGGCAACTTGCTCTACATAAACCGGGCTTGTCCGCCATACCTCACCTACACCTTAACATATCATTTTGCATGGACCGCATTTCATGTTTATGGCAAAACTTGGACTTCATGCACTTAGGCAAATGGGTTTCCGATACTTATAAGAGCGATATACGCTCGTATCGCTACATTTTATGCAAGGTAAGTTATTTAAGAATTATTACTGGCATTATTCTGGGGGTAAATAAAGCCCTTCAGAGCAATTTATTAGTTTGATCGGGAAATTGGGCTATTCATAATAAATGCAAAAAAATATCTATAACAAAATAATGTTCTAGAAATTTAACATGTCATTTATGATAGCCGCCATTACTTCACATTACCTAATGGTGTTGACTGAATATAGTTTTGAAAATGACTAGCTAAAATACTAATATTCGTTGAACTGAAACCATATTTTAAGTTATTACAGAGTTTCATGAAAAGTGGTTTTGCTAACTCCAATATACGCTCTGGAAGCATATCTAACATACCTACGTATTCTATAAAAGGGTTAGCGTTTTGTGACTCTGAGCTTACATAATTACGTCATCAAATTGCTGTGACGTTTCCAGCGCGGTTCGGCAGTTAAGCCTTCTGTGAATTTTAAATCGTTTTTAATAGCAGGACCGTACCACCACTGCCACTGTCAAAGCTGACCCTTACTTTGCAATTTGATTTCCCATATTCAGTTTTTCGTATCCGACGCAAAAACTTTTCCATGATAGCAAACTAAAAAAAAGAAGATATTTCCTTTTGTTTTTTTACAACAAACGCGCCGTAATTACGTTTCGAGTTGGTTGTGTTGTTAACTCAGTCTGTATTCATGCGATACGTTAACATTAATATGTTCGGTTGTTTACAAAGGCGCCCTTGATACTAAAGAGTGGTGGCGTCGACGTCTAACTCGGTGAATTTAATTAACTTCGTTAACTTCTAAATACTCTTAACGTCTTTGATACCTCCGTTCCCTTTCATTGACAAACACGATCCCTGGTGTGTACACGACAGTCGCTGTCAAACTTTTATCAACCTCGGCGGGGCGTTCAGAAGTTGTCTGGCAACAGTGATTTAGGCGTGATAAAACAAATGGAATGAGGCGAGACGTGGGTCCCGCATTGCGGGAGCATCATACGCTCATTTCTCATTGTCTGCTAGCACCTCGAGCGCGCTACAACTTTCTGCCAGTGCAGTTTAATGCATATTATAACGCGGTAAGTACTCAAAATGGAGTAAGCGGCGAGGCAATATCGCGCGGTAGACGCGAGCGCACGAGCGCTCTCTTTATTGAAAGAGTAAACTGTCCTTTTTCACGGACGCCTCAGGCTCTTTGTGACGGAATTTCGTGCAACTTATTTTGCGCTCGAGTGTAAATAATAGTGAACTAAGAGCGCTTCGGATTTTCGGACGCTACCCTTTCCTCTGCGGTTTTGAATATACACGGACGTATATTGTGCTCTGCCCAGTGTGCAACACACTGTTGCATAAAACTATTGCGTCGGGAGTCTCTTTGTTCCCAAAATGTTAGCATTATTAATAGTGCTCGGGAAAACAGTCTTAGTTAGTCTTAGAGCACTGGAACAAAGTTACATTTTGTAGATTAAGTTAGAGTAATTATCATGGTACGTGGCTATGCTACGGGTGGGGTGCGTCAAAGGTAACGTTTAAACAATTTAATATTCTACACACAAGCATTTCAAACGCCAACTCAAACGTAGCTTCTCCTTTCGTAAAAGTTGTTCCGTAAACGAACCCCCCTTCGTTAGATATCTACGTGAGTTTAATCCACTCGGCAGGGCGGTTCGGTCGGGAACGATTTTCGAGAAAATTGGTGAAAATTGCAACAACATAGGCGAAAATTACCACTTGGAGGCGTTGTTTAGAGAACGGTGGCGGTGGCGGCCGCTATATTTATGCGGCAATGGAAATGTGACGTTGACTCTCTGTGGTCTACAGCGAACCGCGCGCACATCGTGGCTACGGCGCTACGGCGTAGCACACGCTACGAAAATGCGGACGGAATAAACGTCGAGATACATTTTCGTGAGTGCGTAATGCCTATTACAATCTTAATTGTTGCCTGTTGTTGTGAAAACGAAGCGATAAGAATTTGAAAGCCTTCCAAAACATGTTCCACAGTTTGTAATGATGTTAGCTTTAGTGCCTCATTGTTTGTTTTTTAACCAACGGACCGTTCACCTGTGCTATAGATATTTTGATTCTAGTGCAGGGATTTACAAGCTTTAGCGCGAGCTTTTTAGGAGTCAATAAAATTGAAGTACCAAAAGCGCTTAAACCATAGAGTTTCGCACGCCATTTTGCTACAAACAATGAACGTATAATCGGTTTTTCATGTTTTGAACTAAATCCCCTGTTTCATGGTGTGGGGTGAAACAGCGTTGGCATCCAGACGGAAATGCAGCCGTCATGGACGAGACGAATTATGGCCTTTGTGCCACTTTCACTCGCCACCACTTTTTAATTTCCCAGTGGAAGGCATTTTTTAATTCGTGAGCTTTTATGAAATTTTATGTCCTGGCGTATCCGTGCACTGATTGTTCGGAGCGTTGCTTTGCGTTTCGGAATTCGCTAATTGTTTCAACCATTGGTCGTCTACGTGTCTAATGTTTTATTTTTCAGATCCATAAAAGTGCCATTACTCTTTGTTAACAAAGGAATGGGATATGCTCCGATATAAGCGCCCATGTATTTTTAGGTATCAGGTTTTTCCATTAGGATGAGTAAAATTTGCATACATTGGATGTTTTATGGTTTCTTGTAAAGATTTTACGTGCGATGTGGACCCTTGCTACGAATTGGGGTCCGATCTTTTCACGAAAGAGGTGACTAAAAGATTATAATATTTGCCAAATGGAAAATCATATTTAGTCCCTACTTTGAGGTGGTTTGTTGAGGTGAGTTGACATAAAATAAAGTAAAATTTTCATATTATTTATTCCAATGGCCGTCGGAATACACTAGTGAAACTAAGCGTTTTCTTATTATTCAACCATGTGTTAATTTTTTAATTATAATTATATAATTTTTGATTTTTACATTTATTCCATCAATTTATCTACGTATAAAAAACTATGGCAGATTGCACTAAAAGATCATCATTTGATCATCACGGGTCCACCGATTTTTTTCTAGTTAAGTTCGTTGTTTGGTTTGTATGAAAGATTTTTTTGAAAAACGAAAATTAGATTTCATCGTGCGTATATGCGGGCGGCTCTATAGTACAAAAAAAAAAAAATTACCTGTACAGTCAACAAAGCTATTGGGTATGCAGGCAGCTAAATTGCAACTACTTTTAAATAATGTTGTGATTGTGCTGAGTATTATTGTACAACACACTTGCAAGTATGTCAAAAGCTTAAAAATTAAATGCACACATTAGAAATAAACATTGGCAGTGCTGTGAAAAAAAATATATATTTGCCTGTATTCCAAATAGTTTTGTTGACTGTACATAATGCACATTTTCCTGATTAATTTACAATAAAAAAATATACTTACTTGTTCCCGCATAATACACGGTATATTCAAGTGGGTGTCCCATCATGTCGACCTTGACTTTGTCCACCACCAGCCTCGTGAAGAACAGATCTCTTTTGTAGTAGATCGGCTTTTCATTCTCGTGGGAGACGGCACTGTCCATCAGTGGGTGGGATCTGTTGGAAGAAAAATTTGTTGAGAAAGTTGGGAATACCTCTTTTCAGTTTCTGAGGCCCTGGTAGTTTCAACGGGATTTTAGAACGGTCCTACCTCTACGGTAGCATTTACATAGGACCGTTCTTGAGGAGAATGTCGATTTGAAAGCTACAAATATTTGATTACTGTTTGTGCAGCCTTAGTAGATTCATTGGTAGTTGAAGCTTGATGTAGAACATATGCAGAAAATATGCAGTGGATTTTTATATAATTATTTCTATAGACTGAATGCTTTTACGGACAGAGGTAGGTCACTTTTACAAACTAATGTTTCAGTGGTTATTTATTTGGCAGTGACAACCGTCTGCGTACAACTTTATTTCCAACATACTGCCCTAGTAATTTTGATATCAGTAAACTGAGAGCACAATGGTATTCAGCCAGTGGATACACTGTAATTCCACATTATTTGAGGGGCTTTTAAAAGTCGTTTAGAAATAGACAGCTGAGGTTTATATCACTGTCTGATTTTTTAAATCACAAAAGTTATGTAGGAGTCGCTTAGTGAGCAGGCTTAATAAGTATGACTAAAGCCAAATATTAATCATTGTTATTTGTGTGACTGATGGTACCATTGTAGTAATTTGGAAGGTGCCTTTGTCTATTATTTGAATTTTTCACTCATTATATTATAGTCGATCCATTCAACAAAGTACGTACTTAGCTTTTGTGTGAAACTTGGAAAAGACTTTCAAAATATTTAGAGGTTGGTAATTATAATGTTTTCAGAATACAAATTCATTGACATCGTTCAAACTCGTCAAAGTTAATTTTATATATATTGAAATATATTCTTATTCAGAAACAATGCAGCGTGTAAAGGTGTCTAATAAAGGAAAAGTCACCGGAGCGTAACGACGGAAACATTACAAGCGTGATGATAACAATGAGGTTGCGTCGCATCGTCGACGTGGGCCGGCGACAATCGCGCGCGACGATAATGTCGCCTGCACGAATGTCGCACAATACAGTCTTTGCTTCGACGCCAACAACAAAATACCATTCATTTAATTAAAACTTCCACTCGTCATGAATAAAAAATGTTATACTATTTTCAGCAGACTGGTTCAGGTGAAGTGTTAAAATCTCAACGTTTCCACATGAGGATCATGGAAAAGCGGGAAAAAAAATAATTGAACGCTCTCGGGGTGAGAGCGTCGGATAATTAACAGGACGTGTCGCCAGATAAAAGTGCCTGTGGATTTCAATGAGCGTGGAATTCTGGAATCGCTAGAGACCTCGTCGGCGACAGGATCGTGTTTCGCGTTTTTAAGTGACGATTTTCTACTTTGTTTACGTCCGGCGCGCTTGTTACAATAACGACAGTCTCGCCTTTAGTTCTTTTTGCGTATCCGGCTGCTCGGCCGTTTTGAAAATAAATTAATTCTCTGTTTCGTACAGGGCGTTTTATTTAAATGAATATATTGAACAATGCGTTGGAAATTCCGATAATCTGTAAGTGTGACAAGTGGAGTTTATTTGGTTTTCTATTTGCTGACGACGACGTTCAGTTCAATTACTTGATTTGTTGCTGTCAGAATTTACTGATTTATATTGATTTGAATAAATAAAAGTGAGACATTATAGAATGAACGAGAATTCTGAAAAATATGTAAACACCAATTGCAATTATTGGCCTCGTTCGCTCAAGCGTGAAATGATGAAAAACATTTATATTAATATTACTCACCTTATAAAATTGAGCACTGTATCAGGTAAAGATGAGGTATCATTGACGCAAGTCCCAGGTCTCGGTTCTGGGACTTTACTGCTGATGACTGGTAACCAGGCTGAGCTTGAAGACGCTTGCTCTTTGAACTTCCCTTCGAAGGCCTTCTGGATGTCTCCGATGGTGAAGGTGCATATGGCAGAGCCCATGAGGCCAGTGGAGGCCGTCGTGAAGACGCCATAGAACCGGCTGTCATCACCAGGGACTTTGTAGATGCTCTCTGGGGGAATAGAAAGAGTTTAATGTATTTTTTTCCATATTATTGTATAGGTTTTTAATAGCGTCTAGTAAAATAAATGCGTTCACATTAACTTGAATTGATTGATAATTTGAAGTTAAAACTTTTTCAAAGTTGACTATAGTACTAAATGACAAATTCTTATTGCACCGAACTGTGTATTCTTAATTTATTTTAGTATTAAAGTAGGTACGTAAGTTTCCTAATCGTGATGAGTCATGGTCTTAAAATCTTTATTAATACTGTATGGTAAATAATATAAAGTGACTATTATAACATGTGCTCTAAAGTTCCTATTTGGTGACCGAAAACGTCAATACAATAAAGTGCATCTCGATTCGACTTTCATTCGAGTCTCGCAATATTTACGAATATTTCATGTCATTTTAAAAGATCGGTAGTATACACGCCTGCACGAAAAGGTTCATGTATGCGGAAAAAGCAAAAACAGTATTTAAAGATGGTGGCACATGTCGTCCTCTAGTTTATGTTTACTCCTATGGGAGAAGCCATGATGTTATGCATGTATGTAGGTTTTGCTCCGTAGTTTTATGTAAACGCACTGCGGTAGAACTTGGTTCGGTTAAGGCATCAAGTATGCGCTATGGTTCTGTCCACATGGCTCCCCAATATTTTTGTGTGTGTGTTATGTAGTTGTTGCCATAATAAAGTTTCAACGCAATCTAACATTTAAAGTCTCAATCAAAAATTAAAATTTCAGTATTTTATGTGAATACGGTCTAATTGAAATATAATATTTACGTTGAAGTTCATAATTCGGTTTCAGAGTTGTTCCAAAGCGTATTATATGAATTTGAATTGAATAAGTATTGAATAAAACTTCTAAATTAAATTACATAATGTAGACAAGATAAACTTCAGAATTATTGTTTTCATCTTGGTGTGGAAGATTAAACAGAATTTGTTCGAAGACTTTTAATTTAAAAGTTTTATTTTAATACAACTTAATATCTAGGCAGGTGTAAATATTAAAGAGGCTGTTAAAGGCAATTTAAATTTAATTTGAATCTCCGACTATTAGACAACTAAAGCTAGAATTTATCAAGCGCCGTCATGATGTCTAATCTGTTCTTTAGCTGTCGAAACTTTAGTTTACTATGAAATTGTTATAATTGTGGGCTCTCAACCTAATATCTCTGGTAAAGTTACAACAGATTGTTCCTAGTTGATGCTATTATTAATACAACTTGCGTTTGCGCTGCAAATTGTTTAAAAATTAGAGTAACGAGGAAATTAATTTGAAAATGGCGAATGGAACATATTGTTCATCTACACACATATCGATTTGTCCGCCAGCTATTGGAAGGTAAGTAACCATTCTATCCGACTTTCGTATAAGGAAAAATCATTGTGTAGATAAGCAATATCGGGACAACATTTTATGTCGGAAGAAAAATAAACACGAAAGGAATCTTTATAGCCCAAATTTTTCCCATTGTACCTTCGAATGGGACTCTATTCAGGGAAAACGATCGCCATCTTTGGGTGCGAACCTAATTGCTCGAACAGACATGTAAATAACGGAGCTTTAGCAAATACTGAGCACTTGAGTACCTATTACACTCTCATGAGTAATGCAGTGACGGTAGTGGGTTCGCGTGAAAAACCGTGCGACGGCGTGAGCCCCAACCGTTAATATTATATGAACACAGTCTGGGAGGTCCCGTGCCCAAGTGCAGAGCAGAATCGACTAGACTCACGTAAAATCGTACTATGCACTTTTGAATTTGGAACTCAAAATGTTTGCGCGGGACTGACAGTCAATATTTGTGTGTAGAACGGTAAGTCGAAATTCGACAAGCTTCTTGAGCCAAAATGGTGGAGTAATATTTGTGTGCAAAGATAGTTTCTTTAGGAATAATATTGTGCGAAGATTTCCTTTTTAAGGTAGTATAGCAGAGATTGTATGTATAATAATAATATGATTACTTTAAATTAATAACTTAGAACTATGAAAACATGGCTACAACAAAGATGTCTTAATTAATTCGAATCATTTAAAAATATGTTAATCGAAACTTACGTATTTCATTGAAGTAGAAGGGGAACTCTCCAGGTATGCTGCAATTCAGTCTTGCTTTCAAATATGTGGCCCAGTTTTGACTGAGAATGTTCTTGCCTCCGGTATCCCTCTTGCAAACTCTTGCTACCCTGGAGTAGACTGCCTTGCCACAGTTGATGTACTCCACAGCGGTTTCACGGAAGAAGAATAGGACATACTCCCCAACATCAAAGGAACCCACGAAGTTCGGTTCTAGAACAAAATAATACCAAGCTATTAATATGTTTCATAAATACAGACAAGGACTTAAAAACTTTTAGACACTTAAAAGTTTAACGTAATTGATAGTCGACAATAAAGCACTTTAAATTACCCTAGTTTTAAACTTACTTCGGAATCAGTTTTAAATAAATATGAAGCATTATAATTCCTATTTAATAGCGAGTTTTCAAGTTAAAATAGCAACATTGTGGTGTAATAATTTAGTTCATTATGAATATATAATTTGTGTAAGTATATTCAGAACATATTTGTGCGTCCGGGCGTTCCCACAATCAGAGTTAATTCCGCAATATCAAATTGCTGTTATTTCATGTGATATGCAATATATATTAGATGAAGCCGTGGGTGACAATAGCACGGGACGTTTATAGCCAGCATTAATAAGTGCTTATTTGTTGGTCCTATAATGAAAACGCCACGTGGCGTGGATTACAGAATACGGACGCGCGCCTTACTCCCAATATCTCTATTCACATTGTTGAATAATATCGTCCGTGGCATACGCTACAATGGCACTGACATAAGCTTTAAGATACAAAGTTTAATAAGTAATAAGGTTTCGGAACTTTTAAAATTATTACGCCTATAAATTTGGCTTCGTTTAATGAATAGTGGTGATAAACCCTCGTTTGATGAATATGATGTACGTGGTAATATTAACAATAATTTGCCTCATAAAATATGTTTAGTGTTATTATTTATTGGAGGATCGATAATCAAGTTATTTGCTAGAGAGTTTCCATCAAAAACAAATAAAATATTATTCACGTACACTTTAGTTTTGTTTTGTAAAAATATTTTGTTTAACGGAATAAATAAAATGGCGTGCGCATTGAATTTATTATATTCAATCTTATCTAAATAAAATTAATGTGATTGAGTAAAATTGTTTCATGAATAAAAAACAAAATATATAAATTAAAGATTGTAAAATACACTTTTGATCCAAATTAAAAAAAAATAACATTTGACGTAAATACCGTCAAATGTTTTCTTTTTTAAATTTTTGTTAGGAAATTATTATAATTGGAGCTACAAGGAACGAATTTATTCAAAACAAAACTTAGAAAATAGGATGAATACTAAAAAGGGTTTACAGTACAGATGAAAATTAAATGAAAATAATTAACTATTAGTGGCATTCGAAACGTTAGTAATAAAGGGCCGGGTGTAATGAACAGAGCAATATTAACGAAAATTAGGCAAATTTGTACACAAACGTAATTTCTATTTCACTGCTACCCTGCCACACAAATTAACGGGCGAAAGGGTTGCTCCCACTTGTTCCAATATTAATTTCGTACTAAAATCAGAACAATTAAGCCGTTTTCTCTAAACGGTTCTAAATAAAATATTAATATAATTTGATATCAGTATTTCATTGCAAAATTGAAATAAAATTATAACAGCGCATTAATTCATCGAAAAATTAAAATATTGTGCAGTCTAGTGGAACATCGAATGTTTTATGAATCCAATAGATTTACATGATTTCATAAAATCCATTTGCAATTTATTGTCAAATTTGCAATAATTTTCAGACAAAAGTGTTATCGCTGAAACTATGTACTGTGTTAGCAATATGTAAACGAGTATTTGAACTTGTCTATCCGATAAGTTAAGAGCAGATAAAGCAGATATCATATTTGTATAACTTACAGAATAACAAATCATTTTACTATAGGTTGTAGTTATTTATGCGAAGGCACATCAGCACTTCAAACAATTTATAAAACCTAGAGACCAAACACTAAAAGATTTTTCTGTACTAATAAAATACAACTTTTGCCGTCTATCTAAAACGTTACACAAAAATAGACATAGACATAGGTACCTCCTAAATATATTCTAAAGGTGACTAATATCAATTTCAATTCTGAATGGAAAATCAATTTCAATACAGAATAGAAGGTAAACAATAATTGGCTTGAACAGAAATAGCCGTGTCATAGAACGAGACATTGTTGCTCGTTAGAGCGAACACAGTTTAATTTCGCTTGTTTAATCGCAAACAGGCCAATTTCCGTGTAAATCGTGTAAACGTAGATAATTGTAACATTTGTCCTTATTATTACTGGATCGCTTTCAGTCTAATGGATACTCAGCCATTGTTGTGCAGCACTGATCACGCTCATTTCGATATTGATTCAATCTCGGCATCGATTTTAACTCGGTTGACTGACCCAGTCAGTCAGTCAGACAGAAAATATCGATCTGGTGCTTACGAATGTTGGGTTCTGTATAGCTCATTAGCAATGGCTAATGAGCTATACAGAACCAGTCTAGTCTAGTTGCCAAACTAGACTGGTATAATAACCTTTTTTATGACAGCAAATGTTGCTCCAAAACTATTAAGTGGGCACGTTGTAGAACAAAAAATATTTCATGTACTTTTTATTATGGTACTTACCGACTTAGGTATAGCCTAGTTTGAGCTTAATGCTGAAAATAATTATCTGTATACAACGAAGAAATAATAAATTCTACATAATAAGCCAGCTTGCTAGCATTACTACGAAAATTCTGAGCACATTATTGCTATTAATAAAATATATGGAAAAATATACTCACTGTCAAGCCACTTCGAATCGTATTTCAGGGTCCTCTTGAACGCAAACTCGCGGCGCCCCGTCGTCAAGTTATGGAGATCCGTTCTGAAGATGACGGTATCCGCTTTAGTGAACTCTGCATTAGTGCCAGAGTACAGCGCAGGTAGGCTTCCAGGGTTGCCCCTCTCCACCCATAGGGCTGTGGAGTTGTCGGCAGGGTCGTACGGGCACTTGGCGACGCCCATGCCTATGCCCGGCACGTATTCGTGACGGGGCAGGTGCGTCAAGTTAGACTGTAACAAAAGAAGATTATTGTCACAAATGGGCACTTTAAGCAGCTATATTTTTTCACATAATAGCGTATACAGGTGCTGTTTTATGAATTGTGTGTACAATCAAAGTAATAATAAACTTTATTGCGTTGCAAACTAAAGCTTTTACTCTGGTATGTGATGCAGTAAACTACTTTCCAAAGTAGTGCTTTATTTGGTACCACGTAATGGAATAAACTCAAGTTAAACAGTCAGCACAACATTGTTATTAAATCATAACTCTACTTAACCTTACCTAAGTAAGCATTTTGAAAGTGTAATTATTTCGCTACTAATACCCCTCTGATTTAAACTACGTATAAAGTACCTATCTCCACAATTGTTTGTGCATAAGGGTGTGCGTTTTGGTAAACACGTTAATTAAAGCTTCCAAACACCCCAATTTCCGAAACACCAAAGTAGGGATGTTGGATGAGGGTGAATAAAAAGTTTCCAAAAATATTAAAATTTCCACGCGTGAATGTTTCGATTTTATGCGCCATTAATCAAAAATATATCTAAAAAACAAAACGTAACGACTGAATTTATGCGTTTCAAAGTCAGTAACAGCGCACTGGCCAGTGGACCGCAGGCCCCCGGGCCCCGCGCGTCCCCTGTGCAACTCAACAACACATCTGCTATTAATTTTTCCAAAAATTTATGTTCGTTTTGCGCTGAACGCGATTTATTAACCGAAACTTATTATTTTGAAGGCGGTCGAATTTTTTCGCCGTTGCGCCGCGCTCGGGAGAATTCCTCTATTAGTATAATGCGATGGGTGGCGGTACGGTTTTCGAAATTATCATAAAATTACTAAATGTAGCATAAACGTGGGGTGGGCAGCGGCGCCCGTCGTCGTGGATTGAGACTTTATGTAAATTTTAACGACGCTGCGACCATCGGGGCCACCTGTGACCCTCTCCCCGCGTCGCCCGCGGCACCTGTCGAAAACCTATGTCGTTTTTATTTCAATAAGCCGAGGATTAAATTAGGCATGCGAAGACGTGCCGGCCCGACCGCCCGGGGGTAAGATTTTCCTCATTCCTTGTATTCTGACTTTTATCGGAAATCCATTTGTAGCTTTACACGTTATTTAAACCCGTAAATCGTGTTTGATAATGTAAATGGATCTCCCTTAAGCTATGTTTAACCCACTCGGTTGTGATAGATTCCACGAAAATCAAATTACCTGTAATGTCTTCTTGAAATTATGTTTTGCATGTTACTAATAATATCAAATAAAACTCCTACGCATTTTCACAAACGCCAGACACGAAATGTCAAGTAGAGCGTCACGAAATTTGACGTATTGGCTCTTATCCGATAGAAATAGTAGACGGGTTGATATTTTTGGAGATAAAAAGTAAAAAATGTTATTTGACTCCTACATAACTTGACTTTAATTTCATGAATTTCGTCAGAAAGTTAGTATGTACAAAAAGTCATATTACTCGTATATTCTTCATTTATATTCAAAAATATATTATTAAAACTCATCTCACAGAAACACCAGGAAAAGCAATTATTTTCTTTTCAGAATGATTTCAAAGTTTCTTAGCCAGTCTTGATTTGGAGCCCCAAGGTTTTCCATACGCCGCGGGCACCCCAAGACATTAAGCGCATTTGTTGTTGGTAGGTCCCTACAAGATTATGATCTTTAAGCCATATAGGCAATGTAATGCTTTGGCAGCGACACTTTTATTACCTATTGATATACTAATGTGAACCTTGAACACCCCAAATGAAAATAGACAGAGCCGTATCAATAAACAGACGAAAATTATGATCATAGGCGTAGATAAAGCTCACTGACACTTTATTTCAAGAACTTTAAAGGTTACAATAGTTATATCACTAGAGTTATTTTTAAGTTGTACGATCACAGAATAAATAAGTGAAGACGATGAAAACATACACAATGACAGACTATAAGGTTTTACATGAAGTTTTGTGTGTAAGTTAGGACTTACCTGTTCCTTGCACGCTCAAGTTGGAACACATCTAAGGTGTTTTCTTCACCATTGGCACACAAAACCTTAACGAGTTGAACACACCGCCAACTTTAAACCAAACTGTGAAGCTCTTTGCAACATTATTTTCCCTTTCAGCATCGAAGCTCGATCCTAAGTCCAGGATAAACAAGCAAATGGTCCGGGCGGAAGGGCCCCCGGCGTCCCTAAGGTTGAATAAGAAAGTTTGTCTAGGGGCCCGCGGGCCCTCATTAGGCCTTAGCTTTTGTTTGCCCACCAAATTAGCATCTAGAAGGCTTTTCATTCACAGAATGAAACGTCAACGGTCTAATGATGCGAATTGAAACTTCGGGCGAGATTTTGTCTTTGAATTTATGATGGCAATCATTTTTGTTAAAGTTATTACATTTAATGTTGTCCTAAACATATTTATGTTCTATTTGACATAAATAGCAATGTTTACTCCGTGTCTAGACTCTGTTTTATATTTATTCGGATTGTGTATTCATAAAGTGATCATATTTTCAGAAGGGATTATGAATTAAATCTTTTCAAATACATAACAATGAAGTTTGCAGATTTTCAGATTCACAAGTATTATTCAGTGTACTTCATTTATCTGAGTTAAACATGAAATTTTGGACTGTCTAAAGTTGTTATTTCAATGCGATACGATATCAAACTTGTCAAACTTCTGGGGACTAAGTAGATTTGTGTACGACAAACTATGGCATCAAAAATCATCTTCATCTACATATATTTTTGAACTATTCTACTTTTTGTTTCCTGTCAATAACTTCACCGATACTTCGAATAACCCAAAATTATCGAAAACGACCTATTAAAACTTTTCAATAGGTTGTCTGTTCGTCAATTTTAATTGACGTATGAACAGGCTCTAAATTGAGTTTGATTGTTATCTTTTATCGATTTTTCACAATGAACCAACAAATTTTGTTCCATTACTTTGTTTTACCTGTAGACTGAGATCCCAGAGCTGCCAGACCTTTCTTATTTTCTAATTAACAAAATATGTGGAATACAGGTAGTTTTAGTATGTACTTTTAACATACGCATATCTGCTAGCTTGGGCTGACGGCCTACTCTATACACGTTTTGTCAGTGAGAAAATAATTGAAGTCTGGCAGCTCTGGGATCTTAGTCCAATAATATTAACTTCAAAATATGTTCCCAATAAACGTCAAATGAACTTCGTCGAGATACGACACAGCCGTTTAAAAGTTTACAACGATACTACAAAGTTAAACACGGTATCTAGACAAGAGAATAGTTGGCACCTACAGATACGCGGTCTCATGATATACGACAATGGCTTCCCGATACATTGTGAATACATACGTTACGTACGTAATATCCTACGGGAAACTTTCGAGACACTCACTACGAGTTTGTAGAGGATAGGTAATGTGTGAATATTTATACAAGAATGTGCATGTTACTTCGTTTTACTTCTTAAATTGTACTGAGTAAGTAAGCGTTTAGATGTAAAAAATGTTTCTGCATAATTATATGGGCTGGAAAAAACAAACTGGATCTCTACGGAAATCTTTCCATTTTGAGGAATTTATTATATTTCCTTTATTCCGATAAATTAAATATTAAAAAAAAAAACATTTAAAAATATATTATATTGGTCATTATGCATTAAAAAATGAAGGTTGTGAAACTGCTAAAACGACAGGCCATTCAAATAGGTTGTGTTTCACTGAAATGCGGAAGCAAACTTTAAAACTAAGACATCCTTTCACAAAATTTAGATTATCTCCAGAACATTTTTGCTATCACATAGACACCAACCAGTTATTTGAAAACGTTATTCCAATCTGACCTGATTCTGACGTGACGTATGTTCTCATCGAGGTTCTAATAGCACAAATTTAGTTGATTGGGTGATTAAGTACACACATATCGGATCTTATATAACCAAGTAATAATGGAGAACGACAGGAGTAATTTGTTAATGTAATTACACGAATTATGTCTGGTAATCAAAGACGAATTACGAGTATTTGGAGCATTAAAAGGTTTATAGTCGAAGGTCAAATAAGTGTTCTTACATCCTCCCGACCCAATTTCGGTCGAGTTGGTGGATTAATAGAGATAAGCCAAATGAACCTGAGGTGTTATATTGTGCAAGGGCATGTGTCAGAAGCACTCTCCGTTCCTATACTCTCATTATTCGATGGTACGGCAATCTGGTGCGACACAAGAGAAATCAGGTACGGAACTAACGACTTTAACAACGTTGGCACACCACAAACTTAACAGCAGACAGATAGATACTACAGATAGGTACTGTGAAAAACTCAATCGCACTTTGCCTAATATCGCAATCAAAACCTTAGGACCTCACCCTCCGCCCGGGTGTCAACGCTGTGAGGATCGACCGGAGAACACAGTGGAGAATATGGTGGACGTGTCCTAGTCGAAGCGATCGGCGTCGGCGACCTATCACGTCCGGCCTTGGTTCAATCCACGGTCCGGAGCGAGGAGGCATGGGAAGCGGTCACCTCCTTCTGTGAGAGAGAGAGGGAAACCTCACGCCCCTGCTGCCGCAACAGAAGAAGACGCCCCGGGCGTCGGGAGCCGCAGGGTGATTCCCAGCTACCGCAGGCGTAGACCTGCGGATGGCCAGCATAGGGTGCTGGCCATCCGCAAGCCCAGGTCGACCGAGCCCGGTGTTCCACGCGCGCCTCAAGGAGATGTTAGCTTAGTCTACTAAGCTAACATCTCCTTAGTGGGCCACGTCTACGTGGCCCACTAAGGTTCGTGCCTGCCAGGGTTGTGGAATTTGTTCGAAAGAGTCACCGCGGCCTTGGCACGCAAAGGGCACTAGGAGGAACACGGATGGCTTTTAGTCAGTAAGAGTCTGACAATCTCTTCTGCTCCGCTCAGAGCGGGAGGATTAATTTCATGATTTTCCATCCTTAAAAAAAAAATTAAGTTCACCCTCACCAGTCACGCTTGCGTGCTAACAAAAGAGTATTCGAACATATAAGTTTATAGTTTACTTATAAGTCACAAACGAAGACGAGACAACAGAAAATGAATGACGAGGACTTGTGAAAGCACCACAACTCCTCATAGCAACTAGTTACGTGTTTTAAACAATAATTATACAAGTTGTGAATATGTTACGAGTTGCGACATACATTACGAAAGTTGTCATTGTCAGTGCGTGTATTGGAACGAAGGAGTAACTATCAAACGCATAAGGGATCCCGGGACTGTAGAGATTGTGGGGAGGCAAAGTTTTGACAACCACGTCACTATCAGTTAATAACCTGTGGGGATGATCTGAATTTATAACGACATATTGCTCTTGATACAACAAATGTATAGCACTTGTAGAAATATTAATTTAAAGTGAGTTTAATCTAAATTGTTAGGAGTTAGGCGAAATTGGGCCTTTTGAAAATGTTGATGGAGTGTGTTGTTAGTGATGTTTTATGAAATAATAAATCGCAATCAAATGTGAAATTAAGAGACGAGCGTGGAAAGTAATTTAATATTAGAACAACTGAAGTATTTGCTGTCATCAGTAATCTTAGAAATGAGAAATTCTAATGAATTGCAACACTTTAAAGTATACGCAGAGAGTGTCGGTCACAGAAAGGAGGCAGAAACCCACCAACAGAGTACCATTATAGGTTGTTTATAGTAAACAGTAAAAATGCATCACATCAGTCAAAAGACATCTACTGGCCCCCAAGAGTCGACAGAACAACCGGTCCTGTGCGTCTCACCACGTTCGAACCAGGTCATCGGTCCACCTTGTGGGAGGCCTTCCAACGCTGCATCTTACAGTACGCGGCCGCCAATACAAAAGTATTAATCTTATAAAAGTGAGGAATAAACCACGAAGAAAATTCTCAAAACACACAAGTAAACATTCAACTTTCAACGAAATATTCCGCAAGCAAGTCTTTCAAACATTACGAGAAGACAGAACCTAGGCAAAGCGCGAAGTCAAAATATACCAGTTACACTTGAAGTTTGGTAGCCGCATATCACTCACAGAGACTGAACACATTTCGCAAGCTTGAAATAGAAATAAGCAGAGTTAACGTGAATGCAGGAAAAGTTGGGCCTGGTTGCATAAGGATGATAGCTGCATGCCCAAATTGTTTATTTACCTGCTAGCACAAGAATAAATTGAAAGTCTTTGCAAATGCGATAAAGAATCTAAAGCTTTTTAGGTTTTGTTTATGTGGACACAAGACGTTTAGAAACGAAAGTATAAACAAAGAGAAGACACAGAGGTACTGCTTATTTAAAAAGTAATTTCTTTCAGTAGATTTATTGCAGTAATCTTACAGATTTTTAGGAATTAATTTTCATATAAAATTTTAGAGATTATTATTTACTGCTTTAAATATGTGAACCTTTCCATAGCCACAAAAGGTTATTTTGAATTTTTATAGATCAAACAGAAGTGATATTCATTTTATCAGACTCCTCTAGAAGAAGTTTAATGTTCGTAATCATTGAAGTCAAGTTTTTTTTTTGACTTGAAGAAATAACTAGGTATCATCAACAACAAAAAATATCGTGCCAAAAACACAGAAACACACACACATACACACACACACACACATACACACACACACACACACACACAGAAACGCACACACACACACACAGAAACGCACACACACACAAACACAGAAATTTATAATTTTCGTTTCGCCCAATATTCAGTTTAATATGTAAGACAATTTTGGAATCAAAAATACAGGTTTTTGATTCCAAAATTGTTAAGTAACCTAAAATAAAAGACAAAATAGCACAGCACGTAGAACTTAACAAAGCGACAGACGTAGGCAATCGTAAAGTACACGCGATATTGGATACTAATTCCGAATGAGATAGCTATTGCACCTGTGGACCGACTAGCACGCCCGTGTGAAATACGACTATGGGTTTTAGATCAGTAAAAAACGTATTCATTTCACGTCATACGAGACAAAATGCTTCTGAATGACAAAGTAGTTCGAGTATTTTATTTCATGTGACATATTAGTACCTACTTTATTTAAGGTAGGCATGAAAGCAGTAATCTCAGTAAAGTCGGTATTTATAATCACACAGAATGTAATAAGCATTCCTAGAATTAGAAGCTTCATTACCAAGTCACAAGTGAACTGCTTGTGATTACAGACATAAAGAAAAATCCTTTTCAAGAACTGAAATTAAATATTCAGACGTATTTTACCGAAGACTACTGTCAGTAAAAGACAAGAACTGAAGTACAGGTAAGTTCTGAGTAAATAATAAGCAGTTCTGTTACTTGTCATGAGGATACAAATATGCCAGTCAAACAAGGGAGTATGACAGGTTTCAAATAAATTAGCCTGTCACGTATCTACGAGTAGGTAGTGAGGACAATAGTTACGAACATTTAATTGAGTGAACACACAGTCGGTGGGCTGACGTAACAAATTACAGACTCGGGTAACTCGAATTGGATTAAAAATTTAGGCTCAAAGGAACTGTTCCGTGAAAATCAATTCGTCAAGAAACGAACGTACAGTTAACCATTCTTTGTTAGCGTAAATATTGAATTGATTTTGACATATAAAAAGAAATGGATTTTCCACAGAAAAGCGAATAATTTTATTTTTCAAAGCACGTGTTGAATTACTTTAATTGTCTAACCTGTAAAATTACTTCAAAAATAACAGATCGCCTATTTAGAAGACAAACAGCTCTTGCGTAGGAAGTGAAGGATCGTCGAGACCCACGCGTGTCATTGTTTTATTAAAAGCCCGACATTTAATCCAAACCTACAGTCCCAGTATTATTCCAGGTTTAAATCAGTTTTTTCAAGCATCTCTTGGGACCTCAAGGTCTTCGCACTCGTTAATAGTGTCAAAGATACAAAAATATATCGTAGATGGAATTAAATATGTGATATCAAAGTAAACTTTCATCAGTACGGTACGAGCAACGTGTGAAAATTCCAAACACAGTAACCGTTCATCGTACTCTAACACAAATACACACTTTGCAAACAAAGTCAATTTCCACATACAAAATAAGTACACTTGGGTTCAAAGTTGTTTGTATAAAATTTTACGGGCAGCTGCATTCATGTAATGCACAAAAATGGTTATGCGGCGTCGGTTTTCAGCCGAATGCGGCGTTGCATAGATTATAAAGTGATTTTCCGAAGTGCACTCAGCGAAGCGGCGCGGGAGTTGAATTTGCACCATTATTATGCCATATGCATTATTTTATGATGACACAAAAGCCTGTTGATCTATCGGCATGAATAATTATATTACAAAGAGGGAAACGACACTGAAATTTTGATTGTGCTTTGCGAGAATGGCCGTTACAATAGTTCGTTTTGAAAATGGATGATTATTTTCTCAATTATTTAAGGCTCTTTGTTTATTGCAATTTCGTGGTAATGGAATGTAGAACACGTACGTCGTTATTTATAATTCCCGTGCCGTGTAAAGATAGATAATTTAAGTATAATAGCAGGTTTGTTCGCGCCGACGCTCGACGGTGTATGCCTAACGCGGGCCCGCCACTTATCAAGCGTTCTAGACCATTTATTACACACTTTTAGAATCTATTATTCAATGTGTGGGTTGTTTCGCGATAGTTTCCGTCGAGTTTGAACCTAGTGATATTACACTGTGTGTCTGATGTTTGTTGGGGGTATATTAGGCACTCGCAGCTGGTCTTTTACACACAAAGTTAGTATCAATTTTTACCGAAAGTAATGTTTTACTTCGTTAACACATTTTGCTGTATGAAATTTACAAATGGGCTGAGACGATTTTGTGTGTTCGTTAGTTTTATGTATTTTTTGCAATTGTAAAAGTTCTTAGGTTTTTGTATTTATGTGAAGAAAGTAGTTATTTGATTGGTTTAATAATGGTAATACGAACTAAGGAAGGAACCCTTTTCGAATTCATAGCTCATTAATACCGTTTTGGCACTTAGTCCATTATGAATTCCATCTCTTACTTTTTTCGTACTACATTAAACTTTCAACATTTGGAATAATATTAGAGTGGTTTTCTGCTACAAACAGTAATCAAGACTGTATGCTGTATGTAGTGCTACCAATCCTGGTCATAAAACCATGATACAACTAGTACCTCAACCTGCTGTTTATCCTCCCTAACACCATTACCGCCCTATTTTACACACCATTTAGCCAGCATCTCAAAAACGAACTAATTCCAGAAAGATTGCCACAAAATAATAGAAAAAAGGGAAAAAAACCTAATCGAGTAGAATCGGAGGCAAAACTTTTTAGATCAACACGAAACCCTTATGATAACTACAGGGATGTGTACAAAAGTTGTAAAGGTCCGTATGAAAACCTCCCCTAGTTTGTGTTTGCGGTAAAGTTTCGAGTAAACAGCACTGGAAACTTGGTCAACTTATTTTAGGACACAAGTTTTCCTAGTTTAGCTTTTGTTGGGTACCAACGGAAAGATGCTACATGGTAACTACTGATTTAGTTGCTGTTTTTTTTTTATAACTAGCCAGCTCTTGTACTTTGATCACGGCTGATAGAAGGCGATAAGAAGATATATTTATATTATACTAGTTGACCCGCGCAACTTTGTCTGCTCCGCTCCTAATGATCATATATAGCCTATAGCCTTCCTCAATATAATGGGCTATCTCACATTGAAATAATTTTTCATATCAGACCAGTAGTTCCTGAGATCAGCGCGTTTAACAAATAAATAAACTCTTCATCTTTTATATTAAAGTATAAATTTATTTATTTTACGAAAGATTTAACAGACTAATATTACGACAATACCAATAACTAAATTGCTATTAACAAGTCTCCACAGATAAATACAAAATTGTTACTCCCTTACAGTTCAAGTTAAATTTTATCTTAGGTATATATTTAATTTAGTTAATCCCTCAAAGTTCATTTAATTTAATGAGATCCTGTTTACTTTCTCTAGAGTAGGGGTTCTCTACGTCATTCAAATAGAGAATTTCGTTTTCCGGGTGCTTCAGAATATGTTGAGAATATAGATGGGCAATGCACCCGATTTAAACCCGGTGATTTGGTAAAACACCCGATAAACACTTATAAAACACCCAATTTATCGGGTGTTTTACCAAAGTACCCGGTGGATTGCCCATCTATAGTTCAGAATACAAAATTTCATAGAGAAGAAAACAACTGATTATTGATAATTTCAACTGACCGCCAAAAGTTTAGAAGTTTAGTTGCTTCCAATTTCAAAGGATTGACAGATTCAAAATTGGAATCAAAGGAATATTTTAGTTGCAGTTAAATAAGAGAAAAAAACTTGTAATAATACGAGAACACTCTGTATGAACTCATCGGCTTGCAGTTGGTACTTAGAAGCAACTAGGTATGGTTCGCTGGTGCATAAATCACGGGGGCTACTGAACTCAGAAAATGTATGTCCCCTTGCGGAAATCGAATTCGTAACCCTTAGCACAAAATATGACCACCATACTGCTACGCCATTTTGACCCATAACTGACGTAGGTTTTCATCATCTGCCTAGCCTTTTCCCAACTATATTGGGGCCGGCTTTCAGTCAAGCCAGATTTAGCTGAATACCAGTATTTTACGTGGAGCGGCTGCCTACCAGACCTCCACAACCCATTAACTGGGAAACACGGTACTTTATGGCACGACTGGAGTCAGATTAACTGGCTTCTGACTATCCGTAACGACTGCCAAAGATCTACAAATGACAGCCGGGACCAACGGATTAACGTGCTTTCCGAGGCACGGAGGGAACTCGGAATGTTAAGACGGTCACCCATCCACAGACCAACCTTGGCAAGCGTTGCTTAACCTTGAAAATCGACCCATGCGGCTGTTATTATCTAGCCACGAGCTCCTCACCTGACGTAGATTTTAATTTAATTTATTCCCTGAAAGAAAACGTTATGAGAGCTATGCAAAACAAAATCTATGGTAGTGAGAGAGCTAAATAACACAAAATTCTATTGTTTAAAAATTACTGGTGAGTATACAAAGTCGCTAACGTAAAACACAATTACTACGGAAGAGAGAGTAAACATAGTAATTATAAAACCCAATAAATCTAACAACAATAACGTAGAACGTTATAAGCACAAAGAATGAGACACAAAGACAATTTAGAGCGCCCGTTGGCAACACCGGGGCTAAAAGAACAAGTGTGATCAGACTAAAAAATAAAATAAAAGCACCGGCCGTTTGTTACCTGTTCCGTGCAATACAACCATTTGTACCTACCTAATAGGAGATTTAAAACACATCGTATTCATCTCGTAAAAAATGCGATAAGCCCCACCTTATTGATTGTATCCATTTAAAATGAAAATGTGAATCTGTTTTTTCGTCACAGTTACCAAATGAGGTGGAAAAATGAAGTGTAATCACCATAAAGCTTCTTGTAACGAGTATTGGATAAAGATAAAACATTAAAAAGTAATTTGAATTTTTTTTTTTTTTTGTAAAATAAGTTTTTTGGGTTAAAATCTATTGGAGATGATATTTTCTTAGCTGGCAAACAAGAAATTTATAGTTTTTAATTTTCGAACAAAATTATTTTTAGGACAAGTTATAAAATACTTGATATATTAATAATTTGGTTGTAACTTTTAAGTAGCTCTATTTAAGTGATTTTGCTTTCACTAACTTCTTAATGAGTAGTAGTATGAGTGTTTCAAACCAAATTTTATTTTGAAATTTAAAACTAAATCCAAATGCCATGATCCCGATCCCCATTTTCCACCACAGCCTTTAAGCCACAATATTGAAAAAAAAAAACGCACAAACACTACAAACAAACTACCGCGTCATTTGTTTCCAATACCCGTCCAATCCGCTACAGCTATTTGTAACAGAATAGATATAAATTGGTGGTTGCAGCAAATATGAATCGTTCGGTCGATTTCGTTTATTCGTCGCAAGTCGCATTCGCCCTATCAATCGCGTACATGTGATTTCACTCAATTTTTGAAACTGACGCGCCCTAAGAGGAGGGCAACATTACTCATAGTGCAGATAACGCCCGACTTTGCACTTTGTATTTATTTTATTTATTGCTCTGTGAAAGCATTGTGCTGTAGTGTTGTTGGTTTCAGTTTTTTGCTCTGAAGAGTTTATTTTTAATCTGTTGTAAAAGATTGGAACTTTTAAATGTTTAAAAGCTTTTTTATTGTGAGAAATCAGTCTGTGAATAATTTAAGTTATCTTTATTCGAAATAATTGTACTGTTTCATCATCAGATTTTTCACAAAAGTAAATTATTGCAATGGTTTTTGTAACAATGAAGTAACTTGCACCAGTTTTCAAAAGCAGTTTTTTATTTAACGAATAAATCCAAACGATCTTCTAACCAATCCGGCAGTTAATTAAATCAATTTCCAAAGGGAATTAATATCCAGTCATATTTAAATGCGCAACTATCTCTGTTTTGACAGTGCTCTGTACAAAAGAGTCCCGACGAGCGGGATCAACGCGGTCCCGGGTCCCCTCCCTACGTAAGTATAGATGATATATTTTCAATTTTTGGCTTCCTAATAGTGTGAATTTTCGACTGTGTGATTTATTTTTATTGCGGGACGTGAAACAGATAAATTTTCGATGAGTGTTTCATTTTCAATGCAATTTAGTTACAATTTTGTTCTGTAAATGTAGGTATGGGTTTAGGTTCGTACTGAAATGTATGCCTTCAGTGAAATTGAAATCACTTAAGATATTTAAATTAAATATCGTAATGAATATTTGGAATCAACTGTTAATGTACCACAGTTTATAATTTATAGAGAAGAGCAGAATTTAAAATTGAGCCTCCCGCAAAGCGAATCCCATTGTAATTTCATTTTCATATTTTTCTATGCTATTAATTCCAAAACTCTACAGTGTCAGAACTGCTATAAAACGTGTGAAGGGTCAAAACGACCGCCAATACATCATAAAATTATATGAAAGTCAAGAGCAGGGAAAGTGAGAGGTGAACAGGCCACACTGAAAATTTATTGCGGTCTGCTTTCGATACCTATTGTGAAAAGTTGGCTTTATGAGTTTTAAAAATAATTTTCATGAAAATAACTCCACTTATCGTCGCATCGCGGGGTCTCAAATAGCGTCCATTTGGCCGTCGGTGCGAGGCTGGTCAGAATGTAAGTGCCTAATAAATAATAAATCTAAAGTGGTCGCATAAAGTAGGAGAATTTTATTTTGAATTTCTACTGCGGAAAATTCTTTGAAGTTAAAACTCGTCATTGGATGGGATCTGAAGGCGTTCGGTTAGAAATTTGTAGACGTCGTGAAAATCTTCGTTCACGTTACGGCGTCATTTGGAGTCGCTACCCGTGAAATTTGCCGCGGTTCCTGCTAGCAAGGAAGTGCGTTATGTACTGGATGCATGCAGCTGCATGTAGAATGGACGCTTAATACCGTCTCGTTGAGTTTGTCGTCGTATAAACCGGCAAAATAGAAATTTAAAGAGCATCAGTGTACAATGTTAGGAAAATTGCGACTCTTGGGGAATGTAAAGGACTTAGTTTCAGCTTCAGCCGAAGTGGATTACTCCGAAATAGTTTTTCGTAATTTAAAACCATTTAGTTCTAAAGCATATTACAAGCTGCCTATAGAAACAGCTATGCTTGAATTTTCTTACAAAGTGAAAATATAAATTTGTCCTCCACCAGCGTAATTTATCACTGAGAACATTCAATTCTGTCGCATTTATCTGTAACACAAATATGTTAGGGACCTGTTGGAGATCTGTTGCGTCGCTGGCTGCTGTCCAAGGCTCATGTTGGGATCACTTCGAGTGGGGTGGGTCTTTAGATAATAGCTCGCATTTCGTTGCATGTGCTCGGGAGTGTTCGCTGAGATACCCTGTTGGCCATGTAATGGAAATCGCCGCATAAAATAGTCTCGTCCCGTTGTTTATTTTACACTTGTCTGCGTTGGAATAGAGATTTTGCTCTCTAGATGTTTGCTGATAAGCGTCGGGAAATGTACGGGCAGCAATATTAAAACCGTATCTTTAATTAATGAGTTTTTTAGTAGTTGTGCTTCTGAAAGTGCAGAGGACTTAAGAAGCGAAACGGAAACGACTATTCTAAACGAACTATCACGCCTGTATTCCAAAACGGTTTAGGCAGAAATGATTCTTTATCCTATTTTTTTACAGAAAAGCAAGAATTATGTAGTGTATCTTGTTTACACGATCCTAGAAATCCACATTCTTTCTCGTATTTATACACATTTACGTGCAAATGTATACATTTGCGAATCCTTCTGGGAACAACCGTGGGTGCACCTACGTTTTTTCTAGAAAGATGAGTCGCAGGAATGCTTTTATACATTCGCTGATAGGTTGTAGTCAAACAATCGTATCATATTTACCGCCTACAGATTCCCACTAGCTAGCACACTATGGAGAATGGAAAACATTGGATATTTGTCACGTAAACAAAGACATCACTTATCGATGGTTTTTCGCGTAGGACGACGAGTAAAATTTCAACTTTCCAGTAATATGTAGGTTACACAAAATAATTACACCATCATAACATTTTTTGACCTCAACTGGTTTGCGCAATTTTATTGAAAATAAGGTGAAATGGTTATTATTTGTTCATTCTCGTAAAGTCATCCTTTCATGAACGTGTACAATTTGAGTTTGAAAGCATCTTCAAAAATATCAGCAAGGTATTTATAGCAAGGGCGATTATTATCGTAATGTACTGATTGACTGTCCGTTTATTTTTGTACGTATTTGTTTTTTTCAAAACAATTTCGCAATTTTTTTTTATTCCATTATTATGCGTAAAACATTTCATACTTCTTTTTTTTTTCAAAACAGATGCACAGTTTATAATACATTAATTTCTTTTATGCACGGCTTCCCTTATTTGGCTTTTATTTTTTATGATAAAATCCAGACAAAAAAAAAGTAATGTCATATAATAAACATTAATACTCACATATAAAACCCAATCCTTTGGGCTGTGCGCGTTAGTCCCGCAAACGTAGAGTCGTGAGCCATCGCCCATCGGCTGAATCACGCGGACGTGGTTGCGACAGTCGAAGTGCTGAAAGAAAACAATACAAATTACTAGAGTATATTGGCCTTTTTGGCTACTATAGGGTAATTTATAGAAAAAAAAAAAAAACGAAAAATCCGTTGCGTAGTTTTAAAGATCTACATGGGGACAGACAGCGGAAGCGACTTTGTTACTGTGTAGTGATTTCAACTTTATGTACAGTATGGGCGGACTTAATGTGACAAAGCATTCTTCAAAATGAAATAGGCATTATAGTAGGGTTTGTTCTGCTATAATGCCTAATTTCAAGTTTTCAGGCGAATAGAATAGATACTCATCTTCAAATGCTAAATTGAGAAATAGGGGCATTACTTGGGTTCTTGATTAATTTGTCGAAAATCGAGATATGGCAATGAATGTAGTGAAAAAAATGCTCTATTAATAATTTCCCTACTATCATCATCATCGTCATATCAGCCGAAAGACGTCCACTGCTGGAAATAGGCCACCCTTAAAAGGGGGAGGGGTACGTCATAATCGCCACGTTTGGTAGGCGGGTTGGCGATAGCTGTGTATGGTGTTGATTTTTACAGAGAACGCTGCTGCCCATTCTCTGGCAATTTCCCAACCAATTTGGCTGAAAACTTAAATGAACCGGTTAAACGAGAAGCCAACGAAATATTAAACCCTTTACATTGTCAGCACGTAACAAAAATAAACTGTAATGCAAACAATCGGAACACATCCGTGGGCGAGCGATGCGCATACCTACCTTGGGCAAAATTCATTGGAATAATAGTAATTCGAAAGTACGTGGCTGTGTATGAGTATTCACAGCCTGTGATTATGCAAATTTGCTTTCGACATAAATATTAAACGGGGCATTAATATTCCGGACGACAGAAATGCATTGCTCGCTTTACCAGTTAAAACACTGCTATATTGGTACATTTCAGTTCATTACGGTTCATTAAAGTTCAATTTTTTTCAGTGTTTTTTTTTGTGTTTTAATGGGTTCGGATATATGGGTTTCATTTTCTGTTTTAGTATTCTTAGTTTGTTTGGTTTAACTATCTAACATGACTAGGTGAAAAATTATTTTACAGGACCCTATCATTTGTACACGTAAGTTAGGCTACAATCGAATATCTTTGTAGTGACACTTCGGTCACTCGTACCTATGTTTTCCGAGACGATAAATAAAAAGAAAATATAACTAAGCAAACTTTCGTAGAGCGAACATGAATCAAAGTGTTTATTTAGCAGTAGATTGGTATGTGGTCTTCGTGGTCACTCGTCAAGCTCGAAACTAATTTTCTCTACGTCAGAATGAAAGCTCCGAACGGGCGTACGGATACTCGGATAAATCCGATCAAAAAACCGTCTGTGTACCTTCCTATTTTTAAACCATGAATGGTGTCTGTCACCTTTTTGTTGTAGTTTTATGAGCGAAAATTATATATAATTTTATCAAAGCAGAGACTAGGGCAGATTTTTGTAGTGGATGGAAAATTATAGTCTCAAAACATCTTTTGTGTAGTTATAATTATAGACGAGATAGTTTTAATTAATTTGAAATTATGAATTGCTAAGAAAAGAAAGTTTTGAAACGACCTCATAATGTAAATTGGGACAAGGTGATCTCTTCATGTTGTTGCGGCCAAAGATTTCATTTTTTCTTTTTAGCTCATTGCAGCCGGGTCTCTTTTAATTAAAATATATTGCAAATTAAGGTTAATCGGACAGTAATAAAACTGATTTATTTCACAAAGTATTAGGAATCACGATTACTGTGATTTAAAAAACAGCAACAGTACCTATTAAAATATTGTTTTTAAATCAAAATAATCGCGATTTATGTGTCGTTATTTTAGTAATAAACATATTTATTTAGTAATATACGTACTTCCTTTTTTTTGAGTGACGACAGTTCTTATTGCTTTGAAGAATTATTTAATTTAGTACCTTCATTACAATTAGTGAATTCAGGGTTAGATTTTTATTACATTTCGGTAAAAAATCTTACCTAATAGAGCACTGAAACAAAAAGTTTACAGGTAAACACAGACCCATCTAACACAATATATCGGTCCATTGTTTGAGTGAGTAGACTTGATAACGAACCGCAATCATATTACTTTCTACACACAAAATCAGTGAACGTAGTAAAACTCGATTTGGAATACGCACGTGTAAGTAAGCAATTAACCGAGAGCTTTGTTTGTTAATAAAAAAGTTTCGCCCGGTTTCTTTGGTTCGGCCGCGCGGTAACTTTTCAGGAGATTGTTCTAAAGTAATTATCGGATTAATATACTGTGAGCGTTCAGCCGTCGTTCTGACGTGAACACAAAACTGTTTTGCACTCAGAAACAATCAGAATTAAGCAAGAGAACAATCAAGCTCGCGTCTAAGTTTCTTTTAACGGCACTTAGTCGGCAGCGCCCGCATAACTCCTCTCGGAACTAATGCCTTCGATTGGACCATTTCGTTAATTATTCGCCACTTTGTACGTAAGTAGATTTACGGCGGGCTTTCCTCGCGTTTTTCTACCCAAAAGGTTCTCTTCTTGTTTTTCTATAATGGTTTTTATTAGGAATTTAAGAGCGCTGATTTGCATTACCAATGCGGAACATTTTATTGCTTTTGCCACGATACTCGTACACAAAAGTCGTTATAAGTACTGGGAAATTAAAAGAAAATGTATTGTAAGTGGGTTTTGTGAGTGTACGTCTGAAAGGCGGTTTGGTATTATTTATGTCGTTTTTCTTTTTAGGCTTTGCGTTCTTGGTCAAAATGTTTTTATTGCATACTAATATTACAATACCATGGTATAAAATACGAACTTTCTGTCTGAGCTGTGTTTTAAGTAAATGAATAAAACGAGGTTGCAAAGCGAGTTTCCCAAAGGGAAAGGACAAAGCAGTTTGGATTTTCTATTTACTAGAGATATTATACATCTCTCGTTTTCTAAAATCCCGAGTCTCTGATTTACCTAAGCCAGTGAATTTTCCTTAATAGCGTCACAAAGAGCGGTGAAGTTAAAACAACAAGGAGAGCGTCGGCCCGGTGGCCGCCTAAAGGAATTCGCCGACGGCATTTTTCCAGCCTTTTTCGTGTTACGACATCGTGTTTAGAGAAAAGAAAACTCGCCGACAGCGAGAAACTTTGATTATAGCCTTCACGAGTGGCCGTTCCATTCGCGATCGAGGTGATAGACTCGGGGATATTTCTTTTTTATAGCCCTCTTTGATACTAATAAAACAAATTTACTTTTTTCTCCATCGGAAGAGTTGGAGTGGGTAGCATGTGGTCTATTGCTTTTCTTTCACGCTATTGCGGAAGTTTGACCTTTTATTTGCGTGCTTTGTGTTACCGCGATATTTTGTTTTAGTAACTTGTGAATTTGCTTTCGGCAGTTGTTGCGTCTTTCGCCGGTCGTAGGTACACCTTTTAGAGTCACAAAGAGGGTTTACTGTTCACGGTAAGACTTTATACATTTCACATGAGACAGCCCATTTTTGGTTGCGGGCTTTATGACTCTCTTATTAGATATAAACGTGTCTGAGTGAGTCAACAAAGAGTTATAAATATATACGACACCATACGCTGAGTCGTCGCTACTTTTATTGCGAGGACGTATAAATAAAACTGTGGTTGTAGCGAAACCGAAAAATTGTGATATGGCTAGAGGGCAAAAATAAAGGAAACCACTCAAATGTAACGGTTCGTGTAGAGTGGGTATTATCGAATTAGTGGATGACGCACCGAGGCAAGTCGCAATAATCGCCGTTCCCGATCTTCGAGACAGCCTCCGACCGCCGAGAAATAAAACAAATATTGCTTTTACGTTGGGATTGTAAATCAAAATTAACGGCCTTAATATAGCGAGGCAGAGCATGGCTGTAAGCCCCCCGCTATGAAATATGCTCGCCGCCCGCCGCTCACTGTTAAAAATGGGATTAACCCTTGATGGAAATAGTGCTAGTTGTAAGTAATTTTGCGAGAAATGTGAAAGTTTTAATCTCATTTGTGTGGGATACTTAGCGGTTAATTTACTTAGTAAGTAATTAACTTACCTCTGATTTTCCTTTAGATACGCATTGTGCTACGTTGCTGGGCTCCAAATTAATGGAATCTCTCTGCAAACAAAAAGGTACAGTTTAATGTGAATTCGTTAAACATTATTTTGTTTAGGTGCTTTAATGATGCTAATAATTGTCAACATTATTTTTTGAGTTGCACTCTTAAAACCTATAACTTTCTACTTAAATGTTTTATTTTATAACTTACCTCACAGTGTGATGCGCTTATGTTATTCATATTCAGTCGATATAGCCGATCCCTGGAAAAAAAAGACTCATAAGAAAAGCATAAAAGGAATGTTGTAAAACTCCTTTAACTTGGGCTATTTGAATGGAAAAGTTTAGTCAATTTACTGCGGGCTAGAGGGGATACGTTACAAAGTTGCGTAAAAGTTACCATAACGTTTATAGAAGAATCGTTTTATAGCTCAAAATGCGGCTGTATTATACCCAGAATGAAATTAGTTGCCTTCGTGACACACACAATTGACCTATATCACCTCTTTTTATTGAATCACCGATGTAGGTTGACCCTTCTGACTCTTCAGAAACTTTGTGTAGTGGGCGTGGGTTGAGTAAAACTATGAATTACCAGGGATCAATGTGGAATGGTTGATGGTTAACCGTAGCCAACCGAAGGTAAAGCTGATACGGTGGCACTCGTAAAAATAGCTATTTGATTGTATTGGACCGATTGGTTTTTGTTTTGTGCCGAGAAAATGATGGATACACAAATGGATACGCGTAGATTTGAATTGAAGATCGAAATCGTGTTGTATTTTGTCTTGTTGAACAACGAATATATGTAACCTTTGGAAATTAAATCTGTTCCCTTAGGTGTGGTGAAGAATGTGGGCAGAGAAGGTATTATTTGAAACTAATGTAACTTGTGTTCTGATGGCGCAACTTTGTTACAGCCAAGAGCTTCTGAGGTTATTTAATTTATACTTTAAAAGAAATTGGGATAGACCAATTGCGCACTGGGCAGACGACGTAAAAAAAATAGCAGGTACCCACCCACTGGATGCGAGTAGCCGAGAACAGAAAACATTAGTCATCTCTGGAGGAGGCCTTTACCCTCCGATCAGAGGGGTTCTTGTGATTGTACATTTGCACCCAAAAAATCTGACAATAACACTGTAAATTATAGGAAAACTTATTTTTTAAAAACAAAACATAATCAACAATAAATACCTAACTATCAAAAGTAATACCTACCAAAATTACTGAGATTTGTATCATTGATTTTTCATGTACACTGTTTTAAATTATCAATCTTTACTGTGAAGCAAGAAATAAAAGACTTATTATTTTTATTTATAAATAAATCGGCTTTTAAACCGTCTTCACATTAAAATACAGTTTAAGAACAAAACAGAAGGTAAAAAATATAATAGGACAATCATTGTAATGCCGCAATATTGCCAGTCTTTTGGTCACACTTCCAGTCGCCGGCGACGCGGAGGATTTTTTTACGCCGTATTCAGATTTACTTAGTTTGGAGTTTTGGTTTTAAGTGTATAAATGGGAAGATAATTTGTATAATTTATTTGTTAGAAGAGAAGGAGTGGAACTCTCTGCCTGCGTCTGTGTTTCCAAAAGCTTACAACCTCTTCAAAGTTAGAGTGAACAGGTTCCTTCTGGGTAAGCTCGCTCCATCGTAGACTTTGTCTCTGTCATCTCTGACCTAGACTAGAGTCAATAGCAAACTTATCACAAAAAAAAAAATAGATGATTTTTTTGATTTTTTATAAAAGTTTTACTCACATGGCACCCACGTAAAGGGCATCTCTTTTGGAGTCTACGAAGAAAGTTCGGTAGTAGAGTGTGCCACAGGTGAATTCGCGAACATGATCTGGAAAGATGGGAAATAAACATGAGTGCATGAAGTTCATTATGTAAAATACATAGTTATTTTAAAATTCAGAGACATAGTGTTATTGTGGTGTTGAGTGACATGGGATCTGAAGAATTTCAGTGTGCTTGTTACCTGCGTATTATTTCTGGAATTAATAGACAAAGAGAGAGTATCTACGTATCTACTACAGATTGGTGATGACATTGTTACAGACATCTTACATATTTAAAATTATAAAGATGAATAGTTTGAAAAGTTAATCCCTAGAAATACTGATCCGATTACGGAAAATGTTTTCCTGTAAGAAACTTATTTTATTACTGAATAGAATGTGTGGTAGGCGCCAGATGAACGTGCAATAAAGTACATTGACCTTTCTCTGATATCCCTTCGTAGATACTCGAACAATAAATGAACCGTTTTTCATGACTAGAGAACGTAAAGAATCACGATAGAAGTCATTCAGGACAGCTTTGTGTCATTTTTTCTGTTTTTGATTTGAAGAAATTTAATAAATGTAAGGGGGTCAATTCCGTTACTTATTTTTTTTTTTGTTTTCATTCAAAATCAACACAAAACGTACGGTACATACTTCTGCCAAACTGCATGGCAGTTTATCGGCAGTTGATCTCGTTCACAGTACTAAAAAATAATTGTTATAACAAACGTGTGTGTGTTACTTAAAGTTATCGAACTTATTTACTTAAATTACTAACTAATGCAATTTTATTTTTTTTAAAAAGCGTATGACACAATGACAGATAGTTTTTCTTTACAATTTTATTAAGTTGGTATTTGTATTTTACACTTGTTATTAACCTCGGCGGTAGCTCATTCACTAACGCCGGCATTATGTATTTCAAAGTAGTTAGTCACTTTCGGAACAACAAGTGTCTATTGCACGGGTATTTGACGTTTACCGTACACTGTTTATCCAGTTTACAATAAAAACATGGTTTATGTGGGAAAGAGAGCTAAATAACCTTATACCATACAAAATTCCTTAAGCAAATTACTGTCTTACTGAAATACAATACCTATTCTTAAAAATATCATGAAGCAAAAAATATTTAATAATTTAGGTATTCACTCATCGCAATCCATACGTAAATAGAATAAAGCCACTGAGCAAGAAAAATCAAGTGCAAATAGCAAATACATTTTCATATTAGTTACATTTAATAAAAAGACGCCTTTAAGTGATATTGTTAAATGTAAAAAGATCAAAGAGCTATTGAAAAGAGGTCGCATGTTTACAGATACGTCTCAGCTATTTGAGATGGTAACATAAAAGGTACATTGTTGACGGGACATTGAACTGAATTCAGTTTAAATTTATTTTATAATGTGATTTACACATGCTAGCAATTTATTTTGTAAAACTAATTAGTTATTGTTGGTGGCTCTTTTTGTGTTCAATAGAGAATAAGTATTTAAGTTCAACTTTGCGTGGTATTTTTCATAAGTTAACTTATATTACTAAGTCTAAAACATCTATTAATCAGTTAGGTTTATTTACACTTTTTTGGGGGCCGAGTCACCCGCGTCCATAGGAGAATTCCCAATGTTAGACCTTACACGTGGTCCCCGGGTGGTGCTAATCAGGTGACACTAACTGGTGGTAGGCTTCGGCCGATGGCTTGTGACCACCCACTGGGCAAAGACGTACCGCCAAGCGGCCTAGCTGCGTTCCGGTACGATGCTCAGTGTAGCCAATTCAGAGGAGATGGGTCGAAATAGTTGTTCCAATGCATTGTTCAACCAACTAAGCTCAGGTTCAAAAGCTTTCATCAAACCTACTGAAGTTAAGATGGAAAAGAATGCACCTACACCACGGTAAAATTATGTCAGAAATACAGAAGAAGCATTTTCCAACAAAAAAATCTTTGTCAATCTAACAAAAAATAAAATGATTTGGCTAATATTTAACACATTTCTTAAAAACTGAATATTAGTCAAAATTGTTTGGTGCAAAACATGGGAATGTTCAGGTATTTTCGCCAGGAGCTCTTCCTGCGTCTATCACTTCATAGAATATATTTTTCACGAAGCCAGCCATCATGTCTGCCAGGCTTGGCGGGTTTTGATCCTACGACCGAACAGCGTCGATGGAATTTGTTTTGTGTTTATTTCAATTTTTTTGAAAATACTTACAGCTTTATTTTACAAAAACATAAGCAGAATTTTAGTAGACGAATAAGAGACTGCAATATTGTTTTCGTGGCGTGAGATATTTGTATAAAATTCCATTCTTATCATGAGAACATTTTCACAGCAAAAAATATCATGATCGACAATAATATAGCTAGTATTCTTTTTAACGAAACCCAATGCTCAACATTTCAGTATGATAGAGAGACACAACCCGATATCTACAGTATAATGTAAGTGGAGCTATAAAGACTTGACATTACGTAGATCCGTCGAAATGTAGTTTGAATTGGAAAGGCGACATCGTAGGGAATCGGCAGGTGCTAGAGAATTCAGGAATCAGTATTGCTTGCAGACGAGACGCCGTTGGGACACCATTTGGAGCCTGTTGTTACAGCAATTTGCATATGCTTCGAGATGTAAGTTGGCCGTCTGACAGTTATTGTTATTTAGGAGACTGTAGACATTGGAAACAGATGGAGATTTGATATATAATCTGTTAGATGTTCTGTATGAATACAACTAGTCCACCTATTGGCAAGAGCTCGATGATGTAAAGTTTTATCACATCACTTATTGCAATTATCTATCTAGACTAATATTATAAAAAGGAAAGATTTGTTTGTTTGTACGTTCATTTTAATTGAAAAAAAAGCTCCGAAACTACTGGACCGATTTGAAAAATTCTTTCACCATTAAAATCCTACATTATCCCTGGTGAAGATAGGCTATAGACTATTTTCGAAAAAGTTAGGAATCCGTGTGAAGACTTCGATAATCAAATCGGACCATTTATTTAAAAGTTATGATGGGTGGCTCTAAGTAAGAAAAATGTTGCAGTTTGCGCGAACTGCCGTCGTCGAAGGTTTAGTCTATTAATAAGTAATTTACACGGGGAGATGAAGTTCGTGGAGAGTTAACTAAACCCGCGCGAACGAAGTTGCGGGTGAAGTGCTAGTGTTTAATATTAAGAAGACAATGCAGTCCAAGTCCCGAGTGCAAATAAACCTGTTTTAGGAGAAAACGTACATAAACTCAATAGTATATTTTATAAGTTACCTCTTCAGAAATGTTGATAAACCAAAACAAAAGTAAGATAAAAATATTATTTCTTAGCTGAACCTCACAGTACTAAAATAATAATGTACAAAGAAATCTTAGAAGTCACAAACGCGAACAATAAAGACGATTTTAGAGACTATGAACAGAATGCACGTAGATAAATTATTATGATGGCAGCCCGAACAGCGTACAAATGTATTCGTTTTTATAGCCACGTAACACCAGACGTTTCAAGAATGTCATCGCCCATTAAATGTAGTTACAGTTGCTGTTGGTTTTAACTTTATGCGGTTATACATTTTTCATAAGAGCGTGTCAGTACTTCAGCTAACTACTTTTCATTGTATGGATTCATAGAGCTGGTGAATTGTTTTTTATTTGATCCATAGTGCTGAGTAGGCAGTAAACAAAATACATCACAAAGATTGTCTCGATATACAATGGACCTAAAATGTTACCCTGAGGAACACCCACTAAAAGTTTATTGTGATCCTACATAGGATTGACTGATGAAAAATGCACTGGCTTTGAATATGTGATTCTTACAGGAGACGCAATGAAAGATAGGACGACAACCGCCGCGTCGTGATGAAATATGTAGACTTTAGTGTCGAACCTTGGGCGGCGAGAATATTCACGTTGATCCCGACTTTCAGCGCATGGATGATCTACACACTCGACTTACAAAGTCTGTGCTAGTTTGTACAATGTAAAATGTTTGTTAAAGATTTTACGTTCAGATTTTAGTTCGTCGTAAGGATTATGGGATTTCATGTTTGAAATAAGTGTAAATACGAGTAGTTTTATGTTGAAGCTTGAAGACAGTTCGGCTTAGGTTTTTGAAGTTTACCTTTCTTTTGTGCCACTTTTGCCTACTCAGAAGACTACAGTGAATGGATTTTCTTAACACATTTAACAGCATTATCAATAGGTATTTAGGTCAGTATTGGATCAACAAATTATTAACGTAACTACAATAACTAGCCGAGGTCGCAAGTAATAAGCAAAACTATAATTAGTACGGGCCGTACCATATCAAGATTTTAGTAGGCTCGAACCAGCACGCGAGTTGTTTAAACGGTAACACGACAACGAACCCAGATCTGATAATAAGAACCTGCCTTTTGTTGCTACTAGATTATTTTTTCTTTAATTAGAGGTTTATTTAATAATACGATATGGTAAATAGTTACTACATTCCTTTAATCTCTAGTTATGGGCTTATCGAAGTGAAAAAATAAGCAGGTTGTTTATTTTATGGTCGTTGAAGTGTGTTATTTGGTTTTCCTTTTTCTTTTTTTGTAATAAGGGTTAAACCTGACCAATTTTACGAGCGTCCAATCACCTCGTTAACTGTACTTAGTACATAAAATAATGAAAATAAAATCAGTCATGTAAGGGTTAGATTTAATTACCCTCTAAACAGTCTTAACTTCAAAAATTTAAATTACGTTCTCATTAAAAAGTTATTTTATTAGCTTTTCATCATCATCATAATAAATTCGGCTTTTATTACTCATTTTACTTTTTGTAGATTAAACAAATATCATAAACCTGACTTTGTGCTTTACTACTATAATAATGGAAGTTTCACGATTCAGGGTTTCTCAAGTTTTGTAGTCCGAACGCGACTTCATTGTGGTAATTGTTTTATCGCATGAGCACCGTTACATTGGTCAGGTGAGGAGAAACAAGGGGGGTTGGGGGTTCGCAGGGGGAGAGCGACATGGTCCCTCACAGCTGGAACTCTTAGTAAGAAAGTTATAATAAACCCGCGCACGTTCGAAGATCCTATCACACGGCATTATTTTGGTCAAGGGTAGTTTGAGCAAACAACATGCTTTGTATTTTATGCATACTGTAATTTGTAAGGGAAAACACCCTCGTTTTCATTGTATTTGGGTTACTGATACAGTTTAATGTGTCTCATTGAGACAGGTTACCTACATTCGTAACAATGGCGTTCTGATAACACCGAGCTCCATATCCACAAACGTACGTAGGTACCTGAATTCAATATTTCGTTTGTAAATTGGTTGTTATTCTATAAAAATACTCGCATTCCGTTCACAATCAATCAAAACAAATACATTGTAAATAACTCATACATCAGTCGTATTAAATCGTGACAATACGTAATAGGGCAGACTTCGTACGGTAAGCAAAGCGTTCACCATCGTTTCACTTGATGGATTACATAGCGATTACGGTCGACAGGAAATCCGCGTATTTTTCATTTGGCAATTGTACGGTCTGATATCAAAATATCGTTATACACGGCACCGATTAGATTAAAGGCACACAATTGGCTTACATGGAAACTTCGGCCCATTAGTTTTCAGGTACCTATTCCGTGGATTGGATTAATTCAGAACGCGCCTCGCGGGTGTTTGTTTCGTGTCGTTATCGGTTCTGTCTTTAACAATAACACAGGAAAGTTGCTGTTTGATATTTGACATATTTAATGAAACAACGAATACTAACATTATAATAAAAATAAAAAAGAAATATATTATATTTTTGTCCTAGTTATTTTTTTCTAGATACTTTTTATTCGAGCTTTTCATACCTACAATAGTTTCCTAATCTAGATAATGCAGTTTTATGAAAATAAAAAATATAATAATTATTAAAATGACGGATTGGTTGGTGAGTGCCACAGAGTCAAAAGTAAAATTCAAAACGTTTATTCCAATTAGGCCAATAAACGGCACTTTTGAACGTCATTCACATTTCAAATAATATAAAAGTTCCAAACTGACTCTACTGTCCACATACCGGGATTAATGGAAGGCTGGGTTACCTCTACACTGCAGTTGAACAAATACAAACACTATACAACTTCATAATTTCCAGACAATAAACCTGCACTATTCACACAACTTTTACAGCAGTAGCAACTACAAATGCCACTAAGCCTCATCTACAGGGGGAGAACTAAATTAACTCGCTTACGATATGATATTTCAGTCACGATCTTAGTGAGTAGGTACTCAGTTACTAGCGGCGGCAAGTCGAAGTGAGTTAACGGAGTTAATTGCGACACGTGTATAGATAATGTACCGAATGAATTTTGGATACACGATGTATATGAAAGAGGGAGATAGCAGTACCTAGAATTATATTTATATCTACTTAGAATATAATTGCTTTATAAGAGATTCATCAGGGACTGTAGGGGAGCACTAAGAAAGGATTTCCCGAAATTCCTATGGGAACTGGAAAACCGGGATATGCACGTACGAAGTTGCGGGCAAAAGCTAGTAGGTATTAAAATGTGTAAGATTTAAAAGAATGAATGCATGTTTGTTACTCTTTAACACAAATACTACAGAATGGATGGTCATATCTCTATTGTACGACGCGGGCAAAACCTGGGGCAGCAGTTTTAATAGAAATACTAAAGCCACAAGCTTTAAATACTACATAGACAAATGTTTAAGGTTCAATGTGTTTGACGGTTGTTGTATTTTATTTACAAAATTAACCTAAACACAAATAATAATTTAAAGTTAACAAACCTTTTATGTAACTTTTGTTAGATTAACTTAATTGCAGTCGGTTTTTATAAATGTTCAATTAAGTCTGTAATCGTTAGTAAGTCTGATAAAAGTTATGGAATTAGCTTTAAAAATTCAAATAGGGTATTTAGATAAGATGAAAATTATACTATACTTTGTTTGGAAAAATTAAGTCAGTAAAATAAAAGTTTAATAAAACCTAGAATAAGTCGATGGTTTTGGAGTAACATGCTAAAAAAATCTGAATTATTCAAGACCCTTTGCGAGCACTTCCTTGGCCAGATTTTTATTTTTTCAACACAGAGGGACAGAAAAGTTAGTGTTTCAGACAAAGCAGAAACAAATCCAGCCTGTAATAACTAACTCTTAATATCAAAAAATAAACCAGGTAATCTTAGTACCCACCAGTCTATCCCTTTAAATTTTTAATGTGTTATTAAAGTTGAAAATGTATTTAAAATATTAATAACAGTACATAAACCAACGGTAGAGGTCGCCAGGGCCGGACTCGGGGGCTATTAAAAGAATGCCATAAAGTCGCCCAGTTATCTAGCTAGACTCGTAATAAAGTATCATTATAGGAACTTCATCTCGTCTCATCCTTATTACAAAACTTATTTTTGTGGAATGAAGTCTTTTAATTATTTTGTTGTGGACTTGGTACTTTTGTACCAAGCCGTTCCTGGTGTACTTGGCCGTTTTATGTTCAAATATGGCGATAGCACGCGATTAATTCCAAGATTAAAAAGTAATGAGTTAAGTTATCTACAAGGGTTTTATGGGGTTTTTCTGCGGTGATGGGTTCCTTATCGGGTTAACATGATAAGAGACATAAAATGAAAATTAGGTTGGATATACCTACTCCGTCTCCTGAACCAAAGCCCTGCCTTGTCTTTGCCTTGTATTCATAACTAGCACTTCGCCCACGACTTCATTCGCGCGGATTTAGTAGGTACTCTACGAACTTCACCTCCATGAGTCCTCTTTCTATAAAGGGTAACGTGTAAATTACTTATTAATAGACTCCCCTTCTTCTTATCGTGTGGGCAGTAAGGTCTAACGACCACACACCCTAGTGTCATGATCGAGTTTCTAAACCGCCTCAATCGAGTATTTTTATACCCGTCGTAACTTTTAAACGAAAGGTCCGATTTGCATAATTTAAATTGTAATTTACGTACACATTAACAACCTAAAAAACCAAATCATTTAAATGGATAAGGATTAATAATATGATACCAAAATCACCACTATTCCATTCCACCCGGGTTTTGAACGAAAAGCGGTTATTGTGACTTAACCATAATAGTTAAATATACACTTATATACTTCACAATTTTTTTTTGTGGATATTGATGTCGATTGATAAAACTGTAGTACCTACATCACTTTGCTCTACTGTCAATAGTTTCCGCTGCGTACGCGATATAAGGATTTTTGAAAATATTCTATAGCCCATGTTCATCAGGAATAATTTAACTCTAATGGTGAAAGAATTTTTGTAAATTGGTCTAGTAGTTTCGGAGCCTATTCAATTCAAAGAAACAAACAAACAAATCTATCCTCTTTATAATATTAGTGTAGATAATATTCATAATAAATGGAAATTAAAGTTAGGGAAGTAATTTTGTCTTGTAATTTTTGAAATGTCTCACTAAAACATGTCACAAAAAATAAAAAATGTTACACACAGTTAAACGATACACAGGACATCGGTAGGTATCTCAAAGTGAATAAAAATGAACTATTTCATGCAAGTCAGATCCACTGTCGGATTACCCCTCCGGTACTTTCTGCTTAATAACTCCACTCGCTTGATTAACAGTAAACACGTAGCATGCGAGATGCCATCTACAAAATCCTTTACCTACTACTGAAATCTTTTTGTTGAAAAAGGTTCCCAACTTTCGAAACAGGAAAACGACGCAAAATTGTTTTCTAAAAAAGCTAACAATATCGTAAACATTCACCGGCTATGTTAGGGAAAACTTCAGTAGTTTAAAAGCGAGCATTATACGCTTTTCGCTTCAAGTATCAAAGTTGTGTGCTGTCGTCACATCGATTTTATATCAAAAGATGTTTGAAATTACGTAAAAATACCAGTCCACACTGTTCAATAATATAAAGGCTTTAAAATTTTTAGAAGGAAGAAAAATTCTGTCATTGTAATCCTTTTACCTTTCGTCGTAGACACGAAAAGGCTCTCCCGATGGTGCGGACTAATTCCGAATGCACCTCCAATCGTAAAAGAAGTCGTAAAGAAACGAGACTCCCCTCGAACCGATGCACGGGAATCAGGGAAAAATAGTTGATTTCTTATTGGCTTCCACCCAGACTCAGATTGAAAATTCGCCATAAAGACATTGGGACACGCCTGGCCGGATTAAAGGGGGAAACTAATAAAGAAAACTTTTGCGACACCGTATTTTTACCAAACGCGCACCTAAAACTTCTCAGCCTTTATTAGGTTCGCTCTGGTAATTTAGAAAACGCTCTGCGGTGTTACTGGCGCTTTTTCCTAAAACTGCTATAAAACGGATGTCTAGTTTCTGTTATAGCTTCGTGGACTTGATTAAGTTTTTTTCAATCTGCACGAATTTAATATAAGCTTTTATTTTAAAAGAAAACGTACGTCGCTCTCAGGAACAGTTATATAAAAATGCATTTTAACGTTAGCTGGGTTTTAGAGTGTGCATACATATATCAGATAGCTTTTAGAGTTTGATAAAAATGAATTCGCAGTCGAGAGCGGCAAAAATTATGAAATACGGCGGCGCGACGACACATAGGATGAAAGTACTGACACCAGAGACGAGATAATAAAGACAAAACATGGCAATAAACATGTTCTGAAAACATGTCAGCACTTCGAATAGGAAACAGGGTAATGTGTTTTTCATTTACATAAATTATCACACGGTGAAACGACGTCTATACGAGGCGGGCGACGCAAACCACCTTCTAGGGATGCTTATTTACGCAACACATCGTGATCGCCCATTGGGATTAATTTACTTGAGGCTTTTAAGGATTAAATGAAAGCCGCTCCAGTTAGAGTGAATTTAACTTGCGATAATAAAAATGGGTGAGCAGCATCCCATAATAAAACACAGGAAATATTTAGCACATTGTGCAATGAAACAACCGTCTGCAGCTTTGCGGGCAAAGTAGTAAACTCCGCCAACACGCTGTAGGTAGGTACATAATTTCACACACGCCTCGACTCATCGTTTGGCGAAATATTAAGGTGTATAAAATTTTATTACTAGCATTACCCCCTTACCCTGTTCTCTCTATAAACATTTTGTGTCGCGTCTCCCCTTGCGCGGCGCGGCGCAACTTTCGTCTTCGCCTTACTTCCCTCTAATGCCACATTTGTGTCTTAATAACGAATGGTATTATGTTACGAACGTTCGTATTGTTTGATTTTCAATCTCCTGAGATTGCAGATTTCCTTTGCTCCGCTAATGGTCCGTGTCGGAGAATGGAACATTTGAAACACTATATCCAAAGCTTGAGTTTTATTGCGTATTATGTAAACTCCTTATTGATTATTAAGCTCAGTGAAACGTCGGCTACGATTCATTTTTAATATCGTTCTGCTTTGTACGCTGAATTGAAAAAAAGTTATTGCATTATGAAGTCAAATGAGATGTTTATTTTCATTGCACTCGATGAAAGCGGCAGTTTAAACAAATTGGCACGAAAGTATTTGCTTTTCCGCGAGCTATTTTGATATTGTCTACAATCCGAGTTCAAATTACAGATTGCGAGGATATGCAGAGTTTAATTTGGGAAGATAAATGATGTTGTGAGTAAGTTCATAATGTTGTAACGCGAGCGCGGAGAGCAGCCCACTCGATAGGATCGGGTCGGTGTCGGTAATCGTCGACAATCTCGGTGAAGCACGCGCACCGCCCCTACTTTATCTCGGCAGTTCGTCGCGGCATCACGCCGGTTATTGATATCACCGGTGTACTCTATGGATGTCTCGATATTGCTACCTGTTTGTCTTGCATCTGCTATATTGACTATCACCGCAGCTTTGTTGGGAATACTTTTTTCTTATTGCTCCTTTCCGTAAGAATTCATTGGAACGGGACGCGCTCGGATACAACTATTGGTTTTATTGTCGTTTGAACGAATAGGGGTTCCCTTCCAATATGTCAGCTTGAATCGGTTTGTTTTCATACGCCACTGATTTGTGTCACAGGAACGTATACCGGGCGAATTAGGTAAAAGAAAATATACAATTTTGAAACCTTTAACAGCAAACTGGTTTGTTACGTTCTTCCCTTAGTAACATTTTATTTATTCCTAAAGTTGTTTGCTTGTAATTTGTTAGGCACTCGTTTTATATACAGAGAAAATGTTTTCTGAGAATTCGACGCCGTCGAAAAATAATTTACATAAAATCTTAAGCAAACGCAGCGAATTGGGCAAACTTCAATCATAGGATTCCGCCATCTTCATCGTCGACAAGACCTGTTTCACTCGTGGCTCTTGAGTAAAAATCGTAACTCCCAAAATAATCTGGATGCCGGAAAAATCCACACAGATCCGATGAAAATGTACTTATCGCGATTTTACTCGCTCGTCTGTGAGAACAATGCGCAGCTGCCAAACCACAGCGACATATACCCCCACACAAAGAGATTTATCGAAAAATAAATATTTTAATGTTAACCGATAGCCCCTGTAAGGGTTTCAGGTAAATCTTTGCACCTTTTCTACGCAGAAGATACGCGCGGTTCACAAGAAATATTTGGGGCCATCTACCGCGTGGAATCCTATTGCAATTTATGCTCATTGAACTGGAAAAAGTATATGGGGAGGCTAAGGTCGGCGTCGATTCTTTTATTGCCACACGAAATCAATAAGAAGCGTGACGCGGCAACTGTTTTCGAGGACCGTTTCATGTAATAAAACTCATAAAATCATACTCACGTCTGGTCGCGTGATCAGTTGGTACTAGGGCTCGATATAAATCATGAGTTATAGTGTCTCCTGCGAGTTCTATCGAATCAAGTACCGCCGCCGTAGTATAAACAATTATTCAGAATACATTATTGAAGTGATTCGATGCTGTGCAATAAGTCAGGCGGACCTCTGGGGAGGTTACCACTCCTACATGAACGTAATTGAAAATTGAAATTTGTTTAGGACTGTGCCGGACTCGTAATTTGATTTAGGCGACGGTTCTCGCGCAATCGGCGAGCAATAACAATAAATATAACCACTAGAGGTGAATCTGTGCGTTCAATCCCACGTTCAGTGCCTTGTTGCGATTTTGTGTCTACATTCAATTGGTGCGGAGTGTCACGTAGGGGAATTAATTTTGTAAAGAGCACTGCTCGAGTGTGAAGAAACCGCCGCATGAATTATTTCTGGCTCACTTGTTTCTTGCACACCTGATGAAGTTCACAAATGTATCCTACGTGTGTGAGATATAAATGTTGCTTTTCAAAACATCCTAATGAAGTGCAGGAAAATTTTACAGGATATGTAACGAAAATTCTTATTGCACGCTTTTAAAGTTATTTTAAACACCTAGTTTTTGCTTCAGATATAATTTGAAATTTCCTTTTTAATCAATTATGCGTTGAAACATGGCCGCTCCAAAATACTTATACGTACATAATATGCAATGTAACACACCTCAAGTGTAATAAACAAAAATACGTCCTTTAATAAATTGAAGCCTCTATCCTCCCCAACACTACAGCCCTATGCCTTGGGAGTCATTCTTCTACCAAGACAGCCCAAAGAGCACATAACTCTGCCGAATATAATGCATCCCAAACCGAGCCATAAAGTGCATGCTTCAGTGTACCACGTTGTAAATTTATATGCTGGTACTAATATAAGAGGCATTAGGTGCCATAAGCCAGGCTCTTGCTAGTATTAAACATTCGAAGCTAGTGTGACGTTAAAATAGCCAACAGTGTCCCTAAGTTAATAGATGTACTTCTTAGTGTTTAAGGGTTGATGCGTGAAGTTACTAGTTTTTTATTTTTTTATTAAAATTAACATTATCTGTGAAAAAATAAATTAGGTGGATAAAATTAATTTCTACGCAACACGTTGACGTATGGGTCAAATATCCGATTCTATTTTTATCCCACACATAATATGTATGTTAGCCTTTGAATAGGTATTCCCTCGTCGAACGTTACCCAACCGTGAGGCGCGCTTTGACAGAAACAAAAGTGTGCGCACGTGAACACCCCATATTGGCAATATCCAAGAAATTTCGCCAATACTACAGAGAGATACTAGCATTATTAGCTAGGGGTTGCTTAGTTCTAAGGCCCCCTCGCTATCACTCACCTATCCGTATCAGTGGCTAGGGGGGCTCCGCTGCTCCGTGCCTCCACACCACTAATCACAGAGGATGTGGCATAGACGCGCTATGCATATTTATTATTGCCTCCGACGAATTCTCACTGTTTCGTTCAATACGAGCGGAGCGAGGATGTTTTTCATTTGCTCCGTTATTTATTTAGCGAGGGCCCCAGGTACACGTAAGGGCTTAATGTTTGATGAGCCCAGATTCGACCTCCTTAATTTCTATACGCATCTCTCCGTTGAATCGAAGTTCGATCACGTCCTGCGGTTGTTTGTTTTCCACACGAGATAAGTGAATTAAACTCGGTTCGATTAATCGATATAATGAATGGAATGTATAGCTGGCATTATTCGATATTTGGAAAATCATCGAGGAATTAGGGAACGTGTTCGCAATAGCAATGCTTGCTAATGAATTATGTAGTCGAAATCGGAAAATTTACAGGGCTGCGAGCGAATATGAGCGATATTACGACCGCAACAAACAATTAGTGTCCGAGCGAGGCGAGCGCACTCCGGCTTATAAAACACGGTTACACGCCCTGCAGTAATTAAAACTTCTCTAGCGAAAAGAAAATCCAATAAAAATTAATTATCTCCGCTATCGTTAACATTGTGATGTGTGAGATGAATATAATTAAGACAAAAAAAAGTGTAAGGTATATTATTTAGAGTTGCCCTCGAATTAAATTCCTGACGAATGTTAATGCTTAACCAGGGAATTCTTGTACAGTTTAATAGGGGGAGGTCGGGTTAATTAAATGGGCCGGGGGTTCATTTTCATAAAATTATTTGATCTTGGCCCAACACGAGGCCAATTGGTCGCGATTCATTCGCTGGGATCGCATACTTTAATTTCATTTTTGCGTTGTGAAGATTTTAGTAGAGCTGAGGTCTGGGAGCATCATTCGGCTTTATTCGTTGGCAAACTACATAAACACAAGTTTATTGCTGTCTGTCTGCCTTTACTTTTGACTCCGAGGGCGGTTCAGCAAATTGACTAAAGTGCGGTTTCGTGTTGAAGTAATAAACGTATTTTATTATGCAGAGCTTATATCGCTCTGCGTTTCATTATAATTGAATATGACTGTTCTGCATAGTTCATGGAGTGACACGTACTTCATATTGTTTTAATATGACTTTTTAAGTTATATTCTTTACGACTCTCTTTTCCCCATTTACGAAAATAACAAGACGCTCTTTTGGATATTCAGATAATAGATTTAGTTGCAGAGGCACTTAATCTTACACACGCATACAATTTAATCATCTTGAAAATGCAAATCGTCTAATATATGTGGTAATACCACAGATGTTGACATTGAGGGGCAACTGTAATATTACTGCGATAAATATGACTCTTAGCATTACCAACCTAAGCAAACATCGGAGATTTATAATCGTGGAGTGCATACGACAGCCTGCATAATTTAATTACTGGCTCACACCCTTGATTAAAATTTTGCAATAACGCATTAGCGCAGTAAGACGCCGAAGGGCGCAGGCCAAGGAAATTAAACGGTCCATAATAATTTCGTTACGCCAGTACCATGATTAAAATCTTACAATTAATTAGGAAAAGTTTGGCGTTCGTATGGGGTAAGGCTGAAGACATTAATCGCAGGTTTTGCCGCGCGCGCCTGTGCTCGAAAAACAACGTGATAACGACATGTTTGACACGATTCAAGCTCCTCTCGGGCGGGAGATTTATGCCAGTAACTTTTGAAAAGAGATTCAGAACAAGTGAATATTTTATAGAAGACAATTGTTAGTCGTTGGAGGCAAGCACATATAGACTGACGTGCAACAACCTCCACGGTCCATGTTCGAATATAAATTGGTTTCAGTACCTTTAACTACTTACACTATCGACTCAACTAAAACAGAAATTAGCATACAAACGACTGATGCACCGTTAACACAACAAAACACTCTAGTCAATCGTCTGCGCTGCTCTCACACAGCATCGTAAGGTTTGAAGCAACCATATTTAACATAAGTGAATTTGATACGATTTAGCCTTACCCTTATCACAACGTGAAAGGAATCATGCAATATTTATATGTTTGGGAAGTGGTTAAGGAAATAGGGTAAACGTGTAACAGACGTTAATCAGGAATAAGTGTTCGATAACGTTAACGATACGTGGGTAAACAGAGGCAAGATAATATGACCGCGGAGCATTAGACGAGAGAGTCGGGACTCGGGAGTGATCAAATAAACAATTCAACGGCCAAAACGGGGAAAACACAAAATCAGATTGTCTCAAAATCACACGAGTGACAGCGTTACGTGGCGGGCCTCGCATCTATAATTCAGAGAGTTCCCGGGATCACGGCTACGTACGGGAATACTTTCCCCCTGAACCGAACTAACTTATGGCAATCTATTCTTGTTGAATCGAAACTGCCTACTATTGTTTAGACGTCGGCGTCGTTCGAGCTTGGAAATATCTTGCTGTGAATAAAAGAGAGACCTGAATCTTTCATTTGATGTTTTCGTGTCTTTCAATGTTCCACTATCTGGTTTAACTAGTTCCTCGTTCAGTTCCTTTCGAAACGTAAGCGATTAATGTTCAAATAGCTATTTTTAAATGGCTCTAAGTCTTGTCACTAATTTAGTGAAACTTTCTCGTACAACAGCCAACATTCGCGGTTCAAAGGTCAGGCAACAATCTTAACTGAGTTTTTCCTTTAGCTTTTCTGTTATTGTTCGAGATAAGAATCGTATTCGGTAAATGGTGATAAGCTAACGTTATCAGATTGGAGCGTAATACTGTAATCAGCGAACAGGGTGTACAATAACGTTACTGTTAATCCGGGGATTAAGCGTGCCTGTAAATTTGCTTATTTATTTTATTAGTAGTACATTTTATACAATGAAGCTTAGCGTGGCAATTTGCGATCATCGACTCATTCTTTTTTATAAACGGATATTAAGAAATTTTTGTTTATCGCTCCCAGAGTTATACGGGAACGTGTAATGACCACTCTTTCAATGCTAAAATAGAACAACTACCTACTTCTATTTCTTCTATTCCGAGAATCACCTTCTCGACAAGTTTAGGCTGAGGTATAAAGATTTGTACACCCCCGGTACAAATCTTTCTAATTAATTTATCCAATCTATTTTTGTTTATTTTTATTATAAGGGTGTAAATGCCGTCTTTGTTTAATTTTGTACTATGTTTTTCTTTTGAGTAGTCTATGTTTATCCTTTTTGTTAGACAATAATATTTTAACGTTGTTGTTTTATGGCGAAAGCTGTATATTCCTGTACAAGGAAACCATTACTCAAATCTTATTTTTTTTCTATATGGTGTGCTATTGATGTACCTACCTAATTACTAATAAATTGCATAATCGTATTAAAAGTATTATCAGTTACCTCATTACATTACGCTATGTAAACACCTATCATTGTCTTTTACCATCCAAGATAATTACTATTCCACCAATAAGTTAAACACAATATGTGCTTATAACTATACCATATATTGTACCCTTTATAACTAAATGGGGGCCATAACGGTACAATGCCTGTAAATTACTATTGTCTTCGATTGTAATTGGTACTAGACCACTTCAGTATAATTCTCGCAATTAATGTCAAGATTCAGGACAGACGTATCTACTTCAGTCAGTGGCGTCAAAAGCCTACGATAACGGAAATATCCTATTTTGTACTCTATTTTTAATGCTCAAGATTCATTTTTCAGTGATTGGTTGTATCAATTTCAAAGACTAAGTAAATGTAGATGTTTTCTTTCTAATTTTCAGTGGATTTCATTATTTTTCTGAAGATTAGATACTTACGGAAATTAAAATCATAACGTGCAATATGATTCTAATTTTAGGAGCACTTCTGCTTTGATAAGGTTATGTGCAAAACTAGTCAACAGTTTTGCTCTTTATAGAGATACTATTTTCATTATTTTCCGATTAAAATATTTTAGTCAGTTTAAGTTACTCTTTTTTTATTTCACTTAAATCCTAATAGGTAGACCACTATCAAAGAAATCATGTCCTCATTATCTACCTTAATTTTCCAACACTAGAACCATACACGAAGGGACTAGCCGGCCTACAGTGGATCACGAGATAGGCAACCGTTCACACTTCGGCAATTATCGACGCTGAAACTTTTCAAACTTAGGCTTCGGACTGAGTGAGGAGCTTGCAAGGGTGCGGAGACGAGCATGAAGTATCAAACACAGGAAAAACCAGCCAAGTGCCAGTCGGACTCGCACACGAAGGGTTCCGTACCATCCAACTTACATTTTTAGGGTTCCGTACCCGAAGGGTAACCAACGGAATCCTATTACTAAGCCTCCGCCGTCCGTCCGTCCGTCCTTCCATCCGTCTGTCTGCCAGCGGGCTGTATCTTAAGAACCGTAATAGATAGAGAGTTGAAATTTTCAACGATTGTATATTTCTATTGCCGCTATAACAACAAATAATAAAACTTTTTAACAAAAAAAAAAAAAAACCAACTTCCAAAAACAAAACACTACAAAGTAAAAAATAACTTTAATTTCGGAAGTCGGTGTTTTTGGTTATTTCGTTTTTGAATAATTTATTTTGTTTTACTTTGAAGTAATACGTCTAGCCTTTGCTGTTCGTTACAACAAATCGCGATGCACTGTGATCGCCTTCGGCTTTAGACAATGTGCCACTCTATTAGCATAAGCGATTGAATGCCAAAACATAAGCGTTCCGAGAGCGTTTGTCAATCTAATACGTTTTTGACGGTTTGACATTCGTCTTCACTACGCTACCGCTGGCAGAACTGAAAGCAACTTGACTAGATAGAAATCGCGCCCGCTCCCGCCCACAGCGTTCACTCTGGACTAGGCTTTAGGTTCCGTAACCTCCACGTTACGGTGAACCAAATGAAAAGTCTGATGCGCTTGCACTAACTTCAGGAGTTAGTGTTCAAATACTTTTGAAGTTTTGAGTTTAACAGCTTAGGATGGAATTAAAATGTTGTGCTGGGTAGCTCCGCTAATCTGTGTTGGTGCAACACTTTGGGAGTGAATTTTTTTTTCTATATTTGATAAATAACAAAGAAGAAAAAGAGTGACTAACATTTATATAAGGGTTTCCATTTCACAGTTTTCATAATCATCATCTGCCTAGCCTTTTTCCAACAATATTGGGGTCGGCTTCCAGTCAAACCGGATTAAGCTGATTACCAGTATTTCACGAGGAGCGGCTGCCTACCAGACCTCCACAACTCATTAACTGGGTAACATGGTACTTCATGGCAAGACTGGAGTCAGATTTACTGGCTTCTGACTATCCGTAACGACTGCCAAAGATCTACAAATGACAGCCGGGATCAACGGCTTAACGTGCTACCCGAGGAACGGAAGAAGCACGGTATGTTAAGATGGTCACCCATCTACAGACCAACCTTGGCAAGCGTTGCTTAATCTTGAAGATCGACCCGTGCGGCTGTTATTATCTAGCCACGAGTTCCTCAAAAGTTTTAATAACCACTGGACCTATTTAAAATCATCATCATGATCATCGACATCAAGTCAGCCGAAAGACGTCCACTGCTGGGCTTAGCCCTCCCCCAAGTGTTGCCACAACAACCGATCTTAGGAAGGTAAAATTTTGGTTTATAAAGAGCAATTAATTATTTGGGATTTAAATTACTAACATTAACTTAATAATGGGAACGTAAATCTAACTCTATTAATACCAAGACCAACCCATACACGCATTTGAAATTTTACGAGCTTCCCTAAATCCCACAATAACATGAATTTCGGTCAAATTAGGCGACATGAGTGCAGCGAATTTCTAATAAAAGGTGACTGTTTAATTACGGTGTGCCGAAATCGAAATTGTACTGCGCTGCGCCATAACATTTCCCATGAGTCGAGGACATTTATCGGCGAATGGTCGAGGATAAAACAATAAAGAATGGTTAACTGCGTTTTAATGTGAACAAGAACACGGCTGGACAATGGCCGCCGATTGGGGCAGCGGTGGTCACTGCGGAATCGTCGCGTTGGGCCTATAGGGATGGGGGCTTGTCGATTTTTCTAGTGAAATATTTTTCTAAAATTTTTTGTGGTTTTCGGTGGCGTCGGTGCCGAATATCTTTTAGGTTTTTTTATAAATAAAATCTTATAGAATATTTTCTGCGAAAAACATGAAAAACTATTTGAGAAATATATTTTAAGCCTCGAATGCTAGGCGGACGTGATTTACACAATCTAACTGCATGGACAGAGAAGGAGTAGGAATAGTAGCTGAATTTATGAGGATGGGTTTTAAGGATAGACTTGAGGTGTGATCTGCACGGAGCGTCACTAGGCCGAGCGTAAGAAATACGCTCACGCAGGTTAGATAGATAAGAAGGGTCTTATTACTATTGACTTAAAAGCTATTAACCAACCTTCACTAACGACCTAAAAAGAAAAAAGTCGATAAGCCAAAATAAAAACAAAGGGAAAAACTTCGATATTTTCTCTCACAAAAAAAAACCTAACCGCACAGCACTAGTTCGTGTGTAGGTAAGTAATAAACGTACCCGCATAAACCTTTGAATTGCTGACCACGGCATCGAACCTATGCGCCCTTTGTCTGTGTCCGGCCGCAAATTGTTTAAGAAATAAAATAAAATCTAATTTACCGCCTTGCTACGTTTATACGAACCGTTTTACGAGTGCCGCTGACTAGAGTGTATTGTTTATTTTCAATACTTTGAGTTTTTATTTGTTTCCCCCTAATACGATTAAGGCTATAAAATTCTAAGGAATAAAACTTATCCTCGTTTCGATGCTTCACTTCCCAATACATACGAACATGTAACTAAAAGTGACCGTTAAAGAAGGACTGTGAATTTTAAATAAGGAACGTACTTTAAAGAAAAATACTAACAGCAAGTGCGACGCTAAAAGAAAAGTCCCTGAAAATTTATGAATACTAAAGCTACCCTCTGTCAAGAAACGGAATAAAGTAAGATGTATAGAGACAAGCCAAACACACTCAACATACTGAACGAATATCTCTTATTTATGTTCATTGCATTCGCACCACTCAGATGGACAATAGAAATTGTGAACATATTTGCAGATAATACAGTTACCGTGACTAGAGGGACGGGGACAGTGTTCGTACAAACAGAAAAATGTCCCCAGGCAAGCTGCAAAATGTCCCGAAAATACATTAGTCGCATTAGAAACACCACTAAGGGTCGGGCAGGCCGATAACAATTAGGGTGGATCTGGGATCTTAAGGGGAATTAACAGCGCATAGCGCGTTAGCACTGCTTTAAAGAATACTCCACCGCGAGCTTTGCGGTATTGTTCTCACATTTGCAGTCGTTACAAAGCAATGAGAACAAAATTTTACACAAAATTTGTCAAATTAAATGAGGTATGCATAACACATGAGATTCTATAGTCATTGTTAAAAGAAAGACAGAAAAAAAACAAATCATAATCATCATAAGAAGGTAGATTCATTCATACTAAAGCGAAAACATAAAAGGTATGAAAAACGAGACATCAACGACGGCAAGACGTAAAGGAGACGCCGAAAATTCTTCTAACCGCGACGCCGACTTTTACAATATGCATAACTTGTTGAGAGAGTAATCAAAAGACGATATAAAGTGAAGAGGAAGACACGGCGAAAGGCTAAAAATGTAAACCCTCTCTTAGATTTCCTTGAGGCGAGAGCCACGACCCCTCTGCAGAAACTTCCCGTAAGATGGGAAAAATTACCCGGCACGGGAAAACTTTTTTCGATTTGAATTATGATTCCTTATTTTATGCTTCGTCCTCTCACTAAGTTTGTTTAACATCGGCCCAAGTCCATTCATTGTCGTAATACGAATACTAATAATGGCGACGGCAATATAATTATGCACCGGACAAAGCAAGAAAATAATTAGCTTTTTCATTTCACTGCAAATAAAAAAGAAAAGTTCAGAAAATTCTAAAGATGTTTACTATGCTTAAATACAAAAAAAAAACATTGCCTTTAATTACGGAGCCTGGTTGTCAATTAAATTACAGTTTCCATCTCAAAAATGAATGCCAGTCGAATGACAATTTCGTTAGAATAAAACTTAGCAGAGAGTCACCGAAGGATTAGTACTTTGAAAGAGGCTTTGACTTTCAACTTTCTAAAGAGTTTGTTGAATAAGTTTTCTGTATTACCCTGGGTAATATAATTTGTCAGGCGCTAAGGCGACCCGAGAGATTCTTATTTTGTTGGTGCAAGAAATAATAAATCATCAAAGTATTAATAATGTAGTCATGGATTCCTTGAAAGTACTGTTTTTTTTTTTTTAACTTTAAGTTATTTACACCAACCTAAAAGCATGTTTTAAGTATTCAAATGTTTAAAACTAAAAACCAAACCCTGAACCCTTTAAAAGCAAGCAGCACTTTTTGCGCATTAAATATGTAAAATTTTCTTTTACCAATAAAAGCTACGCTATGTGTTTAGTTTACATAAGTAAAGTATAATGCGAGCTGGGCCGTAGGCGCGAGTTCTGTCTCACTGAGAAAATATGTAAACTTTTAAATTGTATTTGCATTTCATACAAGCCGGGAAATATTGGCTTCGTGCTTGTGGACCACCACAAAGACTCATGGTAGATCCGCTGGGGATACACTGCCGCAGGGCTGCATACGCCTCTTAACTAGATACCTGCCTGCTATCAAACTTACAGATGTAAATTGGAAATAAATCTAATTGTGGATAACTTAGGACGATCGGTTTGGAATTTTTAGTTAGAAGTTTTTATTTTTCTATGGTATGCGCCAGCTAAAATTGCAATAAAGTATATTGAACTTTTCCTAATACCATTCGTAGATACCCGATTTTTATTACTAGAGAACGTTAAGGATCACGACAGAAGTCGATTCAAGACAACTTTGTGTTTATTTTTGTTTTTAATGTTAAAAAAGCCAATAAATGTATGTGTTAATGACCGTTATGTCACATTTATTTGATGCCTACCATATGTGTTTCTATAACACTTCATTGACGTAAAATGAGTTCTTGATAAGCAATTAATTAAAAGCGCAAAGATTAATCAAAGAAACGCTGTTTTTGACTAAAATGAATGAACCTCACCAAGTACCTAAGCCTGTATAGAAACTACTTAGTTGTAAACTAGGAACAATAAATCCGTGAAGTAAATTCACAGAATGTCCATATTTCAACAATGAAGCATTCCAAACTCTCGATATAGGCCGACACAAATAAATTTTGAACTACAAACAAGCTTTGTTCCCAAATTTTCGAATAAATCTTAGCGGACTAATTTCCTACCTTTTAGATAAGCATTAAATTCTGTGCTTCGAAAGGCTTTTATCCAATATTAATTGTTGAGAAATTACCTGGGGGTCCAAGCCCGAGTTTTGACCTTTCGCTTTGCCCTTTTGCTGACCATAAACGTCGAGGAACAATAAACGGCTAAGGAGTGACCCTATCCGAGTACCCTCTCTAAGTTCTTGGTCCGGTCACCCTCGGTGTCCACGACCACCCCTGTCAAAGGCCAGCCTGTAGCCCCAAGGGAAATTATTGTCGGGATTTAAAGGGCATTGCTTACGTGAAAGTATAAAAAAAAACGGTGTACTTATAATATAAAGTTTTTGTTGCAATAAGTTTTATCTGTATCGGTCACGTGACCGATATCTAGATTGACGGTTTAGTGACAGCTCTATTAGCGCACATGCAGTTCTTGTGTTAAGTAGGGATGATAAGTGGGTATCTATGTTTATTAAAGATATTCATAAAACAACTCAGGACTTTCCCGTTGTTGTTTTAAAACTCAAAATTATAGGAAAGGTTGTATTCCTCAATATCGGGTAATAATATCATAATAGTGGGCTTTCCAGTAGCCCGTAGTGTTCAAACCACGAAGTGCCCAATTATTCTAGAAAAACATGTGAGAACAGCACTGTAAACCATGTGTTAGAGTGAATTTAAAAATAAGTTTTAAATATTTTAACTGGAATGAAAAAGAAGGGGAAAACTTAATTCGCTTTCATAAAAAAGTGTAACTCGGAAAACGTCACGTCTTACGTTCGGTACCAAAATGTACATGTTTACATTTTAGAGCCCCTTGTTTAAACATATTTCACCCTGCGCTACATGCATTCAGTTTATCAATAATTCGATTCACCCCAAGATGTCAAAATTTGTTTTGGCAGCTTAAGACATTCGCAAAAAACTTTGCATCAAACGTTATTTACATGGACAGGATAAATTCGTCAATCAGGATCAAACGAGCACCCTTACAATACCTACATTGTATCTTCAAAAAGTCCGCTTCCCCAACGGAAAAAGTTTTACCTAAATCATTGTCAGTTCCAATAAAATAAGCAAAATTAAATAAACAGCCCCCAGTGAGATAAAAGGTCTAGACGCCGACTTAGACCGCACTTTTGATGGTGTCGTATTTTAAAAAGTTAGGGGAAAGTTGACACTTGGACGAATTTAACCTACCATTGTATTAATTATTCAGGGCGGTGCTTTCGTGTTTTAAGGTGCGCTTGCAAGGAGGGTAAGGTAATTTGTTTTAGAAAAAAAAACTGTACAGAAAAGAATTTTAGGGAACTTGCACCGAGGCCCGCCGCTCCAACAATGGTCGAAGCGGGAGAAAAGTTTAATAAAATTGTTTTGGAATGCAGCGTGGAACGAGATAAGTTCCGCCTAGTGGATGTTCTATCGATTGTAGGGTTTATAAAGTTAGCTCAATGCGGAAAATAAATACGCACTTCAACTTACCAGTTTATGTTTGTTTTGGATTCAGAGACATATTAAATATATCAAAGGATATCCATGAATCTGAGTTAAGCAAACAGAAAGAGAAGCTTAAAAATAATATACTGGGAAAGCCAAATAAAGCCCACTCTAAAGAGTTCACATGCTAGCGGCATATTAAAATGAAAATTGCTTTCTTATTTCAAACGGAATAGTAAAAATATCAAACATAATTAAGCGTACAACTGTGACTGCACGGCATGGCGGCCTGGTGTGTACACAAAAGAATATTCCTACTCCAAACTCATTTGTAGATAGACGGGGGAGGCTTACCGTCCCACCCGGAATACTTTAACTTTTCAATTGTAACTTTTGATGGGTTTTCGAACGCAATAATAATCGCTGTATCGTCGTGATGGGGCGCGCGAATCAACTAACTGTACATACAAAAGAATGCCAATTTTTATGCGGAAAATCGAGTTACATCTCGGCCGTATTATTCACCTCCATCCCTAAGTTTTTTGCATTTTTTATTGACACTATCTTCAATTTGAAATATTGAATACAAAGTAGATGTGGGTGCATTTGTTTTTATGTACGGAATAATAGCGTGGATTTGATTTAGTAGTTCGTTTTCGACGTCATTTATATGTAAAGAAGTCTAATAATTGAGTCACTCCATTATCTTATTGCTTTGCATCGCCTTAGTTCTACGAATAATAAACTGTTTCGATGAATTTGGTACCGCAATAGGTATATTTCTCCTGCACGGGCAAAATCGATACTCGTTACCATTAATTCTGTCGCGGAGACAAGCCGGTAATATTCAATTCTAAGGTACACATTTCATGGTAGATAAAACTCATGAATCAGGAGTCCATACGTGAAAGCGAAAGGTGGTTCAAAAAATCGACTACTCGAAGGAGAGACGCGAGTCGAATTTCCTGCCTGATATGAATCTTCCCTACTCGCTTTAAGGTGATGTATTTTCCAATTTCTTCCCCTCTCTTGATAGGTTATGTCCCACGTGACAACAAGGTGCGATTCCGACGCGTTAAGGGCGAGGCAATGCAATGCGATGAGATATTATCACTTGTTTAAAAATACGAAATATCTAGATAGATTAAATTAATATTTATTACCATAAACTAAACAAAAACATGATGTCCTGTTAGGTTTTATTTTTTTCATTCGAATAATAACGTATATCGTACCGCTCGCGCTCCAACATAAAATTAATGAAATATGAACCAAAATAATTTTAGTTATCCAAGATTCCTCCGTAATAAATACGTCAAAATATAGCAATAATCTCTCGTCTCATTCCGCCGAAGATTCCCGATCTGCTCCTCTTTGAGACGTCGCCCGCCTGTTTCATAGGGACCCTTCGTTAAATTGATTTTCAATTTGTTTGAAATGTGGTCCGCGGTGCACTGGGCAATAAGGAGGCGGAATAGCGGAAAATTATTTCACTGAACTTACCCTTGATGAGATTTCAACTGAATTAGGCGATTGTAGATAGGGATAGGAAAACATAAATTTGATATTCTATATTTTATTACAGGGGTAGAATAATAGTTTGTATTAGGTATTGACTCGATGAAATATAGAGGATCTAATCATTATTTTCGAAGAGATGAAGCTAGGGTTAGGTAGGGTAAGTATAAGTAACAAAACCCAAAAAAATGATGCTGATGATTCTAATTATGACGAAGGAAAATGCCAATTTAGGCCAAACCAAGACAATAACTGTGGAAAGAAAATATTTGTATTGCCAGGTTCGCAGTCAGCAAATACGATGAGTGACGACGATCCACATCAAAAGGTATTTAATCCAAACAATAAACACCTACCCATAATTATTACGAAGGGTACAAAATATGAAGTCACCGAACTTCAAATATTAATCCCAAAATCTCTTGGAGACAATAATAAATTTCTATTAACTTCTTGTGATGTTACTTTCATTTTATTGTCAAGTGATAGGGATTAATTCGTCTGACTTATAACTGCAATACATTTGCTGTCTTTTGAGAACGGGGGGGAGTATAAAATAAAGCTTTCTTGAGATTATATTAATACGAGTAGGGGCCGGATCAAAATGATCTGGGTCTGGGATGTAAGCCGTCTAAGTGGAGAGCCGGAAGGTTGACTTGGTCTGAAATTTGAAACTAAGGACACATATTAAATAAAGCAAAATATTGTCGAGGAAACCCTTATAGATTAAAGGTAAGATCAGGTAAAGGGCAGTTGGACTTGGCAGCCTTGAAATCATGTTTATTTCAGAAGGACGAGGATACGGTGAGTCCTTTTGTCTTTTGAACATCATCAAAAACTTTTAATAAACACAGAGAAGAGGAAAATTCCACAGACAAACAAATATAGCGTCACATCAAAGAGCCCAAAAACACAGAACATTTAAGACAACAATAAAATCAAAGTCCCTTTGTTTGCACACAATACAATGACATACATAGAATGACAAGCAAAACAGTTCGAAGACGCCCCATGACGTCTATCTGAGGGATGGCAAGGTGGCCTGATTAATTTCGAATGATATTTGATATGTTCATCTGACGGGCAATTCAGGGGAAACCCTGACAAATGAGTAGATTTTCATGTCTAGGGGTCGAAAGACGCGATTAAACGTCTTCGGTATTAAATTGCATCGGATTCGTTATGGATCGGCCAGTATGGATATTGGGTAGCTATCATAAAATTGTTTAATAGTAACACACTGGTCTATTAATTTGTGTTTTTTATAATGCCTAGGTGTGGCACTATTTAATAGGTATTATAATCTTATGCGCATATTTTTTTCTCGTTTGAGTCTGAATTGATCTATAGCTGAAGAGTTTGCTGTTTGCTTGAACGCGCTAATCTCAGGAAGAACTGGTCCGATTTGAAAAAATCTTTCAGTGTTAAATATTTTTTTTTTTAGTTAGATAGCCCATTTATTGAGGAAGGCTATGTATCATCACGCTAAGACCAATTGGAGCGGAGCAGATGAAGTTGCGCGGGTCAACTAGTAGCCTATATATAGCCTTCCTCATGAATGTGACTATCATGTACAAAATTAAATATCCAACTAACTCTGAAAGAATTTTGCGAATCGGACCAGTAGTTCCTGAGATTAGCGCGTTCAAGCAAATAAACAAACAAACACACTCTTCAGCTTTATATATTAGTATAGAGTATAGATTATTTTATAATTAATAGATATATAGCTAAAATCTGTCTGCAAATTTTTGATCACGTCAATTTATTCCACCAATTAAATTCCGCGAATATTTTGATAGAAAATTAAAGTTAGTAGTTTTTTATTCATAGATTTAAAAAAAAAGCTGTGACTGCTCACAGTTACTCAACCATTTTAATAAGTAAAAGCAGTGATTTTAACTGTCACATTTTCCAAGTTATTTTAATAAACTGTTAAAGTATTAAAAACATCTTTTGAAGAGCTCTTTGAAAGCAGATTCAAAATTAATTATTGTACTTGCTGTTATCTGTAGGACTTCAATTTCGCTAGGATTATTTAATTTTATATTACTTATTTATTCATATAGAACAGTTGCACCAAAGTGGGTTTCATTGTTCCCGCAGCGGATAAGTCTCTTGGCTTCTTGTGATTTAACATTTTAGTTGGAGCGAGCTTGTCTCCTCGCCATCTTTTGTCGTTTCGCCGGAACATCTTTATGAATATCTTATTATGAACCTAAATTGAGGAGAAGCTTACCTAGTCCTTATTTGCGTAGCAGCAATTTTTGCTCGGATTTATTCAGCCATTCGCAAACAATTTTAATTGGGTTTTTGTGCCTCTGCAAACTTGTTTTGTCCGCAAGAATTAAAATTTTACAAAATGTATTTTAATATTTTACTTATTTCATTTTGCTATCTACGACCAATTTACCTCAAAAATTGGCGCCTGTTACATTGTGAAAAGGTAATCAGCTAGAGATTTCTTTATGCGTCTTTTATCTGGGACATTTTGTAAATGGTTCATTATCAAGTTCCATGCAAAAGTAAACGTATTATGGGTATAATATCTTATTCCACATAAGCACCGTGTAGTCATGGTGACTTTTGTAATGACGGTTGGAGGAGGCACCATCAAAAGGCGTCATTACACGTCTCGCGTATATTACATCATTATTCGCGCGACACGCACTCGTTCTCGACTCCGACAATCTGAGATGTTGCTAATGGAAAGAACACCGGAGTTTTGATAAATTCGCGCTCGTTTTTCCCCTCGCGTCGAGAGTTTAAAAAGCTTGGATCCCCGGCGTCGTGTATGATGGCACGTGAAACAGGATTGAGTGGAAATGAGCCGTTCTGATAAGAACGCTTTGTGGACCGTGGAGCTGACTTGACGTGATTTTCGACTGTGTCAACTCTTATAAATAGAACGAGTGAATAACATAACATAAGCGAGTAGACAACGGAACAATACCCATAAAATATTTTGCACATTTTAATATTACGGGATCATTAGGATTTTTATCTAGTTTTCCATAGTAATGGTTTTCTTTATGAAGCACAATATACGTTTAATATACGTTTAATAAATATAAAGTTACTGTTACTGTTTTTTTTTTTCATTATTATGTCATTCTTCTCCTAGTAAAATTTTTTACCAACTACGAAGTCTCGAAATGTAGTTTCGTAAAATCAAAATAAAAGGAAGTATGACCAAAAAACGTCAGGTGCACGTATTTTATATTGAAACAACGGAAAAACCGCGGGGCAAAGGTTTGTTTACCTTGCGGCAGCGTGATGCCCGTTCGCTGCAACATTTGGTGCACCCCATGTATTCCTGGGGGCATTCCGGCCCACTCATTATCCCCGATAGTTATTACTGTCATTTTTCAACTCGTTATTTACTCTGAGGAGAGCTGATAGCACGACATTTGCTCGAAAAGACCGAAGTTTAAGATTAGGGTGACGGATTTTCGGGCTGCGAAAGGGATTTCCGCTGGCTTATGCGAAAATTGAAAATAGCCCTTTAAAGTAAGCAGTCGGTTCCCCAGTGTTTGGTGGTTTGATCTTGATAGTGTAGCGACATTATTAAAATTCTGAAAGCCTTGTTTTATCTAGTTCATAATACATAATTATAATATCTTGGAATCTGACAAGTTTGTTTTGTTACTTTTTAAAACCCTACTTTATCAGAGATCAAATCACAAGCATTTACAATTTGTTTCAAAGACAAGTTTCCATAAACCTTTTGGAATTTATTCTAAAAACAGATTTGAAACATTATATTTATCAAAGCTAGATAACAAAATAAATGTCATCTTGACAGCAAGCAACGAGAAAAGTTTCTTTCTGAGTTTTATTAAGACTTTTATTATACTTTAATTGCTATGCTAAGACTGCAAAGTCTTTGAAAACGTCAACATTACAACCTCTTTGCTGTCTCGTTATTTTAATATAAAAATAGAGTAACATAAAAAAGATAATGTATTTGTCAAAAGAAGAAGAAGAATTCGATTTCTTAAGGATTTAAGTTAGTATGTCTAGGTAAAATTGTGCCAGAAATATATCGTGGATAACGGTTTCAATATCATGTACAGAATAAATAATTGAAGTCTACCTTTTTCTTGGAATATATTTTATAAATTCGGAGAACGCTTTGTTTATTTTAAAAATAAACTAGAAATGTGCTTACTTTACTTTTAATATGATACGTCATTAAAACAACTCTCTAAAACTGAAAGAAAACACCGCAGGAAGATAAATACTATTTTCGATTATTATCGGTGACAAATTTTCTTTCAAAGTTCAAAATTCAGTGCACATTAATTATCCTTAAAAGCTTCCCCGGCTTAACTTGAACAGTGACTTCACTTTGTCAAACATCAATTTACTTTTTGACAATGATCAACGATGAAATGGACGAATACACAAAAATCTGTTCCATCACTTTATACTTTACCAGCGAGAATTTCCATTGGAACATTTAATACGAAAACTTCACGATAATTTCACTTGTTTGAATGCTTCGTGTCCGTCAATAGGGGAACTAATTCCTATCATTAAAACAATCTCCGACGTTGATGCACGTTCGTGAAATTGCAGTAACGACTAATAATTCATAGGTTCGTGACAGCAAATACTGGAAAACTAGAAGGAAAACCGAACACGTCTAGACATCGGAACATCAATAAGTTACGATTACGAGGTAAAAGCGCCTTATTAAACGCCACCCCAGGGCAATATGATAGGGCGAACTTTTATAAAAGGCCATTTATAATGGATTCGCGGCCACACAGGATTAGATTCGTAAATATTTTATTGGATCTATTGTGGAGTGACTGCCGACTGATTGACAGGACCGGCCCCTTGGGGACCAGACACACTCCATGAGAATAAATTACTACTACATAATTTTAGTTTCGTCCAAATGGCAAATCATATCGGTAGCCTGGCTGGTTGGCTCGGCGTTGTACAAAATTTTGCAGCGACGCAGAAATACATTCATTTCATTTTTTCATAAAAATATTTTTTATTGCGAGCTTGCGTGACTTATTGCTAACGTACTCTGGCCAATAAAATTCAATATGACTAGTTTTTGTTTTGCTCCATTTAAATGCGTAACTGTTTTTGTATTGTATGCGAAACCTGTTAAAAAGGTTTAACATTATTTCATGGGCTAAGTGATAAACACAATAGAAAAATTATATAGCTTTTCAGAATAATTTGATTGATACTTTGTATTTTTTAGCGCTCAAATAACCGTATTTCAAAACTTAGTAGGTAATAACTAAACAATTAATAATAGCGAAACCCTGCCATATCGAAGGGCTCTTAGGAAAGGTACCTGCCCAGCTGTTATCCACTAGACGGGCAACTATTAACTACTTCTTAGTTGCAAAGTGCCTCTAAATTGAACACCTGAATGGCTTTTCCGGCCTTAGCGCAGCGCGGCCCTAAAATGCACGATATTAATCAACATTTAATTCCATATCGGGCAAGTGAGTAAAGACAATGCAGTATGACTACCTAGGGACGCCTAGGAAATGAACTGACGGAGTTACTTTGCCTGAAACTCGACCGACGACGAAGCAAAATATGTAAATGAAGAGGCGGCTCATTTGACGAATTTTAATAGATATTTAACTGTTAATTTTGAAGGTTCAGCTTTACTTAGTTTCTCAAAAATGTTTTGGTGGTGTGACCGAGAAGTTTTGTGGAAATCAAATCAGATGGACATATTTATTTATTATTTAAACTTTGATTTTTATAATTTGTTGCTATAGCGCTATTAGAAATACACATCCTGTGAAAATTTCAACTGTCTACCCTATAACGGTTCTTGAGAGATACAGCCCGCTAACAGACAGACATACGGCGCCGGAGGTTTAGTAATAGGGTCCCGTTGGTAACTCTTCGGGTCCGGAACCGAAAATATCCCGAACCGAAATTTATACACAATAGTTGTATGTACAGTCAGCAAAGGTATTTGGTATGCAGGCAGCTAACTTGCAACTACTTTTAAACAATTTTGTGAGTGTGCTGAGTAGACAATCATTGTACACCACACTCGTAAGCTAAAAATGTTGTAAAGCACACATGAGAAATAAATATTGGCAATGCAGTGGGAAAAATATAATTTTTTGCCTGTGTACCAAATAAAGCGTTTGACTGTACATGGGCGGACTTAATGCAACGAGGCATTCTCTACCAGTCAACCTTTGGGTTAAAAGATTACACTGTGGTAAGTGTACACCAAACAAATAAAATTAAAATTTAATGAAATATATGACGAATGAGTATTAATACGAAGAGAAAGAAAGAGAGAAATGACCAAAAAACAAAGATGAGATGAGCTGGAGACGTGCTTATGAAGACGAAGACGCAATTGCTCGCAGATAATACGAAATATTACGAGTATGTTTACTAGCATTTCGTCTAAAATGAAAATACAATATAAGTCCATTAGGCAGTGTGAGACTAACGTAATTCTTGAGGTTCATTTTAATTATGAACTACTACTTTAATAAACAAGACTTTCGTTTTAAGATCTCTCCTTGACTAATTGCCTATTTAATTACGTTTACCTTACATGGTGGCTGTTGTAACTTTATTAGCTGAAGAATTTATGTCTTACCTGCAAAAAAAAAAAACACATTATTAATCAAATTATTTTGGGCTTTTTTAACATTTTGTAACAAGCTCATTTTAGCAAAACGTATTTTTAAAAAGCTTATCAATTTATTCAATTTTGTCGAAGATTCTGTTATTTTTAGAAAAGTTAATTATGTCGCAAATTCACGGTTTAATAAGGAGCAACAACATTTTATAATCTTATTAGTGTGCAAACATTATTCCTTGAGGAAGAGCTTTAAAATCGCGTAATGAAGACAGGCCAGGACTCGACAGATTTAAATTTACGAGATATGTAAATACACCATGCTGTGTTGAAAAATTGTTCTAATACAATTTGGGTTAATTGAATTTTTGTTCGTTAAACTCGATGTGAAGCACACCTCCGCTTAATTACCGGCGAGGGTTTGTTAATTTATAACGTCCGACAGACTTGGCGCACTCAAGTCCACGGAACAGGATAACATCGAAACTCCCTTAAGATTAATTTGCCAAGTAGGTACTCGTGAACTTTAACTCGTTTGCCTCTGACCGAATTCCCAGGCGGCCCTTGAGAGTTTAGAATTAAATTTAATGAAATAAATTTGCGGAATCAGCAGTGGGAAGTTGTGTCTGGGGCCGGTCCGGACGGACACTCGGCGGGGATAGTTGCGGCCACGTCGGTCCGTCGGCCGGACTCTCGGTACCCTTTACGTCGCCGTTACGTTTAACTGTTATCGCAAAACCTCTCGCTACAGCGAAACGTAGCACCAGACATCCTATTAGTAACACCACTTTTACAGCCAGAGTTTTCTAACTAGATTTCTTCTATTGTCCCTGAAAATCCCTTTACAGTAATTATTGTTGAAATGTGAGTAGGTATCCAAAGAATGGGCGCCATTTTGAGATAGGCAGCTTTAGAAGCCGTAGGCATACAAAAGTTTTGGGTACGTATGTAGGGGGTGTAGAAGCCGTATTAGATACGAACGACAGAAACACATTATTAACTACGTGCTTACGTATTTAGAATTAACACGTGTCAAAGAAATCGTATGTGGATTAAATGGACTTATCGGTTTACTCTGTCAGAAACAACGAAATACTTATTTGTTTGTTGGTATTTAGCGCTGTAAGGTTTTCAAAGTGTGGTCACTAGCATTACTTTTCTAAGCAGTTTAAACCGCACATTTCAAACATGGTCAAGATGCTCTGCAGGTTTATCTATATGGGTAGAAACTGAGATCCATGTAGATGAAAAGTTTTGTAAATACCTAATATTTTATGGCTAAATCTTTTCAGTACTTCGTATTAGATCAAACAATCTGAAAACCGTTTATGAAAAAGCAATTTCTTTCCGTTGTAGACACTCATTAAGTCGTCAGAAGGCAACTGGCGGCGCAATGAGTTACAACTTAAGTGTCAATCCGGGAAGCGTCTGTCGAGTGTCGCCATCGCGGTAAGAGGGAAATTAAAAATTGAAAAACTCGCCGCCATGATGGCAGTGGCGTTAATGGCTGTACATAATAAATAAAGCGGGTCGCTCGTAGGCTTATGTGCGAGTCGAGTGGAGGGTGTGGCCGAGCAGCGCGAATGGGCTCTCCGAGCGACATCTGAGACGCCGCGCCGGGCCCTTTGGAGTGCGGATCACTCGGCTCGACCTGTTTCATATTGCCCTGCCCGCTGCCTGAGAGCTGCTTCACTTTGATTTAAGAGAAAAAGCCGTTTTGACACCACAGTCCGAGAAACGTTCCACTCTCGTGTGATAAAAAGGTTCTAGGTCAAAATGAAAAGCGTGGATGTAAAATGTGGCCTTTGTTTCTTGTGTCAAAAGTGTTAAAGGTCGGCGAATATGCTGGAGGCTGCAACTCGAGTTTTAATGAGTTCTTTTATGAGTTCTATTTTTGGAATGAAGTTCGCATTCGACATGGTTTTGTGATCTGGACTCTTTCAGCACCAAGTATTAAATTGGCATACGTGACCAGTACGCAGAAATGATTCATGTTTTACGCAAGTGATGACTTCTTGTAAGAGAAAATACGCATTGCCATAATCTCTTGAGCATAAAAGAAATCATGAAACATTTTATCCGCAGTATTTTATGATAATGATCGATAAGAACTCTAATGACACCAAACCAGCTTGCTTTGGGACACTTTGAAAATATACTTAACAAATAAATCACGCAGGCACTGTTGACTCAATTCTCACGACTAACCTAACGAGCAAAATGATCGGATACCGATGATGAGTGCCCGCAGCCCGCCAAAACCCTTTTACGCCGCCATCTTGAATTTCTTGTTTCGCGCGTCAGAATGACGTTTGACAGACGGCCATTTTGAAAAAACTCGAGTGCGGCTTCCTTCCGCATCGGTGGGCCGTCATGAGAACTATCGTAGCGGCGACACCCCTTTCGTTTTACATACATCGGATTCATTGTTTTAGTAGTACATACGATAAACCTTTGTTGTTTGACGTGGCAGCACTAAATCCGACCGAGGTAGAATGCCAGGATACCGGGAATAAACTCTACCTCCCCTACGCTTTGAGGTCGTTTTAGTTTGTAAAAACTTTAGGTCATAATGTACCGTATTGTTGTTATCGGTCGAGTATATTGTGTAGATGCAATTATTCTTAAACATCTCTCAGAACAATGAAGCCCTTTGCCCACGACAACTTTGGCAGCATTAATTTGTAAATTATAGACTCGTAGATTAAAATTTGGATCATCTGTCACAAAATATATCTATTTCATAAATTGTGTAGGTTATTGAAAGAACATTCCTGTCAATATTATTCGCGGTAAACAAGACCAAAAGTCAAACACTATTATTTTTGCACATCATCAAATAAATCTAGGATCAAGTAGGAAATGTAAATTAAAAATTTACCCTCGCATTTCTATTTTATTTCAAAACGCATGGAAAACCCTTTAGAAATATTAACTGCGAACTTTTTCAATTTGAAACGCGAACGTGACGAGACATAATTTACCCAAGTATGTATTTTTGTGTTGTGTAACAAGCCGTCGGAAGCGCGAGAACCGTCATCGTTTCCACTCAGTAGTTACTCCCTCGCCCCCGGTCCTTATGTTTTAATTGTTGCCCCTGAGAGGGGGAGGATCTAAGCTCTCAACTCTTTTATATTTCAAGCGTCATACGATGTTTAGTTTTACATAGTAGTGGAGTGAAGTTTATGTGCAGCGGCAGCCATTTTGTTTTTAACACCTAACATATTTTCTTAGTACCCAATCATTGTACTTCAAAGTTATGTTAAAATAAAAAAAACATGAAATTTAGACAATCAATTTTGAGGAAATAAATTAAAATTGTTCGTCAATAGCACCAAAGAGCCTGTCACAGTTTATGCACGAACATTAAAATTTTTAAAGCCCCTCAGGTTTACGTTGCTAAGTGACTTCAAGGGGTGTAAAATGCGTCACCACCTGAGAATTTCGAGGGAGAAGCCACAATTTAGAACTCGACAGTAAAGTAATGTGGCTTCTAAGTTCGTCACAAAGCCTTTAAAATAACACGGCAAAAATGCTTCTCCAAAAACAAATGGCTTACAAACTGCATTGTTTATTCAAACGAAAATCATGACGATACTCAATTACCCTAGTTACTGGAATAAAATAAAATCAAAAAGCGACCATTTTCAAGCGTTGAATGTAACCGTTTGGTAAATAAACAAGGTCCCATAATCGATTGTAATTACGAATGCTGAATACAGATGGTGTGTAGCAAAATATGCCGCCGGGTATAAAAACATGGGGAAACTGCTGCGAAAACACAATCCGGTCAAGATTTGGCGACATTACGTTAAAGGGTCTTATTGTACAATGCCTTGTTTATTTGTAACAAAAGATATGATGGTACTGACTTTTGTGGAGTGAGGGTCACCTAATTAATTTAATTGTAGAATAAGATATTTTCCCCGATGCTGATATTTTTATACAGTTTAATGTTATTTACCGTGTTACCCAGTTAATAGGTTGTGGAGGTCTGGTGGCAGCCGCTCCACGAAAAATACTGGTATTAAGCTGAATCTGGTTTGACTGGAAGCCGACCCCAATATAGTTGGGAAAAAGCTAGGCAGATGAGTGATATTTAAGTAGAAACCCGAAGGTCTAACGGCAACGAGTCCAAGTCCAAGAGATCTGGGTTGTGGAGATCTAATAAGCAGTCGCTTCATGTTAAAAGTGCTGGTAGCCAGCTGCATTTGGAAAAGAGGCTAGGCAGATCATGAGTGCTATTATCACACACACAACAGCAGACACATAAAACAATTTTTCAATAGAAATATTCATCATCATCATCTTCCAGCCCTGGAAGAGCTCGTGGCTAAAGAATAACAACCTCACAGGTCGATCTTCAAAGTTAAGCAACGCTTGCCAAGGTTGGTCTGTGGATGGGTGACCATCTAAACATACCGATATTTTTTTTCGTGCCTCGGAAAGCACGTTAAGCTGTTGGTCTTGGCTGTCATTTGTTGAACTGTGGCAATCGTTACGTTACGGAATGTCAGAAGCCAGTAACTCCAGTCTTGCCAAGAAATATCGTGATACCCATTAAATGGGTTGTGGAGGTCTGGTAGGCAGCCGCTCCACGTACTAAATACTGGTGTTCAGCTGAATTCGGTTAGACTGGAAGCCGACTCCTATAAAGTTGGGAAAAGGCAAGGCAGATGATGATCCGCCGTCACGCATCACTATTTCTCTTTTATTTCATATCGCTCCACACACAATTCATACATCTTTTTTTGGCGCTCCTCTCCCTCTGTATCCATCTACATTTATATTTATAACTCTTAAACATAGAAATATTAACAGTATACAAATAAGATTCAACTTCGTTCTGTAACGTTGCTCACTTCTGAACCAACTAATTCAGTATTCATACAAGAACAAACTAGATTATCTTAAGCTAAACTAGTTGACCCTAACGCACTCAAGGCTCAGCCTAGGATAAATCAATTAATTCTGGAATAGAGTTTAGTCTGCGGCATTTATAAGAAACCTCCACTAACTATATTGTGTTCTAAACCTTCATGCTTAAGAGGAAGATTATTGAATACCCAATAAGGCAACAGGAAATTTATACTTCCCAGAAAATGTTGCGAAGATCTTTGAAAGGGTTTGTTTTTAAAATGTCGAAATTGTAATAATTGGTAAAAAGCAATGACTTTACTGATTGCTTTACTCTTAACACTTCAAGTTTTGATTTAGAACCCTGATAATTAACAAAAAAAATCAAGTTAAACCCTGGAAACCGAACAAATACGAGATGCGGCTGTCAAGAATTATTATGCCCAGATTCGCTAAGAACAAGTTTTGATATTGTAAACTGACACTCCTTGTTAGATCTCATCATCAACTTTGGTTAGGCATTTACAAGTTGACATAAAAAATAGTACTTCATCAAATTATTAAAACAGACAGCCAAAGCGTGGATTTTTTTGCCACCGTCTGTCTACCTTATAGCCCATCAACATTCAAAGCAAGAGTTAACAGGAATCTTCTCGGCTCGCTTGTTACCTCGTTGACCTCATCCATCGCTTTAAATCAGGTGTGATCTAGGTCTTAAACAGACTGTGTGAAAAAGAAAAATTATATTTCAAAGCTTGCAGCACCCTAAATGTCAACGATAAAAATGTAAACAAAACTACAACACTAATATCCGAGCCTATGTTTGATAGTTGACTCACTACTGTAGCCAATCCGGCGACAGAGAGGGGTATAAATCAAAGGTCGGAAACGAGTGCGATGACTCGGGCGAATGAAGATCGAGTGTTACGACCTCCTCCCGTATCTAGCCAAGATTTAGAGACAAAAAAGAGTTTTCCATTTATATCAATCGAAACAAAACTTGCATTGGAGAAGATGTTCTTGCTTGAATGGTTTTTGCATCTAAAAGTTTCGTTTAAGAGTATTTTGTCTAAGATGAAGTTCGCCCTCGACTATTTATTTGTTGGACTTGAAGTTTCTATTCAATTAAAGTTTGGCAATTTTTAATTCGATTCTTGGTAGTGCTCAACTTTGTTGCAAAAGTCTTATCATTATTTTTGACTTATTTTTTAATCGCTTGCTTTGTAGTTCGGGTATAAAAATCACACTTTCACTTAGAGAACAAAACTTCACTAGCTACAGAATTCAATAATTTGACGTAATTAATTCAGCAGTCCGTATGCTACCGCAGGGATCCATCGAAATATTGCCAGACATATACTGAGCTGGACGCTCATTTGGTGCAACCTTGAAGCGCACACCGCACTGTGTTTGTTATTTTCCCTTTAATTTAGTGATATAATATCACTTTCTTTATTTCAACGTGTATTTTAGGGTTCCCAACATCCGCAAAAACGGAATTCTTAAAGGATCACTTGTGTGTCTGTCCGTCTGGTACTACACTTTTCTTCCAACCGAATGGACTAATTTTGGGGAAATTAGGCGTTCATAATTATGAGCTTTTGTAACCAAAAGAAGGATGCATTAAAGATTTATTTGTGTATGGTCACTTTTGGGGGACAAATTAGAAAATAAGAAAAAGGTTTTCAAATCAAATGAATATTTTGACATGCTTTGGTGTTTTGAGGTTATTTTTTTTTATTAATCTATTATCAGAAATAAAACCTACAATAATAATAAACCTTTTCAATAATTGTTCAACCATCTCAATAATTTTGACACAAAATAGTTCTGAAAACGACAGTAAGGATAGAAATTGAACTATCCAAAATTTCATAAACGTCATTCAGATCAATATAACTAAAAAAGACATAACTATTTAAAAATAAAAATTAAAAATAAATCAAGGACAATATAATACCGTATTGGTCATCCACAGTGAAACCTATTAGATGGATGATTACAACAGTAATGACAGGTCAGGCCAACGCGTACCATTACACACGTAATCCATTTTACTAACTCGATTCTTGTAACTTTGCGTGGGAAGTTCAACACGTGATACTATGATTTATTTTTAGTTCCTAGCATTAATGAATCCTATTTTAGCTTATTGATTTATATTAAATTTTCAACAAATTAAGTTTTGCTCAAAAGGCTTCAAGAACTATCGGTTTTGGCTAAAAGTGGCTTCGATTGACGCGTTTAAATTTTCTTTCAGTAGCGTTTACATTAAAACACCAAAGAGGTTTCCTTATTGATAAATACCCAGAAACAAACTAGGTCAATAGAATTCAATAAACAGATTTAACCCTACTTACCTCGGTCCTTTTACACCGATGAAACTAGAAGTAGCTAATCAAAGGCTGAGGATTAAACAAACAAAGTGTCGGGAGCTTCCTTGGCGCAATCACGTCGACGCCCTCACTCCAATACTATTTGCTCAAACCTCTTTTAGAGAAAACATTGCTTGTCAATACACAGAGCAAACAGTTGCACAAAACAAGGGGCACTCTTGTCTCTGGATTCTCGCCGTTTATTTTCGCGGCTATTTTTGTTACTTTGTCACCTTCGGATTCGTTAGTGTAAGGTCCTTTTGTTTGTACACTTTTCGCTTTTTTTAGCAGTGCAAGATGTGTGTGAATTTAATGATGTTGTTTTGAAGAAATAAATAGGAAATTACTAATGTTGGAATGCACATAATACTACAATTAATTAAACGTGGAAGTGAGACTTATACAGCTAAAAATATTCGGTATGGGAGTAATCTCAGGAATGAGGAATCTGAACAACAAACTCCGAATGAACACATAAACAAACTAAGTCGACAGTAAAAAAAAATTGGACGTAAATTATATGTGAACACAGAACACTATATTCCTCGGAGTCAGTAGCAACTGCAAACAAAAAAGGTCTAGCGACCGCTGCACCCGCAGAACTTTCAGTTCAAAAGTTAACTCTCCATGCCATAAATAAACCTTCGGTTTTGCTGGGATCTACGCCGATTGCAAATTTCGACGCTGTGGTGGAACTGCAAAGTCGCATAAATTACAGTTTCCGACGGTGGTAAAGAGAAAAACAATCGGGAAGGAGCACTTAGCAGCTTGACTAATCGTCGGTCGGTGATGACAGTTTTGGTGAGAGGAATTCGGACAAGGCTTCGACCGCATGCCAAGTCGCCAGCCCGCCACAGCCGCTAATGCGTTCGCCTGTGACAAACTGCTGGCGGATAACGAATTGGAGTACTGTCACTATTTATCTGCGTACAAGGTGGTGTACCAACAAATTGTCGCCGATCCCTTATTCGTTAGTTACTAATGTATTTCTATCCAAATGTCGTATCTCTTATTTTCGTGTAAGTTTCATTCGTAAGTCCAAAACATGACTGTACTTTTACTAGCTTTTCTTTTACAAAATTTCCTGAACTATCTAATAGTTTCCAATAACAAGCAGTAATAACACCATAAATACCAAACACTACTACATCACAGGCCGACATTAGTTGCGCACGTTCAAATATTAACTACAGCACATTTCACGTTCACCTCACGGCGAACTGCGAAAATTGTTACACATGTTTTAAGATATTCCGAACATAGCTTTCCCGTGTGATCTAAGGCGCCTCCACGCTGTAGTTACGGCGCGGTCTCGCCGTACATCTCGCTCCACGGGCAGTTCATTTGCTTCACGCCTCATACCCGCAAATAAATCAGCACCCTTACGCGTACAACACCGATACGAGGAAAATTGCAAGACTTTCTGAACTGAGAGCAAAGTTTAGAAGGCTCAGGTTGACTTAAAATCGCTCAGAGTTCGACTTATAGATTTTGTAAGCTAGTATGTAAGTGAGTTTAATAAAAGCTTTTGATAATAGCAACAAAGTAAAAAAGCCTATTTTTATGCAAGCTGTGTCATGAAAAGCGCAATCATTATGATGTTAAATGAAAAATGATCTGGTATTTGCATCTGTGTTACTCGTACCCCCTGTAGCACTATTGAGTAATCCCGTTTTATGTTTTGTTATATTTACTGCCAAGATAACTAGAAGAATAAGCAAAAATTTTCATACAAGACAATTTTCGAAACACCTGCTCGGAATGTTTTATGTAGTAAAACGTTGGAACTGGTATTCAAAGCGTTAGGATTTTCATCTCGAAACGTGCCTCGCTACACAAACACTAGTCCTTTTAGTTTCAAAAGTGTCTAAACAAATAAATGCAAAAGAAATAGTCTAGACAAATATTAGCATGAAAATAGTTGTTAGTTGGGAGGAGGTAATATTGTAAGTGGGGGTGTGTTTGCACTGATTACGGAACACTCGAAGCGTGCTCGGAGAGGCGGCACCGTAAGTCGGTTCACACACACAATTCGGCCGCAGCACGCCAGTCGGCAACTTTCTTTGTTGCTTAACTATTGTTTGGAGTTAAACTTGCTCCTCCGGATACCGAATGGACAGAGCAGTCTGTGAGAAATTGTTTTGTGTGAGTTTCGAAAAGGAAAACATTTTGCCAGTAGCTTAGGCAAATTGGTTAAACAGAAGGACCAGTTGCAAGTGGAAGTAAGTTGCGGTGCTCTCATATTTTAGTAAATGCGAGTTTAATGGCTGCTCTCGAGATTTTTTTAAATGGTATGGGTATTTTCCACTTGTTAAACTTCACCCCTTTTCTTTTAGTCTTTCGTATTAAATCGCAGAAAGAGGCACTTGTACAATCATTTTGGTGTTTGCAGGATTGTCAGTAGTGTTTTAATGACTTTGAACAACATCCTCTGTCAAGACTTCATTCCACCAATCTTCCTCGCTTTGCAACTGTTATCTATAAAATAAGTGCAAAGTGCTAATAATTAACATAGTTCAGAAATTCGTGCAGCCAGCGCACACAAACTGAAATTCTGACAAATAAAGAAGACGGCAAAGAAAAACAGTCCAAAGAACACAACAAATTGAAAATCTTATCAACTCAAATAGGTACAACTAAATCCACAGCCGAACTCTTAATTTTCGCATAATTCATGCCGAACCAACAAAACCGAACAAAAACAAAATTTACAATACAACAGGGGGATTACGTGCAATTAAAAGTTTGTTTTCCTAATAACGTCCATATATCACGACAGATTCTCGGGAACATCTGAGTCCCGTCGGTTATAATGCAAATAGATTTTGGATACTTAGCTACACCTCCTACCTATATAAATTATATGTTGTACTAACTACGTAAGCTAGCGTTGGAACATTGTTTGTGTATTAGTTTAGTGGTTTTGGTTACACTTAAAAACATTAGTAGCAGTTGGTGTACACTGAACTGCAAGTAGAAGTTTAGTTTGCTCGCTTTGAAAGCTCTTATTTTGATAGTGAGGACCTAACAAGTTGTTTATGTTACAGGAAATTAATATTTTGTACATATCAAAGCAATTTTTTATAATATGGTGAATGATAGAAGAAGAAGTAACTGTAATAGTTTTCTAGCTGTGCCACTTTCTGACGCAGCTAGGGCACTTTACAAACTAGCTATGTTAAGATAAGGTTGAAAACTGATTTGTATTGTCTAATTTTGTTAAGCCAACCAGGGCGGCATAATCGCATGTGCGACAAAGCCCTTTCATTTTGAATAAAAAAAAAATATAAATAATTAAATAAATAAAAGTTTTCCAAAAATTTACCAAAGAAAATGTAGGATACAGAGAATTTGTAACTAAAGCTCTGACACAAGACGTAGGTCCTACTTAAAACCCCAGTACAAAAAGAAACAAAGTGGAATATTAAAGTTGCGATGTCGAAGAATTTTAAACGGTAAATGACGTAGCCGAGGGTGAATTCATTGAAACTACTTATGCAAACGAGGTATAATGGCGATACTGCAATATACGTTTATGGATGCACCTCATACGTTCTGCGTTCAGCCGTATTTTCGACTGTAAACCAATTATGCTAATGAACAGTTCGACTGTGGGCGAAAAATTGAGAAGAGATTTTTGTAAAATGTTAATAAATGCAAATATACATGTGAAAAGTTGGATTGTTTTCGTTGTGCATTAGATTTTGCACTTGCTTTTGCTTCTTTTATTTTATAGCTTTCTATAAGGGTTATATTTTACGACGCATTAAGTTAAGACGCACGAAACAAGAACATAAATCAAAACAGCATACCAACGGGTCTAAATAGGCCACTTTAGTAGAATCACAAAGCACATCAAGCTACCCGAAACTGTAAAATTTTCCCAATCAACATTGGACCTAATCCTTTTAGCAATAAAAATGAAAATTATGATTCTACTAAAGTGCCCTTTTTAGACCCGCAGCGTTTCATCATTTAAAATACAGGCGATACATATTAGTTAACGTTTATGAAAACAGCAGAGTAAAGTTGAATTGTATTTTATCTTTAAAGCTTGTAAACAAAATCAAGTACATTTTTCCCTTCCCTATACAAAAGCAAAAAATTCCAAAGATGACCTTAAATCAGCACAATTAACACGCAGCCCGTCGGCGAACAAGTTACTCGACTTACAAGGAAAACCGAAGTCAACCCGAACGGACTTCGCATAAAAATGTTTTGTTTCTCCTAATTGCACAAAGTGGCTGCTTAGAGGCGTACTTTCTCGCGAGTCATTGTTTTCGACACCGCTGCGATGTAATACGAAATATTTTCGGTAACCACCCCTCTAGAGAATTCGTGACTTTCAAAATTGGTGGCAACGAGCGGATAAAGGATGTTTGCTGGTACCTATATAGTTTGTTTTCTATGTATTCTGTAGACTTTTTATGTTTGACAAATAATTAAAGAATGATAGAAGTAAAGAGATGGAGGGATGAGCTGAACTCCTTTCCATGAGATTTATCAAAATCGGAAAAGGAAAGAAAATTTAAAAGATTGTAGAAGATGGGTCCTGGGCACCGACCGGACAGTGTAGACTCCCATATATAAAGAATATAATCCCTGTCTCTTATTACGTACTAGCAGCCGCCCGTGTTTCCGCCCACGTAAATGTCGAAATTATTCCGGTCCTAGTCTGGAGCCTATAATTTACCTCTTTGCCACATCAAGATCCGTGCAGCCGATCTTGAATAACAAACATCCATTCAAGCTGGAGGAGTATGGATAAAAACTGTATGTTCTTGTCTCATGATAATGTTTTCAGGTTCGTGGAGATTGGCTAGCTAGCCATTTGCCTCTATTTCATTTATATACAAAAAAAGGCTAAATTTTCATAGTATTTTTCATTATTTATAACTTTCTTTAACATAAACTGCGTTCGTTAACTTGCTGTTAAAAATGTAAACAGTCGGTTGTATCAGTTGTTTGCGATCTTGTAGCAGTCAACTGAAGGAAATGGAATAAGTCAGAAAGTACTAGAAGACGAGGGGCCAGGTAACTACTAACTTGAGTACACTATCACAACTTTAGAATACCATCACCCTGTTAGTTTCATACACAAATACTTTCGCGAAGTAACGTCATTACAACACAAGTACTTCTTACAGAGTTAGGTATTATGTTAATTCGAAATAATGTATTATGTAGCGGATATAATATAATATTCTATTTTGAATTTTATTTATTTGCTGTACACCTACCACAGTGTGTTTCTTTTTAACCCAAAGGTTGACTGGTAGAGAATGCCTTGTTGCATTAAGTCCGCCTATGTACCACTATTGTACATGAAGTTTAAATAAATAAATAAATAAATCTTATGTTGTCCAGAATAAAGAATATATTATTATTTTCTATCTAGTGCGTTTTACCATGAAAAAGGGTTGAAAGTTATATCTCTAAATACACAGAAAGTTATCGTAATATTGAACCGTTGTAATCTGAGTCAGTTCCTCAGAAAGACATTGTCCAAGAATTGCGAGAATTGATCGTATTTCAGTTGGCTTAGCGACATTAATATTTATGCAAGATAAAGATTAATATTTTACTGAAAATCAAATATTTGTTTTAAGAATCTGAAAGGCCCTACAAATTCTTCCAATTAATAATATTTTCATTATTCGAAGCTGATTTCAATCTGTATAGCGACCTACAGAAACAATCACTCAAACAGGCTGTTCATATTGAATATTAATCGCCATTTTCACTGACGAATGGAATAACCTGAAAGGCGAGTCGGGAGGCCGCGGCCGGAGGAAATAAATTTGTAATGCAAAGTTAGAAATTTCATTCCTATGTTACCGATAAGTAAACGCTCTTACGCCGCCGAGCCGCTCACAAAGGCAAGAATACGTTTAGCATTTTACTTTCCAATTGCTACAGTAACACAAAGAAGCGACGCCGACGGGAACTTGGCTAAAAATAATCCAGTGCGGCCCGAACGATTAAACGTTGAGCCAATAAGGCCTAGGTATTCCGCAATTTATTAGCCTTGCAAATTCGAAGCCGCCTCTCCCCCTCTATGAAATATAGCTGTGGCCGCAGCAACCTTGCCGCGGCCGACGTCGGTGGCTCGGAGCTACCAACCAGTATTACACCCCTATTTTAGCTCTAATTAAAAAGCCATCAAAGAGTTTTCAGTCATTAATCATGAAACTGTTAACGGTGAATGCCGACTTCCCTCCGAGTCCGAGCCGAGGAAAAAAGGAGGATTAGGATATTAACAAAATGCCTAAAATATTCAGGGTTAGTGGAGTGGTAAGCCGCTTGTAAAAAAATACTTATCTGCGGTACAGATTTCGCAGGTTTAACGAATAAATCTTAAGTTGTTTCGAGCGGTTTAAAGGATTGAGAACCCTTTTTTTGGATATTAGAACAAAAAATACCGCAGATATTTTTAAGCTTCGCAATTGACTGCTGCGGTTATGGTTTTCTCGTTTTCTTTTTCTTCTTTTACGGTTTTGTTGAACAAATTATATTTACGTTTAAATATTTGAGTCGGGAGATAAAAGGAAAGTTGTTAATAAAAGTGGATTAAAAGGATCACTTGAGCTGGAGATAAATTTTATTTGAATTTAAAATTGTCGATATTTGCAAAAACGCCAGAAAAATAATCTTACAGCTCAGCAAATACAGAACGGTTGAATTCGATCTGAATGTGAATAAACATTAAAATTGTGATGAATCTTTGTCGATCACAATCACAAAGTAGTTTTTAGGATTAAATTAAATAACGGATTAAATAACGTCTCAAATCCTACTTTTAGTCTTGTCTTTATCTAGTTAAGCAGGCTGTACCTAAAACCGTTTTAAACTTACAAATACCAAGTAGTTTAATCAAACTGTAAAAGGCTATAAACTACCAGCTCCTATTAGACCATGACCCTAGATGCTCGTTTAATGTCCGAGACATCTTATTTTTACAAGGTGAAAGACCAAAGTCAGTGTAGTTATTTCAAAAATGTTGATCGGTTAACTTCGACTCCCCTCAGCCGTTACTTCATCTCTTGGAGATAATATTAAAATAACGCACGTTCGGTAGTTCGCTCCTGGAGATTTCTTAGTTCGGGTCGGATTTAATGTCAAATATTGCATGTCTTAGTATACCTTTCGTGTTCTGTCTTATAAAAAGTGTAGGAAAAAGAATAGGAAAGGCATATAACATCACATGCTAAACATCCGACAGCAATTTGTTACGGAATGTTGTATTAAATTTAGTCTGTGGAGACGCCTTCATTTGTTTTTGCAAGCGGTTAGTTGAGCAGTTATTTAATAACTCTACACTTTACACTTAAAGGAAATTAACTAAACATCCATGGACAAGTAAGTACTAAACAGTTGTTAATTGCTGCATTAGGTATTGGACAAAGATTTTGGACACAATTTGTTATTTTACCAAAGATAATTTCGAAGTTTGCACTCCATGCCGGTATATTTCTACTTGTTTTGAGTAGAAAATACAGTAGTGGTGGCAAAATTTTGTTATAAATATTATTTAGATACGTTACTTCATTATATATTAGGCATTTTAATAGTTAAATTCGATAAAATATAGTGTAAATATTGAACTGTAAAAATGTAGCCGAAAATCGAATCTCCAAGAGATTCTGTAACAGACAGGCATTTCGCATGTGTATGACATGCAAGCCGCCATGTTTTTGTGTTTTGTACACAGTATCGGATAATGGTCAGTAAACCAATAGGTTTTGATCGACTTAGAAAAAAAGCGAGGTTAAATTATTTAATTTTTTTATCGGTTCCACGAGGCGGCAACAGCACTCGACGAGTGCGTGTATGAGTATTTAATTTTTCATAAAAAAATAACATTAAAAAAACAAATTAAAAAAAAAACATAAAAAAAAATCAAATTAAAAATGATCTAATTTTCATATTAATGATATTAATCCTATCCCGGTTTAAAAATTGCTTCATTTTCTTTTTTTTAATTTTGATGTTCAGATGTGACCTACTGGTTGTATTCTTTATTGTGTACTTGGAATTGGTCTACTGAAATTGCGTGTTTTTTGTTTTTTATTTGTTGAATTTGATAATGTTTTTGCTAAGCAACAAACCCTTATGTTGTGTTTTTCCATTAGTAAATATCATCAAGAAATGCAATAGTACTTGCTCTTTGACAAAAAATATGAAAGCGTCTTTTTATCGCTCTTTTTTTAATGTTTGTATAGTGACTTATTGTTCGTAAACTAAACAATTCTAACTGCTAAAACTTTGTCTGCAATAAGATTGTGTACCAAACTATATAATAAAATACTATAATTAGCCACTTGGCTTACAGAGTGCCCAGAATGAATGTGTAAACATACCCTTTTTTTTGTTTGGCGTACGAGTCGACTGGCTTAAGCCGAGTTTTTGTTTAGCTTGCAGTATGTAAAATATGTATGGAGGTGTCTGTTATTTATCTTGATTATTGTAAAATAATGTTTTAGTAAGCCAATGAAATAATAACATTGGAAAAAAGCGCTTTTATTCTATTAATATGACGATTTTTGTACGAAAAACTGGGAAAAAGTCGCTTACCTTACTTTCAACTTCGAATTAACAATAGATTCTATGACAAAACTAAACAAAACTATAAATTAGTAGATAGTTTAATTTACACCAATTTGAATGACATATAATTTGTAGAGCTGCGATGCGTAATTTTAGAGATATCGTAGTTTTAGTGAACGCGGGGAAATCGCAAGATTTCGGCCGGGCGCGTAGTAACAGAACTGCGGAGTAACGTTATAGAGGCGTAGCGGCTGAAGGGATAATCGTTACAGGTCGATACTAAACCTGTACAGCGATGGCATAAAGATGTTGTAGCTGTGCAAAGCTCCATATTATTCTAACCTATGTAGATAAAATGCACTATATGCTAACCCAGACTGCACCCGTCAAAATTCACTTCACATCCAACAATAACACTAAGTTGAACAAGATTAAACGTAAACCAATCATCACAATCTGCAAGTCGGTCGGATCGTTGAAGTTCTCGTTCGGGTGGGTTCGGCTGCAATCGTATTAATTCGGCGCCGGGCTAACTCGATGACACGCGATTATCTAAACAATCAGCAGACGGAAACGCGTTGATTTCGACCACCACTGATGAACCACTCTGTTTGTACAACACGTATATTTGGCTTTAGAAGTGTAGTGCTTCAGTAAATAGGTTGGTTTTAAGTGTATTGCGTCCGGTTGTATTGGTATTTTGTTTTATTTTTTAATTAAGAAGATGTTTTCGGAGCTTTTGTCCAGTGACCAGAAGGCGAATGGGACAAGCCTTTCTCCAACTATATTGGAGTCGGCTTCCAGTCAATCTGGAGTCAGCTGCATACCAGTATTTTACGTGGAACGGCTGCCTACCAGACGTCCATAACCCATTAACTGGGTAACACGGTACTTCTTGGCAAGACTGGTGTAAGATGTTCTGGCTTCTGAAAATCCGTAACTACTGCCAAGGATGAGGGGAGTCTCGGTATGTTAAAATGATCACACATCCAAAGACCAACCTTGGCAAGCTTTGTTTCACCTTAAAAATCGACCCGTACGGCTGTTAATATTTTCTATAGAAAAAAAAATCGTTGCAGTAAAGTAGAAGATAAAACTAATTTCAAGGCCTACCCGTGCCACAGCTGCGAATTCCGAATGTATCATAGAAGTCACTATGATCACGGGTACCCTCTCTGTAAACGATGAACAAAGCGTTTCAGGGATCATGGACTGCGCCGCACAATTTGCAGGAGTCAAACGAGGAAAGTAGGTCGATGCGAAGCATACAAGCAAAGCAATTTGTAGTCTGTATTTCATATGCTCTGTGTACTTCTAATCTCACTGCGTCATTGTTGAAAGAGGCTTCGACACCTGCCGATGGATTTAACTTCAACTAATGGAAATGAGTGCCTCTTTAACTTGAAAATTGAAATTTATAAATTGTATTGCAGCTATACATGGAATACACCACGATGGTAAATAGAAGCAAAAATGAAAAGTTAAAGTACGAAAATAACTACAGTAATAAAATCTAGTCATACCTAAATATTTTGAACAAACAAGCATTTGCAACCGTAATATATAAATGTAGGTGGATACACTTGATCGTAACGCTAAACGCGAACTCGTTCCCACAAGATAGATTTGCGTCACCCGTTCTTAACGTTCTCAAGTGACAGACTGAAAACTTCAAATTTCGAACTGATCGAGTTGAAAGGTTTTCAATTAGCCAATCTGAAACCGAAGTCCGACTAGACGTGTGTTCCGGACGCTCTACATGACAAGTATGTACTAGACGATCGTGCGAACACGAGCATATGGAGCGATTCGAGAGCCCTCCACCGTCCACTCGATAACTGATTCCGAATCACGGATTGATATCGATTATTTCCGACAAACCGCGAATCAATGACCCTTTTATCACTTTGTGTCACCGAAATCCGTGAGAATCGTTTGTGTTCTGCAGACACAAAAGACGGTGAATACCGGAAAATCGTTGGTTATAAAGTCATTTTGATGTGGCCTTGAATCATATGTTTTTCATTCGATATTTAATAAATATTTTCATCAAATGTGCCGCAAAACGTGGCAAAAACGCTTTAGCCAACACGAGTACATAGTTACAACAGTATTTAGGGGCTCTAGACAACGTGAAATTCTATCGCGGTAACGATTGTCCAATTCTGATATTGACCACGTGACTTTTAGACAGACCATGTCACAATGCTTGGAGTTTCCTTGCGTGATCGAATCAGGAATGATGATACCCGCAAGAGAACCAAGGTTACCGACATAGCCGATGGATGCGAGATGCTCAGAACCGGTTGTTGTAGCGACACTTGGAGGAGACCTATGTGCAGCGGTGAACGTCTTTCGGCTGATATAGTGATGATAATGATGTCAATTATGGAATTGACATCATCATCATCACCATTAGTAGCAAATTTAGTAGATAAGATTCCAAAATGTATTGACATTTTATTCATTCATTCATTCATTTTGGAATCTTGACAATCGCTGTTATTACGCTATCAGCCACATAATGTAATTTTGCTTACAGCCTTAGGTTGTATACAGATCTAAATTGGTAGCAGAAATAAAGGTTGGATACAGTTCTAAATTGGTAGCAGAAATAAAAGTTAAAGATAGGAAAATCCAGAATAACTTCAATGAGAATTTGATATTATATTTGCAAAACAATATATCGAATCCAGAAATCATAAATTATTTAGTTCCATCAGTGGATCAGATTGATATTTACTTAAACGTTAAGCACCTGGTGTAAAAATAATTGCCAACAGAACAGTAAAATATTTCCCAGAAAACCGTCTGCATGAGTGGTTTGTCTGGCTTGTATAAATATGAATTCAAAATATTTTGCGTTTCTCTCAAAAATCGTAAACTGAAAAGAAATATAAAATCTGTACGCTTGGCTCATATGTATCATGTATGTCCCTAGGCTATCTTTTATAAAGCTACCAAAATATTAAAAACGACGCATACACTAAAATATACGGTCCTATGGCATACACAATAACAAATTCGGCTTTAACAGTTCTCGAAACCTTTCCATTTCAGTTACGCCACCATAATCCCAAATAAAATTATTTACTAACTTTATCAAAAAGTCAGTGATCGCGAAATCGTTTCTGAGTAATATTCCCGACATAAAAACTGGTACAAAGCAACAACAAACCAATCCAATAGCGCAGTTTATCGTAACAGTAGCGTGATCCCAAGCCAATTTACGTTAGTTTGGGGGAACAAAGTAAAAAAGAATAACAATAAAGTAATATAATTTGGAAAGCCGACATTACCTATTTGTGGGGTTGGCACTAATTTAATGAGGGCACGAGATATACAGATCTTTGATAAAGACGGCTGTTTTAATTAAGTTAAAAGTTTCATATTATTGTGGTTTGCATGGTGTCGTCATGATTAATCGTTTTAGAATGTAACAGCACTTAACACTCGTTCGGTCTAGGAGACTCGAAAAGTCCATGCCATTCAACATGTTTTTTATAAGTTATGTCTGTGCCAATTAAAAGTTATTTTTCAAATACAAGAAACCCTTGACAGGCTTCCAACATATTTTCCTCAATTTTTTTTAACACATTATAATATTATTATATACTCGTACCAGTTTATTTTCATGTTTCTAATACCTTTTTTTTTAGGATGGGAAATCATCAAATGACTCCTCCCGCTCTGGGTAAAGCAAGAGGGATTGTGAGACTCTTACTGACTAAAACCCATCCGTGTTCCTCCTAGTGCCCTTTGCGTTCCAGGGCTGCGGTGCCTCTTTCGATCAAAGTCCGCAGCCCCTGCAGGCATGCATGTTTCTCATACCTAAGTAGGTAATTTGCAAAATCTTAAGCATACCTACTAAAAACGTACGGAAACTGTTTGCGTTACAAATCTATATTTGTATCTTCATAAGTAAATGCTTATACCAAAATGTAATTAACTTAATTTTGTATTCAAAACAGCTTACTAAGTGCTCGTATTTGAAAGCTGACAACGCTGTTTTATGAATTTGAGGCAATAGCAGACGAGCGTAATCGACAATTTTAGTAATGGATATCTGAAGGGAGTTATTAGCATTTTTTATTCTACTATGTCTGTCTATAGCGGACAGAGTTAAACAATCAGAACCAAATGGATTACCGGTTTGATCAGCATCAGCATCAAAGTTGGAAGGTTCGACAATTTATTGATCTTGCAAACATATCGTATGTCCAAATCAACCATCAGAAAGATATAAAGGAAAAAATAGTAAAAAAGGCTTCAAAAGCATTTTTAAGAATACCACCAAAATTTTAGTATTGTACCATCACTATGGTATGGCACATCATCCACTGGAAACTAAATATCATCAACGTCATTTCCTAACGGAACATGATCAGAGCCCCAAGTTTAATTACTCGAAACAATCTCGGGACATTTGTTTTTGATTGCACGAATCAAATCTAAGTAAATATCGTAAGATCCCGATTGAAACACGGAGCCCCCAGGCCGATCACCTGATAAAGGCACTTGATAATTAATTTTCCAACAAACCTTACCTTACCTTGAGTTTACAAGATTGAACGTTGTTCGTGTATTTGACGTGATAGCTTAACAAAAATAATAACTTCGGCATTTTTAATTAGTTGATTAGCTGCTATAGATAGTTTATTAATCTGTTCATCAACATCTTTTTCATTTTAATCTTCCTGCTCAGAGGTACTGTTGATATTTTTGTTTTTCATCTGACTTTCGCTTTGTAATTCTTTAATGAAAAGTCTTTTTGTTTTAACTTTATTAATACGGACTTTTTCAATATCCTATCCTCTTCAGTTGATCAAGATGTTTAATGAATAATTTGCCTGCTTGACAAGGTTGACCAATTGTTCATTACGTGATATTTGACTTTTCTAAATTATTATGTAAACTTATCGAAACTTTTCATTTCTTCCTTCCTTATGGTCCCTTTACAAGTTCAGTTTTCCAAGTTACTTTTCGACGTTAATGACCTTCGAAATTCTTTGTGAAAATGTTTAAGTTATAATTTTATTAATTTTGCTTTTTTCGACATCCTGTCGGGCTGCTGAGATATTTGATGGTTAATTTACTTTCAAACTTACTTTATCTGATTTTAACTGATTTTTTTTTTCTTTTTAACATGTTTCATGGTTCATTATCATTGCAATGCCAAAGGACTCATAGCCTAAAAATTATATTTAATTGAGTTTATCTATATGTACTTTTTGTTCCACTGTTCAGTCCTATGCATATTACAGATAGCGTATTATACTAAGCTTAGATATCTTAAAAGTTGTTCTTGATTCTAAAACAATCACTTTTACTACCAACTTACAATCCTGTTAGATTTCAAGTAATAAAAATGGTAGGTCCAAGTCTGTATTCAACTCAGAGCATATTTGTACCCACGACGGTACGGAGACGGTATTTGCGTTTGGGCTGAGAGTTTATTTATTTGTTTGTGCTAAGCAATGTTGCCATTTATCTCTCGAACTACTAGTCCGATTTTGATGCGATTTTCAGTGATGGGTTCGGATTTGATTGGTGCATGTTCTTAGATAAGTGCTATGGTGACAAGTCACCAAAGGACGCATATAAAATCTTAAAGACGGGAGTTTAAAATTATTTTATCATTTTTTTATTTGGTACGTATAAACAAACAGTCGTAGGTTTTTTCAAAATTTTTAATTTTGCTTTTAAAGAACTAATTGGTTATTTAAAGATTTCAAATATAACAAGTATTTCAATGTTTTGTATGTTTTCAACATTCATCAAAGCTTAATGTATTTGAAATAACGAACACGATCATAGGGACATGAATAATATTGACGTCAACATTACAAAGCAACATAACGATACAATCGTGAAAATCAAAATCGTTAATCGTAAACTTTCCTTTTACAATGTCATTAGGGAAATTGGCGTCGTTAATTTATAAAAGGCCCCCTTTAACTGCTTTGATATCGACGAATTTAAATCGGTAATCCTGCGGTTTGTTTTATAGCATCGATATCAGACGATTTATATCGATGATCGTAAACGTACGGTTAATACAGCGAGATCGATGTTTAATTCACGAATGGAGTGAATACAATGCGTTCGAATAATTTCCTCTGTTTTTTTACAAATCATCGAATAATAGATTAAATTGATTTGTTATGATGGCTGTTTTGAAAGATTGTTTTGTTAAATGATTCAATTCGATATTGGTATCCATTTTGGTTGCAGTTCCAACAATCTTTTATCTATTTCGAAAAATAGATTGATGGCGGCAGAATTTCTATTGCTATATAAATCAGATGTATTGTTAGGAAAGACTTTCCTAATAATTCATCCAAGAAAATATTGAATCAAATCCCCTTTCTTACAAGAAAATTTCAGAGTCGAAATCACAACAGAACCATTCTTTACATTATTTTAAATTTAATCCCTTTACAACACAACCCTGTTTATCGATTCCCGAAAACCGAAAAAAAGACAAAGAAACCGTCCATTGATTCCATTCACATGTTTTGATTGAAAGTGTCAATAGGGGTGCGAAGTTCGCGAGTATAAAGTTACGGCTAAAACAAACTAAAGGCGCACTGCTTAAGTGCGAACACAAAACGAACAAGATTCACGTATCGAATTACCTTTGACTAAAGCGGATTGCATTCGCATAAAAGGACTCTCGATAAAGGAGACGCTCGGTCTTTGTGCATATTGTTTGTGACACCGAAACAGTTACGGGAGCTTAATCTATGGTTTTTTTTTGTCAAAAAATGAATAAAAATATTAGTAACAGTAATTTTTTTCCAGGTTTTTCATCCATAATTCATTCACGCTAGACGAACAGGGAAAATATTTAGATTTCCAGAAGAAATACATAATAATATCATATTACTTGAGTTTGGTTTTCTTTTTTCAAATATCTTTGATTTTTTGCCAAGTTTTCAAGATTTGCCTAATCAGGATTCTTAATTAAATAAACCCGTAATCATTTTCAAAAAGAGTTGTGAACAAAACATAAAACAAAATCAAAGCGACGGGCAAACAACAATCGGCTTGTTCGTGAAAGTAAATATTTAGAATTAGCAAGTAGAATAGGATGTAGGCGTCAAAAACAAACAGCGACTTCTAACATTATGGCTGAAACCAAAGCTTAATTAAGACTAGGCACCTCTGCAGAGGAAACTAATTAAACTTATTCCATTATTCGTGCAAACGAAATTTTAAGAGAACGTCCGGGGACAAGCTGCTGCAAGAAAGATTTATTATTATTGCGTTAAAAACGTTTTGTCAGGATCGTTTCTATTACTGCTTTATTAAAGAGAAATCATTGCAGTAAGAATTATGAGATGGATTATAAGGATTTGATGAGCGATGCTACAGTTAGAGTGGGTTGATCTTCTTTGCTATCACTATTTAGTTTTTAGCCTTGGTTTAAAACTTGCTGTAAAAATTACAGTTACTCGTATATTGTTGATCCTCTCATTTCTTTTCTTTTGGTATAAAAATGGGTTGTAACTACCTAAAAGTATATCCATTACATATATGACATCAAAGACTATGAAGTTTATAAAATGTTATCTTGTTCAGAAAGCAAATAAAATAAAGATTAGACTGCGGTTAACGGAAATGTCGGTGTATAATAAAGCCAAATCATCAGTAAATCACTCCATATAAAAGTGATCACTAAAATCCTTAAATTCATAGTGAAACTCAAAGGAATGAACTGCACGCCGCGAGGCAAAATCCCGCTCCCAATAAGCACGAACAAGCCAGTCGCAGAACTTGCTCGAGGTGCAATCTCCAAAAGTATTGATGACTGGAACACAAAGGGGGCGGAGCAGAGATTAAGTAAGTAACTTGTGAGGCTTCAATGTTCGGCCATTCGCCGCACAAAGGATGAAATTTTCCAGACGCGAAGAATTTTGATGCTTTTCGGCAACAATGGCGGGCGTCAGACGTCAGCGGAGTTCCTGATGAGTGTTTTACGAGTGGAATTTGTGGATTCTCTCCTCTTTGCCACAATTGTTTTAAAGTGAACAAAGCGGCCTTAATACAGTTAATGTGGCCTGACTCAAGGTCCCGCCGGCAAAAGAGATAAAGTACTGAATGAAATTTAATTTAGATTTCGCTGCACTGCACGACTTATGGTATAATATTATAACTAGGTATGTGGTGGGTAATTGTATTACGAGGTCATTTCATATGAAGTAAACTTTGTTGTGAAGACAACGTATTTTTAATTAAATAGTCTGGCTAGCGCTGGTCTCTACGCTTTGAGTTTGCAGTTCATACGTCCCAAAACAAAATACTCCAGAAAGAGTTGTTTACATAAATTATTTGTTTTTTTATTTATTTTATAATGAGGTACTAACCATCCAAATATCTTACCTAATGTTAACATGATTCAACAAATCTAGCAGTAATTAAAAATAATACTTATAATTAATGCTCGTCATGTTGGTTTACATGACATCCGTAGCTTTTAATGTCAGAATTGTGACAGATTGTTATTCCAGCGTATATGTCGATATGCACATATAAAATTAAATTTTTTTATTAATTAGTACGCAATAACGTTTCGCGTAAATTGAAGTCATCGATGAAATTACGCTTCGGGCGTAATGCAATTATTATTGTTGGACGGCATAACGGAACAAATGCACTGTTACTAATTAGCACGTTTGTTTACACTTTATCGTTAATTAAATAATCTTATTATTTGTGTTTATTTAATCCCATCTAATTACAAAGGAAGCTTGTAAGTAAAATAACGATGTAAAGGTAAGAGCAGTGATTTTAAAGAAATAATTATGATGCAAATACAGAATTTATGAGAATTTTGTTAATAAAATTATAAAAAGTATAAAATCAAGGCCATTGCAACGTTTTTATTTTTAGTAAATATCGATTTTAACAAAAATAATTAATTAAAGTAACATGAAACGGAACGTAGTTAAAAACAAAAATCAGTGACGTCACTGCTATTATGACAGCGAAAAGGCAACCTTATGTGTTTGAGTTAAGACAGTTCTTGACTAGTGACAGACAGGAGTGACGTCATCGTCCGTTTTCACGCAATAATTTAAACAGTTGGTTTTAAAACGCAATTTTGGCAATAATATAAATCATTTCATTTCTTATTTATGCTGTGTTCTATTCTGGATGGAGTTCTTTAAAATTAAAGCAAATATATGGAAATATTACATGTAGCCCTATAGTGATAATAAGTAGGATGTACACATTGTACACGTTAGTAAGAATGTGGTCATAATTTACATAACCACATAGACAGTAAATGGTTTAATTTCGTATACATTTTCAAATACTTGCCCGCAAGAGGTAATAATGTCAATGGCTCGCCCACAATGATCTCAACGAAATGCGGGGGATTTTGCCCCGACATGAATGATAAATGCACCAAACATTCAGCCGAATTGACTGCCACACGCCGGCCGGTCTATCTGTTCACCTCACAGAGTATGCAAGCATAAAACCATTTTATAAAACCCCGACTTTTCCCATTACTTCACGCAATATTCGCTAACAATAGCCGCTTTATTTTCATATGAGGTCGCATCGCGATCAGCGCAGTTTCATCGACAAAATGTATCCGAAAATTGCCCGTTCATAATATAAAACGTCAAATATATGCAACTGCAATGAATTACTTAACTATGCTTGAAACGTTAATAGGCCTATATTTAAACATTCTGGAATTCGTTGAATGTTAAATCATTTTATGGTTAAAAAGGCACAGTTTCCGATGCGATGTCGAAAGCAAACGTAAAATATTTTTGTCATTGACACTCCATTAAACCAAAATTTTCTCCTTTAATGTTCTGGTAATAAATAGTGATGTGCGTCACATAAATATTACATTGAAGCGCTTTTCATAACAGCTTTGAGTTATATTTAACTTCTGGAAAGCAGAGTCTACAACGCTTGTTTTTGAATGCGGTCATTTTGCGGAGCAAATGGGAGGGCGAGGAAGAATGCGGACCAAAGCAACTGTTTGTTTAGATAGAGTTTCTGTTTTATGATATTTAATCGCTCTTTTGAGTAAGATAACAAACACGAACCGCGAATCACAAGAAAAGTGAGGATAGCAAAGTACCGAGTTGGCGATGCATAAAAATACCAAAATACGGTTTTGAAATTGTCATCGCAAGATTGATATGTACGAATTAATATATCGTCTGAAATTGAAATCATTACGTCTGTCGTGAATTAAATAAAATAGGTACAAGTTTTCAGCAAACACGAATAAAATGTTTTACCTAATGTACCTAATTTCAACTACAAATATCTAGTACAAGTCTAAACGTATCGGATTAAGCTGGTTCTGAAAATAATTGCTCATTCGAATTACTAGATTCACTAAATAAGCATAAACTAATTCTAGGTATTTTTATCAAACGTTTGGTAGTTCAAGGCGACCAGCCAGTAGATCGATGCTCTATACTCTATAAAGCTGAAAAGTTTATTTGTTTGTTTGAACGCGCTAATCCAGGAACTACTGGTCCGATTTGATAAATTCTCTCAGTTTTAGATAGTCCATTTATCGAGGACGGCTATAGGTTATATAGCGGAGGAGACGAAGTTCCGTGGGTCAACTAGTATTATAGAATTCATATTATTTTGTCTAAACAAATAGTAATAATAGCATGCAAATGTTTTGGCTGGAACTAACATTGAGTTCTATTCAGTTAAACTTTTCAACTAGCTACTAATACAAAACAAAAAGATCTAGCAATCTTGAAAAGTTCATTGAATCGCTTCAGAAAAATTGCAAAGAGTAAAAAAACCTATCACACATACTATTTTTTGAATTTATAATAAAAATAGCGGACGTCCATTGCTTAATTTTTTTTTCAAATCGGTCCAGTAGTCTAATCTTTCCTCTTTATAATATTATTAGTATAGAAGTGAAGTATAGATATCTGTTTACTAAAAATGTAGATGATTAAAATATTTTTCAGATGGTGTAATTTCATTTGCTGGTTAGTTTGGGTATGTTTGTAGTGTTTTTTGTCGCGTTTGACCTTACTTTTCAACTTACAACTTTATGTTTAATAGTCGTATGTCTGCCAAGCTAAATAGCAAGAGAAGTAACATTTACAAAAAACAATGCGATATCTATCGCAACAAGATCTGCATCAAATTCGAAGCACATATTAGTAACAAAACATCTTCTATACATAAAGGAATCGTGTACTCTCCCTGAACCAACAACACGAGATAAAATGTTCCAATCTATTCCGAATACCTGAACGTTTGATTCCAAAAAGCGGTTTGACGAAGGTAAGCTTCCTTGGAGGGTGCTCAACCCTTTTGTCTCGCGAGAATACAATGGACCATCGCAATGGTTTGAAGATGCGACATGGGACACCCCTCATGACTACGTGACTAAATTTTAAGCAAAATGTTTTGTGGCAAACCTATATACGAAATAAGTAATGTCATCTTGTACGTTGTTTGGTGTCGTGTGTTGGGAACCTTTGTGTGGGACAACGGAGAAAATAGTACGAAATAAGCAGGGACATCTCCGCTGTCGTCAGTTGAAATATATCTTGCAGAAGGGTCAGCTTAGTAAGTTGACAAAACAACAATTCTTTTATTATTTGAAATGGTGTTTCTTGAAGAAGTTATGTTTTTAAAAGTCATACATTATTCTTCTTCTTCTTAGGGCCGTTTTCACCAATTAAACGGATCGCGATCAGTACATCTGAACTGCGTTCAAAAGCTGTCAGTGTCAATATTCCACAAACAATAACGACACTGACAGCTCGTAAACGTGGTTTACACGCTGATCGCGATCAGTTTGGTTGGTGAAATTCGCTCTTAGTCGGACAAACTTGGTGCCGTGGTTGCACTGAAAAAGTACCTACAAGGAGAGATGTTCGGAGGGTCGTTGATTTTCCGGAGAACTGCATTTGACATTATTCTACATCCACTTTTATTCGAGTACAGTAATCCTAAACGCTCACTTAACTGAAAAAAACTTCTCCATTAATATTTAAATTACCAAGACACTTCATGCTTGTTTGCCCAAGTATCATGTCCGTAAAAAACTTAATCTCCTTTTTATTCGACGCTATTATTAAACGCGTCGGTAGCATTGTCAACAGAACTGGCGATCGAATTAAAAGATAAAAAACGGCAGTAAATGAGTCCTGAGTTAGAAGGCATTAATGAGTGGTCAGTGAGTCAAAGCGGTCAGGTTGTTCGTCCAAGTTTCGTCTAGTCCGGACGTGGCACCGTCTGCCTCCTTCACTTATTGTGTGATTCTTTTTTACCTTTTTCGCTTTTGCTTGGTTGAGTGCGCTCTTTCTTTCAACTCGGCCTGTGCGTATTCTTTTTTTGTTTGCTCGCCACTAGCATGGACATTTGCCTCTCAGACTCATCCAGCTTACTCTTGGATCGTTTTGAGTGTTTCAGTTCATGGTCACTTAAGTTTGAAATAGCGAGCTCGCTACTTTAGTTAAATATTATGTTCTTTTGTGTTTGTAGTCGTTTCTTGGTTGTAACGACTTTTGTTTGGCTTGGTGGACTACAGTTTATTCTTGGTTTGTGTTGACTGTAAAGTTCTAAGCAACTGAATGCCTTTTTAGATTAAGTAAAGATATGTTTCAGTCATCTTTAACGGCTTGTCATAATATTAAAATATTAAACAAAGCGGAATCAAACGCGTTTTCGAGAGTCAAAGTTTCAACAATAAACTGGCTTCCAGTTTCTGTGTAATAAATCATAATAGACCAACATAAAATCAAAATATCACTTCGTCCATACATAACTACCACGATTAATCAAACACAATTTTGCTATTTGCCAAAACCACTTGCACAAATCATTCGGCTCTATATTTTATTTGCAAAGTGTAAAGTCCCCTCGCAACGTAATGGAAAACGATTGGTGAACTCAGGGGCGTTTGCTTCGGCTCAAACATCATCAAAAGTGTCAATCACGGATGTTTTGGAATAGCGAAAACCGATTATCGGGCGTATTAAGTCCGTTATTGTTATCGAGAGAGCCGTCCCGACCAACCGACCGTGAAGCAGATTAGGGACATCATAATATGCCCATATTTTGGCGTCAGCTGCATACGTCGCATGCATGTCTACATTCGCTTTTTGTTGGAATTCTTATTAAATTTTGTAAATTTTCTGCGGTGAAATTGGATCATTATAATATCTCAATAGCTTTAGAATTTGGGGATGCGGATGCCAGCTACCTACATATGCACCACATTTATTTTTCTGTTCATACACATTTAGACCTACGAGGCACTATGAATGTAATGTGCCAGGTAAACACATAAAGGGAAGATTAGGCAGTACCACTATTTCATTATAACAGCCGAAAGACGTCCACTACTGGACACAGGCCTCCCCCAAAATCCGTAATCGCCACGCTTGGCAGGTGGGTTAGCGATCGCAGTGTATGGTATTGCGTTTTATAGAGAACGCTGCTGACCATTCTCTAGAGAGTCCCTTAAACACCTCTTACGACACCCACGGAATGCGATGGTATAGTATTATTCTTTTACGGCACCGGCTGACACCATACAGTGGCTACTATTTATTGCCTCAAAATACATAATAATATTTCGATGCCTCCATCATGCACTATAGCTAATTGAAACTTTAAAGGAACATTCCAACAATTTATTCGTGCAGTTTAAAATAATTAAGTCCAACACTACACGATTTCTCTTCATGTATTTTTCGAGTAGCTCAATATTCGCTACAGTACAACATCAGTGCAGTTTTATCAGTTTTTACTTCCCTACTGCAATGCAAAACAGTGTGGCATGCAATTTTATAGCCTAAAACATGTTTAAAAAATGGAGCAAAGCACCACGAAAATGTTTAAAAATACTCTATTTTGTATTCAAAACCGATATCGAAGAGTCTAATTTAAAAGTATCGGAACATGTTTGGTCGATTTTTTATTGAAATAAGTTATAATTGTATGTAGTTGTAAGTTTGAGTCAGTTTGTAGATATCTGATTTGATATTTGTCAGTACAGCTGTTGCCGAAGTAATATTCTATCAGCGATACCGTTCTCGTGCCAAGATGGCTTTTCATCAGCCAAAGAATCAGCATTGCCATTCATCGCGGTAATGCTGCCAGTGTTCTGGGCACTTTTGCCATTGACAGCGATGTGGATGAATTCTTTGATGCGCTCTGTCTTACACACGAGTCCTAGCATTATGCTGAGCGATGGCCGTTTTGCGCGAATGTGACGCATATCTTCCTAATTTTCATAAAATTGTCATGTTTAATTTAACTACTTTTTGTTATGCGTCATTCTTGGCGCAAATAAAGCCTTATTCTTTCTTTCTTTCTATTAATGATTTATTTTGTTTTCATACGCGTTTATTAGTCTTTCGCGATTATTAGTCTCGTGTTTATAAGTATTTAGTAGTTACATCACATTTTAAGTTCGTTTTTTAATCCCAGAGACTAATTTGACAGGTGCAAATATCAAACTCCAAATTGAAAAAAGAAAGAACAATCACTTGAATAGTCAAATTAGTCTCTGGAATTAAAAACAATCTATAGTAGTTACAAAATATTAAAATGAATATATGCCAATGAAATATCACTTGGTCAATCTTTTCCATTTTCATATTTCCGCAATTGCCATCGCTGATAGAATGAAACTCTGTCCAAACCCTTTAGACTGGGGCATTCAAATAACAGCAGAACATTGAAGCCACTAACTACATATAATAATAATAAAACAACCAGAATTAGTAGCGTGTTGCTAATTACAAGGGTTGAAACCTTCAAATAGCCTGCGCGGATGAAGGGATGAATAAGTTTGTGATCATTCTTTGGTGGAGTATTCAAGCGGCCTGTCATTAGTGGAACCAATGTTTTAGGAAAGTTGCCCAAGCGTATGCCCGTACATAATGTATAGAGAACATTAAATAATGTCATATAAAAGGGTCACGTTTCGCTAAGTACTTTTTAAACGGTCGAGTTTAATATTTTTGAGTGGACATGTTTCGTTCGAGGTTTTATTTAAATAGCTGTTTGCATTTATTTTGTTGTTTGAAACGTAATTTTGTTTGTGGATGTTTTGAACAGTTGAAGAAGTGAACACGTGTGAGTTATTTAAAGACTTTTTGTTTGACAAGACGAATGTTTTGAAATTCGAACGTTTAGGTATGCCAGCAAATAAATTTACTTGTAAATTGTTTGCAAAATGTTAGCATTAACATTAATCTGTGTGTTTAAACTGCGGTTACACATAGAGTGTTATTCATTAAGTGCAGCGATGGATAATGATACAAGTTTGGAATTCATTAAGCCCCAACAAACTGTTAAAGCCCATAATGTTTAATGGAAGCAGTAAATTTAACATTAATATTGCGGTTTAGGATGACCACGCCTCTAACCCGACTAAGCCACAACAGTAATAACAATAATTTCAAATTGTCACCTGTTAACTTAGTGATGTAATTGGAATTTCAGAGATATATTGGAATATGGTAAGTGTAATTTAATTATGAATACTTTGCAGACGTCCATAACCGTTCTGGTGAAAACTGGGATTTGCGACTTAAAATAGTTGGTAATTTTTTCAAGTTTTAGGGAAAACAGTTTTTTTAAGGCTGACTGTCCACTGGAGCGGAGAGGATTGGAGTGGAATAATATTAACCAATGGACCTGTTTTAGATCTCAGTGACTGACGTGGAGCGAAGATTTAATGCAATTTCATTAGTTAATATTTCTCCTCTCTTCTCCTCTAAACTCTAGTGGATAGTCAGCCTTAGGAGTTATTTATTGAATCAATAAAAAATAATTAAGAAAAAATTATTATAGTTTATTCTCTCTACCTTTCTTCTAATTTTGTTTCAATTCTTTTTTTTTTCACGTAGATTTTATTTGTGAGCAGATAAGTGCAGCTGTTATTTTTCTGGCCTAAGTCATTATATTATGTGTTATGTCACATTTGACGGATTTGAAAGTGACGTTTGTAATTGCATCGAGTGTAAGTTAGGAGCCCAAGCGTTTCAGTTTGTGCTCGATGAATCTACTATTACCTGGTAGGAAGAAATTTTTCGACCAAAGAAATTATGGATAAAGATAATATGGCTAGAAAGGGGTGGGACTTAGTTAACATGACGATTACTACAGACAGAGGTACGAAAGAAGAATGTTTTTAAGTTAATATACTTACAGCCGTTTATAACCAATTACAGTAACTAAAGTACAAACAAAAATAAAAAATTTAAATGGGTTAGATACTCTGTCATGAATAGGGATTCATGACAGACATGCCAATAAAATCTTCGTCCGTTCATCCGCAAACAGATCGCTTGTTGGATTAGAATCCAAGAGATCATTACGTGCAGCCAGGGTTCGAGGAATTGGAGACTTAGCACGCGCAACGGTTATGCGACACATTGATTTGTTGCAGTCAAAACTCACTAACCAACCAGTCAAAAGTACTTACTTTTAAGTAGCAAAATCAAAAGTACCTCGTATTGTTGAGAGCTTTCAGTCAAAAGTACTTTTGACTGTAAGCTCTCGACAATACAAGGTACTTTTGATCGAAATTGTAGCCTAAACTAGTTTTGCCCAATGGAGCTGCTGGTTAAAAGAAGTTATGACTAACTAATTACTACACCCATGGGAAGCAACTTTTTCCCCGTAGAATACAAACCCTTTACTCGTTTATTTAATCATGTATTTCTGTTTATATGAGTAGATAATCCGATTGTTTCAAACATAAGTGATTTTTTCCAAAGTCAAATATGGAACCCAAGAAGTAAATCCCAGGTTGTCTTCTTTGGCAGAAAAAAACAGAAATAGTGTTTTCTAAATAAAACAAAGAATAATTACATGAATAAGTTGATAATTAAACAATTATTAAGCAAAAAATCTTGTCGATATTTTCGGTTCCGTAGCCGAAAAGTAACCAACGGAACCCTATTACTAAACCTCCGGTGCCGTACGTCTGTCTGTTAGCGGGCTGTATCTCTCAAGAACCGTTATAGGTTAGACAGTTGAAATTTTCACAGAATGTCTATTTCTAATACTGTTACAGCAACAAATTATAAAAATCAAATTAAATTAATATTAAAGGAGGTTCATGGTACGGAACCCTTCATGTGAGAGTCTGATTCCAACTCGCACTTGACGATTTTTTTTTCCAGGAAGCCAATGCAAAACCTCTAAATAAGACAATACCAAATTCGCTAACTCACAAGGGAAAATATTAACTACAACTGTATTAAAATCTTCACTCTCTCCGTCACGGGGAGGGCATTGAAACAAAAGGTGCTGTATCCCTTTCCCTCCTGTGTATTTACATGTATTTCTTTCTCACCTGACGTCATGTACCCTTGACAGCGTCTCAATTTTGAATGTGTTAGTGATATGAGTACTTGTGACGCTAGTGTGAGTGACTCTGAGTATTTTTTGTCATGAATCTCGTGAATCACAAGGTTTTGACTTAGTCATTATACCTACCTAATTCTCTCAGGTACAAATAAAAGATACCAAAGATTTATGATAAGCTTTGAGTGATGACTCAATCAATGGAAGTTTTAAATTGAACGATAATTTTATAGCAATTTGTTTTTTATTGGATTAATCAGATATTGGTTAGTCGTCGTATATTTTTACTTATTCGTAGTTATTTTTAAAAGTAGAAATTAATGATGAAGTCTATTGTGGAATATCATTTGAGGTTAAACTCTATACCATAAACACATTGTTGGAAAGTTTTACTATAGTCATGTAAAAACACTTACCTCGTCTATGTCGCATGTGATATTTACTCTTCGTAACAGTTCCAGAACAGCAAGGCTGTTCATAGTAAAAATTATAAGAATTGTCCACTTCCGTAGTCTGTTGCACTGCCTGCGAGTTGACGTGCCAACTAACAGCGATCAGCATGAGGACCGACCATCGGACGACTACGGCTAAGGCGCCCATAGTCCGACTATTCACCTTACACATAGTTTATCACAACACTAAAACCACCAAAAGTACTTCAAACTCAAAAGTCAACGCCTCAATTCCACGACATTCTTTTGTCTCTGCAAATAAAGATACCTTATGTAAATATTTGACCTTGTAAACTGTAAACAACCTACTTCCGGCTTATTTTGTCTGCTAAAAGGAAACCATAAATAAATTTTCGAGGCATTACTCATACAACAGTCAAAGTTTACATCTTTACAAGCTGATTACGCCTAGCTTTTAGGCCTAAATTCGGCCTGACTAAGCGACGCGCCGGGTGTTGCTATATTAAAAAAAATATCTACTATGTAAGTGTCGGGTTTGGTTAAAAGTTAAATTAAAATAATGGCTTGGTGGCCAACAAATTGATCGTATACACACATACAGTGTTATGAACTTGCAATTAATTTAGATTACGGCAAAGTAATTACAGTGCCTATGGCAAATTTTACTACTCATGCTTTATACTAGGTATTTTTACGTAATAGACTTAGGAATTATGATTCTGATGATGGTAATAAATATGTAATCCGTTAGTTGAAATAGGTAAATGGATTAATATCCCAATATTGTGTTTTATTAATACTCCTAAGCTATAATATTTTAGATTGATAATATGCAGATATTAGCCAATTTTAAACGCCATCTAGAATTATAATTTCTAATATGTATAAAATATTAATTAATAATAATAAAAAAGGCAAATAATATCCTAAAAACCGCCATTTGGCAAATCATTACACATTTTTTGTTCATTAAACCATACCATAAAAACACGATGATTTATTACCAGAACCATCAGGGCACAACCAAAAATAACAAACGAACGCAGCAAATATAGCAACAAATGTCACCCAACCATTGTACCCTGAATGAAAATATAATGAAACCGGTAAAACAAAATTATAGGGAACGAGAAAAAAACATAGCGTACGCCTATTTGACAATAAAAATGACAATTCTGCTTGTTGAGTTTACATTAAAAAGTACCATGTAGGGTAGCTTAATGGCAGCAAAGACCATTACACGAGCCGATGGCATTAAGCACACCTCTGTAATGGAAACCGCATGGCGATATGCAACAGGGGTATATCGACTACCCTTTATTGCGGCAACATAGAAAATTCTGTGTTTGTTTTGTTTTTAATTGCTACACGCTAGATATTCGGCTGAACCGTTATAGGCTTTTAATTGCAAATATGTGTTTGCTTCGTAGGGAATCTAAATGGGTTTAGGGATGGAAATACCGTTAAAATTAATGTTTTATTTACGGTTTCAATGGTCGCTAGTCAGGTAAGAGCCCCATCTTCGTGTGAAGAGGCACATCATAAAAGCTTATGTTAACAGGCAACTGATATTATGTAGCAACGAACCCTAAAACGTCTACTTACTAGAACATTTCCATCCGTGACATTTGAAGTTAATCCATTACATTATTATCAGCGATGATCCGCTATCGCTACAGTTACCCTTGGAGATGATCACCCGAGGACGCCACTGAATAAGTAAATAAATGTCTTCTACTAAATTTAACTCCAATCTTTCGCAGCGGTCGTCATGTGACCGATATCTTTCCTTGAATGCGGTCAGGGATCGCTCGTTGAAAGAGTCCAGAGATGAATTAAATAGATAGGGCCCTTCAAAAAAGGGACTATGAAAGGGATGGAGACGTGTCAAGTAAGTTGGGTTTATCCGAAGTGGGACACGGAACTTAGTTCATCATTTATTCTAGTTAATATTAAAACATGTTCTAATAGTCCTTTCATCGAAATTTGACTGACAATTGAATATAAAAAGGTCGGTCGTTCACACGTTTTCGATAAACATTGGACTGGTCTCACAGTCGACCGATAATATAGCTTTTTATATCGATAAATTGTATGTTAGCTGTTAGTCTTACAGAAACCGACCGCGACCGTAGAAACTATTTATTGTATCTTCCTAGTACAAGAGTGATTAGTTCCGCTCTTTGATTCTAACGACTATAAAATTTAGTTTGAAATTAAATTGGTTTATTTTCGATACACGCTATTTATTGTAGTATTTTTGGGAACGTATTTCTATTTTTATAGAAGGGGTAATCAAGAAACCCAACGTTCAATAACATATTGTATTCAAAGAATATATTCTATTTATATAAAAGATGTCATATATTATTATCCTTCGTCCTAATGTGCATGATAATGTACCCTCGGTTAGAGGTTGTCATACAGGAGGGTTTCAAAATTTTTATTTCGAATGATTAATGATATCGGTTATACTTATCACATCTCTACGGGTTAAACGCCTGAGCGATTTTTGTTCAATTGACAGCAGATCCTTTGGAGTAAATATTTCAAATCTCCCCCATTTTTAAAAAACACTTAAAGGGTATCAACATTAAAACTCATCTCTTATTTTGTTGTATCCTTGGGGATCAGAACGTGCTGTAAGATTCATTTCAAATGATAAATGAATTCTAAATCTTTCGCGACTGTTTGATAACAAAAATTCATGTTAGTTTACCGTTCAGGACATTAACAGAAAATGTTTAAATTTTGTGTAAGAAAAAGATATAATTCGTCACAGTCATAAAATAAAGATAATTTTATTTATTTACCAAAAACGTAGAAAAATAAGCAATGGAGAAAATTCCGATGACAATCTATTCAAACATGTCTCCAGAGATAAGATTTAAATACAAATATTTAAGTTAACGAGCAAGACGTGCGTTAAATAATTCTACAAAAAAAAATTTGAAGCTTCTGTCGTAATTCTTAGCCCGTCGGCCATCGGAGCCGGTTTCATAATGATGTCTTCATTACCAGGTGATTCACTACGTCTTCGCTCATGCACGTTGATAGGCGACTTTTTATCGTGTAAATTATTATTCTTTCTTTCTTTATCAACATCCTGTATCTCTGCATTCCATTTTTTGAATTATGATTGTGGAACGTGTTTGTTTGTGATTTTGGTTTTTAATTTCTGATGAATTTTGTATTGAATTGAACAATGGGCTTTTTACATTTCATTTGCCTTGATCTTACATAGAACTTTTTGAAAAGCTTGAGCCCTCTAAATCTCTTGGCCAAGCTAAATTAAATCTTGACCTTTTCTAAACCTACCCGAAATTTTAATTTAATTAAAATTAAACAACGTCTGTTCTGGTAAAGCAAGAAATTCGTAGAAATATTAAATGCTTGTAATTTTATTACTTGGCTTCATTAAGCGGATTTAATCTGCTTTAATATCTGTCGATCTCGTTTCGCAGTACAATTACACCGTTACTGGCCATTGCACGACAGCGTCTGCTCATAATGAGCGAAGAATGTTAAGAAATTTTATCCGACAACCCATTGAGGGAACCCTCTCAATTGTATGAAGGTGTTCCAATTGAATGGTGGGTAGGTGGAATGGGGTACGATTATAATGAAATTTCGCCTCGATAAAGACCAGTGAGCCCCGAAACACAATACTTGATGTTTCCTCCTGAACCCGTATCCATGTCACGTCATTAAGCTCGGTAAAAATATCTGCCGACACATCTTAGTTAAGTAAATTAACATTTGCTTGAAGCATTTGTTAATTTAATTAAAATTGTGTTCATATTATTTGTGATTATGTTCAGTTTATGCATTTTGGTACTTTTGTTGAAGCACATGATAATAATGGTTAAGCATCGTAGGTTGAAAAAAGTACATTTTTAAGTTCAACTTTGTCCACATTTTTTATCTTCGACTGAACTTGTGTTTTTTGGTATTCGGTCGATCTAAAAATAAAATTGTTATAGTAAAACATTGCAATTAACTCTGTAATTAGACATTTTAATTAACATACCCACATGCATTACATCAAAGATTTCAAAATAAATTAGATTCTATTATAAGATAACAAAACGAATTTTGAACGAAACCAGTCATTATTAAAAGGCTTGTTTAATTCATCACCTAACTTGCTAATTATCAAAACTTAGACAATCAAATTAGGCGTAGCAAAATATAATGTCTGCTTTATATTTTTTATAAGCGCTTTGATTTATTACAATCAATTTAAATAACTTAATTCAAGCCCAATAATAATCTTAATTATATACCTCTATAAAAGCGAAAGGTCATTCACTCACTGATTAATCACGAAATCTCAATAACTACTTGACCTATGAAGATGAAATTTGGCATGTATATAGGTTATGAGTAGGGGTAGTTAAGCAAAAGGATTTAAGGAAACTACCCGTAAAGGTAGAAATCCGCGCGGGCAAAGTCACGGGCAAAGTGCTGTAAGTCTTTATATAAAACGTAATAGAACTGCTATGGATCAAAATGGATGGCCATAATTTAAGACAGATATATTATATTTGTTTCTTGATTTATTTTTGGCATACCTAATTAATTATAAAGAATTTTACATCTACCCTTTCAAGTAAAGGAAAATAAAACAATTCGGTTTTGCGACAAAGCGATGTAACATCTAAGGAAATATGTACCTATTGTATGTTAAAAAAAACATTTATTTTCACCGAAGCCCAACTAAAAAAAAATGGTAAGAGTTTGAAACTCTATGAGTGTGTCAATTTCCCGATAATAGCCTTCCGTCCTATAAAGTGGTGATTTTCTGTGTACATTTTGTAGAATTGATTATTCTGATCGAAATAAATATTTTTTTTGGCCATTTGACAACAGAACTGTGAGATTTAAAAACATCCAGGACGATTTTCCGATCAAAATTTTCTTAATAGAGCCACATAATTAATTAAATGGGAGTATCAATTTGTTTCGCATTTTAATTGAGCTTATTATGAATTGATTTGAGCATTATTTTATTAAAAGATTATTTTTGGAGATAACACGATACCAGAATAGAAGGAAATGTAGGAAGCCAGTTCGATAAAACTGGTTTCAGTTTTTGGAGATCTTAATCATTCTTTAGGTTTTGTTAAAACTGACTAAGCACAACAAAATAAGTTACTATGCGGCTTCGAGCAAGTCTATGTAGTTTACAATTTTTGATATCTATCTTCTATCTATATATCTATATCTATACTAATATATAAAGATGAAGAGTTTGTTTGTTTGTTTGTTTGTTTACTTGAACGCGCTAATCTCAGGAACTGCTGGTCCGATTTGAATAATTCTTTCAGTGTTAGATAGCCCATTTATCGAGGAAAGCTATAGGCTATCATCACGCTAATACCGATAGGAGCGGAGCAGTAATGAAAATTGTGACGCAGACGAAGTTGCGCGGGTCAACTAGTACTAATATAAAGCTGGAGAGTTAGTTTGTTTACTTGAACGCGCTAATCTCAGAAACTACAGGTCCGATTTGAAAAATTATTTCTGTGTTGGATGGTCAATTTATCGAGGAAGGCTATAGGCTATATATTGATACGAAGACGAAGACCAATAGATGCGAAGCAGACGAAGTTGCGCGGGTCAACTAGTTTCTTCATAAACTGTTTGTTTTTTTGTTTGGCTAGTAATATTTTTTGAAGATGAAATTACGAAACACACACACGATACGACGACGAATATACACACGGTTTGATCTTCAAGATAAAGCAACACTTGCCAAGGTTGGTCTGTGGATGGGTGGCCTTGGAAAGCACGTTAAGCCGTTGGTCCCGGCTGTCATTTTTAGCTCTTTGATAGTCGCTACGGATTGTCAGAAGTCAGTATACCCGACTCCAGTCTTGCCAAGAACTACCTTGTTACCTAGTGAATGGGTTGTGGAGGTCTGGTAGAAGCAGTCGCTCCACGTAAAATACTAGTATTTAGTTGAATCCGGTTTGACTGGAAGCCGAGCCCAATATAGTTGGGAAAAGGCTAAGCAGATGATGATGACATTTTATAAACATAATTTAAGTTTGAGTGGATAAGTAAGGTCTCTGACCAACATTATTTGACCCACTTGATTATTAGCGAATAATAGTCAAATGGGTTAGATAATGTTGGTCACAGACTTTTTTTTTTACTATTAATAGGCACGCGCTTGACCACCATCTCACCTGATGGTAAGCAATGACGTGGTCGAAGATGGAGCACGCTTGCCTGTACTATTGATGAGATCTTAGGTAATGTTTAGAATCTATGAAGACGATGATGTAAAACATGAAGTACATGCAGTACCAGGAACCAATTAAACATAAACAATTAAAAATAATTCACCTAATCGATGTTTAGAAAATGAGAAGCAAGTAATCCTGGCAAACGAATAGACTGTCCAGGAGAGATAGGGCGCGGACTCGGTAAATTCGCTGTGAATTATTAATACAGTACTGTTACAGCGACTTGTAAGCTCCTTAGAAGGGAACTGTATAAATATTGGTGAGCCGATAGTAAGCTAAACACAAATAACGGCTACACTTGGTAATGTCTTGGTTAACGTCAAAGACAAACTAACAGGATTAGGAGAAACAGGAACCGTTTTTACCCGACTATCCCAGATGGAAGGTAGTGTATCTGGAGGTTTATGTCCAGTAGAGGATAACAATTGTATTATTCGGATCACTCTAGAATAATAAGTTTTACATACTTAGTTAAATTATAATCAGTAGGAGTTTACAGTCTGTCTGGCATGATCTCTGAAATGGGCCTTTTGGAGCAGCCGTGAGGCAGACGCTATGGGTCTCATATCTCTATCATGATGATATTCGTTTTAACACTTAAGGGCAAATTTTCCAAATGTGATTTTATTTTTTATCAAAATAAATTTTGTTTAATTTTTCACATATTTTCAATGCAAAAACTCAAACCGCAATTTTATTCCTCTATTCAAAGTGAACGGCTGATTTTTCAACAGTTCGTTTCTTGAAAAAAAGGCCACTAAAAGTATAACTTTTTAATCATTTTATTGTTATTCTTGAGTATCGTTGTTCATGAATTACTGTCTATATTCTTTCTTTTATTAGGGTTCCGTACCCAAAAGGTAACCAACGGAACCCTGTTACTAAGCCTCCGCTGTCCGTCCCTTCGTACGTCTGTCTTTGAGCGGGCTGTATCTCAAGAATCTTAATTGGTAACTGTTGAAACACAGATTGTGTATTTCTATTGCCGCTACTTGTAACAATAAAAAATAAGGTTTATGGTACGGAACCCTTCGTGTGCGAGTTCAAATCGCACTTGGCCGGTTTTTTAATTATGTTTAGTCTAACAAAACTTAAAAACTGTGATACTTCAAAATGGCTCTAACAAACGTATATTGGTTGAAAGACGTGCAGGCTTATAGAAAAGGATATCAACAAGACAGGTACTATTATTACTATGCGGTTCATTTATTAGTACTATTACCGATAGGTTGGTAGTAATTTTGGATAGTTTCAGTTACTATTTTAAAGAGGTAAAACTGTTTTTAGTTTGTTTGTTTATTATTATGTTTCTAAAAGGTAATCTCTAAAAGTACTGATTAGATTGTTTCATTATCAAAAGCATAAAAAAATGCGTCTGCTTGAAGCTTGAAAAATCCTTAACAACAGTCAGGTTGCTTTGTATTCCTGATTTATAAATAGTTTTACTATCTTCCTATTGAAAAAAAACGACCCTAGATTAAACTTCATCTTGTTACTTTAACTGTCAACTTTTCACATCAATTTTCTACATTATGAAGTAGTAATCTTTGATTTCGATACCTTGTCCCAATCCCAAATCATTGCATATGTTTTCAACGTCACTATTGAATCTATCACTAATAATGTTTTTTGAATCATTCTGTACGTTAAATATATCATTACTTTTTCTCCAATATTAGATAATGTAAAGACCCACTTTGCTGTTTTGACCCAGCTCTATGTGCTTGTACACTGCAATAGAAAAATCTTATTAAGTACATATTTGCAAAACATGTAAGCTCATGTGGCAAACATTAACTTATTCAATTATCCAAAACGGATTAATAAGACGAGATTATGTTAGGGTCAACACGATAACTTATTAATACAGTTCGGTTACATAAACCTCAATTCTAATTAGTTTCTGTTCTACAAAATCAATTAAATGGTACTAACAGAGCTATTGGATCAGACCGCAACCTCAAGAAATGTTCGTAGACTCAAAGGGATGGACAAACATCTCTATACAGACCTATACGAACACAAATTAATATTAAATTCCGCTATAAGTTGGTTAACTTTGTGTTATGGAAACCATGCGATTGTGCTTATATCGTCTGAAGGGAGTCTGGAACTTGGTGCATGCAAAGCTTTCAAATAGTTTAGCTTTCATTTCGGTTCCAAGTGGTATTTTTCTCTTTTGGTTTTCTACATCTTTGACTACTCAAGCAGATAAATATCAAACGAATATAGCTGATTTGACTGTGATGTTAAATTTTATTTGTTGTGAACATTTATGAGGCACAAATTTGACTTAATAATGACTTTATTTTTATATAAACATGCATAATGTGGTATTCTGCCTACGTTTAATAACAACCCATAATTAAAATCACCATATTAAATTTTTTACAGTGGAACGTTTTATTTTAATATTGACTAACCGCGTGTTTTACAGCAAACAGATTCTTCAATAAAAATTACACACAGAGCGGGAATGAAAAACGGTAACCGCAAATATGATTCCTATTTATTCCCCAAAAGCGATCCATAAAACTAGTATAGATGTCAATAGTTTCAATAAATGCTGCTGCCGTCCGGCAGTGGGTGGCCCCACCGCTGTATTCGAAACACGTACGAAACTCACGTAAACGTCTGCTTGCCATCTTATTGATACAAATAGAGATATCAATTGTTTAGGACAAGGAGAAACAACAGCGTGGCAATGATAGTAATTCTTCTGACGGTATGTGAGGGGCCTTTATGACCACTTTGATATCTGCGGGGTAAAGTTTAGTATGTTATGGAATGAGATTTTTACGGACTCCGGGACCGTCGTAATGCTATTGACCTCTTTGATGGTGTCGACCCGGCTCTGAACCGTATTTAAGAGCCGATTGAAATGAGCTCGGCTTAGATAATCATAATCGTGTCAGTGTTTACTTTTCCGTGTATATGATTTAGTTGATCATTTTAATTTATGTTATGTTTGGTTTCCTTTTCACCGGCACTCTTAAAGTGCCCGTTTATGAGAGTTTTAATTACTGGATAGCACATAGGGGTTGGAAGTATAGATTTCTTGATCATCATTATTTGGAATATATTTTTGATGTAATTAATCAATATTAATTTTAAGTCAGGAAGTTGCTGGAGCAAGGATTTTTTAGTGTTTCATTACAGAAAGAAGAAAATATATAACCTATGTTTAGCAGTATGCTAAACATAGGCTAACATATATAATATAATATATCTTCTATGCTTTTTAAGCGATTTAGGAAATTAAAGCACCGTATGTTGCTTTATCAATTTGTCTGCAGTTCAACAAAATTTATTTCTTCAAATCATTATTATTGGAACCTTTTCTTATCATTTGTGTTTCCAGAATAATTAGTCGAAATATGATTTTAATGATCACATTATAAAGATATTCGGTTTCATGATCCAACTTTGATATTATAATCCTGGTATAACATTTTAGACATTCCATTTTAACGCCTCGTACATCAAATTTGTTAAAAGGCTAAAATATAAAAGAGAAGGCACAAGTCTTAATTTTTTATCCTTTCAGTAAAATAATGTCTAAGAGATTAACGTGTTTTAGATTTTAAGTTAGCTAAGTTTAGAGGAACGGATGTTGAAAGGAAATGTCAAAAATTAAAATTCAGTGGTGTTTGTATTTAGAATTTTTCGTATAAGAGCTATTATTGAATCAGGTAATTGATTTTTGAATTTCTAGGAAATCACGTAGCATAATATTTCTGGAAATCTAAAAATCGGTCGAATCTTTTAAAGCAGAAATCTTAAAATACTAAAGAAAAATCTGGGCTGGTAACTAAACCAAGTTTGATTTATCCTTTGAGCAGCTTTTTAAGAATTAATTTTGTTAAATTTAGCTTTGTACCTCTGACTTTTGAATTTTCTCACCCACTTATGTCGATTTTAGATTCTTAGAAATTTTGATATTTTCAGATTTTCTAATGCTCGAGTTGGTTGGTAATGTTCTTTTCATTAAAATTTATTACTTTCAATCTTTAAACCATTTCATGAGCTACCAGGGATTTTGTTTTCAAAAAGATTTATTTTGATGTCACATTTAGAATTAGCTCAGCCCATAACTACTTTTTTTACAGTAGCTTCTTTTCTTATTTTTTAAACGACGATTTTTCTTTAAACGACGTTTTTTTATTGTTCTTTAATATTAGCTTTTTTTGGTTCAATTTATTTAAGTATGTGACAATTTAAAAAAAAAGATTTTGAAGACCCAAAACGAATGCTTTTTTTTTATTCTAACTTTGTTTCGCACATATTTTATCGGTTTACTAGTTGAATGTAAAATGCAAATTAACTATTTATCTGTTGTATATATGTTATGTTATATTACTTTGATGTTTTGTACTGCACTCATTAGTAAACTAACTTTGTGTTAAATTTAATATGTCTCATGTTAGTGAATACTAACAATTGTAAAGTTCATGAGAAATAAAGGTCTTTAACCGTAACTACAATAGTTTTGCCGGTGTTAATTTTAATGAAACTCTACAACTGGAAATGTTACATAGAAATAATAATTCTGACGATTGTTTGAATTACTTGTAGTAAAACCTAGTTTTGATTTGAAGATGTTAAAGGCCTGACAATAATTTGTAAAGGGGAGAACAGTTTGTGGGCGTTTACCGTGCGTTTGTGTACCGTCTGTTCTGTATCTATTTGTGTCCTAAGGTTGTTCAACTCGACAGGCCGTTCACTAACATATTTTGTGATGATGATTACTCAATAATATTAAAGGTATAGTTTTCCTTGTTTGCCTAAAAAGTAAATGTTGGTTTGTTTTCATTCCATGGGTTGTTTGTTGGCAAGCTCGTATCTTGAATTTTTACTGTTTCTTCTTCTCTACAAACATTAGTCTCTGATTGACAACACCTCTTAGCATACTTATACCTCAAAAATCACATGAGTAATGCCTTGAAATTTTACATATAATTATATAAAAACCGTATCTAAACTCTCTTTCTGTAGAACAATTATAGAAAGACACATTTGCTTAATTTTATCAACGGATCCGCGCTGGAAATCAACAAAAGTAACTTTTTGAGCAACAGACAAAATATGCCAGAGTTATTTGGTTGATGCACAATAGCCTATACACGAGAATACGACGACCAACCTCCTCCGTAGTCCGTTGAACCAAACACGTTGCAGTTTCACAGAAAAAAATAAACAACACACTGTATGCGATGAGAGTATAATCACTTTATTTATCAGCAAAATGTTTAGCGTCACTAACTTAAATACAGTTCGGTTACTTTCAGTTATAATGTTTTAAAAAACAAGTTTTTGTACTCGTAGATTCACGAAGAAGTTGGACGCGAGCGTCCCACACGCGTGCATCAAGCGTGCCGGCCGGCGCAGAACTAGCTCGCTGGTCTCATTCCGTACAAAACTTTTAAGTCATGGAGACGGCAAAGCTATGTCGCGCCTCTACAACTCACGCACACAATCATGCCCGACACCCTATGCACAAACACGAAAGCGAGCTTCCAAGTTCACTAAATAAACGAACACCAACACAAACGTGCACCAACACCGTCTACCCCCTGTTCATGAGACGTCAGAGCGGGACGCGTATATCAACAATGCATTTGGGAGCACAAGCGCGAGCGAGAGGTTGATACCGCAACAGATGTATATCATTTTACGCAGGTAAGTATTGAAAATGTTGGTGTGTATGAATGAGACGGCGTACAAATTTAGCTTAGGCAAAGCCGGTTGGGAGCGAATGGGACAGGAACTGTTCAAGTCACCCACTGTACATTCCTTCCTGATACCGGCGCGCCGTCGTACCTTTCGATCGTTCAAGTGGCAGATGAAGCTTTTAGGGCTGTCACCTGATCAATTCGCGAAGCGATAAAAAAACTGGGAAAATTTAATTAGTTACAAGTTTGCTAAAAGTTTTTTAAGATTTTTTTTTTCCGTGTCTTAGGAACATTTTTAGTTTTCATTGTGGTTTTAATTTGGCAAAAATAAATTTAAATAGCAAGTCTTATAAAAATAAGCTCTATACAACCCGTAACAGAATAAACACAATACTTTTAAGGTGTCATTGAACTCATAATTATGAACATCTTTCACTATGGAACCAACACTGAAATCGCAAAAAAAATCGACTACTCCTTACATTTCTGTGCGCATAATTCGACAAAATATACTGAGCATCTGATTCTTTTTTTACGATTTCGCGGTAGGTCCCATGGTAAAAGTTTTTCATAATTATGAGTACAATGACCCCTTAAGAGATATTGCGTTTATTCTGTTACACGTTGTATATTAAAATATAAACAAAACAAACAAAATGTTAAATAAGCTTAAGAACAATGGAGTATCTGAAGATAAAGGAAGAAGCAAGAGTTGCTACAAAATTTTGCAAGCTTATAAATGATTCAGGCGCGCAGGTAGCATCCTTACGTCAAGATGTCACAAAGTAGCAGGTAGTGGAGTAACGTATGCTGCAAAATTTTGTGAATGTTTTTTGCATAAAGCGCCTCCACTACTTTCTGTGTTTACAATGAAGACATCTGCTTTAAAATGCGGTTTTTGTACTTCCATATTATTATACAATTTATTTTAATTGGGGATCGTATTATACGTAATAGAGATCGTTACTTTGACCCTTATATTTTAATGGTTAGATACGTTTTACCCCTTTATGAACAGTTGACACCTGTTATTTTTCTGTTATCTAAATAGCCCAATTAAACACACATTGGGTTTTGTTATTCTGTTTAATCAGCTTTATTTAATTACCAACCAATGAGTTATTTTAATGCGACGCCACTGAATTGTTCGTTCATACCAAAAAAAATATAGTACGAACTATCTTATGCCGGCGACTTCGTACGTGCATGTATCCGCTCCCGGAGTTAAAATTTTGTCAGTCACTCAATCAGTCAGTAACGGAAGAATTTTATACGTGCATATTGATATTTTGATAAAATTGAAAAGGTTCTGCTATAACAACAACAACTATCAAAATAAGAATTTGAAAAATTTGGTCTAAGTTATTGAAGTGGGCTTTTAAAAGATTTAAGGAAGCCAGGTTTAAAAAAAAAAGCTATCGACAGTATTGATCTACTTTTAACGAAAGTTGGAACAGTTATGGTTGCTAACGTTTTGCTGCATAGAGATCCATTAATGTCAGATAAATAAATTAAAAAAGTAAGTTATAAAAAAAAAAAATTGGTTTTATATTTAGACACACACTCCGTCAAAGTATTAATAAAACTAGAATTAAACATGTTCCATTAGATTTCTTGTAACGTAGAATAAGGATTTTTTATCCGTGGTTGGTATCAAATATCAAAAAAAGCGTGTCCGTGCGATCGGAGAGCGTCAAGCGAAACACTTCTGCGAAACCGGAGCCATGCGGCGCGGCTGACGGTAACGCGCCGCGACACCGGATCACAACAACACAATCCCTTCCCATGCGGTCATGTAGCTAACACACAAATTAGTGTAGTATAATGTTCGCGCCCTTTATTTTTATACCTTTGTCAAACTTCACGCGAAACGACAGCACAATACACTCACTCCGTAGAGTATACCATTTCTAACACGTTACCCGAATACGAATCACCCATTCTACCTACAGCCACATTCCTCTCGCGTCCTGTTCTGTAATCCTAAACAAAATTGACGTGGCGATCGCTTAATAAACAAAAAATAACACGTGAAATATGACGTGTTTTTGACGGTTTGACACGGGTAACGTTCGCGGTACACTTCATTAACTTTTCGAATACGAAATCCTGATGGAACGAGTACTTCAACGGACATAGACGTGAATTCCGTTTTGTCAGATACCAGTAATCCTCGTGCTAAGCAAAATCGCTCTTTTCTTTCTTTCTAAATCTTCATACAAGAATAATCACACAGAATGCACTGCACTGAAAGGATTTATTTTTTGCAGTAGATAAGAATGTTTATAGACGTTTGGTCAGGTTTCTTTTTAAAGCATTATATAAAAATAATAATGATTGAGGAGCTCGTGGTTAAATAATAACAGCCGCACGGGTCGATCTTCAAGGTTAAACAACGCTTGCCTAGGTTGCTCTGTGGATGGGTGACCATCTCAACATACCGAGTTTCCTCCGTGCCTCGCCGTTGGTCCCGGCTGTCATTTGTAGATCTTTGGCAGTCGTTGCGGATAGTCAGAAGCCAGTAAATCTGACTCCAGTCTTGCCATGAAGTACCATGTTACCCAGTTAATAGGTTGTGGAGGTCTGGTAGGCAGCCGCTCCTCGTAAATTACTGGTATTCAGCTAAATCCGGTTTGACTGGAAGCCGACCCCAATATAGTTGGGAAAAGGCTAGGCAGATGACATAAAAATAATAATAATAATTTATTTACTTCAGATACCAATAATCCATATTTAAAATTCACACTTGTACACTTAAAAATATAAAAATACACAAAAATAAAATCGGAATAAAAAAAAAACTGAAATCAAATTACATTAACTAATTAAAATAAATAATAATATGGTTCACTATCACACGAGTACATTGCGTGCAGCTTATAAGTGGAATTCCCTGCCAGGAGTCTTTAAGCCAAGAGTGAATCGGTGCAAGCGTGCTCCATCTTCGACCACATTATAGCTTACCATCAGGTGAGGTAGTGTTCAAACGCGTGCCTATCAATACCAAAAAAAGAAGATAACTAAGTTGAATTCCCAAAGTAATAGTGAACTGTATGAAATAAATGCGTAACACAAACAGCATGTCGAGCTCGATGGCATAATTTTAAACTGAGAAGTTTCAAGACAATGTACTCGACAGTATAACGTTCAATTGTTTTGACATAAGGCCTCGCACAGGCGAAGCGTTGAACATGGAGTGAAAAGAGGGCCTGTGGCTCCATAAGCGCGAAATAATGACGACGCATTGTAGCTTCGCAGGATCAAGTAAGTCGCTATTATTTATTTCTTCGGAGGAGCTTCACAATGGCGTATCACGGCTTTGCTGTCAGCGATACAATAAACAGCTGTTCTCGGTTTATTTTGTACGAGCTGCAGAGTAAGACCTACGGCAGATGACGTAATGTTACCTGCCTTGAAGACACGATAAAAGAAATATGACGTCGACTTCATCTCTCAACTTGTAGTCCTTCGTGCTTATCTTTTGTGCCCGCCAATATTGTGCCCGAGGCAAATCGCCTGTGGACTACGATGAACTACGATGTTATTCATACAATATTTTGTAGGATACTTAAGTAACATTGATGAATGGAGACTGTAGAATTCGTAAGTCGATATCTCCTAGGAAATCATCTTAAAACTCTAGGTGAATTTCGGCATAAAAGAGTTTGAACTATCCAAAGTTAGTACGATCGCATCGCTCACACGTCCATGAATTTTTATGCGGAAACCACGAGTTCCAACGGACAGCCGGCTTCGAGTGGCCAAAAAGCCAGAAATAGTCGGCAAAGCGACGCGACGGCCAGAATATAATAGCAGCAATAACAAAAGTGAGTCGAGCTAACCATTGATTTGGATTTTACGTTAGTCCGACAAAAAAATAAGTGCCTTTGTGCTGCATCCGCAAAAGTCTGACCAGTGGCTGTCACTCGAAAATGCATGTCGGGCTGTATGGTAAGCCCGTTGGTATTAATACAGGGCGACAGGTGAATACTAAGTGTCGTTTTATAGTTGTGTGTGAGCACTTATCAGCTTTGGTAGTTCACACGACTTCCAGGCCAATTGTTAGGATTTGTAGCCAGGTAGCAATTTTTTGAATTGTTGTTCGAATATATAAATTCATTGTCTGAGACCTAAGTGCCCCGGTCATATAATTTATGCATTTAGTTTGAAATTCAGGCCAGAGCGTGGTGTAAAATATATGTGAACCGGTACAGCATAATGCCCTGTCCGCTGTCGATTACGCTAAAACACATTAATTTCGCTAAGCCCCAAGCTTAAAACAGCACATTATAAAAGCCTATACCAACAGAGTGTGAAAGTTAGAACGAGGTCACCACTTAATTTAAAACAAACATCGGCTAAACACTGTTACAACAATTGTTGAACAATTTAACAGCGCTCCGGCCAGTTCATCCGTATTTCCTACTTAATAAATGTCTGGTAGAGGAGGCGAGGCGGCCGCACTGACGCTAACTTGACGCCAACCTGACGTCGTACCAGTCGTGGCTAAAAATGACGCAGTTGTTCCACCTGATGGCGTCTGTGTAGAAAATTGTGGGAGACACACATCGTTTCTTTTAAATTGATATGGTGAAGTGCCTTTTAAGGAAGTGGTCAGGTCACGTTGGCCTTTATTAAGTTTCTTGTGTCTTCTATGTTTTTGATAATGATGAAGAGTTTTTGTAAGATTTGTAAGATCTAAGTCTATTTCTAGCTACGGCACTTTTGGAGCTAATAATTGTCCATTAAAACTTAATTTGTGAGATCGTTTGGCGAAAGCCAGCGAGCCGTTGCCGTCGGGACGAATAAAATGTCTCTTGCCATTTAGTTTTAGCATTACAGCAGTTACCACTATCGATCCGAGTAGGTACTTCTGCTACTTTTCGATATGCCGTTTACCTAAACTAGTAGTTTCATATATTTTAATTGTTGATATGTTGATATTTTCACGTTTTATCAGTACTGCAGAGATCCTCTTTGGGAGGTGCGACCTCAATGACATAAGCCTTGAAAGAGGTAAGAAAAAAGAAGGTTGGAATTCGAATGTGATGACATAAGGAAGTGTTAGTTTTCTCTAAGGGATTCGTTTGTTTGCCTTGACGTTGAAAACACGCAAAATATAATTATACTTGAAAATACTCTGATTTTACTTATTGAAGAATACCTCTCGCACCCCATTAAAAGCGATCCTTACAGTACCACATCGAATGGTAAGCGATGATATTGTCAACTATTGTGCTAGCTTTCATAAAAGAAAGTCTAGCATAGATTTCCAATTCTACTGCTATCTTAGTTATTTATGTTTTATTTTCATTTTCTGACTTATCCACAACCTCCCCCAAATTTAAGCAATAGCCTCTAATAGCTCATTTACAACAAGACAGACGAACTTAAGGCAAGAACATGTTAATGAAGAATCAATCAGGTGTAACAGGGATCGAATTGAGTCCGTCGCTAAGGGTAATCAATCAGGCGTCAGTGTTATTGTTGTTATTTGTTGCGGCATCGAGTCCGGAGCAATCGGCCGGCCCTCCGGTTGCCATTAGTTTGATTAGCTCGTCCGTTCCACGCACGCTGATTGTGCGAACGTTTGGCTTTGATTGATTCCTTCAAATGGCACCGCTTCGAGACTACATTTTATTCTTGGACGATACATTGTTGCTGGTCCCGAAACGAATGTGTTCTTTAAGATTACGTAAGTCAATGTACCGTCGCGTGCAGAAGAATTAGATCTCATGATTGATTTTACTTAGAAGTTAATTTGATTTTATATAAGAATAGCTTTTGCCGTTTCACTCACGATGATATGTTTTCACAAAAAAAGTAGCTGGTAGTAGTTTTTAGGGTACCATCTATAATTTGCCAACATTAATTAAAATCGTAATAAACAAAGACACTTAAAACATTAGTAAGGATTTGATGCTAAAACCTATGTTTATGTATTCATATTTTTTTTATGAATTTTGCCTACAAATCCATTTTAGTGTCTGACCAGCAAACAATTAGGCCTAATTGCAAGCTCAACATTAAACTCTGAAAGAAAGAATTTTCTGAAAGAAGATATCATCATTAATGAGTTATAATGGATTTTCTCCAACAACACATTTACCTGTCTCGTCTGAAAGTGCGTCACTACACAATATCTGTTTCGGTTGCTAACTTGAATAATTAATGTACCTATACTGAAACTAAGCGCTAGAGGAATAATTATAGCCGGAATGTCTTCATAAATTGATGTAGAAGTACCGTAAATTATCTAGAAACATTGTTTATCAATAATAGGTCCTACATTTACTTACATTAACACTAGGCACTAAATATTTTGAGGATAGATCTGTAAATATTTAAGTTTCTGTGATGAGAAGGTTTTCACTGGGCCTTGATAAATCTAGAGGTAGTTAAATTTTAAACTAGCTACATTTAACAAAAGCCTTATTATTTGTTGGTAACATAATCTGGAGATATACCTATGTAGTACCTATAAAATTATTTAGCTAAGTTTATTCGTGCCAGTGAGGCCGGTTTGACTTCGATTTTGCCTGCCCAGAAAACGACGAGTACAAAAGGAGGTCTGACCGCTCTTTGTCGTGGTTAGAAAAGGCAAAGGCATTTTAACACTTTCAGGAAAATTAACTATAAAAAAAATTACGCGATGTACGAGGATGTGAGCAATGGATGTGTTTTTTACGAATCAATAAAATCGTTTCATTTACCTAGCATTGGTGGCGATCGCGTACTGGAAGACGCAAGGTTGAAAGGCTTCCACAAGGTGGACCGATGACCTGGTGAAGGTCGCGGGTAGCCGATGAATGAGGTCATTGTGGCGACGCTTGGGAGAGGCCATGTCCAGCAGTGAACGCCTTTTGGCTGATATGATGATGATGATGATGACCTAGCCTCGCTTAGCGCAAACAATTTTATTAACCGACTTCCCAAAAAGGAGGAGGTTCTCAATTCGGCCGGTATGTTTTTTTTTTCTATGTATGTACATCGATTACGCCGCGGTTAATGGACCGATTCGGGTGATTATTTTTTTTTTCAGTTTGGTCTAGTAGTTTTTATTGTATAAGCATTATTGTTATTTTTTTAGTGTTTACACCAGTTCTTAACATAACATTGCGCCGGTACCACTAAAAAGTGAAAAATAAAAATCTTTTTTACAAAAAATACAACCGACTTTCAAAAACAAAACACTACAAGGTACAAAATAACTTCCGAAGAAAGAAAAAAACTTTAATTTCGGATTGTACTTTTTTGGTACTTAGCAAACACATCCGTCGCTGCGCATCCTCGCACATCTCGGGTGGAAACGCAGCCTAATCCCGTCTTTAAATCTTTTAACGATCCCGAGCATCCAAAATCAAACAAACAGTTTACCGTACGAAATTCAATGTCAATGCGACGTTGCTCGGACGAAATGGACAGGGGTAAAGATGGGAAGAATCGACAAAAACCCGACGAATAAAGGCAAGGTCCAAAGGTTGTAAGACCCGCATTTGAATGACGATGTCATGTTTATTTGCGTTGAAGGGAGGCACACTTTCTTACCTGTGACGGAGAAAGCATGACTTTGAGGAGGAGTAACATGAATCTTTAACTTGGGTTTGGGTAAACAGTTTTATATTTTATGCCGTGTGTACTAAGCTTTGTTAGAGTTTTCTTTGCGTTGCTGCTTCAGTTAATTGGTTGGAAAATTGGAATGAATGTATAATGTACAGTTTGACGTTGACCAATTTTGTCACAGTTTAAAAATATGATTTACTTTTTATTTTTCTTTTAAAGTTTATCGTGGCAGATATATTCCTTTACCAATGCGAACGCATTGGTAAATATATTATGTGCTTATACTCTGTTAAGCAATTTCTTAATTCAGCTCGTCTAATAAGAATTTAGAATTTGCATCTGAGTCTAAACTAATTTTTAATAGGACTGTTAGTTAATTGCCACGTAGGAAAGGTCTGAAACCGCCAATCTACTTTAAGAAAGCCTAGTGATAATAGTCTATACCTTTCATATGAGAGGATACTTTGACTCCGCAGTGGGACTGTTACAGGCTTGTAGTATTGTAGTATTAGGTTGAAATATTTATTTTACCAGAAAAGCAAGTCAGCTCGTCGTGGTTTCCTCGGTCGACCGGTTCCCAAGATAAGTAACGATGTCTATTTCTGTTGCTAACATTTCAGTTTCAACTTCAAAGAAAATTCACAAGCAAACGTCTTGAAGTTTAATTTATGTCTTGTTTAACAAGACTGACCTTATAATCTAGTCCATTTTTTACGTAGTGACATCTGAAAGAGAATTTCTAAAACAGTTTGTGTTTGCTCATGTTCACTGTTTTAATCTGTAATTTTTGTTTGAATATACGATACACGAGTTTTGAAAACTAAATAACGAATGTCAATATTATCTTTTTTTTTTTTCACATATCTAAATGTTGAAAGTTATCCTTGTTCGCCTTGGGTAATTTATTTCACTATGTGTGTACCACAACAAACTAGATTAATTAAATTCCTAATTACAACAAAACCATTTACTTTTCTAAATCACAAAAGTAAATAGGCGTCCACTGTTTAATTTTTGCCAAAAGAACTTCGGTGCTAAATTAGTTTTCGTTCAGCTCTATACGTGATCGGATTGTATAATTACATTCTTTCCCTTTCCACTGAACCCACGGGCAGGTTGCGGCCAAGATGCGTATCGTATCGATTCAGGGAGTTTTGCTAAATCGAACTAAGGCCACAACTCACGAAGTGGACCATCAAACTGCAGGAAAAAGGACAAAACAAAATGTATAAAGGAAATTGCTTCCACAAATCCACTCGTATCTTGAACAATAAACGTAGAACGGCCAGCCCACCCTAATAGCAATGAAATCACGAAACCAAAACTGTCTCCCATGTCGGATACAGTTCGATCTGCGACTTAAGAATTTTATAGACTACCCTTCAATTGTCTCAAATGGACAACGATGATAGAGGTCGTGTAACTATTTTGTGAGTAGTTAAAATGTTGTTTGTTTTGGAAGCTTTTAAGATTGCGAGTGGGTTTTGTTTTTGGGAAGATGATGTTTTTAAGTTAAGGTTTATTCCGTGATAATACAGAGGTATTATTACCAATTATAGCTTCGAAAAACTTCTCGATGATGGCACAAGACCTGCAGTATCTACACCACTGATTATTGTTTATCTTACAATACTTCGCCCAATAAGATTATTATTTATCTAACAGAGTTGTTTTGTTGCGGTATCAAGAAAAACTAACAAAACGAAATTTTTGTTTTCAGAGTTTTTCTTGCGATTTGAACATATACAATAGTCTAAATATCAACTATCGGGCGGTTGCCTACCAGACAGAACAATAGTCTCGTCGAAGAATCATCCCTTTCCTATAGAGGCTTGCTAAACAACCTGTTTCGCATATAGTTTTACGCCTTGTTGGAAAAGATTTCGAGATTTTTTTATACAGCTGAAGTTTTTCATGAGCGTCTACGAACGTATCACTCATGCCATTATCCTATATCACCTTTTCCTTCACAATTGCTTCAGTTAATAAAATATGGTACCAATTCAGTACTTACTCGTTATTTGATGTAATCAAAAGCAAATAAATCGCCCTGTTACTACGTTCCTCAATATATATTTTTTCTAAATCTACTAGTCAGCTGGTATTTAACGGTACTTAACGTAAAGTATGAAATGAGATAATCAAACCAATTATTTCACTATTTTCTAGATATAATACGTCTTTGAAACCGGGATGAGCAAAATATAACAGTCGCTACCATAATAAATTGAAAACATACTTAAATTAAATGACTCAAAACTAGTCCATACAATCTTTTGTCGCAAGTAGCTGCACATGTACTACAACCACACATTTTGCCGCATTTTATAAGCTTGTTTGTACTGAACAGACCTCGCAATTTATTTTATTTCAAACAAGAGTAATAAAATTTACTTTCTATAACTTTGAACAGCATATACAATAACGAACTTTTCTCTAGTAAACTACGTTATGTTATTTTTAGTTAAATCCGCATTAGTTTTTGCAGTCGGTTTTATAAAAAGTAGTTTAAATTTAATTAAACCTAGCATTTATTTTAAAAAGGAAGCGATTTTTTCTACGTATTCATACTTGTGACATTGTCTGATTAATTTAATTATGAAGCCAAGACGGTTTTCTTACTTATGTGGGCCATATTTGTACATTCAAGTTATTTGTTCAAAAAGGCTAGTTCAAACTGTTTGATCATAGAAATACGAAAATTTGTATTAATTCATGCCACTTGACGACTCTTTCTTGATCAAGTTTGAACCAGCCTGGGGCCCTATTATGACGTGCGTGATTAAGCTGTTAAAAAAGTATAGTGTTAAGGTAGTTGCGCGAGTAACCCGCGAAATTCAAATATTTTTATGTTTTTTTTGCAATTTGCCGGGCAGTGTGAACCTGTATGTTGAATAAAATACGACTCGCGGCCGTAACGCGTATTTATCTAAAGAATTATAATCATTTTAATCATCAATATAGTCCGGTAAGTTTATAAAGCCCTATATAGAATGGCTATTTCAAGAAAAAGTTATTCTCAGTCTCAGTCATTTGGATTTCGCGGCCTACCCTGGCGCTTCCACCTTAAGCGTCTTGTGTAACTCCGTCTCCCTCCCACACCGTTATCGTGATGGTTTTAAGATGTCATAATATGTATCCTGTTTGATCAAATTATTGGACATGACTGGCTCGCATTATATTCAATATACTACTTATTAATTAGGATTCAAGAAAAATTTAAATAAATAATATTCGAAAAGATCGTTAACTTTCGCACTCCCGACTATCACGTATGTTTTCACTTATGGTAAGAGGTTTTCAGCATGCCCATCTTCACCCCTGCCCATCCTCCACAATAATCTCCTCGCCACCTCTAATCATACAAAGTGATAAAGTGGACCATTCCTAACCTAGACATGACCTAAAAACGTTTCATACAAGATAACTTTCCCAAAGAAATCCCGCATCCTTGGAACATTTCTCCATTTATCCTATATTTTTATAAGGTCTGATATATCAGTAACGACTGAGTGGACGTAGGTAGCCACGTAGAAAACATCCAGATTCGAGCCCAATATCGCTCAAAGGGTATGGAAACCGAAAGCCGAATCTCTGGCTATAGAAAATACGTCTTGTTCAATTCTGAGGTAATGTTGGTATTACTTTATCTTTTGGTTGGTTTTTTAGTGTATGTTGCTGGCTAAAAGCTTGGAGGTATTGTAAATAAAAAGAAGTCGATAATGTAGGACTCGTTGACTAGGGTTCCGTACCCAAAAGGTAACCAGCGGAACCCTATTACTAAGACTCCGCTGTCCGTCCGTCCGTCCGTCTGTTTTTCAGCGGATTGTATCTTTTTTTACTATTGTTAGGCTATATACTATTGATAGAATACGTTTGACCACTATGTCAAGAACCGTAAAAGTTAGACAGTTGAAATTTTCACAGAGTGTGTATTTCTATTGCAAAAAATTATAAAAAATAAATTCAATTAATAATTAGAACTCCCGTACAAGACACCTGTTTTTTTAGGTTTATGGTCCGACTCGCACTTGCCCGGTTTTTTTTCGTATTGAAAAACATACTTCAATCTCGTGACTAATTCTTCTATTGATCATCGTCATTGGCTGAAACTGACTATTTGAATCATTACCTAATAATGGAAAGTATTTTTAAAGCCAAATACACAAAAAGTCCTTTAAAAACGATGAAATTCAGAATTGATTTTATTTAATAATGGTTTCTACTCATGACTACCAATCGATCGACATTGCTATAATTTTGGCACTTAGATTGCATAAACCGATGCATGCCTATCTAAATCCAGGAAAGACAAGTATTCAATTTACAGTTTTAGTAATTCTCTCTAGGTTTGCTGTCAATTATGTGTAAAATAAATTTTTATCCAGTACAACCAACTTATCTATACTAATATATAAATTTGAAGAGTTGTTTGTTTGTTTAATTGAACGCGCTAAACTCAGGAACTACTGAAAACCGTTTTTTTTTATTTGTGATGGGTTTGCTCTTGACTCTAGTCTATGTCAGAGATTATTTATTTAAGGATTACCAACGAGTAAATACACTACAAAAACTTTTGCAAAACACGCTCAAAAACACAATACGTTTTCGTGTAATGCACACTCAATTACATGTAACCACAACTTACACATTAATGAGTCTACATGCTCCGACTGATATTGCAACAAAATAAATTAAAATATAAATACAAGCGATTGACATACCAATTTCAAGTTCTAAACATAATACAGGTTTACTTGGTTTGAATAAATTATAAGTATTTATTTATAAAAATAAAATAAAATAAAAATTTCAATTAAAGAATAAAATAAAATGTCAATTTAAGAGTGCATTCATGTCAATATCTAAAATTACCATGTCAATTTTTCTTTTTTAAAATTAAAAATGGATTAAAAATTACACATAAAATAATCGGGGAACATAAAAAAAAACAGAGACTAAAATAAAGATTAAAAATGCATGTCTTAAAATAACAATAATTGTAATTGGATTGATAAATCAAATGTCCTCTGCCTGAAAGTACTTAATCAATTTCCTTTTAAAAGTGTTGAGACTATCGTGATTAATATCGATTTCAGCTTTACGGCATATAGCGTTGTACAATTTTGTTGCCCTTGCTAGAGGAGAGTTGTCACCTAAGTTAGTTTTGCGCCAAGATTGCCTGAATAAATGGTAGATTTGGGAACGCGGTAATCTACTGGGTACATTAATAAATATTTTTGACAGAAGGTCGCTATTTATTTTGGATGACATTAGTTTGTGCAGAAAACAAAGATCTAGAACCTTTCTACGATTCGTAAGACTTTGAAATTGAAAGTGGTGAACACGGTCTTTATACGATTTTAATTGATTCGTGGTTTTATTTTGACAAGAAAGGTGATTCAAGAATCTTTTTTGGACTCGCTCAATCCGTTGCTTATGAATGTTATAACGAGGTGACCATACCTGTGAGCAGTATTCCAGATTACTACGAACCAACGTCTCATATTGTTCGCGTTAGATATTATTTTATCTATATGGTCATTGTAGGTCAATTTTCTGTCCATTGTGATTCCAAGATCTCTGATACTATCCACTTCGTCGAGTGTTTTGCCCGAGATAGTGTAACTTGTAGTGTTGACTTTCTTGTTGCGACAAAATTTTATGTGAACACATTTATTTAAATTTAGGCTCATCCTATTAACATTGCACCACTCAACTAATCTATCCAAATCAGCTTGTAACAAATAAGAGTCTTCTATACATTTTATAGGTAGGATCAACTTGAGATCATCTGCAAATAAATATGCTTGAGCGTGGTGAAAGCAATGGATAATGGTATCAATGAAAATATTAAAGAGCAACGGTCCCAGGTGGGAACCTTGTGGCACGCCAGAGGTTACAAAAAAATCTTCTGATCTGACCCCATTCAGAACAACAAACGACACACGACCATTAAGGTATGACTGAAACCATTGCAATAGTGGACCATAGATTCCGCAGTTCTCCAGTCTCTGCAACAAAAGCTGGTCTGGTCTAATTTGTCAAAAGCTTTACTAAAATCAGTGTAGACTGCGTCAACCTGAATCCGCTGGTCAACAAATTCAATAACATCTTCAGAAAAAGATACTAGGTTGGAGTGAGTTGATCTGCCCCGCATGAAACCATGTTGATTGCTTACAATATTATTTTTTAATAATTCGAAAACTTTCGGAATAACAGATATAATCGAGATGGGTCTATAATTTTTTATATAGTTTTTGCAACCATTTTTATATTCATATTTTTTTATAACCAGAGATGACAGAGACAAAGTCTACAATGGAGCGAGTTTACCCAGAAGGAGCCCGTTCACTCTAACTTTGAAGAGATTAGGGTTGTAAGCGCTTGGAAACATAGCCGCAGGCAGAGTGATTTGAAAAAATCTTTCAGTGTTAGATAGCCCATTTATCGAGGAAGGCTATATATCAATCAAGGCTATATATCATCACGCTAAGATCAATAGAAGCGGAGCAGTAATGAAAATTGTGACGCAGACGAAGTTGCGTGGGGCAACTAGTATCAATTTAAATAAAATTCTTCTGTTATTGACTGATTGAGTGTCTGACAGACAACGCACACCCGAAACTACTGGTCACACCCGAAAGCAAATTCGGCATGTAGGTTCCTTAGCGAGTGTAAGGGAGCACTAAGAAAGGATTTCCCGAAATTCGTACGGGAACGGGAAAAATGGGTTATACGCGAACGAAGTCGCGAGCAAAAGTAGGTACAGTTTATTTCATAAGCCGCTTTTATTTTCACCACTTCCGAGGTTCTGGAAACGGGGTTAAACTAATAATTACTAATAAATATTTCAGTAGATAGTTTACAGCGCTGCCGCCGCCCGTGATTAAGCCATTTACACAACATCATGTTTCTTTATAATTTACCGTGACCCACGTGGCTCTATCACGCATTGGTATAAATTTTCTATGCGTATCGATTTTATGCCGTATATCGTGCCGTATGGTGTCGGCCGGTTCTGTATGGTGCCGTAAAATAATATTACCAACCCATCACTTCCCGTGGGTGTCTTAAGAGGCGACTAAGGGACTCATCAGAGAATGGGCAGCAGCGTTCTCTATAAAACACAACACCATACACTGTGATCGCCAACCCGCCTGCCAAGCGTGGCGATTATGGCAAACACCCCCGTTTAGGGGAGACCTTTGTCCAGCAGTGGACGTCTTTCGGTTGTAATGACGATGATGATGATGATGATCGATTTTATACATTTATACCAGGAATCAGAAGCTCAACAGCATTGAAATATTTTGAAGTGATTGAATGTATCAGTTGATAGTTCGTACGAACAGTTAGTCCTTATACGCAAGAGTTATTTCAGTGTTCATTTAAAATGTGTCTAGATCTTGTTTGCAACCCTTTTCATTTGAAAAAAACTATTTACATGAACTTTATAATCACTGTAAGTAATACTATTTTGTTGTACAAAGAAGAATAAGAATGAGAAAAAAAAACGTTGAGAGTTATATAATAGACATCTTACATTAAATCCAACTACTAAAAGCTCTGTATATATTATTTTGCTAATCATGTTTTTGAAATAAGCGCTAGTCACATTTGCAATTTACAAAAGTTTGGTGCCTATTTCCCTGAGATTTTTACAATAGAAAGCAATATTTGTCTGCCCAGTCTTTTCCAAGATATATTGAGGTCAACTAAATACTAGTATTTTATATGCAACAACTGCATATAATATGACCTCCAGAACACAGGAACTGGGAATAGAAAAAAGAAAATATTAATTTGTCTAAAACCAAAGTTTAAATAATTTTTAAATTTATGCAAAATCAAAAATTGACTTGTGTGCCCCAAACCTTATAATCACTTAACTTGACTACTTTTGATTTATCAGAAAATAAGAAAAATAAACTTTTTGTTGGCTGTTTTCTTACAGAACGTAACAAAGAAAGTCGGTGCCAATCAAGTTATTGTACGTCCAATGAAAGTAATCAGAGAAAGTACTTTATGACGTTTAATGTCAAGACTATACATAGAGAACAAAGTCACATTGTCACGACCTTTTCCCCTTAAATGTTGTAGCAAATATTGTTACTAATATTACATAATACACGACAATACGACGTTTTGTCGGTTATGGTTAGGTCCTATGTGATGAGATGCGTGGCTATTACTTTCAACCGAGCACAAATCTGACTCCTGCCGGGTGGAGCGGAAGTATCAGACTCTTACTGACTAAAATCCATCCGCGGTCCTACTAATGCCCTTTGTGTTTCAAGGCTGCGGTGATTCTTTCCAGCAAATTCCACAACCCTGGCAGGAAATCTAGACTCTGAACTGAGAAATTCGACATAAAAAAAAACACTCTCACTTGCCCGAATCATTCCCGGGACTTTATGCTCAGCAGAATCTCTTGCAACCACTACATCATCAAGAAATATGAATATTACTAGTCACAAGTATATCCTCGTGAGTTTTGGTGTTTCTTCTCAGGGTAGTCAGCTAGGAAATACTGGCCTCATCTAGTTTAAAATGACCAAAAAAGATTGGTAGCGTAAAAGTTTTATAATCAAACCTATTAAGATGAAGACTACCAATTATGTCTAGACACATGGTTTAGTCATTATCATCACCATATCAGCCGAATGACGTCCACTGCTGGACACAGGTCTCTCCCAAAGGGGCGGTTTGCCATAATCGCCACGCTTGGCAGGCGGGTTGGCGATCGCAGTGTATGTTGTTGCGTTTTACAGAGAACGCTCATGCCCATTCTCTGGCGAGTCCCTTAGTCGGAGTAGTAGAACTTAGAACCCAGAACACTTCTCATGGATTGAAATACTACTCGTAGCTACAATACACTTCCTAAAAAAACTCAAAAGATGAATAAATACATTATAATAATGTAGAAAATTGCCTGTCAGACACACTGACGCTGGGCAAAGGATAAAGAAAGAGGTTAGCCCGAGAAAAATACAAATTTTCTTATTGTATGCTTTAATTAATTTCAGAACTTTGTGAATATTATACGATACTTTTGCCGAGATTAGTATTTAAATGAACGAGAAAATTTAATATTTTTTTAAATGGAGTTTATCTTCACTTAAGTTAATTAGTTAATACTTGGTATAAGCAGACATGCATTATTGAAATGTTAAATCAAAAAGAACGGATCCCGAATGGAAGGCTCCTGTTAGCTATGGCAGAAGATAACATTGTAAGCATAAAGAAACATTTATCTTTAATCCATCATTTTTCAGCCCCTCTTTTAAAATGACATTACGGTTTCTAACAGTACATCAAACATCGAATAAGACGAAAGGAACTCTCACACAGCATTAGACTCTCAAAATTCATTCACAATTCAACATACAGAATACAAATTGAGTTAATCGTACGTTCGGATTCGATAATCTACGAGTATTTCACTTGCCTTTCTATTCAAAGGGAACTTAGTCACCACTTTGGTAAATTGTTACCTAACAGCCTAACTCAGCAGTGTGAGTAGGCTGCGAATAAGTTTATGATTAGCCTTGTCTGAAATGTATTATGTAGAAATGTACTGTTAGGCGTTTGAGGCAATGCCGTCGGTGTAGATATCCTAAAGCAACAGCTGTTTCTGAAATACTAAGATATCATTTTCAAAGTAAGCCTACTAAGTTAGATGAACGTAAATGCTAGACTTAGATTTAGCTGTTTTAGTTAAATGGCTGTGTTGCTAAAGATTGTATTTTATCATCAAATATTTCGCAATGTTTTAAATGTGTATTTTATTGGTTTCATGAAAACTCTTATTTAATTGAAGAATGTGGAGAGATTGTCTTAGATTTTCATAGAGTATTTCGAAAGAGGACCTTAACAGTACATTTATCATACTTAATTACCAGGAACTAATGTGATAAACGTTTCAATGTATCTAGCATGGGCTTGTGTTGGCACAGGACCCTTCAGCTTATTCGCAAGACTAACTATTCGCATCAATTTCTGGCCCAATGGTTCGCTACGGCGTGAGTCTAAGTGATGTTCAAACTACAGCCTTTAGCCAAAAGTTGGTCGGCAACGACAAGCCTTCACTCAAAATGAGCTCCCAAGACTCGACTTTATAAGTGAAATTATGATTCTGTCGCAAATTATAATTAATCCGAGAAGTGAGAAATGATATCCTAAAACAAAAAGCTGACAGTGGTTTTGTTGGACGGCCGAAGTGTCAAAGTTAAATTGAATATTATAGGGAATGATCTCAGGCAGACGAAGTTTCGTCGGGTCGCGCTGAGTAGTTAATCCAATGCCACAATTCAGTTCAAGTTATTCAGGAACAATTGCCTGTTACTTGCATTGCTTATTCATTGTTAATCGAACGTTCAGACTGTTTATGTTATTCTCGTGCACGGTCTATCTTCTAACCTATTTGTGAATCAGGGACTACGTTACAATTCAGGGGATACTTTATCTTCATGTTTGTTAGAAAAACACAGTTTTTTGCTCGGATTGGTATGACGTTTCTAACGTAAATTTTGTAGGTTTTCCCATTTAAAGAAACGAGAAAACTAAGCACTAACCTAACCAAACCTTCCGATGACTCATTTATGACTCACATAAAGGTATTCAACTGTTGTATCTACTTCTCTCAAACCTACTATAGTATAAGATATACCTATTAGTGATCTGATTCAGGTGTATCTACGGTCTTGTTACTTTCTAGATCTAGAATATTGACTCTTTCTGATACAAAGACCGTAACTTCTCATATTTTTATGAACAAACTTGAAAAAGTGATCTTTCCTTAGGGAAAATGTTCATAAGTAAAAACATTTTTTTTGCTATAGCACAACTACAAATACAGATATCGAAAGAACGTGAAAAACTGAGTAAAACTGCATCCAAAAGTCATTTTTTTAATTAACTTTTTATTTAATAATAATAATACAACAATAATTCCATTAATTTGTATAAAATGTGGTAGAAATTACAGATGTTACAATAATATATTTAGTGCAAAGACAAATTCTGCCATTTAATGGAATACAAATATTTATCTATTAACTTGTTTTTATGCCACTACGTAACACGCAATAGTTATATTATAAGTACACGAATAATAACAGTTTCCCGCATTAAATTCTTGAATTCTACAGAAAACAATTTACAATATCAAAACAAAACCAATATAACCTTATTATACATATAAACTAAAGTTTAAACACACATCACAAATCGTAAGGCAACGACATTAACCGTGTTTTAGGTATCAAAATACCAACTATAAAACTACAGTGCATTCCTGAAGTGATAGGATGGACATGACTTTTTGTTGAGAAATTCGCTGACTGAATAAAAGCAATGCGATATCAACCACTTTTTTAAAACTGCACAGAATTTTTGGTAAGGTAATTCAGTTATCCAGGTCGGTAATGAGTTGTATATAAGTGGCGCCAGTAAGTGGGTTATCAATCAATAACTTATTCACTACAATTGCGAGTACAATATTTACCACCCCAACACATCACAATAGCGCAACAGATATTGGCCGCCAATATTGGCAGGACAGCGGGCTGTCGGGCCCTAATAGTCAGGATCGTAGATAAGGTATATCTTGAAACCACTTACGTCGCTTGCCGTCTCCTCTGCCAGGAGTAAGCTACCGGTGCTACAGCTTAGAGTGTTTGCAGGGAGAGAAATCGGAGGCACAGCTCAAGTGGGTGGACATGTTTTGGTTATTGTAGGGGTTATAATAATCGATTTAGTGAAACTGATTTGATAAACTTGATGCACTTCAATTTTTACTCTTTTTGAATAATACCTGATAAATATATATGCTTTTTATCAATCGCATTTTTTAATAATGGATTCGTTCCTTTTTTAGGAATATCAGAAGAAAAAATCTTGAGCGCTTACCACAAACAAATTTGTATGTCAAGATAATTACGATGACTCAATCTACATATTTTCTCCGGAAACGTATAATAATAACGTAGTGCTACATCCTTTTGTGCCAGCGGATTGGCACAAAAAAAGAGAGACCTATGCTCAACAGTGCGGGAAGTCGGGCTGTGGATGATGGATGACATCCTTCTGCATTGAAAACTCATTTCAAAACCTATTCTACAAGTCATATAAAGATACACAACACAACCGTAAATTCCTCACAAAAAATAATCAAAAGCAATCAAACAGAAAACGCGAAACAATTCAGCAAATCGCTCTACCAATTTGTGCAAGCCGATATAAAAGTTGAATAAGATGTGGTATCATAGATTAAATAATCGACGTCTGATTCCGGAGGCTGACCACGTCCAATTAGGGTCGAGGTCCCTAGAGAGACGTGGGATCATATCGTGAGAGCGCTGCTATACGTGTTGTGTTTTTATGTAAGCTTTTAGATTTTTCGCTGTTGTTTGTTCGTTATTTAATTTTAAAAATAGAACAACATGTGCCGTTTTTGTTTTGTTTTTTTGACAGATGTCTGGCTGATTTTTTTTAACGTTTTACCTCAAATATTTTAGGTTCTATATTGAGTAATTTCTACGAAGTAATTGAAGAAGTTTGTAACACAGAGCATAATCTCTTTGTTCATCAGCGGAATAGAAACTGTTGCCATGGAGTTTTTCCATAACAGTCTTGTCAATCCTATTAGAGATAATATAATGTGTAATATTCTATTATATTTATAAATAAACATGTGTTTAACGTTTCTCGTTGGCACCGTATAGATACTGTAGATACCTAACTTGGTACCAACCATTAGTAATGATCATCTTATTACCTGCATGTATTTCTTTTAAACATAGTGTAACCGAATGAAGAAATAAATAAAAGAACATTTAATTAATGTAAGAACAAAAGCAGCATACAATAATACATTTTGTAAATGATATCTCCCTTTTGGAAGCCTCAACATGTTTATCTTTCAGCAAACTAATGAATACATAAAATTTTTAAGCGAACAAAAGAGTCCTTTGCCGTTGACTTTTCCATAAACACGACAAAGTATTTCGAACGTAAAAGTAGGTAACGTGGGTCCCGACTTGAAACCAAATTCAAAGTGACAGGATTACTGGAGCATTTCGAACTGGTTCTAGAGAGTAAAGAGCTTTGCACTCCTTTCCACTGTCACATGCCTACTTGGCTGGCATAAACTGAGCAACAAAGTGTTTAGCTTATACACTATTCTAGAATTATGTAGGACACAACTTTTTAGTCGATTGATCGAGTCTCGTTTTTGTTATAATTGAGCGAATGTTTTTGTCCATGTTTGTATTTTTAGGTGTAAGTACAAAAATGGGGAAAAATTTAATTAAGGAAATCATTATTTGTTCCATTTACGGGGACCTATTAGTATTCAACTTTTCGCGGCAGGAGGGGTGGCTTACAACTGAGTGCAAAGCTTAAAAATAAACATTAAAATCGTTGCTTACATTTAAAATCATTTAAAAATCAAAGCAGCCAGCATTTGGAGCGCCCCTCTCGTTACGAAACTCATTACAAGACGCCAAATAAGAAGTCGTAAAGTAACCTTTCTTCAGAGGCCATTACGCTATGCCAAATGATATTTTGTCTCCTTACCTAGGGTCGTTTACATGGGGCGCGCGGGTCTCACGGCAAACACGACCCGAATTTAATCTCTGCGCTGCTTTATCTCTGAGCCAATGAGAAGAAAACTTTATTTTGTGCGTAAACAAGGGTAATCGGCTCCTTTTTCCACACAGACGGCTACACTGCGAACGATATTGAACGGGCAGGTGGTGCTGTCTAGAATACGTTAAGAGTTGCCGAGTGGCCCCCTGTGACCCTGCGAGGGTACACCACAAATCGAATAAATCGCCTAATGTGGACAGAGACCGCTATTGATTTACGTGATCGTAAATATTAACAGAATTCGCCCCTATTACCGTGGTCAGTTTTGCAGCGAGAACAGTTTTAGAGTAAACAACGTCCGGCCAGACTGATTGTCAACGTTTTAAACACTTGGTCAGGAAATGCTCAGATATTTTAAGCTGATTTGATCACATTGTAATAACAGCATGCCTATTAGGTATTAGAACTATAGTGAATTTCCCCGCTAGCCATGATTGACATCTAAGTAGACACAAAAGACATCGGAACTTTTTGAGAAAAACGTATTGTGGCACTGCAAACCAGTACCACCCGGGAACTAAACCCATTTTATACTTGAAATACTTAGTAAAAGCAATAAAGAAAAATAAATAAGAAAAAGGAAAAATCGTTCTAAATCTCTTTAGAAGTATCACGTAGGCATCGCCTCCTCGAACAAACATAAGACGCTCAACGTTCATAATAATACTATTATATCCTATTTCTCGAATACGAGACACAAAAATAAATTCATCCAAAGTACATTTCATAAGTCTTCACTAACAACGTGATAATATTACATGAAACAGGGAAAATATCGTGTATCAGGAATCGTAGGTAGGTAGGCAGGTACTATAGTACGGTATTATTGTACCTTTTCGTGTATTAACCTTATTTGCTATGCTGGCCTGGTCTACGCCATAATTGTATCATGCTGGTCTCTAAACATGTATACGTAGCTAGGTATTGCTGCAATCGCTGCAGACTAGGGAGAAGTTGGTCGGTAAAGGGGCAATAACTAAAGCAATATCAAGTAGGTTGTAGAAAACAATGTATTGGACCGGATAATGTGTTATTTATATCTTAACATGTCGAGTAAGTATCACAAACAGAGATAAAATTTAGAAAAGCAGCTTGACTTGCAAACCCAGCATTTTTTATTTTAATTTAGAATTCGATATCATTTTCAAATTGTTGAACAAAATATTCTATGCAATTCAACACAAAGTACACATTTCTTTGTTATCTAAACGTTTTTAAGGGACGTTTAAATAAAAAACTATTTATAAAATTAATTTAAAATACACAACGCCAAAGTCTGTAGTTGAATTGGGTACGATGCATTGAAATGTTAACGAAATTTCTAGTATTATTTATTTATATATACTTTATTGTTTACCGATAATAATATAAAAAGAAAACAACAAACTAAAACACATAAGTACAATGGGCGGCCTTATCGCATTCCGCGATATCTTCCAGGCAACCTGGAATGGAGAGTAATTGCCTGGACATAAATTCATTCATCAATTCATTCTTTCTATTAATTTGTCATTCCGGAAAGAAGCTCATTTTTAATAACATAGGTATACAAGCGTTATGGACAAAGTGTGTATTGAAGATAGTACATTGTAATTTGTACATACATTATACTCGTAGAGGATAATTAGAACTCCAAAGTTAAGAAAACGAAACATGCTCTAAGAATTGTGTTTCGATCATCTGTCTCTAGATATTATTATAATGACATAGATAATATTACATATACTTGACTTATTATTAGCAACAAACACGTATGATTTTCTATATTTTTCGACCTATAATACTAATGGACACTAATCTGGCTGCCGCAGGTTGAGTGACCTAATAAAGGTATTACTGATAGATGGTACGAAACAATCTATTGTTTGTTGGCTAACGTAAGTGGATGATATCAAGTATCTATCTATTAGAGATATTATTAACATCTTTTTTATAAATATATCTGTCAATCTAATATATAAAAATCTCGTGTCACAGTGTTTGTTACCAAACTCCTCCGAAATGGCTTGAGCGAATTTTACGTTATTTTTCTGTTGTCTTTCGTTTTTGCCTGAGAATAGTTTGTAGACCTTTATTATATGGCAAAAAACGTTTGCCGAGTCAGCTAGTATAATATAAAACATTTCCGTTACAAGCGACTGACTGAGTGACTAACAGACAACTTATAGCCGGAACTACTGGTCGTAGAAAGCTGAAATATGTATGCATGTAGGTCCTTAAGAGTGGATTTCCCAAAATACGGGAAAAATGGGATATGCACGTACAAAGTCGCGGGAAAAAGCTAGTTGTTATATATATTTTATTTTCTTTATACTAAGATTATTGATTTGAATACTTAAAACAAACTTGCTACAGTATCAAAGCAGAATAGAAATCCAATTACTTTTTATTCAAATTGTTACTTTATGAAAATATTTTTTCCTTCGAAAATATGTAAAATAACTTAGGTTGGTACATACTGAAGAGCTTAGTCGATGAAAAATTCACCTCATATTTTCTATTTTATGGCTTCGCTGTGGAGTAAACAGATGTTTTCACATCGAGGATTTAAGATTAACAACGAGTTTTTCCTTTTGTTGACGGCCAGTCCTGATACCGATGCGATCAGGCGAAGATTTTTCCAAAATTGAATCAGGGATATGAATATGATTATTCAAATATGGTGAGATTCTCATTCTAAATACGAATATGAGGGAAGTCAATACGAGTATTTGCGGCAGTTGAGAACTCTTTTGTTATTTTAATATTTTTTACACTGTGGACATGCAAAAACATTCCTGATAAAAGCATAGGTACGTACGAGTTTTTGCATAAAACAAAATAGAAAAAAACAAAAGACATCAATAAAACAAATAAATAGAACTAAGACGGGAAACAGCGCGTGGGAAAATTCCAAAACTATTAGACATCAGAAATATTATCACCTAAAAAGCTATAAAGATTATGCAAAACTAATAAAATTCTTGTAATCAATACCATTGCCATAAAATAGACGTAAAATAATTTGATAAACAACCAAAGATAGTTGAAATGAAGAGATACATATATCGCCTTCTCGCTTAGAAAAAAACCTGTTTGCATATTGATATTTAACCGTTTTATATGCGACGTTATATCCATAGGACTTTCACGTGATCCCGTTTGAGGCATTTTATTGAATATCGGAAACGTATTTGGGGTTGAAATGAGATCTTTTCCTATTGTTTTTAGATGCGTCTTTATCTCGGCGTTTTGAAGTTTGACAGTGATTTACTTTGTTTCTCTTTGAACCATTTTAGCAGTTTATTCAAAATAGTTTTCCTTGTTGTGATGTGCATCGTCAAAATTGGTGTTAGTGATACCGAATTGTCTATTTCGTTGCTAAATGTATTCAAATTGGTTTATGTTCGGCCTTTGTTCGCGTGGGATACATCAAAGTATAAAAGGAAAAACAAAATAAAATGACAGTTGATTATATCTACATATTTTTTTGTTTCTAACTTGGAAAATTAAAGGCTCATCTTTCTATTTTTGTATTTTATCAATTTGTAAATGATATTTTTTGGTTTACGACGAAGCCTAATGGGTAGATGGTCCAGTGGATTACTAATTATAAGTGCCATAGATACATATTGGACAAGAAGTTATAAGTATTAATGTCACATTTTTGTCACTTATAAAAACCAACAATAAAGCAGAAAATGTATTTCAAAATGGTCGGATTGTCAAATGTCACCTTTGGTTTTATTAAACAGGACCCCAGGTAACAGAAAATATTTTCTATATTTAAATGTGTGTGCTCATAAAGACACAGAACTTTCTCAACGTCTCCTAATCAAACATAATAACTTCGCAACACATTTTCGTATATCATCTTCGTATCAGCCCACACCGACGGCAGGTACTCTTTGTGTAAAAACACACATATTCCTCGTAATCTTTACTAATTAACTTGCGAAGACGTTGACAGCAAATAAGTGAGTCTATTTAGTTGTTATTGTGCGACAGACAACAGTAACTCGTGTAAAAGACGTTAATCATTACGTTTACCCGACCACCTACCCTTGGGAGTCTGTCGGCAAAGATTCCGTCCTTCATTTCCTCAAGAACATTACTCCTTCCGTACCAAAGCATGTTATCAGACAATGACGTTTCTGGCCGAAATGATAAAACGCTTTCGTCACTAAGTATATTAACTGAAAAAAATAAATTTGTTTTTTTATTAGCGGTTTTTAATTTAGAAGGAGAATTATTTTTCTTATCTTTTCACTCGTTTTCACTTAAGGGTAAGCTGGAGTGTAATTGTTTTTTAAATTTTGACAAAGGAGCCGTGAATCTTTTATGTATTAATAAATCAGAATTTGAGATATTTTCAATCCATCACCAATAACAGACTCAAATTAACTTGAGGTTTGTGTATAGTAAGTAAATTTTTAAGAGACCATTTTTAGGAAATCGATTAAAAGTATTAATTGCAAAGGACTTTGAACTTTGTTTGGTACGATATAGAGTTTGTTGTTCCAAAATTTGTTTATGATCTCAAATTCTGAATTCAAAGTCCTTTTTTTGTTTAAAATAAAAAAGCGGATCTTTTATTTTGTTTGATAGTTAAATCACAGTAGTGCATTAATAGGGGTAGGTTTGGCGGGTAGCCTAAAGGCGTGAACCCATTATTACCCATTACATCTTAGTTGTTTCTTACCACTATCGTGGGATGTACGACAGCTGTTTCACTCCACGCTATCTTGTTAGTACTTGGGAAATTTAAGACTATTTATCATTAACGGAAGATATTATGTACTATAAAACGAAGTAAAAGTTTGATAAATACTTCTGCTTTAATTCCACTGAAAGAACAAATTTTTGTGGAGTTATTCCTTATGTGAAACGAACGATTTGGTAATCAAGCACTGTGTTTATTTGATGCGATTATTGTCCTAACGTTTGAGTAATTTAAAAATAGAATATTAAAAAAAAATATTTTTACGCACACCATATAAGTTACAGAAAATATAGATTTAGAAAATATTACAAAGGTTGACAGAGACAATGACCTCTGAGCTATACTAATGAAGAGCAAACCCTTCTCAATAAAAAAGGGGCGTCCTATCTATCGATGGATTTAAACAAAAAGTACTGACAAAAACTATTATCTTCAGCTACAGTTTTTGTCAAATCATACACGACTTATTAAAATTAAAAAAAAAAACCAATCCAGATGACTTTCACTATTAAAATAAAATCTTCCAGAACATTTATTGGCCAGTTAGTCACTGCAGTTTTGGTCATGTCAGGTCGTCAATCGAGCATGGGGCGCGCGTCATTTGTTTCAGTGTCACAAATCGTCTCCCTACTGGCAGGGACCCTCGGTAAACAAAAACAGAGTGTTTCTAAACAAATTTTGTGTATTTTTACGAAGGGAAAGTTACAAGTTAGCTACCTGCAGCTTTTTATGTATGCTAATACGTGGGACAAAATTCGTAAGGTTTTCATCGCTATTTAATATCAGTGAAACAAAAATGTAGATAATTTAACAAAAAATATCTTTTTCATTTATTCATTTATTTATATAAATAAATTGCATTCTTAAATATTGAAAAAAAAAGTGTTGCCTTCTGTATCAGGTCTTTTACCCAACCACGCAACGCCAGCGTTGCGTCAACGGTCGTCGAAACTTTTGACAATATAATTTTTTTAAAGTAAATTTCATCATCATTCTAGCTTGTGGCTAGAATGATGATGTCCACTGCTGGACATAGTTCACATGCAACGATTGGTCCTGAGCGTCTCACTACCAGCCGGCCTTCACTAGGTCGTCGGTCCGTCTTCCGATCTTCCAGAAAACAATAACATTTCAAACTAAAACCTTCGCAGCACGAATACAGAACAAAATAATCTAAAAACTGAACTTTGGGATTACGTTACATCAAAATAACTGTCGTCTTCCACTATCCTAAAACGTAACTTTGTATTCATACCGTAGGGTGTCCAAATTAAGGCGAACAGAACTGAAGTGGCCATATCTTTTACGCGAACACTCAATATCAACTTAAAACAATGTAAGCAAAATGTAAAAGCGAAGCATGAAATTACCCAGAACAGTACAAAATGTAATTAAATCTAACCGTTAAACTCAGTCATTGTCGTTAAACTTAAGTAAAAGCCCCAGAATCTTTGTTAGATTTACGTTTTATGATTCTTAGAAGAAAAATGGCGAGAATAATTTAATAATGCTAAGAACCTAATGATAAAATTAGGGTTTCATTAGGATTTTCTTTTTCTTTTTATAAGGATTGGCGATAATTAATATAGAATGATGAGTCGATATCGGTTTTCTTCAATTTACACTGACTGATCTGCCGTATGATACAAATCTTCAGCAAACTGTCTTGCAGCACTTACAGCTATTGCCATGCCGTGCCATGCTTATATCGGCGTGAAATCAAACAATGTTCCAACCGCAAAGTAATACCTAATTCAAGCTAAAAATAAAATTGGAATTTATTTTATGTCGCTGAACAAATTGCATAAATTTAAAGTATAATTGAATAAATTTAAAGTATTGCATTTTTTTTCTGGGAGGTTTTCAATGTTATGGGTTTTTTCAATTATTTGGGACTAAATAAGATAAATGGAATTCCATGTCACACAAAAAAAATGCAATACCTTAAATTTAAAAGTACCATCACATAAAACATCCTGTACGTAATTCAGATGCGGACAGCATATAAAACGGACCGTGTCTGTATGAGTCGGGCCATTCGTCGGCGACATGTTACCATCTATAGTTTTAATTGGCAGCGGTAGATCTATGCCTGCAGGCTCCACAGACGCTGTGCCAGTCTGGCAGTGTGGGACAAGTTCGTGCCAGATAGACGGCTATGCATGATGTTGATGAATTTGCTTTGTTATACTGATTTGGGTCATGTTGTGCGTAGGCGGATGTGTAGTTTGGTTAGTGCAGTGTAGATGTAAGCCCTAAGCGGTAATGTCATAGTATATGGAAACATGCGGTATGCGCATTGCGTGTACATCACGTCCACGCAATGCGCATACCGCATATTGTCTAAAGATTTATTCCACAATCCATTTCCTACTTTATAAAATAATTGCGAAAGTACCTCTTTCCGTCTCTAATTTTGTTATTTCTCAAAACTAAACCGCTGACACAATTTTGATAATTTTAGTTATGGGCAATATTGAAGAAAGACACAGGATTCTTTTTTAATAACTTCATGATTATTGTGATACGAATACACACAAACACAAGCATATAAATTTCTACATGACGACCATAAATTTATCATTTAACATTGAGTCGTAAAGATACTGGGTGGACTGGCACTTGTCCAAAAACATTAGAAATATTTTTTTTCTAAACAATAGAAAGATAAATAAAAAGTGATAACCCTTCTGCCGATTTCATGAGTTATAACCGTTACTGAGAATTTTCAATATTCCAATGTATCAGTAGGAACTTATATTAATCGAGTGCTATTGCGTTTTCTCGATAACGACTCCAGCGATTTTCCTCGAAGTTAAACAAATGATAATCTCCTTTATGTTCGCAGAACTAATATCACTTTCATATCTGGATCTGATTTATTAAAGGCATGAGGAAAGTATTATGTCTTCTATCTAACTCACTGTAAGATAGAATATGGTTTTACATGTAGAAAATATAATACCTAGAACACTAATTAAACATACAGTTTTTCCTCCTTGAAAATGTTTATAAATAAGCTGCCAGAAAGTCTAAAAATAAAATCGCTAATTTATTATTGAAAAAATAGGTTTCACACGTAGGTACATTAAAATAAATGATAATATTATGAGCCTTTCTGTCCTTTAAAAGAGCAACGACCTCCCTTCCGTATCTTCATTTTTCACAAAGTATAGTGTATAAACGCAGCAGCAAAAAAATCTGAAAAACTATACACTTGGGCCACACCAAACTGTGGTTTTCTGCTCGAAATTGGGCGTATTTGATTCGTTTTGTACCGGTCTGTGCGAGAGACCATTACAATAAGAAACTGCGAACCACGATGAACTGCGCAAGACCTTACATCAAAATTTATTTATTTACCAACAGGAGCAGTGCTTCTAGGAATTCCTGTAAAACACATTATGTGGAAATAAAATCCTTTACGTAAGTACAATATTTATGTGAAAATTTTATGCTTGCATATACTGTGCACGCAATTATCACATTCTATTTTAAATGTTATGCTGAAGTCGGAAGTAGTAATCATCGTAAAATGCTTTTAAATTGCGTTTTCACTGGCAATAACCGGGCAGGAAAAAATACCTGTACTGAAATATTGAAATTACTGTAATTAGAGGTAGGGTATAAGTTTTATAAAATACGACTACATCTTTTATACTTGACAGAAATTAATAAAATGCTTGCCGAAATTCATGACCAGGACAAAAAAAAAACGAACTGCCAACATCACGCATTCAAACGGGCATTCAACTTTTTAATTCGTCTGTTTGATGGTAGTAAAACCCATTCACAGGACGTTAAGAAAAACAAATGACGCCGAATTCTTCATGGATTTGCAGTGGAACTGCAACATGGACACACACAGGCACGCAGACACTCAGTAAAATGTACACACACTGACCTAATGTTTGTTTGTGTAAATCAATAAAGAATTTTATGTGCCAACGTTTTTTCGCTTCAGTAATTACCTGAAACACTGCAAAAAGAATGCGTCTTCGTGTTTTATATGCCGACTGCGAGCTCTTAATTGTACCTTCGTTTCGTGACTTGCTTTCCGAGTTGTTTATTGGTTGCTTTAATTATTTAGTTGATTACTCTAAACATTTTATTTTATAAAATTTGTTCTAGACTCTCTAAATTTTCATCAACTATGTAATGACTTAACAGAATGCGAAATATTTAGATTTAAGATGATCATAATTTAGGGTGAAAATATCTGTCACTTACAAACACTGAATAATGAACTGACTCTTGAGTTTTAATTATTGTCGTGATTTACTGTCAGTGGAAACCAAACAACGAGGAACAATTCCGAATCCATTCAATTATTCAAACTTTTAATTAATATTAATAGGAGCTCTCACTTTCAAAAGAAAGAATACTGAAGGCACAGATAAAAACTCCTTAGAAATCCGCGTTACCCGCAGCTGACTGTAAATTAATGCGAAAACAATAAAGCGTCGTGGCGGCACTGGCCGAAAATAGACAGCGAAGAGCTTCGAATAAAAATTTATTCCAAATGGTTATTAGTGCCCGCGAACAAAAGTAGGTTGGATGTTGCTGGTGTGGGTGAGCAAGTCCGTAATAAACGTCACGACAAGAGAGATAGGAAATTAAACGAAACTAAAGAGAAGTCAGTCGTACCAACATCTGGGGGAGAACTTTAGGGAGACGGCTTTAAAAAAAAGCTAAATTAAGACCGGGTGCTCGATTTTGTTCACCCCTGTGAGCGACAGGTTAGATCCTCCTTTGTTTTTATGTGCATTTCTACTGTTGCAGTCTTCGAAATTAGAAACGTGTTTAAAGTGAATTCTTTTGGAAAATTCTCCTTTGGAAACCGTAATAAGTTTTTATAAAACGAACAAGTTGTTTAACTAAAGAGAATATGTTTATGTCTGGAACATTATTTTTAAGCATTGCCGCAAATGTTTTAACAAGGGAAAATTTATTCAAATAATCATTCGAGAGTGCTATAATATGAACTTACCTTTAGGCAGTGGTTCTATGACAACTTTGACAGCGTGTACGGCTCCCAATCCCACGAGGATCCAGTAGAAAGCCATGGCGCTTCTAACCGAACGCTTTAAAGCGTCCATCTTCGATCTACTTCAGTCTATGTGTTACACATCGCAGGCGTGTCCTGAAAAGAGAAATATTGATTTTAATATTTAAATATTGTGAAAGTAACTTTATCTGTCAGCTACCTTTAAAAATAACCTTAACAGTTGAACGAATTAGTATATAACAAGTTAAAGGAGTGGACTATGATTTGAACTAGAATGGTATGTTCTTTAGGATGGGTAATAAAAACCTAACGTGAGTGAAACCGAGGGTATGGAGCTAGCAGGTTATTGATGTTAAATATTTAAAAAACGACATAATACGTAGGTTTCTACAACATCATTATCTGCCTAGTCTTTTCACAACTATATTGGGGTCAGCTTCCAGTCAAACCGAATTTAACTGAATACCAGTATTTTACGAGGAGCGGCTGCCTTCCAGACCTCCACAACCCATTAACTGGGTAACACGGTACTTCATGGCAAGACTGGAGTCAGATTTACTGGCTTCTGACTATCCGTAACGACGGCCAAAGATCTACAAATGACAACCGGGACCAACGGCTTAACGTGCTTTCCGAAGCACGGAGGAAACTTGGTATGTTAAGATGATCATCCATCCACAGACCAACCTTAGCAAGCGTTGCTTAACCTTGAAGATCGACCCGTGCGGCTTTATATAGTATAATATGTCGCACTAAGAGCAATACATCTCTTTCTAATCAGGCAGCGTATTGAATAACCATACCAAAACATCCACATTCTGTGTTTTTCGGAGCCAAAACCACCACTATTCAAAACGTATTTCAATAACGCGAATCGAATAAGCCACAAACGCGAATAAGCGTCGAAATAAAACATTATCGCATCAAAGGCTGTATCAGGCGCAGTTCAATATTAGGTATATTGACAAGATCCAATCCAACTCGCAAATCCAATCCTTCAACTTCTGAAGTGAGTTCTCCTAATATCTAGCGCCTTTGCATTTATGAATAATAACTGGAAAAAGTTAAACTCACAAATCCTGCTCCATCTGAATATTGTACGATTCGAAAGATAACGCGCCAAAGGAAAGAGGATTTCATTTTTTTTTTATAAAAATGCCGCTCGGTGTTTATTCTCCAACGACAAAGTTTGTAAGGTGGATTAAAATTGTTATAAACCTAGATGGAGCTTTATATCTTTGCGGATTTATTACAGAATTTTGTAATTCACCTTCGTTTGTGATGCGATTCGAATCTGTGTCACAGAATAAATAGATTATTAGCTCAAGAATAGAAAAAAAAAATCTATAATACCTATAGGGAGTAAAACTACTAAGTAAATGACGAATTGAGCGCATCAAGAAATAATAAGTTTTTGTCCTCATACAAAATAATAATTGTATCATTTTCTCACCCTCTATCGATCTTTTCATAAATACCAAATAAACAAAATATGAATTTAATATTTTGTTGGGAACAATGTAGACTGGAAGAAAAATAATTTTTAAATTAACAATTGGAATCTCTTGCATGAACAATAAGAACGTGTTTTATTACTGGCCGGTTAACAGCGCATCATGTTACACGTAATGCCATCAAAATTGACCCGCGGACAAATCACTTCATATTTACACACACACCGTGAAAAGGATCGCGTTGTTTGCACCCTTTGAAAAGAGTCTTGTCTCATTCACACTATCGTTTTCGGGAAAAAGCAATTCAGTACCGGGTTTTTTATTTGAGCGCCGTAAGCCGAATGTAGTGGACGCTTCACGTCTGTTCAGAGATTCGATTTAACTGTCACGTCTATCGCTTTTTCGGTGATGTATGTAAATTTTTCCATTTGATATGTAAGAACTTAGGTATGTAAGCACTAATGTAACCCTGGGTACGTCGAATGACATTTTGAAAATGGATCCAGTACGAAATTCGATTTAGGTTTTTTGCTAAAAAATTCAGGCTTGTTTTATTGAAATCGTATCTGTGTAAAATAAACTGAATTATTCATATCAATAAAGTTATTTGTGAACAAGTAATATTTTAAAATTGTAAGTAAGGTTAGTATTTTATATTATGACCAAATCTTCATTTACAAAACATGTTGTCATTTGAAAATGGACAATTATTTAAATCAATCGTACTAAACTTATGTATATTTAATTATTTAACATAGGCACACCAACTACTTATTAACAAATCAATGAAAAATTGATCCAAAGATTACTCATACCTATTCTCATACCTATGTCTTCAACACTAGAATAAAACCTATTGAAGACATTAGAACGATTATTTCATTTCAATAATAAAGTCAGTAACATGAAATTTCTACAACAGACGCTCCCAGACAGTCAAATCAAGTGTAAAAATATTGGCACACTTTATTTTTAGCGCGAATTTTTATTTGAAATAAAATATTTAACTTTGTTTTTTTAGTACACGGACCTAAGTAAACAAAATCGTCTCTAATGAGTTACTTTAGTGCGAAAAACGGTGAGAATTTATCTTTCTTTTTATACAGATTTTTTTAGTAATTTGTATTTACAGACTCAGCAACATTTTAGGCTGATGTGTTCATTGTAAATAAATGTATCTAGGACATCTATTAGGAAGTATTTTAGTAAATATTGTAGTTTGATTTTTTTTTTGTTATTTCTACATAATATAATATTGCCTCAGAACTACACATCACATTTGCATTTATACCATTATCTCGAAACCATTTGTCACCTTAAAACATTTGTACAGAATTTGAGAACAGTAAGTTCCTCTTTAATTAAAGTGTTAATATCTTCACAGTCTAAACAATCAGTGTCCCTGAAATCGGTATTAGTGCGCCCCCTTTGTGCGCACGAAACAGAAAGTAAAATTAAGCAAATGCACACAATAGAGCGCGTAATAATAGATGGGTGTTTGTAATTGTGCGCGCTGTAAGCTGCTGTAATTGCAATGTGCATCATTAGTACCAGAGAGAGGGACCTCCGACCTTCCATCCCGCTCCAACAATTTAACTAAGCTTTTGTTCTAGATGCTATTAGCCCTATAGTTTTATCCCACTTGAAATTCAAAACCTATCCTAACCTACCTTCTTTTGGCTTTGACGTTGAAACGTGGATACTTTCTAAAATAAAAGAACTAAAAATCCATTTTTATATAGTCTTGCAATTTTTAATTACTGATACAAGATGCTATACCAACGCCATCTAGTGACGATGACACCTCATCGGCACCAGATTAAGTGTCGTTCGTTATTCAGTCGCATGTTAAAGGTGCTGGCTATACAAGGAGACATTCTAATTACGGCAGCGGGCGTGGCTGCCCGTCCTCACCTGATTAAGGCATCAAAGATTCCACCGTGAGCCAGTTCGTAATTATTTGGCCTTACCGCGTCGCCTTTATGCGATGAAGGGTTATTCAGCGCAGCACTCAATCAACCGAGCCATTAAAAAGAACGCCACTAGTTAACAATCAATTTCACACTTAATTACAAACTTCTGTTCTGAGATTTGATCGAGTATTTTTTTCATTGCCAATACTTTAATTAAAATTACATAGTTTCAGTTTGCTACCAGTAAATTAAAAGTTTGCTAAATTAAACACTGTCCAAACTTTACAAGTATTATTATCGATGGATTTATCGAGGTAGCTTTTGCTATGAAACCCTCAGTGGTTTGAGCCAATTTTTTTAAAACGTAGCGAAAAGAAAGCCGCAGAGATGGAACATTAAATATTAATAGCAACTCGTTTTAGCTTGAACGTTCGCCTTAGGTAAACTGTACCGGAGTTTCGTCGTTCGTAGCACCTTGTCCTCTTCAAATCCTATATAATAATGAGACAAGCTCCGGTCCCTTTGAGGAAATTTTTAATGAAACACCCTAGAAAAGTTATAAAAGCCTCGTCTATCTTTTAAAAAGTAATTGAGCCTGGCAGAGAGCCTCTTTTCAAATGATTTGCGGGTTTTGTTTTACAATCATTGCGAAAAGTTACCAACTTTAAACATTAATTTCGTAATCAGAGAGTACGAACAAATATTTTGTTTGAAGTAAAAAGCAGGATTCTATTTTGGTCAATACAAAGGCTTGGTAACCAAATACCTATCGAAGTTATTGTGTTGTATGTTTGAACATTTAAATTCAGTTTTTGTAAGTATTAAGAACTTATGTACAAAGACGATTAAAACATTACCAACAAATGGAACACGGGGTTAATTGTACTTACAATTTATTGCTTTTATATAATTACCTGTTCAATTTTGTCTTGTGTTTTTCTTTTGCTATAATGTTTCTTACCTACATTTTACAAAAGGTCTTAAGGCTTCGCCCAATTATCTTTTAATCGATTTTCCCAACTAGCACGAAACAATACCTGCATAATAGTCCCGTATTTTATTTTATGAGATTAGCATACAAATATTTTGTAATTCTATTTTAGCAACAGGGTGTGTTGGTCATAAATTAAAATTCAAAGTTTTCACCATTTGAAACCTCAGTTTGAATTTAATTTCTCACAACGGGTGTAAGTTTTCGAGCTTGGAATTAACGAAATTAGTGAAATTGCTATTAGGGGGTTTTAAAAAATGTAATTATGCCCTCGGTGGGTCATTAACAATAGTTAGAACGCTCGTGGTACTCGCTGCAAGCCTGCAAGGCGAGTTATTGCAGTGTGAATTGCACTTTATACAAAATTTTAAAAACCTTTTTTGAAATCTGTTTCGCGACAATAATTATTAATATTATGATGCAGAATTTCTTGTTGAAAATAAAAAAGGTTTGTTATTACCGGTTTTTAAAAAAGGAATTTGCAATTTTATAATTACCTGAATTCAAGTTAAAAAAAAATCAGAACTAGACCACGAAATGAATTAGTATCATCGAGATAAATTATGTCTCATCGTAAAACTAAGCCATTGTACGTAATTTACTGATTTACGACACAATGAAGATTTGAGTAATTGTAACATAAACAAAGCTGGCAACAATTCAAGATAATCAGGCTCATGATTTACCATTAACTGCAAGGACGCCAAGTCCCAAGTCCCTTTGTCGAATTATTGACGCCATAAAACTGAAGCTCTGTGATAGTCGACAGAATGCCTTATTCTTGGCAAATAATCGAACGACGGCTAACAACCAGATAGTCTGTTGAGAGACAAAAGAATATTTTCTAGCCTATTATCTAAATTATAGACAGGCGAGAAGAGGAAGACAATGCTGGCTGGTACTCGCCTCCGTCTTATTTTAATTGCGTCGTCCCAAGAGCTGTATAGCGTTTTAAGAACGGAATAACACCGTCTGTAGGCATCGTGTTATTATACTAAGCTGGGAGCATAAAATGTTTACTAATTAAGTGTAAACTATTGAGCTGGCTAGTTTCATTATATGGGTGTATCTACAAAGGTAGTGCGGCGATGTGGGCGCATGCACGTGGCGGCGACGTGGGCCTTTGTGCAAAGAAATCCAGTCGGCCTGACGCCAGCAACAAAGTGGTTTCATACACACGGACGTACGCAGCAAGCAACAGAGAAAATTGAATTACAGCTACACTACGAATGTGTGCAAGATGTTTGTTTTGAAATGGTAATACGTGAACGTGGGATTTAAATGGCGTAGCACCAAAATCTTGTTTCGAAAATAGAATTCTGACTTTTGTGACAATGTAACATTATATACACATACTACTAACTATACTGTTGGGCTTAATAGCATAACACAAACACAATACAAATAAACACAAAATAACATTTAAATAACAAAAATAGAAATATATTTTTGCTTTGTAAAGCAAACAAAGCAGTATTACTCGTATTTTCACAAACATATTTTTGCCGTTTATACCAATACAGGAAAAGCTGATAAACGTATCAACGGATTAATATGAAATATTGGCCAAAAGCAACATAAGTGAGAGGAAATATTGGCCGTTAGCTTCCTTCGGGGAAATCCGAGCAGCCGTTATGCAACAGCGACGAATTATTATATCCAATGTGCCTTTTATTCATATGATTTTTATGATAATATGTTACAAAATATAACAATAATATCATGCTCTCTGTGGATTACTAAACCGCGAAAAGATGTATGTTCCGTCTATTTTTATTTCATTACTAACTGACCGGGCAAACGTTTTTTTTTTCTTCAAAAAAAGAAATAGACCTTCCATATATACACAATTTTTTTTACAAAAATCGGTCAATCTGTTTCGAATGAGTTCGATAACAAAAACTGTGACCCGAGATTTTTGTATACATATTAGAAGACTAGCTTCTGCTAGCGACTTCGCTCGCGTGGTCACAGGGAACATACTCCCGGGATAAAAAGTAGCCTATGTCGATCTATATCCAAAAATAAGTGTTACTCTTGCTTTGAAAGTTGATGAATTATAGGTGGTAGGGAAAGCAGACGCTGCTGGCAGAGAGTTAATCACTGTGACTGTGAACATATTTTTTTAGATTTCTCAAAATTCCAACAGGAATGAGAAACGGGATAAGCGCATATGAAGTCGCGGGGAAAAACTTATCATGATGATAGTCTGGTTTTCGTAAGAATAATGCCAAAGTGTAGGGTTTTTTTTATGGATGGGAAATCATCAAATGACTCCTCCCACTCTGGGCAGAGCGGAAGGGAGTGTCAGACTCTTACTGACTAAAACCCATCCGTGTTCCTCCTACTGCCCTTTGCGTTTCAGGGTACGGTGCCTCTTTCAAACGGATTACGCACTCCTGCAGGCACTGGCTCTAGCGAGCCCCAAAGTGTAGGGTAGCCAGGTGAATTTTTCTTCGTCATGACATCACTCTCAGCTAATTTCCCTTATTTAAGGCTTGTATATTTGCCAATGACCTTGTGCATACAAACGGAGCTAACTACACCTCGGCGCGCCGCTCCGATACACGTGTTTTTAATTTTTTATAATAAAACAAATACATATTTTAAAAAAGTAACAAAACCAAGTTATTTTTGTTCGTATTGCACAGCAGTAGATATTATTTTTTTAGTCTTTTGTTAAAAAATGAAGGAGTAAAATGGTTTCATCAATTCAATCATTTCATTTCAACGATTTGGAGTTGATTTGGTGATTTTTTTTCCTATTATGTCATACGAAAACATAAATTCTGGCTAAACCAAGTTACGTGCAATATCATGTAGATTACTACCTATTTTTTTCAGATGTAATTTCTCAGTAAATACCGACGAAAAACTGCTTCATCTGCACGCTATTTTTAAGCCTTTTCGAGAGAGCACCCTTAATAATGTAGTTATGTGAGATCTGGGAGATTAAGGCAAGGCACAAGCATTTTGAACTACCTGGATCAACTTTTACTTCTTTAGAGATTGCACGCCCCACGCAGTGTCTTATGCAGCTTTAGAGAGCAGCAAGATAGCGCGTACTCCGCAAAAAATAATGATCCGTACGTCTACCATGAGTTTTATCCATCTATACTCGCTAACGACTGTAGTTAAAAAGTGTTGCTCGTATTGAATGGTACGTCTACCATGAGTTTTATCAATCTATACTCGCTAACGACTGTAGTTAAAAAGTGTTGCTCGTATTGAACGGTACGTCTACCATGAGTTTTATCAATCTATACTCGCTAACGACTGTAGTTAAAAAGTGTTGCTCGTATTGAACGGTACGTCTACCATGAGTTTTATCAATCTATACTCGCTAACGACTGTAGTTAAAAAAATGTATGAAAACTTTTAAAAAACAAGTTTCTAATTTATTTTTTTAGTTGTTAACTAAAGCTCTACTTGCAACTTGCTTGCTTGTTAGTTAACAAAAAATTAAAACAAATAAATTAGAAACTTGTTTTTTTAAAGTTTTCATACATTTTTTTAACTACAGTCGTTAGCGAGTATAGATTAATATAACTCATGGTAGACGTACCGTTCAATACGAGCAACACTTTTTAATTTTGTATTTGTACATGTGAGTCAAAATGTACAAGCGGATTCAATTACCTATACAAAAAAAATCGTTTTATAATACATAATTACCTTGTTAAAAACTGGCACGTTCGTCTTACTTACTATCAGATATTGTAAAGAAGTTTTTATTTACATGATTATAAACTTCTAGTTTTATTTTACTCGTACTTTTCTTAGGGTCTTTGCTGTCCGTCCATTCGTAGGTAGATTGCATTTTAAACCGACGTCCAAAAAAGGAGAATCTTATTTAGTTTGATGCGACATACTTGCCATTTAGTCCCGTAGAAATTTAATTCAGTTTGGCACAGTAGTTTTTATTTTATGAGCAGATTTGCTTATTTTAATTTCTGCGTAGACGAAGATGATGTCCAAGTATTACCACTTTAAAGTGAAAAATAAAAAAACTTTTTTACAAAAACAATATAACCGACTTCCAAAAATATCACTACAAAGTATAAAATAACCTTAATTTCGGAAGTCGGTGTTCAAAAACGAAGATACAAAACCAAAACTTTTTAGTGTTTTTTTTGGAAGTCGGTTATATTTTTTGTAAAAAGGTTTTTGCTGCTTACTTTATTTTGAATGAGCAAGTCAATAGCCTGCATACGTTTATTTGAACAGGTAGTAAGTACCTACATCCTAACGGTTAGACAAAACACAGACAGACAGGCCTTGCGTGTCTAGATAAGCGTACCTACCTAGGGGCAGTGCTTTCGTCGGCAACTGTGCTTAGAATACCTACAAATAATTTGATTTGACCCTATACATAAAACTTCAATAGGGTAAAGAGTTAGCACACTTTATGATATACCTAAGCATCTTAACTAATGTTATAAATGCGAAAGTTTTTTTGTTTATTACGCTTGTACACCTGAATCGCCGTACCGATTATGATGGACTTTGATAAAAAGATACACACAAAACACACACACTGAAAAAAGTAATAAATAACTTAACTAGACGCAAGTCAAGCTGCACGAAATAGCTAACTAGTACCTAATGACTAAAAGCAAACTCTAATAAAAAGCCCATTAATCAAAAAGGGCAACATTAAAAAAAAAACCTAGAAATAATAAATTCAAAACACCGAAAGTAGTTATTTAAAGTAGTTAAAACTTCAATATTTTTGAGAGCGTAGGCGTCATGGTTCGGCGAGAGGACGCGTCCGGGTGTCAACACTGTGAAGGTCGCCCGGAGGACACGGTGGAGCATACGGTGGAGGACTGCCCTGCTTGGGCGGAGCACCGCCGGGTCCTCGTCGAGGCGATCGGCGGCGGCGACCTCTCGCGACAAGCCTTGGTTCAATCTATGGTCCGAAGCGAGGAGGCATGGGAAGCGGGCACCTCCTTCTGCGAAGCAGTAATGATAGCAAAGGAGGAGGCCGAACGTGTAAGAGAGAGGGAAACCTCACGCCCCAGTCGCCGCAACAGAAAAAGACGCCCAGGACGATTCCCGGCTGCCGTAGGCGCGGGCCTGCGGACGGCGAGCAATGGGTGGCTCGCCGTCTGATCAGAACTAGGCCCGGGTCGGTAGCGCGCTGCGATCCCAGCGCGCCTCAAAGAGATGTCAGCGTGGAAGACGGGGCTCGCTAGGACAGGTGCCTGCTGGGGCTGCGGAATCTGTTCGAAAGAGGTACCGTAGCCTTGGAACGCAAAGGGCACCAGGAGGAACACGGATGGGTTTTAGTCAGTAAGAATCTGACACTCCCTCCTGCTTCATACAGAGTCGGAGGAGTCATTTGATAATTTCCCACCAAAAAAAAAAGAAAAAAAAGGCGTCATGGTTAGGTTCCGACCCAATAGTCAAAGTTTACGTTCCAGATATTCTATTAACAGCGCCACTTTTAACATTAAATCTGAAAGCTTATTAATAATTTCATGTACAAACTTTAGTTTTCGATATTAACAACTTGTAAATTAAAATCAAGAGCTAAGAGTGTACCTTAAAGTTTAGTAGATACTTAGGTACTTTTTGCTGTGTCGTTTTAGTTTCTACATTTTCTCTTATTACTAAAACGTGACCTAAGGAGTTTGTACCCAAAGCACTATTCTTATTTTATCGGTAATTTCAATATGAATGAAAACTAGTAGAAAATTTTATAGTATTTATCCCATCATGTTCGCTATTTCGTTGATCTTTTCTACTCAAAATTAACAATAATTTTTTTTTTTTAATTTCTATTATCTTTTTGCAATAAATTACTCTATTGATAATTTTTTTCAGTATCTTTATTAACTCTACAAAGTGAAGTTCATCTATTTCACTTGGTACTTCTCGTTCGGTGCATTGCAGACCTACATCCTACATAAATCCTACATATCAGCGATGGAATCTGTGTCATCTTGTCTATCAGGAACACAATAGTGCATAAGTAATGAAAGGCAACCCTCATCGGCTGGTACCCCAGTAACCCATTTTAGATGTCTTAAGAGCACGTCATACAAGAGTGACGCGTGCGCTTTGTGCCGTGTTTTGAAAGGAACTGAGATATTCATCACGGTGTTTGTGTTCTTACGGTATTCTGTTTTTAAAAACGACATGATATTCGATATGACAGACAATGTCAAGAGTACCCACAATCTGAGGAGAAAAGTTCTGCGTGTTATTTGATTAAAAAATGTGAACAAAAAAATGTCAAACTTTTATTAGAAGAAAGTAGATGTCAACATGCTAAAACTATGGTTTCATTCAAATAATGTTAATAAAATTCCGAATAATTTTAGAAATAAAATCGCTTTTAATTAATCCATTGTAAGAAAATTACCCAGAAAATGATTTATCCTGTCTAGCACTGCAGACAGTTGGTGGTTTAATAAAGCACCAATATTAATTGAATGAATATCCAATTAATATTATTTATAGATTCAATTAATCCATAAATAGCTTCATATTGCATGAGCACCAAACTTAAGAGCCCTATCCTGTGGTTCCCGGTTTTAAACACGGCCACCCCATCACCTCCCCTGGGTGTCGTAAGAAGCTAAGGGGTTATCCCACGGAAATGGGTAGCGGTATTTACCTGAAGTAATCACATGAAATTGTGATCACTAAGGCGCCTGCTAAGTGTGATGATTATGGAAATTTTCCTCCACTATGGTTTTAAAGCGAGACTTAGTCTCCAAATCTATCTGGAAGAAATATTTGATCGACCAAGGACTTTCAAAATAAAATCCACTCTAAGTTTTCCTCGGAACACTTTAGAAAATTTAAAGCAAGTAAATATGTAGTGTTCAGTTTTAAACGATTGATTCTTAAAATGAAAATTCGATTTAATACAAAAGTCAACGTGCAAGGCACATGCAAAATAAACATAAGTAACATCGTCGCAAGACTTGACAGCTCCAGTTTGCATCTTTGGCACAACAGTAGCACACCAACGATACCGTCAACTCGCCAACTGCCAGACTCCCAGATAACAGCATGCCAAGCACAAAAGAAACTGGCCAGATAAAAATGAAACGACATAAAACATCCCAGAAAACTGCACTTCTAATATTTCTGCTTTTTAATTTGCTACACTGTCGCCTCACGTTCGTTCGCTTTTTGTTTTCCATTTTCAATTAAAAATATTCTGTTCGAAACTTAAAATTCTTGTTTTTTTTCTTCGGTTTATGAAGTTGTGCAATCGACGTTATTTGAATCAGAAATTAATTAAATCTGAGTACTTAGAGCTGTTGGAACAGTAATTATTGTGTAATTATAATGTTAATTTGGAGTAGGTTAGACATGACGTCAGTAATAATGATTGTACGTAATAGGTTATTAAAATGTGTCTGGCACACCCTTTGATCATGGAACTACAGTTTAGTTAACTAGGTACAAGATAATTACAATTTGTACAATGAATCGAACCTTCAAGGAACGTAAATCTATGTAAACAGTAATACATTTACTGAAAAACTACTTACCTAATTATAAGCAACAGTTATATTTCAGAGGCAGACAAACCGACATATAGACACGTTTTTACTTGATGTAGATCCCTAGTAACGCACGGTGAAAATAAGCTGCGAATTTTCACACCCTCGCTTTTAATGGTCTGGTTAGCAATACAGCCAGCAGAAAAATTCAACCAACAGTCATTAATAAAAACTTTATTTTAAAAAAGCTACAATATTTTTTTTTTTAACTAGAGTTAGCAAGACTTTTCAAGTGCATGATGGAAAAAAAAAGTATTTTTTTCTACGGTTTCTTAAGTAGATTTACAGTACACTTCTCAGTATCTCGCAAATAACCCAGAAAACGAGTGATCGTATAAATACGGGCCATCAATATAAAATCCAATCAGCGAGGTAAACATTTTTTCCGACGGTACGATCTAATTTCGCGAGCCGCCACCTCCGTCGCCTCTCTACAATCCACAAAGTAGCGAAAGTGGCGCAAAGTGCGCCGCGCAGACAATCCGACCCACCCATTGTTGTCTTTGATTTAGCCACCGCACTGCACCTAACCCGACATACTGCACACGCAAATAACAAACACACACACAACTACACATACATAGTACGCACCTACATAACAAAGCTGCATTAAAATAAAGAGATCTCTTAATCATCCAGCTGAACAAAATTAATAAAAAAAAACAAATTCCAAATAGTCCCAAAAATCAGTCGAGATTAAACGACAAAAACGCCGGGACATTTTCATTTCATCACGTCGTTCATATTAACTTAGAGAGCTACCTAAATATGCACGCAATTTTCATCCATTCCATTCCTAATGACTTTCACTGACACGGCGCAAAACCCCTCATTTTACACTTTGACGCGTTCACTTACGCCTAGTCCTGTCGCGATGACATTTTCCAATGGAAGCTAAAATAAAACGAGAGCGAAAATGACAGTTTTGTTCTTTTCAAATAAAGTCTAAATTCGAATGGAGGCAACCGTCGAGCAGGGTGACTTTTGTCTATTCTGGGTCTTCAAGGATAAAGTATAATTTGTGCCGGAAGTAACACAGCGCAAGTCTACTCTGCTATTATCAAAATGGGACCGTGTTGTTTTCGCATTACAGTAGTAAACAGCTTGGCAACGTGAAATGGTTGTGGTTGGTTTAGTTTGGTAGTTTTCGCTGTCGGATCGTTTTGTCTATCGGTAATATGAGACTCGGTTCGCACCTCTGAACAACAGAGCCTTACCTTTTTTCACACTTTATGAAATACGTCTGTATAGAGTCAGCATGTGTGCCCGCGGTGTTAGTTACGTATTATTCGTGTTGGTAGAGCTCTACAGTGGGGAAACGTAAACGTAGTTAATTGATGAATAAGTAGGTAACAAAGTGATACGTATGCTTTTTCGAAAGTCGTCTGAGAGTACACCGATGTTACACCTACTACTAAAATATTTTGAAAGTTTCTCTAGTAGTTTATGAAGTTTATCGGTAACTTCAATTTCCCTAACATATTTCTATAAAATAATAATGAAGCTAGTCAGGCATACCGGACGCTGACCAATATTCGACGCGGGACGTTGCGTGCCAGGCATTCCACGGCCAAGTATGAAATATGGAGTTGGAGAGACACCGGCTTATGTGACTACCTAGCCGCCATTATGAGGAAATTCTAAAACCGTCATAATGTAGTGGAAGAACTTGATACACGAGCTTCTGCAACTATTTTATTTTACACTGAAAATTGTTTCACGCTAGCTGAAATAACAGCGTTAAATGTTCGAAAATTCACGTTTAAAACTAGGAGCGATTTTCGCCACGCTTAATTAATTTCAACGTCCAAAATGTAAATATCTATTTTAGGCATTAAATCACACAACTCGTTCTGAACGAGACCACTAGATTTTAAGAGGATTACGCGGGAGGCTAATTCAAAACTGTAATATGGAATGATGGCCCAATTTCGCCCCCATTTTACGGCAAGGGTGGTTGGTAAAAAGCAGTATCGCCCGAGGTGATGCCTGTCATGTGGGAGACATTCCCCTTTCCCGGGTTTCTCTACTTGTTCAACATGCTTTCACACTTTTGGGCATCCGAAACGGCAGGGGAAAAAGTCGGCCTATGAGAAAAGTTTATGAATTCAACAAATGTTTGCTGTACTGAGAAAATATTTCATTTCGAGTTGCTGGTGTTGTATTATTGCTGTATTAAGGCTAACAATGACGGATTTCGAGTGTAACTCTTTATCATTCAACACAGATTTTACCAGGAAACTTATTCATGAAAGGTATTATAACGAAGTGACATTGTATTAACATCACAATATTTTGATATGTTTGCATGGAATGTATTTGTAATGAAATAACCCGCAAAAACAGCACATTGTAAAACTTTAGACATAAAGTTACTTAACTTTTTAATTTTTTTTTTTATTTGTAATGGGTTTGCTCTTGATTGACTAGTCTATGTCAGAGATGACAGAGACAAAGTCTACGATAGAGCGAGCCTACCCAGAAGAAGCCTGTTCACTCTAACTATAATATATTTAACCAACTGAAAATACTCGTTGTGGAAACACAAAACAAAAGCTTTTTAAGCCGAATAACAAAAGAAACTAGATACTATTGCGTATGAAAATAAAGGAATAATATTCTTCCGTTATGTAAAATTGTTACAACAATAAGGTTGATGTGAGCCAAATATTTTTTGCTACGCTCTTGAGAAATCAGACAAGATATACCGCCATGTGCACACACTGTGAAATAAGGTTTTCTTCGGAAAAAAATGTTTTGATATTGCACTGTGAATATTATTATACTATTTATTTCATGGTAATGTTGTGTGAAGTTAACAATTTCTTATTTCGAATTTATATATTTTGTTTTTTTTTTAATTTTGAGGTAAAACAGTTTCCAACTGACAAGACACAATTTCATTTTGAATTTCTTACTTGAAATTTGATTTTTGAAAATTCTGTTTGTTTTAGTTGGGTAGCATGCTATTTTAATTTCCATATCAGATTAAGAGTCAATTTTTCTCATTTCATTTTGTCTTACCGCAACAAAAATGCGACCAAAATCTTTGCATAATCCCAAGAAAACTGTTTGAATTTCAATAATGTAAGAATGAATCCGGCAAACAATTTACGAGGCAGACATTATAACAAAACAAAAAACATTGTATACAGAGCTGATTAATTAATCAAATTGAATTTCTTTGTTATTCAAATATTAACCTAGCCAGTCATTCCTTGTGGAAACATAAATTCGGATGATCGTTAACAAATTCTGTGTAATTAATTAAAGTAATACATACGTTTTAACTATCATGGACGTAACCTCAATGGAACCGCTCTATTCTGTAATCGTTGAACCTAGGCCATTAGTGATATTTGTCAAATTAAAATGTGTTTTTTTTTTATTCAGGAATATAATCCTGACACAATCCTGACACATTTTAAGACAGCACAAGGCAACGACAACGTAGATATAATGTGGTCTGCCGAATTATAATAATAATATGTTCATGTAGAATCCAGCGAGATTTTAAATTAACGGCTTTTGAAAACATCTAAAAGCTTTCTCAAAAACCACCACAAGCATTAATTTTGTAGATATAGTCAGTGAATGTTTAACTATGTCTGGCGTCTACCACCTACAATTTATAGAGATGTAGCTTTAACAAGCTGATGGCAATGCAGAAATGAAGCAGGTATAGGACATTTTCTTCCTAAATACTCCATGCTCAACTACGTATTTGTGCCGCAAAAATCCTCAATAAATTAAACAAACCCTATCCTGCGTGCTTGAAACTAAACAACAACGAAACGGAATAGGTTGAAGAATTCAAGTAATCCTATTAATCATCTTTGAAATTCAATACATTGACACGTTACCGAGCGCAGAGAGTGGGGTCGGCCGTTATCGGCATTCCATGGATTTTATGATGTTTCAGTTTGTATAGACAGGCATGGGAGGCGGGGATAGTTGGAATATCACTTAGCTATTCGGATATGCAGATCGGCAATCGGTATGCCGTCTCCAACGCTATTGGTTTGTACACACCGCAGTTTGTTAGCGTTCAAGATACGGTGTTTGTGTAGCTTGGTGCTTGAATTATTCATAATCAACACCAATTGTTACGCATTTTGGATTCATATTAACTGATAAACTTTTGGATAATTTCATTGTTACGGAAATAGTGCCTAGTTCTCATCATCGTCATCATATTAGCCGTAAGACGTCCACTGTTGGACATAGGCCTTCTCCAAGTGTCGCCACAACAACCGGTCCTGCGCGTCTCGCATCCATCAGCTTTCCGCGACCCTCACCAGGTAATCGGTCCTCCTTGTGGGAGGCCTTCAAAAATTGTTCAGGTACGCGGTCGCCACTCCAGAACTTTTCGGCCCCATCAACCTCTTAGCTTAGTTCTTAACGCTAGAGAAATAAGAATGCAGTCTCTTTTTGGGAGTGTCGGTTTTATTTTTCGATGAAATATTTGAAGATGAAGAATGACATTCTGTCCGAATACCTGACACAAACTTCTCAGCTACTGAGTGAAGGAGCTCAGATAGGCAGTCATCATAACAGCCGAAAGACGTCCACTGCTAGACATAGGTTTCCTCCTTAAAGGCGGGGGGGGGGGGGGGGGTTTAGGGGAAGCACCCTTTAATTTTATTTAATTATATAATTTGATGTCAAAGCCTTTTACGGTTCATCGCCGTACTTCTTGTGGTTCAATGATGGAACGGGCTTGTCGGAATTAAATCATGCAACTATTATATTATTATTTATAATATTATTATTTAATATTCCATCAACGATGACAAAATATCACTTTATCGAGCGGCCAAGAATTTCCAATGAATAATCTACGCAAACGAGCCGATCTAGAGGTTTCGATTGAAATATTGATGAGTTCATGTATTGACTTTAAGTGTCAAATAACTGATTGAACTTCATGTAACCTTGCAATGAACTTCACATAATTCCCGTTAAATGCCAATTCACGACAACATATTCGTGTTACACCGATGTTAATAATTTATTTAAATTATTCTAGCAAATTAATTTACTAAGCCTGTATGTGATGTACCTAAACGTTATTTTAATTAATCTTTGTACGTCAATATCTGATCGCGTAAGTTAATAGTTTTCGGAGAAATTTAAAGAAACAGATTTTTTCAGTTTCGTGGAACATCTCATTTGAACGATATATTATTATAATAAAAGAGCACAGAAACATTGTAGCTTAGCCCCCCTGCCGCCATTTTAAGAGTAAGCCGCAAGATCTATCATAAATATATGGATAGAAGACACTTCAATAAACAAAAAATGTTAGGAACAAGGTAGCCTAAAGTGTCACGTTGCCGAGTTATTTCGAGGTTAAGACACCATGTGACATCATGATTATCATTAAGAATTACTTAATTGTGCTATATGCATTAGAATAACATCAAGTAAAAGTTTGATTTAATCATTTTTTGGAATAAAGTGAAAATAAAAACACTTTATTAAGAATTTTGCAAAATACTAGTGTTTAATTTAAAGATTTAAGCGTGATAAATGGTTAAATCAAACCTAGAAATATTATTAAAATACAATATACTGCATATATGCGCGTGATAAGTTTATTTTTAATGATTTTCATTTTGTTCTGAAGGTGATTTTACCATATTATCTCGGCAACGTAACACTTTAGGGCACCATGTTGCTAACATTTTTTTTTGGTATAAATGTCCTAGCTACCCGTAAAAATCCGTAAAAAATCCGAACCCCTTTCACCTAGTAATTTTATGTTTGCCTGCAATAAATGACTTTGTTATTTTATTATCTACACTAAGAAAGAACCATTTTCAATTTGAGGATAATAAAAATCAAAATCCATTCCTCATTGGATGTTTTCTTAAGGGAGTTAGTGGAGGAAAAATCTAATATAATAATATGCAGTTCAAAGGAAATACCGACGAGGAATAGTAATACTTTCGAGTACTTTATGGATTTAAGCGTCACATTTTTAAGGCGACAAAACGTGACCAGCATCTGTGAGGGTCCATTGTTCGGTTTCAACCAGAAGACCAGAATTTTATAAGTTTTTTTTTTCTCCTACATAAAAGCGAATTCACTTATTTGAGTTACTGCTACGTAATAAATTCAGGGTGGGAGCTAATAAAACAAGATAACAATGAACGAAGCCTTCCGTTTGTTGATTAAGTGACTCGAGAACCAAGTGGGTGACTGTTCATTTATAGATAAATCGCAGTAAAGATTTTTGATCGTAAAATTTCGTTGAACGACCAGCAAATTACTTTTTGAAGTTGTGAATTTAAGTGCATCGATAAAAACAAATTGTATCGCACTTCGAGATCATAAAAAGAACGAAAGAATCTCGTTTTATCTAGATATTTAAACGTAAAAGGTTGTACAAATGTAGATGTTTCAACTGTGCCTACGTCAAATTCTATGGTAGGTGCCATATAAATATGCAATAACGGTCATTAACCCACATACATTTATTGATTTCCTTTTTTTTTTCAAGACAAAGTCATACTGCTGTCCTGAATCGACTTTTATCGTGAAAGTCTTCTAACGTTGCCTATTAATGAAAAACGGTTAATATTGTACTATTTCAGTATCTATGAAGGGATATTAAGGAAAGGTCAATGTACTTTATTGCAAGTTTATTTGGCGCCTACCATAGTTCAAAATTAATCGTCTGGATCAATCTGTGTCTAAGTACTGGGTTACTAAAGAGCCCTGGGCCTGAATCGTACATAATTTATCCCTTTTAATCCTATTGTCCTTTAATTAAATTAGGTTTTTGCCTCCTTGATTTACAGACACGATTAACAATCCTAATTTAGGGCGCTATTCATTTTTATAACAATAAAATACTCACATTTGAATAAATGTTTTTAGGATCTTCCTAAAAATGTAGATGTTTCAACTGTGCCTACGTCCAATTCTATGGTAGGTGCCATATAAATATGCAATAACGGTCATTAACCCACATACATTTATTGATTTCCTTTTTTTTTTCAAGACAAAGTCATACTGCTGTCCTGAATCGACTTTTATCGTGAACGTCTTCTAACGTTGCCTAATAATGAAAAACGGTTAATATTGTACTATTTCAGTATCTATGAAGGGATATTAAGGAAACGTCAATGTACTTTATTGCAAGTTTATTTGGCGCCTACCATAGTTCAAAATTAATCGTCTGGATCAATCTGTGTCTAAGTACTGGGTTACTAAAGAGCCCTGGGCCTGAATCGTACATAATTTATCCCTTTTAATCCTATTGTCCTTTAATTAAATTAGGTTTTTGCCTCCTTGATTTACAGACACGATTAACAATCCTAATTTAGGGCGCTATTCATTTTTATAACAATAAAATACTCACATTTGAATAAATGTTTTTAGGATCTTCCTAAAAATGTAGATGTTTCAACTGTGCCTACGTCCAATTCTATGGTAGGTGCCATATAAATATGCAATAACGGTCATTAACCCACATACATTTATTGATTTCCTTTTTTTTCAAGACAAAGTCATACTGCTGTCCTGAATCGACTTTTATCGTGAACGTCTTCTAACGTTGCCTATTAATGAAAAGCGGTTAATATTGTACTGTTTCAGTATCTATGAAGGGATATTAAGGAAAGGTCAATGTACTTTATTGCAAGTTTATTTGGCGCCTACCATAGTTCAAAATTAATCGTCTGGATCAATCTGTGTCTAAGTACTGGGTTACTAAAGAGCCCTGGGCCTGAATCGTACATAATTTATCCCTTTTAATCCTATTGTCCTTTAATTAAATTAGGTTTTTGCCTCCTTGATTTACAGACACGATTAACAATCCTAATTTAGGACGCTTTTTATTTTTATAACAATAAAATACTCACATTTGAATAAATGTTACGGTATATGCCTGAAATATTCGCATGAGCAAAACTTTAACAATTATAAAACAAAACATGCACAAATAAATGTCCAATCTTTCAGAGGAAAACTAAATCAGCTGTTCATTGTTTCTTGTTCATAACTTGAAAAAACCGACTTCCAAAAACGAAACACTACAAAGTAAAAAATTGCTTTAATTTCGGAAGTCGGTGTTCAAAAACGAAAAAATCAAAAACACCGACTTCCGAAATTAAAGTTATTTTTTACTTTGTAGTGTTTCGTTTTTGGAAGTCGGTTTTATTTTTTTTGTTATAAAGATTTTTATTTTTTACTTTTTAGTGGAACGCAGTTACCACTAAAAAGTGAAACCACAAACACAGCGTGCCGGCGTGATGTTATGTTATGAACTGGTGTAAACAATCAACAGATATGCGATTTCAGAAATCCCGATCCATCTGCTATCATTTATTGAACAGTTCCGTTGCCTACCTCCAGAGTTCTTCATCAGATCTTCACCAAATTTAAATGGGACCAGTCCGAGAAAATACTCTTCCAAACAAAAAAAGAATCATTCGAATCGGATAACAATTGGCGAAAATATCGCAGAACAAACATTTTTCATGGGATCCCATCATCAGATCCTGACTTATACTTTCCATCATCTACTCAACAACATGAGATGATGATTACCAGGCACAAATATCTGAATTGCGTTAGAAAGTTTATGAAAAACAGTGTAGGTATGTGCTTTTAAAATTTGAGGGTTTTTCTCGATTTTCATGGGATCCCATCATCAGATTCTAACTTGGTGACAATGGGACCACTTAAGGAGTATAGGCTTTTGAATAATTAATATCGGTCCAGAATTGGCGGAGAAATCGGTGAACATACATAAAAAAAAATACATACAACCGAACATAGAACCTTCTCCTTTTTAAAGAAGTCGGTTAAAATCTAGGGAACGGCAATAATTTTGCTTTCATAATTATTTCCATAGTAAATAATTCAGAGTTTATTGTCTCCTGAAAGAAAGCCTTTGAATTAAAAGTCACCCTGAATGTACTGTAAAACAAAAATAAATACAAATATTGTAAAAGTTCTATCAGAATTCAACTCCAAACTTAACCCTTTAATACCAGCATTACTTTTCAATAAACATTCCGTCTGCATTGGATCCCGTTCCATGAATTGGTATTTAAAACGAGATAGGTTCTTGCGAACGGCGCAGCAGTGATCCGTTGGCAATCGGTAGCTAATCTTTGTTTAATTTCAATTAACGCTTCATCTCTGCTCGGTGCAGTATCCACAGGGTTATGTTTTTTTTAATTCCTTTTGTTAGTCTGCAGGAGTAGCAAAACTAGCAAATATTGAAATTAATGTTAGAGGTATTTTTATTAGATGTAAAACACAACTTTGGTATTTTATAATAAGTAAAAGAAGTTATTTAAAGGGATCGAGCTGTAGGTATAATCACCCGTTACGTACTTAGAAAACGATTTGTTAAACGGAACCCTATTAGTAAGGCTCTGCTGTTCGTCCGTCCATCCGTCCGTCTGTCTGTCAGTGGGCTGTATCTCAAGAACCGTAATAGATAGATAGTTGAAATTTTCAGAGATTGTGTATTTCCATTGCCGCTATAACAACAAATAATAAAATGTACGGTTTATGGTACGAAACCCTTACTGTGCGAGTCTGACTCGCACTTGGCCAGTTTTTTCACAACTGCCTTAATTAAAAAAAGGAGTGTTATGTTTTTAGGGTTCATGTAATTACATTCTCAAGTAGGTAACTACACTAGCAGCGGCAGCCGCTCGTATTTAGTCCAAAGTTACTTGTCATAATAAGTTCAAGTAGATTTAATTTATTTTACGATCTTTCACAATCAATACCTACCCATCACGTCTTTGAAGTTTTAATATAATCTACATTAATAAAAACCGGCCAAGTGCGAGTCGGACTCCCACACGAAGGGTTCCGTACCATAACTCTTATTTTTTATTAGGTATTTGTTGTTTTAGCGGCGATAGAAATATTTACTCGTAATCTGTGAAAATTTCAAGTGTCTACCTATTACGGTTTTTGAGATACAACCCGCTGACAGATAGACGGACGGACTGACGGACGGACAGACATACGTACAGCGCGGAGGCTTAGTAATAGGGTTCCGTTGGTTACCCTTCGGGCACGGAGCCCTAAAAATGAATCGCCGAAATGAATGCACGCGCATAACTTCGTAACGACTGACCCAAATTGAATAATAATTGATGGATGTGTTCGTAATAGTGAAGGCGAGTTTTGTTTGAAAGAAAACTTTGGAAAAAAAAAATGCATACGGCGAAGCCGGGGCGGTCCACTAGTATTGTATTTATAGATAATGATTGAAAGTTGTTATTTTGTTCAGTAATTCTCTAAATGACTATGAAAAATGAAACAGTAAGAGTTTGCTGATAGAAATGCGTTCGCTGAATTAATGTTAACAACTATTCGCCTCTGTAACTCTTCTATTTAAATTGCTTTTTTTCGTTATTGCAAAGGGACATTTTACAAAACTTAAAATATTAACGCAATACGACAGTAAAATATACTTCGCCTAACTTACCTAACAACAACTGTGTGCATACAAAATAAAATCAATCTAAAGTATGGAATTAATTTATTAAATATCTGATGCCCTAGAAAAACCAACGAAGCAAATCTACGGCGCAATAAAAACAACCGCGACGCCATCTATCCAACTAGCAGCGAACTACTTCGTCGAAATCCTGCATCGCGCAAGCAGAGTTTACCGTGCGATTTGAACATGTAGATCAGCCCGAATATCAACTATCGGGCAGTAGCCCGCCAGGCACAACAGCCGCCTGGTTGGAGGATCCTCCTTTTCTGACTTTACTCTCTGTTCCGCATTCCTCTAAAAATTTAGTATCTTAATTCAAATAAACAATAATAATACTGCGAAACGAGTATTGTAACTATGGTAAAATTTTACGTTACATTACTATACGTCAAAATATTCGTGCTGGGCTCTCTATTACCAGGCTAGCACCTATAGGTTTAAAATACCCGCATCGGTATAAACACATAATACAAACTTTGCCGTTGCCATATAGAAGACCAAGAGCTGAGACATTAAGCATACGAAAATCTTGTCTACAAAAAAAGACCACATTAATTACCCTTAAAAAATTACCTCTAGAAATTTTCTAACGGTAAACCCGAACACGAGCATCATTCCCGGTGCATGGTATCAACACACGTGTAGCCACGGCACTAACTATGTATACTAAATTACACCCCATGGCCAGACGGCACGCAATCATCGCACACCAGTCTGCTTCAGCTCATTAGCTCGATATCGCCCAAGATCGGACTTCCAAACGGTCTATTAGAAGTTTTCTTATTAGAAGTTCCCCTATTACGACTTGTCTAGATGTAGAAAATCCCGATCGATAAAAATCAAAGAGAAAATCCAACTTCTTCGGTATGTGTGAAGTTTTTATGACACACGTTTGCTCGATAGGGGGAGTAGTGAATTTTGAAACATGTTGAGCTTGCGTTAGGACATGTGTTTAGAATTTTCTTAATTTTTAAACAAAATAATATTGCTTTAACCTAAAACGATAATCATACTTTTATGTACGCTTAAGTTCTGTTTTGAACAGAAAATTACAATAGAAATTGATTTTTTTTGCAAATTAAAATATTTTTAATATAAAAACACACCAACTAAAAATATCTACTTCTTAAAAATCAACAAATGAAGCATAACTTTTTTGTATTGCTACGATTCAATTACTTTTGAACTGCAATCAGTAATTTTAATCAAACTTATAAGTTAAGTAGTTGCGAAAGTTAATCAGAATTGTTTCGTACTCTTTAAAAAACCGAAAAAGTGCGAGTCGGACTCGCACACGAACGCTTGCGTACGATAAACCTTAATTTTTATTATTTATTGTTATAGCGGCATTAGGAATACACAATCTGTGAAAATTTCTGCTGTCTACTTATTACGGTTCTTGAGATACAGCCCGCTGACAGACAAACGGACGGACGGGCGGACAGCGGAGGCTTAGTAATAGAGTTCCGTTGGTTACCCTTTGGGTACGGAACCCTGAAAACCGAATAGTTTTAGGTTTCACTAACAAACTAAAAATTTATTTGATTTTAAATTATGTTGAAACAAATTTATAACATTTACGAAGCCAACATTACTCTGATTCCAATCGAATATCAAATCAATTCACATTACCTGGAATACTCACTACAATCTTCCAAGATATAGTAATTAGGTACTGAGAGTATTAAGTAATTAATTCCAAGTCGGCTTATCACCAATGTTCAAAATTAAATTAACATCACTCAGTTACACTTATTGAATGGGTGTGACATAGCCTAAGTGTGTTCCAGCGTAATAAGGTCAAGTCTAGATGCTGTACCCTTAGATTAGTAACACTACGACTGGAGTAAACGAACCTTCACGTCAACGACTTTGAGGGTACATTGTACAGCTTTATAGCACCTAAAGTACTTTATATACTTGAGTTTTAAAGTCTCCTGACAATAAACTTTAAACAAAATTTTGTTTAAATTTCACAGTAGATAGGCGACGTTTATGCATTTTGTTTTAACGATCACTAAAAATTTGTGATCCGTGAAATAGAAGGCGCTGAAATGATCGTCCGTTAATGACAAAATGTGCCTATATTTGTGAAAATCAGGAATTAATACGTATAGGAAGGAATCAGCCTTTCCTGCTGCGTCAACGTCTCGCGGTCTAGACCGCTAATTAAAATCAAACAACGAATATAATTATGTTGGTTGCCTTCCACTTCAGTCACTTATTAAGTTTGGTATATTTATTGGATGAAGCTCTCAACCAGCAAATTGGGAAGATCGTGGTTTAACAGTTTCGTCAGCTCATTATTAGTTTGCATATGTTTACAGTAAATTTTTATATGATTATTTTGGGTACATTCGTTGAACTTTTACAACTTTATCTTCCGGATTCAACAAAATAGTGCAACTTTCACAAGTTATACGAGAAAAGATAAAAACGTCTATATTATTTTTTTACTCTGAGTGAAACTCTTTCTTTCCAAACTAAAGTGGGTCAGGTAAATGTAAAGTGGAAGCTATTCTTTCAAGGTCCCTCCGGATAAAGTTGCAGACGGTTTCAGCGAAGAAATTCTAAGTACATGTACTCATGTATGTACGTTTTCTCTGATAATGTTAACAGGTAATTTTATTATGCTGTTTCTTCTTTAAGTTCTGCTTAAAGAAGGCTTACAAAGAGCTTAGGATAATGTGGGTGGAATAGGTCGAAATATACTTTAATCTACAAAGGTTAGACTTGCGCCTGACTTTAAAAAGAGATAATCTTTTAAATTGGCTTTTATAGATTGTAAAAATGATAAAATGTGGAAGATTAAAGCAGCTGGCTTTAACATAAAGATGGTTATGACACAAGATTAGTCTCTAAGTTCAACGACATAGAGATCATAGGTAACGAAACTAATCCTATTACTACAGATAAGAATCTTATTCGCGATGTTCATCAAGGGCTAACACTCATAATCTACGTGGATACAGGCACATGTATCGTTAATGTTGAAGGGTAGGGTTCAGCGAACATATTAAATCGTTAAGTGTTTTGATAAACACAGACGCGGGGGGAACGATGATGCGATTCGCAGTTGGAAATTTGGTAAATCATCCTCCATGGGGAAGCACGTACTCTGATTTAAATTGTGAGGTACCCTTATCTAGGTATGAAACTGGATTAAAATTAGGTTTTGTTGAATAGTTTTCGTTTTTATGGCCCGTAAAATAAGCTTATGTTTGTAAACTGAGATTAAAGTTCGATTTATAGAGGTATGAATTTACATAGGTAGTTTCGATATTGTATCGTTTGAATGCTTTGAAATTACACTTTAATCTATAAAATATTAATATTCATAAAATATAGTAGCCCATCACTTGAGACTAGACCAAGTTGGTTAACTTTTATTTAAATGTTGTTGTGGTTTAATGTTAAAGTTTTTTTTTTAAAGGAATCGATTTCCGGAAAACTCGAAAAATATAGAAAACATTCTTCTTCTTATCGTGTGGGCAGTAAGGTCTAACGACCACACACATCCTACTGTCAGAGTTTCTAGACCGCATCAAGGGCCTCTGACATAGTTTATTTGACGACCGCCATTTTGCGGCCGGGACCACCGGCTTATACGTGCCTTCCGAAGCACGGAATCATCTTAACCGACGTCTTTTTATCAGTCAATCAGGTGATTCAAGCCTGCAATGTCATAGCCAAACTGGAAAATAACTTTACAAAGTATGCTCTTCCCTTGGGAATCAAACCCTCGACCAATGGGTCACAAGGCAAACTCCTAAACCTTTTGTTCTACGGAATTTTTGTAACACCTCCATAATTTTGCCAATGAGTCAGCTGGATTCAAATATGTTTAAATCAATCCTAATATATTATATTTTTTTTTAAATCCGTTACTGACTGATTGAGTGACTGACAAACAAAGCACAACCAAAACTACTGATCGTAGAAAGCTGTTTGGCATGCAGGTTCCTTAGAGAGGATTTCCCGAAATTCCTATGGGAATGGGAAAAAACGGGAAATGCGCGTATGAAGTCGCGGGCAAAAACTAGTAAACCTTAAAGTTTCCGAATAATTCTCAATGCAAATAGAAGTGTCAAAATTGCGGCAAAAGGAAAACAGCACACTACCTTTTCACCCATGAAAAGACTTCGGTTAGGCCAACAAAAAAATATTCAATCGCAATATTCATGACTCCTCGATTGTATTCGTGATTTGAATGCAAATTGAAGGAATCTCATTTGAACTGAAAATTATATTGAAGTTGTTTGCCAAACACCGGGGCTTCAGGTAATTTAATTAAATGTGTGAACACTGATTACAGGAAGCAGTTTACATAAAATTAGGCGGTTTTAATGAGCGTTTCGATATTCTAATGACGGCTCTAAAGTGCCGTTGCAACAGACGGGTAGTCCCGAATGTACGGCTTCGTTCCGAATTAGCTATCAGGCCGAGCGGCGACAAAGAGCTGAGGGCTTATCTGGCGGATTTAGATGAACTGAACCCTTGGCGACTATACAAAATAATAGCCGGCTCGATAGCGTCATTGTTTGAGCATGAAATTAAAATTGAACGGGGTTCACACGTGCGCACGGCGGAGATAAGGGGTTGTACCAGCCTGCAATCGATTCGCGACTACTGTTTGCCTGTACGTTGATTTACTTAAGGGGTTTGCTCTTTTCTTTATTTGATCTAACAACTACTCTTATGCTTTTGTTCGGTATGTTATTGAAGCATTGTTTGTTTAGTTCGGATTTACCAATGAGTAGGTAAACTGAGGGCCACTTGTATGCACTGAGTACTGTTTCTCTTTACCTTCAGCATCAGTAGGTACCGGATTATTGCGTAAATATTAGTTTAAAGCTTATTGCTATCCATAAGTAATTAAGGGTTACTTGGCCAATTTTTCACTTGTTTATTTTTTACTTGGTGAAACCATTTCGTAAGCCGTATGATTATATTATTGTTACCGGCCTTCTACTATGTCGGTTCTTGATAAAGCTGAATTTTCAAATTTTTATTTAACACCAGTTATCAAAACTAACTGACCCGTTACCAAGACATGTCAATAACATAAGTTTACGTTGTCGAAAAGAGATAGTGTTCTTATATCTCTCTCTCACACGGACTTATGATTTCTTAAGCATGTACCAACTTTTCGGGAACAGGTGAAATTAACTTTTATCCAATGTCTTTTGTGACCTTCACAAGCCGACTTCATGACACTGCAACATAAGCCTTTAAATTAGCATGTACCAACCAAACATAAATTACACCAGCCTTGTATTCATGCACTGCAATCATAACAATAATAATCCAGCCAACATGCAACTGTGTGCATATCAAATCAATTTACAAACAAAGCAACGTGTTGTCTGCTATAACGTGTCTATCCCAAAATTAGATCTATTAGGGGGATTTGGCTGTCTAGCTAAATGCATTACGATACATATATTCGATTATTTACCTATTAACGTAGTAGTGTGGTCGATGTTGGCGCAATTTAATTTATCGATACAAGCGTGTATTGTGTGCTTTGTAACTGTGCGCTGCTAGCCGTTTCTGCAGAATTCCTACCGCTATTTGAGTTCCCCTTCGGATGTGAGATACTGGTGATGATTTAATTAATTGAATATTGGTGTCGATAACTGGTTTTGGATTTTGTTGTGTGCGTTGTTGTGATTGAGCTCTGTGGTTAGTTAGAAAACGCACACATGCACATGAACGATGTCTAGGTTCGTTATTGAAAACTTCAAGCAATTCAAAAGTGCTCAAAACGAGACGTGAAAATGCGAACGTGGAATTTGAAAAAGCTTTATCAAGTGAGCTCAGACTGATTGCTAACCCATCGCTTACTGTGACGGAATCTAAAATCCATTTTGTTTCACTTCCTCTTATTTTGAACAGACGAAAAACTACGAACCCTGTGTTTTTCTATGAAAACTAGTTCAGAGTTTTCTTAATACTTAACTCTGGATTGCGGCTCAGCATGCGGTCAACAGCACGACGCTGCAAGGGGTGGTTCATAATGAAGCCGCTTTACATCCCCAGTTAATAATTTTATTTTCCTTAGAGGTAGCTAATCCATTTACACGTATTCAAGTATTTAATAATTAAAACTTTTATGCTAAAAACAACCCTCTCAAACACAAGATAAGGTTGAAAATTAAATGGGAAGAGTTTAAGGAAAAAATAAAATTAAAAGGGTAAAACCGAACACAAATCATGAACTGTTTATGCAAATCCGCACCCGGAGCAACAGGATTACACTGGAGCATCTGTGTCTACACTCGCTAATGAGATTAGTGACACCAAGTAGAGCTGAACTGCGCCGCTTAACGGTGGAGGTGGAAACTGCTGGAATTATGTTCAGTCTTTAGTGCTGTTGGAAAGAAGAAAGAATATGTAGGGTCTTTAAAGAAATGGGATTTGGTTTTTGGAAAAATCTAGGATGTTTGCTATTTACATCTCTATTAATATTTTTTTATTTGAGATGGGTTTGTTTTTTAATCTAGGGCAGAGATGACAGAGACAGAGTCTACGATGGAGCAAGTTTACCCAGAAGTAGCCTGTTCACTCTAATTTTGAAGAGATTTGAATAGCAACAAGGTAGGGACAGTAACTTGCAGTGCGTCTGGATTAGATACATAGTAAGATCAATAAAATAGTTCTTACCATATGAAATCTTTTGATTGGTGTTGCAGTTCACTGCGCTTTGTGATGATTAATGATTTATCTAAGATTCGGGGAGACCCTCTTTGTGCTGAAATGATGATTAAGAAGTCAAATCTTTGCATGTTAAAGAAGTAAATTTCCATTGAATTTAAGTATTTCTATTTTTTGTTAATCAATGTCACACTTACCATTTAACAAACTTTTCAAAATAAACAACCTTTCACGAGCCATTATTGAAAAAACAGGTATATCGATAAAACGTTCCAAAAAAATCCAATATTCATTCTATATTGTAGGCGTACACGTTACAGACAGCGAATTGTATTGGAAATGCATCAAAATAATGAAAGTGAACGGCCCGTGGGGTAATAGTTACTAAGCACGGCAAACTTCTTCGGAGTTACCCCTTGATTATCATCGATACATATGTATAGGCCACCTGCACGCAGTTAACTAACTTTTCTATGTGTGAGTGAATGGTCTATGTGAAATATTTTTGTTGCATGACTGTAATAATGTCAGCGGAGTATTGTAAACATCGTAAGTTTGTTATTAATGAAGAGAGATTGTAAACTGTCGACATATCATGAACATTACACTTTTGTCATTAGAAGTACTTTTTTTACTTGCTTCGCTTCTGTGGGCACTTGTTATGAATGCCTAAGGCATTAAGTCCGCCATTGTACATTTGTGCATGAAGTTTTAATAATTTCATACGATACATTCTATAAAAATCGATAGTTATCAAAATATTAGTAAAAACTTGCTGTGCTACCAGACAGTAGTGGTTCACTGTGAACTACAACTGAAATATATCAGGGTATGAACAACTGACCAATATTTCACTAAAAATTGTATATGAATTGCAGTAATCGACATTTTAATTAGTATGGTAAATCCGATACTTCATGACTAGCTTTATATTAAAGTACCTACTGATAAAGTTACTACTGTTTATATTTGTGTTAATGTTAACAGCATTTTAGTTTCATTACGACGCTTCGTAGCCTGTTGGACAGTTAATTTACTGTACACTGCGCCTATTTACAGCCACAATCACATTTTCAATAATACATAAAATAAGTATATTTACGCCGCCTATATAAAGTGTAAGTGCCTTATCTCTATTCGGTCCACACCAGCCATCTTGTCAGTGTGTGTCTATGGACTACACTGTGTGCCCAAAACACTGCACTATTTATGTCTATGGGCTCGCATGTAAACAGCCCATAACCACAGACACCACACCGCCACTATACGAAAACTAGCCCATTTCTGGGATTTTATTAAAACAAATAAATTGTATGAGGGGAACCAAAGATGATAATGTATGATATGTAAATTGAATGGACCGACGAAAAACTACCTCCTTAAAGAACTGGAAGATTCTTATCTGTATACTTTATTATTTTTGCTTGAGTTAGTTTTCTTATTTTCTGGTAAAATTGAACTGGTCCAATATGACTATTTATGTATGTTGGAGGTAGTTGACGTCGTTATTTTAATATTCAAAGGTAGCTTGTTTTATTAGGGTCGATGTGCGTGTCCTTGATGGGTTTTATGAGTAACTTGATCATGGAGCGAAAAATAGATAAGAGCAAAAATCATTTAAGTTGGAAAAAATTCGAGGTCTCGTAGAAACTAAAGTTGAACACCTATATCACATTTATTTATTTATTTAAACTTCATGTACAATAGTGGTACATAGGCGGACTTAATGCAACAAAGAAACACACTGTGGTAGGTGTACAGCAAATAAATAAAATTTAAAATAGAAAAAAGAAATCAATAAAATAATAATTTAATTAAAACATTTAATTAAATTTAATGTTAAATTAACAGAGTAAATCGATTCTTAATGATTAGAAAAAATAGAGTCAGTAAAGAATTGAAACGAAAAATGACTTTTCAGTAGAAATAAAACACCAAACCATTAAAACATAGCAAAGGTTAATATAATAGGTGGCGGGCAGGCCTTCCATATTTTGAATATAAAAATTTGAACATCATTAAATTTTAAACTAATTCTGGGCCCTGCGGCCTTAAAAAGGCCACTTTAAGAGAATCATAACATTAATCACGCAACAATATGTCAAATTTCATTATCATCTTTATAGCTAACGAATTAGGTTCAAGGTTGATTGGAACAATTTGACAGTGACGGGTAGCGTGATTTGCTTTCTGATTCTACTAAAGTGGCTTTCTTAGACCCACTATTTATTAAAACTAACAATGCGACACATTTGTCAAAAACTGACATAATTGTACCTGTTTCGTGGCAGGTGTTGTTTCATAACGCAGAGAATGTATGAAATTAACTTACAAAATTGTTGAATCGACAGATTGTCACTTGTCACCTGTCTCCTGTCAGTTTTATTAAATAGGCTTTAGCTTGACAACCTCTCAAAGTTTAGTACTAAAATAGGGATTGGTACATTTTCTCACTCCATAGATAAACAATCCAGAATCTAGCCTAGATACTATCAAAGCACCTTTGATTTTAAAGAATACGTTCGGATACGTTATTTCAAAAATTCCAATTACCAATCCCGATGAACTTCTCCGAAAAACAGAGACGAAAACCCATCAAAATTCTGAATCCAATAACATCGGGAGCTATCGCGGCAATGGTGGAACAATGCAATAAAACGGTAACGGTTGATACAGTAACTGCACAGGATCGTGGATCATGGAGCGCAGTCATTAGTCACACGCTATTTAGCAGTTAACGCTAGCTCACGCAGTTTTATCAATGCGACATTTATATTGTGTTAATCGTGTTTGGATATTGAACTCCGCGGTAGGGGTAGATTGGTGTTGCCAGCGGGTTAAGGATCTTCCGAAATGGTAGCATGTTCAAACTATACAGAATACGATTTTTGCCAATTTTATCCAGAATCTTACCTTTATTGTGAAGATCGTGTTTATATAATAAATATTACGGTAGGATTAGGCAGTAACACAATTATTACAAAATTATCATTAGCACCCACTAAAATTATAATTCATGTGAAGAAGAAATATATAGACCGAGCTAGAGGGCAATAGCAATATTTATAAGACGAGAAAAGCTTTTATCTTTTGTTAGTGTATCTTTTATCTTTTGTTAGTGTATTAATAGAGACTTGAAAACAAAACAATCTTTTTAGACTGTAATTTCTAAAGTTGCAGAAATGTCAAGCAAATTTTCAATTTGCTTCGGCACTTATGTTGACATAAGTACCTATGATAGTCTTTAAAACATTCCAATTAAAAATAACCCTGTTTTCTTTATTTTGCATAATAACTTAAGATAATAAACCTGCCATACCAGATTGTCTATGCAATAAATGAGGTAACAAGAATACCTTTTTAATCTGAGGATGTCGCAGTTTATTTCCGAACTTGTCCATAAATACTGGCAACATTGGTTCAAGCGTAACTATTGTGGATAAACGGATGGATGGCGTGGCGTTGATAGCTAGTGTTGCAATAATTTATCGAAAACTTTTTACGGTTTGGGGTAAAAGTCATCAGACTAGTAATAATATTATGAGGAGGAAGTTTCGGTTGTTTGATTTGAATTTGTTTCAGAACTCTATTAAAATTGGCACTTTCGATTAATTTTATTGGTAGTTAGTAGATATAGGTACCTACTTTACTTCAGAAAAGATTGATTGATAAATGATTATTCATATTTTTGTGGTCATCATAATTTATTTTGCGAACTTATATTCACAAGTTCGCAAAATAAATTATGATGACCAGCGCAGGTCACCCCTCAGACAATGGTCGATGTCTGAGCGGTGACTGTCGTGCAGTCGGACGGCGTATCATTCATAACACTTTGACTTTGAGTTGGCCTAGCTACTTAGCTACGAAGATTTAGAAGTAAACGAGCACTGCTTATATGTTTGCTGTATATTATATCTTAAGCTGCATATTGTCACTGATGGTTGAAAAGTAGAAAAAGTTTCTAAAGTTGTTTTACATTCGATAACGGCTGCATTACACTGAGGGTTATACAGAAGTGTTTGTATTGTTGGGAGGTATTTTTTTCACTTTTCGCCTCGTCTTTGCCTAGTTGTATTCTCAAGCGCTGCTGAAAGAGGTCTTGATTTCGGTTCCTAGACGCGATTATGAAAGAAAAAAATTAGAACTTAGTCAAGCCAACCATCAAACTGAAACAACCTAGCATACTCAAACAACGTAAACCAAACTATCTGTCTCCATCAATAACCATCGAACATTTTCCCGCTAAGGCAAGTGACACACATAAATCTGAAGGTTTTCACCGCACAACTCCGGGTCGCGTTAAGTACACACAATATGAGCGGCCGAGCCATATTTAATCGTTATCAAGCGAACGCGCAGACCTCGGTATTCATCGCTGGATGATTTACTCACGGCTTATCCTACCTCAGTAACTGACTTATGGAGTATGAGCGTTCGATGAGCTCGGTGTGTTTACAACTTTTTATTGAATAGTGTGATAGTTGGGGATAATCATGTGATAGACGCTTATTTTTTAGAGACTGTTTTAGCATCTTCAGTTGTATAGGTCCAAGTTAGACAAGAGGTTCTAGAAAAAAAAAAGATTCCTACGAATTGAGAACTTTCTCCTTTTTGAAGTCGGTTAAAAAGTGACATTCTATCGGCTGTCATTTTATTTTTCGTTTACAAAAAAATAAATATTAGGATTGTCGAAAAATATCTAAATGTAGCCAATAAATACCACATGACATTTTGTCAGTGCTTATCAATACCATACATTATTGTTTTTTTTACTAAGTGAGTTTTCTAAATCGACGTGCACCAGGTGACAGCACTGAGGCTTCAGGTCTTCTTTTTTTTTTAGGATGGTAAATCATCAAATGAAGGAGTCATTTGATGATTTACGCTCTGGGTACAGCAGGAGGGAGTGTCAGACTCTGACTAAAAACCATCCGTGTTTCTCCTAGTGCCCTTTGCGTTCCAGGGTAAGGTGCCACTTTCGAACGAAGTCCACAGTTCCAGCAGGCACTGGCCCCAGTGAGCCCCGTCTTCCATGCTGACATGTCCTTGAGGCGCGTTGGGATCGCAGCGTGCCGCCGACCCGGGAGGCTTCAGGTCTAGGCACCTGTCAAAACGGTTATTTTTTTCATCTATAATAAAATTGATTTCAAATCATAATTTAGGTTTTCAAAGTAGAATACCTCTCACCTAAGCATCGCCAATAGGTACCTTGAATTATACTGAGAACCCTTATTGTTGACTAGCTACTGAGCCTAAAACTTTGCTTCAAACAAAACATTCGTAATTATGCTTTCAGACGCTGGATCAAGGGATTGGAACACATTTATTAGTCATTGGTTAATACAGAACTCATAAAGTATTATTGGATGTCTAGACTTTCATTAGCCATCTACATAACAATGTAATTACAAAACAGATGTATGTGTGAAATGCCTAATGACAGGGTCTAGGGTGGCAATTAAATTTTCAAACAATTACAACCTCTGTAAGACAGTGTATTATCACACATTTTTGTTTTATTTATGACACAATGGTGAACTTGATTTTAATATTATAATAATTACCAGATTATTTAATTTGTGCCCTTAATCTATATCTATACTAATATATAAAGCTGAAGCTGAAGTTTGTTTGTTTACTTGATCGCGCTTATCTCAGGAACTACTGGTCCGATTTGAAAAATTATTTCAGTGTTAGATAACCCATTTATTGAGGAAGGCTATAGGCTATCATCACGCTAATACCAATAGGAGCCGAGCAGTAATGAAAATTGTGACGCAGACGAAGTTGCGCGGGTCAACTTGTGTGTAATTCATTCACAAAAAAATACTTAAAAAATTAATTATAATATTTTTTTTTGTAGCTCTTGCTTTTTAGCTTGTAATATGCAAATAAATGTTTGGTTTATTGATAGCAAAATAAAGTAACACAGCATTTTTTTCACATAACACTGGCGCATAGAAAGAAAGGCATAAAATAAGGAAAAAATATAGAGTTTTCTATACTTTGTTGTTAAATAAGTACCCATAAACTTGCGATCACAACATCCCTGAACCCAAACAGCTGACATTCAGCCATAGCGCACGCCACTGATTCTGACGTCACACGTCACGATCTCCATCGCCCCTGACTAAACCGCTCGGCCGGACCGCAGCATTATCTTTGATAAGTCGACTGTCAAAATTTAATCTACATACCTACAATGTGAAGCCACGAATGTGCACCGAACCATACGAATACGAAATGATTTTGCGCATAGGATTTGTTTTATTTTCAGAGACAGGGGTGCGCTCAGCCGCGGCGTCGATAATGGAACCCAGCCATTGTTGCTGTGCTGAAAAGCGCCAACTGCCGTATGGACATCAAGCGATTAGAGCTCTTATTGTCTTTGTGGAAACGTGTGAACGTTTTACTGTAACCTTTTTTCACGAAAAAAGTTTTTCATAGTTTTTCGCATAACGTTTTGTAATTAAAAATCAATGTTCATTTATTTACACTCTCAATCCCAGCAATAAAAGCGTACAATTTCAGGGGAAAGCATGACCCAAATTCGTATAATCGCATCACAATTTTCAGGTGTACAAAATATAAACTGAAAATAAACTTGTTATTGTAACAGCCAGTGGCGCACCGCGAAATAATTCCATTGATGCAAATCCACTTCAGAAATCAAGTAAGCCTACTTTAAATCAACGCAATGCGGCCCCTACGCATCGCGCGCCAGCTATGCAAAAAGCTGCTCCCGGCATTGATTCCGATGATGTCCGCGGTCGCAGACAGGGTCATTATCATTATCGTGGCGCGCGGAATCCATTAATCACGTTGGTATTCCTGAACCGTGCTTCATCACCCTCCACCTCCCCACTTGTAACACCCCCGCAGTACCCCAAGTACCTGGACGCACTCGTGCATTCACCCTTCTCTTATCAGTTTTGATGTAGACGACAGGACGGAACTCTAGATACGAACGGAAATGACGTTGATTTTTCCAGATTTTTGTTGCTATTGCCCCTGTATTTCCTGAGGGGGTATGTTTTTTTGTTGTAATCTGATCATTTTGATGACGTTTATGGAGTGTTTATTTCATTTTATGACTTTTTATAAGTAATTCGTTCAAATCGTCCCTCAAAATTGAATTATCTAAATTAAATCAATATGAATTCAGTTTAAACCAAAATGTTTAAAACAAACATTTTATCAGCGTATGCTGCATTAATAATTCAAGAAGATCTTAAAATTAATCTAGCAATTACAAACATTTACCAAAATTGGCAACTCCATACATATTTTATATCTCGTAGACATCTAACAACATAAATTTTATTAGAACTTGTTGGGAAGATTATTAATTTTGGGGAGATCTGGTCCCTGAGGCGACGTCTGCGAAGCTCTAGAACCCCAAGTACCCCCCTGCACTATTTGCTAACTGTCTATTCCACTAATGCGTTGCCACAGAGCATTGATATTCCGCATACAGTGCCGTTCATTCGATTCGCGATGAGCCAGTTATTAAATCAGATGGATAAACAGACACCTGTGTTCCTGGATGGATTTGCATGCACACACACATTGACATCATCATTTCATTTGCATAATTACAATGGGACATGAAAACGTATTCGTGATTTGTCACAAAAATGCATCAACAATGATTACTGTCGCGTCACGAGAACGTATTTCAATGTTTTTCCATTTGCCTATTAATTTTCTGATGGGACGCGTGGGTTGGAACCGCCAATTACTTAGTACCTTAATTTGTGGTATTATAAATTCCTTTTCTACTATTTATGTTCTTTGTTTCTGATTATTGTAATTGGAATTTATTTCTGAGTTCATTTTACGAATCACGCCTGTTGCAGCCAACCACATTATTATAATAAAAACTATTTAAATGAGCACTTTATTACAAAAGTAAATCACACCTGCTCTTGAAAAAAGTACTTAAGGTTCAAACTTTTTTTATTTGAAAACCAAGAATAAAACGTAGATGAATTACTGGCGAAGGCGAATAAGTAATGCCAAAGCGATGATGAAAATGAGTTCGCAATAATTATTATTCATAATTGACTGCGTGAGATATTCACAAAGGGAATCAAGCCTAAGGATTGAGTGCGGCTGAATCCAGCTTAGCTATGCCTATGCGATGTAGAATAGCTAGATATAGATTTATGGGATGGTATCTGTGGTGTTGGCAAAGTTATGAATGATGCAAACTGATAATACTGATGACTTTATGTTTAACCTAAAACTATCAATAGGTTAAGGATGGGAAATCATCAAATGACTCCTCCCGCTCTGGGTGATGCAGGAGGGAGTGTCAGACTCTTACTGACTAAAACCCATCCGTGTTCCTCCTAGTGCCCTTTGCGTTCCAGGACTACAGTACCTCTTTCGAACAGATTCCGCAGCCCCAGCAGGCACTTGCCCTAGCCGTCTTCTGTGCTGACAGCTCTTTGAGGAGCGCGAGGATCACAGCGCGCCGCAGACCCGGGCATAGTTCTGATCAGACGGCGAGCCACCCAATGCTCGCCGTCCGCAGGCCCGCGAGTGTCATATACCCCATTGTACCAATTCGTTTCATTTTCACTAAATTTAGTTTTGTTGCCATTAGTCGAAAGCCTAGAAGTCTGAAAATATTATATTCTTGTAATACTTTAGATTATCGATATCAACCAATTATTTGTCCTGCCAAGTGCCAGTATTTCTATTTCAATTATTATTAAACCATAATACCTACTCACTATCACAGTTTACGGCATGGACCAAGCACCTGGCCGCAATAGTAATAATATATTGTTGAGATGCGACACCTGGTGCGCGAAACCACGGGGGATGGAGGCATCTCTCAGAACCCGAAGTTAAATCTATCAATCTAACCTTGCAAATCTGGAACCGGGTTTATGGAGCCATAGCGAAGGCAGAAAGCTATAAGGCGAAGTAGTGTAGCTAAGTTAAGTGTGTGGAAAAGTTGAGTTATTCAGGGAAAGTTTTAAGGATCCACCAAACTTTTAATTTGTAAACCAAACCCTAAAATAGTAATGTCAATACGCTTACAGTCAGAATATATTTATTGAGAGTTCTCTTAATCAGAACGATTATTATAAAGCATCATGTTTATTACTTTAGTATTTTATATGTAATTTTATTATATGTAGGTATTATTTGTAATTTTTTCCGAAAAAAAAACAATTTCAAATTCAATCCATCCATACGAAGCTGTAATTAAAACACTATTTTCAAAAATAATTTCACCACTCTTTTTATTAGGCATACCTAATACCTACCATACCCTTACACACACAGGCTCAACAATCACATTAATATCTTCAAAGACAATCTATACCGCATAGACAACAATAATACGCCCGTATATTAGTCGGTAATAGGCAGAGATGTCGTAATTGAGTCCAACCAATCCGATATCGTCATTACATTATAGTGATTTACACGTTTATAATACTATCGGGTAGTGTTGGCCGTTGATTAGTTCCATACTATCACTGTGACAATGTGGTTACAATACATAATTTGGTTTGAAACGTGCCTAAGGGCAATGCAGGCCAGCGCAGTGCCGAGCATGCCCGCGAGGTATTTGAAACGAGTGACATATTTAGGTTAATTTCTACCCAAGAATGTAAGAGTATGCGCGACACGCCGCGCGGATTCGCGAGTATGCGCATCGTCACCGTGGTCATTCGTTTTAAAATTTTTTGAGAGTCCAAACGTGGACGACCAGACGCGTTCCTGCGTGCTATCTTTTGCATATAGCCGCTTCGATGACCTTCAAGGATGATTTGATGTGTTAATTGGTTGATTATATTATTTCAATAAGGACAATGTCGATAATAGTTTGACAGTGAAAAATTATCTGCGCTGCGCTCCGCCAGCTGTGTGGCGGCCCTGCCCTATGAATACCTCTCGCTATACAGGTTTAATTTTCAGCACCATAAGAATAGATAAAAAAAGCAGGCTTCTGATTCTTAAGAAGTTGGAAACAGTTTACTTGCTCATTATGTGGTCATGTTTATAAGGCATCGGTTGGCACCAACGTAGGCGCGAGCCTGCGGACGGAGAGCATCGCCGTCCGATTGATGAGAACCAGGCCCGAGTCGACGGCGCGCTGTGTTCCACGCGCGCCTCAAAGAGCTGTCAGCATGGGAGATGGGGCCCGCTAGCGCCAGTGCCTGCCGAGGTGCGGAATTCGTTCAAAAGAGGCGCTGTACCCTGGAACGCAAAGGGCATTAGGAGGAACACGGATGGGTTTTAGTCAGTAAGAGTCTGACACTCGCTTCCGCTCCGCCCAGAGCGGAATAAGTCATTTGATGATTTCCCATACTTAAAAAATAAGAAAACAAAAGTCCTCGATAGAGCAGCACTTGCACTTGGGACAATCTAATATGTACCTACGCCATGTTTTGGGCAGGGTGATTTATCGTTAGTGAAGTTCTAACAGTGCGTAAGTCAAAAAAGTCTACTTTACAGGAGAGGGAAAAAATGTATAAATTTTAGTGAGCAACCCTTGATGTATACATATTTGAAAAAAGGATTTAATATCAGTCAGATCAGCTATCCCTTTTCTGATTGGTGGAATACCACGCGCGTGAACTATTTTCATCAAATGGCATTCAAATGTAAAAACCCGCCAAAAATGACTTACACTATTAGAACTTCACTGATGTTGTGCAAAAATACACTACCAAAAAGAAACAAATGTCAGCTGTTTTCTACTTTATGCGGAATTATGCGAGCACGCAATTAAACTGCTGACCTTTTTGGCTTGTCATTAAAAACTAACCCTATATATACCTCAGTGGTACTTCTGCGTCATCAATAATTTTGTGTTATTCCCTTTTTTACTTTAGACTAGTTTTTTCCGCGACTTCGTACGCACATATCCCCGTTTTTCCCGTTCCCGTAAGGGTTGCTCCTCTTTACTTGACAAGGAACCTACATGCCAAATTTCAGCTTTCTACGAACAGTAGTTTCGACTGTGCGTTGTCTGTCCGTTACTGACGGGAGAATTTTTAAATTATATTAGAAGATACTACCAAAAGATTCAAAAGAACAGGTGTTCTTGTATGAATTTGAGAAAACAGATTGAAACTGTGATCTCCTAAATCAGCGCTTCGATATTCTACTCACGATTATCAACAACTAAATCTTTCTATTTTTCTATGCGTTGTTTATCTAATAAACATCTATTTTGGCATCATTAGCTATTTTGTTCTAAACAAACAGTGAACTATTGCATTTTGTACTAAGTCTAGAACATAAAACAATTCGACCAGAAAGTTTAATTAATTTATGTAGATTGTAGATGAATTAGAATAGTTATTCAGTTAACTTTATGTATAAGGTCCATTATGGTATTTTATTAATAAATTCACATTTACTTTTCTGAGAGGTAATAACTCCATTTAATGCATTACTACTAGGTATCTCTTAATTTATTGACGAAACTTTGTATTCAATTAAAATCACTACGAAACCTTTTCAAATTGTTTTACTAATGGACTGGAAAGTTTTTTTTCAACGACAAGTTTGAAACAATGTTTGTTTTTTCATCAAATGTAATGTATAAAATTATTCCGTTTCTGAGTGACAAACAGACACCGCAAAACTGAAACAGCTAGTCGTAGAAGCTAACATTTGGCATGTCGGTTCCTTAAAGAGTGTAGAGGAGCACGAAGAGAGGATTTCCCGATATATCTTCGGGAACGGGGAAACACGGGATATGCGCGTACGAAGTCTCGGGCAAAATCTAGTCTTAAAAAAAATCTAACTTAAATAACTTCAGAACTTTTATTATTGTTTCTCTAGAATTGACTGATTTAAATAAAACACAAAGTCAGCCGGTATTAGTGAGTGGTACTACTAAAACAGCAATGGGGTATTTTACTAAAAAAATGTAATTAGTCCGTCTGATAGATTTTCAAAAAAAATTGACACGCGTGACGTCATTTGGCTTGGTAAATTTGGTACATTTTTACAACTGACGTCACGCGAGTCTTCAACTGGCTGTATCCTCTTTATTTTTTGTTTACGTGAAAAAAGAAAAAATACGTGTCTAATATTTTTTGAAAATCTATCAGACGGACTAATTAGATTTTTTTTGTAAAATACCCTATTGTAATGATATTTCTTGTTGCTAAAAAAAAACGATGAAGTCATGCAAAAATGAAATACATAATATAACATACAAAAAACCTATTTTTACATTACTTTAATGTGCCAAAACTAATTACACAAAAACTCATATCTAACAATGACTCGACAATAATATTAGTAAAAAAAAAAACTAGCTACATTTAAAAGTTCAATTACGGCATTCAATTGGAATTTTAAAATAATTTCATTCATAAACTGCCCCTTAGGGAGTCTGACAACTCGGTTTCATTTTAACCCTTTGCTTTACCTACCCGCATGCGACTTAATTAAAAATTCAGTACCCGTACTAATATGGCTTATGACAAAATTCTATAGGAGTATGAACAGTGAACCTTAGGGAGTTGTCGTACCATCAAGTTGTTGATACTAAGTGGCTGATACTTGAGTGAATGAATGAATGAAAAGTGTAATAAAGAGACTGCTTTTGAGTTAAAAGAATGAGTCATCATTTCGTAAGCCGCAGTGATGTGTGGTGTCTGTTATGGAGACAACATTTTCTGTTTTTTAGTAGGGCTCTTTAGCAAGATCCTTGTTTGTAAAAGCTTAACTACCTCCAGTACCTCCATTCCCACTTTTTTAGCCAAGCAGCAATGCTGCGTTTTAAGTAATTACAAGAACTATGATAGCCAATAATGTCTCAGGGGTGACCACACTTCTGCGAATTGCTGATAAGGTACAGGAGGTCCTGAAAAGCCAGACAAATCATAATTATCTAGTACAGTAAGTACTAGATATATGCTCACGTGTGCTGCCTAACTAAGTACTCCTCAAAATCTTAAAATTTGGAAATAGCTAACATTTCAGTATTTCGTTCTTCTTGAAACAAATATTTTGTCGTTTGTCATTATTTCTCCTCATAAAAACATTCACAAAACATTATCTTAAGAAAGAAAATGACTTGGCAAAAAGTTTCGAGTTCCGAAGTAGGTACTTGTTGGGTAATAAGCAGTGTTGTCGGACCACAGATAGCACAAAGGTCTTGGATTGGATTTTGAGATAGGATAAAAGTGTAATTACGTTATTCCGAGAAAAAATCTCATTTGCAGCCAAGGACTGGAATGGAGCACGAAAACGGAGATAGGCACATTGCTACAGTATCTAATAAGCACGAAAATTGGCGAACTGTGGCTGAACAATTTTACGGTTTTAGGAACGCCCTCACTGATCGTTTACAGTTTGTTGACAAAAGTATTTCTGTACATAGATAGAGCACTGATCTTGATGTATGTATGTGAAAGACACATAGAAATGAATCATTAGTTGAAGCATTAGCCCAAATACAACTTCAAATAGGTAATTTCCCGACCAAATAAAGGCAGCGATATTTGCCTTTACATTTTAGTGGTAATTATTGTTTATTCTAAGGCCATAGATACACGTTTGTCTGAAAGGGCGAAGTCTGATACCATCTTTAGGGGTGTATTATGTCGATAGCTCGCCGAGGGGGAATCGATACCGACATGAATATTTGAACGCATTAGGTATATGCTGCCCATACTTTTGTCGCACCGGACTATCGGCTAATTGAAATAGTTTTGTTTATCAACGACCCCTCGTAATGTTCGTGATTGAAATATTTTTAGAATACGCTACCGTGACTTGAATATATGGGAAATTATATTTACATTCTTTATGTTCTAATTGAACACTACTCTTTGTATATTTTCAACCCCTTTGGGACATAAATTAAACTTATTGTTTACAAGGAAATAAAATAGCTTACCGTCAAAAAATTTAAAAAAATTACATAGATAGAAAAACTAGATAGAAAATAAGAATCTTTCGAACCTTCTGGTGACGAAATAGTCAATTTTAAAAATTGAGCTTCTGTACCGAGGTTCTCGGCAGAAAGCTTCCTGTTGACGCAACAAACGGCTATTAGCTGTCTTAGTGATAGTGTCAAAAATGGCAGTAAAACAGAATAAAGTAACCCAGAAATTAAAGTCCGATTGCGTAAGACGTTATAATTTTTTAAGTGCAGTTAGCTCATAATTCAAATGCAACAGAAACCAATTATCACTGCCATCTGCATACGACGTTAGAGTAATATTTTAGCCTACTTTTAATATTTTTAACTCATATTTCCTGTGTGCACAAACAAAAGAAGAGACTCGCGTCGTTTACGCACGAGGCAGTAAATTACGAAACAATTCGAATGGAAAATGAAATGCCTGCTTCCGAACCATTAAGCAATTTGAATTTAACACTCGTCCCTTCATTTTCCTATTACCGCAGAAATTGCGCGATTTACTCGCACAAGCCCTCAGAAGTGGTGTAACAACTGAACGCAAAACCTATTAAGACCGTTACAAGTATTACTTGCAGAAACATTACTTGCGCTATTTCTTTTTAGTTTCTGCCCGGAAAAATCTGTTATAAACATTAAAATTTAGTATTTTCCTTTCATAAATTAATACGAGATGTAGAATCTTTAGGAATATTTTTTCGACGTGTTTAAAGAACTCAAACACGTTGAGCCGTATTTATCTTGATTTTCACTCGAATCATTTCTACTTCCAAAATCGTTTAGCAAATCGTTTGCATCAAAGAGAAATGAAGTGATCGATGCGGAATAAATCAACAGTGAACAAATTAAATACGTGTGGAGAGCAATAGAGCTGTGGATGTGAGCCAATCCGGCGTTTTTTATCGAAACTTCTTCGAGGAAATGAAAAAAAGAACGTGAAAAGAAATCAACGATATAATGCGCGGAACCATTCTCGCTTGAATACGCTCAACGCAGATGTTATATTTCACTCTTTGATTCTATTTTCGCAAATCGTGAGGGTGCGAGCGTTTAATTTATTCATTCACTCTTTCTCATTTTTTAAATCGAAACAAATTCTAACAATCCAATCAATCTGAATGGATCAGTGTCAATCCATCTTTGTTACAAGTTTGTAGTTTTTTTATTTAATTGTTAAATAGTTTGAAACTTTTTAGACAACTTTTTGTTACAAAACAAAAACTTCTCTAAAAAGTTTCATCTGATTCTGTGTCTAAGCTTTTCATTAATAAATAAATTTTATAGTAAATAAATAAGTTAATAAAGAAATGTTGCTAATTTTATTTATTTAGAGAGAATATTTATAAAATTCCCAAGTAAGTAGTTTAGGATGAATATTATGTGACGTTACTTGAAGTACGTGCTTGGTGAGCAGTAGTGATAAAACGGCGCCAAGTGGAAGGCACTTATTGGAGTCGCGGCGCAGTCTAGTCGGATTAGTATTCCACGGCCCGACTAGAAGGGGTGGCGAGATCAACTTGCGTTTTTTAATCAAACACATCGCTATCCGTCAATGGGACGCGCCACTGACTAAAACAAAGCGATAAATTAAGGCAGGAAACGGGAGGCGAACGCTCGCCGCTCGTATTGAAAGATTTACTTCCTCTGTTTAATTGCAATAACGGCTAGGCACGTTGGTATCGTATTTTTCTTTTTACACTCCGCCTCTTATTGCCTTCGGGCCGTTAAATAAATTTATGACGCCCGACAAAGTTCAGCCCACCTCGGCAGCCTCACCGGCCTGAAATTAGGTGGAAATGTGAAACAGAAATAAAAAGCCGGTCTCAGGTGCGTTGTTCCCGCCGGCCGGCTAGTGGGATTAGCTCTTGACTCGCGGTTAAATGGCTCGCCCGCTCATAAAAGTTTCTTAACGCTCATAGTTTTGGGCTACCTTCCTGTTGACTAAAATTTCTCTCTCTAAACAGTTCGCCGGCCGCTAGTTTCGTTTTGCATTACGTGAGCCTATCTGCTTTGGGATTTTATTATTGTGCCCGAGTTTAGTCGCGCTGGACACGAAACTTTGTTATTTACGCAGGCGCTGAGTAAGTGCGCACTCGCTACTTTACTGCCTACCCTAGTACTAAAATTTTGCACGAAAAAAGAAAAATCGGAAAATTCAATTACATAGTATTATAATAAACAAAAAGTGAAATTCGGAACTCACATTAGCGCCCGGCTCCTTTAAAACCTCCGATGTAATCTGAAACAAGGAACAAACACGCCTAAATAACAATAAAATTGTAATAAAAACTTTGTGCACGCAACCGAAATTGTGGAAAATTGACCAAATTATTATTTACGGTTGGAAATTAAAACGAGGCATTATAGAAGATTACTTTCCCCCTCTTTAGAACAACTCGCGTTTGTACTGTGGTGAACGTGACTAACGTGTCTTCCTATGTTTGGAAGCCCCCAATTACTGGAATTTCTTTGTTTCATACTTATACGATTTTCACCCTTATAGCTTTTGCCTTGAGTTCAGAGTTCATCAATATTTCCTTATCATTCTGATTTATTAAGTCCATAAAATATTCAAATGTTTTGCTTGTTTAAACCACAATTTCCAAACAAAGATTTGTAGACGTGAAATTCTAAGTTTATGCAGAAAATTCAAAACCGATGATCATTATTTTCAAAGCAGGTGTTTTGCTCAAAGAACCACATCAAAAGATAAATTCTAACCGCTATCAGTACGTACTACCTGCTATTTGGTTTGTGGCATCGACAAGAGTGGTTACGGTAAAACTCGCCAGCAAACATTATCGAGCCCATATCAATATAAACAGATATAAAAGAGCAACTTCGCTGTTCATTCCCGAGTCGTGAAAAATAATCACGCAGTAAACAACAAACGATCAATACAGGTATATCGCGGAACCTCAGAAACTATTACAGGAGCTTGACCGTTACTGCCAACTATTTCTTATGGTATTTATGGTAAAACGTATAATAATACCTATAATAAAGCCCACAAACCAGGTTTGACTATAAGAATGAAGTTTACTTTTTGCTATAATCATCTAGTTATGAAAATTCTAAAACATAATGTCCCGCGAACACGTATGGAGCAAAGCAAAGGAATTTTAAACAGCACAAAAGTGGGGTAAAGTGGGCGTTTAACAACTAATAAAAATAATGTATTCTAACAGTGTTAGTGCACAAAATACCCCAACTTATCATAGATGACGATGGATGGGGTAGCGTCCCGTCGCCGCGGAGTATCGTTGCCTGTTTTCCCCTGGTGCCTCGCATCCATGAACCTCGTGTCTGTAGGTAGGTACGAATATTACTAGGGAGATATGACGAGTCAGGGGAAAAGCAGGTGAAATTCTATAGGTTATTAAATTTTGATCCTAATGCACGTGGAGAAACTAACACAACGAAAACCCCTTTGTTTAATGTTAGTATCTGTAGGTGCAAGTATAACATATTGCAGAATGTGTTTGGGTTCATTATAATTTCTCATATTTTTAGGACAAAATAAACAATGAATTTAAACGAAAATTAAAGGCCTTGCATTATAAAACTGAAAACCCCAAATTTACCAACAGTTTATTTTCAGTGCCTTTTTAACCCTATTTTGTGCCATTTCACAGGGAGTTTAAAGCTAAAAGTCTTCCTCCTGCCTGTCACATACCAAACATAATACGTCAAAAAAACGCCAGCACGTACCAACCTTCGGTCGTCGAATTTCGTTGCAAAATTACCTAATTCGTCGCCGGGTAGGGTTGAAATTAACATTTTGTTGTGGCATTTTATTCTCGTGTATAAAGTTGGAGTGTTCGGACGTCCGGAACTTTTGCTAATGTCGGAATAATGTTGGCGGGTACAGTCGGCCCTTGGTAATGGAACGGCAAAGTTTTTATTTATATTGTATTGTACTTTGGTTTATATGGTACGGTACTAGGTATAGTGGCAGCTCTATTAAAGTTTCCCTCGGGAGTCATCAGCGTTGAAGGAATTAATGTGCACGGGGTTCGTTTGGAAATGTATTGACCCTTTCGGACAATGTGTCGGTGTACTAGTTCGCAGGTGCCGAGTAGTTTTAAACTATTTTTCTAGCCTATTTTGTTTCACTGCTGGGCAGTCGCCTCCCACTCCCTTTTCCTACCAATTCTGCTATTTACTAGTATCAATGAGTCTTCTACTGAGATTTAACGAAAGTGACGTAAAATTTATGAACAGTTTTATGCACGCTTATAACTCAAAAAGGCATACATTTTCATGCAAACTGATATAATAAAGTGCCCGTAGATCTGAACAATAAACAAACGAAAAACACAAATAAAATTACGAACATTTCTCTCTGAAACATATAACAGAATAACATAATAAAACCTATTTACAGCTCTGTTATGTGATTTCACAAACTGGTTTTATCTGAAGAGATGGCAGATATGAGAATATAGCAAGAATCCTGAACATTCGTTAAGTGAGTTGTCCCGTGTCGGCGTCGTGTCGTGGACGTGGCCAAACAAAATGTAATTTTCCCCCGAAGCGCCCTCTTACGTGACCCGAGAAAGATATAACGGTTTTATTAAATTATTTCTGCTTTTATAAGTAACTGTTACGGACGTTTAGAAAAAATAACGACTCAAAAGGCTAAAGAGATTACACGACGGCTAACAATTTACCTAATGTTGGCAACACCTGCTGTGGTCCGAGATTTTAAAAGCACTTTATGTGGAGTTCACAGTGTAAATTAATTTGTTTAAGGGCACGTCGGGTATTTAATGAAGATAATTCCGGGTAATATCGCTATCACATACTCCTTTATGATAACGTGTTTTAAGGCCTTTTGTGGCTATGAATAGAATTTATTTCCGACGTTGGGTTTTTTACGTTTTAATTGAACCCTTTTTTTGTTTTAATTGAAACCTTTTTCAGGTTGGGTTTAGGCCTTTGTATTATTTGTGAGCATTTTTCTTATTTGTAAGTACAAATTAAAGCTCTCACACCTGGCAGGTGTTTTAATTTTTTTGCATTACTTTTGTTTTCCATTTTTAAACCAGAATATCCTGAACGTTTACAAAACCACAAACATTTGGACCAGCTAAAGCGGCGAAGTCGCAAATAAAGCTGAGACACTTATCCGCAGCCAAAACACATGGCGATAAAATACCCACTTAACAATTTTCCCTCATTCTTCTCCATTCTTTAAGTCCTTTCAGAACAGCACAATACGGAGACAGCAGGTGTGTGGGCTTAGCCTCAAATCTTCCTAGATCGGCACTCCGCGGAAACACACGAACTCCTTATCAAACTTCCGACGTTATGAAATAAACGTCCGATTTTATTTATGCCCGGAAGAGGGCGCGATGCGAGATTCCGCATCCGATTGCGACACCCCAATGTAACAGATATTTGGCGCAAAACTGAGCTAAATTATCATTTGGCCGCGATTTGTTTTACTCATGCCCCATTGCGCGCACCTCGTTCGCTCGCTTTGATTCAATTAAGAGCCTTTGTACATCGCAGTGAGAGTTCCACAACTTTGAGCATCGTTTTTTATAATATAACAGTGTGGCTAACGTCAAACAATGGGAATTAACACTCGATTGAACTTTCCGATGAAAATAAAATTGAGGCTTGTTTTTCAATGTATCGATTACAGTATTGCTATTTTTATAAATAAGAGTAGTAAACTCTCAAAATGAATGATGAAAAAAAAATCCTGTTCATAATATTGGTGCGTTTTATACGTACTAGTACGAAAAAAACTGAAATTGAGTCACGAATTCTATTTTGGTTTTACCAATCTACATTTGAATAAACTTATCAATGATTGTATAGTCTGGTCAAATTAGATAAAAAAATATGGATGAAGTTCCATTAACTCGCAACAATCGTTATATCTCAAAAACGGTGGCTCTTAGGAAAAAGTATCGAGACATTTTTTATAGATAATTATCTGATCTGCAATTTCGTCTTAACTAATTTTATAATTAAATGTACCGTTTTGCTGAAAATCGCGTTTTAAGCCTTGGACCCCAAGTATTTTTTTTCCACGTATCAGATCGATGGGGAACTTTTAGGTTTCATTTATTTTGTTTTGAACAATCCTACCAATTTTGAGCTTGTTGCGAAATAATGTAACCTTGGATGTCTAAATTGACCGGACTATGTAATTTCAACCATCATTCTAAAACAGAAAACGATTTTTATGTCATTTAAACCATGGAATACAAATAATGAAAAACAAAACAAGCAAAAACACGAAACACATGAAACTTAAATTATTAAATTTAAGTTTCAAACTTGAAACGGCCAATCTTCTTGAATAACACCTACTTTAAAGAAAATAAAAACGACAAATAATAGCGTAACAAGACAACAATTACCTTTATTACTGGCTTTACGATCCGTTAATGTACCAAAGACCAGTTCTAAAGAATTTTCTGGACTAACAAAAGATATATAACTTAAGTAAGCGAAAGAACTTCAAGTTTTACTTTAAGTCGAAAAGGCTTTGCAGTTAGCAAGTCGGCAAATAACTTAATCCCTGTTACTTGTTTATTATCTTCTTAATTGTTAGATTAAAGCACGGTTTTAGTTATTTGTTGTATTTATAAAGTTATAGTTCTTGAAAAGGTCCTTATATAATAATAATTTGCATTTAATTTTGCCTTATTCAATATATTATATAAATAAAATATAATAAAATATATTGTGATATATTAGGTCTTTGCCTATGAAATTGCCGTTCTGCAGTACTGGCCATTTCAAATCAAAATAATTTTTGTTTGGCTAAGAATTTCAAATTAATTTTTATTTTAAAAACATGTTTTTTTTTTCCAAAAGTAGTCATTTGTATATTGATTAGTGTTACATTTTCATCGCATTTCAATCTTTTTCGTCATCATGGATTCGTTAAAAATTCGAGTAATTATGGAATATGAATACCGTCGTGGCAGCAACGCGGCACAAGCGGCACGCAACATCAACGACGTTTACGGAGCTAACACTACAAACCAACGCACCACCTGTTATTGGTTTGCTCGCTTCCGTTCTGGAAATTTCGACCTGAAAAATTAACCTCGCGGTCGTCCGAAGACTTTGGTCGACAATGACGAATTAAAGGCGATTGTGGAAGCTTTCGACGTTAGCGTCAAAACAATATTGGTCCATTTGCGTCAAATTGGCAAGGTAAAATAGCTTGACAAATGGGTGCCCCACGAACTCAATGATCGCCAGCGCGAAGTACGCGTCGAGACGTGCCTTGCACTGCTCAACAGACACAAAAATGAAGGAATTAAAACCGTATTGTTACCTGCGATGAAAAATGGATTCTGTTTGATAACCGCAAGCGCTCAGCAAGTTGGTTGGATCCTGGTTCAGCACCTAAACAATGCCCTAAACGAAAACTTACCCCTAGAAAAGTGATGGTCACAGTTTGGTGGTCTAGCGCCGGTGTGATTCATCACAGCTTCTTACCAAACGGGGTGAGAATTACTGCAGATGTGTACTGTGAAGAACTGAACACAATGATGGAGAAGCTGGCACATCTTCAACCAGCATTGGTCAATAGCTCGTCTCCGCTGCTCCTGCACGACAACGCGCGACCTCATACTGCACAGCAGACGGTCTCCAAGTTGCAAGAACTGGGTTGGAAGCTCTCCGTCATCCGCCCTAGTCACCAGACCTTGCGCCTACAGACTACTACTTGTTCCAGAATTTGGATAACTTCTTGGCGGGAAAAAAATTCAATACCCGAGAGGCAGTACAAAATGCCTTTGAAGAATTTGTTGCCTCCCGTCCAGCTGATTTCTTTAAGAAAGGCATCAATAAACTGCCACTGCGTTGGCAAAGATGCATTGATTGCATGGGCGATTACTTCGATTAATACAAATAAAAATACATGAAAAAAAATCGTTTAAATTTTTTCATACAAAACGGCAATTTCATAGGTAAAGACCTATTATATATATTATATATATGTATTAAGACTTAATGCAACTAAGTGATACTAACATTGTTTTAAGTTTTATTTACTAACAAAATTGTTATTATAATTATGTGCACTTAGGTTAAGGTAAGGTATGGGTCATTGTAACCTGAAATAAATGTTTTATTATTATTTTTATTGTTTTTTTATTACAATTTATAAGGCACTAGCTTTTGCCCGCAACTTCGTACGCGCATATCCCGTTCCCGTAGGAATGTCAAGAAATCCCCTCTTAGTGCTCCCCTACACTCCCTAAAGAATCTACATGCCAAATTTCAGCTTTCTACGACCAGTAGTTTCGGGTGTGCGTTGTCTGTCAGTTACTCAGTATCGAAAGAATTTTATATATTTGAATTAAAATTTATACAAATTTTTGCAGCCTAAATAAAAAACCAAAAAAGTGTTAAGTGATTGATCATCAGCAGCAAACTGTTCTTTTTTTTATTTTTACTTTAATATCTGTTTTTAAGCTTAATAGTGTAATCGAACTTTCAAAACATCTTCGAATAACAAAATTGGTCAATGCCCCAGATTTTAACAACAAGTGTCAGAGAGTTGTAAAGGCCCCTATTTTTTTAAAGAAATATACTTGTGCTAGATCCCGTGCAGCTGCACGGGTCGATCTTTAAGGTTAAGCAACGCTTGCCAAGGTTGGTTGTGAATGAGTGACTATCTTAACATACCGAGTTTCCTCCGTGCCTCGGAAAGCACGTTAAACCGTTGGTTCCAGCTGTAATTTGTAATTCTTTGGCAACGTTACGGATTATCAGAAGCTAGTAAATCTGACTCCAGTCTTGCCATGAAGTACCGTGTTACTCAGTTAATGGGTTGTGGAGGTCTGGTAGGCAGCCGCTCCACGTAAAATACTGGTATTCAGCTAAATCCGGTTTGACTGGAAGCCGACCCCAATATAGTTGGGAAAAGGCTAGGCAGATGATGATGATGAGTTTAATCCAATTTTCAAAAAATCCCCAAAAATCAAAATTGGTCGATGCCCCATATTTTAAGAAGAAGTGTTAGCGAGTTGTAAATGTCCCTATTTTTAAAAGAAATTTACTTGTGTCAGCGAGTCCGCTTATAGCGAGTAACGTTGTAATCGTTTTTACGGATTAACTAAGAATTAATTAAATTCATTCCTTTTAATCTATGACGTAATTTTCATCAACGTAATTTGCCGACAAGCCCGGCCTCGTCCGGAAAGGCTTGGGATCTCTTTAAACGGTTGTGTCATGGACCGTAGCTTTTCTACACCAAGCCCGCTCCTACAATCAAAGCTTATGCATAAATTTGAATTTTCAATTAAGGATACTTTGAAGAAAATTTTATTAGACATAAAGTGAAACCTTTGGTCTCTTGAAACGAAATACGTATTATAGAACAAAGCTTGCATAGAGGTTCACAACCATATTTTTTTTCTAATTTCCATGAAAAGTAAGATGATACTTCCTTAAAAATACAGTCAAGTTATTATTTTCGAAGAATTTGACGAAAAAAATACAGCGTTCATATTGCGCCTTCTTGCAAAAAGCCATTAAATATCATTTCCGGAGCAGTATGAATTTATTATGAATTCATACATAATATCTGTACGAAATGTTTAGTACATCCGCTGCTCCAGAATGATTTTACTTCCTATTTATATTTGTACATTTTTCTGAAAAAGCTTTTGAAAGGCCATTCCACTCCCTTCACTGTGCAGTCCAGGGCTGCACCCCAAAACGTCTGAAAGGCGTTCGCGAGATATCTTAAATGAGTTTCGTTATCTTTAGAGAAAGAAAATGGGATTAATAGCTAACAGAGAGCCCTGAAGGCGCTAAACATCCACTTGAACGTTTTATAGTGCAGCTTCGTACTACCAGCAACTTCTATTTTTTCTCGCCCAAGTTTATTTAGCAATCAATTGTACAAGTTTTAATTCACTTTTCAATTAACATTGTTTATCATTATTCAGTTTGTTTGACATCCCTGTATTTACATAATTACGATCTGTAATGCTGGTGGCAGTAATGAAATCATGGGAATAATTGCATTCATTTTAAATAAATATGTTGTCAACTGCATGGAATTGTCATCCTTTGCCAGGCGGGCAGTTTAAAAGCAGCAAACGTATTGTGGTTGCAATAATAGTGATGCGATATTCAACATTCATGACTCGGAGCGGTCAACGGTGGCGAACGACAAGTCCGACCATCGAGGTTTTATGCAAAAGGACCTAAGTCTATAAAGCGACCATAAAGGGTCCGTGTACAAAGAATGCAAAGTGAGCTTCGCCGTAAACTGAGCTAACCTCTCCGCGGTGTCCTTTACGATAGATTTATATTCATGACACTATCTCCAACGCGTAAAATTTCGGGCAATGGCGATCCAGAAGCAGGCATATGTAATTTTGTTTGAATAAGTAAAGAGGGGTAAGGAACTAAGGACAAAGGCTATTTGATCTTTTCTGTCTCCGCTCGAATACGAATAAATAAAATCGCCTGCGGACTGGTTTATGTGATATTTCATAAATGGATTTTGAAGGATAGTGTGTTATGGGATTATTGATTCCCCCTAGACGTTGTCTACGTCTGAAGTACGTTGGTACATTATCTCGGCGGTCTCAGGAGATAACCTAATATATCTTGTATCCGGATAAGTTCACCTACATGGGCATATTTTACTTCCAACTAAACTTGTGTATGTATGAGCACACAATATCAAGAGACCTTCAGAAACTTTCGCTATTAAGTATTATTGACTTCATTTAAGTTTGGAACAAGATAAACAGTTCATGAAGCTTTATCTGGAAATTTTCATATCTGACCTGTTTTTTTTGGTTTGACTAACGACCTATAAATCTGTTGCTTAACTTTTTAATCTTGCAACAATAACAATTTTAGTCTCCTATTCGCAGAAATATTCAAAAAGCTATTCGCTCCACTTTTACGAGTAGTTAGCGTAGTCGGTTTACTCTCGAAGCGCATTCGACCTCCTAAACCAACAAGCAGTTAATCATTCAACGTCGGCGACTACATAACGTTTTATTGCTCAGACGTCTGTGAAAAAGGAAAACAATACGAAACGACGTAAACGTTGAGACTGGATTTAATTCGGACAGTGTTTTCATAAATATTTATACCTATGCCAGGCTGAAAATATGTTTAAGAATCTACAATAGCTTCCCGCTCCGGGCGTCGTGTGACAGCTACTCCGAAACATACGGAGCTCCGGAAATAAAAAAATATACGTACACACAGAGCACTTAAAATAAAACCTTACAACGAACTGTAAGCAGCGGTTTATCCTGATGTAATATTTTCCCATTTCGTGCTTCAGCTTTGTACTCGCTGTTTACAGGCAGATATGTTTTAAGTGTGTTTACTTTCATCTCTTGGATTATTTTAGGCTCTTGTTGACTACAAAGGAGTATAAAGACTATTTCTAACAACAACGTTTAAAAGAGTTAATCGTACTATTTGTTATGTTTATTTCTAAGATTTTATTACAGAGAAATATTGAAGGGGAGTGGCAGTAAAGTGAGCAAGCCATAAAACAGATTTAATTAGAGATGCAACGCTAATCTCCGTTCCCGTCGACCCGGCGAGGAGACGGAAAATTTTATGGCAACAAAAAATGTTAATTCGTGTCGCAGATAATAAAATTTTACTGTTGATGGAGAACTGGGATGAAATTAGATACTTCAGTAAACATACCTACGTTACTGCTACATATTTAAGAGGTCTATTAGTGGCTTCTTTCAAAATTTTAATGAGAAAACTCGGTACAAAAAGTCGTAAAAACAGCTATAGAAAGAGTTTCGTTACTTCTCTTTTGTAATCTGATGTAATCTGTTGAGTTAATGAATTTTCTTTCAGTTTATGTACATGGCTTTAATGCTTAGATTACTTTTATTACCAGCTTTTACATTCAGCTTTTTACCTCACGTCGACCAACGTAGATACCTACTACCAGAGATGTCAGCATAGTAGATGGGGCCTGTGCCTGCCAGGACTACGGAATTTGATCGAAAGAATTACCGCGGCCCTGGAATGCCCATGCTTTTGGCATAAGGAAGAACACGGATGGGTTTTGGTCAGTAAGCCTGACATTCCCTTTCGCTGAGTTTCGCTTCGCCCAGACCGGGAGGAGTCTTTTGATGATTTCCCATGCTTAAAAAAGGAACCTTGGTAGTAGGGACCTTTTTGCAAAGTCAAACTCCAGTTTTTCCGTACATAAATTGATGCAAACATTATTGGAAAATTAAATTATCCATTCTCTAAGCACAGTTCCTGAAACTGTAAATTACTAAATCATAATATGTAATTAGGTGCGATTCAATTAGTTACCGTTTAGCATTATCCTATTAACCGCTGCATTAAATTTTGTTATTCACAACAACAGCGAAAATGAGAGCCGACCACAATTTGCGCGGTGCAAATGAAAATCTTCGCCAAATTGGTTAACCATTAATTTGGAAAACATTATTCTAGAACGACACGAATTCTGAAATCCGGATCCTTTATACCGGTATTAGTTTCACGTTTATTTTATACTGAAATAAACCATTCGAAAACTACATTAAATGGCAATAAAGCTCAAAGTTGCTTAAGTTGAAAGACAATTATTTAAACAAATAGATATAACAGAGTAAAGTGAGTCATAAAATAGTTTTTCGACAAAAAAAGAATCCGACTTTAATACTGAAATTTACGATCTCCGTTTTCATCTGAAACTAGTCGTTAAATTTGGCATTTAACTGGGAGGTTTATGTTCGCAATTTTGACAAAAGATAATAAAATTTAACCCTAGGCACCGAATTTAAAATGGTCTAGAAAATTCTGTACACGTTGACTGGTAAAGGTAAAAAAATTGGTTTTAGTATACAATACTTTGATTTGTCAATCAAAGTATTGTATACTAAAACCAATTTTAATTTTAGAATTAGTGTTCCGATTCTCGTCTTTTATACTTACTGATTCGCTTTTTTTCAAAATGTATTAAAAAAAACCATAAAAAAACTTTTTTACAAAACAATTAAACCGACTTCCATAAACAAAACATTACGGAAGTCGGTGTTTTTGGTGGTTTCGTTTTAAAATAAAACCGACATCCGAAATTAAAGTTATTTTTTACTTTGCAGTGTTTTGTTTTTGAAGTCGGTTTTATTTTTTTGTAAAAATGTTTTTTATTTTTCACTAAAAAGTGGAACCTCAAACAGCGTGCCAGCATAACGTTATGTTATAGACTGATGTAATCAATCAACAGACATGCGATTTCAGAAATCCCGTTCCATTTGCTATCATTTATTGAAAAGTTCCGTTGCCTACCTCCGAAGTTCTTCATCAGATCTTCACCAAATTTAAATGTAACCAGTCCAAGAAAATGCTCTTCCTAACAAAAAAAGAATCATCCAAATCGGTTAACAATTGGCGAAATATCGCTGAACAAACATTTTTCACGGTATCCCATCATCAGATCCTATACCTTCCATCATCAGCTCAGCTACATGAAATAATGATTACCAGGCACAAATATCTCAATTGCGTTAGAAAGTTTATGAAAAACATTGATCCTCGATTTTCATGGGATCCCATCATCAGATTCTGACTTGGTGACAATGGGACCCCCTCAAGAGGCCAATCGGCCCAGAATTGGCGGAGAAATCGGTGAAAATACATAAAAAAAGATACATACAGCCGAACACAGAACCTCCTCCTTTTTGAAGAAGTAGGTTAATAAAATACTTGCCCTCCAGTATTGGGATCACGGTGTCCAAGCCATCGGCGTCAGCGGTCAGGGTTCTATATAGAGGGACTTCCTAAAAATACAAATCGTGTCCAGAAGTAACGCTTTCTGAATCAAACCTCTGATCCAGCCGTCCAACGAAAACTTTGTGGTATTGGTAGACAATATTAGGCTATTGGCTTACAAATAATATATTAAGAAATAGGTTTACGATAATAGATTATGATAGAAATAAGATTATGTTTTTTTTTTTTCAGCTAATACTGTCCCACAGCTGGGCAAATGCCTCACCCGATTCCTTCCAGATATTTTGTGTTTTGGTACATCATTAATTTTAGCCTCTTAATAAACAAAACTGCTCACATATTAATTAAAACACGTCCATACACATGGATTCCTCAGAATTTCAATTCAGCAACAAATTCCATTATTAATTATAATTCTAACACTAAATACATAACACCTTAATGAACACGAAGTCTAAATAACATTGAGGCATCCTTTGTATTAATATAAGCGACAGTATGCGTACATTTCGTACATTCCCTTCATTATACATGGTGTGTAAATGTTGAAGCTATAATTAGAGTAAAAGCGTGGCGACGCAGTGTGGGGCAGGCACCTCAAAGAACACTTACAATAGGTAATGTACTTAACGTGGTAGTGCCTAGTATCGTCATTACTTTGAGCCGTCATAGAGAATAAGGGTGCTGTGGAGTCGCTAATTGTGTTTTCGGTGGTGTGGGTATGCGAATTTTGGGCTTATTTTCTAAAGGTTTTTTGTGTGTATCGTACTAGAAATTGATTTTTTTTTTTAATTAATCTCTAGTATTTTAGTGGGTTATTAAGAATGTTCTATTAAAATGCGTTTTATGTTGAAAAATAGAAATAAGTTTTATGCATACTTTTTTTTTTAAACCAAGTATTTTTTTAAATCAATTTACTAGAAACCAAGACTAAAAAATCTACTCAAAGAATATCTCTACCGAAAATCTGTAGGTATCAAAAATTATCAACATCAAATCGTCTCCACGCATCGAAGTGGGAGCGCCCCTGGCAAGATAAAGTACATTTAGATAAATGGAAGAGAGGCACAACCTTCAGCCGAGCGGGCACTCGGGCTAAACGACAGTCTTAATTTTGCCAAAGTAATAATTAAGAGTGAAGGCTCGTGGGGGCCAACAAACTCTTGCCGAGAAAACTGGCGCTAAATTTTTAAACAAGCCTTAAGTACAAAGTCCGATACGTTCAAAGTTAATTATATTAATAAATAAAATGTTAACGACGTTAGAAAGCGTAGTTTTAGCAGGTTTGATGTTCTACTTTGGAGTTAGAACGTTAATGCACATTTTATGCTTTGTCCGGAAGAAAATGGTGGGAAAACGTGCCTGGTTAAATTTGAAAATCAAATAAACTAATTATATTATATATGAGGCAAGCTTTAATTAGCGAACAGTTTTAACTGTTTCTCGAATATCTGAATAATTTAATCTATTAAGCACTGAAAAATATAATAGGTAAATAAAAACGTACTGTGAGCTGAAAATGTCCTCGTATAATAAAAAAAAAAAAAAAACTGTAAATACTTGGTAAAAATGGTGAATTGAATTAAAATATCGGTAAAAGCTTACTCCATTGTTTAAATATAAAATGGTTTTTCTGTAGCATTCTGCAATTGAAAGTTCACGCTATTGATGATTTAATTTTAAAAAAGCATTCAGTTGATGGAAGTATTTTATCTTTCTCTTTTTGTATAAAATAACTTTGCTCTTTTTAATCATGAAAAAGTAATTAACAAGTTATATAACGAAAAATTTAAATTGATTGAACTCACGTTATGAAATGCGTTACATATCATACTAGCAGATGCCACGCGGTTTTACCCGCGTAGTTCCCGTTCCCGTGGGAGTACGGGAATAACCTATGTTACTTGCTAGTAATGTAGCTATTCATTGAAATTTTTTCAAATCGGTCCAGTACTTTTTAAGTTTATTCGTTACAAACGAAATACAAAAAATACAAATCTTTCTTCTTTATAAAATTAGTAAAAATAGTATTGATTATTTGTTACTTAAATTAACACAACATACTTTGACCATAATATTGTACATCTAGTAGTGTTATGTGCTGTATTATACGAGTATTAACTATGTATTTATTGATGTAACAATTGTTTGGTAAACCAATAAATAAATAAATAAATAATGTTCCTACAGTGCTGTGAGTCAAGCTTCCTATGTGGGAGAGTTTATAACTCACGTACCGTCATCCACGATCCGGGTCCAGTATGGGTTGTGAATTTCATAATAATGTCTTAACCATGTCTTTTCGGTTCTAGGACAAAACATACCGGTTTACTTACATTGGCACTGCGATGTCCTTGTACTCTAGAATTTTTCAGTGAAAATACCTCGAAGAAATCCGAGCTATTGTTCAAATATGCATTAACGAATTATAACTCATTATTTAGATAATGTGTCTATGTATATATAAAAGTAGCAAAATTCAACAGAAGTTGAGGGACTGTCCTTCACTCCAGGTGAAATAAATTGGTCCACGGTCCCATCTAACTTAATAACTAATTCATTGCAGAACCAAACTTTTGCGAAACAACTGTTCCCGTTAAAATATTTCCATCTACCTTCATCTCAAGTTATGGTACCTCTATTTAGGGACCTAGTTATAAAATGCTTAATTTTGAGTTTAACGTTTTAGTCTGGCTTAGGCTTGTAATTTTGCAGGATTACTCGTATTTTGTTTAGGAAATTACCTCCTGGTTTACTGCTATTTTATCCGGGTTTTACTGCTGTTGGTTCTAAACTAAAAATAAAATTTTCGCCTCTCCCATTGCTGTAGAGTTAAGTCAGAGTATAGGAGGGAACCGAGGATGTCTGTTCACTTAGTGTTATTTTTCAATCACTTACCAGTTTTATTCTGGATCAATAAAAGAATATTGATTGAAAGCATACATTCACTAAATGAGAGTAAAATCAAACAGATTGAACAACAGAAAATCATACAAATATTAAAAAAAGTAAAATATATTTATGAATAACTATGACACAAGATTGAAATAAATAAATATTGTTTTTATTTATTTATTTGAATCTTGTGTCATAGTTCAAAACGTAAATTATATTTATGAATAACTATGACACAAGATTAAAATAAATAAATAAATACTGTTTTTATTTATTTACTTGAATCTTGTGACATAGTTATTCATAAATGTAATTTACTTTTTTAATATATGATTATGATATACACCCACTGAGAAAGTACAACATAATTTATTTGCCGAACGATACAACTGACAGAAGTTAATAATCATATTAGCCCCTGGTATCACAGCTTAAATTAAACGGTTAATTTCTTCGTTATTTTTTGCTTCAAGTCCATTCTAATTAAGTTAGTGATTATAGATACGGGACTAAGGGGGAAAGGAGAAATGCAAGAACCCCGCGACTCAGAACATAATCATTTTACTTTACACTTGAACTAACCCGCTCCGTGCTTGTTGAATTTCAAAGAGGTCCTATTAATTTTCTAATGAGTTCAGGTAAGATTTAATTTGTAGTATTTATTTACGAATTTTGTGTAGAATTTATACGGCAAAGTTTTGATGTTTTTCACTTATTTTGATTAGGTGTCCTATTTCATTGAAAATATTCATGATTATTATTGATAAACTTAATGCGCTAGACGCCTGACACACGCCGGCCGGCCGACACTGTGTGACGATGTAATCACGTTTGCGGGTACAAATTTGGCCACACGCCGTGGCCCACAGTAAAGAGACCTGTGAAAGGAGACAAGGATGGCCCTTGCGCAGCAGTAGGATACAAATTACGCTACCACAAAAAAATGTCATGGGCACGCATTTGACTATACTGTCTCATCTGAAAGTAAGCGATGATATGGTTGACAATACAGCACACTTGCGTCTAGGCACCTGAGGTGCTAGACAGATTTTCATTTTATTTGCGAATGCGATTATCAAAATGCCAAAATAAAAGGAAATGATCACGTGACATTTCGATAGCGTGTGTCAACGTTGACGTTTTACCAATCGCTTTCACAACGCTACCGCTGACAGCTAGTCACTGGTCCCGTAGTCACACCTTTGATTACTCTTGAATTTTAGACTCAAGTTATACCTATCTAAATAACAGCAGTATCTAAAAAAGCCCAGAAAACAGTGTTGTACGGCACTGACAAGCTAAAATTGCCGCGCCACCACTAATGCACTTAATATCAATTAACAAGGCAACTTTCGCGTTGCGGTCAGCCCTAATGTGTTCGGTCCTGAGAGACCCTGCATACTTCGGATATTGCTGTAGTTATATAGTTCTCCTAGAAATAATTTTTTTCTTAACCGTTTCTTCACTCATAGAGTACTACTTATTTATCTTTTATATTTTTACAGCAAAACTTTTTGTTTCGTATTTTGTGCCGCGATTGCGATGCACATGTTATTTATTAAATATATTTTTTTCATAAGAATTCATAGTTATAATATTGTGAGTAAAAATAAAGTCATCTTAGTCTTCGACAGTAAATTCATCTCTGACAGCTCATTAATGTCTTCAGTGTAGGTAAAACAATTTATTCAATATTAAATAATTAAATATACCTATTTACCGATTTCATACATTGCAAATCATGATCCATAAGCATGCCTTTTTCAAATCATGCCGTTGGCATACAATATTTTGTACATGTTTACTATAACAGTCATTTATTGAGTTCAATTATATTGGGTTTGGGTATTCTTTTTACACGACGGTCTGGAAAATTAACCTTAAAAATATTGTTTTTCTAAATGTTACTATATTAACAACAAATCCACTGGAGCAGAAAGGAAAATTACAATAACCAATACATCTAAATTTATTCTAGTGACCTACAGTAACGTTGTCAAGCTATCCCGAGACAATCGGTAACGCGTAGAACGTCCGAGAAATTACTTAGGCAACTCACTAACTCATGATATTAGGAATATTTAGTAGGGAACTAGGTCAGCAAAACATAAAAAAAAAATAGGTAGGTAGGCCCTTTATGAACGTCTCAGTTGAATTTTGGCCTTATATCCCACAATTGTTTGACATCTTTTGTATGCAAGGGTTAGATAATGTTTAGGTCACAACGGACGATTGAATCCCAGGACCTAGGAGTCAATCGCCCGTTTAAAAAAGTTCTTGTGGTCAGTCATGTACAAGCTGTTGAAACCGTTACATCGACGCCAAAAGTCAACAAAAGAAGACATAATCAACTCGCTTCACACAAATCAACACAAATTGCATCGAGACAAAATTAATAACGAATAAAACAATCAGAATATTGAGTTTGAATAGGTTTAATCAGGCGTCGGATATGACCAAATGAACCGCGGATTGGACTGCGTTTATTAAATAAGTTTGCTTTGAACCAATCCAAATGAATAATTACTGGTCATACGGTTAGATGTACTTTATTTATTGTGTTCTGTTTATAACGTCATAACGTTGCGGTGGAAATTAATACGTGGCTTTTAATTTTCTCGTTAAAATTATTTGTTTATTTTTGGTTGAGATAATTAAAGAGGTGTTATGATAGACCTAGGTAAATTGGTATATATCCTCGCAAACAAAATATGAATAAACTAGCTTTTTCTCACGACTTCGTACGCGCATATTCCGTTTTTCCCGTTCCCGTAGGAATTTTGGGAAATTTTGGGAGTGTAAGAGAGCATTAATAGAGAACTCTTAATTCTCTCTTACACTCCTCAAGGAACCTACAAATTTTAGCTTTTTACGACCTGTAGTTTCGGCTGTGCGTTGTCTGTCAGTCATTTACTCAGTCACTCAGTAACGAAAGAATTTTATATATTATGAGGATACGGATTGAGTAACAAAAATATCTTGTCAACGATTATTTTTCGTGTTTCACCTTGAACAAGCGATCACTCGATCTGACTTAGCTTTTGACATACAAAATAGAGAGTGATGTCATCATTTACGCAAGTTTATTTTCAGTCTAAGCACCCCTACTAGACGTCTACATTCCCAGAGGAAATATTGTCACTTATAACTGAACCCCAAAAGTCCTTTCTACTTGATTAAATAATATGACTCTTTGATCCAAAAATGAATCTGCCCAAATCACGATACTGGAGTCAACGGAGCGGACGGACTGAAATAGGCATGGCGTGTATCGAAGGACTCCCAATAAGGGACGGCGATGCCATCCAATACGATACGGGTATATTAATCTACTACTAATGTGGTGTTCCTTGCCCCCTGGCAGCGACCGGCGACCGAACTAAACTCAGTTATATTGATGACGTCACTTTGTCTCCGTCGACTGCCCATTCGCTCTGTGTAAGTTTAACGTGTTGTTGCGAATGGATGCGACCTTTTCAAATGGTTAGGACTTCGGTCGTTTAATTCCACGGAAATTCGAATGTAATTTGGAGTGGGGATAATTCACATGGTTTAATTTGTATAGTCTGAGTGGTTTGTTTTGGGAGTTCATTCGATCTTCTAAATAGTTTGAGGGTAAAGTATTTAATGCCTTTCCCTCTGCCCGCTTCCTAAATACTTCAACTAAAACCGCAAATGCTATTTATCTCTCCTGATATAATGTGTAAAACGCAAACACTGATAAATACTGCCGAAGAAAACCATAAACTTTTTGTTCAAGTTGACATTTTTTCTTCCACAATCCGTCTGAAAAGTTCCTTAAGAAGCAAGCGTCTGAGTTAATAAACTTTTTAATACTTAATTACGGGCCACTCTCATACTTGGGCAGCGTGTATTTCTCAGAACGGTCCTTTATGGAAAACAGTAACAGCGTAGACAATGCACAATTGGTCCTACAGACATACTGGGCCAATTTATGTAATAGAATTACTCAAGTTCATCCGTAACGAAGGTATTTCAGTCAGCAAGTTCCGATTTCCCGAAAATCTCGATCACTATTGGCGTAGCTCTCAAAAACTGTTCATCAAGTTTGGAGTTCGAAATTCAAATTAAGACCTTGATACACTATCCGATTCATGCACCTCTTTAATGGGGAGTGCTACTGAACAAGGAATATGAATAAAATGGAGGGCTAATGAATGGTTGGAGTGAAAAATAATACGAGTAGTTAAATAATATTTATTTTAAAACAGTGTGTATTGTGAAAAGATTTGCAATCTTTAGAAATAAATGAATTCAAATCGTATTAATTAAAAGAACCAATTTATTTAGGAAGACTGAAGACTGGGTGTTTTATTTGTTTTTCGGGGTCAAAATCATTTCTAATCAGCTCTAGTACAACGAAAATAATAATGTTCTATCATTACGAAATCATTATTTTAAACTGATATCAGACGTATATGTAATATGGGCGCATTCAGGTATCCTGTGCAATTTTGGACCGCAGTACTATTATTGTAATCTAACTACTGTTGCGGGCCAGCCAGACATAACCAATAATAGAGGGTTGCTCCCTCCATTTCTTCCTTCTCCATGACTTCCATGGTAACTATAGGTACCAAGCTGGTCCCCATTAAAGAGGTGCATGTGTGCGTAACTAATTTGGTACAGTCAGCGTATCAGGCGAATGCCACGTGTTTTGGTTCATAATGTTGTTCTAGCGGTAGAAAAAAAACATCCGTATTAGAAACTTTAGGGTGTGGAGTTTGCAATTTATTCGTTTGGAAACGAATGCGGCTTGATTACGGCTTCTGTTTGTTAAAATAGAAGGGTTTAAGTAGTTAGCCTAGGTAGGTACAGAGAAAATTTGAAAGAGCTCGACTTCATTTCGTTGGTATTAGGCTTTCCTGTTAATTTTAAAGTTCATATTATAAAATTTTAAAGTTCACATTATATATTTTAATATATGAACTTTATTCGAATGAGATTATTTTTATAGTTACATGAAACATGAAATATTATTCAACAGTTGCTGTTGTTTAGTCATATCTAGAAATCTCTGATATATTTAGCGCAAAACATTCAAAAATTTTTAAATGTCCAAAGTTGTCGATATGGAAAAAATCAAGTCACGCTTAAAAATATAACCCCTACACAGCCTTGGAGAAAACTGTAGTATTTCGTGAAATAGACAACAACGGATAAAAAAGTAAATTTAACAATAGAATACCTGCCAGAGTTTGTTTCCTGATAGCTGCAATCTGGGAATCTTTAATTCGAGAGTGAATAAGTTACTTCTAGGCAAGCGTGCTCCATCTTCGACCGCATCATCACTAACCATCAGGTGAGAATAATCCCACGGGATGACCACTCGACCAAACGTGTGTCCATCAATATCAAAGAAAGAAAGGATACTAAAAATAGAACTCCTACGCACATAGGTTACATTCAAATCGTTCCACTTTGCTTGGCTGAACCCCAAAGCGGCATACGTTTCCATAACGCAACGAAAAGCTTTTTATCTGAGCGCAAAGCCGTCGATAATGATGGCCACAAGTAGAGCTGCCACACTTTCATTAAGTTTTCTAGTCCACAAACGTCGTATTAAATCCGATGCCCCAAAGCAGTGTGTGAAGAGTGCGCAAGACATTTTTGCGAACAAATGATAGGGATAGAGAATGTCGTACATCCCCGCACTTGATCCTATTTATCATGCACGGGACTTATTAAAGGGACCAAAACGCGCGTTGTTTTTCAACAGTAAAACTTTAAAGTAGATATAAAAGGGTAGGAGTCGTCTTTCTTTAAACACCTAACAAAATTTATTAAACAACCTTTCAAAATAATAAAAAATAAATGTATTATGTTTGTTATGGATAGTGTTTTTGTTTATAAACCCGATTATAAAAAATAACGCTAACAACTAAAAATAAATTAACAAAATACCAAAGCAAACTCTAACATAGCAAACGCAAACAAACCTGTAAAAAAATATTTGCACACATGCGATAATTACATTACGCTGGCACACAGTGCGTGCAAACATTATTTTTGCTCCAAATAGAACCGAGTAACAATGTAGTTCGACTCGATTGGTTCCAACGTCCAACAGATTGGCGTTCTATTCATATGTAGATTGCAACAAAAAATCCAATAAACAAGACACAGGGTACTCGCATCTCCCCTAGCATCATTATTGAAAAGAATGTTAACAGTGCACCCGGCTTATCCCGGGGTCGTTTTACCAAAAGAGTTAGTCTAACGAATGGTCGCCCTGTCGCCCTACATGACATGAGTGAGTCTCTTGTTACGCTTGACACTTCAATTCGGATTAAATTCAGTTAGGAATTTAAATCGGCAATAGTGTTTGTGCGGCAGATTGTTGAACCAGATACGGATTGAGACTGATAACTTACCTGTGACTTAGATACGGACGAGTAGATTTTCGAGCTCAAAAGGGTTGTTACTCACTCAAGCTTTAAGTACTATTATTAGATGTTGCTATGTTACTTTGTTGAAAGGTATCTTGTTACAGAAGGTTTAACGTATAATCAAGCCAGATTTTCCCTTAGCCTGTGGTTTGTCGTCGGCAAACGCGTGTGCCATTGGGAGTTAACTGAAATTGACGCTTAATGGCATCTCACATGACATACCAAATCACGCAGTTTGACCTTCTTGTTTTAAAAAACGCAGTGCTTAATATCCAATGGCCCCCCATCGACCAAAAAACATGGCGGCCGCCGATTTTTTAAATGGTGGTTTTGTTTTTTTTTACAATAAAACTATTCAATTATTATGGCGTCGCAACGGCTATTGCGACCAGGTGATCACAGGTTAAACTTACTTTTAGGCACTTTACTTCTATTAAATGTCAAAGAACACTATAGGTACGAATCGTTGTTTAGTTATCGATTTATTTTTTAATCCGAACCGCAAAATTCTCTAAAGGGAGTCGGTTTTCAATTCTAAACATTGATTGCTTTCAAAAAAACTGCGCAGCAGGCATACCTGCTCACTGGCGACAAAGCCTCATATAGTAGTATTCCAAGTATTCACATATTAGCCGATGGCCAGCTACAATTTTTCCACTTCCATGCCGCTTAGCACAACTTCAGAGAGGATTCATATCGCCGCAGCGGATGCGTTTGTTTTGTTCAAATTTATTTTATCAAGTAAACGTTGGTATTCCGCTCAGTGGGTCGGACCTAATATGCAGTAATGCGGCAAAGTAGTACCCCTGCACCTACCACTGCCGAGTTTGATGCCGACTAATGAGTGAAGTTATTCGCTTAATTATTTTTGTGCAGATTTTAACGGTTTGTTAAACTTCAAATGTGTGCTCTCCTCTGCGGAAGCGCTTAATTTATTTACAGATACAAGAATTTATATTGGAAGGGCTTGTTTTTGCGAACGTAATCAGCTTTAGTTGCATACTTGTGTAAACAGCAGCCAGAGAGATGGAACAACGAGTTTTGATGATCTTGCAGTTCAACTATAAACTCATTCAGCGAACTTGTTGTCTGGTTAACAAACTTCTGATGCCGGTGTTTTAAATAAATGCTACACACCATATTCAAAACCGGAAATACGGAGAAATCTCACAACGTCTATGTTAATTTCATTGAAAAATCTCTTAAAAAAATAAAATTAAAACGTCGTCCGTAACGGAGCTTTCTAAATTGATCGCGAAATAATCGATTCCTTTCAACGGCACCCTCAACCCTTCCACCGCAACATCCATTCCATTTAGTTTTTTGAAAAACCACATTAAGAAAAAAAAAATGAAACGCGAAATGAAAGGGTAATATTATCAAAGTGCAGTACAAATTGCAGAATCACGCGTCGCGTTCCATTTCACTCTCTGAGAGCAGTGATTAATCGCATTTTCATTAGTGTCGCATCCAAAATGACATAGTTATGAATCGCCAGTTCAATCAACTCGGTTTCAATAACAATTTTTCATTCTCGACACACTAATTAAGTGCTTTTCATAAATATTCTGGTAAAATCACGGGTTATTCCGAACAGATTTGAACTTTATCTTCTTAAGAACAAGTATGAAAATTCTTCGGTGTAAAGTTTGTAATAGCAGACTTGAAAGCGACATCCTTAGTAACAAGTGTAAAATATTTTCCCCAATCGTTGTACCTGGCGCCCCCTAGGGATATTTCAAGGGTGAATAAGCTCGCATAATGGCAAAGGGTACAATATTTTAAATTTCAATCGCTGCGAGCGGTCCGGTCTCTCCCCGGGCGGCGTGGAACAAAGATTTCACCCGGTGACTTCTGCTAAGTGTTATAATAACTTATTATATCGGGAAATCGTTTGAAATATCAGCGCTGTAATAGAAAATATCTTTTTCCACGAAGTGTGTATGTTATTTTGTATATCGTTATTTGCTTGTGAACTTTATTTAGTTTAGTATATTCTAGTCATTCTTCATATTAAAATAATAAATCATTATAATAAGTGGTCTTCAAAACGATTTCTTTCATATATAGTTGGTCAATAATCTACAAAGTATTTAAATAAAAGCGAGGTTCTAAGCCCTTGAAACTACGGTAACCAACAGCTTTAAGGTAGATTAAATTTCGTATAATATATTTACTTATCTAGATTTAGATGTACAAAAGCAATCCTGAAAATAGACTCTCTTATCTTCTATAATATTTTAGTGTAACCCATTTTATCAGCTTGCTCGTGCCTTGGGCTTTTCTGCTAATGTTACCATATGAACCAACAAGGTATTTTAATAAAAATGTTTTAACACACGTAGGTATAAATATTTTATACTGGGACTGATTACCACAGCCATTATAAATACAATAAATACGCAAGCAACTTCGCTAATTTATAGTACCAGCCTACGGAGTTCAATATCATTTGCCAAACGTGACTATATTAAACCTTTTATGGGTATACTGGTATGAGAGGATTTCTGTTGAAATAACAAACAAGGATTCTAATAAAACATGTTTCAAAATACCTTATAGGTATGAATATTTAGTACTCGAACTGATTAATACAGTGAAAGGAAACAAAATACATGAGCAACCTCGCCAATTCATAATACGGAGTTCCAAATCGCTTGTAAAAGGTGACTAATAAATATTAACTGCGACAAACGCGAGCAATCCATCCGTGTTTCGCTCTCATTCCTCCCCCAGTCCGTTTTTTCAGCAAGATTAATTTTCCGAATCGTTATCAGCGCCTTACGATTGCCGACGCATTTGTTACACTACAGTTCACCTTTTCAGTGAAATTGCAAATTTTATGCGGAGCGCAGATAAAGTACCTATAATCATTATTATAACTCATAAATTTGATTGAAATTCGGTCACATTCCGAACGAGCGCTTATCGCGTGGTTGCAGTCGACTTGAAAAATACCTCGCCCCTAAATTCGTGATTTGAAGACGTCGAGTCAAAGCTTCCGATCGATTTGCGTTTAGTGCGACAATGAACGTGTTTAATATCGACATTTGCATAACAAATTTGGAATACGCGACGGTTTTTCAAGATTGCGAACGCGGATTTCGAGAGTCGATGAAGTTTGTGAGTTTATGTGGGTACGAGTAGTACCTAAGTACGACAAATGTAGTAATTGGGATATTTGGAAAATGTCACTATATAAAAAATTTATAGGTAAATTTTAAAATAAACGAAATTCTCTAAAATCAATAAGCGTACCCAAGGACCAAAATCATAATGGAATATTTTAGTTTCTTTTGATTTAGTTCTAGTTATCATTTTATTTTAATGTAACTTCGTTATAGTAATCTTATACAAAAATAATGGATTATTAAGGTTAAATAAAGCAGCAATTTTATAAAGAACTTTTTCGATCTAGTGCTTCAAATACTTTTATCTAAGTGTTTACGACTAGGGTTTATGAAGTCTTTAATTTAATCTCAGAAAGTCTTTCAGATTAATTTAATTTAAAATTTAACTAAATTAATTCAAAATTGGTTATCTTTTTTGTTTAAACCAGTTACTTTACCTGACTTTTAATAAAATTCTGATTAGATTTGCAACCTTTTACACAAATGAATTTGATATGTACATAGTATAAAACAAAGTCGCTTCCGCTGTCTGTCTGTCTCTATGAATGCTTAGATCTTTAAAACTACGCTACGGATTTTGATAGATAATAGATGCGAAGCCGGGGCGGGTCGCTAGTTTTTAATAAACTGCCAATTTATTTTTTGTATTAATACAGAAGACATGAAGTGAACAGCTCACCACCAACGGTTTCGGTTTGGCATCTGAACTTATGATCTCTTTTTACCGGATTGCCCCAGAAGGAGGGTAATGTTTCTCGCGAGTAAAGATGCATGTATGTATGTCAATATCTTTGGAATACCTTGTTGCTTAAAAAGTTCGGCAGATTATTCGTCAAACTGAAGCCATATTGTTTGACTGTCGAACCTTCATTTAATTTTCATAAGTAACAAAATCTTTTTGCCAACACAAAGACACAGTCCCTCTAATGTTATCACTTATAAGATCTCTTTATCAATTAGAAATCTCTATTATATTTGCGGATGTCTTAAAGAGAGTGGAGGGGACTTGCCGAAGGGTTGAAGGGTGTCGGTGATATCTTTAATGTACCCTCAAAACAATAGAAGAATAAGTCTTCAATGTTAAGACGGCATGTGTACTTGTCTTTCATGGTGTACCAGGAAGCCCATGTAATTCTGCTACGTTTAAATTGCTTCAGTTTCTTAGAAAATTGTGCATAGAAGATGATTGTGTCATTCTCTATGCATGCGTCTACTTTAAAGATAGTTTCAATGCGAAAGCTGAAAACATTTTCTATCAACACTAATTAAAGTTTTCTTTTTGAAAAATGGTTCCACAGGTGAACATTATCCGTTTTAGACCATCTTAAAGCCAAACTTTTATAGGGTCATACAACGACATTTTTTAATTCCTACTGCATCAACACGATAACTTACCAACAAAATACCTAATTACTACGGAATCATGCGGTAATGCGAATTCAATTACCTATAAATCTACGCAATTCATACGCAGATACGTCAAACACATCTCAATTAGCAGTTGAATCAATATAACATTTGCATGCAAATACATTTTGATAGGACTCTACGTGCAACTGAAATGAGAAGCCGATTAAAAATTCACCCTACATAACTTACTTTACCGACAGCTTTGATAATTAGGCGGCTTTAAGCGCTTTCGCATATTAAATATAGGTAAGTATAGGTATGTTTGTGCAGCGATGTAGCGGTGCGTTGATTAGGCGGGCGGGGGGATGATAATGATCGATTTTTGATTTGGGAAGTGCTGTTGATGGATTGAAATGGAGGAAAGGATGTGTGTGTAGCTTCTAGTATCGAATTCAAATGGCATGGATGTCTGGTAATGACACTTTTCTTGCAGTAGGCAGTGGTCAGCTTCCAACACGGCTTGCTAACGATAGCTACATGTTTTTAGAATGTGTTGTTCTTCTACTAGGCATAAAAATACTGGAAAAAATCCGACACACTTTTCCCAAGCGCTACCCATTGCCATTGGCCATTCCTGACTAGATGTTAACATACAAACATCAACTGTGGCTACAACCAGAAAAACGAGTAAAATTGAACTTGATTTGTCCCATAGAAACAATTATTACTAAATGACTCTTTTGAGAAACGAATACTGCAATGAAAATAAATACGAAAATAATAGCAAAAAACTCAAAACAAAAATCTTCAGAATCTACATCTACAAGATTACTTAAGATTTTGAAATAAAACAGGTATCGGACCCTTCTACATTAAAATCAAAATAAGCTTCCCCAAAAAAAATAAATAAAAGCTTCAAAACGGATCAATCAAACTTCTCCAAACAAAAATTTTATCAAAGCCTATCCAATTAAAGAAATTCTATAAAATAAGCAACGTTCAAATCTGCTTTCAAAAGCTCCCAAAATTCTTACAAAACAAACACAACTGCAGCTCCGGCAAAATATTAACAAACAAAATAAATCGTATTTAGTGAAACAAAGCATTTGTGATTCACCCTGGAAGATCTCGTTAGACTCTTAATGAATCTATTGAGGGCTTGTCGACCGAACCGGACGAAAGAACGGGGGTTGAAGTTTCGCTAATAATTTGTATTAGGCTTAGTATACACGTACCGCTTTTCAGCATCACAACTGCGACATCGCGGTCTGTCGCAAAACAAAATGTCGCTAACTTGGTGGGTACCCCGACCCGTACTCAGCGCTTCTTCTCCACATTTAATACGCACAGCCAAAGTGTGAAACTCTTTGCCAGCGCCAGTGTTCTCTTCCTCATATAACTTAACCTATCTGCCTTCAAAGCAAAAGTGAAAAGGCATCTTCTGGGCACGCTTGCTCCATCATAGACCTCATTCTTCGCTTTTGAACAGGCGTGATCGAGGTCAAGACCAAGCCCATTCCTCAAAGTAGCAAATCTTCGTAGCAAAGTGATTATTTCGTGAGCTGCATTTGTAAATTTCCAATTTCAGTTTTTGGCATCATAGGTTGTAGAAAATGCGTATATTCTCGACTGCAACAAACTTTGTAGTCCATAAGCTCTATTTGTATTTTTGAAACGTCAAAATGGGGTATTGACCACTGTGACATTTCGGAAGCGCTTGTCTGTCGGCCATTTTGGGTTTTGACAATGGTTATCGCTGATAGAATACAACCGTATCTGGAGATTTTTGTGTTTCATATGCTATACTCTCGCAACCAGCGATATTTTTGTACTTGCACTGTCTCAGGAAAATGGTATGTGTGAATCAAGCCTTAGAGTCTCCACGGCAGTGTCGCGACACTGCGCTAAACTGTCGAGACTCCGAGCCGTAGAGAAGCCTAATGCCATTTGCTCTTGCCTCAACTTGCACATAGATTGTTTTTGTTAACTGCACTGAAAACTTTTGAGCGGATTTTCGGAAACAAACAAATTAAATTAAGATGGTAATCATATCATTTTTTAAAGGATATTAATTAAATGACACATGTTTAGTACATACACAACAGAAGATTTTTGTAATACATAACGTTTATTTATTATAAATTTTAGTAACAATGAGACTGCAACTCCCCAACTAGAAGAATGACAATTTTAAATTTTGCAAATCATTATGGACTCATGTCCTAGCTCAGTAGCCTCATTCTCCAAGTTCTTATTATAATGATGATCATGATGACCTTTTATTTTATTTCACAGACTACCATCTGACCTTTACAGCCCTGAGGGAAATCATGTTTAGGAAGTGTTATGTTATTACTGGACATCCTCATCCTAATTTAATCCCTAAATCGCCTTCCACGAGACCCATGGGGAGATACAGGGCTGCTTATATTGGCTTATTTATTGAACGTTCCTATCTTGCTCATATTAATCTGCGTAGCCTTTTTGCTACTATTTTGGGGTTGGCTTCAAGCCTAACCAGATACATCTGAATAACAGTTTTAAGGTTCCGTACCAAAATGGTTAAAAGGACCCTTATGGTGTGACTAAGTCTGTCCGTCTGTCATAGCTGGATATTTCAAGAACTACTAATGCTATAAACTTGAAACAGTGGAACAGTTTCAGATTTTTAGACATTTATTCAACTATTTTGCAGATCAGACAGAAATAAAAACGGATATTTTTTTGCAACAGCGACTGAAAGGGGTTCTAAAAAATCGATTGCGACTACTGGGGCATATGGTATATCATTATGAACGAGTGCTATTTACATATTCTCAAACACTTTTCTTTTTTTTAGGCCGCAAAGTTTTCGACTTTTGACCAAAAATGTAAAAAAAAACCGGCCAAGTATGAGTCAGACTCGCACACAAAGGGTTCCGTACCATAAATCTTAATTTTTATTATTTTTTGTTATAGCGGCAATAAAAATACTCAATCTGTGAAAATTTCTGACAAATATAGGCCTCGCCGATGAAAATTTAAAAACAATTTATGTTTTACGATGGTACGGAACTCTCGATGTGCGAGTCCGACTCGCTCTTGACTGGTTTTTATGATATAGCATCTATCTGTCTTTAATCCATAAGGACCAGTAGCTGGGTGTAACGATATCAAGCAAGACTGGTCTAAGCTTATAGCAACTTTTTGTCTATTCCCAATGATATAAAAGATCTATAATTGACAGCTGGGACCAATAGCTTTCTGTTTTCCAAAACATGGATGAAACTTTGGTTTATAATACTAATATGTAAAATTTTTCCGTTACTGAGTAAGTGATTAAGTGATTGGTCGCAGAAAGCTGAAATTTGATATGCAGGTTTCTTGGGAACACGCCCGGGTGTCAACACTGTGAGAGTTACCCGAAGGACACGGTGGAGGTCTGCCCGGCTGGGCGGAGCACTGCCGGGTCCTCGTCGAGGCGATCGGCGGCGACAACCACTCGCGACGGGCCCTGGTTCAATCTATGGTCCGGAGCGAGGAGGCATGGGAAGCGGTCACCTCTTTCTGCGAAGCCGTAATGATAGCAAAGGAGGAGGCTGAACGTATGAGAGAGAGGGAAACCTCACGACTGCGACCCAGCAGCCGCAACAGAAGAAGACGCACCAGGCGTCGGGAGTCGTAGGACGATTCTCGGCCGCCGTAGGTGCGGGTGGCTCGCCGTCTGATCAGAACCCGGCTCGGGTCGGCGGCGCGCTGCGATCCCCGCACGCCTCAAAAAGATGTCAGCACGGAATACGGGGCCCGCTAGGGCAGGTGCCTGCTGGGGCTGCGGAATCTGTTTGAAAGAGGTACCGTATCTCTAGGACGCAAAGGGCACTAGGAGGAACACGGAAGGGTTTTAGTCAGTAAGAGTTTGACACTCCCTCCTGCTTCACCTACAGCGGGAGGAGTCATTTGATGATATCCCATGCTTAAAAAAAAACAAAAAGATTTCTTGGGAAGTGGAAACGAGAACGGGAAATAAAGGGAATGCGCGCACGAAGTCACGAGCAAAACTAGTCCAAAGAGCAAAAAGAATTCTAATGTCGCTCAAGAAGAAGTTATTATTTTTTTTAATAAAAAGTTACAAAAAAAAAGCAAATTGTCAAGGCCCGTGCTTTGGACGGCTCACTCCGAAACATCGCATTTACATTTTACAATCAAGCCTTTTTGATAATCATCTCAATTACGGCCGCACCTAAATTTCTTTGTATAATTACGAGCGATGAAGCGGAGAATATAAAAAAATAACCCTTTATTTACATTAGCATTTCCATCTTTAAATCTGTAGACGGAATTAAAATTCACTAGCTTTTGCCAGCAGCATTGCCTGCGTGAAGGTCGATAATCTTCCGAGGCCTATATTCTAAATTATTTTGGAAGAAACCTTCTCGACTGCAATCGCCACTTTAATTAAAAACCTATTAATATCAATAAATGACAATTATCTGTGAAATTGATTGAGCCGATTATGGGAAATAACATAGAAAATATAGTGCTTGAAGAACAGATGGACCATGGGACCGAAAGGTTCTAGAATGATGATGCAGGGTTTGAAGGCCTCCCACAAGGTGGACCGATGGTAAAGGCTTCGGGAACCCGCTAGATCCAAGTGGCCAGGACAGGTCGATGAGGCGACACTTGGAGGGAGTTCAGCATCGGGCATGATTTTTGGGCTGAAATTATGACACTATACAAGGATAAAAATATATCTATGAAATTTAGGTTGTGGTCTATTTATGCTCTTCCAAACTATTCAGCCGATCATTTACGTGACTGATCCAAGGCTCTAAACCTCCGACTTTGATCTATCTTTATTAGTATAAAGCAAAGCACACTATGAGTTTACGTAAAATCTGGAGCAAAAATTTCATAGCATATTTCATTAGGAACTACAATATTTTCTTATGAACACTCCACGCTGTAATCTTATTAGGGCGCGAATTATATTTAGGTTGAGAGCGGGCGGTGTCGCGCGGTGTCGGCAGTGTCGGGGCCTCGGTGTAAACTAATTGCATTTAGAGCGATAGAGCTCTGAGAGACGGAGCAAGCGATGCTAATGGACGGTATATTAATTAATACGGGCGTCTCGTCAAATTTCAACTTAGTGGAGTATCTATTCCGTTAACATTGAGGTTAATGTTTTGGAGTACTTGTATTGTATTATTGAGATGAATTACTGAATAGAGCAATTTGATTGTCTGCCAATTTCTTATTGGTTTAGATCAATTATTTTATACATGAAAAAATATTTAATAGATAAAATCATTGTCGTATTCCTAATAGAATACCGTATTTTTCGTTTTGTACGTTAATCAAAATTTAAAATTTGAGCAAGATTGTAAAGAGCCATTCTTAAGTTCTGCCACCAGAAACTACTTACTGCAAAGACAAAAGTATACAACATTACATTATTACATCTGCCATAAAAACTGCAACAAATTAAAACATCATAATCACAAAATCAGATCCCTTAACGCATCAATTCAAACGCCAGCATTCCAACGATCACCAACAGCGCACAAAGACAAAGGGGGGCACTACAGTGACAATTGAATACTGTTATTGCCCCAACAGATGGTCTATAAAAGTCGGAATGTCGAAACTTGGCAGATAGGAGTGAGACAACACCAGCCTTGCCATCTAAGCGGCGTTTAAATAAAAGAAATGACAGTCGCTTGGCAAAGGCACCAGCTGACGCCAAACGGTGGCACTCTGATAATTGTCCCTGTAATTATTTGAAACACTTAATAGCGTGTTCAGTGCCGAGTTTCACGAAATTACAGCCTGGAATACTTTGTTTTAGTTTGTTTCACAGTTATTGTTTGTGATTGTATATTTTTTTTTTATGAGGATACGGGGCACAATTTTGTATCAAATTGTATGAATTACTTTGTGACACAAATAATAGAAAGTAATTAAAAATCGCTTGGAGATTTTTTTTAATATATTTTGACGAAAACAACACGTTATTTTAAACTATTTCTTTGACCTAATAAAAATAAGTGTGAAAACGAAAAGATTTTGAGCAATACAATATTATTTAGTAACGTCACAATATTTAATTCATAACAACGAAAAATTCGATATCTCAGCACTTCATTTATTCAAGTTTCTACCAGTTATTTCACATAAATTATCCACTAGCTATATGCTCTTTTCAGTGAGACCAAACAGAAGGTTCATTTTAGAATACACCTCCATGCGTCTTGCTTTCCAATAATTATTGAGTATAAAAATATTACCATTTTTGTGAGCGCAGAATAGTATGGTTATTTCGAAACTTTCCAGTAAACCTTGAGGTCGATTTAAAATTCGACTTAACATCGGATCATAGAAGATCTACCAAAAAATCTACCAAAGCATACCGTACTTACAAAGATGACTTTCCTTCAAAGAACGCTTCAAGAAGGATTCTGCACTTAAAGAAAATATTCGAATCCAGTCATTGGGAAAGTTCTGCGGGGAGCACTCGATCGATGCATCTGAAGAGCAGCTCGAGAGTTCTTCAACGAATTTCGTCATAATTTCGTACCACTTCATCCGAGAGTATGGATAAGATAGGGTTTACACGCTGCAATTTAAGCGGTTTTCCTGTAATCGAGGACTGCGTTCGTCTTAAGGTTATCATATTCAGTGCTAACCTACAAGTAGGGATATCGATTTTTTTGTGTAAACAATAACAAGTGTTCAGTAGGCATTTATCTTAAAGACCAGCCAGTCGTTGCTTTAAAGGTTGACATTATTTCTGATTTTCCTACAAATAGGTTTTTTCTACTCAAAATTGTATGCACAAGTAACAACCATCGTACAAAAGCGCACTTCGTGCCTTAAGCATTTTCTATCAATGAAGATGTACATTCTTAAGTAGGTATGTACCTATTTTGTTAAATCGAAATAGATAATTCTACCTACTGCAAGAGAGCGTATCCATGCTCAAAGCACTGAACTGTGCTTTGAGTTAAACAAAGTTTGACGTCTGTTCCAGTCTCCAGTCAGGCGCCATTATTGTAGATAACTAGCACATAAAGTGAGAACCAAGCGAATAAAGATAAAACTCGTACGTGGCTAAAGGGTTTAATAAGTGAAAGACAGTATAAAGGTTGATCGACACATATCAGGGCCGTGCCCGGGGCGTGGGCGGGCCGAGATCGGCCAATACGTGGTCTGAGCCCAACTAGCACCAAAGCGTTAAAAAAACCTATATAAGACTCGTATATCAGTTCCATTTGAGTATAAAAGTGTTAACGCATACCTGTGCAACTGAGTTAGAGCATGCTTTAACTCACTTATAACCACGAAAGAGGCCCACAGTTTTACAGGTAAAAGTTATAAAAAGCCTATAGTACGGTGTCACAAAGATATTAAAGCTGCACAAGTGCGTTTATTCATCGTCAGCTACTACTTTAACCGGTATTACCGCGTTAGTCAGCACTGCAGGTGGTAAAAAGCGCACGACAAGATGAAAAAGCCTATAACCTTACTAAAACTAAAACTGTTCGTAATGGAAGTGTTATTGTCATCCATTATTCAACACAGCAGAATAATATTATGGAATATTATGTTATTTAAGTATGTGAAGTAAAAAACGACTGCTCTTATGATTTCACGGTAAATGTATACCATGTTTCTCATCTCAATTTTAACGCGCCTAGGATTTATTAAAGATTTAAAAGAAAAATTATTATAATAAAATAGGTACCTCAAGCTAAACATTATTATTCATTCCTGCTTCCTGAGCAGTGGTATGTAAAATTAAGTGGCATTCATGGAATGCTTCAAATAATGTAAGAAATTTTGTTTATTGTAGTCAAATGTTGAATAAATCGAAATAATATTAATTGTTAGGTTACCAAAACAATGGCGAACTGTACAAAAGTGAGGTTAGTGTTAATAACGACCCATACTTGCGTTGTTTGACACCAATACCTTTAAAACGTCTGTAAAAGAGGACTGCCTAGCACAATAAGCTTTAGTTAAACCCTCTATTACAGGTTAAACCTAGATAGAGGAGTTGTTTGACACCTTTAGTTTTTCGTGTTACTAAACTCTCGATAAACTCTATTTTATAGCTTTTGTCTGCAATAATAGTCAATATAGCACCTTAAGTGGTATGAAAGAGGTCATTGCAATAACTATACAACAATAAGTGTTAAGAGGTGTCGGCGAACACTTTTATAAAGACTTGGGTGTCACAAAAAGGTTAAAGCTATAACGTATTAAGTATACTTGCTGCTACTGGCGCCATTATAACTCTCAAAGCTGTATTACATCGTCCATTAACGCTTTTGTGCTGCGATTGGGGCTAAAACTTGTATGTTAACTCCTTTATAACTGAGATAATTATAACCCTGTTATATTACTTAAAGTCATAAAAAAGCCTGTAACTGACACCAAAATGTTATTTGGGAGACTTCCCGGATTTTTTATTTTTTTAAGTATGGTTAATCATCAAATGACTCCTCCTGCTCTGGAAGGAGATAAAGGAAGTGTCAAACTTTTTCTGACTAAAACCCATCTGTGTTCCGCTTAATACCGTTTTCGTTCCAGGACCGCGGTGACTCTTTCGAACAAATTCCGCAACTACTTCCGGGGTAAGACCTGGACAAGGACGTGTGTGAATGAGTTCATATAAAATGAACGCAACTATTGTTTTTAGCTCCCGACGGACTATGCACCGTCCACGTCCCGGGCACGGCTCGGGCAGGGCTCGGATATGTGTGGATTCACCTTCAGAGCTGTTCTCGTGTACGTAACGAGGAATTTTCATTAGATCTGTTTCTAAAGTACGTACGTATGAAATATGTATCTGAGTAGACGAGCGAATAGTAGACTAATGATGGCAATTTGTGATAATTATTTGCTATTTCATATTGCGTTCGTTATAAATAATTATTATCTACGTGACTGTTGAGTGACGATAAAATTATATCTTATTAAGGATCATAAATCATCACAGGTTAAGGTTTTGTTCTATGAAGTTAATTGGGACTGATATTTCTTGAGAAAAAATAGACGACGGGATAACTATTTTTTCCCCTGAAACATTGAAATATGATTTAAAATTACTTCCGTGCTTCGTAATAGACATCTAAGTCATTTAAATTAAGAACATAAATCGTTCACTTCAGCCAAAACACAATAAACAGTACTACCACACAAAACGGCCCCTTTTGTCACACAACAAAATTAATTAAAACTTCAACAACATCAGATAATCGTTATCCAAAAACAATTAACGAATCCAAAACAAAACTTAAGTTAATAATACTTTGGATATACACGCCCTAGTTTCACCTCCAAGAATTTAATATAGTTTCAAATTGGCAAAATAATAAACCGGTGCGTCAGTTGCAGGAAATGCAATCACGTCAGTTATAGGGTCGTAATTAAATATGAGGCTCGTTGCGATGGCAGTTACGCGGCGGCATTGTGGATTTTGACGCTGCGATTGGCCGCGATTTGTTGCGAGTGCCGTGAGATATGCGTAATAAATCGGCTGTAAGTTGCCACGGGAACTGTGATAGAGATGAACAAAAGTTAATTATGATATTGTCGGTGGCATTATTGCTTTGTGTTTCAGGGAAAACTTATGGGCATAGAGTTAGGATTCTTAAATATTCAACTTTTTTTAGGTACTTAGCTAAGTAAATCTGGATTTTGACGTTGCAATTGGCCGCGATTTGTTGCGAGTGCCGTGAGATATGCGAAATAAATCGGCCGTAAGTTGCCGCGGGATCTGTGAGAGAGATGAACAAAAGTTAATTATGATATTGTCGGTGGCATTATTGCTTTGTGTTTCAGGGAAAACTTATGGGCATAGAGTTAGGATTCTTAAATATTCAACTTTTTTTAGGTACTTAGCTAAGTAATTCTGGATTTTGACGTTGCGATTGGCCGCGATTTGTTGCGAGTGCCGTGAGATATGCGTAATAAATCGGCCGTAAGTTGCCGCGGGAACTGTGAGAGAGATGAACAAAAGTTAATTATGAGATTGTCGGTGGCATTATTGCTTTGTGTTTCAGGGAAAACTTATGGACATAGAGTTAGGATAGATAAATTTTATAGGTACCTAACTAAGTAATTGTGTATTTTGAGGTTGCGATTGGCCGCGATTTATTGGGCCGTGAGATATGCGAAATATATCGACCGTGAGTTGCCGCAGGAATTGTGATAGCGATAAAAAAAAACTTAATTATGATATTGATGGCAGCGGTTGCTTTGTGTTCCTAAGAGAACTATAGAGTAAGGATCGGTAGATAGTCAACTTTCTTTTGGGTAGGTACTTAACTAAATCTTTCAGGCTGTAATTAAAAAGTATGAGGCTCGTTGCGATGGCAGATTGCGGCGGCATTGTGGATTTTGACTTTGCGTTTTGCCGCGATTTTGTGCGAAGACCGTGAGATATGTGAAATAAATCGGCCGTACACTCCGCGGGAATTATGAGAGAGATAAATAAAAGTTAATTATAAGACTGACGGTGGCTAGGTTACTTTGTTTTGTGATATGCTCGAGTACAATTGGTTTCAAGATTTTAGCTTCCTATTGTTTGACGATCAGCTGCGATTTATTTATTTCACTATGAGCGATGCTGTTGTGGTTATCACTTAGATAAAACTATAAATGTTTTATTGGAAACATGCCAGAGATATCCTATTACATAAGGACCAATGAACGATAGGTAAATCATCATCATCTTCCTGCCCTTATCCCATGTTACTTTAGGTCAGCGCAACACAATTATTTCTTCCATTCTATCCTATCAGCTATCACGCAATCACCAACTCCCTTTTCTTTCATATCGCTCTAAGTAAGTCATCCAATCCATTCTCCATGCATACCAGCAATTAAAACCAGGAATCCAACCCGTTCTCTCACATTATACAAGAAACATAAAACCTACAGTTTAATTGTCTAGAAATAGCGCTTGTGCAAAACTTGTTTAATTTCTACGTCTCATAGCAAAGCAAAGTTAATAAATAGCGCTAAAGTTGCGATATGCCTTCACTAGTGTTATCGTTCAGCGGCGCCTGTTTCTTTTGTGCTAGTTCTTGGATAGTGGTTGCTGCGCTATAAGGTTTCGTTTTGTGTCATTCGTTAGGGTTTTTTTTTGAAATAAATTGAATAAGATGCATGGGCTCTCGTTTCAGATTGGGCTTGTGGATTTTTACGAGGTTTTTTTTTGTTTAAATGAAACACATAGCTGATGCTATGTAGGCTTATAATAGGGAATAGGAATATCTGGAAAATTTGTATATTATAATACTTTACTAGTACTTTATAAAGTGAAAAACAAAAAAAAGGGGGTAGGTTTTGTCTTTTATTATATGCACAAAAAAAACCTTTAATAAACATAAATAAACTTATGAATTCCTTCTTAATCAAGAAACTCTCCGCCCATAAAAGTTCTATGAAAATCTTCTGCGAAAAACTTTACCAGAATCGATGTTTACCCAAAGCTTTTTTACAAGCTACTCTACAATTACGAACTCTTAGTAAAGCTAGAGCTCTCAATGCCTCTTACCGTGCCTTCGAAGCTCTTTGCTGAAAACTACGAAAAAATATTAAAAAATAAAAAATTCTGACGCGACTCTCAGGACCAAGGGAAGCTAGCTTTAAACGACTTCCATGGACTTTTCACGAGTTTTTTTTTCGTTCAGTGTTGTTTTTTTACTTTCTGTTTATTTAACTTTTCGATGACTGTTTAAGCTCTTCAGATTTTTTTACCATCAGCTAAATTGTGATGATGATGTTTATCACTGTTTTATTCTGTTATAATATTATCTGTAAACTGCTGCAAATGAACTTATCGTAACAACTGATCGCTGCGTACGAGAATATTGCCTTCCTAATTGCTGTAATTACAAAGCTTTGCAGGCGAAGTAATGATCAAAAACTAAGCCTGTGGTCTGTAATACCTTCAAATTATTTCATATCAATGGATCAGGTTAAGTTGAACTATAGAAAGAAAACAATATTTAAAAAAAAAATCTAAACCAAAAAATTCCACTCGAAGATTTCCCAATTCAAACAGACAGAAACTATATAAAATAAAACTTCACGAACATAAAACGGAGAAACGGAGCGTTCTTTAAAAAGCCAATAACAATATGAGTTTAACAAACTGCAACATAAGGGTAGTTTAAAATCGATAAAGCCTTTTCCGCACCATCTATTCGCACGTAGGTACAAGACTTCGCTAGAACCCCCGTCGACTCGCTTTGTGTCTTAATAACTGGTCCCGCCACAAAGGAAACCCTCAAAAGGAATTGATAGAAAATTAGTATGAGCTGTAATTTAATTGTAATTAGTGTTCTAAGTAAAGGAAGCTAGAGTTGCTAATCATATATCTAGTATTCACAGCTTGTAAGTACAGGACAGTGGTGTATGGAAATTAGTAGAATTGTCTGTCGATAATTATGTATAAATAGTGACTCATTTTCTTTCAAGTATTTTTAGACTTACCGTTGACATTTATCTTTAAAATAGAAACAAAAACATGAACAGAACGCAAATTAATGATAATGATTGGGTACAGAAAAAGCAGTGCAAACAAAAAATTACTTCAAGGACCCATTTTGCAATCAAATAAAATGTGACTCTTTGACATATCTTCTAAACAAAAGCTGTTAAGTCACCAATTTTATTAGTGACGCAGTAATTACCTGACTAGTCAGGTATTAGTTTCCTAATGACTAATAAAGAACCGGCCCTAACAGAAAGAAGTTACCCAGGTTACTGCTATAAGTGGATAAACAAACGAAATATTGTTCAGTAAGGAGAACCAGTGGCTTATTGCCGTCTGCAGAATAATGCTAGCCTTTTATATGGATTATTTAATTAATGGACAGACTTGCATACTCGCATAATGACAAACGTATCGAAGACATTCTTTAACAGTCCTATAATCATAAGATTATAGGAACTTAATTAAACGTCATGAATTGACTAGGAAATTGCCCGCATGATCATACCGATTAAGTAAAAGGAGGTTTTTCTTTGGTATTTTTAGTTAAAATCATCATCTGCCTAGCCTTTTCCCAACTATATTCGGGTCGGCTTCCAGTCAAACCGGATTTAGCTGAATAATGAAAATTTTACGCGGAGCGGCTGCCTACCAGAGCTCCACAACCCAGTAACTGGGTAACACGGTACTTCATGGCAATACTGGAGTCACATTTACTGGCTTCTGACTATCCGTAACGACTGCCAAAGATCTACAAATGACAGCCGGGACCAACGGCTTAACGTGCTTTCCGAGGCACGGAGGAAACTTGCTATGTTAAGATGGTCACCCATCCACAGACCAACCTTGGCAAGCGTTGCTTAACCTTGAAGATCGACCCGTGCGGCTGTTATTGTTTAGCCACGAGCTCCTCGAGATATTTTTAGTAATAATGAGCCTTCATAAATAGTACTTTTTCATCATCAATATTACAGCCAAAAGACGACCACTGCTGAACATAGGCCTCGTCTAAAGGGTGGGGTTTGTCATAATCGCCACGCTTGGCAGGCGGATTGGCGATCGCAGTCGGCGATGTTGTTAAAGTACTTTCTACTTATAAAAAATCATAACTTAATTAGAAAAATCACACTGATAAACACAATTAATGTTATCATAAAATCAGGAAACTTCTGCGTACTTGATACATAAGTTTTCTGTTAAGTTAAATGGATGAAGAGATTTAATGTAGGGGTCAAATGAGAACTGATTAAAATTAATGATAGACGTAGTATGGGTCAATACATTTTATAACGATCCATAACCTAATTTAAATCTCGTGTCACGGTGTTTGTTATCGAATTCCTTCGAAACGGCTTGACCGATTTTCATGATTTTTTTTTGTGTATATTCGTTAGATCTGAGAATACGTTGCAGGCTATTTTAATTTTTTTTTCTATGGCAAAACGATGTTAGTCAGCTACTTAAATTATATGTGAAAGTTACTTTGCCTGTTTGTTTGTGAACTCTTCACATCTCTCGGGTCCATGTCTTGAAATAGGATAAAGGATATATGTAAGAGTATGCACTCTTGGGATAATAAGATATTTGATTGTTTTTTATAGCATTTCTCAAAACCTGAAGAACAGATAAGACGCAGTAAAAAAAATTGTTTAACAATCTTAAAAAACGAGGAAATAGCGGGTGTTTTAAAATCTATGATAAACAAAGACAGTACTAATGGCGTATGACGTCACTCACTAGCATCACCATAGAAAATTTGCACTATCTACTAAGAAAAAAAAATTGTCTAACAAGGATAGAAGAATAACTTCCAAAACGTGTAACTTCCCTGTTTTGACATTTGTTTTTCACAAATTTTAATTTAGTTTTTACGGATTCCTTCATATATATTTTTCATAGAAGTTAAATAACATATCTTCAACTTTTTGGCGGACGATACTGCAGCAGACGATTCTCGCTGAAGCTAGTATAATTATATGAACCTAAGGCATAAACCAACACAATTAGATTATGCAGGAATCCCAATTCTATAAAAAAATTTCAACAGGGATTTTCGTACGAGAAGTTTTTCTCTCCTTTATTATCTTGTATGTTAATACACTGGCATACAGCGAGAATTTTCTTTTCACGTTGAACACAAACGTGTAAAAAGAAACCAACATAAGCCGAATAACTGTTATTAAGAAAGGCAAACAACTTTTTTACGAGAAATAAATGTTATAGCGAAATATGTACTCGCACTTCAGCGAAGAAAAACGCCTTGAGGAACGGAGGAACGAGGTTCCTGTGTATCGTAAAGTGGCCAAAATTATCTATTTACGTACCTTCTCGAGGTAGACACTTTCGTCAACATTATCATGCTCCTTTTTAACACTATCTTATCCTACCTAAAGTGCAGGCTGTCTAGGATTTCTTTGGCAGTTCGTGGTACTAAATATTTAGTGTTATTGTTCGATCTGCTTTTTTAGTCTAACGGTCAGAAAAGTAATTGTAAAGGTACTGGGATCGATTCCCGGGTCGTACAAAGTTTTATGGATTTGTATCTGGTACCTATCAGGAATTTTCTTCGGTTGAGAGCAATATAATAAATATATAAAAAATAAGCTCACCTTAAGGGTGCCTGTCCATTACAGTGGAGCGAGGCAGCGGAGCGGAGAAATGAAAAAATTTAAACCAATCATGTCAGTCAAAATGTCAGTTACTCACGTGGTATGGACATTTTATGCAATTCCATTGGTTAAAATTTCTCCGTTTCTCTGCTCCGCTACCTTGCTCCGCTGTAATGGACAGGCACTCTAATACGTGGGATCTGAATACTTATTAGTAGTGAAATGTGGGCACACTTTCTATAGGCACACCTCTGTTTACCCTAAACAGGAGTGATATTATAATTCGATCTCTTATTTTAATTAAATACGACGATAAAGTATTATCTAACTGGGCTACCAGCTCGTGTGCTGAAACCAGAGCTAATCGCTTACCAATTATAGCTTTAAGTAATAATTTATACCAGTTTCAATGCTAAGCTAAGCTTATGCAAATTAGTTAGTGGTTGGTTTGTACCGATGTAATGCAATATTTATCGATTATTTAACTCCGACACTAAATTTTTTTTGCTCGTGATTATTTATAACGTTTTAATATACAATATACTATATGTATAGACGTGACACGACGACAAAGCGACAGCTGTAAAGCGTCAACCATTTAATTAAAAAAAAAATTTTAGAACAAATTGTCGCATAGTCGCGTCGCACCTGTCTTCTCTATTCAAGTTTACCACAGCAGCTTCAAATCTTAAACTTCAGTGATCCCACAAACCGCGCACATCAAATCAAACTCCCCGAATCACTGTCAAGTTTAAAGACTGAAATTATAATCAAGTTTATGACGACTTCAAGTATCAAGTTGTCCCATGACTGTCGCCCAAAAGTTGTATAGTTGGTAACCCTTTGGTACCCTTTGTTAACCCTTTGTTGCAACCGAGTGTTTCACGCGTGGAACGATAAACCCTCTTCAACTTCCCTCGTATAAGGAAATTAATCTACGCCCTTAATAAAATTATAAACGCTTAATAAAATGCGAAGTGTGACCGTTTCAGTTTTGGATATAAAAGTTTTGTGTGCAATAAATTGTTGAGGAGGCAGAAGTAATTTTAATGTTATTTTTTTTTTATTACGAAAGAAACTGACTTTTTATTGTTACTCTTTAATTTAAAAGTACGGATTACTTAGTATTTTCAAAGTATTGCAAACAAAAACTTTGTAGTTAGGTATTTTGATAATTTGATAGCATAAACATGGTTTAAATCCGATTAAGCCAATACTTAATCGGAATTAAACCATGTTTATGCTATCTCAAGCCAAGAATCAAATCCAAACTTAATCGTGTTTTAAAACGAGCAGTCTCAAGCAAATTAATCACCATTTAAACAAATAAAAAAACAATTTTTTTTTTTAAATCTTGTACCCCTAAGACTATTCGTCCCGCTCGCTCAGTTACTAGCAATCAGTTCAATGCATATGTACCAACATTTTAAAGAAAAACAACTGTACATCAATAATAAAATAAATAAATAGACAATCTTACAACCACCAAGACTGTTCGTCCCGTTTGTCCCACGCCAAGACCAAGTGGGATGTACCGCTCGTTTCACGCTTAAAACAACAAAAAATTTACGCTCAATAAGTACTGAGCAATCAGTCCAATATATGTACCAACATTGTAAAGAAAAACAAACACAATCTTACAACCACCAAGACTATTCGTCCCGTTCGTCCCACTCATGAAACAGCAGTACATTCACGCTCACACAGTAGGGTATTAAGCTATTAGTCCAATACGTATGTACATTTAAACTGCTAAGGCGTCCGCCGCACAGTCGTAAAGCCCTGTTCGTTAATAACTTCAACTGCATTAATTATGGCCACGGGCGCAATCTGGAAAACAATTGCTACACTTTACAGCAGTTCTGTAATTAGTTTTAATTACCTGTATCGATTACTGGCTCACTTGACATCTGAAACAATAAATTGTTTTTAAATTAGATGGTTTTTTCTAAGGGGCTGGGTTTTTATTGACTGGGTCAACTAATGACAATTTACATTTATGAGGTTATCAGGGAGAATTACAATAAATACAGTGTGTTACTTAATTTTAGTATGTTGTTCTTAGCACATGCATTGCCGCTTAAGGCCTCGCAGACAAGCCTGACGCGAAGATGCAACAATATTGTTATTTTCATAGAAATTCGGAATGAATTCTTGCACAGATTTCGTTTTTAAAAAAACAGTCGTTGTATTGTTGTCACACTTTACCGTTGCGTCTCACTGCGGAGACCTTTACTTTAAAAGAAAATATTTTTTTACAGTCAGTCACGTTGGTTGAAACCCACGGGACATAGACACTTCGACTCAAGAATTTGCTCAGAACATACAAGTAAAATAAACCCTTTGGTAAACAAATCTTGATTTTATTGAAAAACTAATATAAATATTTGTTGAAATATAGATGCAAATAAAATATAATATTGATGTTAATGTTGAGTAAGCTACAACAACAAGTAATATTGTGCTCATGGACATACATACTTTTATTCCAAGAACATTGTTATTGTATTAGATCTAATAAAGCCTTATATTATTAAATAAACTTTTTCTCATACGCCTCAACATGACGTAGGTATTAGACGTAATAATAATATCGAATAAATCATACCTACTCTTAATCATAGTGAAATAATAAAGACTCATACAAATTATTGTAGTACACTTATAAGTAATTAATAGATAAATTATCATTAATATCGGACTTTATGCGTTCTGATAAATCGACGCACCCTACAGGTATCGTTCTTTGACAAATGGTAATATAAATGGCATGTCAAACGTAACCATTTTCGTGTCAGATGGCTATCAGAAAATTGCTCACTTTTTGTGGCGGCGAGGGACGTGGAAGCGCCCTCTGTCGTGTATTTAATGAAACCGCAGTGCACATAACAACAGCTTATGACCACAATCAATATGCTGGTAATCCGATACCTGACATTCAATTTGTGTGAACTGTCGTGGCTTAATAAACAGCCGCATGAATGAGTCTTCTAGGTTAAGCAACGCTTGCCGAAGTCAGTCCGAGGATGGGTTTGGATAGGCCCTTTCGTACCTCGGAAAGCATGATAAGCGGTTGTTCTCGGCTGTCATTTGTACGTATTTGACAGTCGTTGCATGTCGCTGAGACCTGAGGGCCTAGCACGAATATTTTGACGTGAAGTAACGTTAGCGTAAATGAATTTCGAATGTGAAAAACTACACCCCCATACTATTTGGGTTTAATTTTACGGGAGATACACAATGAATATCATTCAAAATTATGAATATAGTATCTAATTCAAATAAAAATTATGTGCGAAACGAGTATTATAGCTATGGTATAATTTTACCTTACATTACTCTACGTCAAAAATATTCGTGCTAGGGCCTCAGATGTGATCGGCGGCGGGGATCTCTCGCGTCCGGCCTTGGTTCAAGCCATGGTTCGGAGTGACGAGACATGGGAAGCGGTTACCTACTTCTGCGAAGCAGTAATGCTAACAAAGGAGGAAGCCGAACGCATGAGAGAGAGGGAAACCTCACGCCCCAGCCGCCGAAACAGAAGAAGACGCCCCGGGCGTCGGGAGTCGCAGGACGATTCTCGGCCACCGTAGGCTGGACTGCGGACGGCGAGCATTGGGTGGCTCGCCGTCTGATCATAACCAGCCCCGGGTCGGCGGCGCGCTGCGATCCCAACGCGCCTCAAGGACATATCAGCACGGAAGACGGGGCACACTAGGGCCAGTGCCTGCTGGGGCTGCGGACTTCGTTCGAAAGAGGCACCGTACCCTGGAACGCAAGAAACACGGATGGGTTTTAGTCAGTAAGAGTCTGACACTCCCTCCTGCTGTAACCAGAGCGGGAGGAGTCATTTGATGATTTCCCATCCAAAAAAAAATAAAAAGGGCCTCAGATGTCCTATAATTAATCTAACACCAGGTTGCGAGGAGCTATCGTTTTATCCAGTGACTGGTTCGTCGAGGTCATATAGGCAGTCACTCCACGTAAAATACTGTATTCAGCTGCATACGAGTAGACTGGAAGTCGACCCCAACATGTGTAGTTGGGAAAAAGCATGTCGATTGATTCAACTCAACGATAACTTTGCTACAATTTACTGAATTTACATCCCCGACGTATTTACGAGAGATTCTTCGTGATATCAATTAAAATTTATTTTGGTTTGCGTCGTGGAAAATGAAATTGTTGGTTCTGCAAAATGATAAGTTAAGCGGTTTTCCCCTTATCTGGAGTCAGCGAAGATAATGAACGACATACAAACGTAACGATGTGTAAGAAATTGCTGATAAGAAATTTATGAGTATTTTAGACGTTACGTATGCAGATTTTACGTTAAAATTATTGTTTTAGTGAATTTTCCCTTGATAATTAATTACTGTTTTCATTACTTCCTCCATTGTACACTAGTTTCTGCCAACGGGTTCACCCGCGTACGTATCTATATTCTATGCTATTTTAAGTCTTACCAGTACCGTGGAATAAAAAATATCATATATCTATTTCAGGATATGATCTACCAAGCCATAGGTACTATAATAAGATTTATTCAAATGCATTCAGACATTAATACGTGAATAAGTAAAGGTGACAAGATGACGGACAGATAAACTTTTGCATTTAAAACATTAGAATGAATGGATTATTATTGTCTGTTCAGCCTGTTTATTAAGCGAGTATGACTTCTGTTGAGGACTAATTAATTCTGCTTATAGTGTGAAAGCATCAGCAAAACAAACATTATAATTATTTATAGTTTAGTTCGGGATCTAACCGCTACCGTAGAGCGGCATCCACAAAATTTATCAAGGCAAAAACATGGCCAGCCACCGGTAATGTTTTCAACCGTTATCGGCATTTGCATTGAATTAACACAAAATAACCGTTTAACAAAAACAATCCGGCGAATATTAATACGGCTTTAAATCATATGGTAGTGAGTGTTTCTGCAATTAATTGCGTGGAATAACGTTATCGGCGGACGGGCACATTATACCGCTAAATGTTTGTAAGCATGTACCACATAAATAACGGACACTAAGCTGATTAGCATACCCGAGTCGACATTTACCGAATTACCCTAAAATCTGTTAACAAATGGTAGCTTTGCATAATTGAATAAGTGAAACGCAAACTCGGGCATATGGACTACGAACGAATGGTCACAGGTTTTTTTTAAACAAATTATAAACGAGCCATGAAAATGTTTTCTATTTGATTGGCAAATAACGACAAATTCTAAAAATTTTATTTGTTCGTTTCTATGTTTGTCTAACTGCGACGGGCTGTGAATTGTTTATAGAACACTAGTGAAGTAAATATTTTGAGTAGGCTTAAATTGGTTTAAATATTTTTTTTACAAACTACAAAAATGTTGACAGGTTGGTAAAAGAACTTAATTTTAGAAATAGCATCCAATCGAATGAAAGTAATAACCATTTTTTTTGTATATTAATCGAAAAATACGATACATTCTCATTACTATAATGCTTGGAGCAGCCATTCTTCGGAGTTCATTATATTTTAACTCGAATTTCGACTGTGTATCCAATCAAAACTGAAGGTTTCTAAGAATCAAAACTTGATGATCCAATCATGTTTATAAGATCAATACTAAACACATACATGAATAGAAGATCTACGTAGCAATCGCATTCTGCACGTTTCGGCATTTTGTTGACGCTACGGCGCTACGGTGCTACGGACCTACGCCGTAGTCCGTGCTACGAGGATTGCGGTGTGTTGAGTTCCGTTTACGTTCTCGCCCGCCCGGGACCCAGCAATTAGATCCCACCCATTGTTTCTCGAAGCACTTTCTGTTAGCAATTCCAGTTTCAATTCAAAGGCTGTGGCCATTCCCTTTGGCGTCGGTCATGCTATGGTTACGTCTACGGAATAATAAGAGATATTAAACTCGACTTTCGATTCTTGCAAATTGCTGATCTATTGAATTGGAGGTATTTAATTGTTACGACAGACGTGCAAAGTTTCGTACTTAATAACTTATTCACGGCTTGTGTTCATTGTGAATTGAATAGGATTTTACATTTATTATTAACTGTTCAGTATTTTTTTATTGACTGACTTTTTTGTCAGAATTCTGTTAAACATGAAGACTGTAGACTTATAATTATATACGATCTTTAAATATTGTACTTAAGGGTCAGCAATAAAGTCTGTTTCAACGAAGTCAGTCCAGGTTCTTACGAAATAATTTAGTTACTAAACAAATTATTTTCCTTCTTTTCATTGTTTCACGAAAATTCCTATCCACGCTAATCCAACTAGCATCTATTTATTTCTTTATACGCGACAGTCTGGCAAAGTTTAAGTGAATAAATTATGACAAGAGATAAGTCAAGAAAGTTGCTACAATTTCACTGCAGCTACTCGACGTACGCGGATGACTGTACTACTGAGTAGGCTTGAGGAAAAGGATCAAGCCGAAGGAAACTATTCATATTTACTTTTGCTGATGGGCCAAATTAGTACAAAGCGTTTTATTTTGTTTGACAAAAATAACTTTGATGACAGGTTTATGCTTGAACAGTCTACCCTCCATCTTGTTAAAAGGCTTTCCAGTTAATAGGTTGTGGAGGTCTAGTAGGCAGCCGCTCCGCGTAAATTACTGGTATTCAGCTAAATCCAGTTTGACTGGAAGCCGACCCCAAAATAGTTGGGAAAAGGCTAGGCAGATGATGAAGATGAGTCTACCCTCTATCTTGCACTTGTAATAAGTGTTAAAGTGTGTATAGTACTGATTATACCACAACAAATGGATCGTACTGGATGACCATGACCAGGATTAGAATTATCCGGCTATTGGCTGACAAAAGTAAGTAGGTAGGTAGAGCAAAAACAGTTGCACTTGCCACTTATTTTTATAATGAAAAGCCGATACGGTATAGACGCTCGAGTCAAAGGCGAAGCCGCATGGAGCCGAGGAATTGCAATGACAAATGCGATATTTTCAACATTTTCATGAAAAAAAAAAAAAAAACCTGCGCCGTGATCGATTTTCTTGGACGCTGATTTGCGACTAGCCAGGACTGCAGCCTGATATTTTAATTAAATACAAACAATTGAATTGGCGGGCGCTGGTCGGTGAATTTTCTGCAATGGTGCGAAATACACTTCATTACGGGCTTTAACCATTCAGCTTCCAACATTACCGGTTCAGAACACGACTAAGTATAAAACATATTTTTTTTTATTCCGATAAAACTATTGTGTACGTCGACCACGTCACGTCACACGCGGTATGTAGGTAGGTATGCCGCACTCGTTACAAACTTATTTCAGTAAAATTGCTGGCCGCATCACCGAAATTATTTGAAGAAGGCAAGAACCTATGTCAAATGCTATCGTTGAGAGCTAAAATAAAATCCCATCTTAATTGGCCATTAAAATCCAGTTCTAATATTACCAGTTCAGAACACGTCAGCAAATAAAATACTACAAATTTTCATGAGACCAAAACTATTGTGAACGTCGACCACGTCGCGTCCTCCACACGCGGTATGCCGCACTCGTTACAAACTCATTTCACTAAAGTTGCCGGCCGCGTCATGCACAATCATATTTACATAAAAGAACCGGTCGTCGACTGACGTAAAATATAAATAATGAAATTTTACCGACAGCGAATGTCCCGCTTTTAATATTTTTTAATGCAAATTAGGTGGGCTTGTAACTAAACGGTTGGTTGTTGATCGTCGTTTTTGGTTGGGCTTTGTGGTGTAAATAGCGGTAGGCAGTAATGTTGGTAGCTGAAAAATATGCAGCAACTGGGGATTTTTGTTACCTAGATTTTGTTAAGATGAAAAACATAACCACTTCTGCCATTACAAGCTCACAAAGTAAGGCATACTTTTTAGTAGGTTTCGCAGCAGACAAAACCACATGGGAAAATGTGTGAGTTTATGTTTGTAAAATAAAAAATATACCTACAATTTTATGCCATGTTATGTATGAAAAAAAGGTATCTTTTGACCTGTCTTACCTTCTTAGCCCACAGTAAAATATGACGGCATTTCCACTCTCGAGGATTTCATCATTTAATTCTGTCCAAACATATTACAGAACGAAGTATTAAATTAATCTCGAGACTTATTACTACACAAAACAAAAACCACACAATCTAAACCAATTAAACTAAAATTCACCAAAAACAAGATAATACCGTAATGACGTCACACAAAACAAAGCCGTCCAACCGTTTAAACTAGCCAGACCCATTGAATTGCAAATTTGAAGAAATACTCGTAAAACGTTGTTTGGCGTTTTCTGTTTTACTCATTTTCCAAGTTTCAGAACTTGCATGTAATTGCTTAATTCCAGTGTGATACGATAAAGTTCCTCGGTGGTACCAACAGGGTATACAATATTTATAGGCCGGGAGCTAGGCTAAGTGTTGGCGGGCAATTATTAGTCCTTTTTTATTATAGGGTGCAATGTCTGGAATTATTGTTTTGCTGACGTGGATTATGCGTATTGGTTATGATTATGGGTATGTTATACGATAAAATTATTTTTGTACATCAATCAATATATATAAAATCCTGACCCACTGTTTTACTGACTGATTGAGTGACCGACAGACGACGCACGAAACTAATGGTCGTAGAATGATGAAATTTGGCATTTAGGTTCCTTAGGGACTGTAGGGGAGCACCAAGAGAGGATTTTCCGATTTTTTTACGGAAATGGAAAAAAACGGGATAGGTATGCGCGTACGAAGTCGCGGGAAAAAGCTAGTATTTAATAAAGAGGATAAGACTGCCTGTTCATTTGCGCGGAGCAAGGCAGCGGACCGGAGAAACGGAGAAACATCAACCTATCATGTCAGTCAAAATGTCAGAGACTCAGGTGGTGCGGAGATTTTATGCGATTCCATTGGTCAAAATTTTGTCCGTTTCTCCGCTCCACTGTAATGGACGGGTGCCCTAAATGTTTTGTCTTTTCATTTGAAGAAGAAAATTTCCGTCCAGATGTGTCCTGATCTGAAAACAAAAATATTTCACTCTTCCTGAAGAATAAGACACGGAACCGAAGCCGCAGAAAAAATGCCAACCGTGAATTTGAAAAATAGCAGATGTGCACAAAGCACAATCCAATTTAAGAGAAAGTGTAAAACAGTTTTTAGGTCGCTAAAATATACAATTATGCATATTTCCTGCTTAAAATTCAAAGCGCTAATTAAATATTCCAAATTCTCTAATTATGATAAATAACAATTTCAGCAACTTAAATATGCCTAGGTTTGGAACTAAATTGGTGTAGTAAACCAAAGCTTAATTGATGCTCAACAATTTTAAGAACCTCTACTTTGTGTTTTAGGAATTCAATTCGTTGAAACAATTTCTGAACTAAAATAATAAGCGAGTTCGATATTAATTTTGGGCCCGAATACGATTCTACAAGTTTTTGATAAACCGCAACAAAGCTGATGTGGTTTCAACTTTAATACTTATTGATAGATTCGATGTCAGTGTTTCTGTTTTATAAAAATCCGAATTTTTGTTATCATCGTCATTATCATTCCAGCCGAAAGATGTTCACTGCTGGCCTTTTATTCTTATAGAAAAACTTCGAGTAAAGCCAAATTTTAAATTGGTATTAATTTCATCACCATCATTGTCATTATGTCAGCCTAAAGACGTCCACTGCTGGACATAAGCCACCCCCTAGTGTCGCGACAACAACCAGTTCTGTGCGTCTCGTATCCATCGGCTACCCGATAATATTAATTTACGAATTAAGAAATTAATAATAATTATCATCATCAAGATTGGGTTTAAAGCGTAATTATTCTCAATAATTTCTTCTTTTCAAAGAAGATATAGCAACAGCTGCAGACGAACACGATCCCACAAGTTTTCAAACTAAAGCTCCAAATATTTTTATTCAATTAAGAGTTTGAAATCACCAGAAGTTACTTGAAATTTTCACTTTGAAATGAATCCATGAGAAAGGAATTACTCATTTGAACTGATGGGAAACCAGTCCGAAAAGTTTGAAGGTTGCCAAACGCATAGCACCAAATATTACCTTTCGTATCTACAAATTATATGAATAATTTAATTTTACTGTTTATCAAGAATCTAGCAGACGGCCGCGGCTTCGCTCGCGTGAGTGGCGAAAATTATCGCGGGATAAAACGTAGTAACAAACATCCATTCATCCAACCAAACTTTCGCATTTATAATATTATAGTTAGGATTATAAATATTGTATAATAATTACAACGTATTTTAAAAAACAAGATACATAACTACTCCTGTATCCTTGTTCCTAGCCTATAAATTACACGCGAACCTACTTCTACGAAGAATGGCGACAAGTCTGTTGAAAGCCGACGTTATCCACACAGTTGCATTTTTTTGTAAAAACCTAACAACCTTGTTACGTATTTAATTCTCTAATTGTTACGCCAGGGGGAGCTAATAACGCAGCGGTATTTTTCTGATTATTATCGCGCATTGAAGTATTGCTTTAGGGGCTATATAGCTGATGAAAGCTCTGGGAAATACTTATTGCACCTACAATGTAGGAAAATAACCGTATTGAGTGTATAATCAAGTGGTTTTGATAACATGGTTGTATTTGTTGCCAGGTAAAGTTTGTTGTGGTTGTATCTTGTTGGAAAATACGTCTAGTTTTATCTATGTATGTGTAGAAGTTATATAGCAATATGAGTTACTCGTGCCTTGAATTACTTAGTCAGGGTCATTCTTCCTGACATCTTGACGTGATACAGACCATGGTCACTCGTGTTCGGTAACTTTATTGACGGACAAGCTATTACGGTGAAACCAATGCTACCCATCGATTATGTAAACATGTCGAAGTGATCACGAAGCAGCTGTCATTCCATCTTGATTACATGGATTGACAGCTCACTTCACCAAAGCTTTCGCTTCGAAATGTTTCTAGAATATTTTTTTGTTGTTAGTTTGCGGCAAATTGACAGAATATACAGATATCTAGACAGAGTCGGCGTAGACTTATTAAAATCCTGTAGGTAGGTATGAAACCCATAAATCGTAAATCTAGGCGAATGCTATTTGAAGTTACTGATAAAATATGAAAATAATTATTTTTACTTACTAAAATAAAATGTCATAAAATTAAATAAAATAATATATAATTTTTTTTTTTAATGTTTGCATGCCATGATAACATGGCATGTCAACATCATTAACATTAACATTTATAAGCGTATATTAAATATGTAGTAATATTTATTTAAAGAGCTAACCCAGATACGTACTACTCTGTCAAGAAAGTACCGGGAAAAGATCAATAATACACAAAATGTCTGTTATTCATCCAAATTTATTTTATCACCTTCAAAGTATGCTCCTTAAGAAACGATACACTTGCGCCAACGAATAATCCATTCATCAAAACATTTTTTAAACGCTGCTTCCGGAATTGAGTTCAGTTCTCGCCGCGAATTCTCCTTTATGTCTTCTATCGATTGAAAACGGGTGCCACGAAGTGGTAATTTGAGTTTAGGAAAAAGAAAAAAGTCAGCAGGAGCCATATCTGGTGAATATGGTGGTTGCTGGATGGTATTTGTTGAGTGTTTGGTTAAAAATTCGTTCACAATGATAGCCTTGTGCGAAGGCGCATTGTCGTGGTGCAAAATCCAAGAATTTTCTTTCCACAAATCTGGCCTTTTTCGTCGAATTTGCTCTCTTAAACGCCGCATAACGCTCAAATAATATTCTTTATTTACCGTTAGACCTTCCGGTAAGAATTCAGAGTGCACAACACCGCGATAGTCAAAGAAAACAGTCAACATGACTTTGACTTTTGATCGACTTTGGCGTGGTTTTTTCGGTTTCGGTTCAGTTGGAAGGCGCCACTCCGAAGCTTGTTGACTAGTTTGCATGTCAAACTCGTATACCCACGTCTCGTCACCAGTAACAATGCGTTTCATGAATGTTGGGTCCGAACTGACTCGTTCTAGCATGTCCTCAGCGACTTTCATGCGATTGAGTTTTTGGAGAAAATTCAGATCTTTTGGGACTAGCCGAGCAGCAACATGTTTCATACCCAAATGATTAGTCAAAATGGTACGGATCGACTCGTGAGATACAGAAAGTTCGGCGGCTATCTCTCTCAGAGTTGAATGGGGATTTTCAGTCACTATTTCCTTCACTTTTGCGATGTTAACTTCAGTTGCAGACGTTGACGGCCTACCAGAGCGAGGCAAATCTTCCATCACATCTCGACCGCTTTTGAACGCTTTGAACCACTCACAAGCACGAGTTTTTGATAAAGTCGATTCACCGTAAGCCTTCTGTAACATTTTCAGTGACTCCGAACACGAAATTCCATTGGCGATGCAAAATTTAAGACAAACTCTTTGTTCGATATTTTTGTCCATTATGAAATTCGCAATACACACTATATGATATTACTAAAACCAGCACTATATTTAATATAAATAACAGATGCAACTCAAACTCCGCGCCAAAATGGAAAACAGTTGTGCCAATCTAACAACTACAAAAAAACAAAAATTTGAATTTGGAACCATAAACAAATCATCCATTCCCGATACTTTTTTGACTGAATGTATATATTAATTATTATGAATTGGATTTTTGAAGTGAAAACTTCTTTAGGCGCGTTGAGCAATTTTTGGGTGAACAAAAATCATGGAACTCGCGTCATCTTCACCGAACGCTTTCCATGAGCTATATGTATATTTTTTAACTTAGTTTTTAAAGTTCGAGTAACTTAGAAGGTTAAAATTGTAGTTTTTTTTAAATAAGTAAAACTGAATCAAATTCGGTATAACATAGAAACATAGGTTCATTAGATACATTTCAGAATGCAGTACTCCTGGATACGGCACGTATAGTGAGGAGGTTCCTGTCTCGAGAACCCTGACCACCGGTAGCTTGGACCCTGATCTCGATACCGGTGGGCTACTATTATTTTATATTATTCAATGTTTTTTTATAGAAATATTTAAAAATGAACATTATATGTATTCAAGTAAATAAATGTAATAAAAAAACGACAGCAATAAAACAAATTAGTTTTATGTTAGTACCTAATACCTAACTATGTATATTTTATTTATTTTCTTTAAAAAGGTACCTAACTACTGAAACACGGCACAAAATAATGAAAGTAGTTTAATAATTTAGTTTTACTTATATACTTTACGACGTAAACTATTGTGTTTTAGACTTCATATGGACCTAAACAGTCGTTGAGCAGGTACAATCGCTTTCCAAGTGAACTTTTCCCTTGAAAGCTCCAACTCCATAATTGTTGTGTCCAGCGCCATCTGTGACGGGGTAATGGTACTACGTACAGACATGAAGTCCAACGACACAATACAGTCGAGCACCACAGCGCTTTGACGTGGGAAAAGTGTGAACTTCTGCGAACATCGCAACGCTATAAAACATAGATGGCGCTGTTCCGAAAAAGCGAAAAAGCATTTTCACGATGTTATTGATTGTCCCTTTGATGCTTGTTTCCAAGTTTAATACAAATGATAAGAGTAAAAGCTTATTTCCTAATGGAACTGGCGGCAGAATGGAAGAAAAGGACATTTTCTTTGTAACAAACAATACTATTTGCTGAGTATTTCCTGACATAATATCTAATAATGTGAGAGATAAAATTGCATTTTAGGTAAAAACAAGTACAGAAAGATTTAAAAGGTAAAGGTTTTATAAAGATGAAGGACTTATGAGATGTTTCTTAGAATACCTAGTTGAAAACATACCTACCTATCCCTAAATAATGCAAATAAGTGGATACTTAATTATGTATATATTAATTACTTAATAATTAAGACACGCCAAAGTGTGGTATCGCCAACAGTAAGAACCTACCTGTTACCTACCTACTTGTAATATCTAAGTAGGCAGTCAAATTAAGAGGACATTATCATTACGCGGTTCAAGGATGTGACCTTTGTTTTTATATCCTGCTTGGAAATACAAACAGCTGTTGTAGATTCCCAATTTTATTTATATGCCTATAGAAAACAGTACCTAGTCAAAATTTTAATGTTGTTACGAAATACATACACAGCCATATTTTGTTCTTAAATTGTGGGCACTGATTTTTTAAGAATGGTTTCCTTTTTTCTAAATGACCTACACGTTTGATTGAAAATGATTTCTCTCAAACTCCGCTATTAAACCTGGACTAGGAAAACTAAGTAAGTGGGTAGAAAGTATTGTGTATCTGGTGGAATGGTGGTTATTCTTTTGATTATCCAGTAAGTACCGTTCAGGCGATTGTTAAATTCAACTCTAGACTTGTCAGACACTTCAATCACAAAAAAAATGAATAACTTTTAGGCAGGCGTGCTCCATCGTAGGCAAGCGTGAGAGACCAAGATTTTTAGACTCGAACTTTCCTGCATATAACACCGACTTCCAAAATTAAAGTTATTTAATACTTTGTAGTTGTTTTTTTATTTGGAGGTCGGTTGTTTTTTTTTGTAAAAAATGTTTGTATTTTTCACTTGTTAGTGGTACCTACCCCACACCTAACAACACCACTGGAAAGTCGCAGGAAAGTAAAATACACAATTCCGTTTACTTGGATGACAAACCAAATACGTCATCTAAGTAAACGATTTCCAGCTATTTTGATTTAAAAGCCAAACTACTGAACTGATTATGATGAAATTTACATGAAAAAATTCTTAAATCGGTTCATAAATGACGGAGTTATGAGGCAACAAACATAAAAAACGAATTGAGAACCTCCTCCTTTTTTTGTAGTCGGTTAAAAAAGCCTTGTGCCGAAAGCAGTGAGAAGCTAAGATTTTTAGGCACGAAGTTTCCTGTGTGTCCCTAAGTATCTATAGTATAGTCTACATACTTCGGTACTCTATACAAAGCCGTCACCAAGAATTCAAGCAAACATGCCATTACTTAACAGCTAGCGGAAAGGCACAATAAGATGACCCAGTTTCGGGAAGAAAAACGGACGTACACAACATTTGCACTTTTTGTCGCCTCTGACTTACTACACTACTATGCTTCGTGTGGATTTCATATGGATAGCATGCAACTACGTCGCAACTCCTTGTTTTATTCGATCCCGGAATACGTTGTAAATAGTTGGTGTTTACATTATAAAGGGAATTTAAATAAAGTAGTTGTGGCCCCAATGGCATAAAATTGTACCAGAACTCAGAGGAAAACGCGCAGAAATATCGATTATTGTCATCATCTGCCTAGCCTTTTCCCAACTATATTGGGGTCGGCTTCCAGTCAAACTGGATTCAGCTGAACACCAGTGTTTTACGTGGAGCGGCTGCCTACCAGACCTCCACAACCCATTAACTGACCGCCGGGACCAACGGCTTAACGTGCTTTCCGAGGCACGGAGGAAACTCGGTATATTAAGATGGTCATCCATCCACAGACCAACCTTGGCAAGCGTTGCTGCTGTTAAAGATTGAACCGTGCGGCTGTTATTACTTAGCCACGAGCTCCTCCTTAGATTATTGTAGTCACCACATAAATGCGCAAAACGGTCATTGCACATACATTTAATGACCTTCTTCATTTAAAAAACAGAAATAAAGGCATAAAGCTGTCCTGAATCGACTTCTATCGTGATCCATTACGTCCTGTAAAGGATCACGAATCAGACAAGTTTAGTAATGAAAAACGGTTCATAATTTACTGTTCGGATATCTAAGAAGGGATATTAGGGAAAGGTCAATGCACTTTATTGTAAGTTTATCTGGCGCCAGCCATACGCACTACCTTCTGCCAGTGACTTCGCCCGCGTGGAAGTCGGAAATGAATCCCGGGAGTGTGTACCCTACACACTCCCGGGATAAAAACTACCTTATGTCTTATTCCAGGACATCTATAGACATCTACCCGTGTGTCAAGTTTCATCCAAATCTGTTCAGCCGTTACGATGTAATAAAGAGGTAATAAATCAACAAACTCACTTTCGCATTAATAATATATACAGCGGCTTCGCCCGCGTGATAGTCGAAAGCTATCCCAAGGGAACATACTTTTAAGATGAAAAGACACCTATGTGCTATTCCAGACTATATCTATCCCTGTTCCAAATTTCCATTCTGACGTGATTGAGAATATAATAAAAAAAATCCTGTCTCCTCTACTTTGAGTCAACTTTCGTCCAAATCTGTTTAGCCATTACGAAGCTTTTGATTTACAAATAGTCAAATAACAAAACATGCGAAAGTGCATCCAAACATTAATGAATAAGTAGGTAAGAACAATAGCGAAACCGAAACTGAACAACGGGAATATTCCGTATTTTCCGTAAAATTACTGTAATAAATATTAAACAACACACTTCGTTTAACGCTTTCTGTCATGGATGCAATGGATATTCAATTCGCATTTATTCAGACTTGGAGAAAACAGCCGTAAGGCACAATTAACATACACTCAATATAATAATGACATAAACAAATATAAATAGCAAGCGAAAGAATGACCGCAGCTCGGGAATCAAAACAGCACATAGTGAATTAAATAATTGTGATAATACTGATGTTGATGTAGCCGTACCTACCTATATATTACAATAGTTGACCCGCGCAACTTCGTCTGCGTCACTATTTTCAATACTGCTCCGCTCCTATTGGTCTTAGCGTGATGATATATAGCCATAGCCTTTCTCGATAAATGGGCTATCTAACACTGAAAGAATTTTTCAAATCGAACCAGAAGTTCCTGAGATTAGCGCGTTCAAGTAAACAAACAAACAAACAAACTCTCAGCTTTATATATTAGTATATAGATTATTGTATTGCCTGCGAATATAATAATATAAGTAAATTAGATTACGGAGAGAGCAATGCTCGGGGTTTCTCTGGTGGGTAGAATTCGCAACGAAGTCATTCAGCGGACATTGAGCGGAGAGTCAGCATGCTGAAGTGGAAGTGGGCCGGCCATGTCTGCAGACGGACAGACGGTCGATGGAGCAGACATTTGTTAGAATGGAGACCGCGTATGGGCTAACGTAGTGTGGGACGCCCTGCGGCACGATGGATCGATGATTTAAAGAAGGTGGCTGGCTCAGGACCGAGATGATTGGCGCTCTTTGGGGAGGCTTACGTTCAGCAGTGGGCAAATATTGGTTGAAATGGTGATGATGAGATTATGGTCTATATGTATAATGCAAATTCAAAGATCATCATGCTACTATCCACAATAGAACATGATAATATTTGGGTTTACAATTTCTTGTGCCATCTCTTTGAATGCTTTGACATATACAGCTGCACATTATCATCTGCCTAGCCCTTTCCCAACTATATTGGGGTCAGCTCCCAGTCAAACCGAATTTACCCATTAACTGGGTTCTTCTTGCCAAGACTGATGTTATATCTAGCTTCTGACAATCTATAACGACTGCCAAATATCTCCAAATGACAGCCGGGACCAACAGCTTCACGTGCTTTCCGAGGCACGGAGAAATCTCGATGGTCACTCATCCATAGACCGACCTCAACAAGGGTTGCTTAACCTTGAAGATCGACCCGTGCGGCTGTTATTATTTAGCCACGAGCTCCTCCTTAGATTATTGTAGTCACCACATAAATGCGCAAAACGGTCATTGCACATACATTTAATGACCTTCTTCATTTAAAAAACAGAAATAAAGGCATAAAGCTGTCCTGAATCGACTTCTATCGTGATCCATTACGTCCTGTAAAGGATCACGAATCAGACAAGTTTAGTAATGAAAAACGGTTCATAATTTACTGTTCGGATACCTAAGAAGGGCTCCTCACATATACAGCTGCCTACACAGCTAACTCAACTATAAATTACAGGCAAGGTTCTGCACAATATCCAACGTAACCGTCTAACAACCATTGATTGAGCTCAGACACTTGGACGGACGGTTTCTATTCAAGCAGAGCGGTAGGTATTGAAGTGTGTATAACAGAAGATCACTATGTAGCTGTTGAGAACCATAGCTGTAGAGATAGACTAAGACGTTTCTGTATTTCCTGTAACCTACATAGATATCTTACGAGGAAGCTGACATTGCAGGCTCAGGCATGGGTTTAAAAATGAATGATAGGTGTCTTCGCCACTTATCGATAATATCGGCTAATATAATTCCACGTTTTCGAACAAGAATCATGAGTCCGGCAAATCAACTTTGGCAGTCATAAATAAAAAACTTAATAATAATAATAATAATAAACCATTTATTTCAGATAACATAAGTAATCCATATTAACATAACAACACATCATATCAACTAACACTATCATATTAACTATTTTCTTTATTTTTTTACAATTTTAATAGTTTCAAAGATGAGTGGTTTCCAATTCACGTCTTAACATTTATGTAGATCTAAATGATGGCAAAATAATTATAATGAAAGTGAAGATATGCATAAGATAAGTAAACCTTTCACTTTCTAATTTGAAATGTATAGGCCAACAAAGATTCCCATATCTATGTATCTCACTCGAATATTGGAACAAAGGAGCTAGCTGACCCGGTTGAAAAAAGTTATTAAATATTTATAGTTGAATACATATGAGAAATCGGTCAAGGCCGGAGTCCTATGCTGAATATTCCATCCCCTGGGTTTATAAAGATCATGTTAAGAGATGCTAAATTCCAGAGACGTTCCACTCAGTAATATTATTACGTTTTTCTCACAGCCCTAGTTTCGTTTTAATAGAATATTTAAGGAAACATTTTATTCATTCAGTTTATTTTGTAGTCACGTAGTTATCATAACTGAATTACGAAAAAAGGATGATATAAGATTGCTAGAGTTTTGTAGCCTATGTTAAAATTCTGTATCTGTATCTTAATGCCCATATTCTGAGTAATTTCCTCCAATCGAGTCAGCCTTTAATCAAATTGGTACTGTCAGTTAGTGTAACCTTTTTCCCTTGCTATGGCGACTGAGTCACGAGCTGTGGAGGAAGTTTTATTCAAAGTGACTAAGAATATGAATGATAGACTGAAATATGAGCGACCCATGATGAAATGGGGGACCGTCTCTTCTCTCAGTTCGTCAGGGTTAATAGGTACCGTTAAACAACATTACAAGCTAATCGTCATCAGCACCAGCACCAATGGACTCGTATTGAACGCCTCAATTTTCATATAGACATTTATTTCAATATCAGCACAGCCGTTTGTAAATCGAACGGACCGCTCATATTTCATGCGGCCGGCTATGCGGGTGGACGTCGCCGTGAATTATGACGTCACCAGCCGACCGCGCAGGATGCGACCTGCGACACGTCATTGCATCGGTATTGGTAGCCTTGTTTCCGATGGTCCAATAAATCTGTGAAGTTGTCATTTTGTTAGCGTAAAGCACGTCAGTGTATTTTGAAGTTGTAAGCGTGGATGTCAAGTTTCGTATTGTAACATCTTTGAGTTCGTAATCTTATTTAACTTGATTCGAATTGGATAGGAATTGGCCTCAAGTCATTTACCACCTCCAACAAATAAAGGCAACGACAGATAGGCTCGAATACTCCTACAAGTAGATTTTAAACTGTTCTCCTACTCATGGGACAAATTCTATGAATGGGTGTCGCATTGTCACAGGGTTAGTTCTTAAACACTTACCAATTTTTTCCTGGCATTTCAGAATTGCACGTTTGATTTGCTCGGTATCTGAGTTATATCTCTGTATAAAATTTACAAATGCTAGAAAAAAAATCCATAAACAACTAACCAGCTCAAACATACTCCAATTTCACAGGCTAAACCAAACACAGACTTCATCATAATAAAAAAGAGTGACAGAGTCATAATAGCGGCAGTATAAAGGTAATCATGTTCTAGGCTCAAGCTATCATGAGCCCAATGAATCTTGTAATCCGTATGGAGTGGAGGACATTTTCGTGCGCCCTAACGAAGACAGATTAAGCCCACCTGTCCCGGGGAACCTGTGAGGAGACCAGGATTAAAGACTGATGAGATATTAGCTGTGGGTAGTATGTTGATACTTTCGTAGTAAGATTGTAAATTAAAGTGTGGTTGTGTGGTGTGTCGATGGCTTTCATGCCATCCGCCGAAAGAGAGCTGCATCCCTGCTAAGTCGCAACGGCATTCTGAGCGTTGTGGCTGGCTGTGCTGACTGCCCAATGCTATGGCATTGTGTTGACATGTCAAGTCTGGGTCTCAATTTTTTTTAAATTAATTATTAATTATGTTTATTATGTTAATTGATTTGGTTATTTTGCATGTAAAGTCTGTGTGTTAATGTATTGATTAATTGTATTTATATTATATTATTATTTGATTTTAATGTTAATCTTAAATATTGTAATTTTAATAATGTAATTTATTATATGTATTTTTGATCGTATGCTATTTGATTATGTGTGTGCTATGATCCTTAGTTGGTCGAAATAAACGTTATTATTATTATTACATATGATCTTACTGCTGATTTAAATGCGAAAATTTGGATGGACGGATGGATATTTCTTATTCAATCACGCCGAACAGCTTTTTATCTTCTTTGGACTTTTTAGCCCAGGAGTATGTTCCCTAGGGATAATTTTCGACAGAAGCTAGTTTGTTTTTTTTACATTAAATCTGTATTCGAATTAAAATGAATGCCTACTACATCACTCTTTGAAAAGTATTTTGTTTGGAACTTTAATTCTTCTGCGATCGTTTTATATTTTTTTGCGGTTTTTAATTTCCTAAAAAATACATTTGTTTTTACAATTGTTTATCCACTACATATTCAGATAAAAACATCATCTAAGGCTCTAGACAAGTGACATTCAGTTTGCACTAGCATTTCGAAGGCGATTGTCAAAACGTCAATAATGTTTGTGATTGACAAACGCTCTCGAAGTGTCACGAGATCCTTATATTTTTGCATTACGACAGTCGCCATCGCTAATAGAATGGCACTTTGTCAATAGCTTCCTGGGGCCTATTTAACAAAACCAACACAAAAGCGAAAGCAACAAGCGAAAATCTAATAATTCGAATATTTTGTAATTTAATGTCATACTACTCTGTCAAGAAAGTATCGGGAAAAGATCAATAATACACAAAATGTCTGTAATTCATCCAAATTTATTTTATCACCTTCAAAGTATGCTCCTTTAGAAACGATACACTTGCGCCAACGAATAATCCATTCATCAAAACATTTTTTAAACGCTGCTTCCGGAATTGAGTTCAGTTCTCGCCGCGAATTCTCCTTTATGTCTTCTATCGATTGAAAACGGGTGCCACGAAGTGGTAATTTGAGTTTAGGAAAAAGAAAAAAGTCAGCAGGAGCCATATCTGGTGAATATGGTGGTTGCTGGATGGTATTTGTTGAGTGTTTGGTTAAAAATTCGTTCACAATGATAGCCTTGTGCGAAGGCGCATTGTCGTGGTGCAAAATCCAAGATTTTTTTTTCCACAAATCTGGCCTTTTTCGTCGAATTTGCTCTCTTAAACGCCGCATAACGCTCAAATAATATTCTTTATTTACCGTTAGACCTTCCGGTAAGAATTCAGAGTGCACAACACCGCGATAGTCAAAGAAAACAGTCAACATGACTTTGACTTTTGATCGACTTTGGCGTGGTTTTTTCGGTTTCGGTTCAGTTGGAAGGCGCCACTCCGAAGCTTGTTGACTAGTTTACATGTCAAACTCGTAAACCCACGTCTCGTCACCAGTAACAATGCGTTTCATGAATGTTGGGTCCGAACTGACTCGTTCTAGCATGTCCTCAGCGACTTTCATGCGATTGAGTTTTTGGAGAAAATTCAGATCTTTTGGGACTAGCCGAGCAGCAACATGTTTCATACCCAAATGATTAGTTAAAATGGTACGGATCGACTCGTGAGATACAGAAAGTTCGGCGGCTATCTCTCTCAGAGTTGAATGGGGATTTTCAGTCACTATTTCCTTCGCTTTTGCGATGTTAACTTCAGTTGCAGACGTTGACGGCCTACCAGAGCGAGGCAAATCTTCCATCACATCTCGACCGCTTTTGAACGCTTTGAACCACTCATAAGCACGAGTTTTTGATATAGTCGATTCACCGTAAGCCTTCTGTAACATTTTCAGTGACTCCGAACACGAAATTCCATTGGCGATGCAAAATTTAAGACAAACTCTTTGTTCGATATTTTTGTCCATTATGAAATTCGCAATACACACTATATATGATATTACTAAAACCAGCACTGTATTTAATATAAATAACAGATGCAACTCAAACTCCGCGCCAAAATGGAAAACAGTTGTGCCAATCTAACAATTACAAAAAAACAAAAATTTTAATTTGGAACCATAAACAAATCATCCATTCCCGATACTTTTTTGACTGAATGTATATTATTATCTGCTTTATTAAACTCCTGTCGCGTAATTGTTGCACTTAAGTCAGTTTTTGGCAAATTTTTCACACTGTCAGTTATATCAAACAGGACCCTGAAACATCCTGTATGTATTTTGATTTTAAAACGTACATTACATTTAAATAAACAGCAGACGTTATTCACGCATATTTAACGAAAATCAATCGATGCAACTGGCAGTTTAAAATTCATTCATTCAATCAAAAATTTTTCATATGGATGATGCGATAATTTTCTTTTAAGTAACTGGGCTTTTAACTTGCGTGAATATTATCGCCGAGGTCAAAGTTAAGGTATGTAAAATTTCGCCTAATCTCTAAAATATAAACTTTTTTTGAGCCCTTCATGGTGATCAATCAATAAGCCCCCAATCTTGAACGGTAAGTAGTTTACAAATATGGTTGTTGCTCAAAGAATGTCTCTAAGTTCAGTGTGCCTCTTGGCATAGCCCTCTTCTAACATCTTTTATTGCTTCCTATCCCTAGCAACCCTTCTCCAATTGGGACCGGCTGCAAGTTTCAGCTCGTCCTCCCATCTTCTCTCTTGCCTTCCTCTTCTTCGTTTACCATCTCTAAGATACTATCCTACTCCACTTGTCTTGGGTACAACGCAGTAAATGACCCATCCATCACCACGTCAGTTACTCCAGTTTATGATCTTACTATGGTGTTCCTTATCCTATCCTGTTTTTTGACACCAATCATGCTCCGCTCCATAGCTCTTTGGCAGTGTTCTAGACAGTCTCTGTGCTTTTTTGTGAGTTACCAGGTTTCACAACCATAAGTGAGGCAGGGGAGAATGCAGGTATCAAAAACCTTCCGTTTAATTTTCATACTTAGTTTAGAAGATTTCACTACCTCTTTTAGGGACCAGTTCATGGTGTTATTGACATCGCGAAAAATACACATATATACAACATATTTGTCCATTATGTAACTGTGCCACATACGCACAAAGTCGATCCCTGTAAAATATTGATATTCCGCCGCATCTGGTTCCACGGAAAGCGGATCCCAATATATTTCTAAACTATTTTTCATTTATTTTAGTTCTGAGACATCAATATTTTATTTTTCATATGCGAATACAACAAAGACATAACTAAGTATTGCATTGTATGTTCAATCATATTATTTCAAAGTAAACATTCTTGTAAATACTTTGAAAGCTTTCATTTGTTGCCCACACCTGTCGGTCCATCCCGCATCCCATAATCAAACAATTCCTGTTCTAACTTCACACCATTTCCAACCAATTTTCGTAAATTTTCACATAAAGATGCTTCTTGTGGGTCCCGGAGGAGATGTGAAACAAATTCGTGAGAAAAGTTTTTTGGGATAGAACCCCGTGCATAAAGATTGGTTATGAAAAAGGAATCCACAGGAATATTCAGTTGGCCCTAAGTACAACAGAACCGCGTGAATTTTCAGCGTTGTTTGTGCTGTATGCTGGTTACTGTTGCTATCTACTACTTCATAATTTTCAAGTATTTTTCAATATGTGTACGCCTTCACGGCAAAACATAGCGCACCTATAATACCTAATCTAAGATCTTTTAAATGTAAAAACTGTGTTTGACAATTAAACACTGATTCTGATTCTGTTCTGAGTAATCGCAAATTATGAAGTTTTCGCCCTTGATTGACTAAAACTCAAAATTCAATAATTCTTTACTATAATCCAATAATTTCTTAGAGTTTCGATGTAAATCAATATTTGGTCAAATCAAGACTTTTAATATTATGTTTAAGGAACAAAACCAGTTGGAATTTATATGTGATCAACAGTAAGTACCAGATGAGAGGCAATAACAATCAAGACTTGTCAGGTGCATAAGAAAAAGGTTTATGATGCCATTAAAAACGCACGTTGATAGTTTTCATTCAATTAAAAATATTGTGTTCTCCGAAAAAAACTGTTGCCGCATCAAATGGTTATGGAAACCCCATAGATGTTTCACACCCTTGACCAATTTTTAGCCCGTTAGCCTCAAACTCAAACAAAAACGCAGTGCTCACAGCGCGAATCGACGAATTCTCGATTGTTTGTTATTTAAAAAAATGCAGTTAGGAAGTTGCGAACTTTGAAAGCTGTGAATTTATGTCTCATTTTTATTACTTTTTGAAACGAATGTTACGATTGAGCTGTTGGTTCTTATTTTCATGATTAATGTATGAGACGATCAGAAATGCTGTTGAAGTTAACCAATATGTATGATCAATCCTATTTTGAAAAGTACCAACGGAATCATTCTACTTACTCACTATCTCACATAATTATTGCCAACGAACAGTCTAAACTGCTGGATCAACGAACAGTCTGAACAAGTAGGAGGTTTTTAGTTTTACGTCCAGGTCAAACACAGTGTTTATAGGTTTCCACCTATGGATTTATCAGTACCAGCTGGAGTCTGGATTTGTTACCGGTTGACAAACTCATAGCAATTGGCGCGTCCCATATTGTCAGGGACTTGAACATTACCACAAAATGTGGCAGTACTATGTACCAATCCTCACGTTTTTTTTCTGGGTATTACATCTAAATATAACTCGTTCGTTTTGCTATGAATTTGGGACGCCAAGCCTAACAACGTGGAAGATGTAAAGTGCTATGTCAACTATTTGCAAATATTATACAAAATAACTCTTTCATAACAATTCGTTTGATCCTTTGAGCATCAAAAGCCGATATATTTTATATAACGTTAACATTTTACAAGGTACACGCTCACGTAAATCGGGTACACGTTTGACATGACGGGTAACGATAAATAACGATATATAAAAACCTTTAACAATAGACCGTCGTCATTTCAAATCGTTCAATTTCATCTAACAAGCAAAATGTAGGTACTCTCGTGCACAGTCGACTTAATTATAAAGAGCGAGGTACAGTCGAAATCAAATGTCGTCGGCAAAGGCTTATCCATTAAACAGTTGACAGAAACAAAATGAAATAATAATTTGTCGTTGGATTCGACGTGCGGGAGTATCGAGGTTTGTGTGTAGGTATGTTCGTTCGCGTGTCATCAATCACATCCTTCAGTCGGCAGGATCCACTGTGGCAGTACATTAGCTCCTTAATTAAAGCTGTGAACAGCTGGCGCAGCGCCGTCCGCGTCATACATTTCAATTAATTCTTGTCACCAAACAAATTTGGTTGACGACTATTTAATTATTAATCAAAGTTACATGGACAAATTGTTTTTGCACCATATTGAATTTATTGGCAAACAATAAAATTTTGTTGGGAGTCCGATACACCCATTACGATTAATTAATTCGTTGCATAAATAGTTTAACAAGTGAAACTAATTATCAATGATATTATTTTACTAATTACTGAACGTACTAAATTACTATTGTTCTTTTATGAAATGAGGCTGTTAGGTACACATTAATTAAGTAGGTATACCGCTAGTTAAATTATTAATTATTATATGCGAGTTCCTACTAATGATTATAAATAAAAATATCACCGTTTCTGATCATAATAAAATTCTGGTTGGTAAATTAATATCATCATATCAGCCGAAAGACGTCCACTGCTTGCTGGACATAGACCTCCCCCAATTGTAGCCACAACAACCGGTCCCGTGCGTCTCCCATCGGCTACCCGCAATCCTCACCAGGTCATCGGTCCACCTTGTGGGAGGCTTTCCAACGTTGCGTCTTCCGGTACGCGGTCGCCACTCTAGAACTTTGCGGCCCCATCGACATCTGTTCTGCAAGCAATGTGCACTACCACTTTAGTTTGGCGATCGTTCGAGTTATGTCGGTAACTTTGGTTCTCTTGCAGATATCATAATTCCTGATTCGACCACGCAAGGAAACTCCAAGCATTGCCCTCTCCATCGCCCTTTGAGTGACTTTAACCTCTTGGCTCACCAATGCCCCACCGTTGTATGGCAAATGGAACCTTTTGGTTCCACCGGTGTATATGACAGGTTAAAGGCCCATTGTGAGCGATCAGGTTTCAGTTCTCTAAGTCATCACTGAAACACGCACTGCTCATAGACTTTCTACACTATAATTTGATCATGAGACGACAGCCAGATATATCCGATTTAATATCTGTTTGTCGTTTCATAATCAAATAGGTCACGCACTAGGTAAATTTTTTCTTAAATTATTTAAAAAAAAAGAATCAGATTACAAACTAATTCCTACAAGAAATACATTCCTTTCAGCAACTAAACTTCTAAACCCACAATTCCTTCCTAGAAAAACAACCTAGCAAACCCTGCATCTCTTTATCGAATGAAAAAGTATATTAAAAAATCAGGGTCGTCGCATGCGGGAGGCAGTCGTCAGAGTGACAGGCCCTCCAGTCACTATGAGCCACTAATCGGCTTGTCACCCGCAGGTTGAAGGACATTGACTTTCAGATCACGTATTTGCAATCTGCATGCCATGACATTGTCAGGGGGACATAAAAAAACACATTTTTTACTGTCCCTCACCGTCCAACTAAGCTTCGCGCGCACAAATCGTGAGCTTTCCCTTTTTGGTTGAAAGGTTTTTTTTTGTGTCTTTATTGTAAAGGGGAATAGATTTTGCTACTGCTGATTTAATTATTTTACAGCTTATTACATATTTAAAATGAAATTGCTTAGCTTTCATTAGATAGCATTTTACATAATAATGATTTTTAATAAAAAGACATTTAAACCGCACACTTATTGAACAGCGTTTTATTTTAGTGCGATTGATTAAGCATGTTCAATGCCCAATCAAGCGCAAATCCCAGCTGCCATTTACCCTAACGAAAAGGAACATAATCTTAGGTATATCAGCAAAATGGTTCGGATCCCGCGTCATAAAGACTAAGCTGGAAACAGAGTGACGTCACGTCATCGTACGAGCACACATGACATGCGGCTCCGAGGGTAATTATCGCGACATATCCTCACGATATTAAAGCCAACGTAAATTTGACATGACTTAAAATTAATCTCGAGACGTGATGCCAAGCCCAATGACGGCTTGCGCTTCGGTAAATTTAATAAAGAGCTACCACTGAAGCCTAGCCTCCTACCAAGATTGATGTGCCGAAAAAAATATAACGCGAATAAGGAAATTAAAAGAGATGCCAACTCTTCAGTTATATTAAAAGTTTGACATTCAACAACAACCTCTTTAAGGTTGAAGGTTGTACGAGACGTTAGATCTGACATGAGCTGATGAACAATGTAATTTCAGAACTCAAGATATATATTTTAGTTCTATATTTTGACAGTGATTAACGTTCCGCTATCTTTATGAACTCGGAAGCCTCCGTGGAAATTATTACTGTGAAAAATGTAAGTCATAGCACTGGAACAAAGAAGGTGCCACTGAAGGTCGCCATTACGTGAAAATATGCTTTTTAATAAAACTGTGTCCAGTCACTTTATTAAATAGCTACCAGGTGTTTATCATGCCCTTAGGACTGAAATTAATTAGCCTAGATACCGTAGGCGTGACAAATGGGAGCGTTTAAACAGTCGGATCCTTTTTCAGGTTCTTGGAAGTATGCCGATAGCCTATTTGTGGTTATATCAAACATACCTACTTTTATTATTACCATAGCTAGAAAGTTCAATATATCTATCCTAGATTAGATAGTTCTAAAACTGGGCCAAAGCCACTATAACCATAGATTCCTAGTAGAGAATATAACAAAATGAGGGCGAAATCTCCACAATTAGCAGACTCATTGTTTGATCCTACCATTCAAATTAAACCATTACTCTTCCCAGGTAAACAGAACTATTTTAGATATAATAAACCCATAATTTAGTTCCTACCTTGTTGTTTGTCAGTGTCGGCAGCGACCTTTACCCTTTGCCAAACATTTGTGGGTAGTTAGAACTTTTTGAAATATACCAATTTCGTGTACCGTGTTTTTGGTTACACCGTGTCTGATTTACAACAACCGTAACTTGTGAGTGACGTTGACAAATGACGTCACATGGTCACGGGCCGTGTGTTTTGCGTCACTTGGCTGCATTCAGAGGCGGCGTGACGTCACACCGTATCTTCCCTGGCTTGTTTATAGCCGGCCAGTATGTTTGAGTTATGGCGTGTTTGTCTCGCTCGTGACATCATGGAAGATGAATTTATGAGCAAGAAGAATGCGGGACGCGGAATATTTTATGTGTTTGAGTGGCGGCTGGCGGCTGGCGGGTGATAAGAGTTTTTGGGACGATTTAGGCGCGACCGTGCGCTGTTATGAGTACTTTACACACATGATATGATGTGTGATCAAATTCGGACGGTGTCGGATCGGTATAGGCGGGTTCTGGGTGCTACACCAATATTTATTTGAAGCAACATGAAAACAGTATGTAGTTCAACTCAGAAAATCATACATTTTTTTTATCCCTCATGGAATGTAATCTTCTTCTTTTTCTTCCACCTGGCGTTAGTCCCGGCCATTGCCAGGTTCCGCCTTCCAACTGAGCTTCCTCCACTTTGCCCGATCTTGAACATCCTTCTCAGTCAGACCATTGGCTCTCATATCGGACTTGACGACATCCACCCAGCGCTTGCGAGGGCGACCACGGGACCTAGCCCCAAGGCCAGCTATATTCATGCATCTCCGACCAACGTACTCCATAGGGCGGCGCATGATGTGGCCATACCTCATGGAATGTAATCTATAGTGAATATTTCTTTAACATTTGCAATTAAATTATCTGCCTAGTCTTTTTCCAACCGGGTTCTAACCGGATGCAGCTGAATCACCAGTATTTTTGAACTGAGTTCCATAACCTAGTAACTGGGTAGGGAACACAAAACTAACCCTTTCGCAAGACGGACGGGTGTGATTTTATGTTACAGCGCTAAAATCATGCATGCCTAAGCCTGTCTCTCCCAGCATACTCAAATAAGGCCACACAGATCCAAATCGAGAATCCGTTTACATAATAAACAATGACTAAAGCACTGCCATGCATAGGAACGTGCTTTGCAATATGAATAGACACAATACATTGTACATACGTGCTCTAGTTATCGTAGTTTGAATACCTGCCCAATATAATATAGATAGGTATCTATCTAAGTTTATATGTATATTATGTTGTACGCAATGTCCCAAAGGAGGATAGTATTTATGTTAATGTGCCTGTTTTAGTTTATTGGGCCATATTACAGATACTAATAAATAATCAATGCAGTTAAGTTACAAATTAATCACGAACGCGTAATTTATCGCACAAGGTTTATGAACGAACATCTTTAAAAAACTGAACCCGTATAGAATCACTAGTGTGGCAGTCTGTCCGTCTGTTACAGCCGATTTTCTACAAATCTACTGAACTAATTCTGTTCAAATTGGGTACACATATACACTTTTATGCCCCAAATACGAACGCATTACTTAAATAAAAACATTTATTTACTATATATGGGTATACGTGTTACTTTACGGAACAAATAAGAAAATAAAAAGTTTATCTAACTGTACCGTGTGACGTCATATCAAATCAAAAGGCTTATTGTGAGGATTTCAAATAAATGTATTTCATAATTTTATATCTGGCTCCACTTTAAAAAGTAACATGTTACAAAATTGACATTCTTTGTAACTTTGCACGCGAGTCCGAGTGGTACATGACCGCTTTATTACGCATTTAAAATTATATAAAATATATTATCTCAACCTTTTTTCTGAAAGGAAAGTTATGAGTGTCACAAATAATACCAAAAAAAAAACAAACAGGGTTTGACAATATTGCATATTATGTTCCGCAAAGTTGAAACTGAAATTGAGAAACCATCCGAACCGAAATTAACCACATTTTTTGAACTCGCTAATAAATTTTAAATTACCGAATAATGCTTAGTAAACTTAACTAACGCGCTGTTCAACGGAATTACACCAAAAATATGATATTAACTTAGCTAGACTTTGCCGGCGGGGAACAGTCAAATACTGTGACTTAACATACTTTTAATTGTACAACAACTCTTTTACATGGAATTCATCAATAGGTACAGTTATTGAGAATCGTATTAACAAGCTTTTTCTCTTGGAAGTATCAGTTTTTAACTAAAAAGTCCATTGTACAAAAATTTGCTATTCTTAAAAAAATGCCCCATACTTTTTCAAAAAAAAAAATCTACTAATACTTTCGCGTATTTTTAAAATACATACTAGTAAATTCCAGCGGTTTCGCCCGCGTTACGAATTGTCCCAATGGAACGTAAGAGGGAATACCGAAGTTTAGTTTATTTTATCTTTTAATTTTTACGTCGAAGTGATTCGACAGAGAACCAACGTTGTCGATATAGATCAAAGAATAAGCAAGCTAACAGGGCAATGGGGTGGTCATATTAGCCGTAGAACCGACGATTGTTAGGGTAGACAAGTTCTTGAGTGGAGACCGCGAATCAGCAAATGTAAGGTAAGATACCCTGAGGCGAGGAACAGCGACAATCTGCGCAAGGTGAGTGGTAGCAGTTAGATGAGAGTTGCCGGAAATCGAGTTGAATGGCGTGCACTAGGAGAGATTATGTCCACCAGTGGACTGCCATAGGCTGATGATGATGATGACTAATGAATAATGAACAAACATCAATTGAAAAAAAGGGAATAAAAGTATCATCTCATATAGCCCAGCACATGGTCTAGCCTGGTGCAAAGTTTCAACCAAAGTCGTTCGGTCGAGACGTGAAACGGTTACAAACAAACAGACTGTCCGAGGTATTTTACATTTCTTTTACATTTCTAAAGTTATAGATACAACGAAATAAAATATCTGCCAGCTGCTAAACGAGTTTATTATTCTAACAATACTGCCGTCATAAGAAAAGAGGTCGTATCGACATAAAACGTTGAAACCGATTTCCAACCTTAAATTTATTCCTAAATGTCGGAAATCGGTTTCTCCGTTTTGTGTAGGTACGTCCTTTTTTTATGACAGCAAAATATCAATCAAACAAGCCACCACTTATTTTCTAACTCAAACACAGTCCTTTGTGATTAGTTTGCTACTAATCACAAACGACCAAGAAATATGCACAAAGCCACTACTTCATTCCTCCTAAACCAATTAAATCAACTCCTACCCAAAGACAACGCACGGCTCGCGAGACTCATCAACTTACATTTAACACGTCGAACTTTTAATGATGATAAATCATGTTTAAACACGTATTCAGAGTCGTATTCGTCTCGTGTAATGAGAAGTCTCGTCTTAGAGGATAATTACTACCATCATTAATAACGAAGGAAGGATGAGAAGCGGTATTAATAAGATGTCAGACGTGACATTAATGTCATAACTCGATGTATTAAGGATTGTAATTAAGAAGTGCGTAGGGTTAAAAATTGGGTGTCATTGTTATGGGGAACGTGTGAAAGGCAAAGGAAAAAATAATTAATTTTTATCGTTATAGATTTTTCAAGAAAGAACTTACTTATCCTAGGTACCTGATAAGTTCGAGACTCTCCGTAAGCGGAGGCGCCCAAGGTCCGAATTTCCCTCGAACCGAGCGGTATGGACGCCCCCACGGATCCCTGTTTAGAGTCTCTAACATCTCCTCCCTGGCACGCGTCTTTGCCTCGCCGATGGCCAGCCGCAGAGCCTCCTTAGCCGCGCGGTACACCTCATACAGCGCGGCTTCTTCGTCAGGAACCCGACGACGTCTTCTTTGGTATCGGGTGTACCGGCGCCTGACTCGCACGCACGAGATGCGCAACTGCTCAATCTCGGCGGACCACCAGTACACCTGGCGCCTTCTGGGTTGTGTGTGGACCCGGGGCATGGACGCGTCGCTAATTTGCGTCATCACCCAGTGGAACCACTGCGCCCCCTCTTCGACGTCGACGGGTCCAGTCGTTGTCGACTCCCGGATCCAGGCCTGCACAATAGCGGCCTCCTCGAGGAGCTCCCTATCGAGACAGACCCCTCTGCCAGCCCCAGGGCGGAGGACATCCATGAGGATTTCCCCCCGTTATAAAAAAAAAAAAAAAAAAAAGGTACCTGATAAGTTAAGCTACAGGATAACTGACTGAAGCTCACACTCCACGGTCTTAGACAATAACCAGAGTGCCAATTCTACTCATTTTAGGGTTCCGCACATCCGTAAGAAACGGAATCCTTATAAGATCACTCGGGTGTCTGTCTGTCCATCTGTCATAGCCAGTTTTCTCCGGATCTACAGGACCGATTCTGTTGATATTGATTTCTATGAGTTAAACACGGACACGTTACGTAAATTAAAATAAAATAGTTGTGAGGTTACTTTTAAGGGTTAAACTAGAAAATTAAAAATAAATGTTTTTCAGGCTGTATCGTGTAACATATCAAATTTAAAGAATGTTGAGGGTTTCAATTATTATTTTTTTTATAACTATAAAATTAATAGTTTTGAAGTTATTCAAGAAAATATACGGAAAATTACCATTCTCCCTCACCTCCGAAACTACTGAGCCTAAAATTTTGAAAAAAAAATGCAGATCTATACTTAAAGATTACAGGAAAACTATAAAAAGTCTGTAGTGTTAAAAAATTGTAAAAAAAAATTAAATGGATTCGGAACCCTTTGCACGCGAGTGCGACTCGCCACTAACCAGTTAACTACACTACACCACACTACACACAGACCACACACACACACAGACTAGCCAGATTTTATGCATCGCGACAACGTTCGCATTCGCGTATCGTCAAAAAAGCCTCATTATGCCATCATTTTTGACAGATTGCAAATGCGAACGTTGTTTAAAAAATAGTAGAGTTGTGGCCCTCTGTTGTGTCATATTCTATTATTTATCTGATATATTGCTGAGGAGTTTGTTGGCCACTTCTTCTCCACAGCTAAAACACTATGAAGTGGTGACGGGCGGGCATTTTGGGGGACTGTCTTTTTTAAAACCTGACGTGATTTGAAAAAACGACTTTTGATTTTGATTTATTTTTTGCAAACGTTAATTATTTGATTTGAAAGTGTCAAACTGCGATCGTTAAGATATTATTTTAACAGTAAGCACTAGGCTGCATACATTCAAGATTGTTTACGAGACATGCAACTTCTGGGCAGTTGCCTGAGTTTATTAATGCTGAAAATTAAATCAAAGGTATTTTCTGGGTGATCTTGGTTTGAAGGCAGACGGTTCATAGGTGAAAAAAAACACATACGCTGGCAAAGAGTTCCACACTTTGGCTGTGCGCATTATAAATGCGGAAGAGAAGCGCTGAGTTCCCTAAAGAAGAATGGTACCCTACAGTACATCTAGTATTCCAGTGGTAAAAGAGCGATGGTGGAATCAGAACGTGGAGTACCTGCGCACACTCTCCGAAAAACAGTGTGTAATAGACCGGCAGGCAAGCAACACTACGTCGATGAGCCAAGCTGTGAATCTTGGCCACCAACGTCTCGTCGCCTATAAGCCTTTTTGCTCTGCGTTCCACCGAATCCAATGTCTGGTATTTTGCTGAGCCATCCTATAAGTGGCTACAACACTCCATGCATAGAATCTCCAAGTCAGCTTCCAAACAAACTGACCAGATATGAAGTAAAGCCTGACGCTATGAAGTATTTAGAATGCTCAGCTTGGAGTAAGAATAAAATAATGCTTACTATCCACACGCCCAAAGTAGATAGTGGAATGAACTGGACTTGCTTAACATTAATGAGTTCTTGATAGCTGTGAAAATTGTAAGAACTCCCTCACAACTAGGTAAACGTTTTGCACGTCTTTGCCCAGTTGTGAGCCAGTGGCACAAAAAAAATAAAGCAAAAAACCAGTTACTGGTTTGATAATGTGGGTTAAATAAACTCGTTTCAGAATGTTTTTTTCTAATAAAAACAATCCTTGAGGTTACCTTTAAATAAAAAATAAATAGTTTATGGAGATAGGTTTGCTTTCTAAAAGTAATTTAATTTTTTTTTTTTTTTATGAGATTAGTTATCTCATAAAAAAAAATAAAAAGTTAAAGTTATTTTATACTTTGTAGTGTTTTGTTTTTAGAAGTCGGTTTTATTTTTTTGTGAAAAAGTTTTTTTACAAAAAAAAAACCACAAACAGCGTACCGGCGCGCGGCGTGATGTTATGTTATTAACTGGTGCAAATAGTCAACAGACATGCGATTTCAGAAATCCCGATCCATTTGCTATCATTTATTAAAGAATTCCGTAGCCTAAATCTGAAGTTCTTCATCAGATCTTCACCAAATTAAAATGGGACCAGTCCGGGAAAATACTCTTTAAAACAAAAAAAAATCATCCAAATCGGTTAAAAATTCTAATACCTTCCATCATCAGCTCAGCAACATGAGATGATGATTATCAGGCACAAATATCTGAGTTGCGTTAGATAATTCGAGGGTTTCCCTCGATTTTCATGGGATACCATCATCAAATTCTGACTTGGTGACAATGAAACCACCACAAGAATATTTTTCTTTCTTTCGAATAAAAATAGATTTTTTTAAATCGGTTCACAATTGGCAGGCAAATCAGTGAACTTACATAAAAAAAATACATACAGCCGAACATAGAACCTCCTCCTTTTTAAGGAAGTCGGTTAAAAATACACGCATGCAGCCTATGAGCTCATGCAAGCTTAGTTCACAAGTAATTGCTATGGAACAGGTAATAAAAATAGTCGCCGGGTTTAGTAAGTGGGTTGCGTTTTTATTATGTTTTTACCCGACTTTTTGCCAGGAGGAGGGTTATGTTTTTCGGGTGAACATGTAAGACACGTTGTATGTCATGTTTGTATATTTATTTGGCACGCTCTGTAGCCTTTTTTTAAGGAAGGGAAATCATCAAATGACTACTCCCACTCTGTATACAGCAGAAGGGAGTGTCAGACTCTTACTGACTAAAGCCCATCCGTGTTCCTCCTAATGCCCTTTGAGTTCCAGGCCCGCGGTGCTTTAAACAAATTCCGCAGCACGCTCTGTAGCCTAGACAGCTTGATGAATTTTAGCTTAAGAGTATTCGTCTCGATTGTAAGAGTGACACTGGGTATATACAAATTAAAATGGCCGATTTCTTGCGCCATATTATGTGGGGCCCCACCACCCCACATTATTAAGACAAAAGACTCGAGGAAATTATTCCAACAAAAATTTAAGAAATAGAAAGGGATTATTAACAATCATTTTTTTTTTGTAATAATAAAAAAAGCATTGCTATAATAAAAGCTAAGTATTATTAAACTCGTTGGTTATACCCTCAGATCTACTTATATATCTACCTTATATATACGTACTACTAAACTGTGCAAAAGGTTTAAATAAATAAATATCTCGTCATTCTCTCAGCACTAGATGTTTTTTGTTTTCAAAGTGTAACCAACAGAACCTTATTACCAAACCTCCGCTGTTCGTCCGTCCGTTCGTGTGTCTGTCAGCGGGCTGTATCTCAAGAACCGTAATAAATAGACAGTAATTGAAATTTTCACGGAGTGTGTATTTGTATTGTCGATATAACAAAAAATAATTAAATTTAAAGGAGGCTCCCATACCAGAACGTGATCGTGATTTGTATTTTAAAAACGTTGCTCCAAACTAGGAACTTCGTTTGTATTGTGGGTACGATTACAAACATACAAACTCACATACACAAACAGCCAAACCCGGAACAACTATCTGTGGGCCAGAATTTGTTCCTTGCGGTAATCGCTCAACCACTGCGCCAACCGTATTGGGCTTTTGGCACGGAACCCTTCGTGCGAGAGTCTGACTCGCACTTGGCCGGTTTTTTTCAATAATTACCTCTTCTTTCTTCTTCATCTTCTTTCTTTCTTTTTTTTTTCATCTTTTTTTAGGCTCAAAACGTTCCTTACAACATTTTCCTCAAGAGTATCCTCAATATCTTTGTTATCTAATTCTTAATTTACATACTAATCCTTGGCAAAATATCCAAGTTGATTAAGATAAGCCATATACCCCAAGTTATGCTTTCATTCTCAGACCGTACCCCAACTAATTTACTTGGGCGTTAAATTTCCGAACTAATTAGTACAGGTATAAGCCCACTGTTAATAAAAACGCTTTTCAAATTCATTCACTACGAAATTAGGACAGTGCCTCGGAGGAAATTGAAACGATCCTAATTAGTTTGGTCGAGCCAGTGGAATATTTAGTTTAGAACCATCCAGGTTTTTAAAACCTTGACCTATTTAAATCTTTCTATTTCATTTAAAATGAAAGTGTTCGTTACTAAGCTAATGACTTGAGAGGTGCTTGAGAGAAAATGAAATAGAAAAGTTGCTCGGATTCACCCAAATTATTGGAAAGATTGTATGTAATCAATCACTTTGAAAACACAACATTGTATGTTATAAAATTCATTTTAATTTACAAAAATCATTAGATGACTTGAGGTTAAAGGTTAGATATTACTTTTGACCTAACAAACTTACTAAAAAAATGATACGCAGCTACGCAGCGTAGCCAACTATGCGTAGCACAGCTACGTGATAAGCTTTGTAGCACGTGTAGCATATACCTGCATAATGTAGGCACAATATGCAAAAAAAAGTTCGATGCAAACTATAGAACTTCCTAGAACAATTTTCTATTGACGTTTTTGTTTGCAAGAAAAAGTTTACTACAATAATTTATGTAGTTGTTTGCTGTGTGCATTTACATCCCTAGGGTCTATTGAAAATCGACAGGCGCCAGATGACAGGCTGGTGGCAATATAACAAAACATAGCAATCATTACATTTTTCAAAAATTATGTAACACTGTAGTTACATCAACAGGGATCCGAAGACATCTTAATTCATATTTCCAACAAAAATGCGTGATTTTTGCTTGAATCATTGCCTTAATTTTGTATGCGAGATAAACCATTTTATTAAGCACTGGTTACCGTTCCATAAACAGTGTGAAAACATACAAACATAATATACCTCTTCAATATACAAGTAGATTGCGAATTTGCACGATCACATGTACTCGTAAGTGTCTCGGCAACAACATTTTGTAAAGTTCGGCTGTCGACTTAATGAGATACCACCATGATAGGTGGCATCTGCGGCCTTGACATATATGAGAAAGTTCAAGGACGAACTGTAATGCCTTAACGTGTCATGATATTTTTTTTGATATATTGTTTTTAGGGTTCCGTACCTAAAAAGAAAAAACAGAACCATTAATAATAAATATCTCTGGTGTCTGTCACGTTGTTGTCCGTCCGTATGTCTGTCACGACCGTTTATCTCGGGAACGAGTGGAGATATCGAGTTGAAATTTAAACCATATACTCTCCTGAGTCGCCCGCCCGCAGCTTCAAGGGCCCGTAGCTAAGTTAACGTCAAAAAAATACGGCCGTTTATGCCGCAAAAAACGTATATTTCGACACACTCAAGGGAATCAAAATGTATAGGATATTTCCCATTGACCTAGAACTATGAAATTTTGGCAATTAATACCGTCTTATCACCCTCGGTGGGCGAGTCCGACTCGCACTTGGCCGTTTTTTTAAGTTATTGAATGGCTTTGTGTGTAAAAAAAAAACCCGGAACAGGCATTACAGCATGTGGTTGGGGTTTTATCTGATATTTCTCAGTAACGGCCTGAAGTCTGAATTTTGGCGTTTCGGTGGCAATAGGTTTCGGTGGGTAGGTGGCCTATGATACACGGATATATTAGAGGTAAATTTACATTTTACCAGTTAGGATCAGGTCCTAACTGGTAAAATGTGAATGTACCTCTAATGTGGGCCATACACGTTCAAGTAAATTGATGAAACATGCAGCATGTTGAAATAGTTTTATCAAAATGGCATAAGTTTCCGTGGAAAAATATCAAAAAAGAGTCGTCAAATGCCATGTCGTAATGTGAAATTTCGTCTTTATATTTGATCAAACTGTTGGAACCTGTTTCATAAAATTACTTGAAAATGTATAGCCCGCATAACCAACCCATCGGAGAATAGGAATACATGTGTTATATTTTATGTTTGTTATCACGTTTTTGGCCTCATTGATTTACACTTAATCACTAAGGTAGTCATTAATTGTTCCAGCTATAGATCAGAGGTTCAGAAATATTGCATTTGGGTAAATGTTGTGGTAAATTAGGTGTGGGAAATATCTACGGTCAATTAACATTCATTTGATAGCAACTTCGACTTGCTTTAAGTCGCTATATAACATTTTCTTGGAAGAGCGCTGATATTGTTCAAAGAATAGATTACACGAGAACGTAAATTAAACCCTCATTTTTTTATCAAAATTAATACTGACAAAGTAGTAAAATTTTGTGTTTGCTTTTTATCTGCAAAAATATAAATTCGATTACTAATGCACCATTCCTGAGTAACGACCACGCCATTTACGAGAAAAAAAAACAAGGTCTGAAAATACCATAAATATACTGGTATTTTTAGCAATTTTATACTAAAAATAAGTGCAAAAAAAAATTTATTGAAGAATTTATTTTTTAATTCGTTTTTATTTGTCGACGTTAAAGTAGAATTCAAATAAATGGTTTTATGCGCTAACTGACAATACGCCGTAACTGCACAGTACGTATCTAAATAAGAGAACAGATTCCGTGGTACATGTGCCGCTGAATAGGTTACGTCGGATTGAGGTCAGTCCTAGGCCTGACAGCGTCAGACAAGCGGGAACACCTTCGTATAATTGCATTGTGGTTTCCACTTGTAACGTACAACTAGAGCTATAGAAACTGAGAGTACCGCGAACGTTTTGGATCGTATATCTTTGAGGGTAGCAGAATGTAGGACATTGTTTTGTTTGTTAGGGTTCCGACGACCATCCGTGAGAAACGGAACCCTTATAGAATCACTCGGCTGTCTGTCTGTCCGTCTGTCCTAGCCAGTTTTTTTCCGGATCTACTGGACTGATAATGTTGAAATTTAGTACACATATGGACTTCTGTGACCCGAACACAGACGCGTTATGTCAATAAATAAATGTTGAGTTTCACTTTTGGGGGTTAAACTAGAAAATTAAAAAAAAAAAAACTTTAATTCTTCTTTTTCCTACAGACTACAGAAAACCCGTTAAGAAGTCTATAGTGTTAAAATAACATGTTACAAAAATGAAATTGGTTCGGAACCCTTTGCACGCGAGTCCGACTCGCCATTGGTTGATTTTTTTTTCTTTGGATCAAGCTGGAAAATTAAATGTCGACTGGCTTTACTGTATATGACTTAATCACCACGTTTGGTAGACTAATAAGCGCTTGCGGAATGTTACTACTATCAACTAAGCTATACTGCTGACCAACCTTATAACTTAAACCATTCAAGACCAGGCCATGGCAAAATCCTCCTTTTGTTTGCTTGTGAAGAAAATAATTAAAAAAATATCATCCCTACTAAAAATCTAAATCAGGTGGTTCAGTGGTAAATATACGAGTTGGTCAGGATGGACCACAAAAAGGTGGCCTGAGTACGGCAACGTAAAATTTCGTAACAAAACGTGTCCAAGACACAAAATTTCGAAGTATCCACACAAGGCTCACGCGGAGATGAAGCATACTGTGTCCCAACAAACCATTATGGGCTGATCAATTGACCATACGAGTACAATACAAAAAATCACCCAAATATGCTACAAACACATACATGTACTTGTACAATTACATAGGAAAGTGTACAAATTACACATAATCTCACTAGAGCACCGGTGATCTATAAAACTAGCATCCAGTTGACGAGACCTCATAATCGCAATGCATTTATTTCGCGCCGGTCATAATGTTCGCTGGCATAAAGGTAGCGTCAGATCTGTGCTAGCGGAAGAATGTTTTTATTTTGTTTAATTTCATCTAGTTTCACTAAATGTGTACTAGATCATTGTTATTTAAATCATCATCATCTGCCTAGCCTTTTCCCAACTAAGCCAACCCGTCGGCCCAACGAAGCCGACCCCAACGGTCGGCTTCCAGTCTAGCCGGATTTAGCTGAATACCAGTATTTTACGAGGAGCGGCTGCCTACCAGACCTCCACAACCCATTCACTGGGTAACACGGTACTTCATGGCAAGACTGGAGTCAAATTTTTACTGGCTTCTGACTATCCGTAACGACTGCCAAAAATCTACAAATGACAGCCAGGACCAACGGCCTAACGTGTTTTCCGAGGCACGGAGGAAACTCGTGGTTGTCCATCCACAGACCATCCTTGGGAAGCGTTGCTTAACCTTGAAGATCGACCCGTGCGGCTGTTATTATCTAGCTACGAGCTCCTCATCATTGTAATTTTAAATATAGATTGTAAATCTTGTTCCTCAGTAAGTGAACTATTGTTCATTCTTATGAGGAAATAAAGTTTTGTTTTAAGGATTGAAAATTCCCTCTAGACACACACCTAATACAAGAAGATGAACAGCAGAATTATTATACAAACACATAATAACTATTCAAACCACGAATGCAGATATCAGATCAAAACTTAAACATTTTGTTTTTAAACCTGGTGGGTTGTTAATCAATTCAACCTTAGCAATAGACCCGAAAATGATCGAATAAAATATACGTTGATCGAAAAGACTAAATACCAAACGCGTATGTAGTTATATCAGCATACCCGCCGAGCAAATAACAGTTTATATTTTTGTTTACTATAGCAACAGCTACTCAATTCGAATATTTAATTGAATATTGATGTAAAATAAATGTTGCAATACAATGGGTTCCACCTGTGCACTGATTTTGCGTTCTAACGCCGGACAAATATTTGTATGGCCTATAACTGTTCCGATTTTGCATATTTGCGCTTTTGATTTGTGTGCATTTATTATGGCAATCATAACATGAGGTTTCCTGCTGAATACTAAAATAATACACACATGGTAAGTAAGCTTATTAGTAACAGGTTTACTGTCCACAGACCACATACGGTCTGTAGAGAGACTTCCATATCAGTCCACAGACCATATGTGGATGTTCGCCCCTACAATTTCTAAGCAATCTGATACCGTGAATGTTAGGAGATAGTCTCATATTTAATGCGGACTTGGCAGGCACCGACTTTTAATAAAAACATAACCGGATTTACGGACCATTCCCACTCTGGAGCCTGGACAGTGAAGCTGGTAACACTTATTTTCAAAATTGTAACAGAAGGACTTTACGTGCTTTTTGAAGCACGTCCACACCATAAACTTCCAAACTTCTGGCCATTACTGAGAAATTCCTGTATATATAAAGGAAAACCCAATTACACTTTTTGCCTGACCTGGGAATCAAACCTAGGGCCCTACGCTAACGGCGAGCATTGGGTGGCTCGCCGTCTGATTAGAACCAGGCCCGAGTTGACGACGCGCTGTGTTCCACGCGCGCCTCAAAGAGCTGTCAGCGTAAAAGACGGGGCCCGCTAGGGCCAGTGCCTGCTGGAGCTGCGGACTTCGTTCGAAAGAGACACCGTACCCTGGAACGCAAAGGACACTGTGAGGAACGCGGATGGGTTTTAGTCAGTAAGAGTCTGACACTCCTTTCTGTTTCACCCAAAGCGGGAGGAGTCATTTGATGATTTCCCATCCTTAAAAAAAACAAAAAAAAAAAAGACCCTACGCTAGGCAGTCGCAGTAGGCAGTTAGATAGCCCATTTATCGAGGAAGGCTATAAGCCATATATCATTACGCTAAGACCAATAGGAGCGGAGCAGACAAAGTTGCACGGGTCAACTAGTAATATAGAACATTATTTCGTTACTGAGTGAGTGAGTGACTGACAGGCAACGGACAACCGAAACTATTGGTCGTAGATAGCTGAAATTTGGCGTGTAGCTTCTTTGAGGAGTGTAGGGGAGCACGAATAGTGGATTTTCCGAAATTCTTACGGGAATCGGAGAAAATGGGGCGTGCACGTACGCAGTCGCGGGTAGAAGCTAGTATTATGTATGTACGAGTATGTATGTAAATCGGGCTGGTTTCCGCAACTTCACGACTAAGCGCGTATTTTGCGTGCAGGTGGGACAAATGCGTCATTCGATCCACCCCAGCTCCCCAAGGAAGGCCAGCAACGCCTTGGTGTTACCAACTATCTCGCAGAGGGTACCTGGGTTTTCGAAGTACTTTGCCCTGTAACCCGCGACTACCGGGCAGCTTAGAAGCAGGTGTGCTGCTGTCTCATTCTCCTACATGCAGGCTCTGCATAGCGGGCTGTCAGTGACTCCTATAGCATAGAGGTGTTTATTAAAAGACCCGTGGCCAGTTGTTACGGCTGTGACTGAACGCAACTGTTGTTTAGTCAGTCTTAGGGCTTGTTTTGTGAATCGGCCATCTATAGAGGGAAGTGCCTCTTTGGCCTGCCTACACTCACTATGGTCAACCCATAGCTGGTGATGTTTATCTCCGGTGCGTTTCCTTACCAGATTGCGTAAGTACCCGAAAGGCAGCGGCACGATGGTTTGGGTGGTGGACAAACTCAACCCCCTTCGGGCGAGTTCATCCGCAGCGTCGTTGCCTCGAGATTCACTGTGTCCCTTGATCCATTGAATGGTTACTTTGTTGTGTCTACCAACCTGGTTGAGACGTTGGTGACACTCGAGAATCAACCCAGAGTTCACTGTGTGGCTGTTCAGAGCTTGCAGGACGGCCATGCTGTCCGAGAGTATGCGTATTGAGTGGTCCTTAAGTTCCCTGGTTAGGATGGCTGATGCCGCCAGAGAAATGCCCATGCATTCAGCCTGGAACACTGTGTTGTGGACTTCCAATGGTGTGGCTATGTGGATATTGAGATCCTCTGAGAAGATTCACGCACCAGTAGTATTATACAAAACAAGATATAATTAATACAAAACTTTTTCTACCTCAAAATCTAAATTGATTGAAACACCGATACACTCCAATAAATATCAAGTACAGTTAATTAAACATCAAAAACACCACAATAATACGCGCTCTGATTTCATTGAAAGTGATTAGAAATTAGAACGACCGCGTCACAACAATCAATTTTTGTTGTGTATTAGTTTATTAATTTGAGTATATATTATATTATTTTATTATATTTATAGATTATATATATATATGTTTATATATATATATTTATATATCTTTGTATTAATTTAAATATTAATCGCGTTTCTGTTTTTTTTTTCACAATTTGCACCTACTAGTATTTTCTCTGCATCACCCAAAGGTTGACTGGTAGAAAATGCCTCAGGCATTAAGTCCGCCTCTGTACATCTGTGTGCGTAAAGTGTTAAATAAATAAATAAATAAATAAATTAATGGCTATTATAATATTATAACACGACGCCTTACGCCATCTACCAGATTATATATAAAATCTATCGTCTTATAGATCAATCAACAAGATCAACAACAGTACCTGCAGACTATTAGCGACATCTAACATTCCACGTGAGAAGTACCCACATACAAGCATGAGATAGTGAAGACACACACTAATCTGTCAAACGGCCAAATAAACCTGCACCTCGGAGGAACTTAGTCACTCTTGCCCGGCTGAGCAGTTTTCACCCTTAGCGAGGTGAACTGCAAGTTGCCCCTCCAAAAAAAATTTTGAACTAATCACACTCGCTACTTAGAAGGTACGGTGTTTGATAGCCCCGCAGTCACACTGTTGTCTTACGCTTGGCCTGAGCGGAGGCCCCGTCGCCCTCAGGAATAGCCTGGCTAGGAGGTTAAGGGATGGGATAGCTCCACAGTCCATCCCTAGGCCCACTAATAGGTTTAACATCAGGATAACTTGTTAGCTAAAATCTGCCAAGTGTTTTGAAGTAAAATAAATAAACTCTTATCTGGTATCCAACGTTGGTTTTATTCCACCGCCACCATTATATATATGTATCTATAGCAGCTAGTCGAACAATCTAATGGTTTTATGCTCGCCAGTTTAGCTATTTCTGGTTCCAACGAAACCTATCGCAGTCTTGACAAATTAAAGAAGAAAAAATCTCCAGAATGTGACCAAACTCTGCCACAACAACCGTTCCTATAGCAACATCAACGCCACAAGAAAAACTAACGAAACAAAAGTACGGCAACAAAAACAATAGCAAAGCCATCTATCCTGTTAGCAGCGAACTACCTACTAACGAAATCCTGCATCGTGGTATCAGAATTTTCCGTGCAATTTGAACATATTATACAACAGTCGGAATGTCAACTATCGGACATTTGCCCACCGGACACAACCACCTTCCGGTCGGAGGGTTCTCCCTTTTCTTCCTCTATATTTCTTCGCCTTCCGCATCCTGCCTGTCCCAGCCACCTTTTCAGGTTGAAGGTTGATCCTGTTACGCTTACCGATACGCAGTCTCCAAGTCTATATTTTAAGACTTGTTTGCTGGCTCAGCGAGTAGCAAAAGGAAAGTCCATACATAGGATGCTGCTATTTGTTGCCTTCTCGAACGGGAAAAAGAAATACAGGATATGTGCGTAGTCGCGGGCAATAGCTAGTTTAATATAAAAGGCTTTTTTATCAGTAACAAGATAAAAGTCAAGAACCTAACAGAAAAAAAAACGCATCTTGCGTCTAAACATGAAGAAATTCATATCACCGTAAAATGACCAGATCCAATGTGGGTGTGCCTTAACGCACCTTTACAAAACCTCCTTTCAAGAGAGCCAGCCACTCGCACCTCAACATAGCACTAGTAACATGTCTGTTTGTACGTTTCACACGTAGCGACGTGTCGGGACAAGTACTGTTCGCGCTTTCAAGTACCAAAGGATCGCTTTTTACCGCGTTCGACTGTTTGACGCGATGCACCGGCTGCAGCTGGGTGCTGAGTAACGGGAACAAACAAGATTACTGTGTTGATGTGTTATATTGTTTGTTTGTTTAGTTGGAAAATATTGTTGGGGAATTTTACACGTGAGAAGAATGCAAAATATGTGGATTTGAAAAGAGACAGACCAAAAAACAGATGAAAGGCTTAGTGAAAGATAAATAAATGTGTCCATAGGAAACCCTATGGGTTGCACCCAAGGCTATGTATGAGAAAGTTTGTTCTGGGATAATTTTTAAACAATAGGGTGGCAAATATCTGCAATAAAACCACAGGAGTAGCACAGGTGTTTTGCCATGAGTATCAGTGTTTTTTTTTTTTTTTTTTTTTTGGGACAAGCCCGCCACACATTCCCAACCACTGCAACTCCTGAAAGCCAGAATCAACAGTGGCGACCACCAGAAAAACGCCGAGCCAATGAAACCCGACGAGTCCCGGAGAAACGATTCAACTGTCTTGGATCCTGCAACGAAATTAATCAGAAAAGTACAGCGGAGGAGTAGGAAAAAAAAATATATATAATTTCCACTTCCCTCCGTATCAAGCAGGAGACAGAATAGAACTAAGCCAATAGGCACCAAGGGACAAATACAACTGGGTTAAGCCCAGTTGCCAAGCACCACGGATTATATTTTACCACTTAAACTAATGGGTCCTAAATTGTGAGCTACTTTTGATTCCAGTAATAGGTATGGCAAAATCGCTTGAACGCACGGAAATTTGTTCTGGTTTCAACAAGGTCCGTATAGTAAACTACCTCAGATGTAACCTTAATACTATCTAACATAATATTGCGTTCAGTTTGCCAAAGACTACACTCCCATAAGATGTGATGTGCGGATTGTTCGTATTCATGGTCAGCTGTAGAACATTGACATAAAGGCGAGGCCACAAGCTTAAAGGAAAATAATTTACTCTTAAAATTGCCATGACCTGTGAGAAATTGGGCAACACAGTGATCCACCTCCAGCCATGTCCATGAGTATCAGTGTGTAAAGTACACTTTGCCCACTGCTGAGCATGAGCCTGCCTTTTCTAGTTCTCTAAATCTCTGTGCCAGGTTCATCCAGGTTCTACCCGCGATGGCAACAATATCGTTTACCAATCTTGCCACTTACTCATCAGGTTAGGCCACGAACACACCATCTCTTTCAAAGAAAAGCAAGAATTACAATCATGAACTTTGAGTACCTAACTAAACCATTCCTTATATTTGTTACACGAAATATAATGCTTTTCTGTTTACTCAATTTATGCTATGCATCCCAAAGTTTTAGTACCTTCTCGCCGACTATTATAAATACCTCACCCAGTTAACAACTTTCCCAATTGTATTGTCTAAAATGAGAGTGAGTTTTTTTAAGGACTAAGTATTTTATGCCATGGAATATACTTTTTGGATCATCATCATCGTGCCACGTACTCTCAAGCATCATGACGTCTTAAATTAGTAAAAAATCTGACGAATTGAGAACCTCCTCCTTTTCTTGAAGTCCGTTATAATATGATTCTTTGAAGCACAGTATATGAGGCAACATTACAATTTGACAGATAGTAGAAGATTAAAAAAAAGGGTTGTTTATGTTTCTGTAAACCTGTGTGAGGTTTAATAAAATAAAAGTCCTATTAAAATAAAGCCCGGATTCTCACAATTTCAATTCAAAGGATTTTTTAAATAACCATCACCTGAATTCGCGCTTGCACATTTTCGTTTAATACAATATACGCAATGACAGGGTTCATGAAAACAAGCTGACACTGCATTTTGAGCCGTAATACCTTTTTATAATAAAGCATCCCCGAAAAAGTGCCGAAAATGCAATACACAGAATACACTGCTTTTTATCAAAATAATTGTAAGGGGAAATATTGAGCGAAGTGACCGGAAAATTCGATAGTGCTTCGGGCTTGTCGAGCGCGAGGGACGCACGAGCGCGAGCGATTTCATGAGCGGAGCGGGTGACTGCACCCAGTGAAATTACACACCACTCTCACACGCTTAAAGCAGCCGATAAAACACTGGCACTGAACTAAAATTTCACTTAATTGAAAACCCTCGCGTTTAGCATCGAGCTTTTAGAGTTTGAAGCATTCATCAAAATTGTTATTTCGTATTCTGTTTTACAGGTATTTTTCAATTAAAAGGTTGATGGTTATTTGATGTGCCGTTATCCGATCGTTCCTGTTTGATTTGTCTGGAGATTATTATTTCTATAGGTGTCTGATGATACTTCAACGAATTGTACAGTGATGAAAAAAATTTAGAGTTCTTATTTCATTTAAAACTAAACGAGAGATTTTACTTGTAATTTTTCTGTACGTGTCTATGTTACTTAATTGCTTCTAAACTGTTGGAACGATTTTTATTAACCGACTACTTTAAAAAAGAGGAGGTTCTATGTTCGGCTGTATGTATTTTTTTTTATTAGTGTTCACCGATTTCTTCGCCAAATGTGGACCGATTTAAAAAAATATTTTTTTATTCAAAAGCCTATACTCTTGAGGTGGTCCCATTGTCACCAAGTCAGAATCTGATGATGGGAGATCCCAAGAAAATCGAGGGAGACCCTCAAATTTTATACATACAATTAAACATGTTTTTCATAAAATTTCAAACGCAATTCAGATATTTGTGCCTGATAACCATCATCTCATGTTGCTGAGCTGATGATGGGATCCCATGAAAAATGTTTGTTCAGCATTATTTTTTCAATTTTTAACAGATTTGGATGACTCCTTTTTTTTGGAAGAGTGTTTTCCCGGACTGGTCCCATTTTAATTTGGTGAAGATCTGATGAAGAACTTCGGAACTCTTCAAGCAATGATAGCAATCCTGATCCATTATCGGGATTTCTGAAATCGCGTGTCTGTTGATTGTTAACACCAGTTCATAACATAACACCACGCCGGTACGCTGTGCTTGTGCTTTCACTTTTTAGTGGTACGCAAGTACCACTAAAAAGTGTGAAATAAAAAAGTCAAAAAACCAAAAAATACCAAAAACACCGACTTCCGAAATTAAAGTTATTTTATACTTTGTAGTGTTTTGTTTTTGGAAGTCGGTTTTATATACTTTGTAGTGGTTTGTTTTTGGAAGTCGGTTGCATTTTTGTGAAAAAGTTTTATGAATCTCTTTGTATTTAAATGAGTACTCGGATGATTTATATTAAGAACTGGACCCATTGCATTGAGCTCTGCAATCAGGTTCTAGTTTTTTTTTCTTACGAAAAGTCTATCGGGGCGATTAGTATTTTATGTTGCCTATATGTGATAGGTAGTTAGTATGTATCTAACCAACCTGATCTAATCTAATCTAACTATATCTATACTTCTATACTAATATATAAAGCTGAAGAGTTTGTTTATTTGTTTACTTGAACGCGCTAATCACAGGAATTACTGGTCCGATTTGAAAAATTGTTCAGTGTTAGATAGCCCATTTATCGAGGAAGGCTATATATCATCACGCTAAGATCAATAAAAGCGGAGCAGTAATGAAAATTGTGACGCAGACGAAGTTGCGTGGGTTAATAGGTAGGTAGGGTGGAACTAGTTAATATTATAAATGTGAAAGTTTGGATAGATGGATGGATGTTTGTTACTCTTTCACATCAGAACGCCTGAGAGGATCTTCATGAAATTTAGCACAGATATAGATTATAGTCTGATTACACGTATCTACATTTATATGTGGCCAACTTTCCAGAAAAGGTACTTTAACTAACTCAAGACTAACTACCTAACCAGGAATCCTCCTGGTTAGATAACACTGGTTTGTTTGGAAATCCTGATGACATTACGTTTTAACTGTAATTCATCACAATAAAGAGAGAGTAGTAGAGAAGAGGGGAGGGGGGAAGTAGTTCGTCGAAACGGTTACAACGTAATTATATGTACGAGTATATGCATAGGTGTGTATATATAGGTACCAACTAAGAGCACTAGGTGGTTTAGCTTTTCCTATTTACCGAACACAGTTTCAAACTTCGAACAGATTCTGAGAATTCCATAATAGAAAGCTGCATAGCGTCATAGCATCACGCAAACTGAACGCAATATCATGTCAGATTATATGTTTTTAGGTTACATCTTAAATTGTTTCGAACCTTTTCGAAACTGGTACAAATATTTGTGCTTTCAATCGATTTTCCTAACCTATTAATGGAATCAAATGTAACTCACTATTTAGTCCCCATTAATCGTCATCATCATGCCTAGCCTTTACCCAACTATATTGGGGTCGGCTTCCAGTCAAGCTGGATTTAGCTGAATACCAGTATTTTACGAGGAGCGGCTGCCTACCAGACCTCCACAACCTATTAACTGGGTATCACGTGTACGGTACTTAATGGCAGACTGGAGTCAGATTTACTGGCTTCTGACTATCCGTAGGTAACGACTGCCAAAGGTCTACAAATAAAAGCCTAGACCAGTGGTGTAACGTGCTTTCCGAGGCACGGAGGAAACTCGGTATATTAAGATGGTCACCCATCCACAGACCAACCTTGGCAAGCATCGCTTAACCTTGTAGATCGACCCATGCGGCTGTTATTATCTTGCCACGAGCTCCTCTCTTCTTTGTCCCAGCCATTTCCCATTATTCGGGGTCGGCTCTCCTCGTTCTGCGGGACCAGGACAGTCTCTCCTGGGTTGTCGAAACATTTGTTTGGGCAAGCTCTAAGTCCTTGGCTACCGTGGACCACCACGTGGCTTGTGGACGTCCTCTACTTTATTATTTGGCAGTGCTAAGGCCTGTTTTACGTCATGGTCTTCGGAGCGTCTCATGACATGACCGAACAATCGTAATCGTTGACCCGCGCAACTTCGTCTGCGTCACAATTTTCATTACTGCTCTGCTAACATTAGACTGCTTAACGCCTGCGGCTGCTATTATCTAGCCACGAGCTCCTCATTTAGTCCCCATTAATATCAGTGTTATTTTTTATTCCGTAGTTCTAAGCAACTGGGCTTAATCCTGTTGTAAATGTCCCTTGATGCCTATTGGCCTCCCTTCCATTTCATGTTTTCTCTTGCACTTATGTGTAAATAATTTCGTTGCGGGATCCAAAACAGTTGAATTATTTCTCTGACACTCGTCAAGATCCATTTAATCGGCGTGTTTCTGGTCGTCACTACTATTCTGGCTCAGGTGTTGCAGTGATTGGGAAAAGAGTGAAATCCATAAAAAAACAGCGATGCTGCTGCAGAAGCATGTAGGTATTAGTAATTTCCCAAGACACCACCCGAGAAAATCGTTGCTGCCACTAAACTATAGAACATTTTAACCAATTTTCAAATAAGAAGACAGTTAAAGAAGTCGTAAAAGCTTTTTAAAAAAGAAGTCAGCACAAAGCCGTCTCTGTAATAGTAGAAAACCGTCAGTAAAAAACAGTCAGTCGGTAATCGTATGTCTGTCAAGTCCCTACGCCCAGCACCCAGTAACAAGGTTAGTAATTTCTTTCATTCAACATTATTGCAACACATACGAACATTAAAGGAGTGTATGTACGATTCACGTCTACTGGTAGGATAACCATGTGGCTAGCTAACAAAGGTGAGAATTAAATGGGCATTTATGTCGCGGGAAAAATAAATTGCATCTACGTAAACTAGCAACTTGGTCTGCGTAACATTTTTCAGTAATGCTCTGCTCCTATTGTTCGTAGCGTGATGTCCTCGATAAATGGGCTATTCAACACTAAAGAAAAAAATAATTCAATTCGAATCAGTAGTTCCAGAAATTAACGTTCAACCAAACAAACTCTTCAGCTTTATAATATTAGTATAGCTTGAATATTATGAAAAAGGAAAAGGTGAACACCATTTCATATTACTACTTTTACTTTAATACCGGCTACTACTAGCTAGTACCGTGCCAGTGGCTTCGCCCGTGTGAAAATCAAAAATTATCCCAAGGGAATACATTCTTCTAGAATGACATGTATCTTATGTTCTAATATAGGATATGACCGTAGCCTAGTGCCAATTCAAATATCAACTTAAATCCTTAAAATATGAAGAGGTACTAAACAGACAGATTTTTTTTTCATATTTCCAAATATAATATGGATCATCATAGTATGCACCGCCACTCTTGACTGGTAGAATGCCTCATCATCTTCTTGCCTTTATCCCCTGTTACTTGGGGTCGGCACAACACGTTTGTTGTCTTCCATTTTGTCCTATCAGCGGTCACGCTATCACTAACTCTCATTTCTTTCATATCTTCTTCATCTTTACACAATCCATCCATCTTTTCTTCGGTCTTCTATTCCCTCTCCATCCATCCACATTTATATTCATAACTCTTCTAGTTACATGCGTTTCATCCCTCCTCTTCACATGACCATACCAAGACAAGCGATTCCCTTTTAAATTTTCCGCCACTGGCGCCACTTTTAAACTTCCTTTAATGTTATATGTCACTTTAACTGTCACTAATAACTTATGTGTCACTTTATCCATTCTCGTTACTCTACACATGTATTTCATCATTCTCATCTCCGCTACATGCGATCTATTTTAATCCGTCTTTTTTGCAGCCCAACATTCTGATCCATACATTATAACAGACATTATTACGGACTTATAGATTTTCCCTTTCAACTTGAGGGGCATCCGTGTGTCGCAAGTTGTTCCAGTGTCTTGTCGCCATATCATCCATCCTCAGTTTATTTATTTCATTTATTTATTTATTTTTTCTAGTAGATACAATAATCTTATTTGTAGTGTTACAAAATACAGACACTCGTTATTTAAAATGTATACAAGAGCAAAGTGTGACACATTAAAATCAACCCTTATCAGAATCAGTGATTCCTCCGATTACAATCAAAAGCTCAACAATAACTCTAATATGATTCAGTTACAAAATTTTGTCAGAATTTATTATATTGGGTCTAAGAGCATTTTAAAGTTATAAAACAAAAATACCATCCCCCTGGACAAGCGACCCAAGGTACCGAAAGTACGAGCAGATCGGTATAGACTGGTAGAATGCCTACGCTTAGTAAATCACTGACCCCTAGGTAATACTATTACAAAATTCTCCTGTATCATAGTTTAGCACACTTTTACCATAACAGCTATCCATTACAAATCACAAACGTTCATATACTTTTCACCAACTCACTTCATAATTAAAGGATGAATCAACAAATAATTTATTCAATAAAATTCCTTGGCATTCTCTCCAGATAACGGAGTACGTGGTGTCCCTACCCCAGCGCCCTTGCGCGCTCAGGCGTACTGTGGTCCACTAATTACTGCGTACCGGCTCCTTCCGCATTTTTCATACAGATCACGGACCTACTCAACTCGCCGATATCGATTCGCAAGTTCATCCCGGGAATTACTTCCGAGGTTCTTTCTAAGGTTCCGCTCACACCGAGACGTGACGCGACGCCGTATGCCGGAATATGACGATTGTAGATAGATAGACTACTCGTATCTCCACTCATCTATATACCAATATTATAAAGCTAAAACTGCCTCCGTGGCCGAGTGTTTTAGGCGTAAATTTCATATTTAAAATATAAAATAGACTTCAATATAAATATATGTACTCGTACATACAAAAAAATGTTAAGACACCGATACAATCGTTATCCTATGTTACTTGTGGCGCAAGCGCAAGACGATGATTCTGTCCTATCAACCTCAAGCTATCACTGACACCTATTTTTTCACACACAAAATAGACCTTGTTTTCATCACATTAAATTTGAATTTTAAATCCCATAGGGTATATTTCAACTCTCTCAATGAAATGTGTAACTTTTTGTTTTGTAAATAAAGTTCTATTTTAAAAATAACGCGACTCGATGTAAGGTGACCTTAACAATCGGTGGAATGCAGTCTTGGGAATGCCTCTTTGTCCTCCACGAAAAAGGTCCGTAACTAAACAGTAGTGATCCGAATATGTTTTTCTTTTATGACCTCTCCATTTCGAAGTTTTCGTGTACCTACTTAATTGAAATTAAATATGAAACCAACCAATCAACATATGGTTACTTATAATCTATACTAATAAATAAAGCTTGATTGTTTGTTTGTTTGTTTGCTTGAACGCGCTAATCTTAGGAAATGGTCCGATTTGAAAAAAAATTCCAGTGTTTGATACCCCATTTATCGAGGAAGGCTATATAGTATATCATCACGCTAAGACTAATATTAGCAGAGCAGTAATGAAAATTGTGACGCAGACGAAGTTGCGCGGGTCAACGATTACGATTGTTCGGTCATGTCATGAGACGCTCCGAAGACAGGCCTTAGCACTGCCAAATAATAAAGTAGAGGACGCCCACAAGCCACGGTAGCCAAGGACTTAGAGCTTGCCCAAACAAATGTTTCGACAACCCAGGACAGACTGGGTGCCGCAGAACGAGGAGAGCAGACCCCAAATAATGGGAAATGGCTGGGATAAAAAAGAGAGGAGCTCGTGGCAAGATAATAACAGCCGCATGGGTCGATCTACAAGGTTAAGCGATGCTTGCCAAGGTTAGTCTTGCACGTTCTTCTCCATAGAGATCTACGCTTTGGAACGTGCAAATAGCTTCCATGTTTTTGACTGACCGACCTTGACGTTTCAAAAGTGCCTGTGAATGGTTTATTTGAAATAAAATGCTTTGAATTTGAATTTGTGGATGGGTGACCATCTTAACATGTCAGACTCTTACTGACTAAAAACCACCCCGGTGTTCCTTCTCACACTTGACCGAGGATTGTGAGAGCTAGTACTCTTCCACAATCCTCGGACTGGATATTACGGTATTTCTCGGCGAGGCTGAAGTCAAATTTTCTGGCTTCTGAAAATACGCAACAACTGTCAAAGATTATCAAATGAAAACTGCGACAAACTGCGTAACGTGCTTTCCGAAGCCCGGAAGGTAGGTTAAGATGGTCACCCATACACAGAACGATCTCGGCAAGCACTGCTTAACCTTGTAAATCGAGCCATGTGGCTGTTATATGTATATACAATAAACATTTATTGTATTGTATTATTGTTATTATTCGGTCACGAGCTCCCATCTCTTGACTGACTTATATTTTATAATAGCAGACGTCATGCGGTTTTACCCGCGCAGTTCCCGTTCTCGTGGGAGTACGGGGATAAAATATAGCCTATGTTACTCCCTGATAATGTAGCTATCTATAGCTGAAAGAATTTTTCAAACCGGTCCAGTAGTTTTTAAGTTTATTCGTTACATACAAAAATACTAATCTTTCCTCTTTATAATTTTAGTATAGAAGTAAATAAATATAGATTTAGTAAAAAAATGCTAACCGATTAAACTTCAGTGAATCGATAGCAAACTTTGCACGACAGTTATACCGTTAACGTTATACCGAAAGAGGCCCACAGCCACAGTTTTACAGGTAAAAGTTATAGAAAGCCTATAGTACGGTGTCACAAAGATATTAAAGCTGCACAAGAGCGCTTATTCATCGTCAGCTATTACTTTAGTCTGTATTACCATGTAAAATAGGGTTGGTAAACACTACAGGTGGTATAAATCCTATAGTGCGGTGTTAAAAAGATATTAAAGCTGCACAAGAGCGTTTATTTATCGTCAGCTACTACTTTAGCCGGTATTACCGTTGTGTTACCGCATTAGTGAGCACTACAGGTGGTCAAGAAGCGCGCACGTCAAGATTGAAAAAGCCTGTAACCTTACTAAAATTAAATCTTTTCGTAGTGGAAGCGTTATGTCATCCATTATTCAACACAGCAAAATAATATTATGGTTTAATCAAATAAAAAACACTGCCCTTATGATTTCACGGTAAATGTATACCATGTTTCTCAATTTTAACGCGCCTAGGATTTATTAAAGATTTAAAAGAAAAGTTATGATAATAAAATAGGTACCTCAAGCTAAACATTATTATTTTTTCCTGCTTCCCGAGCAGTGGTGTGTAAAATTAAGTGGCATTCATGGAACGCTTCGTGAAATGTAAGAAATTTTGTATATTGTAGTCTAATGTTGAATAACTCGAAATAATATTAATTGTTAGGTTACCAAAACAATGGCGAACTTTACAAAAGTGAGGTTAGTGTTAAAAACGATTGCGTTGTTTGACACCAATACCTTTAGAACGTCTTTAAAAGAGTATTGCCTAACACAATAAGCTTTAGTTAAACCCTTTATAATAGGTTAAACCTAGATGGAGGAGTTGTTAGACACCTTTAGTATCTCGTGTTACTAAACTCTCGACAATTTTATAGCCTATGTCTGCAATAATAGTCAAAATAGCACCTTAAGTTGTATAAAACAGTTCATTGCAATGACTATACAACAATAAGAGATAAAAAGAGTCGGCAAACACTTTTATAAAGACTTGGGTGTCACATAAAGGTTAAAACTACAACGTTTTAAGTATACTTGCAGCAACTAGCACCATTATAACTCTCAAAGCTGTATTACGTCGTCCATTAACGCTTTAGTGCTGCGATGGGGACCAAAACTTGTTTGTTAACTCCTCTATATCGTCTTTAGTTATAACTGAGATAATTATAATCCTGTTATATTACTTAAGGTCATAAAAAGCCTGTAACTGACACCAAAATGTTATTTGGGAAAGGTAGGTAAGGTAAAGTAGGTAAAAAGGTAGAGAGTCGAGTTTATGTTATACCAAATTAAAGAGAAACTTTAATTTTAAGGTTTCAATGACAGTCTTAGCGCTGACAGCGATATCTAAAAGTGGGTGTACCATTCACTGTGATCACGTTACGATAAGACGTGTACTAAAATCCGAGAAACATGCGCGTGTACGTACTGGTTTCCATGTACTGTCTGCACAAATGCTCGCTTTGTAACATGTTATAATACGCCCCGTAACACCTGTACCTAGCTTAACAGACAACTATAGGCAGGTTTTAAAGTAACATCAAAATTATTTCTTTAAAATATAAAACAATTGACAGAAAACGATAATTGAAAAGACTTTTCAAAGAGTTTTTAGTTCGAATCCACTATTACCGAAGCTTTAACTCTCAAACACAAAATATTAAAATGGAAAAGTTAAGATATTGTACTAATTAATTACTTTTATATCTTAAATAATTACTTGTCAGTTGTGGTCAAAGTGGAATGAAATTAAGAGTCTTATAAAAGTTAAGTATTCAATGGAAACTTTTTAAAAGAAACGGCTACGTTTTTATCCCAAGTTGTACCCATTGTTTAGCTGTTTCAACCGTACAGGGTAGTTTAAAAGAGAGATTTTTTAGCTCGTAAATAAATTCACACAGTACTCTGGTCGATCGTAGTATTAATCCTTGTGGATTTCTGTCTACCCTGCATGAGCCAAAAGCTCATATATACTATGTTTACCAAAGCATTTTCTAACATCAAAATGGGCAGTTTTTCTTACACTTAGGCTGTTGCACGTTTGTACCTGAAAGGTGTCTTACATTCAAAAAAATCGTTCACTGAATTGGTATTTACAAAAATTATTAAGAAGAAGACAACTCAATCTTGACTTAATTTAATTACTTCTCAATTCTCTACAGTCAATTACAAGTTTCCATGTTAACTCAATAAAAATAAATTGAATACTCCTTTGGGCCCTTTCATACAAAAAGCCAATTTATTTAAATGTACCAATTTAACGATTACAAAGCTGAACATTGTTGAAAAGTTCCTCAGAAAATTGAAACGCCGACATACTCGTTTGTGGTTCAAACAAAATCTATAAAGAAAATTAGGATCTAACAAGTAAGTAGGTACGTAATTTATTTTCAATAAAATTATGGAAATGTAATTTAAATACAATAAAGATCTACGCCGACGACGGATAAAACTTTGTAATTATTGCGGTAACGATATTTTCCTTAACATTGAACGGACTATTATTTCCTCGATTGTAAATATAGGTACAGGGGCAAGTAAATTCTATTTTTAACTGTACCTCTGATGCCTAAAAGAGTGGTTTAACCGCTCATAATTCAGTAATTACATTAAAAGTGGTTCACGTGAAGAAACCTTCAACAGGATACGTAATTAAAATTATTATCTGAAAAAAAAAAACACGACAAAACGCAGACAGTAGATAATGAACAAAAATTTTCACGCAACGAAGGTGTGAAACAACAGCAAATCAGTGTCGCACTTCACTCATATTTGAAAATAGCTAGTTCAGTAGTTGTGAGCCGTGAGCGCGGCTTAGCGTCAGTCCCTCACACGCGTGCCACGACTCGTTGTTTTCTTTTTTGCTCTTCAGCTTCTCGGGTGCGTATCAACGGCTGGAGTGGTGGCGGGTGTAAATTGAAACACTTGCAAATTTACCCCATACATTATTCATACCCCAAACACCCTCACAGCGAGCGACTCCGACAGTTACAGTTGACGCAAACTTCACAAAACTGAAAGGCAAAATAAACCATACCGTGTCACGCTCACGTGACCTTGAATTTAAACGAAATGCTCCAGCATATTGAATTTAGGCCCCTCTCAATAGAGTCTATTGTTAAATAAATGATAGGGTACGAATAATTGTCTGTGGTACCGCGACGCAAATCACACCCTATTCTAGCAGCTTCGTGGCACATAAGTAAAGTGGGTCAACCATTATACGTCTAACAAATGGGTACCCGCCTTAAGTCGGGCTGTGCAATAAGGAGCCGGTTCAGAAACCCACAACCTGCATTATTCTGACCCTAATAAATTTGCCGAGTCAAACGGGCATTGTAGACAAATGAGTTTGAAGACGCACAGTAAAGATACTTCAGACATAATAGACTGAAACGCAAACAAACGCGAACATGAACACAACTATATTTCCATCATCTTTTCTCACGAGCACATATGTATTTGAATGCGAGAATAAAATACGCTTTCTACAGCAAAATATGTGAGAATGTCATCGATTTTGTTTCATCCCGTGTAAGCGATGCTAAATGCGATATGAATGCGAGCACGTATAGGTACATATACATTGATAAAACTTTAAACCATTTCAATGCGTCATTGATAAAAAGGATATGTTGAAAAGCAAGCATTATTTGAGTTTGAGTACAATCAAGAGTACTGTGTAATTCCGTATGTTTGTAAGATACTCATTCTCACCTCATCCAAACACGGAATCACTCCTACAGCAAACGTTGTCTAAACTCAACCAATAACATTGATTTACGTGTTCGTAGCCGAACACAAACACTGAAATATGATTTAGGACAGCAAATAAAAAATACCAAATCAAAGCCTATACAAGCGTGATGTTAATTTACAAAACACATTTTCCTTGGAGAGTTTAACGTAATTTCTTTCTCACCAAGGCGTTTCCTGAAATAAATTACAAGTGTAAAATTCACAACAACAAAAGCGTAACAACAAAAGGCTCGCGGCTCGCAACATCCGGACGACCCTTCCAAACTTAGCAGCCTGATTACGGATTTCCGAGCAAAAAAAAATAAAGGGGGAAATAATACGCAACCATGTAAAAATCCAAGTGTTTCCAAACAAACCACTCTTGTGTTGTTAATGTTAACCATGAACGAAAATTTGAACCAATTTTATGAAACATCGCGTTGTTATTCAAATTCAATGTTCATGATGGAACATTTTCGGCTTACTAGGACATTAATGTGGAAGTTGACGTAGTCGATGATAGAAGGGTCCGGGGTGTAGTGTTTGACATACAGGTGGAAGCGAGGGTCCTTAGGGGGAGACTGCTTCAGCATGTCACCTCCAGAGCGGATCGGCGTCGGCGACGGCGGCGGTGGCAGCCGACGAGACGTTGTCACCAATATCGGAGGTGTAAAAGGTCCTCTGCCTTCATTTTGCCCCGCTGGTCTAGGTTTTCTCCACAAAAATGGTTCCTTATGTATCTTCCCGTGATGTGTAGCCCGATGCCTATTGTCCCCGTTTTTCGGCGACACTGGGCTAGTCAGTTCATACATTTCCGCCAACGATAAGTACCAATAGTCGGCCCCGTCCCCTATTATCGGAAACAACCTCTTATTCGAGTAAGCCGGTCGGTGTTTTCTTACGAACTCATCATATTTCCGCTTCAATCTTTTCATGTATTCGGTATAGTGGATAGATTTTAGGAGTTTTTCGAATTCGGATAATTCTGCAGTAGCGGGAGCTGAATATACACCGGCACAGACGTAAGTTCTGAGTAAGTGATGAAGTTTGAAGACTACAAATGCCAACCACTGGCGGGCTTCCTCCTCTAAGATCCGGAGGTCGTCGGCTCGGCTTCTGATGCCAAATTCTGCAGCTTCAGCGGCTCGTCTTTCTCCGCGTTCCTTTACAGTAGTCAACCAACAGCGGTACGTGCGGTAGCAGAACTTCGTGCGCCTTGAATAATGTCCACGCCATAATGCCTACAACGAAATCAAAGAAATTTCAAATCTCATCTAACTAATATTAAAAAAGGGTTAATTTTTTTCCATGTAAGAGGTAATCTCAGAAATAAATGGCCCACTTTAAAACATATTGTCACTGATATTAAGCTATATTATTGTCGAGTGTCATAAGATAACTTGTATTACGATATAGGTGTTAGTTATCTGTTTAGTTAACTTCCAAGCGAATGAATTCGCAGCCAGAAACGAATACCGAACCTAAATAATAGTAAATTAATAGGTAATTCACAAAACATTAGAATTCGAATTAACAATAAAGTAAATGATATACCTCTAAATTCGTCGCAGCTTCTGCGTAATGTTTAGCGTGTTTGGCACGCACACCTCTTCTCAGCGCTGCTCTAAGAGCCTTACGCGCTATATGTACCCTGAAAGCACACTGTATGGTCGTCGCATTCTTCGTCAACCACGCCACGTGCTTCCTGATTAACCATCCCCGAGTGATACGGATCATTATCATCACAGCTACGAATCTCTTATGACGACGACTTTCTGCAATGTTCGTTACTTCTTGCAGTTCCGCGTGAAAATCTATTTTGGACGGCAATAACCGATACACTGTAGCCATTTTGATAAATTTATTATTTGAATTTATAAATGCATTTCATAAGACGACATTACCTGTCAAATGTGACTTGTGTCTCCAAATTTTTTTTTTGCAGTGATTATGTTTTTGAAGGCCAGTATAATTAATATGATACAGAGTGCAATTTTTTTATCACGTTGCGACTGACATGCAAAAACGAACGTTGCCAAAAAGTACAATCGGCATCTGATTAAAATGGAAACATAGAGGTTTTATTTCAAATCATTGTTGTTTTTAGATGGAGATAGGGATATCTATTATCTCGATCTACGAGTATTATTACAGACTTATGTAATTTCAAACATCTCTATATTCAGTTCATCAGTTTAATGAAAAGAAAAGTACCACGAAAAAGGTAGAAAAACACGACTAGATAAAAAGCCCAACCTCCTGACAAATAATAGAACAGCAAAATTAGCAAGTCTTATATAATTTTAATAATATGAACCTTCTAAGTTATTCAGTCGTAGCTTCCTACCTGGTCCCCTTATTTCCGTGCTCACTTAATCATAATGACACTTTTGGTGCCTTTCAAGCCACCGTAATAAGTTCAGATATTTTTTTTTATTTGGGCCCTTAAATGAGGCGGTGTCTCGGTTGCCCATTTCGTTATGTTCCCCCCGAGCGACGATACGAGTTGTTTAGAGAGTACTCCTCTCTCCCCTCGACCCCTAGTACCTACGGGCACCCAGGCCGTGTGAGACATCATGAATAATTCAACAATCAAATTGGCAAGGTGTGTACGCCTGTTTATTTATTTTCACCCGGAATTTAGTGGTAATTTTCATACCTATGTGTGTACTCGGAATTGAGTTACCCGACGTAGACTAAATTAATTTTGTCAATGAGTTCATTCCACGGTACATTTTGGTGGCAGTCTGTTTGTTTTTGAAAATTTCTGAAATAGGAGTAGAATTTCAGTAATTTCTGGATTTTGATTTTTTCGGAGGAAATTATATAAATCCAGTTTGCTCCCGCAGAATCAAAAAGAGGAATACAATATTTTACTCACAAATAATTTTCAGAATTACAGGAAAATTCACGGACCTCGTTCAGGAAGTTATCCATCAAAGTAAACCTGGCCTATTTAACCCATTTCGTACGAAACCATTTCACCTGAAAATTGCAAAAGAAGCCTTGTCTTTACAACTTGTTGTTTCATTTTTTGTAGCTTTCAAAATAAACAGGGCAGGTTTTTGTTTTCAAGTCGTTAACGTCTCTTTTAAAATCAAGGCTCGGGGGAGGGAGATACTTTAATAATTAATAATATACCCACAGTGAAGCTTCTCGACCGAAGAAATAATGACACCGGTGAATTTTTAAACATTTAACTGGAGATAGCAATCAGGCAGGTCAAGTGGTATGAAAATTCAGTGACGAAGTTTTTGACGTACCGCGATGAGTTCTCACAAGAGTGCTTATACGAGTTTAATTTAGGTACACATAAACATGGGAATGTGCGATACGTACAGAGAATTTTAATCATTATAACGTAACGTAATGTAGATAAGCCAGTAGGTACTAAAAATGTATCCTTCACTATTTAATTCATGAAATTTGCAAGATTATTTAAAAAAAAAATGCAAAGGAGTGATACGCAATGTCGATTTTTTTTTTGCTAATGGTCCCGGCTATCATTTGTAGATCTTTGACAGTCGTTACGGATTGTCAGAAGCCAGTAAGCTGACTCCAGTCTTGCCAAGAAGTACCCTGTTACCCAGGTAATGGATTGTGGAGGTCTGGCAGTCAGCCGCTCTACGTGAAATACTGGTATTCGACTGAATCCGGTTTAACTGGAAGCTGGCCACAATATAGTTAGGAAAAGGCTAGGCAGATAACGAATTTCGTTTTTCTTTTTACCTTGAAATAACGTAGCAAGTTTTCACTCCAGAATTTTTATCCATTTTATCTTTTTCATAAGCATCCAATAGTTATATATTGATTATTCAACTGACAGACCTAAAAAAATTATATTTTGACTAGTATTTTTATTATCCAGGAAACATTCCTATTATTGAAAGCCATTTAGCATACCCATAAGTCTTCCTACATACCGTATATATCATGTACTATCATGTAATATGTACATATTCATTCAGATTACATATGCATACGAACTATAACTTATTACTGTGGGATTTTAATCCCATAGGGGACCTCGTATGAGGATTATGGACATGAACGGAATTGGGGGAGCTGTTATGACCTACTACAATTGGTTTTCGATATTCGTAAGAGGTTTTCCGTTAAGTTTTGTTATTAAATACCTATTACTGCAATCAACGCTTTTCCGATTTGTGTCCTTAGGAAGTAACAAACATACAAACCTATTTAAATAAGAAATCAGTTGCAAAGAGTGAAATTTCACCTGTGTTACATAAAATCCACAGCCAAAAAAATATTTAACACTTATTAATCCAAATATATAAAATTCTTCCGTTACTGAGTGACTGAGTGATTAAGTGACTGATAGACTACTGGTTCCAAAAAGTTGAAATTTGGCACGTAGGTTCCTGGTGAGTACAGAGGAGCATAAAGAGAGGATTTCCCGAAATTCTTACGGGAATAGAAAAATAAGGATATGCGCGTACGAAGTCGCGGGCAAAAGCTAGTCATTCATTATCCTAATATATAAAAAAAAACCGTTACTGAGTGAGTGAGTGAGTGAGTGATAGCAACGCACAGCCGAAACTGCTGGTCCTAGGACGCTGAAGTTTGGCATGTAGGTTCCTTGGGGAGTGTAGGAGAGCACTAAGAAAGAATTTCCCGAAATTTCTACGGGAACGGGAAAAAACGGGATATGCGCATAAAAAGTTGTAGGCACAGCTAGTATCACAAAATATTTCATCTTCCACCTGGCGTTAATCCCGGCTATTGCCAGGGTCCGCCTTCCTACTTAGCTTCCTCCACTTTGCCCGATCTTCAACATCCTTCTCAGTCAGGCCATTGGCTCTCATGTCGGACTTGACGACGTCCAGCCAGCGCTTGCGAGGGCGACCACGGGGCCTAGCCCCAAGAACAGCCATATTCATGCATCTCCGACCAACGTACTCCATAGGGCGGCGCATGATGTGGCCATACCAACGCAGACGACACTCTTGCAGTTTTTCCCCCACGTCACGGACACCAAGACTACCTCGGATGTAAGAGTTGCGTATGCGATCGGATCGCGTTACGCCACTCATCCACCTCAGCATCTTCATCTCCGTGACGCGAAGCTCCTGGGTGTGTCTGCTTAGTGCTGGCCAACACTCGCCCCCGTACAGTAGGACAGGCCGAATGATGCATTTATATATCTGCCCCTTGAGCTTCGGAGGCATTTTGCGGTCGCATACAACGCCCGTCACCTCGCGCCACTTCGCCCAAGCCGCGCCAATACGTGCTTGGACATCGTCGTCCACGATGCCAGACTCGTGCAGCACGGATCCAAGGTACCTGAACGTATCGGACTTTCTGATCAGGTCCGAACCTATTCGGATGGTGTTTGTATCCGTGCTGCCACAGGACATGTACTCAGTCTTCGCCACATTTAGTCTCAGACCACCGTTTTCAAGCGTGTCCTTCCAAATGTTGACTTTGCGCTCAAGATGGGCTTTGTTCTGATTAACGAGGGCGATGTCATCGGCATACATCATTAGCCATGGAGGCTGATCTTGGATGTTTGCCGTAACTACATCGAGCACTACGTTAAACAAGAACGGGCTAAGAGCCGAGCCTTGGTGAACGCCAACAGATATTGGGAAGCCATTCGATTCGCCAACAGCGGTCTGGACAGAGGACACGGAATCGCGGTACATGTCTCTGATAATGTCAATATAGGCCTCGGGAACGCCCTTGAAGCGCAGTGCCCACCAGATGGACTGCCGAGGTATACAGTCGAAGGCCTTCTGCAGGTCTAAAAAGAAACAAAATATTTCATCTTAATACAAATTAATCTCAGTTTAGCTCCATTATTTAACCTTAACATGCAATCTTAAAATCAGAAATCGCCAGCTTTAAACTATTCCAACTTTAAAAAATGCACGTACTCCTTTCGTAAAAGCTCGTTCTGTACCCGACAACACAGGCAACATTTATCATTACCCCATAGAGGCTATTAAAACACTATTAGAGCCTTACTTACCGACACATTTAGTGGCCCTACCCGCTTTATAGCATACATTAAAAACAAATTAATATGGCCCGATATCGTTGACTATCAATTCTCGATGGCTGATATTGGTTTCAATTGCCATCAATACTGGAGTGGGAATATCTATCAACTTTTTTAGGGTGTCTTTCTTTATTTATTTATTAAGTATGAACAACAAGTAAACCAAGCGGAGGTCTTTTTACCTAACTGCATTTTAATGGGCTTACTTACCACCTAGCACCTTTTTTCAGTTCCCGATTGTGAAGGCAAGTTATATAAAAGGAATTATAGACTGTTAGATTTTTGCTGTGGCTTCGATACAGTGGCCTGACCTACATAGGGCGATTCGAGATAAAAGTAACCAATGAAACACAGTACAGTTTTCCACAAATGGAAAAAATTGTGATATCGAATCAGTAGTTCATCATATCATCATCATAACACCCAAAAGACGTCCACTGCTGGACATAGGTCTCCCCAAAAGGGGGGGTTTGCCATAATCGCCGCGCTTGGCAGGCGGGATGGCAATCGCAGTGTATGGTGTTGCGTTTTACAGAGAACGCTGCTGCCCATTCTCTGATGAGTTCCTTAGTCGCCTTTTACGACACCCACGGGAAGTGATGAGATTGTATTATTATTTTAGGGCACGGCAAGTATCAGATACAATCGGGAATTATAACGAACAAACATACAATTACCTAGAAAACGCACCAGGAACCCTAAAAATACGACCACCCTGAGGTATAACCCTGATGAAAGTAGCAAGTTAGGGTTTAAACGCAGTTGAAAGAGGAGGACCGGAAGAAAGATCAATCAGTTTAATAGAGTTACTTTGAGAACAACGAGTGTTTTACATGCCCTGTGTAGTGAAGAAAAAAATACAAGGTAAAAAATTAAAAAGATATTTAAGACTCCTGCAGAGGCAACAATTTTCCGTAGAAATTGTTCTTAGAAACTGTAGAACTTAAAAAAAAATGGTTTTCGCATCGTTGTCGCAGTGTCATATCGCGCATACCTGCGGAGGAAGTGACCTGAATCATTATCATCTGGCTAGCCTTTTCCCAACTATATTGGGGTCGGCTTCCAGTCAAGCCAGATTTAGCTAAATACCAGTATTTTATGTGGAGCGGCTGCCTACCAGACCTCCACAACCCATTAACTGGGTAACACGGTACTTCATAGCAAGTCTGGAGTCAGATTTACTGACTATCCGTAACGCCTGCCAAAGATCTACAAATGACAGCCGGGACCAACGGCTTAACTTGCTTAGGGAGAGACCTAAATGCCTTATGATAATCAAACTTAAATCTGACAGTGTAACAGAATGAAGATAAGCAATGAAGATCAAACTAATTTAATAATCAATTAACGAAATAGATGGCGATGCCTCGAATTCTGATTAAAAATGAAAATAGAAAGAAGCGTTTAATGAAGCCAACACGTAGCTTCGATAGATATAATTGAATGAATATTTAATTTTCTGCTAAAATGGTCATAAAATCCACGGAGATTCTCTGAGAACCTCACAAAACTTCCTATCTCTGAATAGAACATGTAATACTACTATTGAATCACTAAATAGATTTTCTTTAAAACAAATAATATGATTTTTTTTTATTCTAAACGATTTTAGTGATTTATGATACCCACAAGTGGGAAGTAAATAATATTGATTATAATTTTTTTGTTTAAATGAAGAGCTCGTAGCTAGATAATAACAACCGCACGGGTCGATCTTCAAGGTTAAGCAACGCTTTTCAAGGTTGGTCTGTGGATGGGTGACCATCTTAACATAGGGAGTTTCCTCCGTGCCTCGGAAAGCACGTTAAGCTTTTGGTCCCGGCTGTCATTTGTAGATCTTTGACAGTCCTTACGGATAGTCAGAAGCCAGGAAATCTGACTGCAGTCTTGCCATGAAGTAGGTACAGTTACTGGGTTGTGGAGGTCTGGTAGGCAGCCACTCCGCGTAAAATACTGGTATTCAGCTACATCCGGTTTCACTGGAAGCTGACACCAATATAGTTTGGAAAAGGCTAGGCAGATGATGATGATAAATTTTATGATTAAATATATAAATGACTTTCACGTGCGGTATCAATATCCGTATGAAACAATATTCATGAATATTGGCACTGGCTTTCATTTTGCCCGCAATTATGACAGTCACTATAGGCTGCTTTAATTAAATTGGTAACATTAAACTTCGTGTATTTGACACTGAATTTTAAATTATTGATAATGTTATTTAAAGCAAAATTGGGTTATAATTTTCATAGTCACTTGTAACTATTTAACAGTGTGTAGACTCGGCTGCAAAAGGTCAAACCGTAAATAAATTAACACGATCATTGTTTTGGGAGTACCTCAAATCTGCATGTTTAACACATATGTTATGTTTGTATGTATGAATATACTATACGATATTAGTACGTAGACTATCTTATAAGGTTAAAAAACCTGCAATGATCTTGATCATGCTCTTTATGATGAAAAAAAAAGAAATAAAATAAATAATGTGCACCTGCATACAATAATCCAAAAAACGTAGTACTGAGCCTTAACTTGGGTGTCTTAAACTACTTTTAGGCAAAGATCATCATCGATCACATCATCAGATGACAAAGCAGTCTGCATAGTAATTAATAATTTACTTGTGCCTACATAGACATGTTATTTCACATAAAACAATTGACACATTGTGTATCAATTGTTTTATTTCACAATAAGAAAAAAAAATGGGTAATAAAAATAAAGCAAACAGCGAATACAACAGAAGTGACCATGGGCCCCAAACACAGCCTTGTCATGACTGTGGCACAGCCTGTATCTTGGTGGCCTAGGATTAGATACTGAATGATGGATGTTATTGTGTGACAGCACAATGTTACCTGCTTTACAAATATTAAGAATCAAAAACAATCTCTTAAAACTACATTTTACATCGAAAAAAGAATAATATCACAACTAAAATTAAATTCAAAAACATATTAAGGTCACGATTAAAAGGACATTGCTCGTAGTACATAGTAGCTCGCCTAAGATCCAACAGGGAGGTGTATTTACTCTTTGGGTTTTAGATAATGTACTCGTATATATTCGAATAAACCTAAATTAAAACAACGGACACTTTTGAGAATTCTGAAAAAATCAAAACACTTTCGGATTTTGAGGTTATAATTACGTCACTAAAAACATTCGGTATGTAGCAATAACTTAGCATTTATTACTGAATGTAAGTACGACAGATGCGCGCTTCTTGACATTGAATTGTAGGAGTCGGGAGTCTTATGGACATGCAAGGGTTTTATTAAGGATTTGCTTTTTCATTTTCGTGTGATTATAAAGTAGGTAGAGCATATGTAGTACATACGCGCCAAATGACATTACTACCAAATGTCAAATGTTGTCATCTGTCAATTCGTCAACTGTCAGTGTCGATATTATTGCTCGTTTCAAACAGCGCCTTCAATCGAGTTTTTTGATAAGGCTTATTATGGTTCCGCGACATCATAGCGGATTGTTTGTAACTAAAAATCATTATCGTATATCAAGTGTTGAGAATACTGACGCTTGTCTGTGCCAAACTCCTATTAAGAGTGCCGTTACAAAGACTTAGCTGTATGAGCTATAATACCTTTGCCTATTAAGAACCTCAAATTGAACCAAAAAATAATAGAACTATCACCGAGGATTATGACGGAAGCTAAGGACGAAAGTGAATACTTTTTAAAATGTTTTCGAAATTAAAAAGTGTCCGTTCTATTAAAATATAAGTAATGTATATTATTAAAAGAACTAGTCATTATAGTAAATATTTCATTCGTGTTGGTTCATAGGCCATTTTTTACAATGTCCTTTAAATTTAAATTCAGAAAAATATTAATAATTAATTTATCAATAAAAATTAATCGCCGATTATTTACGCGTATAACTTTGTTATGACTGACCCAAATTGGATAATTTATTTTTTTGTTGTGTTCGTAATTTCTTAAACATTCTTTCATAAAAAAAACCCAGACAGACAAAAAATAAAATTCTGAGTTTTCAAAATAAAATTTGAAAATGCAATTCAGATCAATAGTTACATTTCCAAGACAATGAAGGACGATAGGAGCATATTGATAGGTACAAAAAGTCTCGAAGTCGAACTGCCCAATTTCGTGTACAAAAGGCAAAATTCTCCCATTCGGCGCCCAAAAGAATGTTGTTTCAAACATTTTCTCAACCCCAATCAACAACTCAAGATACTTGAAATTCCTTTGAAAGGGTTTCCAAAAATTTCGATAGGCTACGAGGCGATTTGCTGCGAGGCATTCGAGCACATAGTCGTGTGTAGTTATAGGTACGACTATACAGTAAGTTGGTATACCCAATTGGTCCGTACAATCACTGATTCCCTTTGATTAAATTCCCGATTCGAACGCTGATTACTACAAATTACAGACGCTTTGTAATTTGTTATTTTCACATACAAAGCAAATTGAAGTGAATTACAATTAATTGCATCTCGTCAGGTGGAAGGACCCTTTTTGTGGTTTAAGCTTTTGGATATTTTAGTAGATTTTACAGTGATGAAATTATAAGCCGTTTTGCATAATATCTATATTATTTTGAAGGTCTTTGGCATGGACATCAACTTTTTTTGATACCATTCGGAGCACATTCAAACTAGAAGTAGGTACATCAAATTTCATAAAAGTTCTCAACACAAAAATACTGGTCAAGTGCGAGTCGGACTCGCGTGCAAAGGGTTCCGAACGAATATTTTTTTACTTGTTATTTTTACACTATAGACGTTCCTGTAATTTTTACGTCAAGATCTATTATCTCCATATTTTTTCAAAATTTTAGGCCATTAGTTAAAGGTCATTTTTTGCCTAATTCCTTAAATAACTTCAATACCATTTATTTTAAAATAATAAGAAAAATATAATTAAAATCCTCACAGTAAACCCTTTCATTTGATGTTACACAATATTGTTCAAAAAACTTTTTTTTAGTTTTCTAGTTTGACCCCCAAAAGTGAACTTCATACGAAAAATTTAATAGTTTACGTAACACGTCCGTGTTTGGGTCACAAAAGTCCATATGCGTACCAAATTTCAATAGAATCGATCCTGTGAATTCGGAGAAAACTGGCTGTGACAGACGGACAGACAGACAAACATACACCAGAGTGATCCTATAAAAGGGTTCCGTTTTTTGTTCGGAACCTTAAAATGAACATGAAAACTACTACATTTAATTAGATCCAACTAAAAGTAGAGGTCAATAATTATTTTAACACAACATTATGAACTCGCAGTTAATGGAATGATATTCTCCTCTAAAAAGTAACATAATAGCTCATCTTCGACCAAATCATCGCTTACCATCAGGTGAGATACGTCTGCCTATCAATAGTAAAAAAAAAACTTACCTACCAAGAATTGTCTAACAATTGAACATGTTAGTCAACCTTTATACGAACAACGCATGACCTAATCCGGACCCAAGTAACAGTATTACAGACTACCGGATAGTAAAGGTTTCACTTCAATCGGATAAGCCACTATAGGGTTACCCCGTGACGAACCAACATGAGTTTTCTCTTTATAAACGTTTTCCATACGGAAAATAAGTATTTTTAGTACAGATTTTCCTTACTTGTATTTTGCTTTGGTTTCTCGTGTTGTAAAAGTTGAAAGAAAATTTTAATGGAAGTTGTCTGATGATTGCAGTTAGTATTCTTAAAACGTAAAATTGCGTATATGATATATAGCCTATAGCCTTCCTCGATAAACGGGCTATCTAACACTGAAATAATTTTTCAAATCGGACCAGTAGTTCTTGAGATTAGCGCGTTCAAGCAAACAGACAAACTCTTCAGCTTTATATATTAACATAGACAAGTAATCGGTAGAAGTCCAGGTCTGATTTCATAATTCTACTAAAACTATAAACTTGCACAATCCTTTGTTTTTAGTATAAGTAATCATGAAATAACTCCTCCCGCTCTGTGTGGAGCAGAAAGGAGTGTCAGACTCTTACTGAAAACCCATGCGTGTGCGTCCTGAAATGACCATTGCTTTCCAGGACCGCAGTGACTCTTTCGCAAAATTGCATTATCCTATAAACTTTTCTTTCCTGAACAATGCATGGCTTATCAGAGACAGACTACTAATACATAGCCTTGGAGAAACGCTTATATAAAGCTAGTCTTTCCCACGTTTGTATAGATCAACTAGATTTTTGTAATAAATCATGCATTTAAAAGAGTGTCCGTGGAGTTTCTTGTGCGTTCTTCTCCATAGAGATCTACGCTTTGGAACGAGCAAATAGCTTCATGTTTTTGACTGACCGACTTTGATAATTCAGAAGTGCCTGTTAATGGTTTATTTGAACTATATGCTTTGAGTTTGAGGTTGATCCCTTTCAATTTTCATAATATTTATATTTTCGTAAAGAATTTTCTTAATTTTTTCAAGAGATCGGTTTGGATCACAAACGAAAACAAAAAACGGACATACTTTCAAAGATTTATTTACAAACATGTAAGCAAACAATTTTATCTCTTTAAGCGGCTTTGCCCACGCGAATATCGAAAATTATCCCAAGGGAACATACACTGGGGGTTTTTCCTAGACTATAATTTATCCCTGTGCCAAATTTCGTCCAGATACGTTCATCCGTTCTTGCGTGATTCTGTAACACATTTCCAATTATTCATCCCTCCATTCAAACTTTCGCAATTATACTCGTAATCTAAGTAAGATCTGTGTATAATGTTTGCTTAGATAAGTGTATGCTGCCAGCTGTTCAGAAATAGGGTATTTTACTAAAAAAATCTAATTAGTCCGTCTGATAGATTTAAAAAAAATATTCGACAAGTATTTTTTTATTTTTTCACGTAAACATAAAACAAGGAGATTCAGCGAGTTGAAGACACGCGTGACGTCATCTGGCTTGGTAAATTTGGTGCATTTTTTTTACACCGCGCGAACACAACAAAAATGCAGAACTTTTCAAAAATAACAATGATATTTAATACAGCGAAACGCATGCAATTAAACGCGTTCACAAATTGTAACACTGCATAGAGCACTAAAACGTTTCGCTAATTACAGAGATGGTGCAATGCAGTGTTTCAAGTAATTTTCAGTAATATCCTTAAGACAATGCAAGCGAGTTAGCCCGCCACTCCGCTACCCAGTAAGTAAGATAGTCTGAATTAGCCTCAAACCTACGTGATCATATTACGCTAACTGTACTTCATACATATGTTAGTTTGCGTACAAATGAACTAAGTTTCAGACGGATGTTCGGTGCGTGATGCTTATCGCGAAAGCTTTGTAATTAGAGTTTTAAAAGGCATGTTTTCATGGAATTCGAAGGAAGGGTATTTTTTAGTTTCATGTTTATTTGAGTTGTTTACTGTGTTAGTTAGTTAGTTCGTTAACCGCGAAAAAGTTAGTTATCGATGCATTATCTGATATTTTAACGGAGAAATAAGAATCAAATAATTTTTTAGCAAAATAGCAGACTTCATGGCATGCTCTCTTTATTATAGTTTTTATTACAAGTTTTCATTTAACTTGCCTTGTTGGTTAGTACATATGGGTCACATCTTGTTACGATTAAGATCTTATCGGTTTTATCACTCTTAATTCAATATGTTATGTCTCCCAAAGATAAAATAATATGAAGGTATTAAATGAAAAAGTTAGCCAGGATAAAATCGTTAAGAAACTAGTTTTCAAAATTTGATTTTTAGTTCACTTTTACCAAAACGTATAACGTTCAAAACTTTACACAACATTCAATTTCAAGCAGTCACAGCGTTTTATTTCACACCATTTCAAAACCCGTCATATTAATCAAAACCATTCAATCAATTTACATAACACACATTAATAATGTCTGTCAAATTCAATTCACTATTCGTTTGAAAATTTCTATTTCACACTCACATCAACTATTTACGCTAATATAAAATTCCACGCAAACAAATCGGGGTGTAAATGCAAATTCAGTCAAAAGGGCTGGCATTAAATGTGGACTTACACGTGGTTGCAGTATGTACACGTGTACTGAATAATCCAATTTCCATAGGGTTTCACTTTCCACTGCGTTGAAATTCATAACTTAACTATTAGCTTAGTCTAGTAGTAGGTAGTTTTGCTTTTAGTGTCTGAACTCGACCGGGGAAGTAGTTCCACAACCATGCCTATTTTTGACTTCTTCCACATGCGCCCTTATTATTCACCTATTTTTTTATTTAATTTGTTTTCGCCCCTTCTTCGGAAATTAATAAAGAAAGTCTTATAAAAATGGGGAAAAATGGGCGAATGCAGTATTAATCTGGCATTATTGCCGGTGTTTTTACAGACACATGGGACTTTTAACTTGTGTCCTGGGGTGGCAACACACTTACGCCACTATTATTCAAGATGCGGACCGGTGACAAATTACTATCAGATGGTATGCCTACTCGAATCCTACTGAATTTCATAAAAAAACATGTTATTATTCCGTTTATTTTATTACTGAATTGTTGATCTCGCCTAATGGTAAACGAGACAACCTACATCGACATTTGGAACTCGATCTATTAACTTCGGACAGACCAAAGCAGCTATTAATACATCATCAATTTGACGAACATCACATCAATTCCCGTACTAAATCAGGAGCTACATCCCATTCATCATATATCATACCCATAACTAATGGTAATCTATGCTAAAACCATGGTAATCGGATTAAAGGAAACGTGAAGGTTAGCGAAGCAGATGGCATTAACTCAGCCCTGTTTATGTAGTGGTTAATGCCGTTACGGCAGCTTAGTTAACTACCGCGTAATGCCTTCCTAAAGGACTAGCCGACGCGCGACGGTGCGCGGTGGTTACTGGTACATAATCAGTTTATCATTTTGTGTGGACAGGTCATCTTAGATCTTGATTATTATAATGGTCCATCGAAGTTCTCAAGGAAGCATGGAAGAGTTTGGATGATTTGTGTTAGTAACATAGACATCGTAGTAAATGCGAAAGTTTTTGCGCTTGTGCTACTCAAAAACCCGGACAAATGCGAGTCGGACTCGCCCACCGAGGTTTTCGTACAAAGTAGGTACATTATTAGTTTTAATAAAGAGTTTATTTATTATGATTTAATTACAAATGTATAGTTTTGAGATGTTTCCCTATATGTACTTGTAGGGTAAGGCGGTATTACTTGCCAAATTTCTTAGTTCTAAGTCAACGGAAATACCTTATACACTGTAGAAATATACGTTTTTTTGCGGCATAAACGACCGTTTCTCTTTTTTACGTTAACTCATAAGTTTTATTATGGATGTTCTTGCGTGGGATGCTCTTAAACGAGCTATTTGGAACCATCAGCCACGTCCCCAGACAGTACCAGAGCTCAGGGAAGCCGCTGTTCAAGAATGGGACAGGTTACCCCAAGAAATGCTGGATAACTTGATCCTCAGCATGCCCAGGAGGATCTCCGCATGTGTTCGAGCCAGGGGAGGAGTTATATTATATTGAATATAAACTTTTTATTAATAAATTGTTGTTTAAGTTGGTTTAAACAGTATTTTTCTTTCTATCAAATTCCGGTTACAATTACATTCTGATTAATTACTTAATTTTTGTTAATAAAAAATAAAAACTAGTTTCAATTTTTAATTTCAAACAGGGTACATTTAAAGAAAACACACACCAAAGAATTTTCTTGATAAAGTTAAATTTAAAAAAATATAACAGCTTATGCTAGTGATCGCAAACTTTTTTTGATGTGTGTATATAGAAGGGAATGTGGAGACGTTTATGAGATGCATTAACGCGATGCGGACAAACGCTAGTATATAGTACTAAGTAAACGATAACCGACCAACTTGAGCTTATTGGGGTTACATTAACATCTACTCTCAATTTTGGCCCTATCATAGAGGCAAAAGCTCAAGTGGCTGCAAGAAAGTTGGGGATCCTAGCAAAGGTGAGTCGGTACTTCACGCCGGAACAGCTGCTCAAACTCTATCAAGCGCTAGTTCGATGTAATACTCCTCTTATCTTTGGGACGGATCTGCCAGATACCAGCTTGATGCCCTTGAGTCAATTGAGAATCGAGCCAAGAGGATCATTGGCAATGAGAGGCTCGTCGCGACGAAGCTCCAAAGTCTTGAGAATCGACGACGAGTTGCTAGCTTGTCGGTTTTCTACCGGTTGCATTTTGGGGAATGTGAGACGGAATTGCATAATTTAAAGCGCGTTCCATCATCGGACCACAAGACGAACGGCGTTGCGCCACCGGTACATGGTGGACATCCTACCCACGCGCACAAAACGTTTTGGGAACACATTCATAATGCGTACAGCTAAGGAGTAGAATTCCCTGCCGGAGTCTGTGTTTCCCGATAGCTACAACCTGGGAGTCTTTAAGTCAAGAGTGAATAGGTTACTTCTAGGCAAGCGTGCTCCATCTTCGACCACATCATCGCTTACCATCAAGGGAGATGGTGGTCAAGCGTGTGCCTATTAATGGTAAAAAAAAAACTTGTCAATGCAAAAGAAACTGCCTCAGCATTGAAAGTGCCCTTGCAACTTCAAAAATTTAGAGCGTTTTAATGCTTTACACTCAAAAACTAGCTTAAAAGAATATCTATCGTAATAAAAGTCTGAATGCATGCATGTTGCGTTTTCTGTCCCTGCCTAATGATAGACAACGCCACCTGGCCCGAGCATGATGTATTGGCACATAAAGCACATCGTAATGGCTGCACGCGATAGTTTCGGCTCAATGCAACTGTGACTTTATGTCTTAGGTACTGGCTTTTTCCCCCGGCTTTTTTTACCCCCATTGAATATTCTTCAGGATCCGTGCGTTTTTTAGGATAAAAAGGTTGCCTATAGCTGTCATCAAGAAACCTACTATAGCTTATACTATATATTATATTAAACAAACAAACATGTTAACTGTTTGCGATAGTAGATAGTTTAGATTTTTATATGTAAGTTGTTGTTTATAGAAATTGAAATTATAAATAGTTTGGTTTGACCATTAAAAGACCACAACCCGCTTTTTAATAGTTACTGTTAAAAACGAAAGCTTTTATGTTTGGGATACATATTGGTTTTTCCTGCAGTATCACTGGGTAATTGAAAAGCAAAATACGATTGTTTTGTACTTACGAATTCATAAGTCTTTGAAGTAAAAACAGTAAAAATAATCCAGTCAGTAATATTAAATTCGTGAAAAATCCATCTTTTTGCTAAAAATGTACTTATTTATTTGACATTTATCCACAATCTATAATAAAATGCCGCCAATTTATTATATTCATAAAAACTCAAAATTTTTCACTGTTAAAAATTAACTACAGGTTTCAATTGACTTGTCCTTGGTATACCTATCCCTTTATCGAAGGTATAGGTACTTTTCCAACGGTGAAATTAAATTGTCTTCTTCCGTTGAGCAAAATAAAAACAATAAATCAGAATGTCCTTGTAGCAGTAATTTATAATATGAAAGCGATGAGGGTTGAACAGCAACTTGCACATTCTTCCGAGTTCAGCTCCTCTGACCGGGTCACCCCTGAACTTTGCGAACGTGAGCCATATTGCAAAATGTCTCCATGAAAAAAGACCTAAAACTTTGCCCTGTGAACTTCTCAACTTAATAAATACGCTCCGGATGTTCATGTTTCATATAACGATTAAAATGCAAAGTGAATAGTTATAACTGTATTTTTTTTTAATTCGTCCAACTCAAACAAAATTCTTTGGCAGAAACTTTGTAATTATCTACTAGAAAAGAGGAAAGTTTCAACATTTCTTATAAACTTAATGTAAAGTAGTTTAAATGCGCATATTTTCAGTTTTAGTTACTAAGTGTAATGTAAAGTTTTTATACCGATTTGCTAATGGAAGCACCATTAACCTCGTTTATTATTTATTAGCGTGCTATAAACTAATCTAATTTATATAAAACATGAATTTTATGCTCGTGGTTCTGATAAATGACGGGTTGAGTATTGAGTACACAAGTAACTTGCTTGCAAAGAAAAAACTAATATCACAAAACGATAAATAAAATACAACAATAAGACGGCGCATGTTTATCGAGGGTCTATATTGTGTTTTTCATTACACCGAATAAAAGCTGATTCTTACGAGTCAAACGGGCGGTAGCCTTGATAATATAATAAAATAGGAGAGTCTAGTGGAAGCCGATATCTGCAGACACCGTTATAAATAACTAAGGCACACCTCGGTAACAAGGTCCATTTATGCAGAGTGATGTAATAAACCCTATCTAGTATATTGAATTGAATTTGCCAGTGAGGGCGGTTTATGAGGTGCCGCTCGTATCCAACAGGATGCCGACGCATAAAAATGCCGTAATTTTGTATGCAACAGATATGAGCCTGGCTTTACGACTTCAACACTGCTCTGATGTTACTTACGACGTGCAAAATGAGAGGTGCATTAGCGCACAGTAAAAACTTTATGACGCCTACGCGTAAATACACAAAGTATGTAGATAGGTAGATACTATAGTAGATCCCTGAAAAGATAGCAAAGAATTAAGGCGTCATTTTGAGGTTAGGGATAATCTAATTTTGAGGGCACTTCTCCCATCAAATAAATCCAATTTCGGAAAGTTTTAAAGGTGCTAATAAAATGCCATAGCGTCGAGAAGTTGACACCGCCCTTCTCCGAACTCCTGACATCATAACTGGGTTAGAGAAAAATGAAAACTTTCGCAATATGGTCCTGGGCAAAGTTCGCATGCACGAGAGTTGAGTAATAACAGTTCCCAGATAATATATTTGCAAATTTTGCTAGTGAAACTCGCTACTTGCTTCACCTTGTCTCAATTTTAAGCTCTGAAGTTAGATTAGGAGAGAAGATTTTGTATGACATACACCGCGCTGATACTTTGTTGAACACGTGTGGACTGCGGGAACACATTTTAGAACGAAAATAAACTCCTTTTGTACACTTTTATGAAACTGCTACGAAGTTATTTCAAGGAACCTTTCTTATCTGTACTAATATTAAAAAAAAATATTTGTTTGTTTGTACCGAATAGGCTCCGAAACTACTAGACCAATTTATCCACGTTTTCACCCGTAGAAAGTTAAATTATCAAGCAGTGACATGGGCTATAATTAATTTCCAAAAAAATAGAGATCCCTATGAATTGCAATACTAAATACGCGCGAACGAAGTTGCGGGCGAACTACTAGTAGTAATATCTTCTCACGATTATTGAAAGTTTCAATAAAACAATAATTTTTTTTTTTCTTTTGGCAAATTGCTAAGTAAGTGCATGTTCAGAAGACTTACATAGTTAAAAACTATAAGTAACAAGTTCAACTCAAACCTGACCAATCCAAATCTAACACTCCAATCAAAACTAGCCCAGCTAATAGAATCGTAATCACAACACAATATAAATTAAGTAAACACCAGTTCAGATAGTGGAACATTTGTTCGCACAATAAGTAGCAACAGTCACGCACATACATACAAATATAGAGCTAATACAATTTAACTTGAGAGAATGAAAACCGCTAGAGGAACGGTTCCGTACCGACCGACTAACTCGAGCGCTAACGTTGGATTTACAACTAAAGTTTTACTTAGTGCTTATTTCATGTGCCGCAGAACCTATGTGCCACTACGTCGGTACAGATCCTACTGGGGTAAAGGCTGGTTTACATTGGAGTGTTGTCAAGTAACTGATTATTCTTTCTTTCTTAATGGTGCGCCGACTACGGTCTGAGTGTATGAGATGGTCTTCGCTTGCATTTATCGTCTCAAGAAAGCATTTGTGGTTGTCCTTTGTACTAAAAATACTCAACGCAAGAGAGAAATCAAAGTTGCATCTGCATATGGAAAACTAAATAAATACTTATACAGATTCGAAGAGATCCACTAGAGAACCAAGGGGCTCATTGCTTGTAAAACGAATAGCTGGAAGCCAATGAGAGGGTCTGGAGTGGTGGCCTTGCATTGGAAGACTCAGTGTCGAAAAGGTAACGCAATAACAGAAGAAGATGCCCCAGGCGTCGGGAGTCGCAGAGCAATTCCCGGGCATCGCAGGCCTGACGACGGCGAGCGTTGGGTGGCTTGCTGTCCGATAAGAACCAGACACGCGGGTCGACGACGCGTTGGGCTCCACACGCGACTCAAAGAAATAACAGCTAAATAGACTCAGCCCGCTAGGGCCAGTGCCTGCCAGGGTTGCGAACTTTGTTCGAAAGATTCACCGCAGCCCTGGAACGTAAAGGACGTTTGGAGGAACACGGCTAGATTTTAATCAATGCGAGTCTGACACTTCCTTCCGCTCTGGGAGCGAAAGAAGTCATTTCATGATTTCCCAACCATCAAAAATAGTACTGCTATAAGGACATCACAACTCTCCATAGGATAATGCTATACTTGTAACGCTTAGTATGGAAGCGGAATTATTCCGTAGAGATGTGACTTGCTCTCCCAGTACTTGTCATTCATCCCGTGAAACATAGCAACTTAGAAGTTGTACTTCTACTTGTAGCATACACTGAAAGTGTAATACCTCTCCTGTGAGGCAAGACCGTTTACGAACTTAACTTGAAAACTAGTAAGAGATAATTGAAAACACTAAAAAAAACTGAAGAAAAAGAAAACTGTTTATTGAAATTTTAATATTATTTGCAAAATTCAATGCCGGAGTCTGAGTTCCTTAATCGCTGTAACCTGACAGACATTAGATCAAGCGTGAAGAGGTTACTTCTAGGCAAGCGTGCTTCAACGTAGACCAGATTAGAAACCAACCAAAGTAGAGTCAGTCAATTGATAAAAATATACGAATAAGATGAGAGGAGCTCGTGGCTGAGAGGAGCTCGTGGTTAAATAATAACAGCCGCACGGGTCGATCTTGAAGGTTAAGCAACGCTTGCCAAGGTTGGTCTGTGGATGGGTGACCATCTTAACATAACGAGTTTCTTCCATGCCTCGGAAAGCACGTTAAGCCGTTGGTCCCGGCTGTCATTTGTAGAACTTTGGCAGTCGTTACGGATTGTCAGAAGCCAGTAAATCTGACTCCAGACTTGCCAAGATGTACCGTGTTACCCAGTTAATAGGTTGTGAAGGTCTGGTAGGCAGCCGCTCCACGTAAAACACTGGTATTCAGCTGAATCTGGTTTGACTGGAAGCCGACCCCAATATAGTTGGGAAAAGGCTAGGCAGATGATACTAATAAGATGTTAAAAATCAGTTGCTTATCGTCGTACAAAACAATTACGAATTCAAATACACAGAGCTTATCTCTAACTCAGCACACATAAATTTCAGTTTCATGTAGCAGCTAAAGTCACAATAAATCCGTAATCTAGACTCCGCTTTAGAGGAGGCATATACAGTAAGAGTTACCGCTTTAATGTTCCCTTTGATACGATAGCTGACGTTTGACGTCATCAAAGCTTTCCATTAGGTCTAGTGTGCTAATAAGCTATAAGGACTAATGGGACCCAATTCACTGGAGCGAACGCTCATGTTTGAGCACCGATATGGACCGAACGGGGCTTATCTACGAGTACCTACATAATGTACTTGGAATAAGTTACTTAAGTTTGGTGTTGAACTGACGGAACCCTTTTCGAAATTCTGGAAGAGTGATAGGGGGTGTCTACACGAAAGTTCCATAATAACTTTCGTGTAGTATTTCGTCCGATACGATCAAGTCTGTTGTGATTTGTTGGGCTCAATGCCAACACCTGAGGCTGTTAACGGGAAAATCCAATCATAGGTTGTCTTGTCCATAATAGTGAAGCACAAAATATTATATGCACATAGCTTTAATCCTATTAGCCACCTACATAGTCATGTGTAAAGATTCATGTAAAAATCCGATAACACAAATATAACATATGGACTTGTCTGAAATAATGAAAGGTAAACACGAATAACATAAAATAATGGCACAATTATTGCAAACCCTGAAAACACAAAAGAAAACCATGCAGCTAAATTACGAATCGCGGCCCTTTATTTAAAGAAAAAAAAAACTCCAAAGCCGAAGCGATCCATTACTTAATTATGATAAACAAATCCTCGTCAAGTTTACTTAGTTCAAACACGCATAACGGATGAGTGTGCCTTTTTGATCCCTACCATAAAACGAAAGAACTTCCCGTGGACCCGAGTATTTTATCAAGGCAAACAGGCAGAATCAAAGGAATTTAAATGGCTTATTTAATTGATCATTTTCTTTGTGAAAGAACCTGAAAGCACTTGGATTTGGGGTTCAAGGCAATAAAGGTACGTTTTAAGAATGGCTTTTGAATAGTTTGAATTTCCTTGCTAAGTAAGAGCGAAGTTTATTGAGCGGTGAAAAGTTATTAGTAATGCGTGCGGATTTGTTTGTTAACGTTATATGGATGGATAGTTTTATATTTGAAGACAGGCGTTCTTATTCGTAATTTCAATTGTAACTCTACTAGACTAAATAAATTTGACACAGCGATGATTTTTCAATGGTCAGATACTTTAATCGTAGGAACAAAAATGGCTGTTTGTCGCTTCTGTATATAAAATATAACACACCGCTCTATTTACCTATTCTTTCAATAAAAGTTATCCAATTATTGAAAAATTTGCCCACTATTAATACAATAACAGAGGGCCTAGCACGAATGTTTATGACGTATAGTAACGTAACGCAGATTCTTCTGTAACTATAATACTCGTTTCACACATAATAATTTATTTGAATTGGATACTTACTCAAATTCTGTAGGTATGTCACATAAAATTAAACCAAAATATTATGAGGTTGTAGCTTTTCTTATTCAAAATTCACTTACGTTAACCATTCTGTAACATTACTGTACGTTAAAATATTTGTACTAGGCCTGAACCCAATCACTAAGTTACATTAATAAGATTAACATGCGATTAGAAAGTAACCGTCACATGACCAGGCCACTTCAGCAGAATCAGAAAGCACATCACGCTACTCGTCACTGTCAAATTTTCCCAATCAACCTTGAACCTAATGAAATGACGAAAATGAAATTTGACAAACTATTGCGTGGTTCATATTATGATTTTAATATGATTCTGCCTTTTTAGACCCACAGTTCCAAACATTTTAGTCGTTTCAATGTCTCCAATTTCGAATTCTCAATTCAGAAATCGGGGTAAAATATCAAAAAGGCCATAAATTTAGTAATAAAATAAAACACTGAAAAGCACTCTTAAAACGACCCACTATCCGATGATTGTTAAAGAATGGCTCTAAAAATATTCGTGGCATTTCAACTGCGCAGAAATATCCAGCAATGGTACTTACCTACCGTGAGAAAGAATAAAGCGTCTTTGTCAGTTTGGCGTGCCAGCGGGTAGTTCTCCCGGTAATTGTGGAATAACAGTAATTGCAGGAAATGAAAACTTTCCCAAAGGAAACACAACTTGTAAGTGAAGCAAATAAGGCACGAATCATGAGGAAAACAACGAAATAAGGAGATCCGATATTTTTTTAGGAAATAAAGTCATTTATTGTGTTTTATTTATAAAAAGGGATCATAAACATTATTTTTGTGGAAGTGGATGAATATGGTCCTTCTGTTCGAGGTAAACGACTCGATATATCAGTGTATATTTTTTGAGGCTGAACGTGATTGATAGACCAAACCAAGACTTATAAATAGTACAAAAATTTAATATTTCACATCGTTGTCATTTCTACCAAAAGACCGATATACCTGTGGACACCCTGTATTCTAAAAACACTTACATCGACTACAACAAAATCTGCAAAAAGCAGATGGCGGTTAGGCAAACAGTTAACGTTAAAAAAATCGTTATGGGCGTGCCCTTTAAATTTTTGACGCTGTTTTCTTACAATTGAGCTAAATATATCCTTAGGTGCATCATCATCATATCAGCCGAAAGACATCCACTGCTGGACATATGCCTGCCTCCTCCAAGTGTCGCCACAGCAACCGGTCCTGTGCGACTCGCATCCATCGACTACCCGCGACCTTCACCGGGTCATCGGTCCACCTGAGCCCCAAGTCTGCTATTTTTTATCAATTCGTCAATCCAACACGATCCTATTGTCATTTTACTAAAACTTTGTAATCTGCTAAATTCATAATGGTCGATCATTGGTCAGTCAATGGTCTCGTAATAGAATCGTGGTAGGATGACGTTGTCGTATATTTTTCTATAAACTACTATTGAATTTGAATATTCAGTTATGCCAGATTTCTTTTATATATATTTTCACATATTATTTATTACTGTTCTATGCAATCTGAAATAGTAAGAAGATTTTTCATTCATTTGTCATTATGTACGAGATTACCATTTTATGCCATTTCTTTCAATGGAGTCTCAGTGATTGACCATAGGAAAGCCATAACGATGCTTTTTAACCGACTTCTTCAAAAAGGAGGAGGTTCTATGTTCGGTTGTATGTATCTTTTTTTTTATATGTGTTCACCGATTTCTCCGCCAATTCAGGACCGATTTTAAAAATTATTTTTTCATTCGAAAGCCTATACTCCTGAGGTGGTCTTGTTGTCACCAAGTTAGAATCTGATGATGGGATCCCATGAAAATCGAGGGAATCCCTCAAATTTTATAAGCACGTACACGGTTTTTCATAAACTTTCTAACGCAATTCAGATATTTGTGTCTGGTAATCATCATCTCATGTTGTTGAGCTGATGATGGAAGGCAAAAGTCAGGATCTGGTGATGGGATCCCATGAAAAATGTTTGTTCAGCGATATTTTCGCCAATTGTTAACCGATTTGGATGATTCTTTTTTTGTTTGGAAGAGTATTTTCTTGGACTAGTCCCATCAAACAATGGAAGGTCAGTTTCAATTACTTTTTGACAAAATGAAAATCGAGATGCAAAATCAAACTGCTGAGTTAAAAGATTCAATAACAAAAAGTATTATGGACAGCATGGATGAGAAATTGATACCTATAGTGGAAGAAAACAAAAAGTTAAAAATCCGAGTAGATACATTAGAGAAAGAGATAGAGAGTTTAAAAAGAGCAGGAAGGAGTAATAATATTGTGGTATTTGGCATCGAAGAAAAAAAAAAAGTCTACGATCGAATTACTACGAGAATTGAAAGAGAACATCAAACAGGATTTGAATATTGATATCGCCAATAACGAAGTAAACAAAATACATCGCATAGGGAAAAAAGATCCCGAAAGTAACAAACCAAGGCCGGTAATATGTTCGTTTGTAAATAATTGGAAGAAGAACGAAATTATCAAAAGTAAAAAGAACCTTAAAAACATTTACATCATGGAAGATTATTCTAAAGAGGCATTGAAAAAGAGGAAAGAGCTACAAACAAAGTTGGTTGAAGAGAGGAATAAAGGCAATATTGCATATTTGAAATACGACAAACTAATAATCAAAGAGAATAACACAAGTCAAGAAAAAAGAAAGAGAGACATGTCCACTTCTCCCTCTTCCCCTAACACTCAGCCAAAAAAACAACCTACTCTGTATACATCCAAGGCAAACAGGACAAATGCTTTTGATAAAATGCGATCCAGATCGAACTCGTTCTCTAACATTTCTAATATAACTAACTCTAATAATAATCAATAGCAACTAAGAAACGGCAGACGGAAACCAAAACCAATCGAAGGAAATAACAACAAAGTAACAGATATACAACCACCTCCCCCAAGCCGACTGGTCCTCGTGGGGGATAGAGACCACAACCCTCCAACACGAAAGGAAAGGAAAAATAACGAATATTGCAAACACCAAAAATCCATCATCTATATTGCTGCCCTTAATGTACTTACTTTAAAAGAAGATGAAAACCTCATAGAACTGACCCATGCTTTAGAACATATCAAATGGGACGTTGTAGGACTGAGTGAAGTGAGAAGAATGGGAGAAAGTATTACTTCTCATGCAAAATACGTACTCTACCATATAGGAGAGACCCAAGGCCATAACGGCGTTGGATTTCTTATTAAAAAACATATGGCACAATATGTAGAAGAGATTGTAGGAATATCGGAGCGCATCGCAATAATGAAGTTGAATCTACCAAATTACAAAGATCCCTGGTCTATTGTACAAGTTTATTCGCCTACAGAAAAATCAAACCCAGAAACAATAAATTCATTCTACCACGATCTTAACAAAGCGATTCAAGAGCATGCCCATAAGAATTTAATAGTAATGGGAGACTTCAATGGACAACTTGGAGCAAGGCGAGCAGAAGAAAACACAATTTTAGGACCATACATGTACTGTGACAAAATTAGGAGTCGAAATGGAGAAAAGATCACAAACTTCGCGCTAGAGAACAACCTAACCGTCCTTAATACTGTGTTTAAGAAAAGTGAGAAAAATATGTGGACCTGGATATCACCTGACGGCAAAACAAAAAATGAAATCGACTTCATAATGACAAACAGAAACAGATATTTCAACAATTTCTCCGTCATCAATAAACTAAATTTCAACACCAATCATAGATTAATTAGAGCAGAATTATCTGGAAAGCAAACTAAGAATCCCAGGCCAAGACAAAACTTCGGAAATGCAAAACTTGAAAAACATCAGATGGAACAATTAACAGAAGCCCTGAGAGACAAATTCAAAGACTTTAAGTCTTACACCAAGGATCTGAAAGTACAAGAAAAATACAACTGGATAGAGAATACTATTAAAACACAGGCCCAAGTCACTACTAATACTAAAATCAAATCGATCACTTGGCTAACTACAACTACTAAGAAACTACTTGAAGAAAGAAACCAACTAATTAGCACGAGACATACACAGGACAGAAGGAAAAAACTCACTAGAATCAGTAAAGAAATAAGTGATAACATTCGGAAAGATAGAAAACGAAGTAGATTCGAAAGTATAGAAAAATATATAGCTAAAACAGGCGGAGTTAAAAAAGCTTACAAAGAATTGACAACGGCAAAGGATTGGATAGTGAAAATGAAAAATGATAAAGGCAAATGGAGACACGGCAGAGCAGATATATTGGGAATAGCTACATCCTATTACAAAAATCTCTACGAAAGTAACAACACACAAGACGAAACAGAATTTACAGACACCTCAGACATTCCCAACATTCTTCATGCAGAAGTCGAAAAAGCTATAGATACCCAAAAGGAAGATAAAGCTCCTGGACCCGACGGCATAAACAACGAATTACTGAGACAAAACAAGGAAGTTTTGATACCTGTCCTCACAAACATATTTAACGAAATAGTAAATACGGAAATTATCCCCGAACAATGGTCAGAGTCCAACATCATCTTGCTATATAAAAAAGGGGACAAGCATGAAATTGGAAACTACCGCCCTATAAGTCTCATGTCCAATATTTATAAGATTTTCGCCAAGATAATACTAAAAAGAATAGAAATAACCCTCGATGAACATCAACCCATCGAGCAGGCAGGATTCCGCAAAGATTACTCAGTTATCGATCATATTCACGTGGTTCGCCAAATCTTAGAGAAATACCAGGAATACCAACTGACATATTACATTGCGTTTGTCGATTACAGCAAAGCGTTCGATTCCCTTTTTCACGAAAAAATATGGGAAGCACTAACGGAGCAAGGTATACAACATAAATATATCCGACTAATAAAAAACGTTTACAGCCACACTACAGCGAGAATTCAGTTAGAAAAGAAAAGCTCCCCATTGAAAATAGGTAAAGGTGTCAGACAGGGAGACCCATTATCTCCAAAACTATTCTCGGCGGTGCTAGAATCCATCTTCAGAAGACTCAACTGGGAACATCATGGGATCAATATAAGTGGCGAATTACTGACGCACCTAAGATTTGCTGACGACATAGTATTGTTTGCCAGAACATCAGAAGAATTAAGCAAAATGATAAATGAGCTCGCGAGAGAAAGTGCAAGAGTAGGATTAGAAATGAATCCAGATAAAACTAAAGTGATGACAAATGGGCCTGAAAATGTTATACAGTTTGGAAGCAACCTAATCGAATACACTAATGAATACATTTATCTGGGGCAGACCATAACTCAAAAAGATTCTATGCGTAAAGAAGTTGAGCGAAGAATTGCAAACGGATGGAGAAGATATTGGGGATTAAAAGAAGTAATGAAGGACAGAACAATAAACATAAAACTAAAAAGCAAATTATACAACACCTGCATACTACCCGTGCTTACGTATGGCTGCCAATCCTGGGCGTTAACTCAGGAAATGGCAAATAAACTCGCCACATGCCAGCATGCAATGGAAAGGAGTATGTTGAATATCAGGAAATCAGACAGAATGAAAAATTGTATTATCAGAAATAAAACAAAAACTATAAGCGTCGCAACGAAAATAAGAAGATTAAAATGGAGATGGGCAGGGCATATGATCAGAGGTCACGATAAATGGAGTAAAAAAGTCACAAGATGGTACCCCAGAGAAGGCAAAAGGAAGAAAGGTAGACCACAAAAAAGGTGGGACGATGACATCAGACAGGTTGCTGGAGTGATGTGGAACAGAGTAGCCCAAGAAAGGTCAGAATGGAAAAGGTTGGAGGAGGCCTTTGCCGATTGGCAAACAGATCTGCAGAAGATAAAGAAATCTCAAATAGTAGAATAAGATTAAATATTAGTGTAATAGTGTTTTGATGTAAGATCTGAATAAACGGCTATATTATTATTATTATTATAGTCCCATTTAAATTTGGTGAAGATCTAATGAAGAACTTCGGAGGTAGGCAACGGAACTCTTCAATAAATGATAGCAGATGGATCGCGATTTCTGAAATCGCATGTCTGTTGATTGTTTACACCAGTTCATAACTTAACATCACGCCAGCACACTGCGTTTGTGGTTTCACTTTTAGTGGTACCTGCGTTCTACTAAAAAGTGAAAAATAAAAAAACTTTTTAACAAAAAAATAAAACCGACTTCTAAAAACAAAACACTACAAAGTAAAAATAACTTTAATTTTGGAAGTCGGAAAAACGAAAATACCAAAAACACCGACTTCCGAAATTAAAGTTATTTTTTATATTAGTAGATTACCAAACTTGTCAAAATCAACAATTACGAAATCAATGATAGACCATTCTGACACTATTGTACGAGTAATAGCAGACTTGAAGGCCCTCCGAAATAACATTTTGGTATCAATTACAGGCTTTTTTATGACTTTAAGTAATATAACAGGGTTATAATTATCTCATTACTACTAAAGACGATATAGAGGAGTTAACAAACAAGTTTTAGCCCCAATCGCAGCACTAAAGCTTTTATGGACGATGTAATACAGCTTTGAGATTTATAATGGCGCTAGTAGCAGCAAGTATACTTAATACGTTATAGCTTTAACCTTTTTGTGACACCCAAGTCTTTATAAAAGTGTTCGCCGACACCTTTTAACACTTATTGTTATATAGTTATTGCTATGAAATCTTTTATACCACTTAAGGTGCTATATTGCCTATTATCGCAGACATAGGCTATAAAATAGAGTTTATCGAGAGTTTAGTAAAATGAGGTACTAAAGGTGTCAAACAACTCCTCTATCTAGGTTTAACCTGTAATAAAGGGTTTAACTAAAGCTTATTGTGTTAGGCAGTACTCTTTTACAGACGTTCTAAAGGTCTCTTCCACCTGGCGTTAATCCCGGCTATTGTCAGGGTCCGCCTTCCTACTTAGCTTCCTCCACTTTACCCGATCTTGAACATCCTTCTCAGTCAGGCCATTGGCTCTCATGTCTGACTTGACGACGTCCAGCCAGCGCTTGCGAGGGCGACCACGGGACCTAGCCCCAAGAACAGCCATATTCATGCATCTCCGACCAACGTACTCCATAGGGCGGCGCATGATGTGGCCATACCATCGCAGACGACACTCTTGTAGTTTTTCCCCCACGTCACGGATACCAAGACTACCTCGAATGTAAGAGTTGCGTATGCGATCGGATCGCGTTACGCCACTCATCCACTTCAGCATCTTCATCTCCGTGACGCGAAGCTCCTGGGTGTGTCTGCTTAGTGCTGGCCAACACTCGTCCCCGTACAGTAGGACAGGCCGTATGATGCATTTATTTATCTGCCCCTTGAGCTTCAGAGGCATTTTGCGGTCGCTTACAACGCCCGTTACCTCACGCCACTTCGCCCAAGCCGAGCCTATACGTGCTTGGACATCGTCGTCCACGTTGCCAGACTCGTGCAGCACGGATCCAAGGTACCTGAAAGTATCGGACTTTCTGATCAGCCCTACAGACGTTCTAAAGGTATTGGTGTCAAACAACGCAAGTATGTGTCGTTATTAACACTAACCTCACTTATGTAAAGTTTGCCATTGTTTTGGTAACCTAACAATTAATATTATTTCGAGTTATTCAACATTTGACTCTGAATGTTAGTGGAAACATAATACTGAAATTCACAACAGCCGAAACTGAGCAGCTGCATGTCAAAACTGAAAAAAAAACCTTTTCCCCAACAAGCCAACCAACAGTGAAATGATACAAACAGTTAACGAAAATAAAACTACAGATTTTCATTACCGAAAAAATCGTGTGCGAGTGGGTTACTACAAAACCGAATATTTAGTGCTCAACGCTTGTCAATATAGAATTTTTAATTTATTTTACACAGCACCCAACGCGGACGATTCGCACGTTTCCCAATAAACGAAAAGTTTATTTCACTCACGCCTGACTTTGAAGCATCCTTCGATTGGAAACTGAAAAATATTGCCGATATTTTCCCACTGAAGAATTTTCGGTTCTATTCAAAAGTATGTGGGACGTACAAACGGGAGGAAATGAATTTTATTTAGCTCGCTTGCCGTGGCTTACTATTACATTTTTGTAATAAGGCACGTGACTTCAATGATGGTCTTAGTGAAACGTTAAAGTTAACAAGAAAAATTTAAGGGCGCTATTACAAAATAGAGCGCTTGCCCCGGACTAAAGCTACAAACCGCGTTTCCCGAGATTTATAGTGATTGTGGGGCTGTATACAAAAATTGCTTAAAAATATGAGTTTACTTTTAAATAGACCAAATTTTTTTTCATGCATTATAACAATACCTCCTTAATTATTAAATAATTTTTATTTGAATTTGGATTATACTTTCATAGATAAAAAATATAGTTTCGTACGGAAAATTGTCAATAATTCTCAGTTTTACAAAATTATTTTTGGTTTATTAGTGCATGAATCGTAACAAATTGATTTGATCATTCCAAAGTAGAAGGTACAGTTGTATCATGGACATTTTTAAAATTGATAAAATTGTTATATCTTCGGTGTACCAAAGCATCAAAAGATTCCCAAAAGCGCAATTTTATGAAACACCCTTTGCGGAGACAAGAAATTTACTGATGTACGTGAACAAATTGATATATTTATTTAGAACACTCCCAAGATCAACTATCAAACTTTCTTAGGCGTATTTTTGTTTTTTTTTTGTGCTATATCTAAAGCATATTCAGACATCAAAACTCGAATCAAACGCTCAAATTCAAGAAAAATTGTGAAAGCGCTCTTATGTAAAAATATAGTTTCCTTCACCAAAATTTACAGTTTAATCATATAGACCATAGATAGTCACAGATCCTACTAGCAATATCTGCTTTTATAATTATTCACACAAACAATAATGACCATAATATACGTTGATATTGGTACGTTCAAATTTCTAATCTTGAAAGTAAATAATGAAATCATCAAACCTATTTGAGAAGGCTGAAACACACTCGTATGATAAATATTAATTCTTACAAAGAAAAACCACTTCTATGTACAAAATAATATCATCTGTGCCAAAATAAATTCCACATTTAAATCCTGATAAAAGAGAAAGGAGGAGCGCTAATTTCAAAACATTCAATATATCATATGTCACCACCACCCAGGTAGCAAAACCACATAATCCTTAATTCCCCTTTACTTTCCTTACAGGACCTTCTGAATAAAACACCCGGCTTAATCGCAAGCAAATCGACTCATATCGTATATTTCCAGTAAAGAGTTTTAATGTTTACCTAGGTAGGGACCGTATGAATAGGCCGCCTTTTTGATGCAAATTTAATGAGGCAGTCTAGGGAAGGCCTTTTAGAGCGACTGACCATTACCCGAGACAAGGGCCGACAGTCTGAATACACTGTCCGACGGTACGCTTTTATCGCTTGCGATCTCGAAACGATATTTTTAGAGCTTTTTAAACAGTTGATGGTTTAAATTAGAGCAGTTTTTTGTATGTTTTAGAGTAAAAGGAAAATTCGGTGCAGGTTTATTGGAAAGAATACTAAATTACAGTAATAGGCAAGAATTTTTATGGGTTTAGCTGTCATCAACAGCAACAGCCGGTCGATTCTGTAAACCTGTCGAATTGAAGGCTTGGGTGAAGTGATCACAAAGTGAGCTGTCAAATCATGTATCAAGATGGAATGACAGCTCATTTCGTAATCACTTCACCCAAGCCTTCACTTCGACGTGTTTACAGAATCGACCGCCTGTTACTGATCAAAGTCAAAACAAGTAAACTGAATTCGTGACAGAACCTGGATAACCTCGAAGTTCTTTTAAATTCAGTGATTTTTTAAATGTACCTATGTGTTGTGACAAAGGAATAGTTCAAAACCACACACAAACTGCAATAATCTCCGTAACTACTTCACGAGTTCATGATCCACGAATTACAAACACATACCAAACCAATTTATTCTAAGTCACTGTGTCAACTGTGTAATTAATTAAATACACGATTGCGTAAATCAAAGAGTACTGCAGTCGTATTCAGAACGGGTTATTTAAGACATCTGGAGCGGCCCTAACAAGGTCCTTTACCATTCACAGATGAATGTTAAGGCCCTTTCAAACTTTAACTTCTTCGTTAAAAACATGCTAACGTGCCTTTAACGGTATACAGGGAGAAAATGAGAGCTATTTTATGCGATCAAAAGCGACGTCTACGTTAATAAGGTTGTTACTAAATACTATTAGTACGATGAATAAAACGAACGGTTAATTGGAGTAGGGAATAAGAAAACGAGTACAAGACGTATTTATGTATGCAGCGAGTTCAATTATAAGTGACTATGTTAGGGTTTTGTTTGTTAATTACTTACTGGCGAGGAAAGTGTGAGGAGGGAATAATTATAAAATAATTGCTGCCGTTAGATGCGTACAGCAAAGGAGTGGAATTCCCTGCCAGAGTCTGTGTTTCCCAATAGCTACAACCTGGACGTCTTTAAGTCAAGAGTGAATAGGTTACTTCTAGGCAAGTGTGCTCGATCTTCGACCACATCATCGCTTACCATCAAGTAAGATGGTGGACAAGCGCGTGCCTATCAATAGTAAAAAAAAGTTTATTTTTAATACTAAATATAATTGTGTTCGTTTAAAAATAATCATCGTGTAATTAGTAACCGGAAAATAAGTTGTGTACGTAAATTTTCTGATGTCCTTTTATTCTGGAGTTCTACCATTAACATTATATACCGCTTGACATGTGGAGTACCTAAATATAGTATAACAAAAGAAACTCCTGAAAATCGCCGAAGGAACTCGTTTGGTTCACTTTTTTCGTTTTTTCCAACATCCTCGCGCTTTACGGTAGCACATGGCTAGCAAGTGCTGCCTTCTTAAGAAAACTCTAATGAGAAACGCTCTCACTTATGAAGAAACAAACAAACGATCCATTATTCAACAATTTTCAGTCAGTAAAAACAAGGCAGCAAAACCTTAGCAGTCGAGAAAACCTTTACTTCTCGTGTTTCCCCATTCACATCTCAGCAAAAAATTAAGCTTAACTGATTCCTAGAAAACGGGAACTACAGTACCGACTTCAAATTCCTTTTGGGATTCAAGTCTGGCGAAGCATCCTGCGTACGTATTCTGCATCTATTTGCGTCGTCGTGACGTATTCATACGCTGAGTGGCATGGGGTTTGCAAAATCCACGTCGCATAAACGCTCGAGCGACGTCGCGAAGACGCCGGCGCACCTACCGAACCGCGGCTAACAAGCCACACTTGTCATACAAAGACAAGTTTTACAGAATAGCCCGCTTGCCTTTCAAGGTAACAGTGATATTCGCGAATGGAAACTTTGAGGTTGCTGGCTTTGGGAAATACGCGGTTGATACGGTCTTTGTTGGCTCAGATAATTTCATATTCGCTCGGCCTATTCCAATTAGCTTTCATGTAAGCATCGGTTTGTTAAATCGAGTTTAGTTTATTGACTGAATGAGAGCACAAAGAGGTTCTTAGTGTTTCTACTTACTTTTCCAGGTAATTTAATCGTGGGAGGAAGAAGGCTGACGGTTTTTTGTATTCATTTTGCAAGATAACTTGAAATTCAGGTGAATAGTCAACACTAATTTACAAAATACTCAGGTTTCGTTTTGTAGCTTACTAATTAAATATTATTAATTTTTCTGCCGTATGGTGTCGGCCGGTGCCGTATGGTGCCGTAAAAGAATAATACCATCCCATTATTTCTCGTGGGCGTCGTCAGAGGCGACTAAGCGATTCGCCAGAAAATGGGCAGCAGCATTCTCTGCAAAACTCAACACCATATACTGCGATCGCCAATCCACCTGCCAAGCGTGGCGAATATGGCAAACTCCCCCCCCCCCCATTTTGGGGGAGGCCTATGTCCAGTAGTGGACGTCTTCTAGCTGAAATGATGATGATGATGATAAATAAATTTTTGGTGAGAAAGATATGAAATGCCCAAATAAGTATCCAACTACCCGAACAAAATATTTTTTTGGATATGCGCTTAATTATGTTGCATCGTGCGTACCTACATGCAAGCAAAACGTACCTAGCTTTGTAACTAACCTCGTGAAAATAACTAACCCGCCACTAAAAACGAACAACAACAAACAATTCCACTTACCCGATCACAAAAAAAAGCGTTTTAAATCTAAATTAATCCGCCAGCTATTTTATCTATCCGCTCTAAAGTGATTAACAAAATAGAGGTAGACTGTTTCATTACATCGCTGTACGGACCAAACGGCGTAAAGAGTGCGACTAAAAAAAGGCAGGTACACTGTCCTTCACATTTCCTCTCAGGTCTATGGGTATACATATTCATTGTTCATCCACTATACGCCTCCAGACGGTGGCGGTGGCTTGCTGTAAAACAACGGGAGCGAATTCTCTTGTAATTACGAACCTCGGACGTTGCACAGCGCTATGCTTAGAATACTCTTTTGATAACCACTCTTAACAACCCCACAATCAATTATAAATCTTATCCTTAGCACATCATGGTCTAATTTTATTAGAAACAAAACTCACTAGGGCTGTTTGAGTAGGATTGTATGATTGCATTCTTTTCAGCGTTTTTTTTTTTAAATGGCGAATCGTTTTATGGTTTATTTTCGTGACTGAATTCAGATATTTTTATTGAGCTTACTGTGTTGTGTTGCGGTTTTAAAGCTGAATGAAATTACCTGAAACAAGTAAAGTAATTGATTAAATACATGTATTGTTAAATCCACTATACTATTGTAACAAATACAGAGTGTTTCAGAAGTCATCATCATCTGCTTAGCCTATTCCCAACTATATTGGGGTCGGCTTCCAGTCAAGCCAGATTTGGCTGAATACCAGTATTTTACGAGGAGCGGCTGCCTACCAGACCTCCACAACCCATTAACTGGGTAACACGGTACTTCATAGCAAGACTGGAATCAGATTTACTGGCTTCTGACTATCCGTAACGACTGCCAAAGATCCACAAATGACAGCCGGGACCGACGGCTTAACGTGCTTTCCGAGGCACGGAGGAAACTCGGTATGTATGATGGTCACCCATCCACAGACCAACCTTGGCAAGCGTTGCTTAACCTTGAAAATCGACCCGTGTGGCTGTTAATATCTAGCCACGAGCTCCTCCCTCGAGAGACAGAGTGTTTCAAAAGTCCGTGATCATATTTCAGGGTTACATTCTGTATTTGTTATAAAGTAAAGAAACATTATACTTACAAAAAAAAAAAACAAGTTCAAGCAATGTGATGCATTTTGTGGCATTAAATCTGTGATTGAACTAACATAAATACCAACAACGAAACTTTTTGAAAGTTGAATTATTGGTCTGTGTTTCCTGATAGCATATACAGAACATCACGCTTGAATATATCCATGCACTTCTGAAACAACCTGTATATAAATGTTTCATGTAATTAATTAATCGATCAAATAATTTCCCTTTTTTTCAAAGTCGTAAACGAACTTAAAAGAAAAGAGTCAACCACAAGGGGGACGAAGGAATCTGTTCGAGACTAATTACGGGGGATCAAAATAAGGTATGGGCGCTGTAGTGAATACGCTGTATTTTCTCCATCACGACCAACCAGTTACTAAATATGTATCTGTAAAAATAAAAAACCGAATAAGTGCGAGTGGGACTCGCACACGAAGGGTTCGTACCATACGCTTTATTTTTTTATATTTGAGTTGATTGAATGAAGGTATATTGTGGTTTAAGATTCATGACGTATTAAAAAAAACCTTTTTCTACCGGTCGCATTTTGGGGAAATATGCGACGGAATTGCATAATTTAATTCCGTCAAGCCCGTTCCTTCATCGGACCACAAGACGAACGGCGATGCGCCACCGGTACTTACCCACACGCAAAAAATTTTTGGGAACACAATCATAATGCGTACAGCTAAGAAGTGGAATTCCCTGCCGGAGTCTGTGTTTTCTGATAGCTACAACCTGGGAGTTTTTAAGTCAAGAGTGAATAGCTTACTTCTAGGCATGAGTGCTCCATCTTCGACCACATCATCGCTTACCATCAGGTGAGATAGTGGTCAAACGCGTGCCTATCAATAGTAAAAAAAGGAAAAAAAAAAACCAATTTTCGGTGGAAGTTTGCATGGTTGCATTTTTTTTTAGTTTTATCATTCTCTTATTTTAATTAGTTACAGGGGGGGGTCATATTTTACCACTTTGGAAGTGTCTCTCGTGCAAAGTATTCAATTTAGAAAAAAAATATATTAGAAAACTCAATATCATTTTTGAAGACCTATCCATAAATACACACGTATGGGTTTGATGAAAAAAAAATTTTTGAGTGTCAGTTCTAAGTATGGGGAACCCCCAAAACTTATTGTTTTTTTTTTCTATTTTGTATGAAAATTTTAATGCGGTTCACAGAATACATCTACTTACCAAGTTTCAACAGTATAAGTTCTTATAGTTTCGGAAAAAAAGTGGCTGTGACATAGGGACGGACAGACAGACATACATGACGAATCCATAAGAGTACCGTTTTTCGCCATTTGGCTATGGAACCCTAAAAATCAGTGCAATGCATGCTGCGTTGCACTGATTTTCCACTGATATGAACTTTAAAAGGATATGATTCGATTTTGTTTTGAAAATGCACCGAAAAATAAATTGCACTCGTTCGAAGTTGGACTGTGTACAGTGTCATCTCAAGTGTCAATATAAATTTCTAAACGTCTCAATTGTATGCATTTTTATGAGGTCTCAAAAAACAAATCTAAATGTAGTAATTAAAATAATTTCATATCACCACGAAATAAATAAAGAACCTAAGTAAGTACCTTATAAGTGTTGTCTTATTTCCTGTTATATGGTTAACGGGACGGCGCGCAATCAAGAATAATAAATAGCCATTATGTATTGTATCTACGTTGGAGCTCGTGGCTAAATAATAACAGCCGCACGGGTCGATCTTGAAGGTTAAGTAACGCTTGCCAAGGTTGGTCTGTGGATGGGTGACCGTCTTAACATAACGAGTTTCCTCCATGCCTTGGAAAGCACGTAAAGCCGTTGGTCCCGGCTGTCATTTGTAGATCTTTGGCTGTCGTTACGGATTGTCAGAAGCCAGTAAATCTGACTCCAGTCTTGCCAAGATGTACCGTATTACCCAGTTAAGAGGAGGTCTGGTAGGCAGCCGCTCCACGTAAAACTCTGGTATTCAGCTGAATCCAGTTTGACTAGAAGCCGACCCCAATATAGTTGGGCAAAGGCTAGGCAGATGATGATGATGTATTGTATCTACGTTATTGTTTAGAACACATAAATTGAATCGAACAAACGCTGCTAAGCTGAGTATGAGCTATAGGCTCCAATTACATAATATGTCTTTGTGCCTTAATAATTGCAATACACACGTATTTAACAGAACCACATTAAGAGTCAAGCTTTTTGTCAAGGTTTAGATAAGGCTCTCGCAGACAGGTGCGATGCGAGATTGTGACAACGATGCGACTTCGCGTATTCAAAGAATATTTTGTCAAAAATCCCAAAGACTCGATATTTGGAAAGCCTCGTCAACGCAGCTCGGAATTCAAACTCTGCATCAGAAAATGTGCTATTGGATTTCCCAATCAATCAGGATACATGTCTATGATGTATTGAGATTTTGGCGATGATTTTACCGGTAAATGCCTCATTTCCTACTCGAAAGTACTCATAACGTACGACAATACATTTTCTGGGAAAACAGACATGAATGATGTGAAATCGAACGGCACACAAGCATTATTTTCCAACTCAAATCCTATGCAAAACATATTTCCAAAGCAAGATTGAAAATCCGAGCTACTACAAGACTGCCAAGAGTTTGAAGCGAACCACAGAGCACTCTAATATCTTGGTCTGCTAGAGCCGACACTGTTGAAACTTTTCATACAGAACTTAGAAATTGACGTGACAGTTCTGACTGTGGTTATGACAGCAACATTTATTCTTCAGCGCATATTGTATCACAAAGATGTGCGTCGTGTGCGTTAAGTCTGCGTAAAATCCGCGACGGACTTTTTGCATGCCATGCAGACATTTTGTGCGCCGCTGACTCGATCGCAAAGAAAGTTTGTCGTCTGCGCTGTACACATTATTTATTTTATGTTATCTTAAGTTTTATATTACCATTTTTATTCTTTTTTATATATATGTATACCCTCATTTGATGTATATCTATTTTCAAATATAGTAAATACGTAAGTAAAACTGTTTTGAAAAAAATGTAAGCTAACGCAACCCAACCACAAGCTACAGGCGCTGCCTAGTTTGGGGACCACCGTTTAAATGACCACGCTAATTTAACTTTGTTACTGTAACCTTTTAAAGTATACCACTTGTCATTCAAATTTTTGTAACAATGGAGTAATAAATTATCATATATTATTATATCTACGTTATTGTTCTAGGCGAGCTGATCAAATGGTACAAACGCTGCTATACTGAATTAAGAAAGTTTACAGATTGATTTGTATCTAGTAGCTTCGATACTCTGTGGAGCGAACGCAAATTTAATCGCCAGCTTGCTGGCAGTTTTGACAACCGACCACCTTGTTTCATTAGTCGTTTTAACCCCCATTATTAAGAGGTTACAACTATTTTAATAGAGGAGCTGAAGCAAGCTGAGTCAGTAAGTGAGGGAGTTGTTTTAGGCGGTAGACAGTAGGTTTGTTTGTTGGGAATTTAAGGAACCAAAAGTTGATGGAATATGGTAGATAGATAGTGTCAGATACTGAGTGTCAGATACTGATTGTAATGGAGTTCTTTTTTAAAAAGGACAAATCTACCTACATCAGAGAAGGTGCAGATGAGAGTAGCCACCCAGTACTTCAGACCAATAACAAACCTAGGATCTATAAAGGACTGTCATTTTACATGATGTCCAATATTTCAATGCCTCTCGAGTGTCTGTCATACTCTTAGGATACTTCCGATTTTTGTCTCCAAAGAAGAAAACAAAACACGATCAAGTATAAAACACTAACTTCCAGCAGCGTCTTCACCCGTGTGAATTCCGGAAATCATCCCAAGCGAACATATTCGCGGAATAAAAAGTATTATAAAAAATAGTAACTTTGCGCTAGACTATGACTATCTCAAAGCCAATTTTCGTCCAAATCCATTTAGCCGTTGAGTAATATACATCCATATCCATCTCTGACAATGTTTCAATGTTCTTCTCCGGATAGTCAAATAGAAAACACCGGTCTCATCTAGTTTAAAATAAGCAAAGAAGCATAATCTACTATATAAAAATACGTCGGGTTTTTCTTCCTGACGCTATAACTCCAGAACGCACGAACCGATTTCCACGGTTTTGCATTCGTTGGAAAGGTCTCGGGCTCCGTGAGGTTTATAGCAAAGAAAATTCAGGAGTAGGGTAGGTAGGGTAGGTAGGGTAGGTGGGGTAGGTAGAGTAGGTAGGGTAGGTAGGGTAGGTAGGGTAGGTAGGGTAGGTAGGGTAGGTAGGGTAGGTAGGGTAGGTAGGGTAGGTAGGGTAGGTAGGGTAGGTAGGGTAGGTAGGGTAGGTAGGGTAGGTAGGGTAGGTAGGGTAGGTAGGGTAGGTAGGGTAGGTAGGGTAGGTAGGGTAGGTAGGGTAGGTAGGGTAGGTAGGGTAGGTAGGGTAGGTAGGGTAGGTAGGGTAGGTAGGGTAGGTAGGGTAGGTAGGGTAGGTAGGGTAGGTAGGGTAGGTAGGGTAGGTAGGGTAGGTAGGGTAGGTAGGGTAGGTAGGGTAGGTAGGGTAGGTAGGGTAGGTAGGGTAGGTAGGGTAGGTAGGGTAGGTAGGGTAGGTAGGGTAGGTAGGGTAGGTAGGGTAGGTAGGGTAGGTAGGGTAGGTAGGGTAGGTAGGGTAGGTAGGGTAGGTAGGGTAGGTAGGGTAGGTAGGGTAGGTAGGGTAGGTAGGGTAGGTAGGGTAGGTAGGGTAGGTAGGGTAGGTAGGGTAGGTAGGGTAGGTAGGGTAGGTAGGGTAGGTAGGGTAGGTAGGGTAGGTAGGGTAGGTAGGGTAGGTAGGGTAGGTAGGGTAGGTAGGGTAGGTAGGGTAGGTAGGGTAGGTAGGGTAGGTAGGGTAGGTAGGGTAGGTAGGGTAGGTAGGGTAGGTAGGGTAGGTAGGGTAGGTAGGGTAGGTAGGGTAGGTAGGGTAGGTAGGGTAGGTAGGGTAGGTAGGGTAGGTAGGGTAGGTAGGGTAGGTAGGGTAGGTAGGGTAGGTAGGGTAGGTAGGGTAGGTAGGGTAGGTAGGGTAGGTAGGGTAGGTAGGGTAGGTAGGGTAGGTAGGGTAGGTAGGGTAGGTAGGGTAGGTAGGGTAGGTAGGGTAGGTAGGGTAGGTAGGGTAGGTAGGGTAGGTAGGGTAGGTAGGGTAGGTAGGGTAGGTAGGGTAGGTAGGGTAGGTAGGGTAGGTAGGGTAGGTAGGGTAGGTAGGGTAGGTAGGGTAGGTAGGGTAGGTAGGGTAGGTAGGGTAGGTAGGGTAGGTAGGGTAGGTAGGGTAGGTAGGGTAGGTAGGGTAGGTAGGGTAGGTAGGGTAGGTAGGGTAGGTAGGGTAGGTAGGGTAGGTAGGGTAGGTAGGGTAGGTAGGGTAGGTAGGGTAGGTAGGGTAGGTAGGGTAGGTAGGGTAGGTAGGGTAGGTAGGGTAGGTAGGGTAGGTAGGGTAGGTAGGGTAGGTAGGGTAGGTAGGGTAGGTAGGGTAGGTAGGGTAGGTAGGGTAGGTAGGGTAGGTAGGGTAGGTAGGGTAGGTAGGGTAGGTAGGGTAGGTAGGGTAGGTAGGGTAGGTAGGGTAGGTAGGGTAGGTAGGGTAGGTAGGGTAGGTAGGGTAGGTAGGGTAGGTAGGGTAGGTAGGGTAGGTAGGGTAGGTAGGGTAGGTAGGGTAGGTAGGGTAGGTAGGGTAGGTAGGGTAGGTAGGGTAGGTAGGGTAGGTAGGGTAGGTAGGGTAGGTAGGGTAGGTAGGGTAGGTAGGGTAGGTAGGGTAGGTAGGGTAGGTAGGGTAGGTAGGGTAGGTAGGGTAGGTAGGGTAGGTAGGGTAGGTAGGGTAGGTAGGGTAGGTAGGGTAGGTAGGGTAGGTAGGGTAGGTAGGGTAGGTAGGGTAGGTAGGGTAGGTAGGGTAGGTAGGGTAGGTAGGGTAGGTTGGGTAGATATAGTAGCCAGTTGACGGGAGCGAAACCGCGTGGGTCAGCTAGTATAACATAAATATAATTTATCTCGGGACACTTTAAGTCGAGCAAAATCATTTTTACTGCAGAAATAAAATATTTATAAACGTTTGTGACACTTTACTTGAAGTTTGAAGACATTTGAATGTTTGTCAAAAATCTCGAAGTGCACTTCCGATAACCATCACCAAATATGCATGCCTAAATCAAACAAGATCACGTATAAAACATGAATCCTTTAAGTCGTTGTTTCAAAAGTCTTTTGCGTATTCAAGTGAGGTACTATCTATGTACCCACTGTAAATCGAACCGCACGTGTCGGTCCTTCCGCAGCATCTGAGATACGGAGGAAGTACAATTTCTTTCTCAATTCCACTTCATATCCGCTTTTGGGCCGACACAAGACTCCTTACTGTTCTATCGACAATTCTTTCAGTATAAAGAAATTCTAGATAGAGGAATGAATCCGACGAGATTGATACACGATACGTAAAAAAAATTGATTACGAATTTAAATTCGTTGCGTTTAATGTTAAAAACGAAAATTCTGACTAGAAGAAAATGCTTTGTAGCGTTAAGTCCAGCCAGTAGTGTACAAGGGCCGACTTAACTCTACATCATCATCATCTGCCTAGCCTTTTCCCAATTATATTGGGATCGGCTTCCAGTCAAACCGGATTTTGCTGAATACCAGTATTTTACGCGGAGCGGCTGCCTACCAGACCTCCACAACCCATTAACTGGGCAACACGGTACTTCATGGCAAGACTGGAGTCAGATTAACTGGCTTCTGGCTGTCCGTAACGACTGCCAAAGATCTACAAATGACAGCCGGGACCAACGACTTAACGTGCTTTCCAAGGCACGGAGGAAACTCAGTATGTTTAGATGGTCACCCACCCAGAGGCCAACCTTGGCAAGCGTTGCTTAACCTTGAAAATCGACCCGTGCGACTGTTAATACTCCCACGGACTTAACTCTACATAAATATTAAATTTATATTTAAAAGTAACGTAGAATTTTTCTCATTGAACATCAAAATAGTTAAACAACTCCTCATCTACCAAACAAAATTGATGGACTGAAATAACTTAAAAACAAAAAGACGTATATTAGTAAGAGTCAGTGATAAATTGGTCTAATCATCAATATATATAAAATTCTTCACTCACTGAGTGACTGACAGACAACGCCCAGCCGAAACTACTAGTTATAGAAAGCTGAATTTGACAGGTAGGTTCCACAGAATCAGGAAAAACAGGATATGCGCGTATGAAGTCGCGAGCGAGAAATAGCTAATAACTTTTAATAGTTTTACTTGAATTTATTACTAAGAACCTATCTGAAGTCTAAACACCTAACAATATGAGCCCTTGAAAATTAGCATTTTTAGGATTCCGTACTCAAAAGGGTATCCAGCGGAACCCTATTACTAAGCTACCGCTATCCGTCCGTCCGTCCGTCCGTCCTTCCGTCCGGTGAGATGTTGACAGAATAGACCGACTGAAGTGTTTAGTTTCACGAAGTTTCATTATCATTGCACACACATTTTCTTCTATCGTTTGTTAGGTTAGTGAAAAAAAAAACTAAACCATCAATTTTTTTAGGGTTCCGTACCCAAAGGGTAACAAACGGAACCCTATTACTAAACCTCCGCCGTCCGTCCGTCCGTCCGTCCGTCCGTACGTCTGTCTGTCAACGGGCTGTATCTCAAGAACCGTAATAGGTAGACAGTTGAAATTTTCACAGATTGTGTGTATCTATTGCCGCTATAACAACAAATAATAAAAACTAAGGTTTATGGTACGGAACCCTTCGTGTGCGAGACCGACTCGCACTTGGCCGGTTTTTTCATCTCTCGTGATAACACCATCCGCAAACCACTTCCAACTTTAAACCGCTTACTCCATACTAAAACAATTAAAAACTCGTACATTATAAACTAGCTTGTAAGCACACCTCACACTCAGATTCCGGTCAGTATTACCACAGCGACCTCACTCGGGGCTGAATTTAATTATTTTCGGGTGGCCTCCTAACTCGATCTAAGTGTTCCGCAGGCGATAGTGATCATTACCGAGCACCACTTGGGTATACATACTGGGAAAACTAGCTTGAGTACTAGCTTTACTAAGTGTGTGTCTCTATTATTGTCCAGCTCTTACCTAAAAATAGGTACACCCTTTAAATTATGTTTACAAGCTGTTTGTAGTGTTAGACATCTTACTAACAAAATATCTTACTTTTTAGCCCTGTACGTCTTCCACAGTTTTATAACTCGCTAGCGACTGTAGTTAAAAAAAATTATGAAAACTTAAAAAAGAACAGTTTTTAATTTGTTTGTTTAAGTTGTTTAAAGTTTCTATGCAGTTTTTTAACTACAGTCGCTAGCGAGTATAGATTGATAAAACTCATGGTAGACGTACTGATCACAACTGTTTTTACAATTTTGTTTTTTATTAGGGTTCTAAACCTCTGTATGGAAAACGAAACCCTTACAGGATCACTCGGTTGTCTGTCTGTCCGTCTGTCAGAGCCGATATCTTCCAAACCTATTTGACCGATTCCGTTGAAATTTTGGTTCACATAATTAACCTTCTATGGCCCAATCGTGGACGCGTAACGAAAATAGAAAACGGGGTAAACTTTTTGAAGGGAAACTAACAAAATTAAAAAATTGCGTCGGTTTACGGACGATAATTTTACGTGATACATAACGTAAAGAAAACGATTGAATTCTTAAAAAACAAGCCGAACGCTTAGGCCCATGGTGCCTCTCTGTCGCTTGTTCTGCGCTCTCAGTTGCACGCTCGGCTCAGGCGGAACATGACACGTTTAATCGATGTATAAGACGTTATTACGTCAAAAGTTTTTCCAACTGTACCGTGTGACATAATTATCATACCAAAAGGCGCGTGTAAAACATTTTTCTATTTGATTTTAATATATTCCATTCCGAAGTTATTAAAGAAAATTGATCAATATTGTTAACTTAGCCGGCTTTTTCACATTCTAACGGCTAAACGGATTTGGCTGAGAACTGGCAGAAGGTAGCTAAACAAATAACAAATCAATAAATTTTTATTAGCAGGCTGGCGCTGTAAAGATTTCATACACACTCAATGTCACATTTCACTCGAACCTTAAAACAAAACGGATTTTAAACGATCCCTTTTAAAATATCGGTCATCATTTTAAATTGGTTTAGGATTGTGCCCGATTGAGGTATAATTGGACAAGCTGTCAGTCAGCCTGAATTAATGAGATTCAGGTGATACTAACGCAATCATAAGATATAGGTATGTTTAACACGTTGATAATAATATGCTGACCAATGGTGTGACATAATGATCCTTGATTAGTTTCAAATTGATGTGTGATCGACAAGGATATTGATGAGCTGGATGCTCGATGATTTCTTTGGAATATTTTTTTGTTGCTAGCATCCATGGCCTATGTCCAGCAGTGGACGTCTTTCGGTTGATATGATGGTGATGATGTTGATGATGATATGCAGAATTTTTCAGAAACGAGAGACAGATATACCTAATAGATACAAAAAATAAAGTTTAAATTTTTATGGGAAATGGTCTATGACACAATAGCGATAAGTACTGTAGTTGTATTCCTGTGGGGATACCTCAACTACATCCTTGTGCAAAGGGGCATCCAAATCTAACCCTGCAGTTTTGAGAACCAGACCACAACAATATCGTTATTGGTGACTAGCGATATCAATCATCATCTGCTTAGCCTTTTCCCTATTGGGTTTGTTTTCCAGTCAAACCAGATTCAGCTGAATACCAGTTTTATTTATACTATACATTAATCCATTCGCCTTCAAGGTGCTTGATTTCGGGTCTGTACCTATACTTCACTTTGTATGTAAAACAACGCAGAAATATACACCCTTACGTTAACAGGGTGTCCGTACATATGTACCTACCTAAGCTACATTACGTCCGCTACTACAATTACTCAAACAATTCACGGGTAGTTAGCCACCTCGATTCTGTACCTCACTAGATGAAAGGGTAGATCCTCAGCAACTTCGCTTGAACCGTGAAAATTCAAGGTTTCCGATCCTAATTACGTTGTAAGACAAATACCCGGCAGCAGGTGGGACATTTAAAACGACCATGCTTCGATTGCCCCATCCAATTAACAGCGTATATAATTTTAGAGGGTTCGGTATAAACATTTTCTGTACATAGGTACTTCATGTAAAGTTTGTTAAAATCCTTGTTTCTAATTGATGTTTTCTATTCAAGCGTATATCAATCTTATGCTTAGTGAGATCAGTTGATTTTAGAATGACCAGTACTATTGAAAACGACTTAAAAATGTTGAAAGTTATCGTAAACTGGGCTTCTTTTTCTCAATTTTGAAGATGGTTTTCCAAAACCATACAGGCGTGGTTTACATGTTTGGGAACAAAATCGCGAACTCAATAAAGATACCTACTATGTAATTCCGGAATTTCCTGTACCGACGGCGACGCCCCAATTGGCAAGCGATATGAGCGATCTAAATTTCAATTTTCTGTTATCCTAGGCGATTATTGTTTTAATCAAAATAAATCAAATAGTTTTGAATCAACAAGTAGGTATTAGTTTTCAATTTGGTTTGGTAACTACTGTGTGTGCAAACTTTTAAGGTAGTTTTAAATAATATCAAAAACTACTGAACAACAATGTTGTGAGATTTAAACAAAAAAGTTATAGGTACACATGTTTTTCTGTTTGTCTTTCTTTAAACTTGCACCTGCCATGTTCCATCTCTGGACTACTCTAAGGCCGTATACAGAAAGAAAGCTGGCAACTTATATAGGAACCGGTCCACCCAGGTAACCGGCGCAGGTTTTTATATGGACCAGCGCCGATACTGGTAGATCGGCGACGGCTGCCAGCTTTCTTTCTGTATTCGGCCTAACATAGGTCGACTGGCAGAAAATTCTTAAGGCCCTATTTAGTCCGCCTTTGTGCAGTGATTTTTATCTTGTGCAAATATAAATAAACAAATTACACAGCTTGGTGGCCTTATGGTGGTGTTTGGTGCCGTATATGAATAAAACCATCCCATCACTTCTCGTGGGTATCGTATAAGGGACTCGCCAGAGAATGGGCAGCAGCGTTCTCTGTAAAACTCAACACCATGCACAGCGATCGTCAACCCGCCTGCCAAGCGTGGCGATTATAGCAAACCCCCCCATCTTAGGGGAGGCGTCTATGTCCAGCAATGGATATCTTTCGGCTGATATGATGATGACAACTTGGAGAAGGCAAATTAAATTAATTTAATTTAATAAACAAACCACACGAATATCTTGCTTTTCTTTAATTTGAACCTGATAAAAGTCACATAAATCGTTTCTTATCGTTTATCAAACACCGCAATACTTACCATACCATTGACATGTCAGAGCAGAAACCATAAATAATTCTCTATGGTAAGCTTTAGAGAACACGCCAATGAACCTGTTGAGTGTAGTGAGATGTTATTCTTGCTTCGTCGCTCGAGATGCTCTGTGCTAGTTGTCCTGTGTAAGTTTTAAAAGCAAGGCGATACTGTGCGATACGAAGATTTTCTTATTAAGAAAGAAATGAAACTAGTTTATTCATTATTGCACACACAATGGGACAGATAATGTACAAAAGCGAGTTTTACCCAGCATTAGCTTCTCTTACAGGGAACCTCAGTAAGATGGCTAAATATTCAGTATTTTCTTATCGCAAAGCAGATAATCTAAAAAATACTAACCAAACGGTTTGATCTTGCTGAGACCGTGCTTTACGTACTTACCTCGAAAAGCACGTTCCCGGTGGTCCAGACTGGTCGCTCTATATTACAGTCAATAACCCGAATATCTGATTAACCGTCTTACCACGAGGTATCGTGATACCAAACAACTATGTCTGATAGGCAGTCGATTCATGTAAATTACTGATATTCAGCTACATCTTGGTGATCTGGAAGTTAATTGGGAATAGGGCCACGAAGCTAATAATAATAATAGGACTCACAAACTATTTATTTTATTATTTATGTACACACTGAAAAATAGTGAAAGTTAACATTACGTTAACATTACGTTTGTGTTAGTTAACTATGTTAGTATCACAACAAATTCTTTTTATTGGGGGCCATGAAGACTCATAAGCGATCAGCTTTGTTTATTTATTTATTTAGGAACACCAACGACATATTTCCAAACAAAATTACATAATTTTGTATATTGCTCTATTCTGTGCAAATATGTCACTTAAAGGTGTACACAACTTTAAATTTTGACATTAAATCAGACACAGGTTAACATTACAACTTCGTCTGCGTCACAATTTTCATTACTGCTCCACTTGGTCTTAGCGTGATGATATATGCCTGCCGGGGTGCGGAATCCGTTCGAAAGAGACGCCGCGGCCCTGGAACGCAAAGGACAATAGGAGGAGCACGGATGGGTTTTAGTCAGTAAGAGTCTGACACTCCCTTCCGCTCCGCCCAGAGCGGAAGGAGTCATTTGATGATTTCCCATCCTTAAAAAAAAAAAAAAAGCGTGATGATATATAGCCTATAGCCTTCCTCGATAATTGGGGTATTTAACACTGAAATAATTTTTCAAATCAGATCAGTAGTTCCTGAGATTAGCGCGTTCAAGTAAACAAACAAACTCTTCAGCTTTATATATTAGTGTTACGAGCTTGGGGTTCGTTACAATAAAAACAGCCGATTAAACCACCAAAAATAACACTTTAATTCACAACAGCAATTAACACTTTAAACACACTAATTAAAACACACAATCGCACTACTGAATACTTTACTTCACTTAATTCGCAGTTGAAGATCGCTTCCGAAGTTATCGCTTGTATCGCCAATTCAATACTGACCCAGTCGCCGGATGTCCGCCCTTTATATATCGGCGACAGTTATTTCTAGAACCTTCCAGTATAGAAACTTCTGGAAAGTTCGGGTACATACCAGTCCCGATTGACCTGGTGTCGAAACATCGAGAATGTTCTAGCATAGGAAATTCTAGAAACATCTCGACCTCAGTAATTCCGCTATTCGATACTAGATGGCGGTACATGTACGTAAATGTCGTTATGTACCTAGCTTTAATTCTGGCGCGTTACACTGCCCCCTCCTAAGACATGCTCGTCCCGAGCATTATCAGCCCCATAATAACGCGCCAGTCGATCCACGTGGATGACCTTAGGAGCGCTTCTTGTCCCTTTTTGTATACGGTAGGTAACGTCATTGATTTTTGTCACAATCCGATACGGCCCGTCCCATTTAGCCTGAAGCTTAGGAGATTTCCCTTTACTGCGAACTGGATTATGCAACCACACTAGTGAACCTTCGTCGAAACCTTTATTGTTCATTTTGCGGTCATAACGGGTTTTCATCTTTTCAGACATTTGCTGGCCCGATTCTCTGACATGCTCATAAATGTCATTCATTTTGTTCCGCAAGTCGTTCGCATAATCAGGGATACTGCGTGGGGCGTCAGGCGGTATTCCGGTGATCAAGTCTGCAGGCAGCCGTAATTCTCTACCAAAGTTTGCGAAAGCTGGTGTCACTGATGTGCTTTCGTGAAAAGCACTTCGGTATGACAACAAAAATGGTTGTATATGCTTGTCCCAATCGCGTTGCCGATTTTCCACAACTTTTGCCAGGTACCTCTCCAATGTCTGATTAAATCGTTCCACCATTCCATCAGATTGTGGGTGGTAAGAAGTTGTTCTCGTTTTATGAGTACCCATAACTCTGCAAGTTTCCTGGAATATTTGTGACTCAAAATTCCTTCCTTGATCGCTGTGAATCTCCAAGGGTACTCCAAAACGACAGAAGACTTCATGAACCAGTTTATCTGCAACTGTTGAAGCTTCTTGATTTGGAATGGCAAAGACTTCCGGCCACTTTGTGAAGTAATCCATTACAACCATGAAATACTTGTTGCCACTTTCACTTTCCGGAAACGGTCCCGCAACATCCAGGGCTATCCTTTCCCATGGTGCACCAACATTGTACAATTTCAATGCACCTCTGCTACGAGTCTGAGGACCTTTTACAGCCGCACAACTAGTACATTTGCGACACCAGTCTTCAACATCATCACGACAATGAACCCAGTAAAACCGTTCCCGTATCTTCAGTAGAGTCCGTTTAACTCCCATATGGCCTCCTGAACAACTATTGTGGTACAGCTGTAGAACATCCGGTACTTTAGCCCTAGGGATGACCATTTGCAAATGACAGCTGTCTCCCCGAGCATTTTCCCATTTACGGCAAAGGACTCCATCCTGAATCACTAAGCTGTCCCATTGGGCCCAATAGCTTTTCGTGATCGAACTCATCGCTGAGACGTCGCTCCACGTGGGCTTAGGAGCACTGGCCTTTATCTACTCCAGAATCGGCCGGATGTCCGAATCTTCCTGCTGAGCAAGTTGTAGGCTTCCCTTCCACTCGTTGCTGAGATCTGTTTTGAGCATCCTCACAGGTACGACTTCTTTGCCCTCCTGCCGAGTACAATGTTTGCAGTCTTCAGGGCAAGGCCTTCTTGACAATGCATCTGCGTTGCCATGAGATTTCCCACTGCGATGTTCGACCACAAAGTCGTATTCCTGCAGTAGTTCAATCCATCTCGCAACTTGTCCTTCTGGATTTTTAAACTGCAATAGCCATTTCAGTGCAGCATGGTCGGTTCGTAAGTGGAATTTCCGCCCCAGCAGATATTTGCTAAAATGTTGTAATGATTTTACCACAGCAAGCAATTCCCGTCTCGTGACACAATAATTCCTCTCTGGTTTCGACAACGACTTACTGAAGTACGCAATCACAACCTCTTGATCGCCATTACGTTGAGATAACACACCGCCAAGTCCTATATCACTTGCGTCTGTGTCAACTATAAATTCTTTGTTGGTATCAGGATACCCCAAAATAGGTGTTTTGCACAGACGGTCCTTTAGCTCCTGGAATGCGATGCCACAACTTTCATCCCAACAGAATTGTCGCTTCTCCTCGGTTAGCTTGTGCAAGGGTTTGGCTATATCTGCAAAGTTCTTGACAAATCGCCGATAATAGGAGCACAAACCCAAAAATGCTCTGACCTGCGTCTTGTCTTTTGGAACTGGCCAATCCTTGACAGCGGCGATTTTCTCTGGATCCGTACGGATACCTTGTTCCGACACTACATACCCCAAAAAGCTCACTTGCCGTTTGAAAAGAGAACACTTTTTCGGACTCAACTTGAGGTTGGCACTCTTGATCTTCATGAGCACGCGTTCCAGGTTTTGAAGATGTTCTTCAAATGTACGGCCTACGATGATGATGTCATCTAAGTAGACAAGGCAGGCATCACCAATTAATCCAGTTAGTACAAGTTCCATCAACCTTTCAAACGTTGCCGGAGCGTTACACAATCCAAACGGCATAACTTTAAATTGCCACAGACCCTTTCCTGTAGAGAACGCAGTTTTCTCCTTGTCCTTTGGGTCAATTTCTACTTGCCAGTAGCCACTTTTTAGATCTAACGTGCTAAACCACTTTACTCCAGTAAGCATGTCCAGCGTGTCATCAATTCTTGGCAAAGGATAGCTGTCTTTCTTCGTAATGTCGTTCAGACGACGATAGTCAACACAAAACCGTATGCTGCCGTCCTTCTTCCTTACCAGCACTACAGGTGAACACCATGGACTGGATGAAGGTTCTATAACACCATCCTTCACCATTCCCTCAATCATGGTTTCCACTTCCTTTTCACGTGCTACTGGTAATCTCCTTGGCCGCTGACGGATAGGCAATTCTTCTCCTGTGTTTATTTTGTGTTGAACTAAGCCAGTCTTCCCGATGTCAGCATCGTTCGAAGAGAAAACATCGGCGTATTTAAGTAACATCCTCTTCGCTTTGACCATTTCATTTTGAGACAGAGCGCTGCGACAGTCTTCTAAAAGTGTGGTCACACTCGTTTGTGCATCCTTGCTGAGAGTCTCAGTTGATAGATATTGGCATCGACGCAACCAATCCACTTCCTCGCAGGTGCCCAACAGTGTGCCTTTTTCTATCACCTGTTCCTTGTCACAAAGGTTCAACACACGTACTCCTGAGATGTCGGTGGCTCTAACCAAAGTTCGTGCCACTTTCCATGGAAGGTCATCGTTTACCTTTTCCACGAGTACGCAACGATGAGTCTGCCCAGGATTCCGAGGAAGACTAACCGGCACAACTGTTTCCGATCTCGGAGGAAGAACAATTTTCTTTAGGCTGTACACATTTCCAGGTAAAGCCCCTTCCATGAAAAGTTCCTCTTGTCCACATTTCATAACTCCTTGATTCACGTCGATCTCACAACGATTCTTCCTCATAAAGTCTAAGCCCAGGATGCAATCGTCCATTATATCGGCCAAGACAACCTTATGCAGGTAGATTTTGCTGCCTAGCTTCAACTCCATCTCTCTCTCTCCTCGGACGGGTATATGCTGACCAGCGGCTGTTACCAAATTTATGCGTCCTTGGTTGTATGCAGAGTCCCCAAGGAATCGACTTATAAGTTGGGAACTGACAACCGTGCGAGAAGCTCCAGTGTCTATCGTCAGCTTACATGGTGTTCCGTTGACCTCGCCCTTGATGATAAGGCTGTTTCCGTCATGGGTTTGTGAGATCGAAATCCTTGGGGCTCCTTGTAGATCAGCCAGCACCCGCCCCGCAGTCCTGGCTTTTACTCGTTTCCCTGCTGTTGCTGGGCGTTGTTGTTAGCCGCCCTATCCTCTGAAGGTCTGCCATCTTCCCTCTGTGTAGGGCGCTTAGGGCAACTGGATCGAAGGTGGCCCCTTTCACCACAGCCGTAGCACCTAGGGCTGTACCCTTTAAATTGGTCGCGAACCGTAGTTGCTCCGACCTCCCTAACGCGGTGGGAACGATGATCCTGCCGCACAGCTTCCACCTCTAGTGCATGGGCCAAAGCGTCCTTAAGCGTCCCGTGATGCCCGAGTCTCACAGCAGCTCTAACCTCGAGGTCGCGGATGCCGTCGATGAATGTCTGTACCAAGTTCCCCTCAATGAGCGCAGGTACAGACTGGTACGCTTTTCGTACCAGCTTCTCGACTTCAAGGGCCCACTGCTGCAGGTTCTCACTGCTCCGTTGTACGCGATCCCTTGGCTGCGCACGAAATACGTGTTCCAGGTGAGCGTCACCATACCTGGCTTCCAACGCCTCAAGGAGCTGCTGGTAAGTCACCTCCTTACCGAGAGCTTCCAGGACGGTTAAGGCCTGGTCACGCAGGCCTAGGGTGAGGGCAGTCATGGCCTGGTCTTTACTCCACCCGTTTGCCTTCATTACAGCTTCAAACTGTATCTTGTACGTCGACCAAGAAGACGTGCCATCGAACGGCGGCACTTTAAACCCACGTAGCGAAGGTGTAGTAGCTGCAGAAGTAACAATCCCGTCTCCAAGTTTAAGGTTGCCCAACTCCTTCTTCACATCAGAAATGACGTCATCAAACTTGCTGATCCTGGTTTCAGCATCTGACAAGCGGTTGTCATGCTGAGCAACCTTATCCTTCACCTCCTTCATGTCTTTCCCGAAGGACGCGTGAAGTTCCTTCATGAGAAGCATCTGTTCTTCCTGTCGGCGGGCCTGCTCCTCCTTGTCGCGCTGCAGCTGTTCTTCCAAGCGTCGGGCCTGCTCCTCCTGTCGGCGGGCCTGCTCCTCCTGTCGGCGGGCCTGCTCCTCCTGTCGGCGGGCCTGCTCCTCCTTGTCGCGCTGCAGCTGCTCTTCCAAGCGTCGGGCCTGCTCCTCCTGTCGGCGGGCCTGCTCCTCCTGTCGGCGGGCCTGCTCCTCCTGTCGGCGGGTCTGCTCCTACAGCATCATCATCAGAGCAGCAAAGTCTGGTGCTGATGATGCCGGAGCTGCTGTGGACGGGCCGGCTTCCATAGTCGGTACCTGGTCTTCCGACGTCTGCGACGTTGTTCCACCAAAACGACTCTGGTCCGTCTCCTGCTGGCGTTGACTACGGGTACGGATACCCTCCGTGTCGTCCTTTGGCAGAATCGGCATGATTATCCACTCTTCTGACACCAATTGTTACGAGCTTGGGGTTCGTTACAATTAAAAACAGCCGATTAAACCACCAAAAATAACACTTTAATTCACAACAGCAATTAACACTTTAAACACACTAATTAAAACACACAATCGCACTACTGAATACTTTACTTCACTTAATTCGCAGTTGAAGATCGCTTCCGAAGTTATCGCTTGTATCGCCAATTCAATACTGACCCAGTCGATGTCCGCCCTTTATATATCGGCGACAGTTATTTCTAGAACCTTCCAGTATAGAAACTTCTGGAAAGTTCGGGTACATACCAGTCCCGATTGACCTGGTGTCGAAACATCGAGAATGTTCTAGCATAGGAAATTCTAGAAACATCTCGACCTCAGTAATTCCGCTATTCGATACTAGATGGCGGTACATGTACGTAAAAGTCGTTATGTACCTAGCTTTAATTCTGGCGCGTTACATTAGTATACTTACTATATAAGATAAATAAAAAACCACTGAAAATAATTTAAAAAAATAGTGACTAGTTTACAGATAGGTATACATTGTTTGTGATTTAAAAAGCAACATTTCATTATGATCAGGCATCTTAATTAAATGAGCCAGGACGCTCATATTTGTGTAGAATTTTATAGCTTCACGCCACTTCGCATAACATGGATCACTCACCTAGGACGCTGGATGAGCCACGCTGCAATACATTAGACGTAAGCCAAGCACTAACGACTTCATTTATATCCTCTTGTCAGCTCTGAACGCCTGGTACTTCCCATCGGTAAAGTCGCTGCATGATACCATTTATCATTTTTAAGCATCAGGGCTTGGAATGAAGTGTGATAAACTGTTAGCATGCTCTTTGATATTATTTGTTTAGTATTTAAAAGAGTTCTACTTTAGTAATTAAAGTGTATTATGAAGCATGTGGATAGTTAATATTTAATTGGACACACTTTCATCGAGCCTTAGTGATTATATGCAAGTAGGTAAGGCCTAAATATTCCATTTCAAGATTTTTAATATCAAAATAGACGCTGAACAATATTGTATTTGTGCATTATTTAATATTCAGACAGGCAGGCCAACACGTACAACAGCATCAAACACGTATTTGATTTTAAATAGCATCTGTGCCGGAGTTCGTTGCAACATTGCATCGGGATAGCCGGACGGCACCATGGAGTCCCCGATCTCGTTTGAGATAGCTCCATCAATCTTCTGCAACAGTGTATCGGCTTCCTATTTTAAAAACGAAACGCGAACGAGTTTTGTTAAACCTTTATCGTTTGTGGAAAGCGCTTACGTATCGCCTTCAGTTCGGGTAATGTCGAATCCTTCGCAATTCGATTCGTGGCTATACAGTCTTTTTATACAAAAAGATGCTATTCAAACGATTCAATCACTTTTACAAAGTTTCACCGCTGGATTTCAAATAAAAAGTAATTCGTTTCATTTTTTTTCTAATCGCTTTTCAGCGTGAAACTATTTGTGTTTAGTTTAAAAAATGGTTCGGTTGTGTTTGTTTGCGCGGATTACGCTGGAAATCATTTCAGTTAAATATCAACACGAAACCGAGAGCTCGTTATGAGCAACAATTTTTCTTTGTTTCGAAAAAAAGTTGGTTCGAATCTCGACCAATTCCATTAGCAGTTGTTGTGGAAAGTTTATCAAGCTTTACATTCATTTCGAGTTGCTCCTTATTTGTCCGTGGAGTTTTAAAAGCGTGCCGATTCGCTTCGAAAAGTAAATAAATACAAAGGGACTATTTGAAAACGTTTCTAATAACGAATAACTCAATCTGGTCCGGGCGGTTCGCTGAGCCACTCAATCAAGCGGATTGAACCGTGGGGTGGTTAAGAGCGAATACGTACCACTTGTAACGAATGTATTGTGCTCTTAGTGCTAAAGTAAAAAGAACATCAGCAATACTTCCTCTACTGTACCGCAGGAATTGCTCTGATGAACGAGCAATGCGGTTCTAATAGCAATAGCCTTTTTTCCTCTCGTTGCAAACCCGACGTGAGCGCTTTTATAAGAAAAATTCGAACAGTTGGAACGAAACCAATATATTGTGATACAGTTTTTAATTAATGTTATGTTTTCTGCTACGTGAATGTGCAGTTGCAATACGTTTTAACTGTGATGAGGAAGTTTTAACTTAATGAGAATATGTGGAACTCGTTATCGGAAATTATTTCAAAATTATACGTATTACAATTTTAAACAGCTCGTCGTGCTGTTTTGGCTCTACCGCTACGGCTGCTCAGAATCTCAAACGGCGGAAATAGAATAATAACCTTGTTGGCAATTATATTTTTGAGTCGTTTGGGGTTGAAACTCTTGGACCATGGGGTCCAAGCGCTCACGTGTTATTTAAAGAACTAGCTGAACGCTTAGTTGTCACTCAGCGTTACCCAGGGCTGGCTTTTTACCTCGGACGGAGAATAAGGACTGCCATTCAACGTGGCAATGCCGCCAGTCTTTTGGGCTCACTTCCAGTCAACAGGGATGCTGACCAATTTTTTGGCGCCATGTTATATTTAGGAGTTTTATTTTCTATTTTAAGTGTATATATAGTTTGTTATTTAAATAAATATATTTCCTAGATGTGTGAAAAAAATACACTTTTTCATTTACAAATCTCATTATTGCTACGCGCAAAACAGAGACATAATTTGATATACCTACATTTCGAGATTTCATCTGCAGGAAAATGAAGTAGTAAGCATTTTTTTAATTAAATAACTTAGTTTAAACCAGGATGAAGACTGCTTGAAAATCTAAGTCTTAAAAATAAGTATTAATAAGATAATTAAGGTATAATTAAGAACAAGTAGTAGTAGTAAATTAGAATTATGGCAAAAATTCCTGTTAGTGGTAAGATGGTTTTTAACTTTTATACTAGATCTAAAAAATAGTCCACCAAACCCTAACAATAAATATAATGAAACCACTCGTTAGTTAAACATCGGAACAACAGCGACAATATAAGTACAAATTGTACCACGGTATATCCATTTTGTTCACGTGTTTAATCCGATTGTCTGCCTGCACCGCTCCTATCCAATCAGGGTTTTTATTAACCCTCATTATTATTGATTGCTGCGAAAGTGCATAAAGCGTATACATGACGAAGTTAATGTATCAGATAGTCTTTTTCACTGTCGAAGCTTTCATTTTCCGAATTCGACGTGAAAAAGAGCTGGTTATTGAAAAATTGTGTTCTTTTTTTGTAACTAGTGGTTTCATTGTGTTTTGTACTTGTAACCTAGATACACTTGCAGATTTTGTATTTAACAACAATGACGGTCTACTAAAATGCACAATCTTGATAAATGTGATGTTTAAGTTCTTTCATCTTCAATTCCGTGTTCAAAACCACGCGATATAGCGAAATATATTTTACTTCCTAGACCCTTTTTTACTCTTTAAAGTAACTACAGATTTCTAGCTACGTTAAACAAGAAACAAACCTAACAGAAGAAATCCGCGAGACACTTTACAAGTAGCCTGAAAATGGTAACAGGGGCTGCAGACAAAGTTATACATTGTATATTTTGTCGGCGACAGTGACTGTCCAAATGCTAAAATGTTTTGGTTTGACCACGTGTCTTTTCAGTAGTGCATGATTTCGTTTCGAAAATCGATATCGCAATCGAATGTACTTTTTCTAAGGTAGGAACTAGAGAAACTTGCAATAAAGTACCTACCCTCAGTCCTTTCCCTTACATCCCTTCCTACATACCCGAACATTAAATAATAAACAGTTTTTCATTACTAGAGAACGTAAAGGATCACGATAGAAGTCGGTTCAGGACAGCTTTGTTTTTATTTCTGTTTTCGATATTAAGAAAGTCAATAAGTGTATGTGGGTCAATGACCGTTATTGCACATTAAGACGCGTGCAACGGGAGCCAGCAGTCCTTTTGAAGCTCTCCTCTACCCGCGTCCCCTCATATTCAGTACGTCGACAGATATACGATTCAAAATATATTCAAAATTTAGATTGGTTCATCCATCGATCTACCCGCACTCCTTGCACCTCGAATATTTTCCACGGCACATATCGCTCGCGTTAATCATTCACCGGACGGACCACAGGACGGTCACATACGTAAACAACTGGCATCACGATCAGATAACCGCATTAGTGCCGCGCGGCGTGTCACTAACAGATCGCCCGTATTATCGACACTCTGATATGCGTCACGCCGCACATTGAGACCCCGTCGTTATAATATACAACCAAGTCTTATAAAGTGTTTTGCATTGTTTTCTATACCAAAACCGACATTAGGATGGTTCTAAGTGCTTGTTTTTTATCTGATTACCGTTTTAGTGACGCGCAACGTGTCACTAAAAGATCGTCCGTATTACCACCAGTCTGATATGCATCACGAGAATCACGACGCATATTGAGATGTGAGTGTGAGTGTCCTACTGTACAAGCGACGCTTATAAAGTGTTTTGCATTGTTTTCTATACCAATACAGACATTAGGATGGTTCTAAGTGCTTGTTTTTTATCTGATTACCGTTTTAGTGACGCGCAACGTGTCACTAAAAGATCGCTCGTATTACCGACACTCTGATATGCGTCACGCCGCACATTGAGACCCCGTCGTTATAATATACAACCAAGGCTTATAAAGTGTTTTGAATTGTTTTCTATACCAAAACCGACATTAGGATGGTTCTAAGTGCTTGTTTTTTATCTGATTACCGTTTTAGTGACGCGGAACGTGTCACTAAAAGATCGTCCGTATTACCACCAGTCTGATATGCATCACGAGAATCACGACGCATATTGAGATGTGAGTGTCCTTCTGTACAACCGACGCTTATAAAGTGTTTTGCATTGTTTTCTATACTAATACCGACATTAGGATGGTTCTATGTGCTTGTTTTTTATCTGATTACCGTGTTAGTGACGGGCAACGTGTCACTAAAAGATCGCTCGTATTACCGGCACTGTGATCTGCGTTACGCCGCACATTGAGACCCCTTCGTTATAATATGCAACCAAGGCTTATAAAGTGTTTTGCATTGTTTTCTATACCAAAACCGACATTAGGATGGTTCTAAGTGCTTGTTTTTTATCTGATTACCGTTTTAGTGACGCCCAAGGTGTCACTAAAAGATCGTCCGTATTACCACCAGTCTGATATGCATCACGAGTGTCACGACGCATATTGAGACCGTGTCCTTATGTACAACTGACGCTTATAAAGTGTTTTTCATCGTTATTATGCTGAAAACGAGATAACTATGGTTCTTAGAGCTTGCTTTTTGTCAGATACATAACCGCTATGAAGAGTGAAATGTCACTATCAGATCGACCGTATTACAGATCTCAGAGTACTCTGATATCAGAGTGTCGGTAACACGTTCGATCTGTTAGTGTTGTGTGTGCGATCTTATGTGTTATTACGACACACAACATATCCATCATTTAATGCACTTATTAAATAGACTGTCTGTATTATCGACTCAGACGTGCGTAACAAAGCATTTGTGGCAGTAGTCTGTAGTACGACTCTATAAATAGAGCCCCACCGAAAACTAGACGATTATCTTCAGATTAAAACACTTTCCTCATCAAATTACAGATACCCGTGTAAACTAAAATAAAACAAATAAAGCTACCTTTACAAAATCAATGAAACCGAACTTTGTTTAGTAGAAAACGAATTAACGAGAGCAGTTTCACACAAACAAACGTGTTACAGGTACTTTGTTACTGTACTGTGGTACTTTGTTACTGTAGTCATTAGTGTTGATGAGCCAACATACACCGATACACATACGTGTTACTGATACGTATGTTTTAATTTGGACGGATTTATCTGCTTCTAGGTGGAAGTAAACGATATTGTTTTGTCCGTGATAAAGTAGTGTCGTCGACTCGCTAACCAGCAGAATGGCTTGCTTACTTTGTTATTCGTTCAACGAAATAACAATCGCCAATCAAAGACGTTATGTTCTAGAGACTCATAAATAGCATTGCACTAGATTCGAATCCGATCCCAATTCGTACGTAAAAAATATTCACATGCAAGTTGCAATATCAACTCGATAACAATCAGTGTCAAAAAATCTCAAAATTTATGGAATATAGAAGTGTTCTTGACAGTTTACGACTGAGATATGAATTTAAACGATCCTTATACTTACATTAGCGTTTATTTCTGTTTTCGATATTAAGAGAGTCAATAAGTGTATGTTTATCAATGGCCGTTATTGCACATTAATACGCTGCAACGGGAGCCAGCAGTCCTTTTGAAGCTCTCCTCTACCCGTGTCCCCTCATATTCAGTACGTCGACGGATATACGATTCAAAATATATTCAAAATTTAGATTGGTTCATCCATCGGTCTACCCGCACTCCTTGCACCTCGAATATTTTCCACGGCACATATCGCTCTCGTTAATCCTTATACTTACAGGAATTGTCTTGTTAGAATTCAATCCAAATTAGAATTAACTGGAGAGTGACCAAAAGTGACCGCCCATTGTGTCACCCCATGTAATGTTTTCTTCGTCTATCTTTTCTGAAACTTAAATGGTGTACATAATAATACGAATCAATAGCGATACTGTTGTACTATTTTTGTGGGGATACTCCCTTGTGCAAAAGAGCGTCAAAATCTGACCCGGAAGTTTTTTTTAAAAAACGGTCGAATGGGTATTTCTGACTTCATAATACTTAATTAATGTGTTTCTCTGATAGACAAAGTCACTTACCACCTCAACAATGCTGAATTTATTTCGTTTTTTTATTTCGTTTCTAACCAACTTCACAAAAAGGAGATGGTTCATCAGTCGGAACTTTTTTTACATTTTTATATTATAATATTTTTATTCACAAAGTACGGCTGGACCGATTTAGAAAACGTTTTTGTTTGAAAGTTTTACTTTCCAAATGTTCCAATTGACATCAGGTCAGGATCTGGTGATGGGATCTTGGAAAATGTAGCAAGAAATGTGAATCCTAAAGTACCGGTGGTGCTCAGTGGAGCGCAAACGTTAAACTAGTGCATGCTTGTGTGTGTTTGCGTGAAATGGCCATTAGGAGGTAAGTATTATTATATGGTTATTGGTAAGTATTATCAATAACTGCTTTCCTAAAACCACCAGTTTAGATTTTGTTGCCCTTTGCAAAAGTATATAGTTGAGCCTCAACTATTATACTTTTCGATCCGAAAAACTAATTTCGGTCGGACACTAAGTTGAGGTAACACAACACAACTTCAGGAATACCACTGCAGTATTGCTACAAATTATCTCCGATAGTACATTATATAATTATCTAGCAGAAGCTTTCCCAGCTCTTAACACGTAATTCTACAAAATTTAGGTATTTTAAATGCCACTAAATAAACATTTATTTTTTACTTTATGAATATTTAAGACTCTTTAATTATGTATCAAGTACTCCCAAACATTTATTAGTTTTACCTTTTCTAATTTGATGAAATTTTTTCTCAAATTAAGTCCAGTCTCTTAAATTCAACTCCGCGTATAAAATGTTATATAATAATACCGAGCAAGTTTAAGAGAACGTCTTTTCTTGGCTCAAGTCCGTAAGTTGAAGTTAAACTAGGAATATTCTATTAAAGGAGTCAAGCTTGTTCTTCGGAGTTCAGAAAGTAGGCTTGTCTATTCTAATATTATTATCATTCAAGAAAAATATAAGTTCAGAACTTGCATTATGTATTTCTAAGTATCGTAGTACTATCGGAGTCAAGACTTCAAGTACTTAAGCACAAATTCACACGAGATAAATTAATAAGATTTCATTATTACCCGTTATTTTCAACACAATTTTTGGTAACAATAATGTCATAAAATGAAATGATTCCGATGCAGGAGGGAGACAAAGTTATACTCGACGTAAGTATACCTTTTTCATAACGGAATCATTATGGCACTGACTGACTGGTAGGGAGATCGATTCCTAACAAGGATAGGATAGATTCTCGATTGTGGTGAGATAGCAATCCATTTATAAGCCGAATACGATCAGCTACGGGTAGATAATTAATTACTCAAATAAGATAACTTGTGATATAATGATCTGTCAACGTCAGTCTCTGATAATCCAATAATACGCCATTAATATGAAATAATGTTTGGATATTACTCTGATATCAGCTTAAGTGTCAAAAATTTGCATTTACTTTGTTATTGAATAATAGATATTAGGACCTTAAGAAAACGCTATCTACGCCAATGGTCCCATTGCAAGTGAGTGTTGTGTGTAGCAAACACACAACACTCACTTGCAAGTGTTGTGTGTTGTGGCGTAGCCCAATCCACCAGCTCCTAAATTCAATAATTATATGGTCTCTTTTCCATTTCATAATTATCGTCATCATTTCAGCCGAAAGACATCCACTACAGGACATAGGCTTCCCCGAAGTGTCACCACATCGACCAGTCCTGTGCGTCTTACATCCAGCGGATTCGTGGCCTTCACCAGACCACCAGTCCACCTTGTGGGAGACCTTCCAACTATGTGTCTTCCGGTTCCAGTACTCTTTCGCCAATCTAATTTTATAATAATGATCCCAACTAACATAACAATAGTGAAAGTGAATTGTGTTTCTTACGCTTTCATATAACTGATTTTGAAATTCAAAACAAAGATCATAATATATATAAAAGAGAAAATAACCTTACAGAAAACTTTAAGATAGATGAAACGAGCATGTGTGTGTGTGTAATGAACATACATTCATTCGCCTTTTTTAACTTAGTCCAGCAGAAAAGTAAACAGTATTTCATGAATCACATCCAAAAAAAGAACTCAAACAGAAACTAAACATAAAAGAAGTTTATTAATACCAGCCTTAAGTCCGAAACTCTTACTTTTCGGCTTAAATCAACTAAGTCCACGTCCTCGTCGCCATCATTTATCATTAAAGTTAATTAAGCTGAACGGCTCAGTCCATTCAACTAATTAGTCTTCTCCAAAAAAATCGAGGATAATTGCTAAGAGTGATTGCCAGGATTTACTTTCTTGGAAGGACACTGGCTGATAAATTACATACCTTTGCTATTCGGCCGTGTTCTTTGTTTGTAGAGGTGATAAAGAAATATGGGTTGGTTTTTTTCTTTTTATTTTAAGATAATGTTACGTGACAGTTATTAATACTCGTGCAAAAGAGTATCTGTGTCGTTTGAGTTTAATAAACAAAGTATTTTAGCTTCGACATAAAATTGGTTCCAAGAAAAGTATACATTTCAAAGAAACTTAATAGTAAGAGTACCTATAAAAACAAACACCAAACATGTAAAAAGATTTTTCTCAATCAAACACAACGTTGCTTTTATAGGTCGAATATGTACGAAATAAATCTAAAATCAAAAACAAATAAACTGAAAACATTTTAGTATGTTGACGATAAACATAGAACTTTCATGAGCTGTAGAAAATATAGGAAAGATGTCAATACCAAATTAATAGTTCAGTTTTATTTCGCGAGTCTGCGAGTTTTTATGGGTTGGCCCGTAACTGAGGCTGTTTGCTTTTATGGCCCACACGGGCCGTGATTATTGACATAAGATTGTGGCGGGCCACACAGAAAGCGATGCTGATCAAGAGGAGCCGATAGGTGCGCTTCTAAAGCGAGGCTGAACGAAATAAATGTCGTAGGTTTATACAAAAGCACGTAAGATCGTGAACTCCTTCTTCTCAATAAGACATGACGTTTGTATTGTAAACTATTGAATTTAGAATTGGACGGTACTTGGAATGAATATTTCAATCTTGCAAATCCGTTGACAGATGCAGTGGTACTTCGGCAGTGTCGATTGATTTTGACGTTCGTATTTTTGATTGAAATAAGTATTTATAATGCTATCATAAGCCTATTCACGGTCCGCATAGAGCATAGCATGAATCAATAGAACAATGGGTCACCCGCGACGCGACAATGCGACAATACCTTTTCATAGAAATGTTTCTACGGCATCTGCTACTTACACACCGCACACTAGCATACACTTAAAAAGAAATAAATATTCCTGATATTAAAAAAAAACCATACCATACCTACCAAAATAACCACCGGCCTGTAATTTATTAAAGAACCAATTATATTTAAACTGTCCTTGTCAAACCGTTAATAGCTCAAACGGAAATAATCGTGATATCATGTAAATTAATCATTAATTTGTGCGTCTAACTTAGCTATAGATTGCCTGAAAATGTCAGCATGGCAGGGAGCTTAGGGCATGTACTTTAGTCAGTAAGAGTCTGACACTCCTTTCTCCTCCGCCGAGAGATGGAGGAGATTTAGTCATTTGATGATTTCCCTACCTGAAAACTTAGCTTATAGATCTCGTGTAGGTACTTAGATCCACTATCTATGCGATTATAAAGTCATCAGGATTCAACACGGCTATCCACATAATTTTACATAGGTACATAATATAATAATATGCGGGCCATCCGCTTCAGGGATGTGTAAATACAATCCGGAGTTTGCATTCTAAACACCACGTAATTATTCAATTGTACACCTAATGGATACGTACATTACAGCCAGGTAAATAGTTTGTGTATGTTTGTAATGAAACTATTTTATTACGGGTAAGATTGTGAAGTATCTGCCTGTTTGAGATAACGTTAATTTTACATCGAAACTTATTTACAACTGTTTTTAGTGGGCTAAAACAAATCTCGCTATTTTGTAATTACTTCCTTAAATCTCTCTCTTCAACAATTATTCAAAGACATTTATTTCCTATACACCGTAAGCATAGCAAGCATTATGATCGTGTTACTAAACCTTATGCTGCACAAGGCATGAATTTTGTCCAATAGTAAACCATTATAAGCTCTTAATTTAATCACCCAACGCGCTAATCCAAAAAATGCAGCAATTTAATCAAGTAAAATGTCCCGCACAGATTTCAGTAAATCCTATCCCGGGAAAACTATTCTGCACAGCAATGAAATGACTTTCGCCCCCGTATCTCGCACTTACTTTCCTTAAGACACCAATCCTCGGTCATAGAACGAAATGAAAATTAATGGTAGTCGTGAGTATTTTTTCATGTCGGTTTGAGTACACACCATTAGTTCCGTTTTTGGCGCTGAACCCTCATTTATTATGTAAGTTGGTCGGTAAAATGTTATACGCAAAAATGCAGATGGTATGCCAAAACGAGCTTATTTCCGACGCTAAGTAAATTAAGTATGTCTTTCACACACGTCTCCGGAGTATGGTAAGCTTTGATGTTCCAGCTGCGATAATATATTGAAGTAGTTCATTGAAACGAACGAGGAAAGTCGTTTCCCTCTTAACATGCTCTATGAAACGGTCGAATAAGCTTTTATAAAATAAATAGGTTATTCTCTTGTTGGATCAAAAATATAAAAAAAAATAATTTAAACAATGATTTATTTTCCAAAATCATTATGTATCATCCCAGCCTGTCCCTAGAGCGTTTAGAATTTTCCGTGATTTTTCTCGATTCCACCTAATTGGATTGATGGAGCGGCCCTCACAAATCTGTCAGCCGAAGATAATGAACGGCCCAGCGAAATGAACTTTGTCAAGTTAGCCAACTATTCTACGGAAAAGGGCAATAACTGACATTTTGATCGTCGTAAAACACACGCTCTAAATGAATTATATCGTAAAGTTGGAGCTAATTATATTTTCAGTAACGAAAATAAAATTTGCTGACACAGTACTGCGAGAGCATCAAAAGTGGGATAACATTAAGTAGCCTACCACACTGAATGTTGCAGCGACTTAGCACACGGATATTTGTAGGTAAATAAGGTCGTTACCCGCTGTAGTGTTCCGTATCTTGTCAGTGATTGGATGAAATTAGAGGATCGTAAACACACGTGATCTGGAGCGTTGTTTGCGCATCCTCTCTCTTGAATAGGCCGGTCCGTGGAGCCCTTTCAGCGGTTGATGAAACACAAACTGTGTCACTAGGTACTGCCGAAATTTCGGATGGTGTTTGTAGTCGCAAACGAACTGCCTTGTGTGCCCGTAATGGGGTTTCTGAACATGTCTAAGTGAGTTTGTATCTACCCGAAGTACGCCCACCTACGGCAGATTAAAGATAACCAATTCCAAGTTGAAAGCCTTAGGACGTAATACCTCTTCTGTATGGGCACTGTACCGAATAAAAGCTTTTAAGTTTAATACTAAAATTGTTACTTTAGAGGACCATTCTGTGTATGAGTCCCTTCTGTTGAAAGTTGAGGCAATTTTATAAAAAATACATTTTGTTAGAATAGTTTGCTGGATAAAATGGACCTGTAAAAAGATATAGACATTAAGTAGTTAAATATCCGAAAGTGAGATACACAACCATGCTTTAGAAGAAAAAGAAAACTCATTCATTGCGTTAGGCATGAAACAGTTTAATAGAAACAACATCCTCTCACCCAATTTGCTAAACAACTAATCTCGACAAGTTTAAACACCAAATCGCAACACTCTCTATCAAGTGTTGGAGAAGAGCCGTCATCTCAATCGTAGCACAATTCCATTTATCATAATTCACCTCTAGTAAGGGAACTAGGTAACGTGGGGCACTTCCGCGGCACATGATTTGCATAATAACCAAACTAAGTGTACCATATCTTACTAAAGCTCAAATCTAAACCATAAATTCGGTATCATAAGGCCCGTTTTACATAAGCCGAGAGAACTGAATTGCTCTACGTCCGATCAATTCTCACACACGAATTCAAAGACATTTGAACATATTAGGGGAATGTTAATAGGTAATAGTTGCTCCAGAACTGCGATATAGGGATTAGTATAGATTTTGATTTGCGTTCAGAGTGTTTCGCTGAATAGTTTAACAAGCTTCAAGAAGTAGAGCGTAAGGGGCTGTTTGGACGTGGCTGGCCGATGCTGATAATGTACACGACCGATAAACTAACGAGAGGCAGTTAATATCATGAATTAATGTGTTTTTGGTTAGGATTATCAAGTAGTGGGTATTTTGTGATCGCTGTTTTGTAAACAGATTTAATTTTTTTAGGCTCAAAAAGTCTCATTTTATTACTGAAAATAAATTCTCACTATGACTTTAAAGCTATAATAAGGGTCACAATCCTTGTCAGTTAGGGAACAAGTAAGGAAAAGAGGGAATCTCAAACCACACAATTACGAAATAAACAAAAATCACTCGACGACATTCACAAGTGAGCAAAAGCCCTTAGAACAAAACTTAACACATCGTTTGTCAAAAACTAACTAAGCTCATTTCATATTCACTTTATACTACGGCAACCCTACTTACAAAAAATGCAAGGCCGATAGTGAAGCCGATAGGCAAATACCCTCCCCAAATCATGACCTAATATCGGGCAATTTATCACCGACAGACCTTTGTGCCTGTGCCATCAATCTTGAGCTTCCTCCGCACTCAACACTCCAACTAATTATTGTCGATCGTGTCACGACAGTTTGCTTGCGGATTTCAACATTTTTTCAACACCCAACTGATGTTTGACGTACGATTTGAGATAAATTAATGTTCTCTCAAACGAATAATTAAGCAATTTTGGAGGGTTCCAAAATGTAAACACTAGCAATCCGTCAAGTGGCGATGGTTCTTAATAGCTGGGAAGGAAAGGGGAGGGAAATGAAACCATCCATTACAGGCAAGACGGACAACTCGAAGGCAGATGGTAATGGCAGTCGAGAAGATTTCCCTCAGCACCGGGAAATGAGCCAAACGGCCGCTCCCGTGTGTTAATAATGAAACAATACGCGCCATACGTTACATCCATAATAAACAACATAACAATACACGTTCATTTGTTATTGTTTCCTCTGTGACAGCTACTCTACATAACGCTAATAGCACAATATTTTACAAAGACAACATCTGATAAGAGAATAGTAATTTTCACGTGTTGCTTGACTAAACGAACGCCTTTTTCACCGCAAAAGAAAAATATCCAGGTAGATTTATTTACGTACAGGAAGTAACATAGCAACATTAAGTTAATAAAGCATAAAAATATTTTACAGCGACTCATGGAGTGGCATCCACACGCGAGTAGGGAAGAAGGGCCATTTGCTTTATTACATTTACATCATACGCCCGTTAAAGCAGCCAACTGTACAAAATGTTGCATAAAATTCCTTTCTCGTGTCGCGATTGATCTTTTACTTCCTTTCAAATAATGTTTTCTTAGGGTACCGTCGCGTTGAATCATGTTCACAAACATTTTTTCTATGTTCGGGCGCCTCTCAATTTGGGCGTCTTGTATTCGTACCCAAAATTATTGAATTAGCTCTTTAACGTAACGCAGGTCTGACAAAATACCTACATATTTTATTATACATACATGAATGAGTTAAAGGTCATAATAATGAGGAAAACATTTCACTTAAGGAAACTGCCGAGTATGAGAATTAAATTTCTGGGAAAATTATTACTCGTACTCATACATCTACTAGAATTCAGATCTAGCACTAGGTAAATTAATAATAACGCATTAAAGTACAGTATTTTTTTAAGAGTAAAAGTTTCCCCTATTTTCTTCTGTAACAATAATTATACATCACATTTAAATGAACAGTACGGGGGAGGTTCCGTATTGTTCATTTAATATGATTCGACAAACATAATATTGCCTTTTATTCAGCAAACTCGCAAAAACAAAATTATGTATGCCTCTGACGATGCTCACGTACATAATAATGGTTTCCTTTATGTTTGTCTCCGATCATAAATTTTCATTATGACGACTAAGTTCACATGAGTATGCCCGATGTATAAGAAATAACAAGTCCAAAGTATGCTGTTTGCAACCGAGTCAATGAAGATGTATCATTAGACCTTTCGTTTTGAAAATAATAAGCACGAAATACAATGATAATTTTACTATTCATAAATATTTCATGGAAAATATTAGGAAAATATCAGAGACCAGAATTTGAGAGCATCATGTGTGGAACACCAAAATATTATGTTCAGTTGATAATATTAGGTTCCAATGATTGTAACGAGTTGCAAAAGTTCCACACCAAATATGAAAAAACTATATGAATTTTGTTTACAAATCAACGTTGCTCAGTTGTAACGCAAAGAGAAGAACAGGTTTCGCAGCACATAGAAACATTGCCGAGGTTTCACAGAACGGTATATAGGAACAGACGAAATATTAGAAAATACCAAGCGATTGTGTTTGGTTAAGCGAATGGCTGCGGGACGTGCCGACACGCAACATCGAACGTGCGTTGTGGTGGATTTTTCAAAAAGCAATCCGTGGAACAGACCAACGTGTGCAAACAGCCAGCTGACATTGGCTTTGGGCTGAGAAGCCAGCGCTGGCCGCCAGTTAGACTAGTAGTTTATCGGCCAGTTGGGTGCCGATATGTTTTTCTAGCCAGGGTTCTCTGCCATCGTCCTCTTTATTCCTCGCGCAATGAAACGTTATGAAAAAAGCTGATTATATGCAAGGCCAGTAATTATGCCCATGCGGAGAAGTCTATAGGACTAAGGCCAGCGCACTGGCTTCGTGTAAATCTGCCTATATTGACCAAAAGCACACCAAAACTAGTGTGAACGTGAATGCAACTATTCTCGGTTTCCAATATACTAGCAGCACTTACAGGCGCAAATAAAAATTGAAAAATCCTCGCTCGCAAATCCCCGGAGGGTCCCGACTCTCACGTTCCTCACGCAACGGCCCCTCCTCCCACAAAGAGCTTGAACAGGGACATTATTTATTTATTTAAGCTCACGACAAACTCGAAAATATTCCGTTGCGTTTCGGTTACGGCTGTTGGTAAATAAATAATCTATGATGTCAAAATATTCAGGTCGTGTGTAAATAAGTATGTTTGGTTCGCTGTTATACTTACGTAAGGCTTTCAGTTCATCAAATTACAATGGAGACAGCAGAACATGATCATTTTGAGGTACTTAATGTTTCAGAGGTATGTGAATTGTAGGGTCTGTGACCAACATTAACTAACCCACTTGACTATCAGCGAATAATAGACAAGTGGGTTAAATAATGCTGGTCACAGACTGTACTATGGACTGTACTTCTCCGAATCAGAATCTACAATAGAACATTCAGGTAATCATTTCCGATACACTTTCTACAATATATGTATGACTTTCTCCTTCCATGTATTTTGATTACCGTCTACCAAATCCATTTTATGGGCTTTCGATAATAATGAACCAGCGTAATAATGAATGTTTTAAAGTAGATAAATAGATAGAATAAGCTTTATTGTACACCACTCTCACGTATTCTGTTGGTTTACCTATTCATTTTGTTTCAGCTCGTTATTTACAAAAAACAATTCGATGATTAATGTTCGTTCGATTACTCATCTGGTTAACCTTTCAAACGACAAACAACTGGTCATTGAAACTAATTTGTCCGATGTATTCTTTGTCTGGCTGCGTTGATGGTGTTGTAAGCGCTACTGCTGAGCGTGAGGTACGATTCCCATGTCAAGTAAAGGGTTATTGTGTTTTTTCATCCAAAAATTTCTCACTAGCAGGCCAGAGTCTCTGGAGTTCTTCTTTTCGAGCCCATGGTTAACTCTTTACATTGTTTTGTCTTAGCAGGTGGCTACTTTAATTGCAGCAGCGGTGGCATTCATGAAATCCTCCAAAGTACAAGACATGTTTTTTAACCGACTTCAAAAAAAGGAGGATTTTCTCAAGATGTTTTATTTTTATTGTTGCTTGTTTCATCTGTAAGGGTATACTTCTCGATTGGTCCTACTGTCACCAAGTTAGAATCTGATGATGGGATCCCAGAAAATCGAGGGCAACCCTCAAATTTTATAGGCACATACAATGTTTTTTATTAACTTTCTGACGCAATTCAGATATTTGTGCCTGGTAATCATCATCTCATGTTGCTGAGCTGATGATGGAAGGTATAAATTTTTATCTGATGATGAGATCGCATGAAATATGTTTGTTACCTCATAACTCCGTCATTTATGAACTGATTTGAAAGATTCTTGTTTCGTCAGAATCTGATAATAGGATCCCGTGAAAATCGAGGGCACCCCTCATTTTTTTTAGGCACGTACAATGTTTTTCATTAACTTTCTGACGCAATTCAGATATTTGTGCCTGGTGGCATAAATAGATGAAAGGTATAAATTAGGATCTGATGATAAGATCCCATGAAATATGTTTGTTCAGCCAATTGTCAGCCGTTTTGGATGATTCTTTTTTTGTTTAGAAGAGTATTTTCAATTTATCACTATTACGAATAGGAGAACCGCATTTACATTGGGTATTCGGCGGATCTATAAAACCCCATTTCCCCAAGTTGCGTTTGCAGCGGCTTACCTGGATTCGCAAACGATTTAGCGCTTTCCAAGTAAGCGATTGCAATTCACGACCTGAGGGCAACTGCTCTTTGGGTTTTGTAAAGTCGTGAGGTGGTGGATTCAATTCTCTTCCCACAGTTTGTTTCTCCCTGTAGGTGGCATATCCAGGATCGCCTGTGTCTGTGCCTGGAGTTGTGCATGTTCGATGGCTTAAGACTCGCCCCCTATTCTTTATTATATGAAACAAAACATGACTGGTGCAACGTATGTGCGTGTGTGTGTGTGTGTGTATGTGCGTGTGTGTTGTCTGTGTTTTCTGAATATAAAACACAGAAATGATGCTATGATATTGTCGCAATGTCAAAACATCTGAGACATATTATTTACGCTATTAGCACGTCCACAAGTCTTATCAAAGGGTTCGAAGTTTAAACTATTTCCGTTGTCATGGCAACGACCCTAACAATTTCCTAATAGCATAACAAATCACTTTTAATTTTGTTTACTACCTTGAGATGCCTTGCCTTTACCTAGGTTCATAACATGACTATTAAGAACGAGAAGTATATAAGTACATAGTAATTAAGGAACTTATCAAGTACATGGATCTTACTATGACGTGTCGATATCATTATGATTCCGTTGTGAAAAAAGGGATAGTGCAATACACCTTGTCTAACTCCATCTCCCTCCCATTCCGGAATCATGATGGTTTTAAGCTTATATACACTATTTTATATTGAATAGACAGCCAAGGCCACTCAGTAACAAATAACTAGGTTCGACAGGGCTTGTTCTATTTAGTTCTTGATTATTATGTATAAGTATACTAAAGTATTGTTGTAAAAAAAATCAATTTTATTAATGGGCTAAATTAACACACAATTATTATAAAGAGAAATTATAGAGGAGTAATTTTTCACTTTCACTCAAAACCGTACTTCACAAAATGAGCTTGTTAGCTGTAATTAATATAAAATATAATTTGGCATTACAGGTCAGTAGGTGTGTGGGCTTCAAACATCAGAAATCAGATGTACTACTCTGTCAAGAAAGTACCGGGAAAAGATCAATAATACACAAAATGTCTGTTATTCATCCAAATTTATTTTATCACCTTCAAAGTATGCTCCTTTAGAAACGATACACTTGCGCCAACGAATAATCCATTCATCAAAACATTTTTTAAACGCTGCTTCCGGAATTGAGTTCAGTTCTCGCCGCGAATTCTCCTTTATGTCTTCTATCGATTGAAAACGGGTGCCACGAAGTGGTAATTTGAGTTTAGGAAAAAGAAAATAGTCAGCAGGAGCCATATCTGGTGAATATGGTGGTTGATGGATGGTATTTGTTGAGTGTTTGGTTAAAAATTCGTTCACAATGATAGCCTTGTGCGAAGGCGCATTGTCGTGGTGCAAAATCCAAGAATTTTCTTTCCACAAATCTGGCCTTTTTCGTCGAATTTGCACTTTTAAACGCCGCATAACGCTCAAATAATATTCTTTATTTACCGTTAGACCTTCCGGTAAGAATTCAGAGTGCACAACACCGCGATAGTCAAAGAAAACAGTCAACATGACTTTGACTTTTGATCGACTTTGGCGTGGTTTTTTCGGTTTCGGTTCAGTTGGAAGGCGCCACTCCGAAGCTTGTTGACTAGTTTGCATGTCAAACTCGTAAACCCACGTCTCATCACCAGTAACAATGCGTTTCATGAATGTTGGGTCCGAACTGACTCGTTCTAGCATGTCCTCAGCGACTTTCATGCGATTGAGTTTTTGGAGAAAATTCAGATCTTTTGGGACTAGCCGAGCAGCAACATGTTTCATACCCAAATGATTAGTTAAAATGGTACGGATCAACTCGTGAGATACAGAAAGTTTGGCGGCTATCTCTCTCAGAGTTGAATGGGGATTTTCAGTCTCTATTTCCTTCACTTTTGCGATGTTAACTTCAGTTGCAGACGTTGACGGCCTACCAGAGCGCGGCAAATCTTCCATCACATCTCGACCGCTTTTGAACGCTTTGAACCACTCATAAGCACGAGTTTTTGATAAAGTCGATTCACCGTAAGCCTTCTGTAACATTTTCAGTGACTCCGAACACGAAATTCCATTGGCGATGCAAAATTTAAGACAAACTCTTTGTTCGATATTTTTGTCCATTATGAAATTCGCAATACACACTATATATGATATTACTAAAACCAGCACTGCATTTAATATAAATAACAGATGCAACTCAAACTCCGCGCCAAAATGGAAAACAGTTGTGCCAATCTAACAACTACACAAAAACAAAAATTTGAATTTGGAACCATAAACAAATCATCCATTCCCGATACTTTTTTGACTGAATGTATATTGTATATATGTATCTTATTGCGTCAATCATCATTTGCCTAGCCTTTTCCCAACTATATTCTGGTCGGCTTCCCGTCACGCCGGATATAGCTGAATACCAGTATTTTACAAGGAGCGGCTGCCTACCAGACCTCCACAACCCATTATCTGGGTAACACGGTACTTCATGGCAAGACTGGACTCAGATTTACTGGCTTCTGACTATCCATAGCGACTGCCAAAGATCTACAAATGACTGCCGGGACCAACGGCTTAACGTGCTTTCCAAGGCACGGAGGAAACTCGGTATGTTAAGATGATCACCCATCCCAAGACCAACCTTGGCAAGCGTTGCTTAACCTTGAAGATCGACCAGTGCGGCTGTTATTATCTAGCCACGAGCTCCTCTCGTATCTTATTGCGTCAATGTAACCATATACCAGTAAATTACTGCAAGCTCTATACTATACCTAAATACAATATAGATATATTATCATAATGAGATCGTGAATTGGCAGTATTAGCATAATGATAATGACCTAGGTATACAATTGTTGACTAAGATTGATGGACCACATACATAAGTTAAGTTACATAAGTGTTTTCGTTTCATAAGATTTAGTTTGCTTTGACTTTTATTTCTTTGTTTAATCTTTAGAAAAGTAGATCACAATAAACTAAATAAACATTAATATATAACTGATATAAACAATACGCGCGTTAGATAACGAGGGTCTTTATTTCTAGAACTAACACAATAGCAGCGCACCAAAATAATATACCTAGTTTCATAAATACAATTTCATGAACAGCCGCGCACAATGTCTTGAAAGTAATGGCAAAATAAACACTAGCTACAATACTAGGCGCAGATAACCAAGCAATATAAGTCCTACATTTAACCGGCTACGACGATATATTTTATCATGGTACACAGTTGCTAAAATACCATTTCTACTACCTTTAACTTAGGTCGTTCATCAGTTTAATGTCCCCACAACCTCCGTGTATCAATTCCGAACTCCTCATTTGCGTCCACCATAAGTTTCGCTTTGCTTCGTACACATTCTACTTCCCTGCATGCAATATTAAGACTAATGGCAAAGTAAACAGGAACTATATTAGCTGAGCTTACAGACTTACTTGCTGACCTGTTTATGTTAGCCCCTATATCCTATGTTACACATACTACGTTCTTGTTCTTCGTAGTATATGGCTTGCTTACAGAGACTTCTTTATTTTCATTCTAAGTAAAAGAAAATCAGGAAATAGTTTGTCGCATGAGCCTTTGGGAGCTCCTAATTTACTTTATGTGATGTCTCATGCGTACTATATTCAACGTCAGTGGGTAATGTATTCCCTGAAAAAAGGAATACGCTCAAAATGAAAAGTGAATACAGCTTTATTCTTTAATTAATATGTTTATTTTTGCAATAAAATGTACACTCTACCTCGATAAAATGTTTTCATTCCAGTCAATAGCTGAAGGTAAACAAATATTGAAAACTTGATCAAATATTCGTGTTGAGCTTTACACTATAAAATAACATCACACCAATATTTCGCCGTTATCTATAACGTAAATACTGCCCGTGATACTGCGCGCGCGATCGCTCGATAGATAAAGAATCAGGTCGGCGACCTCCTCGCTTTCCGCCATTTTACCGAGCGGGTACAATGAGCTGCGGCTTTTGTATAATTCCGAAACTTGTTCTTTGGTAAAACCAGCTGTTTCTGCAAACGGAGTGTTTGTCCCGCCCGGGTTAACGGAGTTGACGCGCACACCATGACGACCCAGCTCCACGGCGACGCACTTCGTAAATTGGTCCAGAGCCGCTTTCGATACGCAGTACGGCAGGTAATCCACGTCCTTGATCGGTCGTAAGGCCGCCACGCTCGATACGTTCACAATGTTCCCCTTTGTCTTGATGAGATGCGGTGCCGCTAAACTTGTCAGATGGTACACTGCACGCAAATTAGTTGCCATAGCACGGTCAAGTAACTCTACACCCTCTAATATGCTTCCTCGGACCCCAACTCCAGCGTTGTTTACGAGGACATCAATGCGACCAAATGTGTCTATTGTCTCTGCAACAATTTTCTTCACATCGTCGTCGAGCGACAACTCCGCTTTGATAACCAGAGGTTTAATACCTTTTGTATCTTCACATTGTTTCGCAACTTTGTTCAAAGATTCTTCATTTCTTCCAACTAACACAACTTTGGCAGACTGCTTGGCGTACAACAGCGCGGCAGCTGCTCCGATGCCGGAACTCGCGCCGGTGATCACGATAACTTTGTTGTCGAAGTCCATCATCGCCCGCGCCGCGATTGCAACTAACGGTTTTACATTTTTATCTGACAGTTTTATGCAGCAACTTAGATAAACCAACTGACCTTCGACAATCCGTAGCTAAATATAGCTTTTGTTTGCGTTGATATCGAAATCATTAAACTTTTTATCCTGTTTGATTATACTAGGTAAGTTCTACTAGGTACAGTTTCCATTAAAAGTTAGTACTTTAATTGCCTATACTTAAACGCCACGCCAATAATTTTAACCGCCCGCCATTAAATTTCCAAGTGCATGCAAAATCATAATACCTGCTATAACTCGTAATCAGAACATTAGCCAGTGGTTATTACGTTAAGCTAAGCATATAGTACGCTTGACTTGGCAAAGCGAGAATGGAACTACGGGCTGTAAGCAGCACGTAATAAAATTTTGCGGTTATATGGACGCGTCATATTCTGGGAACAAAGTGAATGTTTTTTAACGAAATATTTCAGCAATGACAGAGCGAGCCGGTCATGGAGAGACGTGTGCGTTACAAAAGCCACCGCGCGTACCACGAATATTTCTGTACGTTAGCCTGCCATTTCATTATTGTCAGTGGACTCCCGGGAAAATGTGTTAGTAGAGTTATTCGCGACGCCTTTTTTGTAAACATGTTTCGGTTGTTTTAGTATTGAATATGTAGGTATTAAATTTCCTAATCAAATATATATATAAAAAAAACATCCAAATAGCCCTGCTGAGTAATAGAGACATCAAAATATGGGCTTTAAACCGGCATTAACAACGAAGGATTCCGTTAATCCATTCATCCTGACTTGCCTCTCGTATCGGGGGCAAACTACGTAATGTTGGTTCCGAGGCATGCCATTTACATGAATGATTATTCGGGCGGATAGATGGTCGCGTGCGATTTTGGCCCCTGAGATTAGCGAATGTGAGGTGTTTTTTGTGTGACAGATTTCTGAGACCATTCCGAAGTTTATCTTTGCAAGCCGCGTGGAAAGCATTGTCCGGACCCGTTAGCCTATGTTAACACGACGCTTCCCAGTTGGTAGACACGGTAAACATAAATCGAATTCCTTCAAATATTATATTTATTATTGAAATTTGCTTTTTTTGTTGTTTGTTTTGGTATTAATGTAAAGGCTCAACCTTGTCGTACTCAACGTTGTTCGTACCCAAAGGGTATCCTACGGGACCCTGTTACTAAGCCTCCGCTTTCCGTCCGTCTATACGTCCGTCCGTCCGTCTGTCTGTCAGCGGGCTGTATCTCAAGAACCGTAATAGGTAGACAGTTGAAATTTTTACAGAGTGTGTATCTATTGCCGCTACAACAAAAAAAAACTAATGTTTATGGTACGGAACCCTTCGTTTGTGAGTCCAACTCGCACTTGGCCAGTTTTTTGTTTGATTAGAAAAACTTATAATGCTTTCATTCTGCAACTCATCCAACGTTATTTTTTTTATTAGATCTTTAAAACTTCATCAAACGTTTGGTACAGTTAGTAAGACATTGACTCTGCGGTTGTTACAGAAATCCAAAAAATAAGCATATGAACCGATTTACCTACCACGACCTTTACTTATTTTGACACAGCATAGAGAATTATAAAGCGACAGAAAATCAAAATTAAATATGTAAATAATTTAAACAACAGACCTATCAAATGAAATCCACATCACAATACGACCGCACGAAATAAATCTGTACAATTTTACAAACGATTTGTAAAGGTTTCATGCATCGCCAAATGAGTTTCTAACCTGTAATTAATGCAAAATGTAATGCGTTATTACAGGAGGTCAGCCGCCTCACTAATTTGTACTGATTACTTGTTAATCTACCGCAGAATGTTAACATTGCCGCTAATGTTAACTTTGCCGGCAAAAATTGTGCTCAAATGTGTTGCTCAAAGGAATAATGTGGGAGAATAATGGGCTGAATATTAACTTTGTGCGATTGTGGTGAGAGTAGTTTCAGTGGTTGTTTTGTGGATTTTTAATGATTAGGTTTCAGGTATTTCGTGTAGTTTTTTTTTTGTTGATTTTAAGGCTCTTACACGCCTGTTGAATTACCTTGGCCGGTTTCACAACAAAAATATTTCACATGGTCAACATGTTTAAAACAACATTCTATTTCTAATATCTTCAAACAATTAACAGAAACTAGTAGCACTAAACGTGTTTATACTATATTTCAATAGTTTAATATTTGTAAAATGTCATACATACGTATGTCCGTCGAGACAATTTGACACAGAAATACCTACGACAATATTTTCAATTGGACACAAAAAATATCTTCCCCTGGACTACGACAACACTTTCAAAGTAAACCTCGCACAAGATAAAGAAATGATGTTCGTAGTAACCCTTACTCCACAGGCACAGGGAGCCAAGACGTTGCGCAGTGGGTGGCGACATTCGTAGCTTGGACTCTTATCATAAATCTTCGTGGGCCTGCAATGGATCACTCTTACCTCCCCATCTCGCCCCTCATCATTTATACTTTATTATTGGAGGCTTACGTATCTGAAACCCTTTGAAACATTCAGATATGATCCCCTCGAAGAATTCGTAATTGTATCCATCGGCTTGTACGCAAAAAGTGTAGGAAAAGTAAAACTTTTTGTGAAGCATGATCATGAAATCCAATCAAGGAGCTTAAAAAAATAAATTGCCATCTGTGATGCAATCAATTGTGAACGATACCTACAACACGTAATAGGCAACATTATCATACCTTTTTGATAAAGATTAGTATGCCAATTTAAATTCACAACCAGTAACACAATTTTCGACAAAATTGGGTTGTCAACTAACGAATATGATCACGCGACAACTAATCAAGTACAGTAAAATTAAATTGTCATTTTACGGGAAATATCAAACTGACGAGTGACAGGAAACCAAAGTTTCACACCAGCGCACTACCCGATGAATTTATGAATTAATTAAACGTCAATAACTAAAGCTGTCAATATTCAAATTCGTTGGCATAGGTACAACCTATATGTACCAATGAACAGGCCACGACATGAAGTTAGAGTTCTCGTTCCATTGCGCGTTACAATATTTCTTCGGTGCCATTCAACTGGCAGCAGACTACAATGGACTGTAAAATGAAACTGGAAATCTCGTATTTTGTTGAAGGCTCTCTGGATATGAAACTTTATATGGTTCATTTCATAACCGAGAGCTGTGTTCGACGTGTACCAGAAATAACCTACATTCATGGATAGGCTCAGCCCAATGTTGACTTTGTTATCAAAGTAACATATTCCGTTTGACAGTTTAGTAGTCTAAAATGATAGAAAACGGAACAGAGAAACATCAGTGCATAGTAGTTCAAGCATTCAAAGAAATTTTGAAATACTGGAAACCAAATAGACGACAAAGCTGCGATATCTTTCCTATATTTAATTTGTTTTTTGTCACCATAAGTACTTGCACGACAACCACGTAACCAATTGTATGCCATTATACCAGGAGGAACACTGGCTCCTAAAACACAGGCTTTTGGCCTAGTTTAGGAGGCATCTGTTCGCACTTTAATGTTGACTCTGTTGTACAATATGTCCATATAAATTGTGTACCTACTTATGTATGTTTTCCTTGTGTACAAATATTTTTTTTTTTTTCATAACTAAAGAACTGATAACAGTTTCACACTAAAAACACAGATAGAACCTAGGTAAGCAAATTATACTCACATACAAAGTACCGACTGAACCCAATACGATTCTGAACCAAGCAGCGCTAAACGCATCGCTTAGCGTTTTTTTTACGCGGAAATCGCAAACGCAGATCGGTTCAAGGAAATCAATCAGCGAACCATTGGCCACGGCTCAAAGCGGATGCGGTTGATGTTAAGCGCTTAACTCATTATTTGGCTGCGAAACAACAAGATCGATGTGCCAAAAATACTTCAGTACCGGGTTTTAGCTTGCGTCGTGTTCCCGGGGATTAATGTTATGAACAGAATATTTGGTACAGGGATTTTTTTTGTGATGTTTTTTACGATTGTAAGAGATTTCATGAGTGTTTCCTATTTTAGGATATGTATTCATTCATTTTATTTATTTCAGATAACAATAATCCTTATTTAAAATTTGCACAAATGTCAAATTAAAAACATAAAATACTCCAAACTAAAATAAAACTAATATCAATTTAAATTAACTAAATAATTAATTAATTTAATTTATAGCATGGTGATAATTATAACGATTTTCTTCAAAAAATTACCATTTCAAATATTAATTCTTCAGGATCGAGTACACCAATTCAATCAGTCAAGTTTTGAGTAACAGTTGGCAAACGAACGTAAGTGTTTTTTTAATTATTAAATATCATCCTTGCACACAAAAGGCTAACTCATGTACCAAACGTAATTTATTAGCGACAAATCGAAAATAAAAATAAACCATTGCTCCTTATACTATTTGAATAAAATTCTCAGCCACATCACTGGCAGACGTACGAATATTTCCACACACGCTATAAACGTGAAATGCGGAACATTTTCAAGAAAATTTCATCGCATTTAGAGCATTCAGAAGCTTTTCGCTTATTTTCATGGCACAGTTAGAATACTTTATTGAATACGCACTTGAAGAAAAAAAATTAAGACGATGATGAATTGCCCGAGGTCTCGAAACGTTCAAAACTGGAAATGGGTCAGGCACACAAATATTGCACAATGTTTTGACATCAAAGTGCGCTTTCATCGGGCTCTCGATGCAAAAGCTGCGAGTAATATAAGAGTGATTTTATTTTATTTGAACCTGAGTTTTAGTATTCATGATGAGAGGTATTGTCACACAGTAGAATGAGTACCAATAAACTATTTAATGGCTCAAATAGTCGTACCTAATTCGTAGTAGTTCTAGTTTTTGTCCAAAAATCTACTGGACAGGTAATTTTCCGCGATTTCAGAAATCCTCCAGGGGATTGGTTTCAGGTTTTACATTATTTGTGTTAACCTTATAAGGGTACAACAATGCACAAGATAAATCTCCAAACTAAATGCAACAAAAACGGAATTATTTACTCGAACAAATGTGAGTACACCATGAATTTCCACGAAAAAAATTTTGCAGTCAAAATTTACAAAGACTGAACTTTTACGCTTTTCTGACATTCAAAGCACTTCATCTTCTTTTACACATAAAATATTATTAAAAGCATTTCAGTTCGATTTACATTAGCCTTAAAATTGCAGTGTAAAACTTTAAAAAATAAATAAATACTGCATCTATGTTCTTATTTTATCTTGTATCGCTGTTATTATTGTTTGAGGATTTACTATAAACAAAAAACATTCCGGACCATTTTTCTGCATCTACATTAGCGATAACAAAAAAAAAATAGAATTCTATTTAGAGGGCCCAGCATAAATGTTTTTGACATATAAAAGTACCGTAAAATTTTACCATGAGTAAAATACTCTTTTCGCAAATAATATCAATTTGAATTGGATACTATATTCATATTTTTCATACAAATTGTGGATGTCGCATAAAATTAAACCAAAATACTATGTAGTTGTTGTTTTTTATTATTAAAAGCTTTTATTTAACTTGCAATAATAATAATAATAATATTCCACACAACTATCACACAACGCCATCTAGTCCCAAGCTAAGCAGAGCTTGTGTTATGGGTACTAGACAACTGATAAACATACTTTTATATTTCTAAATACATACATATTATATTATAGATAAACTACACCCAGACACAGAACAAATGATCATGCTCATCACACAAACATTTGTCCTGGGTGGGAATCGAACCCACAACCTCTGGCATAGCAGTCAGGGTCACTAACCACTAGACCAACAGGCCAGTCAAAACAATGTAATGCAATAATATAATACAGTCAATGCAATGTATGTATGTAAGTATGTTCTCGTTTGTATGTTTGTATGTTTGTATGTATGTTTGTTCGAGGGGAATCTGGCTACTCAATTTTGAAGCAGATATCTTCAACCGATTGAGCTGAAATTTTGTATAGGCACACGTTAAGTTTTGATGACAAGACACGATAAGCTGTGTGATGTCATTCTAAAGCTTGTCGCGAGGTTTGCGTAAGTACCTATAAGTATTTAATTAATCAAACCTCGCGACAATCCTTTATGATCAATTTTAAATGCAAAATTTTATTTTCTTCTTTTTAGAGCATTTAAATAAAAGCTTGTTTAAAAAGGTTTTTTATATTCAAAATTTTACTTACGTTAACAATACTGTAACGTTACAATACGTCAAAACAGTCGTGATAGGCCCTCTGTAGTGCGGTGTGCGCTCCAGTGTGTTAGGCAGATATATCTGACGCTGATGTTCTGCTACATCCCTGCGGTGGCCAGATGGTCATTAAGCTGAATAAGTGGAAGAAGAGCTATGTTTCTCTACAATGTATGTATATAATACGTGAGGAGTGAATATGGTAAGTATACCTGTAATTAATTACATTTAATTACTATTTAATCCTGTATTCATTTAATTATTATTTAATCGTTTACAAAAAAATAATTAATCGGCTCAGTATTTTTTTAAATTATCATGTGGATATTTTTAAGAAATAAGGCTGTTTTGACAAAGGTATACGTAACATTTAAGCAAACCTGAGCTACATACGTGCTTATATAATAACTCCAAAGCACGCTCGCCATCCATCAGACCCTCAAGGCCTATGACAAGAAGGCTTACTTTCTCATGAATATTTATCACCCTGTTTATTCCCCAAACCAAGAGGCTTGAAAAAAACATAATGTTTACAGCCAATTCACTCGGAAATTCAACCTGTACTTACAAACGCTTTGAAGATGTAAAATTGCGTGTTCGTAGTTTAAAAGGAAATTTTAGCCGAATGATCAAAGGTAAGCGATCTAATTTGCAATATTTATTTTACGTACTCGTAATCGTAAACTTAATTGTAAAATATTTAATATAAATAATAACATAAGGCTGTCCTCGAATGAAGGGCTATACTATATATACTGCTCTTTCAAAACCAAGAATTTGTTACAAAAATATAAAACATATAGACATGAGTTTGACATGTCTGGCGGCTATTTAAAGAAGAAGCAACTTATAATTTAATAAAGGTTGTTTATTTTTTCCTAAAAATAATGTCGGATACCCCTGATTTAAAAGTCTAGCAAGTTAAGCCTCCAGTCATAACATAATGAAAATGTCCACAAAAAAACAAGTAAAAAATAATTGTTATAAAAGTTTTGCGTAACTTTTGGACAACGCCAACAGGAGACTGACTTCTTAAAAGCCTTCAATACGCTGGCCAAAAAATTATTTGACAAAAGACTGCTTTGTTACGGGATCTGTCTTTGTTTTGGCCAACTTCTTTGATCAATCATGACAAATTGTATTTTGTTATAAGAGAAGGCCGTCACGAAGTTTGACAGCTCTCGGCTGAAAGTTTCCTTTCGTGGAAATAAACGAGTGCGAATTAGTTCTTGATGTAAAATCAATCAACGTTGGTAACTTCAATGTCGATGTGTTTTGTTCTCACTCGTATGTGTATTTTTTTCACCTCGATTTGAATTAGGTAAGTTTTTATCTTGTCGTTTTCAGGAGAAATTAGAGGGGTACCAAAAAGTTTGTTAATTTAAGATCTCATCCGCGCGATTAATTTATTGATTGAGGAAAGTATTGGGAAACTCTTGAATATATTATTGCTCTATTTCTTATCTGCTCTAGGTTAATCTGAGTAATAACATGCCTATATTATGACCTAATACAGTAGTAGTAGTCGTCTTTGTAGTAGTAGGTATATTAAATGGAATATGGAATTGCTGACAGAAATACATTAGCAGTAATGAAGTGAAATTATATTTTGTCTTTTGAAATTAAAAAGAAAGTTACTCAAAGATCATTGTCCCTGTTTCATAACCAGACATTTAGGCACAATATGGAACGGTATAATTTTGACGCATAACTTCACCCGAACAAACTGTTGCGATAAAAGAAGTGCGATAAAAAAGGTAAAAGGCCAGTGCTGCGAACATCCTATCGCCGTCAAAAGTTCTTCAATATATCGTGTCAGTAATATCATAATATCTGTTCTGTCCTCCTTCAAGTTTCACAATATTTTACCCTGGTTCCATAAATGCCTTGGAGGCACACAAAAATATGGAGAGCAATAAAAATGTCAAGTCAGGTCATCAGAATGGAAAGCCGAAGGCGTTTTGTCGCCAGATGTGGCACTGAATCAATGAAAAAGTGTTTTCTTCCGTGGCTCACATCGGCGATATATCTTGATGCGCCGAGGAGCGCCGAGCGAGCCCGAGCCCCGAGCCCAAGTCGCGAGGTGAGGGAAACTACGCAACTGTAATAATGGCCGCTGTTATGTTTGCTGACGGGACAAACTCTGAGCGAGCACCTGCTTGCGCTGACACGCGAAATATGTGTATTCACGATAAATATATATCGCGGATTTATCCTTGTACTGTTTAATAAAAATGTCGCCTTTTTGACGCGAATATGAAAGAAGACAATATGGGAATGCGAAAATAAGATGCGTCGCTTTAATACCTGCCTTTTGTATAATACAATTGCGTGAAAATATTGTCGCCTCTGACAGCCCAGTAAACAAAGGAAACAATCTAAATCTCAACAATACTAGCAGGTCTTAATCCAAATTTACGGAAACGGGTCGCTTCCTATCGGCCGTGTTTATCCGTACACAGTATTTTAAAGAGGCAAGCCGATGGGGAGAACAATGAGTTCGAAACAGTTTTCATGTCGGAAGTGGCATTACACTGAACATTAGCTTGGGCGATAAGGCGCCAACACAAATTGGTCCGGGCACGCGAACACGCCGAGCGCATTATAAGAAGAAATCGCGGTCTTAGGAATTTGGGAGTTTGGCGGTTGTGACAGGCCGTGAGAGCCCCAGCCGCCTCGGAAGTAGGTCTTGGTTTTATGAGCTAAATGACCGTAAAATATCCTCGTAACGGACGGTCGGGATTATTTAGAACACTGTTTATGTGTTGGATTACGACGTTTATGGACCTTACACAAGTTCTTGTAAAATATGTCTACTGGGTGTCATTTTCTAGATTGGTTTCGGTAATTCAGCATCTTAATCTTAAGTGAGCATTTCATAATCAAGGCTAAGTCGTTGACCAGATTAGTAAGAAACCCAGCTAAATGCTCGTCCATTTACATTCGCTATGCATCTTCTGGGCTGGATCAGCCAGAGTCTGCTTATGTCTTCGGGTATACTCACAGAAATAGTATTCAAAGTACATCGCTTCCTTTTATGTATAGAATTTTACCGCATCTATCACTTATCAGCCAAGATCAAGGTCAAAATTCGGCTAAAAAGGAATAATATAACCCCAGTGAATGTATGAAGATCTGGCACAAAATATTATTAAAAGCTTAAGCCAAATGTTCATACCAAATACTTTTCCTCTGCAAAGTAACCAAATACACAGCTTTGAGATCAAAAGTAACATCGTCTTAGAATTAAAAAGTACGCTCGTGCACAAAAGTAATAAGTCACATATAAATTCCGAGATACAGCTTTGTACAGGGAGCTGTTATTCAGCGCCCTCTGCTGGATCGGCAATAAATTAACAACGGGCAGGATAAATCCATTGAGCACTTCGATCTACGATGGCAACTGCACTGAGACTGCATTTGAATAATGTACGCCAGAATGTATTACCCCATAATTTACCGTCTTTGTACATTTCCCTCTAAGTTTTATCAAGAGCCAGGTATAAATTATGTAGGAATAGAAGCCGCCTTTAGTTTGCTATAGCGAGATATATGTATGTCTATTTAATGATGCTCTAAATTGGATATTGATGGTTAAACCTCACCCATGAGCTGTAAAAATCATGTTATCGAAATGGACCACGTTAGGGTTGATACGTCATAAAAACGGACTTAACACTAAATAAGCGCTATAACAATTTTCGCCCCAAGGCATTATTGCTTTACGGTTTTACACGAACATAAATTCTATTAAACTGTACCCGTGATTTAGTTGGAAAATCCTTTAATATTTTCTGAAGGAATGGGACATCTGTATAAGAGCTGAATATCTAGAGTACGGGCGACAACGGACCCGTTAACATTTATGTAAGTTCCCTTGAGTAATTCGAGTCCAAAGCGCCTCGGGCTCATCCCATCCGCTATCTGTAAGCAATCAAACAAACGGGAGGTAATGACGTTAGAACTTACGGAGATTCCCTTACATCTGCTGACATCGATATTACGTCATCGCAGCTATAAGAGACGCAGATAAAGCTTTGTTCGAGGAAAACGTAATAATCGTATTTATGGGCGATCATGTGACCTATATTATGATGGGGCGTAAGGAAGCACCTACGTTTTTGTTTTATGAGACAAATGTTTTCATGCGGTGAAATCAAGGGCTTTATGTGTGTAGATCGACTAATAAGTTTATTGTGTCTGCACTTTTTATTTCTTAGACATAGTATAATTGTAATACAGCTTTAAATTGATATAAAAAGTGGAAAGAGCGCGTGGCGGGCGATAAAATGTATGGCGTCAAAGGAATGATATATACTTGGAGTCGCGGGCGCGCGTCCAGACGTCATACGTCGTCACAGCATCCTGGTTGCGCTCCCTGTCTATTTTGATACCAAGTCCCTTATACTCGTAAGCCTAAATACAACTAATTTCATACTCACAACATCATACTATAACATTCCCATTTTGGGACACAATCCTTCTTCCTGAAACAGGAAGTGAACCATAAATCCACCACACGCGCCAAGCGCTGGTTGGGGGATATTACTTTGCATGTCTTCGAAGTTACGAGTATAGTTATAAGACATCCCAGTTTTTATCGAGGTTACCCATCATCATCATCATTTTAAAGGCAACACGTTATACAAAAGTTTAATTCGACGGCTAATTCAATCTATCATTTACACCATCGTTAAAATGAAAGTATAATTCTGTCCATAAACGAAACAACTTTAATTACAATAAAAACTTTCTTTATTCCCAAAGTTCTAGATACGACGTTGTACAATGGACCGAAGTGGGCCTTATCCATATTTTTCATAAGTACTTGGAAACTTGGTAAAAATTCCCCTCACGCGTATTCAATTTCACCAAATATTAGTTAGACAGTTTTATCTATCATTCTCGAAACAAAAGTACTTAGTACTTGAGATTACTTGGGTCCCTTTTGTTCTTCTTATATTGTACTCGTTGATGAAGTATGACAATAATAATGGTGTGAAGTTGTGAATTCATTATCTAGTTTATTCCAGTTTCGTGACAGATGCTTTAAAAGGAATATTTGAAAAGTAATTGTTCCAGTTTCGAAATAATACCCCTACTATGCCGTGCCGACGCCTTCGTGATTCGGTTTTTGAAAAAAGGATAGTGCTATGCGTCTGTTATAGGTCCGTCTCTGTCCCACACCGGAATCGTGATAGTTTTAAGACGAATAGCCTCGAAATTAACTGGGTGATACTTCAATGTTATGTCCTGAGGAGATTGCGGCTAGATAATAACAGCCGCATGGGTCGATCTTCAAGGTTAAGCAACGCTTGCAAAGGTTGATCTGTGGATGGGTGACCATCTTAATATACCGAGTTTCCTCCGTGCCTCGGGAAGCACTTTAAGTCGTTGGTCTCGGCTGTCTTTTGTAGATCTTTGACAGTCGTTACGGATAGTCAGAAGCCAGTTAATCTGACTCGTCTTGCCATGAAGTACCGTATTACCCAGTTAATGGATTGTGGAGGTCTGATAGGCAGCCGGTCCACGAAAAATAAAATTAAGCTAAATCCTGTTTGATTGAAAGCCGACCCCAATATAGTTGGGAAAAGGCTAGGCAGATGATGATAATAACTTCAATTTTATGTCCACCTACTACTAAATTAAGACTTATCATCGTATCTCTTGGTAATTTGCGCCTACTGATATCACTAAGCTAATGTTTACTTGATTCTCGATCAGATCTCACTGTAATTAACACAAATACACGCAAACATTTGGGTTAGACTATCGACTAGAACCTTCGTACCTATTTGAACGTATATTACCAGCAAAATAGAGAAAACCTACTTCGCCCGCGGGTTTCGTAAAAAGTGAAAAAGGAATTTCTCCCAAAAAGATAGCAAAGACTTTCCGTATGCTAATTGGTCGGTTGAAAATTCGCCATGAGTAGTCGAATTTCGTATTCGATTTTTACCGGTCCACTTGAAGGGGTAATTATGAGCTGTCATCTTAACCCGTAAAACACGAACCGTGGAGCAATTATCAGGCAATGGGAGTCAGACCCAACAATTTTCACATAATTAACACCCACACGTTGGCAAAAAAACTCATTAACGCCATACAAGCTAAAACGGCGTGGATCATATTGTGATGGGACGTGACACGATGAAAATGTGAGTAGGACAATCGAACGTCATTAGGCCAATAGGTCGGGAATGTCACGCGCGGAATGGCGATCAACGGACAAATATTTTCATTATTGGACTCCCCTCGTGTGTCAATAAATGCTGTAATTACCTCTGCGTTTAGGGATGTCGGATCTTTGTTCTAATTGAATGTGGTAATGCGTATTGGTTATTGACAAGTTTAAAGTTGGAAAGTTTATGCTAGTTGCATGCTTGCATGTTAAGAAAAACCGACCAAGTGCGAGTCGAACTGTCACACAAAGAGTTCCTTACCATAAACCGAACTACTTTTATTTTTGTTTTATTATTTGCTGTAATACAGGCAACACACTCAGTGAAAATTTCAACTATCTACCTATTACGGTTCATGAGATACAAACCGCTGTAAGACAGACGGACGGATGGACGGACGGACAAACAGACAGCGGAGGCTTAGTAATGGGGTTTCGTTGGTTACTCTTTGGGTATGAAACCGTAAAAAGCGCTTTATTACGAAAGATAACGTCCATCTCTTTTTTATCAACAATTTCAATTATTTGAGGAATAGTTGATGTTTCAACACTATTTGACTGACCTACCTACCAATCACAGTACGCTTTGCAATCCGTGTACAAAGCGGTAATTATGGAAATATCCACCACCGCTGGTTTGTTATATCATCGGTATACGGGAAGCCAATGTCCAGTATACAGGACGTTAACGGGCCACTATGAAATATAATGCCGCTGTAAATAAACTGTTTCTTTGCGAAATGGGTTGCGCTATCAATTCAGATGGTATTTTTAACTAAAATTGCTTTAAATTGCTTTTCTGTGAATAGAATTATTCGCTTCCTACATAATTCTACTTAAAAATCAGTTTTTGGATTGAAAAATATCGCAAAATTGTGGCAAGTTGGTAAACGTGCGTTAGCTGAAGCTGTGATTGCTTGCATGAACTTCAACAGCCAATGTTATCACGTGACTTGCGATTAATTTCAAATGAATCGATAAGTTCTTTCCAGAAACAGAAGGTTATAGTTTTCATTCTTAGGTAAATACCTAAGAATGGAAGACACAGCTACAATCGTTTTAAAAGTGACTGGATTTCGACTGCACGCCATGATAATCTGACCCTAACTGGTTCACCAAACCTTTAGGATTGATCCACACATATCCGAGTCGTGCCCGGGACGTGACCGAACCGTGGTCCGTCCGGAGCTCAAAACAATATCAGCGTATACATTTTATATGAACTCGTTCACACATGTCCGTGACCGAGCCGAGTCAGACCAGGCCCGGATACGTCCCGGTCACGGCCCTAATATTTGTGGATCAACCTTTTCATGGTAGACCAGTGAAATTAAGAAAAACTTCCCTACTATATTGGGGTCGGCTTCTAGTCAAGCCGGATTTAGCTGAATACCAGTATTTTTCTAGGAGCAGCTGCGTACCAGACCTCCACAACCCATTAACTGGGTAACACGGTACTTCATGGCAAGACTGGAGTCAGATTTACTGGCTTCTGACTATCCATAACGACTGCCAAAGATCTACAAATGACAGCCGGGACCAACGGCTTAACGTGCTTTCCGAGGATTTACAAACTTACATTGCCGTATATAAAAGTTACCTACATGGTTATTAATATTAGTTACATAAATTAGGAAATCATACAATATTTACTAATTAATAATTCCAATATAATGCTAAACATGAGTAGGTACATAGAAACCTAGATAATATTATGTGGCTTTGTGTGTATACTGTATAATACAAACAACGCTGCTGTCTAATAAATACAAACGTAAATTGCAATTTGAAAAGTTTAATAACTAATATTACTGATGGCTCTATCTCTGATTGAGCAATCACAAAACATGAAACACGAGATATAGATAGGCTTACTATGCGTACCTACATATTATAAATAAAATAAATAAATAAAAAGGTTTATTGCAATAAAAAATATACAAAGAAGGGAACTCTTGACTTCCAAACTAAGTAAGACTTGTATTATGGAAGTCAAGGCGCTCTCTCATTATGTAAACATTTTGAGTACAATTAAAGGAAAGAATGCATGCAGCAGGCAAATAAAGAAAAATATTAACAAAATAACAGATAACAAAAAATTAAAAAAAGGAAAAAGTAGGTATATTATCTACGACTACCAGTGAGGTGTAGTATTGATATTCATTACGATATACCTAAACAATCTAAAAGTGTTGTAACGAAAACGTAGCATTATGATTTCTTTATAAACAAACCCATCGGGTTGAAAAGGGGAAAGACGGTTTCTATGAAAAGTCTAATGTCATCAATTTAGAAAAATGAAAATTAGAAGGTATTTAGGTCAACGGGGTGGAGGAGTGTGACTTTTTAATAGGTATGGGTAAATCTCATGACATCCAAGTGCATGTAATCACATCCAATAACGGCACACTATTCATGGTGACATCAAACCAATAAAACTAACAACGTTATGATTCACTTTTCCTTTAATTCCTACCCATCTAGAGGGGTCGTCGAGCGAGTGTTTTAGTTCGTAGAGGAAAGAAATAGATCCACGACGAATCTCAATACAAAACTGTTACACAAATGAATTGCGTGATATGAATTGTACGCATGTAATATTATGTTATGATTCTACTAAAGTGGCCTTTTTAGACCCGCTGATCATCACACGAACATAACCGCGGGCCAGTAAAATATATCCTAGATTTAGGTCACGATTTGTACAAAACCGCTGCATACTGACAGACTGTATTAAAGTTAAGCAAGCAAACAAATAAATATAATTCAACTTTTTGAACGCGGAAATACAAAGTCTTCTTTAAATCGGTTTCCCAGTAAAAAATAAACATCTTTATTACATCCACAGCACCCTACACATTGACCAGTGAACTGTCATGGCGACTATATTGTTACGCGCCAGAATTAAAGCTAGGTACATAACGACATTTACGTACATGTACCGCCATCTAGTATTGAATTGGCGATACAAGCGATAACTTCGGAAGCGATCTTCAACTGCGAATTAAGTGAAGTGAAGTATTCAGTAGTGCGATTGTGTGTTTTAATTAGTGTGTTTAAAGTGATAATTACTGTTGTAAATTAAAGTGTTATTTTTGGTGGTTTAATCGGCTGTTTTTATTGTAACGAACCCCAAGCTCGTAACAATTGGTGTCAGAAGAGTGGATAATCATGCCAATTCTGCCAAAAAACGACACGGAGGGTATCCGTACCCGTAGTCAACGCCAGCAGGAGACGGACCAGAGACGTTTTGGTGGAGCAACGTCGCAGACGTCGGAAGACCAGGTACCGACTATGGAGGCCGGCCCGTCCACAGCAGCTCCGGCATCATCAGCACCAGACTTTGCTGCTCTGATGATGATGCTGCAGGAGCAGACCCGCCGACAGGAGGAGCAGGCCCGCCGACAGGAGGAGCAGGCCCGCCGACAGGAGGAGCAGGCCCGACGCTTGGAAGAACAGCTGCAGCGCGACAAGGAGGAGCAGGCCCGCCGACAGGAAGAACAGATATTTCTCATGAAGGAACTTCACGCGTCCTTCGGGAAAGACATGAACGAGGTGAAGGATAAGGTTGCTCAGCATGACAATCGCTTGTCAGATGCTGAAACCAGGATCAGCAAGTTTGATGACGTCATTTCTGATGTGAAAAAGGAGTTGGGCAACCTTAAACTTGGAGACGGGATTGTTACTTCCACAGCTACTACACCTTCGCTACGTGGGTTCAAAGTGCCGCCGTTCGATGGCACGTCTTCTTGGTCGGCGTACAAGATACAGTTTGAAGCTGTAATGAAGGCAAACAGGTGGAGTGAAGACCAGGCCATGACTGCCCTCACCCTAGGCCTGCGTGACCAGGCCTTAACTGTCCTAGAAGCTCTCAGTAAGGAGGTGACTTACGAGCAGCTCCTTGAGGCGTTGGAAGCTAGGTATGGTGACGCTCACCTGGAACACGTTTTTCGTGCACAGCTAAGGGATCGCGTGCAACGGAGTAGTGAGAACCTGCAGCGGTGGGCCCTTGAAGTGGAGAAGCTGGTACGAAAAGCGTACCAGTCGGTACCTGTGCTTATTGAAGGGAACTTGGTGCAGACATTCATCGACGGCATCCGCGACCTTGAGGTTAGAGCTGCTGTGAGACTCGGGCACCACGGGACGCTTAAGGACGCTTTAGCCCATGCACTAGAGGTGGAAGCTGTGCGGCAGGATCATCGTTCCCACCGCGTTAGGGAGGTTGCAGCTGTTACTGTTCACGACCAGTTTATAGGATATAGCCCATGGTGCTACAGCTGTGGTGAAAGAGGTCACCTTCGACCTGGTTGCCCTAAGCGAACTACAGAATGGGAAGCTTTGCGGCAGGATTATCGTACTCATCGTGGCAAGGGGGTAGCAACAGCGGCAGTTCGTGACCGTTTGAAAGGGTACAGCCCTAGGTGCTATGGCTGTGGTGAAAGGGGCCACCTTCGATCCAGTTGCCCTAAGCAAACTGCAGGAAGGCAAGATAGCCGATCTCTAGAAGGTAGGGCGGCTGACAACAGCGCCCAACGGTTGCAGGAGTACGACTTGGTGGTCGAAAATTGCAGCGGGAGATGTCAAGGCAACGCAGATGTATTGTCAAGCAGAGCTTGCCTTGAGGTCTGCAAGCATTATACTAGGCAAGAAGGTAAAGAATTTGTACCTGTGAGGATGATCAAGACAGACCTCAGCAATGAGTGGAAGGAAATCCTACAGCGTGCACAGCAGGAAGATTCGGACATCCAGTCGATTCTGGAGTGGATAAAGGCCAGTGCTCCTAAGCCCACGTGGAGCGACGTCTCAGCGATGAGTTCGATCACGAAAAGCTATTGGGCCCAATGGGACAGCTTAGTGATTCAGGATGGAGTCCTGTGCCGTAAATGGGAAAATTCTCGGGGAGACAGCTGTCATTTGCAAATGGTCGTCCCTAGGGCTAAAATACCGGATGTTCTACAGCTGTACCACGATGGTTGTTCAGGAGGCCATATGGGAGTTAAACGGACTCTACTGAAGATACGGGAACGGTTTTACTGGGTTCATTGTCGTGATGATGTTGAAGACTGGTGTCGCAAATGTACTAGTTGTGCGGCTGTAAAAGGTCCTCAGACTCGTAGCAGAGGTGCATTGAAATTGTACAATGTTGGTGCACCATGGGAAAGGATAGCCCTGGATGTCGCGGGACCGTTTCCGGAAAGTGAAAGTGGTAACAAGTATTTCATGATTGTAATGGATTACTTCACTAAGTGGCCGGAAGTCTTTGCCATTCCAAATCAAGAAGCTTCAACAGTTGCAGATAAACTGGTTCATGAAGTCTTCTGTCGTTTTGGAGTACCCTTGGAGATTCACAGCGAACAAGGAAGGAATTTTGAGTCACAAATATTCCAGGAAACTTGCAGAGTTATGGGTACTCATAAAACGAGAACAACTTCTTACCACCCACAATCTGATGGAATGGTGGAACGATTTAATCAGACATTGGAGAGGTACCTGGCAAAAGTTGTGGAAAATCGGCAACGCGATTGGGACAAGCATATACAACCATTTTTGTTGTCATACCGAAGTGCTGTTCACGAAAGCACATCAGTGACACCAGCTTTCGCAAACTTTCGCCAGCAGACTTGATCACCGGAATACCGCCTGACGCCCCACGCAGTATCACTGATTATGCGAACGACTTGCGGAACAAAATGAATGACATTTATGAGCATGTCAGAGAATCGGGCCAGCAAATGTCTGAAAAGATGAAAACCCGTTATGACCGCAAAATGAACAATAAAGGTTTCGACGAAGGTTCACTAGTGTGGTTGCACAATCCAGTTCGCAGTAAAGGGAAATCTCCTAAGCTTCAGGCTAAATGGGACGGGCCGTATCGGATTGTGACAAAAATCAATGACGTGACCTACCGTATACAAAAAGGAACAAGAAGCGCTCCTAAGATCGTCCACGTGGATCGACTGGCGCGTTATTATGGGGCTGATAATGCTCGGGACGAGCATGTCTTAGGAGGGGGCAGTGTTACGCGCCAGAATTAAAGCTAGGTACATAACGACATTTACGTACATGTACCGCCATCTAGTATTGAATTGGCGATACAAGCGATAACTTCGGAAGCGATCTTCAACTGCGAATTAAGTGAAGTGAAGTATTCAGTAGTGCGATTGTGTGTTTTAATTAGTGTGTTTAAAGTGTTAATTACTGTTGTAAATTAAAGTGTTATTTTTGGTGGTTTAATCGGCTGTTTTTATTGTAACGAACCCCAAGCTCGTAACAATATTATCTTTTTCAAAATCCAGCGTTCGCCTTATCCTACTTTGTACCTATGAGTTTGTCATCATCATCATCTGTCTAGCCTTTTCCCAACTACATTGGGGTCAGCTACCAGTCAAACCGGATTTAGCTGAATACCAGTATTTTACGCGGAGCGGCTGCCTACCCGACCTCCACAACCAATTAACTGGGTAACACGGTACTTCATGGCAAGACTGGAGTCAGATTATCTGGCTTAGTAACTATCCGTAACGACTGCCAAAGATCTATTAATGACAGCCGGGACCACCGGCTTAACGTGCTTTCCGAGGCACGGAGGAAACTCGGTATGTTAAGATGGTCACCCATCCACAGACCAACCTTGGCAAGCGTTGCTTAACCTTGAAGATCGACTCGTACAGCTGTTATTATCTAGCCACGAGCTACTCCTTTCTACCTATGAGTCTGTATTATTATATATTTAGATGTTTATTAATCAATCTTATCTCAATGGCTGATCGGAGGGCTAAAATTCCGCGAGCAAAAGCTACTAAGAAATAAGCTGTAGCTTTGCAGCTTTCCAGATTTGTACAAAAAATCCCGCATTGCGAAAGACTATTAAATGGCCTACATTAAACTTTCACAGTAAAAATATTTTCAACTTATTTCAACTCGTAAATTCAAAGTCCCTCAAAACTGGCGTCCCAGTAAAAAATAAACATCTCTAATACGTCCACAGCGCCCGACACATTGACCACTGGACTGTCATGGCGACTATATTTCATCTTTTCAACGTTTATCGCACTCTACGCGCGAGGAGGCGCGGACAATTGACTAACTCTTGTACATACACAAATAAAAGTGTTTAAAAGGGTGCCGAGGGTGATGTAGTTGATAAGATGGCAGGGAATATATTTTATTTTGCAAAAAAGGAGTTTGCGAATGTGATGGAGCGTGAGTATTTTTGGTGTTGGAGATAATCAAAGAGTTTTTGGAATGTGGGTTTTCACAACAAAACGCTAAATGCTCCTTTATTTTATTTGCGTTCTGTTTTATGAATGAAGAATTTCAGGTGTGATACAATATTTGCATGTGTAGGCTATGTGTAAAGGATATGATGACATAAGTTGAACTGTTCTACCTTTTGTTAAAAAAATGTACTTTGGGCCTGAGTGGCATCTCATACTTTTAATTTAAAATATGAAAGCAGTCGATTTAAATATTTTGTACAAAACATTGTACGGGGGGCGTTTATGGCTTTAGACATTATTTTAAAGCTGGGCCTGACAAGAGAGTTTTATTATGTGCAAAATTTTGCACAAGGTGTCTCAGGAGGATTAATAAAAATTCTTGAAATTCCATGTCAGCGACAATCAGTGTCATAAAGTTATCAAAATGAGAGAAAATATGTGTTTTGATAGTTTACTACTGCGACTGCAATGCGAGAGGAGCACCTATACAAAGGGGCCACCTGTCAGACTACATAGAAAAAGAAAGAGATGCGCAACGACACACCGTATTTTTTTTTAAACTTCAACGATTTATAAAAACAACCAAGTTTTGCATTAAGACATAATTTGATATTAATTTACGAAGGTGACGCTCGTTGGCAAGTAATGCAAATTTAATTTCATGAGCTCAAAGTAGAAGGTAACTTCGCTAATAATTATTTGCAAACAACCACAAAGATATATACCTGATAAACATGTTTTTTTGCGCTAAAAAAAACATGTATGTTGTGTGCTAAAAAAGAGTCCAGTTTTTACACCGATATGAGATTTTAGAGATTTAAGCAAATGACAGCTCCTCAGACAGTGACTTACCAGTATTTAGTTTTGCCATGAATTCGTCGTTATTTCTTCTCTGTGTCGTACTTATATGGAGAGCTTATAATTTATTAACAACCACTAAGAACATTATTATTATTTCAAGTTGCAAACAACCTTTATCAACATGACAAAAACAGACATTAAAACTTCAATGCCGGAAACAAAAACCTTTAATGAAACCGTTTTCCTCGAGTTCGCGACACATGTCATCGTGGCTTCAAAGGAAACCGGGAAATTCCGTCCGGAAACATTTACAAAGAACATTTAGGTTATTACTTAATTCGTGTACCTTCTAAAATCGTAACGTTAAAGTACTTTTGTAATGTAAGAACGACGTTTTCGTTTCCGTTTTCTACATAGTTACCTCCCGTGTGGCGGCACTCAATGATATACATGAATGGAGTGTCCGGTGGTAGGTCTTTTCATCGTTTATCGTATAGCACGGCTGAGGGAGCGAGCACAATCGGCGGGCCTGAATACCTCGCCAGGTAAATGTCGGGCTTTTGTAAATACGCGCCCGCTCCTGAGCTAAATTCTTTATCTTAACAACTATCTATCTGCCTCCTGCGCAGGCTTATGTTGCCTTATGATAGCCTAAATAGCACCTAAAATTAAATTGAACCCATTCAGAATTCTCTTAGAGAAGAGATTATCGTTAAAGATAAAGGGGCAGGTCTGTATCGAGGCCCATAAAAGGGCTAATGTAATGTGGGCCGTGGGAGCTGATGCTCGCAATACACAATATTTCTGTAAATAAGCACCAGTTATTTTAAGATGCGATATTGTTCTTGTTCAATATAAAAAGTAAGTTGAAAGAAAAAATATCCAATATCAATCAAAATGTTACTGAAGCACAACAACGAGATACGATTTCATGATAGAGGGGTCTTCATTTTTATTCCGTAGCATTTCAAGGAATATCGAGAAATTGAAGTAGTTCACCTAGATTCGGAAGTTTTATAAACGACCATGCAGGTTGCTGTAAAATAAAATATTTTAAAAAATTTTTTCTTCAATTTGATTTCCCTTTTCAAATAATTAAAACAACAATGTTATTGTATAGTAATTGTACTCGCTTCTAGTTTTAATCTCAGGTCGAGCGATGTAATTCGGGTTAATTCGGGAAATTTTCATTCTAATTGTGCCCCAGGTAGACAGACCCACTCGTGACTTGTCACTACACAACATTTGCTAGTAAAACTTTGAAATAAAACTAAAGTTTCATTCCTGATTCATTTCTGTTTTACTAAATGAGTAGGTATATTACGTCTCTTCCTTGCTTTGATGAGAAAATAAATTATAGGAATGAAATGTTAACCGTTCAAGCTCTCAGCTCTAAAATCTTCTGAATAAAATTCCGAATAAAAATTCATACGTAGTAGGTAAGTGACCAATGGCGGCTAACAGCTCTTGAGTACATTTTTAGCAGGTGGCTTGCCCGCATCGATATGCTAATGCCTCCGTTGCGGCATGACGTAACATGATATTCGTTCTACCTGCGACGAGCAATTTGCAAGCGAAATGCCGAGGAGCGCACTCTATAGAGTTTTATCTACTCCTTAGTATGCTGGTGTTTGCTTTCGAATATTAGTGTTATGAGGTTTAACTCGCGTGTAGTGTTATTTAATACCTTGCTCACCAAGATTCCACTTAGATAGAGCTATCTAAAACGGCTTGAAAGCTGAGCATGACTCAGAGCGAAGATAAACCTTGGATATTTGAGTTCCAGTTCTTAATTTATAGCCCAGCTGTGGATAGCATGGCTGTCTTGAATAAATAATATGTCTAAAATATTTGATATTCAAAATTAGGACTACCAGACCACAATGCTATGAATCTAGACTAGACGAGTTAGCGTCAAAGAAGACACAAAAATAAAGTAATGAAAACGTAAACCCTTCTCAAAATAAACGTGCCTGGAATTTTAATTGTTTAGCTCCTTCAAGAAAATGGAGAAAAAATCACCACTGCTCTTATATTCAGGGAAAATGTAGGCACACACAGAAACCCACGTTTATACGGCGAGGCGGGGCAGTAGTAAATCATTTTAATAATTGATCCCGCTTGAAATATTCATAAAGTTCCAACTGAAGGTGTACCGAGAGGAAAACGGATGAAAAATGTTTCGGCCCACGCTAATATTTCTCAACAAACTGACCGTTTCTCTAGTGGACCCAGAAACAATGTTTCATTTCATCATTCACAGATGTGTTCCTCTTACAATACAGGTATCATGTATGTACCTATATACTTATCTTTAATTGAATATCTAGTTTCCTTTAACTTTTTTTTCTCTACACAAAGAATGATCGCAAAATACTTTGTTTTTTTTTTCTAAAACAATCTATTTTTATTTAGGGGCTTTCATCAAAGATATGTCAGCTCCATCGTACCTTTTTAACTAATTGGCTTACTTACACAGTATTAGTATATAACACATATGTTCCCAAGAGATCAAGCGGGCGACGCCGCTGGCAGAAGCTAGAAGTTTGCAGTTTTGTAATGATCAAATCGTTTATTCCTGATATATGGGTTATATACAGGTTGTAACTCATGTACCACGAATAAACGATTTTATTTGATGCACGACTTTGTAACGATATTTCCACTTCCAATTAACAAACAGTCAACATAGGAATCACTAATAACCCAAACTTCACAGCGGCAATGGAAGCAAAAAAACGAAAAGGGCCCATACCATTTCCCGCGTCACCAAATGGAACTTCCCAATCCGAGTTGACATAGATATCGCCCCATCCATTTTCAAATTCTCAAGTTGCAATAAAACAGGAAGTGGGTTCAAAAACAACATCTCGGTTTCAGTCTCTAAGGAAATTCGGTAAGGAAATTCTGATGGCGGCTAGGGTCGGCACAGCGTACGTGTCGCTGAATAAAATGCTGAAACATTAAGTCAGGTCACTGGGGCATAAACCTACTTTAAGCCGTACGCCGAAGTGGTTCAGCGATAGCCTCGCTTGATTGCGTTTTGACCCTCTCCGATCGACTTAAGTGACGCGAAAGGCGTCGAAGATCAACATCGACAACCATCAACCCTGAAACATTGAAGCTTCTTTTTCCTTTTTCGAACCAAAAATAGAATAAGATTTATCTACAGATAAGTACAAGTACATAGGTATGTCAAATACCACATCACACAATATTGTTCGTAATCCTATTTGGTACACAAAGCTTAGGTAAAGTCTATTATGTTGGGTACGCTATAATGAACGAGAATTATACTCGCTGCTCCAGGCGCTGTCTGTGATGCCAAGCCTATCCATGTTTATGTTAGATCCCTGTATAGACTTCATTAATCTAAGGTTAAATAATTAAGCTGTATACTAATGATGTACAAATATAGGTCATGTATACTTGAATTAGATGTCAGAGTAGGATTGCAATGTTGTTGTGATTTCAGTCCGCGACCTATTTACGTGATCATCATGCAGCTAATGAATCAGGGCTCTATTTGAGTTTGAAAATGCTCGGGCAATCCCGATAAAGTATCAACCCTTTACAGTGTGGACATAATGGTCATGTTTGATATTTGAACGCATGTACTACAAACATCGGGGCCCTAGTATAAAATAAAGTTGCTGTCCGCCTTTGTCGGTTTCTCCACATGCAATGGATTTCGATACGGTTTTCACTGATAGAAGCGACAAAGGAGAAAGGCATTATATACACTACAAGGTGCTATTTTATTCGTCTTACAACGCAGCCCACTTCATCTATCCAATGACCACCACAAATTCAAAAAAGAAATGAATTATTAAAATAAAAATATTAGGTAGCTATTCATTATCATGTTTGAACCATCCAGGAGCGAGCACAGTCCAATCCTTGTGTTCTAAGGACAGCGCGGTATGGAACGGCGACATTGTTTTGATACGCAAACATTATTAACAGGGTGTTTCATAATTCTAATACCTACATTATTTATTTCTATTGTACAGCTTGATGCCCTTGAGTCCATTGAGAAACGAGCCAAGAGGATCATCGGCAATGAGAGGCTCGTCGCGACGAAGCTCCAAAGTCTTGAACATCGACGACGAGTTGCAAGCCTGTCGGTTTTCTACCGGTTGCATTTTGGGGAATGTGCGACGGCATTGCATAATTTAATTCCGCCATGCCCGTTCCATCATCGGACCACATGACGAACGGCGATGCGCCACCAGTACATGGTGGACATCCCACCCATACGCACAAAACGTTTTGGAAACACATTCAAAATGCGTACAGCTATGGAGTAGAATTCCCTGCCGGAGTCTGTGTTTCTGTCTGATAACCTAGGAGTCTTTAAGTCAAGAGTGAATTGGTTACTTCTAGACGTGCTACATCTTCGACCACATCATCGCTTACCAACTGGTGAGATAGCGGTCTAATTGATGATAATTTTTAAAATCGCGCCTAAAGGTAGTTTATGTCGGGTACATTATTAAGTGGACCGCCTTCGTAAGACGACTAAAATGGTACGGAGTATAACTTGCGCCCGTGAGAATGCCAAGCGGGATGCTGCTGTGTAATATTACCGATAATTGAACAAATATGTCAAAATGAACCCATTTTTGCGACAGGACGTGCTGTCGGTCATATTAATATATCCCGGTTTTTATAAATGTAAAAAGCAAATTGTTTAGTTAGAAAAAATCAATATTCAATTTAAACAGACTATAAGAAAACACGTATATTTACTACATTTCCTACCATCATAAGCAGGAAATAAATTCCGGTCTGAAAATGACGTGAATGAATAATTAATTTACGATTTGAATAACAATGGGTGAATTGCTTGCCTACGTGATAGAAAGAGATGGAGATACTGAGAGGGTTCCGATCTTCCAAGCTGCATAAGTCAGCTTGAGTAGCCTTCATTTAAATTTTCTAATACCTAGTCTCCTGTTACATCGTTGAAAAATACTTAAACCTGACTACATACTATAACTACGCATATTTTCTTGGAAAGTTTATTCCAGTTACATACAATTATGATACCTTATCTCTAATAAAATAAACAAAGTATTTATTTTATTATATACATTTCGAATAGCTCATCAACTATTTTTCTCCATTATTTTCGCACACACCACGTGTACGTAGTTTCCAAACTTTCTGCAAATGAATCTCAAATACCTTTGTCATCATTATCATCTGCCTAGCCTTTTCTCAACTATATTGGGGTCGGCTTCCAGTCAAACCGGATTCAGCTGAATACCAGTGTTTTACGTGGAGCGGCTGCCTACCAGACCTCCACAACCCATTAACTGGGTAACACGGTACTTTTTGGCAAGACTGGAGTCAGATTTACTGGCTTCTGACAATCCGTAACGACTGCTAAATATGTACAAATGACAGCCCCAACGGCTTAACGTGCTTTCGGAGGCATGGAGGTCACCTATCCACAGACCAACCTTAAAAATCGACCCGTGCGGCTGTTATTATTCTGAATCTCAAATACTTTTGTAACCACAGGTAAATATTGGTAAAGCAGGCTAGCAAAAGTATTAATAAAAAGGAAGATTTCCGAAAAAAAAAGAAATTGTTTATTTACGTTAACCGTTTACAAGCACATAAAAGCAATCAAGATTAAACTTTCAAAGTAGGTTAGCAATTCTAAAACAGTTTTTCCTGCCATGCATAGTAATCTAGAAACCAAAAAGAAAAAAAAAGCAAATCAGCTGCCTATCTTCGCGTGCAAGTTGCCAGAGGCAGTGGAAGAAAATGTATTACTGCAGTGTTTGTGGACGATGACCTGACGAGCCGTCACTGGTACCGTCGCAGTCTTTGAGCCTAGAACATTGCAAATAGGTATATAGTTTAAGGTCGAACAATCGTGCCTCGTTTGGCCTAGATGTGGAAATTGACGGATTTTGCTTTGGGAGAGTAGGCATTCGGATTTTGCGACAAGAGAGATAGTTTAGAAATTTCCTTGAACTTTCCTTATCTTTCTCTTTTAGTATTTAATTCAATGATATTAAAACACTCCTTTATTCACCGAACGTTTAGGCAGCGATGCGGGAACATTTTAGTACAGCCATATTTCGCTAGTTTTAAGTGTGAAAATGAGCGAGTCAGTTGCCATAAACTAGCCAGTACTGGGTCCAGGTTTTTGTAAATTAAATAAACGGCTAGTCACTAAAAAGTTGTGCCTAGATAACTTACACGATTAATCGCTTAATCAACCCAAATATCAAAACCAAAAACATGGATGACACGTTTCAATAAAAGACTTTATTATTGCAATGCGATAGAGCATTAAATATGAGGCGCTCACGCAATATGTAAAGGCACAGGTGTCACCGGGGCTCGCGTTATGTTTGTACTGCTAATGGCGACCCGGCACCGCGAGGAAATGAGCGGTCCCTACGTAAGGCGCGTTTAACCTGAATATTGTATTACTGCCACGTTTTAGTACGCACTTTTATTTTATTTTATCATGTGCATGCTGAATGGACGGGTGAGTTGTGAGCACACTTCAGTGGAAAGTCACAACGGTTGGAACTAAATTAATAAGCCTTCAGTTGGCAGATGGAAATACTTGGGAATAGTATGAGGTACACACGTAGGTTGTTATACATACATACGTACATTGAAACAAAAATAAAAAGGGATGTTTAGTAAATAGCTAAAAATGTTGGCTAACTAATAGACCACCACATAAGTAGACCGACTTAATCATCATTTTTTTTTCTATTTTTAATATCGAATGAAACACCCAGTAGGTACGCCTGTTAGGACAAACTAATCACCAAAGGCAACCCTTTCTATTTGCCACACACGCTTGTGTTGTCATAGCAGTTCAATCTTTTAAAGTAAGATTTCAAGTACCTCCGTCCATCTTTGATTTTAAAATGACAGTTTAAAAAAATAAGAATCACATTCCAGTAACTCGTCCAATACAAACGCAGCTCAAGCGCCATCACAATGGCTCCAGCGGTTTCGTTGACAAAGTTTACAAGGCTTTGTTCGGTACCTCCCCACGTAATAAGTATATAGCTTATATTTGACATGTCACCGCTAATGGAAGAAAGTATATTTAGGCTTACTTGACATCATGACCCAATTCGCTTTTGATAACAAACGCTGGTAATCACTACGTTTGTACTAGAAGATTGATGTCGTAGGTGTAAGCAATACACCCACCTTTTCATTACTGGAAGGCGTTTTTAACTCCAAGTAAACATTACTCTTCTAGTTGAGTGAATAAAAAGAAAAGTAGTATTTATCTACTTTTCTATCATTTTCAATGTACCTATATTAATTGCTATGCCTTGCATGTCAGTCATGGGGTCAGCCGCTAGCGTGCTTTAAAAACCGGGGAAGTATGAGTCGGACTTTATCACGAGGTGTTCAGTAGCCTAAAGCAAAAAAACACGTTTCTTGTCTAAGCGCCCCCTTTAATTATTATTTATTTAATTTCTATTATTTGTTATAATAGCGGTAACAGAAATATACACTATACGATTCTTGAGATACAGCGCGCTGACAGACAGACGTACGGACAGCGGAGGCTTAGTAATAGGGTTCCATTGGTTACCTTTTGGGTACGGAACATAAAAATAAACAGGCGTAATAACTATCGATGTAGGTTTTCCAAACCCATAATTCAAGTGTCAATTCCATAACTACAGGAACAAAGTCAACAAGGGTTTAGCAAAATATATTATTTCATAGCACTATTTACGATCGTTGACCAGTATACAAGTTTCGTTATATTATTAAATTGAATAGTTAGTAAACTACAATACAAACAAGAGGAGCTCGTGGCTAAATAATATCAGCCGCACGGGTCGATCGTGAAGGTTAAGCAATGCTTGCCAAGATTGGTCTGTGGATGGGTGACCATCTTAACATAATGAGTTTCCTCCGTGCCTCGGAAAGCACGTTAGGCCGTTGGTCCCGGCTGTCATTTGTAGATCTTTGGCAGTCGTTACGGATTGTCAGAAGCCTGTAAATCTGACTCCAGTCTTGCCAAGACGTATCGAGTTACCCAGTTAATGGGTTGTGGAGGTCTGGTAGGCAGCCGCTCCGTGAAAAACACTGGTATTCAGCTGAATCCGGTTTGACTGGAAGCCGACCCCAATGTAGTTGGGAAAAGGCTAGGTAGATGGTGAGTTAGTAAACGACATTCATTCCTGATCAATCTAAATACACAAACTTTGAGTATACGCAAAAACATTGTTATTCCAAACACCATGTTTCATTTTTATCTTTTTTGTCGTTATTTAGTCACGTTCACACGTATCTATGCCATGTTCTCTAAACCTTCACAAAGGACATTGACTCTATTTAGAAGAAAAAAAAATAAGTACCTCATATGAAACGTGTTTAATACTCTATTGAACTTATAGGTCACATTTACTTAGGGAGGTCGATAACTTTTTATTGAAATACGAAAACCCATTTTCTTCAGAAAATCTGCGAATGGAAGTTACTTGAAAGAAGGAAATTTAGGTGTCTGTAATTTTTCAGTTCATCTGCCTACAAATATTAAGGCAGCTGAGAGCAGCTGCTGTAGATATAGCCTAGTCAGATAAGAGTTCTCCAGTAAACCACAATTCGACTACGGAACCATAATTTAAACGACGCTTCATTTCGTCCTATTCTTTATGCAATAACGCCTGCACAATAAAAGTCGATTGCGAGGCCAACTTTAACGCTGCCGATGTGGCTGTATTTTGGTCCAATGATATAAATACAATATTTTTGTATGATAGAAACATCGAGATAAAGAAGAAAGCTTCTGAGATACTTAACTGCACCGTATTAAATAAACCCAAATATGACAGATCATTAAAAAAGGCATTCCATTCCAATCGTCAACAAAATACATAAACTTTAGCACTCCCTTAAATTCTATCGGCGAAAAAGTCCCGAAACTCTATAAACTTGAGTTATGACTGCTCGGAGGATTTACGTCGAAGAGATTGACTTTATTCGTTAGCCCATTCCAGTAAGAGCGGCTATTAAAGAGGTATTCTACACAAAATTGTGTTATCAGAGCGGGGAGGGGGAGATAAGGCGCGGAAATAGGCCCGTCCACTTATCGCACGCCACCCTACTGAGACCGAATTAATCCTGCCATTATGTCATAAAAAACAGTAATTAAGAATTTTATATGGGAGCAAGGAAGTCACTTAAAAAGATAATGATTTGGTACTTTTAAACCACATATGAAAAACTTCGAAAAGCACCCCTCGAAAAATGGTTTCGTTCTGGGCAACATGCGGCGGCCACCTCTCGCGACCGGCTCTGGTTCAGTCTAAGGTCCTTCGCGAAGCAGTAATGCTAGCGAAGGAGGTTGCCACACGTGTGAGAGAGAGGGAAACCTCACGACCCAGCCGCCGCAACAGGAGAAGACGCCCCAGGCGTCGGGGGTCTCAGGGCGATTTCCGGCCACCGTAGGCGAGGGCCTGCGGACGGCGAGTATTGGGTGGTTCGCCGTCCGATCAGAACCAGGCCCGAGTCGGCGGCGCGCTGTGTTCCACGCGCGCCTCAAGGAGCTGTCAGCATGGGAGACGGGGCCCGCTAGGGCCAGTGCTTGCCGGGGTGCGGAATCCGTTCGAAAGAGACGCCGCGGCCTTGGAACGCAAAGGGCATTAGGAGGAACAGGGCTGGGTTTTAGTCAGTAAGAGTCTGACACTCCCTTTTGGTCTGCCCAGAGCGGAAAGGGTCATTTGATGATTTCCCATATTAAAAAAAAAACCCTACTAAGATCGAATTAATCCTGCCATTATGTCATAAAAAACTGTAATTAAGAATTTTATATGGGAGCAAGGAAGTCACCTAAAAAGATAATACTTTTAAACCACATATGAAAACTACGAAAAGCACCCCTCGGAAAATTGTATCGTACTAGGCCATATGGAGTATCGTCTGAAGGTCGTATTTACTCTTACTCAAAAAATAAGGTAATTTAGAGGTGTATTTGTCCGATTGAGGCTGAAATTAGAATTCGAACGTTCCTTGAAAATACTCCTTTGAGAGAAGTTGCCCCTTTGAGATTCCCTTTTATTTACAATCCTCTAAATTGTGGCTTTAATTAGATATAAACCGAAAATAGAAAACATAAAGCCTTGCGGTTTCCGTGAAGAAACGGTGAAATTTAGAAGCGCGAACGCGGTTTAATTGTTAGGAAGTTAATAAGTCGACCGCTTTCCAAATGTAAGCTTACATAATAAATAACTTTATCGCGACTTTTATTTTCGAAAATAGACTTGGAAAAAATTCAATCTTCTTCGTAGGTATGGATAGCACTCGCAGTACTTACTTGAATATACATTAATCCAACGTTCTTTGAAAGTGAGCTCTGCGATCATCTTACCTACCAGCTAATATGTTTACCTCGGCGTGCATACTGTTTGTACCCAAACCAGAAAGATTTTTGTGAATATAGCTGACGCCTACATCTGTAACGCTGCCTAAACATATTATTTTTATAAAAATAATTGTGGAAAAATTTCTCACACGAAACCTAAAGCCACAATGGCAAGAGTGTTTACAAACCTTTAAAACGCGTGTTCTTGAAAACTGGGCTTCTTGTAGGTGGTGGTCTTACGCAGATTGTCAGGAAACGGCACTAAATTATGCAAATCCCGACCACAGAAAGAAAAATAGTTTTTCTAAAAATACCTGAAACTTTGGATGTTGAATCGTTAAAGTGGATAACTTAATTATGTAATGACATAAACAAAATGTTAACAAAAAAAAATGTTAAAACAAATATAATTGATACTTCGAGCCGGATCTGTACCAGCGACTTACGAGTTCACGCCATACGTGACGCCCCGGTTCGATAGTGTTCAAAACCTTTAAAACGCGTGCTATTATCCTCGAACGTTTTGCAGATAGTCAGGGAGCGGCACTAAATTACGTAAATCCCGATCCCGTATACAGGGCAAGTGAACCGACGAAGTGACACGGAATTGAGCACGCACTATATCAAAGTAAAGTACACTATTTTTATATGTAAATTCTATAAAAAGGGATTCGACGAACGTAAAAACTCGGAGTTGGGAGGAGTGATAGTCGGATCTGGAGAGCAATCATAGAAGGCCCTAGCGCAGTAAATCATGCAATAAATTATCGGGCATGAAATATTCAAAACGCCTCAACATACGGCAGGGTGTGAAGAACAATGGGAAATTTTGCCTTGCCGTGCTCCCTAGGGATGGAATAAAACCTGTAACTATGGCGGCGCTTAATGGTAATTTATGTTTTAACTATGGTTCGTACTTCTCTTCTTACTCAATTTTCACATTTTCAGATTGTAGGTGAGTGTGGAAACGTGTAGATTGTGTTACAATTTGGCATCACGTTTACAAGTTTAGTAGATAAATCGTCAACGTATTAGAACCACTCTTGCTCATGTAACTTCACCGACATCTTACATCAAATTTCTGAAGGTAGGAAGCTGAAGAGTTTGGTTGTTTGTTTGCTTTAACGCGCTTACCTCAGGAACTGCTGTCCGATTCGAAACATTATTTCAGTGTTAAATAGCCCATTTATTGAGGAAGGCTATAGGCTATATTTTATCACGCTAAGACCAACATGAGCGGAGCAGACGAAGTTGCGTGGGTCAACTATAAAACTAACAATTTACAAGGTAAAAATAATATTAAAACAACCAACACAGATGCAAAATCTAGAGTCAAAGCCTAAATGCAGTCAAAATATTAAAATTTACTTAGTAAAATAATAAAACATTTTACAAATTACTGTAACTTAAACAAAATACTCTAAATGACGTTATGACGTATTTCATGTCCACATTTCGCACTAATAACATTAACCGTTCTATAGTGTCTGAAACCTGCACTATTGCTTCAACGCAGCTCTATTCGATGCAGTTTTGATTGCGGCTCTCTAGCCGTGTTAATTCTCAGTTATTCGATGATCGCCCCACTGAACTCATGGGACTTTAATTAACTATTACGTTCAACATTTCCAATTTTAACGACACCTCGTATCTTTAAAATGTGTTATTTTTAAAATTCAATACGTTTCTGTTTTCACACTTTTGAATGGGAGTTATTTTAAAAGTGTTCATTGTGGAGCGCGGGAAAGGCTTTTGTGAAAGTAATTTTGGTAAAAAAAAAAATAATTTAAATATCCCGTCAAGACAGAAAAGGAGTGAGTTATAAATCAGTTTTCAGGAAACAACTACCTCCAGGTAGAGTTGTACCTGAATAGAAAAATACTGAACAAAACACACCTTTTCCGTTCTCAATTAATAGAATTAGTGAGACGAAAGGTATCTTCTTGACATACTGCCATAAGATTGTATCTTATTCGAAGATGTTACTTTTGGCCCTTGACATACCTAGCAATAATATATTTTTTTATATACCCTCAAGCTGTGGGGCCTTTGTGCTCACAGCCTTTTCAAAGAAATTTCGAAAAAGCTAGTTGACACTTCCCGTGACCCAAGAGCTGGCTTTTACTTTGGGTAGAGATTAAGCGTTGCTCTTCGACGTGGCAATGCCGCCAGTCTCTTGGGCACATTACGAGCTGACAGTATTGAGGACGAATTTTTTGATGCTATATTTTAGTTTATTTTTAGTTTAGTGTATTTGTAATTTCTAGTGAAAAAAGTTAAAAATGTATATTCCTTTAAAATAAGATATTTTTGCACTTTTCAGAAGAAGACACTTTGCGACTATGCGATACCTAATACATTGTGCATTGTGTGTACTTCTTCCATAGCATTATTAAATTTAATCGTCGTTTTTATACAGTGAGTATAATATTCATAACCGGCATGCTACTAAATAATAACATATATCTCTTCAAAGAAAAATACTAGAAGAAATACAATATCCACAAAAGTTCTTCTTTCGGCAAGTAAAGTTAAACACAGCTCGAGGCCACAAAACTATCTCATATAAGTTTCCTATCAGACTGACATGAAATCGCCTTTAACATTAATTTATCCTATATTAATACTCCCAGTTTTCAATACTTTTTGAAATAGATGCTAGCCGAACTGCATCTGAGTCGAACTATCTGAAATACTGGAACACGATCAGCCAATTTATCTATAGATAGAACTAGTCCTATAGACCTAAGTTTGTGGACTGTTTGTGCAAACACTGTTTTTAATTATATTTGCTATTAACAAATAGTTTCAAAAAGTAAAATTAAGTCGGTATTAGTATAAAAAGTTGATAGGATTGCATAACTTAAAAACCACTAAATTCGACTACGTTTTTATCTATTTGTTTTTATTTTATTGGTCCTTCGAGCCGGATCTTGTTCAGCGACCAATAGCTACTGATAATAACACTTAAATTCAAGTCAATTTAAAAGATATTCTTCTATCATAAACCTGATGCATTCGAACATTGGTTACATCAATGTTCTCTTGCCCTGATTCCAATTTATTTGAGGTTCAGCACAACATTACTTCTAGAGACACACACTTTCTAGAACTCTCGCTTTTCAAACAGTCCATTTATCTGTTACTTTACTCTTGTACTACTCTTTAAAAACAAATATTGAAGTACTACTCTTATCAACTACTAAAACATCAAATCTTCTCATTAAAAGCTTAAGTTAAATGTAAAAGAGATTCAGTAATAATTCTCGCAGAGTTTCCTTACTAATAGCAGGTTGAGGTTGTCGAGTCGATCACTCGCGTTCCGTACAGCGAATAAATTGAATTCTAATTTTCAATTTCAATAACAATGCCGTGCGAAGATTCAAGCGTTAACATAAGCGGCGCTCGAAGAGATTTCTTAAATATATTGTGTACGAGCGCTCCCCTCGGGTTCGTTCGTGAGTTTTCGTCAATTTTAAATGTGTAGGGAATGTTAGACGTGTAGGTATGCGTTAATCTTGTTTGAGTGTTTGTTCGGTCGTTTTGACTCGCTTTAATGAACATTATAGGGACTGTTTGAAAGGTAAATCTTGCGACATTCCAATAGTATGTTAGGATTTTAAATCTCTCTTATAACTTCGAGAAATGAATGAAAATAAAGAATTTTTTTCTGGTGCAACAAAATGTTATGTAGACCAAACGTTAAAATTCAAATTGAGAAAATTGGAAATATCTGTTACCGACAATCTGTATAATCCGGTATACTATAAAATATCTAGGCGATGAAAAAACGGAGGTCTGGTAGGCAGCCACTCCACGTAAAACACTGGTATTTACCTGAATCCGGTTTGACTGGAAGCCGACCCCAAAATAGTTGGGAAAAGTCTAGGTAGATGACAATGCCTAGATATTCTATACAATATCGAATGCGCAACCGGTAATGTGTGTAAAAGATGAAATCATAGAATTGTCCATTTCACGAAATGTCCACTTCAAATCTAACCTCGACCCTGTCTGCAGGGTTTAAAGCAATCTAACATGAACGATAATCATACCGTTCATGTGTTCTCCCATCAGGGAGCTTTGTAATTCAAACCTAACCTATGAGCGTCGGGGTGCCCCAAGTTACCTGTGTCCTAAGCTCCCAAATAACTTGGCTAGGCCAGTTTAACGGCAATAAACCGGTGATTAAGCTAGTTAGCTATAAATAGATTATGGCCTGTATTTATCAATATAAATACAGGCCTAAATCTATTTATTTTACACATTGGCGGTGGACCAGCAAGTACTCTATACAATCCCTTGAAATAGTACACATTACATGAATATAATCGCCAATAATATTTAAAATATTTCTTACATTGTCCAGACGCCTCAGGTATTATTGTATAGAATACCGGAACTATAAAGATTGCCAGTAATATACATTACTTAGATAAAGTATGTCGATTACAGTAATTGACAATAATATTCTTAATATTTCATACATTGCTTAGACGTTCCATTCTACACATTACCTAAGAATTATATAGAATACCTGAATTATAAAGATAGCCTATAAAGATAGATTATAAAGATAGCTAAAGTACACACATCTTTCATGGGGTACTGTGTTAAATGTTACAATAAAATACCTTGTGACATATTAGAACTAAAACTAAGAAAATTTAAAACCTACATTAAAAGCACACTTTGTAAACAAGCTTAATGCAAATTAGAAGATTACATTCAGGATAAGAATGCTTGGAAACATGCTGGTCCTGCTCCATAGAACAATCAATGGTGGAGACAATATCAAACTGGTTAGTTTGTGTATTTACTTTTGTACCTACTGTTTCATTTTTGGGTTTTTATTTTTCTGTTCACTCACACTCTGCTAATTAATGGTTCCAATATTTGTAAATATGTGAGTACCATGTACTTGTGTAGAAATGTGAGTACCATGTACTTATTTAAAAAAAAATATTAGTCTACCTCTGCATACTCTGGGTTCATGGTCCTCACATATATTAACAGAAGTTTTGTATACCACAGCACATGTAAAACATTGATTTGAAAAGAGTAACTATGGAGTTTCTTGTCCGTGCTTCTCCATAAGAATCTACCCTTCCAAATGGACAGTACAGTCACTATGTTATTTTAAATGTAAGGATGACGTTCAAAAGTGCCGTTTAATGGCCTAATTGAAATAAACGTTTTTTACTTTTACTTTGAGCCGGATGTACCCGGTGATCCCATTGAGTAAATAATACAAAAATGGACTTAACCATTATCTGTATTATTTTCTCAGCTCGGTTTCGAATTTGATATAGCGAGTAAATCAATTAATAATAGTGAAACTTAGTGTAAACTCGAATTTTAAAGAATACCGTTTTTCGTTTGTTTTATTAAAGGAAAAACAGAAACAAAAATAAATGCAATATTTTTTTCTTTATTGAAATGAAATAAAGAACGTTGTTCTGACGATAACGTACTAAAAAAAGTTATCATAATCTCATAAGCCGTTAACTGCCAAATTGTTGCACAAAACGTTCTATTTTATAACACAAACATTCAATACTCTATCTGCGAATACCATTCAGTGACCGTTAGTCCAACTGCACAATTGATTAATAAAACTCGTGCAAACAAATTCAGAAACTGTTAATTTAAATAAAAGGCTTTACAAAAGACTCGATTTTTTAAATATTTTTTCACTAACCTAACAAACGATAGAAAATAAACCGGACAAGTGCGAATCGGACTCACACACGAAGGATTCCGTACCATAAATCTTGATTTTTATTATTTGTTGTTATAGCGGCAATAGAAATACACAATCTGTAGTAATAAGTCCTTGAGATACAGCCCGCTGACAGACAGACGGACGGACGGACGGACAGCGGAGGTTTAGTAATAGGGTTCCGTTTGTTCCCCTTTGGATACGGAACCCTAAAAAACTCGATGGTTTAGTTTTTTTTTCACTAACCTAACAAACGATAGAAGAAAATGTGTGTGCAATGATACGTGTAACTAAACACTTCAGCCGGTCTATTCTGTGTTGACAGAATAGACCGGCTGTGAGATGTTGCTCACCGTGTAAACTTAGATGGAATGAGCATGAAGTGAACTGTCATTCCATCTTGTTTGTACGGATTGACAACTCGCATCATATTCATCATTTCATCTAAAAGACGTCCACTACTGGACATAGGCCACTCCAAGATGGGGGGTTTACCATAATCACCATGCTTGGCAGACGGGTTGGCGATTGCAGTGCATGGTGTTAAGTTTTGCAGAGAAAGCTGCTGCCCATTCTCTGGCGAGTCCCTTAGTCGCCTCTTACGACACCCACGGGAATTAATGGGATGGTATTATTCTTTAACGGCGCCATACGGAACCGGCCGACACCATACAGCTTAACACATCATATTCACTTCACCCAATCTTACATGGTGAGATGTGTACAGAAACCACCAGCAGTTTCATTCACTAGGGAATGAGTTACGGCCATTTTAGTGTTGATCGTTCGCGTAAAACCAGTTAAATTACCGCCAACGGGTTTTTTTGTATTTTTCTCGGCTGTTTTCAGCATGAAAAACATTGAGGTTTTAAATTCTTCAACAAAATCATGACCAGCTTTAGCTCGCGACTTCGTACGCGCATGTCTCGTTGTTTCCCGTTCCCGCAAGAATTTCGGGAAATCCTTCCTAGGTGCTCCCCTACACTTCCCAAGGAACTTACATGCCAAATTTCAGTTTCCTACGACCAGTAGTTTCGACTGTGCGTTGTCTGTCAGGCACTCACTCACTCAGTAATAGAAGAATTTTATATACTAGGATATTGATTGATGATAAATGTACCTACATTTATCATCAATATTTATAAAACCTACCTATAAGCCCCTAATAAATTTTGGTAGATTTATTAGAAACTTAATTACCTAGCTACCTAAAGAAGCCTTCTAAATGTTTCTGTAGACTACTAATTAAACCTACTTTCAGTAAAAGATGGTAATAAACAAGAGCAAACAAAAGGACCGAAAACTTGAATACATCAAAGTTTTAATAACATTGTTACAACATGTTTTATTACGTTACTTCAAGAACAAAACTTGATGGCTTGCGAAGTTTGCAACTTAAAATTTTCATTAACACTCAACAACTACAGATTTTAGCAAGAAGCACTTGACAGAGGAATAACTACTAACAACCCTTTATTATAAATAACAGAATTGTACAAACTAAACAGTTTTGATGAAAATTGTTTCCTCTAATTTCCTAAGTTTGTCATTTTCGCGAGTTTTGGGCTGCCATTTAAAGAACATTGGCTCTCGAGGTGTGTAGGCCGGGTGTAAGCGGGGGTGCGCGGCAGGGTGCGGGGAAGGCGGCGGTTCAGCGGGGCAATAAGTGCCCCCTTCTATTTCACCGGCACTTTAACTCGGGTGCACTGATTTGATAACGCCGTTTGTTTCAAGTGCCACTCGCGAATGCCATCATTTCCAAGACCGTTTTTTTAGAAATTGAAACTGCCAGTGACTTTTTAAATTGAAAGGCCTTTAATTAAGGACATGGAAGGTTCAATTTTTTCTACATAGGTATGTATAGAATATTTTTTTTTGGTATCTGTGTTTTTAGGAAGAACTCAACCGAGTACGTGATATCATAGGTTGTTAACCCCTTGAATCACTTATCCTTACAATGTGCTCTGAGATAGAGAGATCTAATGAATCGTAAAACAAAGTAGCTATAGACTTCACAGTATCATACACACAGTACATCTTATTATTATATTTACAACCCTGTTTATTCACATATGACCTTAAAATTAATTTTATTTATCAAGCATGGATTGAGGAAAATATTAGGTAGGTATACTTTTCGCTTAAAACCGAGATCCACCACCTAATGTAAAAGTCTTACTAAGTAGGGTATTAAAGCCCGGGGGCAAATGGAGTAAATAGCTGTAGGTACCAACCAAAAACACTCTTTATTCAGTTCTAGATAAACATAAACATTGCTCTTAACATTTTCCCATAAGATCTCAAAACAAATTCTGGCCAAAATAATAGAAAACAAGATAACTTCAGTGACATCAAAGGGAAGTAAAAGTTCAAATTAGTTCGTAATTTTATTCGTCAAACTTCCTTCAAAGGTTTCCAAAATACCTGATAATAATAAATACATTATTTTTTACCTGTTTACTGAATTACTGAAAACAGAATTATGATTAGAAATTTTCGGGGAAATATCATCGTTCGTTACTTCAGGAATATCAAAAGATACTCTCATCGTAAGGTTTCAAAAGCCAGTTAAATTTTTAAATCTGCACGGCCGTGGTTATGTTATTAATTACCTATTCAACGAATAATAACATGTTAGCGTATTTAACATTCAGCCTGATCAAGTTTCCAGGAAACAAAATAGATGGCCATTGATCAACAGCATGTAGTGGCTCGCTTAGGATATTTGTGGCTAGCTAAGTTATGTTCATTTCAAATTAATAGAATCAATCAAGCGTGCTCCATCTTCGACCACATCATCGCTTACCATCAGGTGAGATAGTGGTCAAACGCGTGCCTATCAATTGTAAAAAAAAACAGCATCATCAATAGATTGAAGGGATGAAACCACTCATATTTGAAGTTGCATTAATTATTATCATTTCAGCCTAATGACGTGCACAGCTTCACCCGGTCATGTCTTTTCCTTTCTCCCGCGCATCATCTGTGTACATAATGTATGTACACAGATGACATGGTGGTTGTGGTAGCTCCAGCAAAATTGTAAAGATTTATCTGTGCCTAACAAAAGCGACTAAAACTCAAAACTAATTTAGTTGTTAGAAGTTTTCTATTATACAGCGACCTTACCAAAATAACCTTAGCAAAGGATACAGGTAAAAATAAAATCGTATATCAAATTATTTCAGGCATGATGTTTAACGTTTGACCAATAACATTAACGGGACAGTGGAGCACGATCGCGAAGGGGACCGGTACAAATTGAAATGTAACTGCCACACGGCCACCGACGAACGTCCGCGTTCGACTCGCTACCTCTTCAATTTTATAGCCCTGCATTTTGTTTGAAGATCTCTCCGATTGTATTGCTGACCTATTTTTTTTTTCTAGTAGTCAGAAAATGACATACTTTTAATCAACGACCCGGAAAATTGTTGTGTTTTCAATTAAGTTTTTACACTGCAGTTTTTTTGTTTTGATATGTACCGGTATCATCAGTGGACATTGTAACTCTCGCATTTATTGTGACGCCGACGCATATTTGTTTTTGCTGCAATTTTAGAACTGAAATATTTTACTTATGCATGAGCTGCAATATGATTTTATTCCGGAGTTGTCAAATGTGATCTATAAATGGAAATATGTGAATTTGATAATTGTAATTTCACGTGCTCGTTTTAAGTCTGGTTTACTCTTATTAGGAAATGTACATGCATCAGGTAGGTATGATATAATAGATATTGTAAACTATAGCACGACCCGTTTCGTGAATGATTTATGTAAGCCCCACGTGATTGACTAATATGTTACGGAGCTCGGAGTTACGACGTCAAAACATGGGCTGTGAAAAGACTTACAGTATAGCATCCGTGTTCAAGATAATAATATGAATCCACAGACAGCTTCCACATTTTTCTTTTATTGTACACAATGATGCAACATTTTTCTGTACGCGTCAAAATAAAGCATTACATATTAATTGATTTAATAGCCAGTTTTGCTCTAAAACGAATATGAACTAATGAAACCAAACCCTATAGTTCACACACAGGTTAACATTTTACGTACAAAACGCGTGTTTGTAAATTAATTAGCAGTGTCCTTTGTAGCATGATTATCGGTGCGTTATGTCGCGTGCGAATAATTGACGGGCTGCGACTACGCCCCTCCATTCAAAATATATCGGCCCATGATCGGCCCTTTTTGTTGTTACTCGTGCATTTGCAATATCCTGACCCAATTATTTTGTAGACCACTCTATTATTTGATTTGGGTTAAATTGGTGGTCAATATTCTGCACTATTTTGTTGAAATGGAGATAGAGATTGTTTTTCTATTATTTAAATTGGTTATTTAAAAGCTTAATTGACAAATATATGAGGAATTTGTACAAATGTTACTTAAGGCTGTAAAAGAAACTGTATATTTTATTCCATTCCGTTTTAAAACGTAGGAAGTATGTTTGTATAATGACCTCGTTATTTATACGAGGGTTTAAAGTGAATTTTTAAGTAAAGTTTAATCTGCCCGGTCACTAAGTTACCCTACACCTAAATACTGTAAGTGGGTCGACCCGGATGAGGTTTACATGGAAATATTTATAAGGCTTAAACACAAAAAGTGGTCTTTCAAATACTTGTGTGTCGTAAGTATGCGTGCTGTCTCTTTTCAAAGGTTAAGAGTGAAAGTGACAGCGTGAGCTTTGTCATGTAAATATTATAATTGTAATTAAAAGGGATAAACCTCGTTTACGGGAAGTTTTAAAGCCTTCGCCTGCGAATGAAGTTTTAAGCCTTATTGAGTTGGTAATATGTGTGCAGAGAATCCTTTTTGAATTTATCTTGCGGCGGAACTCGATGGCCTACATCCTGCGTTGGGGCGTGTTTTCATTTCGGATTTACTCGAAGTTGGCGTCAAATCCGAGCAGCTGCGCTATTCCTACAGGATATTTTCTTTTCCTTCTCCGACATGCGATCTTGACGACTGGCTTTTGTGATTTAAAAAGATTTTCGCAGACAAAACCGCTTAGCGTTACTTGGATGTGCGGCGCATCGCCTATGAGCGATATTTATTGTATTCTCGATACATGCTGCGCATATTTAGATGGCTTCGAGCATTGCAGCGCAGGTGTGGGTACCGAAGAGAATGCGAAGACGTACAGTGTGAACATACAAAAGAAAAATGGAGCTAAGAATGAAGGTATGTTGTGGAATTTTAAATATTGAGTCAAAGCAACATGTATGATGTCATGTTTATTACGTTGAGCAATAGTGGCATTTAGTCCTCATAGATGTGTCTAGATATTCGAGTAATTGGAGTTAGTAGACATTTAAAAACTGCTCCAAAATCTTATATTTAGGAAACCCTCTGCAAGCAAAGGTTACCTAAGTTTAACCTGAAAACCAAAAAAAAACCATCTGATAGTTTTTGAAGAAACAAGATAAAAAGATGACTATATCAACTCTACAAGACAAAGTAGACACAAATCTTACCTATATTTCCCAAAAAACAAACACAGCAGAGCTTAAATCAAGAACCTTTGACCTCTCAAACTTACTTAATTGTAACTTACCAAGAAGATTCATCTTAACTTCAAAACTCCCGGTTTATAATGAAAACAATGTTCTTAGTTATTTCATGCGAGTCTGAAAACAGGACAAGTTATATTTAGGACTAAAATAGGAAGTAAGGTGTCTCTATCAGGCTGGCAAACTGAAGAGGCGTGGGCAGGGAACATTGCTCGCAGAAGAGATGGTCGATGTGGCCGATAAATTCTGGAATGGCGACCGTGTACTGCAAAATGCCTTGGATGGCCTCCCACAGGGTTATCCGATGACTTGGTCACGGGTAGCCAATGGATGTGAGACGCATAGGACGGGTCGTCGTGGCGACAGTTGGGGGAGGCCTATGTCCAGCAGTGGACGTCTTTGGACTGACATGATGATGATGATGATGATCATCAGGCTTAAGGCCTGTTTCACCACGCACGATGAAGCTCCCATAAACTTACTTAGCAAATCTTGTTATGGAAATTGTGTTTCATTTTTTTTATTTTTTATTTATTCATTAGATAAGTGGCCCCGTCATTTTTAGTCGCTATTTGGACATAGTGAAATAGTTCAGTAAAAGCAGATTTTTTACTAGATTATAAAAAAAGAAGAATTTGAATATAAAATCTTAATCTCACAAAAACCACATGATTAGTTTAAGAATAGTTTAGCAACAGTTACTAAACTAGTCATGTGTTTTTTTTAGAATAAGACTATGTCCGGGAAGTTGGTAAGGACCAAGTTCAGCTGTAATTAATTTAGATTCCTGTAATAGTAAAGGCAGAAGAGCTTCATACCACGAAAATCACAATACAAGATTTTGTCCGTTTTCACTAACACTAGGTGACTCCTAAATGAGAGCCTACATTGGATATTCAACGGTCGGCTTAGCGCCGAAAGTCAAAAATCCAAAACTGCTAACAATCTTTAGATTAGTTTTCTCATACTTCAAAGTGAAGAATGGAATCAAATTCCTTAACTCTGATCTAAAAAATCTTGGTACTATGTGGTGTCTTTCATACTTCGTTTCTGTTCAATATTTCGAGTCAGCTTTCCAATTTCCTTACGTTTGATAAGTCTTGTTCTTTCAGTATGAGCCTAACAGACGTATTCCTATTTTGTAGGCTCCGTTGTAAATCTTTTCAGGCGCCTTCTGACAGTATCTTGAGTAAAAATCTTATATCATGATTACATTTGCGTATTGGGTGTTTCGAACAACGTTAGGTATCTACTGTTTCCACATGAATGAGTAAAACGTTTATTTAATGAGAAAAATCAGTTTTTTTTTTATATGCCGCACGTAAAGCAATTCTATTCTTCATTGATGTTTTCTATTCTTTATAATGATGCTTTGAGAGACGTTACTGTAAAGAGGTAGGTTAGGAAGTTACATAATAATAATTTATAGGGCTGCTTACACAGCAACCCACGGTGGTTGATCTTCGATTATTCATCTTGATATTTCCTCCTTTCTCTATCAGTCTTTTTGACAGTTGACCCAGTAATAGACAATATCGTTTGTGTAGAATACCGTATTCCAGACTAGTAACGTATAAACAGTAATCGAATATCTTATGCTAATTTTTCAAAAACATTCCTTCACAACACAAACAGAATAACAGATGTTTCGTAGAAACAATCTAATATCGCCATTTTTTTTTCAGGAACCTAGAATACAGAAAGTAGAACAACATCAAACAATCATAACAGAAATGTAAATGCTTAGCATTTGAAATGTTAATTCACACTTACCCTTATAAATAAACTCGTACATCGTTCCGAGGGCGGCTGTCAGCAGTATCCACAGAGAAGAATCCACTGGAATCAAATACTTTAACTACACTGAGACATTTCACATACTACATCAAAAATCTCACGGTGTGTTTACGGTATTTCTTGAATGTACGAGTATTTACATTGTTGACGTAAATAGTGGGGGGGTGGTGACACTTGCGTGTGCAGCGTGTGGTACGTGTGCAGCGCGTGCAGGGTGTGCAGGGCGGCACGTACACGCGTCTGTCAGTGAGAGTCGTGCAGTCGTCGTGTGTTGTCGCGGGACGCGGGCGCGGCGACGTGGCGCGGCGGTGGCGGCGCGGGTGCGACTGACTCGGGGCGGGGGACCGTCCGCCGGCAGACTGCGCGCCGCCCGCCCAGTCCGAGACGCCGATACAAAATTAATACTTGTTTTCCTAAAAGCGATTTCGATTTGTCGACCCCCGAATTGGGAAAGTTAGACGGATCTTGTTAACGATAAAGGGTTCGCTAATCAACACCACGTTTTCACATCAATGTTCGCTACTTTAATAGAGTCGTTAAAGCAACTCGCGAACTTGGCTCCCCGTTAACAAGTTTCGATATGTTTTGAATATGAAAAAGTTTTTTGTTGAAGCCAAATACCTCAATAATTACATCTATAAATAAGATTCCATTACTGTAGAATAGGTTTTCGTTTCTAAAGTACGCCATCACGTAAAGCTTCTTTGTGGGTTCGAGTGAATACTTTCCTTTCAAGTCATTAAGGAAAACGTTAAAAATAAATATTTACCTAGTATTATTTATTGTAAATATTGTTAGACACAAAAATAAACATTGTTACTACATTGAGATACATTTACAGCTGAAATAATAGTGCCATTTCATACACAATATAAAATCTCGATCACCAATCTAAGCTCCGGAAAATATTTGAAATTAAAACATTTCTAAGCTGAAAAGAGGATTATCGAGTAGGTGAGGGCAGGGTCGAACTTTTGTGTGACGACGGGGTCCCGAGCACTGAGTTCAGAGAAGACAAATATTGTGACAAAAGCCTAACTAACATACACGAGGAAGTTCTGAAGGCGGACACTGTCGTGCAAACAAACCGGCCCGAAAGGGATTCGTCGCTGACGAGCTGTGCCGTGTGAGCCGTGTCCACGGTGCGCGGTGGCTCCGTTATTTTGTATCTAACTTTGTTCACTGTAGTTTTGAAGCACGAGCTGTGCTTTGTAAAAGATACGATAATAACACGTCTGGAACATGTCCGAGTTTTGTTGGCGGGAAAGCTATTTAAATTAGGCTCGCCGCTGGTGCATGTTTTGCTCTGTGTGTATATTTACTGTTAATGGCTTTGAAAGGCTTGCGGCTTTATGGATAAATCATAGATCAATCTCTGCGCAACCGTGATCTAATTTTGGGGCTTTGATCATTGCAATGTCGTTCTCAGTATGATAAAAGCTTTTTGACGTAAAGTAAGAAAAACAAAAGCCTACTGCTGTAATCATTGAGCTCTAAGGACTAAGCTTTTGTATGCAAAACACTGAATTCTATCCCATCAGATAAGCCTCGAAAAATCCTATCAATAAAGGAAAATGCAAGGACAAAAGACTGTAAATTAACACAGCATTTTCCATGAGAGCATAAAAAGAGTTGTTACTCAAATTTCACGAGGATCAATCGAAGAAAATAAGACGATGGCAATATGGCGCTCGCGGCGTCGTTCCGATGCCTCTTTTTATCTAAATGGCGTAATTGTTCCTTTAATTCTTTATTGTTATGGGAGGAGGAAAGACGTGGGATTTGGATATTTTTATAAATTACTTTTAGATGTTATACGTAGTCGATATGAACGACTGCTTTTAAACTGGAACTTATTCGAAAAATTACTAGTGTCTTTGTGAATTTGAATAAGATATCTAGACGCAATGTCGAAAGTTTTTAGTGACACAATGAAAGGAAATTATTATTATTTATTAGTAACGAGGTATCTAGATGAGTTGCTTAAACGTTGGGTTTTATAAAATCAATTATAAATCCAAACCGTACAACCGTAGTCCAACACACATTAAATAAAACACATCAAATCGATCAACCCCATTACCCAAAAATTTATATAGTGTAAAGGTAATTTTACCCTACACCAAATCTGCCATTTGGCAGACATGACGGCTGGATATAGCAGCTATCCACGTAACATCTGTGATTTTAGTCTTGTCTTAAATGATAAATAAATATAAAGAAAATGTTCAATCAGTTATAAATTAAAGTAAATAACATTATCCCCATCTATACAGGATTACATTGTGCACCGCACTACAACAAACCAACAAGACAATTTTCCCGGAACCTAGACACTGGGCCAATTACGAAGTTTAATAACAACAACCGATAACTAATAACCATAAGTACTTTAGTCTATTTTAAGGCTATCTAAGGTCTCGTTTGTTGTCCCTATTACATAGGACTTAATCGTAACTGGCTCTGTGGGTGTATGGGTTTTTTTTTTAAGGATGGGAAATCATCAAATGACTCCTTTCGCTCTGGGCGGAGCAAAAGGGAGTGTCAGACTCTTACTGACTAAAACCCATCCGTGTTCTTCCTAATGCCCATTGCGTTCCAGGGCCGCGGCGTCTCTTTCGAACGGATTCCGTGCTCCACCAGGCACTGGCCCTAGCGGGCCCCGTCTCCCATGCTGACAGCTCCTTGAGGCGCGCGTGGAACACAGCGCACCGCCGACCCGGGCCTAGTACTGATCGGACGGCGAGCCACCCAATGCTCGTCGTCCGCAGGGCCGCGCCTACGGTGACCGGAAATCGCCCTGCGACTCCCGACGCCCGGGGCGTCTTCTTCTGTTGCGGCGGCTGGGTCGTGAGGTTTTCCTCTCTCTCACACGTTCGGCATCCTTCTTCGCTAGCATTACTGCTTCGCAGAAGGAGGTGACCGCTTCCCATGCCTCCTCGCTCCGGACCATAGATTGAACCAGGACCGGCCGCGAGAGGTCGCCGCCGCCGATCGCCTCAACGAGGACCCGACGGTTCTCCGCCCAAGCGGGGCAGACCTCCACCGTATGCTTCACCGTGTCCTTTATATGGGTACACTCCTCCTTAGCTCTTCTGAAAATATAAGCGTGATGTTAAAGATAATTCACGATTTTCTTATTACAATCATACTAAATTTGGCCCGCGACTTCGTACGCGCAAATGCCGTGTTTTAGGGATCGGGAAAAAACATTGGGAATTTCGGGAAATCCTCTCTTAGTGCCACCCCAATTTCAACTTCTTACGATTCGTAGTTTCGGCTCAGCGTTGTCTGTCAATCATTTACCCAGTCACACAAATATATATATATATAGATACTAGTTTTTGCCCGCGACTTCGTACGCGTATATCCCGGTTTTTCCCGATACCTACTGGGGAACTTTTTGGTTCTGCGACCAATTTGCCCTGCTCACTTCAGTTTGGCAATCCTTCGGGCTATGTCGGAAACCTTGGTTCTCTTGCGGATATCATCATTCCCGATTCGATCATGCAAAGAAACTTCAAGGGAAAAGTTACTTAAGCATAATTTATAAAGAAAACATTAGTTACTTGACACTACTCGGATAATGATTACCTATTCTACGAAAAAAAGCATTCGTTTTCTCAGCTAGCTAGTCAAAGCTCAGAGAAGGTACAACTTTTCAATTCAACGTATTTCTACTCTGCCTTTTTCTGCAAAAGAAAAACTTAGTTTAAGACTAGCATAATTGTGGGACCTACCGACCTAAGAAACTTTAGCTGAATAGATTACTCTATTCAACGGGGACGAGTCTCCTTGTCTCAGATTTCTTAACTATATTCTTTTGTTTTTTCCGATACGATATTTTAATTTATTATGATAATTATATCACTTTCATCTTTTTTTGTATAATAATTTTTGACGTATAATAACGTAACGTAAAATACTAATTATCTCGTTTCGCACATAATATTTATTTAAACTAGATTTTTATATGATAAAAATTGTGTATGTCGCATAAAATTAAAACGAAATACTATGGGGTTGTATTTACTACGTTAACGATACTGTAACGTTACTATGCTGTAATACATTCGTGCTTCATGCTAGAACCCTCGGGTCAAAGGCGTGTTGTGTTCTTAAAAAGATGTCAGCATAGTAGACGGCCCGCTAGGGCCAGTGCCTGCCAGCGTTGCGGAATCTGTTCGAAAGAGTCACCGCGACCGCAAAGGGCAGTAAGAGGAACAGGGATGGATTTTACTCAGTAAGAGTCTAATACTACCTTCTGTTCCGCCCAGAGCGGAAGGAGTCATTTGATGATTTCCCATCCTTTAAAAAGGCCCTCTGCAAACAGTTAGTCGACACTCCACGTGATAAGAGGGCTGGTGTTTTCTTCGGATAAGTCTCGTTGATAGCGATGATACTAAATATTTCGCTGCCCAATGTCTTCTTTCCTTCCACGTTTTATCCCACTGATATAAATATTTAATAAAATATAAATATAACTTACTAGTTAACCCGCGCAAGTTCGTCTGCGTCACAATTTTCATTACTGCTCCGCTCCTATTGGTCTTAGTGTGATGATATATAGACTATAGCCTTCCTCAATAAATGGGCTATCTAACACTGAAAGATTTTTTCAAATCAGACCAGTAGTTCCTGAGATTAACGCGCCCAAATAACATTTTGTTGACAGTTACAGGCTTTTTTATGTCTTTAAGTAATATAACAGGGTTATAATTATCTCAGTTATGACTAAAGACGATGTAGAGGAGTTAACAAACAAGTTTTAGCCCCAATCGCGGCACTTAAACTTTAATGGACGCCGTAATACAGCTTTGAGAGTTATAATGGTGCTAGTCGCAGCAAGTATACTTAAGACGTTATTGCTTTAACCTTTTTGTGACACCCAAGTATTTATAAAAGTGTTCGCCCACTCTTTTTATCACTTATAGTTGTAAAGTTGTTGCAATTAACAGTTTTATACCGCTTAAGGTGCTATATTGACTATTATTGCAGACATAGGTTATAAAATAGAGTTTGTCGAGAGTTTAGTAACACGAGAAACAAAGGTGTCAAACAACTCCTCTATCTAGGTTTAACCTGTAATAAAGAATTTAACTAAAGCTTATTGTGTTAGGCAGTCCTCTTTTAAAGACGTTCTAAAGGTATTGGTGTCAAATAATGTAAGTATGGGTCGTTATTATCACTAACCTCAGTTTTGTAAAGTTCGTCATTGTTTTGGTAACCTAATAATTGACTATAATATACAAAATTTCATACATTATTTGAAGCATTCCGTGAATGCCACTTAATTTTACATATCACTGCTCTAGAAGCAGGAATGAATAATAATGTTTAGCTTGAGGTGCCTATTTTATCATCATAACGTTTCTTTTAAATTTTTAATAAATCCTAGGCGCGTTATAATTGAGATGAGAAACATGGTATACATTTACCGTGAAATCATAAGGACAGTAATTTTTCACTTCACATACTTAAATAACTTAATATTTCATAATATTATTCTTCTGTGTTGAATAATGGATACGAACAGATTTAATTTTAGTAAGGTTTTTTCAATCTTGACGTACGCTAAAAGTTATATAGTTAATATATAATGTACTCAAGAAGTTTTTAGTGGCAAAGCATTCTTATCCGGTGCTTTTCTACCACCTGTAGTGCTCACCAATGCGGTATTACAACGGTAATACCGGTTAAAGTAGTAGCTGACGATGAATAAACGCTCTTGTGCAGCTTTAATATCTATTTAACACCGTACTATAGGGTTGCTACTACCTGTAGTGTTTACCAACCCTATATTACAACGGTAATACCGGTTAAAGTAGTAGCTGACGTTGAATAAACGCTCTTGTGCAGCTTTAATATCTTTGTGACTCCGTACTAAAGGCTTTCTATAACTTTTACCTGTAAAACTGTGGGCCTCTTTCGTGGTTATAAGTGAGTTAAAGCATGCTCTAACTCAAGTTGCACAGGTATGCGTTAACACTTTTATACTCAAATGGAACTGATATACGAGTCTTATATAGGTTTTTTTAACGCTTTAGTGTTAGTTGGGCGTTTAAGCAAACAAATAAACAAAAAGCTCTTCAGCTTTATATATTTAGTATATAGATTAGCACATTCGTAATTAAAATTTGTCATGATAATTCCCAACTAACACTAAAGCGCTTTTTTTTAAGTTTTTAAATTATGTGATTTGGTATGGCATGTGGGATGCCATTAGGCGTCAATTTCAGTTGACGCCCAATAGCAGACTCGTATGCCCGCGACAACTGACCGGTAACTAAGCATACGATTCTGGCAATGTTGTGTGTGTAGCAATACTGTGGCCCTAAGGCAAAGTTCGTAGCAGTTCGTAGCGCCTACGAAGCTACGCCAGTTTTTTTCGTACTACGGCTACGTAAGTTTTTTTGAAAAAATCTACGTTGCTAAATTGACGTAAATTTTAAAATTCTACAAAATTATTATTCTGTTCATATCGCAATGTTTTTGCTTAAAAGTCATTATCACTTTTTTGGCTTAAGATTAAAATAAGACATGATCATTTGCATAATACCCATGTAAATATTGTCTATTTAAGCCAACCAGATTTAAGCGTATTATTTTATAATACAGTTAAAATGAAGTTTTTCACGAAACATTTTCAGAATCTACTAATCAGTATTAAAACTAAGCATATGGTTGTGGCAAGTGTGTATGGCAATACTGTGGCCTGTAGGCATTGTCCGTAGCAGTTCATAGCGCCTACGCAGCTACGCCAGTTTTTAACTACTATGGCTACGAAAGATTTCTGCCAGCTACGTGAAAAAATCTACGTTGCCAAATTGACGTAATTTTTAAAATACTACAAAATTATTATGCTGTTAATATCGCAATTTTTTTCTTTGCAGTAATTATTTTATTACTTTATTTTGGCTAAATAATAAAATAAGCCATGATCATTTGCATAATACTCATGTAAATATTGTCTATTTGAGACACCACATTTAAGCAAAAGTTGCAATGAATATGTTTAAAACACTTAAGAGAAAAATGTACATTCTATAAAGATCCTTCCTTAACAGTATTCCATCTTCCTATATCCTCTAATTCCACTTCCACGCCAAAACCAAAACCCAATATAATAAATTCCATCTATAGTAATGTCAGTACATCTGTCGGTATTGAAAATGAGGTGTACGGAGCCGGGCATTTCATCAAACAGGCCAGTTGACCCCATTCGCCCGAGCGAAGCCGCGGCGCGATATAATGTGGTCACAGCTGGCGGCCTTACCCCGCATACAATTGGATTTTTAACTGTGGATCTCATCGGACAGTGGAATTGTCTTTATTGGGTTAGGGCAATAATAGAACGAAAGGGGTGACTGTGTCAGTGGAGTTCACCTAGATTGTAGTAGGGTTTTTGTGTAGACCTGAAATCTATGTTCAGTATTAAATTGATTGATTCATTTTTCTAGGCTTTGAAGCCTTTATAAATATAAGTTATCGTGGGATCATAAATAAAACATTATTTAAAAGAATGATACAAACAAATTCAATAAAACTTTTGGATAAGATGCGTATCTCTCCAAGAATAAGAAATCTAAACAATTTCACCTGGCACTAGTTGTGCTGAGTCTGCCAGAATACATTACCTCTAGAATACAGGCGAGTTTCGTTTATTCGCAATGTGTAATAGAAATTGTAAACAATAGTATGTAATAGTGCGGTCCTTTCGGAGTGCGAGCAAGCGGAAGGCTGACCCAATCGGTCCGCGTCAGTTCAATATGACGGCAGCAATAATGCGGTCGCGCCGCCTTCCTACACGATTAAATTTTCAACATTTCCTCACGCAACATCATAAAAAACCCACAAGCCTTGAACGCGCATCGTACATACCTACGCAACTTTTTTTAAATCCCAAACATTTCAGCCATTTATCAGACGACCCACATATCATACGGACTCATACCGTTTACATAAAGAGACGACGCTTTTGTAGGCAAAGCTGATACAATTGAAACAAATGCACGTTTCAACCGACCAACTTGACAATTTGTACCTATAAATTTAACCCGTTGAGTGGGTAAATGGAGTAAATCTATTGTCTTCCCATGACACCTAATAAATAAATTAAATGCGTAGAATTTTGTTGAAGCATGTTATATTGTTTTACATGTAAAACTGAATAGTTTGTGCGTGGGGATGTTCCGAATCGCTTTAGGGCTAAATATAATGTAAGGTCTCCAGCCTTCCATGTTAAACGTTGTACCTATCTTACCTACTTCTCTTTTAGACAATTTAGTGAAACTGACGTTTGAGTGAGGTCCTGAAATTGCCTAGCGTTCCTTTCTCATATAGAATTTAAGATGAGAGAGTTGAAGCGTACACGAGGAGTCGTGTGCGATATGACGCGTTGACGCGAGGCGGCGGCGCGCGGCTGGCGGGCTGGGATGCCGTCACGAGTACAATTGGCAGGACATTAGCATAACGAGGCGGTCCCGGCCCGCTCCTAATGAATGGTCTTGCAATTGAAACAATAGTGGATTAGCGCCAACTCCCTTATCTGCTTATGTAAATCAGGGCTGTGGCCGGATCGCTTTGCTACAGCTGATTCTCCGAGATGCTGAAATGTTACTGAATGTTTATCGATGTTCGTTTGATTTGGAATAATTAGACTTATGTTATATTGACATTGTGCCAGCTTGTAGCCTTCCCTTCGTGCATGCATAACTAGGTATAGGGGTGACCCTTTCTTTGTGGATTTTGTTGACAGAGTTTGATTGTGTGTATTTGGGTACTGCAGATGGACTGCGTACTTTTGCGTATCATTTGAAAATGTGACACTAAAAGTAGACAATAATATGCTTTTTGGTCCATTGGGCCGAAAAGCGGAGTGGCGACAACGTACCGGAAGACGCAGCGTTGGAAGGCCTCCTACAAGATGGGCCGATGACCTAGTGAGGGTCGCGGGTAGCCGATGGATGCGAGACGCACTAGATCGGTTGTTGTGGCCACACTTGGAGGTCCAGCAGTAGACGTCTTTCGGCTGATATGATGATGGTAATGATGATGATGACTATTTCTAAAAACATAAAATTGATATAAATAAATACTTCCATCACACAAACTCTATCAATAAATAATATTAAAAACTTCATTAGAAACTTTCAATTCTCTCCTATACGGCCTGCCATGTAGACTGTATTAGCGACGATGTTTGCAGCTGTTGTGACACATATTAGCATGTACGCGAGTAAGCGGTATATCACCACATATCACCGTACGATATGTTCGTAGGATATGTACAGTCGAACCAGCTTTTAGGTTTGCAAGGCAACCGCATTTCAGTGGGAACAAAATCAGAGGGCCTAGCACGAATATTTTTTTTTTTTCACATTCAAAATGCACTTACGTTAACGGTACTATACGTCTAAATATTCGTGCTAGGCCCTCAGTAGGTAGATGGTATGACTCTGTTTCCGAACGCATTCAATTCTAATCTATCCAAAGTTAGATTTAACAGTCTTCATTTAGGTAAGCTCACTCCATCGTCGTCTTTATCTCTGTCACCTCTGACCTAGACTAAAGTCAAGAGAAAACCCAACTCAAATAAAAAAGTACCTATTAGACTTATTCTATTAAAACTAGTACGACTGATTAGGGCTGACAGTATAGAAAATAAAAATCATCGTTTCAATACACAAACAAAAGTATGTATGTATGTATGTAAATCAGGCAGATTTCCGCAACACCACGACTAAGCGCGTATTTTGCATGCAGAAAACAAAAGTAATTTTATGGTGCTATAATTCTTTAAGCTAATGACATACTAACATCAAAAAGTTATGAAAAAATTACTACACAACACACTCACAACTTTGTTTCACCTATGGAGGAAGAGAAAAAAGGTAGGGAATAGCTGATTTTGATTTTCATAATAATGATGATGTTAAAGTTGTCCCATACAGCTGATTTTATGCACATGAATAGTTTCGTCCGCTGAAAGATTTTAAATTCATTACAAGTCACCCTGTTCCCTATATAAGCTGTACCTATACCAAACAGCTAGCTCGATTGTACGTATGATACCTATGATATGTTACATGCGCAACTTGTAATCGCTCGCACGCAACTGCTGTAAAAAAGGCAATGCTGAAACAAAGTGACGTTAACGATTTTATGGATTATCATCGACTAGTATTTATTGTAAGGTTGCAAGGGTTGGTACTCTTCTTGGAATAGGAAATAGGTTGAGATTTAAAGTTTGAAATTCTGATTTTAAGTTATTTTCTATTATTTGTTCCGTTCTTCTCAATCTGTTTATTAAGTTTATATAAAAAACATCTCATAGAACCTACAAAATACAATAATTATGTACCGATTTTCTACGTAGACTGCCTACCGACCTAATTAACGCCGTAACAGCGCACCCAATTAAGAACTAAGTTATCAGCAAAGTACGAACGACGGTACCGCCATAAATATACACCAAAAAACAGAGTTCATTATCTACGTCAGCTGGACCGTCAAACAAATTTTAATATCAGCACAGCACAAAACATGAGAGCCGTAACAATTCACAAAACGTTCGCTTGTTAGTAATTTCCGGCTCCGCTAATTTACTGCGTCGCTTTCGACAACGGAGCCAAGCCGTAAGCTTTAAAACGGTGTCATTAAAACATAGGAGCGTCTTTCTCGTTTGTTTATGGTAATCGAGTGGGCAAGTTGCGAAGCTTTGATTCCGAAGCTGACCCGTGCCCGACACGCCCCAGTTTACTTTACCACATTAACGATGCGACCTTTCACAAAATTCGATGGTTCCTTAGTTTTAACGAACTTCAGTTTTGCCTTTCAAAGCAACCTTAGTACACACTACGTCCCAATTTTCTACCTCCAGGAAAATTGCCTGCACCTCAAAGCTGCACCGACGAAGTTATCGGATCACTTGATCTCGTTAATATAGAGCCACGCTTTTCTTTAGCTTTTTGGCCCTAAATATTTTGGCTTTAAACGTTCAGCCGGGAGCCAAGCTTACGTTACTGAAATAAGGAAATTTTAATACAAAATGAAATGTAAGAGTTAAGGCGGAAATTCAACGAGATGTGTATTAAAATAAAACAATTCTTGAGCCTGCAATAATGCTAACAATGATTAAGACTGCGTTGGCAGCACCTCCTCCGCTGAACAGTTTGAATCCTCTCCAAGTTTTAAACAAATTTCATTGCGCGAAATAAAAGCATACGGCCATCTGAGCGAGTGGGTACCTATGCTATATTTCTGACGTCACGACACTCGATAATGCCGCCCGTATTTTATTATTCCTGAAACATTTTTCTGTTGGGGATGTTCGCGCAAAAATTTATGACGGCTGCCGAGTGTCCGAAAGTAATCCATTAGCTTCGAAAACAACAGAATGGCCGAACTTTGTAATGCTCTTCGACTGCCAGCTGAAAGTACCCGCGTCACTGATAGGCAAAGTATGAAGTTTTCCAATTTATCGTTGATCTCAAGTTTCCAGTGGTAGGTCAATCCCCGATGGATACTTACGGGAAACGTTATTCGCTAGGTAATATACATCTGATCAAAGGGGAGGCTCGCCCGCTGTACCCGTAGGCGTAAATCTTGCCTTTACGGCCTCACCTGTCGATGGAATAATTTACTGCCGGCTTAAAACTTCCTCCCAAAAGGAAATCCCAAACACTTCTCAAGAAATAACTGAATAAGAAATTGTCGATTGTAGGCACGGCGCGACGCGGCGCGGCACCGCCCCTGCAGCTCTGCCTGACAGCGAGAAAATTCAAACTTAAACCTCCTCTAATAGAATAAATAAAATTCCGAACACTTTCCCGCGATAACAGATTTAACGTGAAGATTTATGTGAAAATGTACTTGTTGATTTATTCCTAAAATCACACGCCTAGACGCTAAAAACACAATCTGCCCAAACGATTTTGACAGCGCGTAACTCGCTGTATAACTATTAACACTGGGACTAAATATCTGTACGCGGTTATATTTTATGTTGTAGCGGTGAGGTGGACCGTTGGCATCCCGATATCGATGGATATAAGCAATTTGCAAGTAAAATGCGAATGTCGGATGCACGGGCGGCAGCGGCGTCGAACATCTATTTTTTTATTATTTTCATAGAATTTCATACATGAATATTGCGCAACTACGCTTTTAAGTTCCAGCTATTGTGACGAAAAAGTATTTGGAGAGTGTTAATGGTTGCAGCAGACGTGTTTATCGCTCAAAGAACGTTAGGAAAACACATTCGTTCTATCTCAAAAAGCGGGTGGTTAAGTTTATTTGGTCATAAATGTAAATTGATTCGAGTAGGGAGTTTACAATTTGGCAAATTGTATAACAAATTGTGTTGGCGGGTGTACAGCATAGATAATTCAATGTGAGCGACGTTAGTTACGATGGCTCTAAGAGTGGGTGGTGTTCAGTTTAGTAGATTATCTTGGCGGGAGGCTGGCCGCGTGCAGCAGTATGTATAGGCACCAGTCCAACTGGCACAGACCACACTTAGCTGGCGAACAATCCATTAGTATGTCGGATTTGTTACCCGAGATTTATATCCTAAGTTACAGGCTATACTGAAACTTTTTTGTACGACTAATGTTTAGACTTTTAGCTATTAGTTATTCGCGCTAGCTATATTGGAGCATGAAAACCTACCAACGGAGTTTCTGTTGCCGAGTCATCGGTATGGAAAGACTTTCTCAAGTACTAAGCAGAAGTTTTTCCTATTAAGTAGTTTTTTCCTCTAGCTTTAATTTACCTAAAATACGTTACAATAATAGTGTTGCCAAGTTATTAGTGAAAATGTGTGGTTTTTCCGTCCCTACAAGATCCATTGCAAACCTACTCGGAACAAAAAAAAAAATTCTCTCAGTAGGAAAGAAAAGAAAAAAGACAGAAATAAAGTAAAAAGGTAGGCTTTGCTCCTAATAGAATTTTATGAAGCTACACGCGCAATGTTATTAAACGAGAACATTTTTCAATAGCCGCCATAAAAATGTAAATACTTGAAGCAACGCTTTGGTAGTGTGAAGGAAAGATATTCATAACAATAGTGCGGGCGTCGGTGGGCCTCTAGGCACGCGAGCTCCGCAGCCTTGCCACAGAATAGATAGATACAGAAGGCCAGCTCCATAGAATGGGTGAAAATAAGGGCACGGACCCTTGCACTAACACTAGAAGAGGAGCTCATGGTTAATTAATAACCGCTGTATGGTTAGCTGACCTATACACAGCGAGATTCTTCCGTGTCTCGTAAAGCAAGCAGGTTAAGTTGTTGGACCCGGCGGTTTTATTTACTTATTTATTTGTTTTGATTTTTATTTTCCATTTAACTTTGTTCACATGCGCGTAATTACCACTTTAATGCTATGATTAAGAACCTTTCTCGATAGTGGCGCCAACTAGTGAGTACAAAAACGGTAGCCCTCATAAGAACCTTGTCGAAGCACCCAGTACAGCAGACTGCTCGTCTATTCCGTCAACATCTCACCATGTAAGCTTAGCTAAAGTGAGTATAAAGTGGAATGTCATTCCATCTTGTTTGTATGGAATGTCAGTTAGTCAGAAGCAGTTAGCAGAAGGGGTAATATATTGTAAACGAGTACTGGGCTGTGAAATAAAGATAGACAGTCGCTTCTTGAAACACACTCAGCTGCATCTGGTTAGATTGGAAGCCGAACACAACAAATTTGAGAAAATACTAGGCATGTAGACAATTGCACTAGCATACCGAAACCCAAGCAAAGCGTGCACTTTGCTATAAGTACCTGTAAGAAGCGTGGTTAAGTATGTGTAAGTATTGTTTTGTTTTCACTCGTATGCAGCCGGCCTTCTGTCTTCTATCTACTCCATGCTAACAGCCTCGCTTCGCATGTGCAAACACATTCCTACTTATAACACGTCCACTGTGAGATAATGTAATTATTTCTCGTGTCTGCCCCCACTCGGCGATTATCCCCCATTTTTACCGTACTAATTAACATTCGCGGTTCAGTTTACCAGAGCTTATCGCGAAAATTTCGTTCCACGCGTTTTGACGCGGAATTAATTTGGTCAAACAGATTTAGATTACAGCCATGTTTAACATACAATTTGATACCGCAATTCGATGCTGATGTGTAATGCTGGTAAATTGCCGTTTCTATACTAGATTTATTTTGTAACCTTCACCCATTAACGGTGTATTTATTTAGCTATCGCAAATACTAAACACACTATTACAACAAACGTGACTACTAATACAGTTAGCTTATACTATATCCCCCTGTTTGGAAAGGCCTTTACCCTTGCTTTGCTGAAGCGGCTTAACGATGGATACCCACCCCGATATTACAATATAACATCAATACAACTGGTGCCGCGGTCGCTTTTGCGGTCTGCTGTGACACCACTCCGATATTTCATGAATGAAGCTCATTGCAAACATAATGAAATTGCTTTAATATGGCTATTATTATTTATAACTTAAAACATATAATTGCTTGTCATTTATCAATAACAGTGTCTCACAAGCTTCTCTAAAACACAAATAAAAAGACAATAATTAAAACAAATCAACTACATAAATAAGGGAACAAGGGCGAATCTGTGGGAGACATCTGGCACACTTTAATTTGTTTTGTACCATTGTTATGCGAAATTAATATTCCAATTTATTCCATTTCTGTATCGAGGAGTGTAAATCAATATTTGGAGGCAGTCGTTTCTCGGCGCCGTCTTAAGCACCCCAGCAGATAGGCGCCGAGATAATTGGAATGCTACGCCCCAGTAATTAGATGAATTGTGTGACGATTTATTTGCTTCAGCGAATGACTGCTAACCGGTTAATATGTATGATTTTGCCACCTGTGATGTGTCTGAATTTAGAAGTTTCCAAGAATTTTAGTGTGTTTTTAGGGTTCCGAACAAAAACGGAACCTTTATAGGATCGGGTGTCGTTTTGTCTGTCCGTTTGTCTGTCTGTCTCTCTGTCTGTCTGTCGGTCTGTCACAGTCAGTTTTCTCCGGATCCACTGGACCGATTCTGTTGAAATTTGTTTCACATATGGGATTCTGTTACCCAAACATGTTAAAAAAAAAAAATTCGTTCGAAACCCTTTGCACGCGAGTCCGACTCGCACTTGGCCAGTTTTTTTTTGTAAGAGACCAAATATTTATATCGGGTCCAGCAACGAAATCAATTCCAACCACCTCTTTGTAAATATGTAATTTTCTGTAACGCACATATAGGTAGTACAAATAGTTCTAACCTGAAAACTTGCTAATAAATGGTAAGTAGTGAACAAATCAGAAGGGCCAAATCAGAACTGTTTTAATTTACAAACCACTGTCTACCTATTACGGTTTTTGAGATACAGCCCGCTGACAGACAGACGGACGGATGGACGGACGGACAGCGGAGGCTTAGTAATAGGGTTCCGTTGGTTACCGTCTGGGTACGGAACCCTAAAAAACATGACATTTGACACGCATTAGTAAAATTACTCACAAAATTAAGTAAACAAAACCAGACAGATAATGATAAAGTAATGTATGTAAAACTAAGTTTAAAAGCATGTCAGCACTCATAACTTAACGCTTATTTATTAAGCACGAAAAATAACAAATTGTATGAAAAGCAGGATTGCGTGTTATCCTCGATTTAAACGTAACCTTATCAAAATATGTATGCTGTTTTAATTTTTGTATCAAAATACATGAGTTTTTTGTGTTTGACTAAATAATAATTATGTGTGGTTTGAACAAGAGCGGTGGCTTCATAAAAGTCACGCATGTAGTTTTCCCATTGCTAATCCTAACGCAACGCATATGCAAAGACTCGAGTTACGAACGAGTATTCACTATACCCGTTCGAAGAGACCTTTGATATAATTTGGTACTAGCTTTTGCCTGCGACTTCGTTTGCATAAGAACTACGGGAAATTCTCTTAGTGCTCCCCTACACTCCCTAAGGAACCTATATGCCAAATTTCAGCTTTTTACGACCAGTAGTTTCGGCTGAAAGTTGTCTGTCAGTCAATCAATCAGTCAGTAATGGAAGAATTTTATATTCAAGACTAGTTGCCCCACGCAACTTCGTCTGCGTCACAATTTTCATTACTGCTCCGCTCCTATTGATCTTAGCGTGACGATATTTCTCGATAAATAGGCTATCTAACACTGAAATAATTTTTCAAATCGGACCAGTAGTCCTGTGATTAGTGCGTTCATGTAAACAAACAAACTCTTCAGCTTTATATATTAGTATAGATGATTGATTTCTCTTGAATGAACTCGCAATTTAATTGATAGTTAGGACATATTACCTTACATACTATATTACAAATTAACAAATTTCGTCGCCAATTGTGGACCGATTTAATTTTTTTTTTTATTCGAAAGCCTTTACTCCTGAGGTGGTCCCATTGTCACCAAGTCAGAATCTGATGATAGGATCCCATGAAAATCGAGGTAAACCCTCAAATTTTATAGGCACATACAATGTTTTTCACGAAATTTCTAACGCAATTCAGATATTTGTGCCTGATAATCATCATCTCATCTTGCTGAGCTGATGATGGAAAGTATAAGTCAGGATCTGATGATGGGATCCCATGAAAAATGCGATGAATTTGGATGATTCTTTTTCTTTTTGGAAGAGTATTTTCCCGGACTAGTTCCATTTCAATTTGGTGAAGATCTAATGAAGAACTTCGTCGGAGGTAGGCAACGGAACTCTTCAATCAATGATAGCAAATAGATCGGGATTTCTGAAATCGCATGTCTGTTGATAGTTTACACCAGTTGTGTTTGTGGTTTTCGTAAGTGAAAAATAAAAAACTTTTAATTTCGGAATTCGGTGTCAAAAACCAAAAAAAAATACCAAAATCACCGACTTCCGAAATAAAAGTGGTTTTATACTGTTTTATTTTTTTGTAAACAAGATTTTTTAATAAATACATTCTAACAACGTAGCAACAAAAGTTTTCAGTACTCGATATTGCCTGTCGTTGTGGTTTCAGGAACGGCTTAGTTACACCCTGTAATTCTGAAGGGGTAGGGTGAAGTGTACTTTCTCTGTTCCCAAATGACCGTATTAAGTTTCAAAATGGAAGGGGACGACCGTATCAACATTCGTAGAATGCCAGGGATAGAATGAATCAATGATTTTATTTTAGCATTGATATGCTACTCTTATTTTATTTTATATTAATAAAAAAATAAAGGACAAACACTTTTTACCAATGTTTTATTCTTAAAACACGGTTTTAAAGTCAGAATGCAGAATTATGGAATTCAAGAATGCTAAATACAATGATCTGGTACAAGGGTTCTACTTTTCTCTAAAATACCTTTAGCCTTAACGTTACATTCATAATGTAATATTTTTATGACTACCTACATATATGTAGGTATGACCCTGTACGATCTTCTTACATAGCTTTAATAAGATGACGGAAGTACAAGCCCAGACATTTATTCCACCTAAAACATGTACAATACTTCCTCATTTTAATATTCAATAAGGTTCTTTACTGCGACACTCCAGCGCAAGATAAAAGAAGTCACCGGCGACCTTTCGCCGACATTCTTGAGGGAGATAGTTAATTAAATAAATGGTCTGAGACGATACCCCTCATCATTCTCTCCTGCGCCCTACATAAGGCCGTATTGTTGTGTAACTTCGGGCTTTTATTGGGTTTTTACACTACCTTTGTATTTATTTGTTGTGAAGAAAGGCGATGGTAAATAAGGGCGGCGCACATGCTTTTGGTATAAGGGTGCTTTTCCATCGATATGTGCAAGGTAGCTGGGCGGTGAGAGGATGTGTAGCAGTGATGTGGAAATGTGTAATTGTTGCCGCCAAAGCTTTATAAGAACCTTGTACGGTATGTATGTATGTAATGTAAATCGGGCTGGTTTCCGCAACTCCACGACTAAGCGCGTATTTTTACCTTGTACGGTGCGAAGATACATATTGCGTAGTGTTGCTGTGAAACTGTGTGTAGCTGAGTGATACGAAGATCCGTAGAGAACTACATATTATCAATTGTGCGTGCATGGGTTGCGTAGCGGTTGAGTGAGGGATACATCGAATATTAACGATCCTCGCTCATGTCTCTCGCACTCATATCTCACTGTTATGTACGTAATATCCAGCTCCGCTAGCCCTTTCCACAAGAGCTGCGTTAAGCCTGGCAACGAAAATGAAGTCACCCATTGTGGATTTCTTTCCTTGCGCACCGCTAAGCTACCTCGCACATCTTTGGTAGTAAAGCACCTTAAAGGTAGGAAAGTCTTAACAATACGTGACAATGGTAGAATTGACGGCCTACTTTTGTCTGTTTGTCGCTTTCAAGTAAAAGCTGATTACTTAGAACTATTTACTTCGGTTATGTATAGCCTCTCTGACGTGATTCAGGTACTCGTGAGATTGGAATATCTCGGTAAAGTTACTTGGCAGTATGTTTGCAAAGCTGCAATTGAACAAACCTACCTATCACAACAAAGCTTGATGGCTTAATCAAGAAAACTAACAATTCTGCTTGACGCTTGAGGAATTTCCTTGGGATATCTAATAGGTAGTTGAATCCCGGTTGTTGATGTGGTAATTCACAACTATTAACTTCTACATCTACTTATTTGATAAATGTTACTAAAATAGTGCGATTTGTGTCAAATAAAAAGAAAAAAAACCAGCCAAGTGCGAGTCGGACTCGCCCACCGAGGGTTCCGTAAAAATTTGTAGGTACATATTACATTAAAAAGGAAGGAAGGGTTATGATTTCATTACAAATTCTAGGTCAACGAAAAAATACCCTATACATTTTGATTCCCTTAAGAAAGTCAAAATAAACGTTTTTTGCGGCATAAACGGCCGAATCTTTTTTTTTACGTTAAATTAGAACTTTGATTTTTTTCACAGCTTCAAGGTGCTTGACTTGGTTTTAGTTTCAACTCGATACCTCTACGCGTTCCCGAGATAAAGGGTCTTGACAGACAGACGGACGGACGAAGAAGGGGAAGGGGTTCTGTTTTTTTTATTTTGAGGTACAGAACCCTCGTTAAAACGTCGTTTGCCTTGGATGGCGCATATTCAGTAAAACGTGACGGCCAGTGACATCACACGCAATGGTTTGCCATAGATTTTAAAACGCTCCCAACTCCGTAATTTTTTGAGATTATAAATATGTATATTTTACTGTATTTTCCCTGAGAAGCTCGCTTTTCCCTAGGTTTTAAGAAATGTAATGAAAAATCACGCGATGGCTCTGATTTGCTGTGTAATATCATATTATTATATTTACGAGTACTAGGTAAATGTGTCTTCTAGAAATGCCATTGCAAAAATCACTCATTATCGACAGGAAATGATCAAGGTTGAGGCAGAGCAATTTTAAGAGATATCCGACGTTCTAATTTATGTAATTAACTAATCAAATTATTAAGTAAGCAGATACAACTTAATGTATATGTTTTAAAATATTATTTTGTTTGGTTTACAAACTATTTAATCCTGATCAGAATATTTTGTGACGCAAGTTATCAAAAATTTTGATATGAAAAATAAAAATTCTTGTAATGAAAGGTTCTACCATATTTTTTGGTAATTTTTAAATCAATTAGTAGTAGTTTAAATTCTTAATAATTTTCAGATCATAAATTATCGCTTATAATTTATGATCGGGCCTTCGAACTACTGTAGTATTTTTCATTCTGAATAACTCTAGTGTTTTTTTTTATTATTTCCGACTTCAAAAGAGAGTTCTCAATTCGTCGGATTCTTTTTTTAAAGGGATATACTTAGTTTTAAGACCGTTTTTCGTTTTAGCGTATCTTGTTAGGTACCTAGAACAGGTATCTGAGATTACGGTACATGCTTTTTGACTATATGATCTAGTATTCTACTGAAGGAATACACGATACGAAGTAATTTTCTCGATAGAAAAAAATCACAAAGCTCGAAATATCTTTTTACTTCTTTAAGCTACAAGACGCAACGCTTTAGATTGATCCTATGAAAATTACTTTAAATTATATAAAATAACCTTATCGAGCATTCATGTTATCAAATCCGAAAAATCGCCGTTCGTCTTGTGGTCCGATGATGGAACGGGCTTGGCGGGATTAAGTTATGCAATTCCGTCGCACAGTCCCCAAAATGCAACCGGTAGAAAACCGACAGGCTAGCTAGCAACTCGTCGTCGATGTTCAAGACTTTGGAGCTTCATCGCGACGAGCCTCTCATTGCTGATGATCCTCTTGGCTTGTTTCTCAATTGACTCAAGGGTATCAAGCTGGTATCTGGCAGACCCATCCCAAAGATGAGAGCAGTATTCCATACACGATCGAACTTGCGCTTGATAGAGTTTGAGCAGCTATTCCGGCGTGAAGTACCGTCTCACCTTTGCTAGAATCCCCAACTTCTTTGCAGCCACTTGAGCTTTTGCCCCTATGTAAGAGCCAGAATTGAGAGTAGATGTTAATGTAACCCCAAGAAGCTTAAATTGGTTGGTTATCGGCACGGTTTCCCCTCGGCTAATAGTTTAGTCTCTTAAAGATAATTTAATATTAAAAAATGTCTGTACCATTTGAATGTGTACTTTTATGAACTTGAACAATATAAAACGCATTTTTTTCTATTCGCACTAACTTTTGAATTACGTGTAAAATTGATACGAAATAAAAGAGCAAAACAAAATAAAGAACAACGTCGTTGGGAGTTCTTACCTAACATGGATTTGTTTTCCAGGAAATTAATAGCAACGGCTTGAATAAAAGAACGTCTCCAAGTCATCACCTTTACTTGTATGTACGTACTAGATCCTCCAATGTTTTCATCTTTCAAAGCAATATTAGGTAAACATTTTATTTTCTATATTGGAGTATTTGTTTAAACAGCGTTAATCTCACATTTTATCTCAGGACACACGCTAAAATATTATTTTTTTTCATTTTAAGATTGAAATACGTCAAACATCAATGTGTCAAGAATGTGTCAACGGCAACAAGCCTAGGGATGATATTGGAGTCGCGTTTGAATTTATGTGAATGAGTCACATAAATTGTTTTGTGACTAAACCGAATCCTGTGAAAATCAGGTCCGGCTAAGAAATTTATGTCGTCGTGTGATCGTAGCGTTACTGCCGCCCCACACGTCTCCCTTTTCCCTACTATCGTCTATAGGTATACACATTGCCAGCTGCGTATTCGGTATTGTATAGAATACCTCTGGCAAAGTACAAAATGAATACTATTTCATACATTACCTGAATGTTTTAGGTATTTTATACAATGCCTAGGAATTTTATAGAATACCGGATTATACAGATTCCCGGTAACAGATATATTGCCTATAAAACAGTAGGTAAGTAGGTAAATCAAGTGTTAACAGCCTTCTCATAACGTCGGCGAGAAAAATGTGCATTATTTGTTAAGTTTTACCGACCATTATCTGCCTAGCCTTTTCCTAGGTTAGTTTTACCGACCAGAATTGGTAAAAACGCTTACTGTCTTTCGCTTTTACGACTATAAATATTACAACCTTATTCTGATTAAGGTTAACATTTTTACTCCTTTCCAACCTGTCAAAAGTTTTGGTAAGTTTTGGTTTACGAAGAAAAATACAAAGATTTTATAATTCTAAGTATTTTTCCATTATTTGGTATAAGTCTTGAAGATGTTTCGTGGATCAAACAACAACCAGGATGAAACTATTACTAAGCAATATGGGCCTGAGGATGTAACCGGGGTTATCCTACAGCCCCGGATTTGGAATGCAGCATTTTAATACCAGCGGCGCTTATGTATACCTCCGATGAAACTTAACTGAAAGGGTCATTGCATCACATTTAGGTTCTAATATTGGTTAACTAAGTATTGAACTAAACTAATATGATAAAGAGTTAAAAATATATGTTAACAGGACGTTCGATTTATGTTTCATTTATACAAAACTATCTCCGGAAAATGCATGGTTTCTGTGGAAAAGGCTACGTGAGTAAAGCCACTTGAAAAAAAAGCAAATTGACTATTTATCTTTTTATTACGTATTTGTTACGAATCTTCCGAAAGAACTACTGACGCTTTCAACCTCTCCTGAAAACTCATTGAGTGAAGTGAATAGTTACTTTGTAAACGTAGGAAGTTCACTAGCAAACAAAATACACCAGCAAAACACGCATACTACAAACACCAGACAAACAAATGCAGCCACGGCTCCCAGTAGTTCGTGTTCATTTGCCCTCTTAGACACAACTGAAGAGGAGGTAGAACGTTTTATCCTTGACTCAAAATCAGACTGTGCTAGTGGTGGAGACAATATTAGTAATAAATTTCTGAAGACTTATAGAAACATCATTGTACCACCTCTTACAAAGATTATAAATGACTGTCTGCAGAGTGGAGTGATAACGTCCTTAAAAAAGCAGAAATCTGTCCAATCTACAAGAGTGGGGACAGAAATCGTATAAGTAACTATCGACCTATATCCATTTTACCAGCGATATCAAAGATACTAGAAAAAATTATAAATGCACAACTAGTTAAATATTTAGAAAAAAACAAACTGCTTTCGGTTAACCAATATGGCTTTCGACAAGGAAAATCAACGGAGCAAGCAGTAAATAAACTTATAAATTTTGTAACTACCAATTTAGATATAAAGAAAAAATGTCTCACTATCTTTCTAGATCTCGCAAAGGCATTTGATACGATTTCTGTTTCCCTCTTACTGGCCAAACTCGAAAGATTGGGAATTCGGGGTACGCAGCTGAAACTCTTTACCAGTTACTTGACTGGCCGGTCTTAGTGTTTTCGTGTCGGAAATTATAAAAGTTCTCACCTTCAGGTTACACACGGCGTGCCACAAGGTAGTATACTGGGCCCCACTTTATTCCTTGTGTATATAAATAATCTCACGAGTCTTGAACTCACCCATGGTGAAATTATTTCCTTTGCAGACGATACTGCCCTTTCTTTTGCTGCCAATACTTGGGAAGAGGCTTTCGGTGCTGCACAAGAGGGCTTTGATATCGTGGGAAAGTGGCTTCGGAGTAATATTCTGACATTAAATGTGGACAAAACCAAGTATATCTGCTTTAGCATAAAAAATGGAACCGGAGATAGCATAGTGCGAAATATCGTATCCCACGTGTGTTGCTCTGAACAAAACTGCATGTGTCCTTCACTGGAACGCGTGCATATTATAAAATACCTAGGAGTTAACATAGATAGTAGCCTCAATTTTAAAGAACACGTGAGGCTGCTATCCTGTAGAATAAGAAAGCTCATATATGTTTTTAAAAACATGAGGCACATTGCTGACCTTAAGTTGCTGAAGCAGATATACTATGCTCTCTGTCAATCACTTCTAACATATTGTCTATCATCTTGGGGAGGGACATCAAAAACAACTTTGAAATCTGTCGAGGTCGCCCAGCGTGCAATACTGAAGGTCGCTATGTTCAAGCCTATCCGTTTCTCTACCACAACGCTTTACGAAAATTTTAAAAGGTTATGACCGTGAGACAATTATACATATTAAGCGTTGTCCTCCTTCAACACAGTAAACTAAATTACAACCCACTACTTTTACAAAAGCGAAGAAAAGATATAGTATGCGAAAGAACTGAGCTGTGTAATACTAGGTTTGGTCAACGCTTTGCCCACTCCATTGGTCCAGTAATTTACAATAGGTTAAACAGGATACTAAATATTTACCCGTTACCAAAAATACAATGCAAAAAGATACTTACCGAATACCTGAAAACTCTTACATATGAACAGACTGAACTTCTTCTTTATATGGCTTCCTAATTATAATTCCCATTTAATACAGTATAACGTACATCTCTCATAACATAAACATACAATCGCGCGCACGCTCGCTCACACTACAGCACACAACAGAACACTAAACAACACCACACACATCCTCTTACACATCAGACACGTACATTCTCATCTCACACAAATAAGAGGTCCAGAAAACACTACACAAATTTTCTTATTTTTATATGCCTTTTACTTTTCTTAGTTGGTAATTACATTATAAGTTGTAACGAACCATAAGAATATGATACAATTGAAAACATGCTTATGGCTAAAAAGTAGCCATAAGCATGTTTTCAATTGTATCATATTCTTATAATACTCGAGGGGTTTGGCGCTGATAGCCGAAATACAGGCTCTGCCTAGTTCGGCTACAGATGACTACACCTTTTAATTTCTTTTAATTAGCCTGTTAAAATAATGTTTTGTAATATATGTCTGTTTCTTTTCTAAATAAACATTATTATTATCAGGGATACGCCCTTAATGTATGATCCTACTTGTTCCCACTTTTTGTTCGAAAAACGTTAATTAGAAATGGCCTTGACGATATTATAACGACATTTGTGTCTACAGCCTGCAGCTGGTAATCATTTTTAGGGTTCCGTACCTCAAAAGGAAAAAACTGACCAAGTCGAGCGAGTTGCGAGTCAAGGTTCCGAACGAATTTCTTTATTTCATGTTGTTTGAATACTATAGAATTCTACTTTTCTGTAATCTATAGTTAAAGATCTATTATCTCCATTTTTTTCAAAATTTTAGGCTCTTTAGTTTCGGAGATAAGAGGGAGAATGATCATTTTTCATCTAATTTCTTAAATAACTTCAAATTCATTTATTTATAAATTATGGAAAAAAATAATTAAAACCCTTACAGTAAGCCCTTTCATTTGGGCCTGCGGACGGCGAGCATTGGGCGGCTCGCCGTCCGATCAGAACCAGGCCCGGGTCGGCGGCGCACTGTGTTCCACGTGCGCCTCAAGGAGCTGTCAGCATGGGAGACAGGGCCCGCTAGGGCCAGTGCATTAGGAGGAGCACGGATGGGTTTTAGTCAGTAAGAGTCTGACACTCCCTTCCGCCTCGCCCAGAGCGGAAGGAGTCATTTGATGATTTCCCAACCTTAAAAAAAAAAAGAAAGCCCTTTCATTTCTTCTGTGGTCTGAGGAAATTGTTGGCCATCTGTGAGAGGTACGCGAAGGCTCATGGCTTGAGGTATAATGCCTCCAAGAGCAAGGTAATTGTTTTTAAAGTGCGCAACAATACACCTGTTAATATTCCATCTATTAACTTACGAGGAACTCCGTTGGAGTTCGTTACGCAGTTTAAATACCTAGGTCATGTTATTACGGACTTTCTCATGGATGACCAAGATTTAGATAGGGAGCGCAGAGCGTTGGCAGCCAGATACAATATGCTGGCTCGCAGGTTTGCACGTTGTACTAAGGAGGTGAAACTGACTCTTTTTCAAGCGTTTTGTCAATCGTTTTACGCGTGCAGCCTGTGGGTAAGGTATACGCAGAAGGCTTACAACGCTCTGCGCGTTCAGTATAACAATGCGTTGAGGATATTGTTGGGGCTACCTCGGTTTTGTAGCGCGTCTGGCATGTTCGCTGAAGCGAGATTAGATGATTTTTATGCCGTTATGCGCAAGCGATGTGCGAGTAAGCTGAAGCGATTCAGGGGTAGCCCCAACAACATACTGGCTACACTGGCGGACAAAATTGATGGGCCTTTCATTAGGCACTGGGCAGCTAGGCATGTGCGTACTGGCGTACTTGTCACCAATTAATTTAAGCTTTTTATGTACTAACAATAGGTTAAGATTTTACTAACACTATATGGATCAATGGTCTGAATTAAATAAATTATTATTATTATTCCATTTATTCATTAATATATACATACAAATTACATTTTTAAATATTTCTATAAAAATACAAAAAACATTAAAAATATAAAAAATAGTAACCCACCGGTATCGGGAACAGGGTCCAAGCTACCGGTGTCAGGGCTTCTGAGAGAGGAACCTCCTAACGATGCGCGCCGTGTCCAGGAGTACTGCTTTCTGGATCAAGCCCTTGATCCAGCTGCCCAACGAGAGCCTCTTGAGATGTTGGTCGAGGCTCTTGGCAATAATGCCATTGGCCGTCACGATTATCGGCACAATAACTGCTGTGTCCACATCCCACATGTCGACAACCTCGCGAGCCAAGTCAAGATACTTCGTTTGTTTATCTTTCTCTGACTTCACGAGGTACGCTCTAGTCGGTCTATCACCACTATATCAGGTTTATTGGCAACAATAGTCCTGTCAGTGATGATAGAGCGATCCCAATACAATGTGCAACTACCACTTTCGAGAACTGGGTCGGGCACATACCTATAGTACGGTACTTCCAATTCCACAAGATTGTATTTAAGAGCAAGTTGCTGGTGGATAATCCTGGCTACAAGGTTGTGCCTGTGCAAATAGTCTCCGTTAGCCAGACTAGAACAACCGGAAATAATGTAGCGGATGGATTCCCCGGGCCGGTGACATGCCCGACATATGTCAACCGTACCGTCCTTTACAATGTATTTCCGGTAGTTATTAGTCATCATAACTTCGTCCATAATTGCACAGACAAAACCTTCGGTTTCCCCGAAGAGGTCACCAAAACGAAGCCAGGCTACGGACGCTAAAAAGTCTACATCGGGCCCATGTAGGACCCGATAAAAGCGCCCGTGAAGCTCCTTACTCTGCCATACCTCCCTGCGGTTGTTAGTATCTAATACCACAGGTTTGCGCCAGTTCTCGTTAGCCAAGGAGAGCGCGGTAAGGCCTTTGTCCACCGCTACCACATCTCGATGCATACCCACGTCGGCCTTTAGGAAGTATTCCCTAAGGCTGCATACCTCGCGGTTGTGCAGGGTCTTAGCATTTAAGAAGCCACGACCCCCGCACTTCCGCGGGATATACAGCCTCATCACCGATGACCGTGGGTGATGCATCCGATTTGCGGTAAGCAGTGAACGTACCCTCCTATCCAGGGCGTCAAGTTCCATCTGAGTCCATTTGAGTATGCCGAAAGAATACATCAAAACCGGCATGGCCCAACCGTTGAAGGCGCGCACCTTGTTTCCGCCTGATAAAAGACTGTTAAGTACTTTGTTCAGGCGGCCAAAGAAGCGCTCCTTCAACGATTGTTTCATGTCAGCAGCACTGGTGCCTAACGCTTCCGACATACCCAAATACTTGTAAGTTTCGGTTGAGGAAAGGGACCTAAGGTCTATGGAATCCGAGAGTTGTGTTCCCTCGGATTCCATAATTTCCCCTCGCCAAAAAACAAAACCAAACCAAATTCCATCCTGATGGCGCCACTGAAGGTTTCTGTTACCTTCAGTAGCTTCATCAGTTGCAAGTTGTTAGGAGCAAAGAGTTTCAAGTCATCCATGTAAAGGAGGTGCGATATGACCTGACCACCTCTTCTCAACCGGTAGCCTTGGCCCGAACCCTCCAACAATGTACTGAGACGGTTGAGGGCCAGACAAAACCACAGTGGACTCAGACTGTCACCCTGAAATATGCCACGCTCGATCCTTATCGGTTCGCTGTTCGCCTGGGTCTGTCGACACCCTGGATAGTGAAGAACCGTACTCCACTGCCCCATACACGACATCAGGAAGGTGCGTAAAACTGCATCAACTTTGTACAGCTCCAGCACCCTCATGAGCCATGTATGTGGCACCGAATCATAGGCCTTCTTATAATCTATCCAGCATGTCGACAGATCTCTTCGGGAACGTCGAACCTGTTGGCTAATGGCTATGTCGAGAGGAGCAGCTCCTTAGTAACGCGGGACCCGTTCCTACAGCCATTCTGAGAAGAAGACATTATTGAATTACTATCAATATGATGGTTAATCTTTCCTCTCAAAATGGATCTAAGAACTTTATAGACCGTCGGTAAACACGTGATCGGTCTATAATTTTTAGGCTTCGCGGGACTACCTGATTTATGGAGCAGGTGGGTTATTCCTGCAGTTAGGAACTGGGGCAGTGACCCTGACTCTAACGCAGACTGGAATTGAGATGCCAAGCGAGCGTGCGATCTTCTGAACCATTTAATCCAAAAGTTGTGCAGCCCGTCCGGTCCCGGAGATTTCCAGTTAGGCAACGGAAGGACTGCACGAGCTACGTCTTGGGGGCTGATGTTAATTGCCCCCATTTCTGGTATCGGATCGCACGCGCGCTCGACCTCCCGAGTCCAATCGCCCTCGGTATGACTGACAGGCACCGACCAGGTATACGGTTTGCCCATGCATAGACTTTCTGCTTCAGGAAGTCGATACGCTCTGTGACGCGGGTCAGATAATCCCGAGGACTAATATCAGTCCCCGAGAACGCCCGCCTCACAATGCGCATCACTCTGCGGCGAGTGTTGCCCTCCCTGAAGCAGATTAGTTTTCCGATGAGTGCTCTAGCCTCACCGATACGACGCTCGATCCTGCACTGCCAAGCTGGTACAGCTGGTCGTGTAACTCTGTCACTACTAGGAAATTAGACATGAGCTACACGACATGCTGCTGCAGCCGCACAGTACAAGATCGAGTGGGTATCGGCAAGGTCTTCGCTGCTATCAAAATAACTTGTTAGCTGCGAATCTAGAGCACACACCAGCGCCCTATTTTTATTATGCATGGGCAAACGAGGTAGACGAGGACGACGAGCCCAGGCGGTGTGGAGCGATACTCTCGGAAGGCATTCTCCAAAGCGCTCCTCAATCGCTCATTGCATTGGGTACTCACGGATGTGGCCCCGTCATCATCTTCACCGACGTAGTTGGGTCGCGGTGAAACACTTGCACTGGGTTGTATTTGCACCGCGGCCGGTGGCGAAGAAGGTGAGACGCGGCTGCTCCGTGATTCCAGACGCAGTCTATCAAGTATGGCGTCATCCAACATACGGTTACGCTGGATAACCCGCACCTGATCCGATAATCGTTGGGCTGAAACGTTGACAGCTGGCTCAAGTACCTGAAACAGAGAGAGCATCCGACCACGGTACGCAGTCAGGTTAGTTCCCCCCTCTGTAGCCCCAAAGTATGAGCGTATCACATTCTCATTAATGGCTTGAGTCCATTTTATACGCTGCTCACTTCCACCGATAGCGGGGACCCTGTCAGAGACCGGTGGGCCTCGAGGTCCTAAGCTGGCCGGTGGTCGGCCTCGTCCGCGCCGACGCGCAGGTGGAGGTGTCGTCGGCGGCGAGAAGTATTCGTCGCTCGAGCTCGACGCAACTGCAGCTACCGGAATCTCAGGACTCACGGCTGGCGCTGGTCCCGGCGGCTGCGAGGCGGAACTGAGCGACGAACCCGAAGATGGAGTTGGTGCGTTTTGTTCTCGAGCTCGGCTTCTTGTCAACATTTTATCATTTTCATGTTGTCGGTCAAAAAGGGGTATTTTTTTTCGTGTTTGGTTTTACTATTGTTACTGTTTTTTTTCCTTGTTTTCCTGATGATTTTTGCCATTTCGATGAAAGTAATTTAATTATATTGTATTGAAAATTGTGGATTGACTAAAAAATATGACGTTCCAGTTGACAGCCGAGCCACTTATTATTATTATTTCTTATGTCACACGATATTGTTCAAAAAACTTTTTATTTTATTTTCGAGTTTGACCCCCAAAAGTGACCCCCATACTAAAAATTTAATTATTTACGTATCCGGAAAAAAACGGCTGTGACAGACGGACAGACAGACACCTGAGTGATCCTATAAGGGTTCCGTTTTTTGTTCGGAACCCTAAAAAACGGAACCTTTATAGGATCACTTTATTATCCATCCGTCCATCCATCTGTCTAGTCATCACGGAAACGCGTGCAGATATCGAGTTTAATTAAAATCATATACTCAAGTAGTTTCTTGAAGCTGAGAAAAATCAAATTTCTAAGTTCATGTTAATAATTTCCGTAAAAATTTTTACAAGTCCGACTCACACTTGTCCGTTTTTTTTTTCAATTAGGTATGAAGGTAACAAACACTTCATCCCAAGCAAGAATCCTTCAATCACCGGATTCATTGAGGAGAGGACTGTTTATTCTAAAACAACGCAGAACAAAATAATACTGCACATTCAAAAAGTGCTATTACCTCATTAAAATATTATGCATAAAATTACTGAACAGAACGATATTTAATATAACCACTCGCGTACGTGAAATTACAATAATTAAATGATATAAAATACGGAGCTCGTTAATAACTCCACTATCTACGTTTCTCTATAAATTGAGGGAACTCCCAACGGGCGCCCATTTACCAGAGAAAAATGGCTACGCAATAAAACACGATAGAATGAGTCATTATTTTTCCAGATTATCCACTAAGATTACACTGTAGTATTGATAAAATTTTGATAAAGCTTCAAGGAAAATATTTGGACAAACACATCTTTTGTTTTCCCGAGAAAGCCGGAAAGTGCGAACTTTTTGGGCTGTGAAAAAGTTTTGAAATATGTTCTTTTGATTTTGTTTGCACATTCTACGCTTACTTGCGTTAATACGAGTCATATTTCTTTTGTCCAAAGAAGCCAACTAAATTACCTATCAGACCATGTCGTCGACAAGGAATTTTTTAACTCTCTTTTAAGATTTTTGGAGTTGGTACATTAAGACCGGGACGCAAGAAGTCTGGATAGTAGTTGCTCCGATTAAACACAATTTTCAATTGGAGCTGAAAAGCTAAACATTTCGAACTAATTTGTGTGGAATCCGAAGACTACGAGAACTTAGTACAGAAAGAATTTCCATACTGAAAATTTCATTTTGCAGTACAAAAACAAAACGTGTACCAATTTAAACTCCAATCTTGTAAGACAATACTACAACACAAACGGACTATTCAATATACATACGTATATACAGCTGGATATAGCCATTCGTTTAGGAAGTCCTTTTATGAAATCGGAACTCCGGAAATGTCAATTCAGGGTCGAACCAAAACGGAGATGAATAAATGTGAGACGAATGATAAGAAAATACGGCGACCTCGGAATGTTTTTCTTGTTTATTAAGTGAAATTAATGGACATTTGTATGTTTATAAATGACGAGAACAATTTTAAGTAAAGATACGAGTATGTTAGAATAACATAGTTTAAATTATCATTGGCTGTGCATCAAATATTAGTTTGACATTCAAAGTCAAAGGCCAAGTAGCTGGTAAGTGGACAACTGCAACGTCCCAACGGGTTTACCAAAACCTTACCATAGAAAACATAAAGTAAAGGCATATCCGAACAGAGTGTGCAAGATGTGCGGCAGCAAAACATGGCATTCGCACAACACAATTATTTCAACCACGCTATATCTAGACTTTGGGAGAAATGTACATGGCTGTACTATCCATTCGGCCAATGGCCAACAGCGTGCGGCAGCCCCGCTCAAATGTTACACCCTGTTTAGACAGTTCTTAGAATGACTTATGTACCTGTCCATGCCCTTACAGCAAGAAGAAAGACAAGACGTTTATTTCCTCAAAACGACACACAAAACACAAAATCATTAGGAAATAAATAAAAACTTAACTAAAAACTAAATAACCTATTATCGCTAGAGGACTATGTGTATTTTGCTTACCAGAGTTTCCAGACAAAATGGCATTCAATCAACAATTAGGCATATTTATCACAAATCCAAAATATGCTATCTAAATGGCACAGACCTCAGACAGAGAATAAGCATTGCCATACAACGTGGCAATGCCACTAGTCTTTTGGGCTCAATTCGAATGGCCCCTGGTCGCCTGAATTTTTAACGCCTTATTTTAGAAAGGATTTTTTTCTTTAAAGTGTATTTATATTGTTTTAATAATAAAGATTTAATGTCACATGGACAATCCTAAATTAAATTACTATTGAAAATCGTTATCGCTGTTGAATAAGGCTTTATCGTTGCACCTGGCTCGTTGCGACTCCTAAAATTTTACTTCCCTCATATTTTTTTAGAATATACCATGCGAAGGAAAAAACAGTTATAATAGTTAGTACACACAAACGCTGCCGCTGCGACCATGCCGCAACCACACTGCATCCACACCGCAATCACGCCGGACCGTGCACGTCGCATGCACTTGACAGCCAACGGACGAATAGAAAATAATTTAGATATATAGCAGCGACTGGAATGACAATTGAAACAATAGGAGCTTGCCGCGCTTGACTCGGTGGAACGCAGAGCTAAGAGGCTCATCGGCGACGTAAAACTGGTGGATGCCAAGCTACATAGCTTGGCTCATCGCCGTAAGGTTGCCTGCTTGTCGGTCTTCTACAGATTGTACTTCGGTGAGTGTGCCCAAGAACTCCACGACCTCATCCCACCGGCCCCCTTCTACCATCGGACATCCAGACGCACTGCATCTTACCATCCCTACCTTGTGGCTATTCCACCAATTCGCACTAAGCGTTTTCAAACGTCTTTTATAATGCGCACAGCAAAGGAGTGGAACTCTCTGCCAGCGTCTGTGTTTCCGAAAGCTTACAACCCTAATCTCTTCAAAGTTAGAGTGAACAGGCTCCTTCTGGGTAGGCTCGCTCCATCGTAGACTTTGTCTCTGTCATTTCTGACATAGACTAGAGTCAAGAGCAAACCCATTACAAATAAAAAAAAAAAAAAAAAAAAAAAAATAACAATGAAAATAAAATAAAACTGAAAAATATAAAAAAAATGTTGGAAATGTTCGTGTTTTTCTCTCCTAGTCTTATTTTGCAAATAAACAAATATTTTGAGTACGACTCTGATTTTGATAAACAAAATGTTCGAAGTAAAATGCATTCTAGCTTTTGGCCGCGTCTTTGTACGCGCATATCCCGTTTTTCCCGTCCCCGTAGGAATTTTGGAAAATCAAATCTTAGTGCTGTGTATCGGCTGTGCGTTGTCTGTCAGTCACTCAGTAACGGAAGATTTTTATACAATGAAATAAATGTACAAGTAAGGTATTAAAGTAAACGAAACCTCGTGATTTTCGTAACGTGTTTGTGTACCAAATAATTAGCAAATACATCGTCGTAGAAGGTGTAAGTCTGCGGTCGCGGCTGCGGCTTTTATACACAATTACGCATAGCAAAGCGGCTTCATACGGTAATTATGAGCATGCTGTAATGTCTCACGTGCCTTTAGACTGCACTCGTTTTGCTGCCAACCTTTGTAACTAATGAAAAATCGTTCTAATAAATAGCTCAACTAACACTAAAGCGTTAAAAAATCCTATATAAGACTCGTATTCAGTTCCATTTGAGTATAAAAGTGTTAACGCATACCTGTGCAACTGAGTTAGAGCATACTCTAACTCACTTATAACCACGAAAGAGGCCCACAGTTTTACTGTTAAAACTTATAGAAAGCCTATAGTACGGTTTCACCAAGATATTAAAGCTGCACAAGAGCGTTTATTCATCGTCAGCTACTACTTTAACCGGTAATACCGTTGTAAAATAGGGTTGGTAAACTTTTTAGGTAGTATAAATCCTATAGTACGGTGTTAAAAAGATATTAAAGCTGCACAAGAGCATTTATCGTCAGCTTCTACTTTAATATATTATCGTTGTAATACCGCGTTGGTGAGCACTACAGGTGGTAGAAAAGCACCGGATAAGAATGCTAAAAAACACAATAAGCTTTAGTTAAACCCTTTATTACAGGTTAAACCTAGATAGAGGAGTTGTTTGACACCCTTAGGTTCTCGTGTTACTAAACTCTCGACAAACTATTTTATAGCCTATGTTTGCAATAATAGTCAATATAGCACCATAAGTGGTATGAAACAGTTTATTGCAATAACTATACAAAAATAAGTGTTAAATGGAATCGGCGAACACTTTTATAAAGACTTAGGTGTCACAGAAAGGTTAAAGCTATAACGTATCATGTATACTTGCTGCTACTAACACCATTATAACACTCAAAGCTGTATTACGTCGACCATTAAAGCTTTAGTGCTGTGATTGGGCCTAGAACTTGTTTGTTAACTCCTCTACATTGTCTTTAGTTATAACTGGGATAATCATAACCCTGTTATATTGCTTAAAGTCATAAAAAAGCCTCTAGCTCACACCAAAATGTTATTTGGGAGGTATCTGCTTGAAATTGGGATGGGTGGGCTCTGGTCATATTTGTATAACAACGTCATGCAATGAGTCGTGAAAAATTGGAATATTTTATGTATGTCATATTATGTAATAATTATATGACAAAGTTGAAATTCCGTTGGAACTCATACTTTTTGACGTAACATCGTCTAATAAATCGATGAACGCACTAAAAATTCGGAAAAAAAGAGAAATACGATCGGAGCAAAAGTATGTAATCATTTCGTCAATGTTTTTTATGACGTTGTCACGTTAAACTATCGTCCGTAAACCGACTTTACAAACAACCAATTTTTATGTTTTAATACAATAGATCACTTTAAAAACGCTCTTCATTCATCAATCTTCATTTTTATTATTTGTTGTTATAGCGGCAATTCTGTGAAAATTTCAACTCTCTACCTATTACGGTTCTTGAGATACAGCCCGCTGACAGACAGAAGGACGGATGGACGGACGGACGGACGGACGGACAGCGGAGGCTTAGTTTTCCGTTGGTTACCCTAAAAACCCTAAAAATCGACCTAGAATATGCGATGCCAAAATTAGCACTTAAGTTGGTGGCGATGAATTGAAATGGAATTATAAAGTGCAGAGCATAACTTAGAGCGCAAAGTATGGAATAGGTATCAAGTTGTACAGCTAGCTATAAACACTAGCTTATCAAACACATCACAGAGTGTAAAAATATTATTATTGAAAGAAAAGTGCGAAGTTGTCAAAAAAATCCACATCAAAATGAACCTCATCTAATCAGAGCCCTCGACTGAAAGATAATGAATTTAAATATGGGTGAGGTGTCACAAAAAATCTTAATAGATATTAATTGAGCTCTTAAAGCAACGAGGACACTGAATAGATCGGCAATTAGGTGGTATTCATCTTGAGCTCGCTCACGGTAGGGAAAAAGTAATTATAAGAAATGACGATGACGTCTTGCGGACAACTCTAGAAATACGGGGCCGAATTCGGTGTTGGAATGGCAGTTTGATGCTATAGTTAGCAATTTTGCTTCTAAATCACATTTTTTATGGGGAAGTAAAGTAATTATAAGAAATGACGATGACGTCTTGCGGACAACTCTAGAGATACGGGGCCGAATTCGGTGTTTGAATGGCAGTCTGATGCTATAGTTAGCAATTTTGCTTCTAAATCACATTTATTATGGGGAAGTAAAGTAATTATAAGAAATGACGATGACGTCTTGCAGACAACTCTAGAAATGCGGGGCCGAATTCGGTGTTGGAATGGCAGTCTGATGCTATAGTTAGCAATTTTGCTTCTAATTCACATTTATTATGGGGAAGTAAAGTAATTATAAGAAATGACGATGACGTCTTGCGGACAACTCTAGAAATACGGGGCCGAATTCAGTGTTGAGATCAGAGTCTGATGCTATAGTTAGCCATTTTGCTTCTTAATCACATTTATTATGGGGAAGCAAAGTAATTATAAGAAATGACGATGAAGTCTTGGGGACAACTATAGAAATACGGGGCCCAATTATGCTTCTAAGCGATATTAATTATTGGGAAGTTAGTATAGTTGATTATGGGTCTTCGTTTTTTTAGATGGTGTAGTCGTCATTTCCGCAGTGAACTTGTCAAATCGGCACATTTAATTTGGGTTAAGAAGTGTATGCGCCATATATTCGCACATAAAAATTTGGAAATAGAATAGTTTCAGTGTGCGCATAGCTAAATAGTGGAAGTCCTCCCGAATTCCGTATTTCATGATAGCTACAACATAAAGATTATTTAATAATAATAATCGATTTTTCTACGCAAGCATGCTCCAACGTCAGCGTATAAGAAAAAAAAAATTTTACTAAATTCATGGTTATCGTGAAAAATGTCAATAGTTCTGTATTTTAGGTACGTTTAGCTTCTACAACTCACCTGCTCGATTGTCTTTGTGCAATCTCGAGGATTTTGTAATTGAATGTTATCACAGAAAATCTTAACGAGCTTTGACATAAAGGTCAAAGTCACTCTGCCGTATCTATCTCGAAATTTAGCATCGTTAATTAAAAGCAAAATCTTTTATTTCTTAAACGGGCTTTTGACATAAACACAAAAGTTGGATTTCACCATCTTATATTTGCATCGTCATACCAAAATATCAGAAGTAGACAAGTGACATTCTGTCAGCGGTAATGTGGCTAAAGCGCATGAAGGCTCTTTTTCTGTATACATACATAAAATAAAGAAAACAGATATTACTGTCTCGTTCTTATGTATGTATTCAGAAAGAGATCGTCCGACCACAGGCGGCTTCACTTAGATGTTTAGATTGTTGCCTCCACTTTTATCTATACCTTCATGCTAAAGCGATTGTGAAAACTTCAAAAGTGTTTGTAATTGACAGACGCTGTCGTAATTTCACGTGATCAATCCCTTGTATTTTGGCATTTCGACAATAATATTCCCTGATTTAATGGCATTTAGTCAAGTCCCACTTTTTTAATGAATAGCCTTTACCTACATGGCACACGACACTTTACTAAGCAAACTTGAGTTCTTTTAACAAAACCCGTTGCTGCAGAAATTAATGAGTGCAAAGCCTGCAGCGCTGCACTGAATATACATTAAAATTCCCATCGGAACACGTAATAAGGATGCGAGACGACCGGCCACGTCCGACGGCGTTAAAAGAAATCATAATTAATCGTTCTATTCCCCGCCCGCTCGTCTTAATAGAGAGCTTTCCACCGCTTTCCATGTTTTCTCAGCGACGTAATAAATTAATCTCCATTCGCAGTTTTCCTCTAAGAAAGGCAACAAACAAAACAAAGACGGGATAGTAACTTTCCAGCTAGTGGTCGTACTCTCCGTGCGTGCGAGAGTACAATGTGCTGGGAACTATACAGAGGATAATAATGGTGTTTTATGGAATAGTTCAGATTATTAATATTGCTCCATTTTGATTAGATGGTGCGGATTTATAATGTTTAAACACTCGCTACTCTTCTCATAGTTTGATTTAGTCCGAAAACCTGTGCAAAGATAAGACTGTGCTGTGTAATTTACATAAATTTGATTGTTAGATACCATAACTGTCCGTAGTAAAATGAATTTATACTGCATTTTAGCTTAATTTTATTTAAACACGAGTTGATTTAGTTTAAGTTTAGGTTAATGTGGATCAGAATCACCAGCTTGATTCTTTAGAAGTATTTAGCGGACTAAAACAAAGACTTGTGTCAGTTAATGCCCGACCTGACATAGACCTCTAGTTTATATATTTATTTAAACTTCATGTACAATATTGATACATAGGCGGACTTAATGCAACGAGGCATTCTCTAGCAGTCAAAATTTGGGTTGAAAAGAAATACACTGTGGTAGGTGTACAGCAAATAAATAAGATTTAAAATAGAATTTAGTTACGGAATAAATATACAAAAAAAAAACTAATAAAATACATATATAATAATAAACTAATAAATATGTTGTTTTATAAATAATCTTTCTGATTAAGAGAACTCATAATAGTAATGACGAAGACCAAACTAAGAATGACAGTCCTTCACGTAGTGTTTTCGGATATTACGCTTGAAGGAGAATTTAGACTCCTTCTTGAAGTCAAAGGATAGTATAGTCTATAGATTATTTAGTTTTAGTAAGCTGTTTAGTTATTCTCTTTAACCGACTTCTTCAAATAGGAGGAGGTTCTATGTTCGGTTGTATGTATTTTTTTTTTTATGTACGAGTATGTTCACCGATTTCTCCGCCAATTCTGGGCCGATTTCAAAAATTCTTTTTTTTTTTTCGAAAGCCTATACACCTGAAGTGGTCCCATTGTCACCAAGTTAGAATCTGATGATTAGATCCCATGAAAATCGAGGGAAATCCTCAAATAATTTTATAAGCACATACACTGTTTTTCATAAACTTTTTATCGCAACTCAGATATTTGTGCCTGGTAATCATCATCTCATGTTGCTGAGGAAGGTATAAGTCAGAATCTGATGATGGTATCCCATGTAAAATGTTTATTCAGCGATATTTTCACCAATTGTTAACCGATAGAGTATTTTCTCGGACTGGTCCCATTTAAATTTGATGAAGACCTGATGAAGAACATCGGAGATAGGCAACGGAACTCTTAATGACATCAAAAGGATCGAGATTTCTGAAATCGCATGTCTGTTGATTGTTAACTGGTGTTTATCACATAACAACACGCCGGCACGCAAAAAAAAAAACTTTTTGACAAAAAAATAAAACTGACTTATTTTTATGTTAAAAAGTTTTTTTAATTATGTTTTATACCTCACTTTTGGTGAAATAAACGACTTTTCTTTCTTTCTTTCTTTCTAATTTTCACTCATACTTCGTTTATTCTAGTACTCAACTCTATTCGTAAAAGAACCTCAAAACGAAAGCCTCCCAAACAATTACACATGCAAGAGCCTTGCTAGTACCAACTTAAGCAGGTAGAACCCCTAACCTATCCGCATTAAGAGTTTATTTCCTCACAAAACAAAATGGAATAACTGGGAAGTACTTAACCTTTCTGTTACTTGGGATTAGTTACTCTCACAATACGCATGAAGGATTGTACCTTAGGAGGTGGGGTGAGTTAAGTTTCTTTTTTTCCTTTCATGTAAGTTTCTTGCCCAAGTGAGGTACCTTGTAATTGCGTCTACTGACGTTTTCCTTATAGAAGTTGCAGGTACTATGGTAGGCGCCAGATAAACGTGGAATGAAGTACACTGACCTTTCCCTAATATACCTTCGTAGTTACTCGAACAATAAATTGTGATTCGTTTTTCATTACTAGAGAACGTAAAAGCCGATTCAGGATAGCTTTATATAATTATTTCTGTTTTTAACCGACTTCTTCATAAAAGGAGGAGGTTCTATGTTCGACTGTGTTTATTTTTTTATGTATGTTCACCGATTTCTCCGCCAGTTCTGGACCGATTCTATAAAATATTTTTTTTTATTCGAAAGCCTATACTCCTGAGGTGGTCCCATTGTCACCAAATTAGAATCTGGGATTATGGGATCCCATGAAAATCAAGGAAAATCCTCAAATTTTATAAGCACATACAATATTTTTCATAAACTTTCTAACGCAATTCAGATATTTGTGCCTGGTAATCATCATCTCATGTTGCTGAGCTGATGGTGGAAGGTATAAGTCAGGATCTGATGATGGGATCCCATGAAAAATGTTTGTTCATAAATATTTTCACCAATTGTGAACCGATTTGAATGATTCTTTTTTGTGTGGAAGAGTATTTTCTTGGACTGGTCCCATTTAAATTTGATGAAGATCTGATGAAGAACTTTGGACCTCCAAAGTTCTTCATCAGATCTTCATCAAAGAGTTCCGTTGCCTACCTAGGCAACGGAACTCTTCAATAAATGATAGCAAATGGATCGGGATTTCTGAAATGTCTGTGATTGTTTACACCAGTTCATAACATAACATCACGCTGTGTTTGTGGTTTTACTTTTTAAAGTGAAAAATAAAAATAAACTTTTTTACAAAAAAATAAAACCGACTTCCAAAAACAAAACACTACAAAGTAAAAAATAACTTTAATTTCGGAAATCGGTGTTTAAAAACGAAATAACCAAAAACTATTTTACTTTTGATATTAAGAAAGTCAATAAATGTACATACCCGATGTTACCCCTGCAATAACGGTCATAGACCCACGTGGGTCAAGACGTTATTGCACGGGTATCTGACGTCTACCACAGTCTATTTTATTAGTCTATGTGGGACTGGCAGATTTTTATTAGACAATTATTCTCTTTACATGGGTGGAGTTTTGCGTGTTTTTAACTAACACTGATCTTCACTTAAATGGTTTCATGGACTTTCATTGCACTGCTTGCAATAGGTATTTAGGCATTGATTTAGATGTCTTGTAGGGCCAGAAAATGAAAATGGGTATTACAGAGAGAATTCTCTATGCAAGATTTCTTTTGCTCTTTGCAAGCGAGTTTGTTTAAGTAAAATGTTTAACTTAGCCACTCAAATATTTTGTTCTCCGGGAATCGAACCGGCAAACAATACGACCATTGTTTCATGTGTAACTGTAAAACACAAATAAATTCACGTATATTCATATTTACTGTATGTTTTGCTTTAAAACAGACTTCATTAAATAGGACTTAATATTGTCACCAGTGAAATGTGTGTTTTATAACCTTATGAATTTCTCAATTATTTGCTGGTTTAATAATAACGAAATATTTATTACACGGAACTGTGTATTTAACCTAAATAAATGTAGAGCTTAAAGTCATTCATACAAATTTTTACTTTTAACTTGACACGATTTTTATTAATCGACGATATTTATTCCCTTCCAAAATATTCGTTTTCATTTCCTACAATATTCCTATATCAAGTCCATTCAAGGATCACCACCGGTGTGGACCTTGGATGCACTTGCATGGATAATCGTCATTTGTGCCTCTTTTACTCCAAATTGTTTGCCGGGATCTGCGGGTAGGATTCCGTCCCTCAAATATCCGGAACCCAAGGAACCCGAGAACTATTTCCAGGGTAAAGGAGGAATATTTCCAGAGTTGTGGAATTTGTTCGAAAGAGTCGCTGTGGCCCTGGAACGCAAAAGGGCATTAGGAGGAACACGGATGAGTTTTAGTCAGTAAGAGTCTGACACTCACAGCTACTACTCCGCCCAGAGCGGGAGGAGTCATTTGATGATTTCCCATCCTTAAAAAAGAATCACAAATATTTGCATAGCCAAAATAATTTTTTTAGATGTAAGTGTTTGAGAGTGGGAGATTTAATGGATGTAACCTAAACAACGATACAAAATTAAGCAGACCATAATATTTTTTTTTGTTATATTACTTGTATACTGACATTGTACGAAGAATTGCCAAACGTAAGTGACAGTGGACAGGGCATTGCTCGCAGAACAGATGGTCTATGTGGCGCCGCTTGGGGAGTCCTATGACCAACAGTGGACGTTTTTCAGCTGAAATTATGATTATTTCTCAAATTGCTTATGCTATGCACTCTTTAATAATATGAAACCTAAGAAAATAAACGTGAAACCACGCCAATATATCGTTTTCCAAAACAACAAAACCTACATCAAAATACATAACAACATTTGCACATAAAAATCATAACAAAAAAAAATAAGGAAGACCGTCACCTAAATTGGACACCAGGCTGTGCGGATGTAATTAATCAAAGAAAATGTACTGCAAACAAAACTACTCGCGAACACGCAAAAACTTATTTCGGTAGGGAAGTAAAACTAACACTTGGACTTACTAAGCTCGTTTTTGGACGGAGGAAAACAGCCGTCTTTTTATTTTATTTCCACAAAGAAGGATATTCTGTACCGACTCTTTTCGGCCTGCTGTTAAATCTTGGAGAATACTTTCTTGGAAATAAGTTTTTTTTTCCATTACTCTTAGGCATTGGCTAACTATAGTACAAGTCAACGATAGAATTTCGTCGCACAACAAGATTAAACTCACACATTTCTTTAAAGTATCCTTATTGAGCTTGCAAATCATCGCGCGAGCACAGGAATAACTTTCATCGCGCGATGAAATTGCATCGTTAACTCGTACGATCGTTAGCCAATTAGAACGACGCCTTAGATGGAATGTACGTACTTGTACGTATTTTTTCTTCGTATTTTTTTTTTCAGCCTTTTTCTACCATTGATAGGCACGCGTTTCACCACTATCTCACCTGTTGGTAAGCGATGATGTGGTCGAAGATGTAGCACGCCTGCCTAGAAGTAACCTGTTCACTGTTGACTTAATGACTCCCAGGTTGTAGCTATCCAGGTTGTAGAAACGTTTTGTGCGCGTGGATGGGCTCCTGTTTTGTCTCACTGCAAAACAAAGGCCTGCCTTTTTTCCTTTCATTCCTGCCGGCTTTTGGGCAATCCCAATCCCCGCCATCTTTGCTGGGGTCTACCGCGATGTCGCCAGACAAGTTTAAGGGACACCTACCTATAACTTGCCAAGGATTTTATTACAAATACTTATAATTATTTGTTATAGTTTATCATTAGGACATCTGGATCCTGGCTAAGTGGGCCCACGTAATTATTTAGTTCTTATTGCAATTAAACTTGTACACTTTAAAAAAATAAAACTATTTTCCTCCAATTGGTATGATTAGATATGATATGATTATTATCGGTATGACTATTCCTCATAATTAAAAGTTCGTTTTGCGACCTTAATGCCTTGATTTTCCTCAATTTAATCCCGAGATTGGAATAGAATGCTGTAATTTGGTAATAGGTTTACCCTTTATAATAATAGAATTAACAGTAACTGTTAAACCGCAACTCAGGTTTAAAAGAATATTTACAGTTAATCGTTTTCTATTTGCTAATTTAACCATGGTTAACTGGCATTGTAGGAAACATTTCAAAGAACGTTGTCTACGTATTATACAAAGTTTTAAAAAGTCAAATCACTGATTTGCCGAAAAATCCAAATTTATTTGCACCTTTGACAACCTGAAGAATGTTACCGATGCGGCAATCGACGTGACTACTAAGTAATGTGTACTCGAAATAAGAAAAAGAGTAGTTCTGGTACCTATCTAGCTGTGTATTTTCCTGAAATAAATAAAATGAAAAATTTCCGTTTCCGCAGGAATTTCGGAAAATCCTTTCTTAGCTCCTTATCCTTGCTCCCCTAAACACCCCAAGGAACCTACATGCCAAATTAGCGTTCTACCCGCAGTGGTTTCGGTTGTGCTTTGTCTGTCAAGACGCGGACACGAACTCAGCGGCGGCGGCGGTGGCGTGGGCAGCGGGCGGGCAGCGGCGCGGCGACGCAGACCCGTCCACGAAGCCAGCGGGCAGCTCGCGCGGCACTCGTAATGTTGTGTAATGAAAAGTTGCCTATCTATGACTCCGTCACAACAGACGCACCGCTCGCTGCCTTCGTCAACAGTTCCATATAAATCTATACGTTTGATTGCGTCGCCCGCTGAGTTCGTGCCCGTGACCTCAGTCACACAATCAGTCAGTCAGTCAGTAACGGAAGAATTTTTGTAAATAAGGATACCCACCAACTATCGGTTTCTTTAGAAGCATTAGAGCTAGAACTTTATACAATTGCCTTGCAAAGAGAATTAATATAGGTATTTTTTTTTATTTGTAATGGGTTTGCTCTTGACTCTAGTCTATGTCAGAAATGACAGAGACAAAGTCTACGATGGAGCGAGCCTACCCAGAAGGAGCCTGTTCACTCTAACTTTGAAGAGATTAGGGTTGTAAGCTTTCGGAAACACAGACGCTGGCAGAGAGTTCCACTCCTTTGCTGTGCGCATTATAAAAGACGTTTGAAAACGCTTAGTGCGAATTGGTGGAATAGCCACAAGGTAGGGATGGTAAGATGCAGTGCGTCTGGATGTCCGATGGTAGAAGGGGGCCGGTGGGATGAGGTCGTGGAGTTCTTGGGCACACTCACCGAAATACAATCTGTAGAAGACCGACAAGCAGGCAACCTTACGGCGATGAGCCAAGCTATGTAGCTTGGCATCCACCAGTTTTACGTCGCCAATGAGCCTCTTAGCTCTGCGTTCCACCGAGTCAAGCGCGGCAAGCTGATACTTAGCTGAGCCATCCCAAAGGTGGCTACAATACTCCATGCAGGATCGGACTTGCGCTTTGTATAGTGTTAAAAGCTGTCCAGGCCTAAAGTATCGCTTCACCCTATTTAGGATGCCCAGCTTTTTGGCCGCAGTTTGGGCTTTGTACTCGATGGTGGCGCCGAAGTTGAGACTGGATGTCAACTCCATGCCTAGGAGCTCGAGCCGATCAGTCACAGGAACAGATGCACCCCGAAAAGTAGGAGCTTGGTCAAAACGACTCCTTTTTGCGGTAAAAAGACACGCCTGTGTTTTGGTGGCGTTAAAAGTGACCAGATTGTCATCACCCCATTGGGAGACAACGCTTAAGGTCAAATTTGTCCGCTCTACCATGGGCTCTCTCAAGGAACAAACTTCAGCCCCACTGGTTGTTGCGTTGGACAAGTATCTCTCTGAAACCGTACTGTCATCTGCGTACCCAACAAGACCAGGCTGAAGTAGGTCATTGATGTGCAGCAGGAAAAGAGTTGCAGAGAGAACAGACCCTTGAGGAACTCCGGCATCAATAGCCATGAGGTCAGAGGAGCAGCCGTCAATGACCACTCGGATCGACCGTTCACTCAGGAAGTCTGATATCCAGCTGCAAAAACCAGCTGGGATGCCATAAGCAGGAAGCTTGCTGAGTAGACCTGCGTGCCAGACCCTGTCAAAAGCCTTCGAGATATCAAGCGACACGGCAAGTGCTTCGCCGTGTCTCTCAATGGCTTCGCCCCAGCAGTGCGTGACATACACAAGAAGATCGCCAGTTGACCGTCCCCGGCGAAAGCCATATTGACGGTCACTGAGGAGATTGTTGTCTTCAAGGTAGGTCAGCAGCTTACTGTTCAGAACCCTTTCCATAACCTTGCATAGGATGGAGGTAATGGCGATCGGACGGTAATGCGCAGGGTCAGCACGGTCTCCCTTTTTGGGCACCGGTTGCACATTCGCAAGCTTCCACGATCTTGGCACCGTTCTTTTTTCAAGAGAGAGGCGGTACAGGCGTGTCAACACAGGAGACAACTCAGGTGCACATTGCCTCAACACTCTTGCTGGAATGCCGTCAGGTCCACTGGCCTTATTCACATCTAAACTGCATAATACTCTACAGACCTCTTTATTATGAACTTTGATCTCCGGCATCGAAGAGTCACAACGAGGTAAAGTTGGTGGTTGCTTGGAGCCAGCGTCCAGACGCGAATTGCCCGCAAAGAGAGTTGCAAATAAATTTGCTTTCTCTCTTGCAGAGTGAGCCAGCGAACCATCAGGTTTCAGCATTGGAGGCAAAGTGGGTCGACAGAAATTCGTTTCGACCGCTTTCGACAGGGACCAAAACTGCTTACTACCCGGAGGGTGCGATGCTAGTTTGGCCCCAATACGTCCGACATGGTCAAAACGTGCCCTACGAAAAACCCGCTTGCAGAACCTTGCGGCAGAATTAAAGGCTTTTTTCCTCGCGCGAACCCTACGTGCTTTATCCTTTCGGTCGCGGGCCTTGATCCAGGCTTGGTAAGCAGATTCTTTACGTGCCTCAGCGTGGGCGCATTCTGCATTATACCAAGGCCGGGATTTGTGACCGAGCGGGATGTCGGAGAATGGAATAAAATACTCCATCCCCTGCCGAATCACGTCCGCAATCACATCAGCGCAGCACGAAGGGTCACCCGAGGAGAAGCACACTTGCCGCCAAGGATATGACGCAAAAAAGTGTCGCATCTCATCCCAATCAGCTGACTCGTATCGCCATACTCGTCTCGTGCCTCTAGGACTCTTATCAGGAGGAGAGCAGGCCAACACGAATTTCACCAGGCAGTGGTCAGACGTTCCCAGCGGGGCTGAGACTGATACTGATTGACTGCCCGGATCAGTTGTCAGCAGAAGGTCCAAGCAATTGGGTGTATGGGCGTCAACATCCGGTACCCGCGTTGCCACATTCACCAGCTGGGTTAGATCTAGCGTTACTGCAAACTTGCGCGCCTCTAACCCGGCATGGTCAGTTCTCTGGTACGGGAACAACCACTCTTTATGGTGGGCGTTAAAGTCCCCCAGAAAATTGAGCTTCGCTGTTGGGTACCGTTGCTGAGCTACGTCGGTCGATTCCACGAGGAAATTAAACAGCGCTGTTGTCTCCTGGTCACCGCTGTGCGATCGGTATACGCCGATGTAGATAAATTTTTCCACGCCAGTATCCACAAGTAGCCAAATAGCAGAAAAACCCGATTTCTCAAAGCAACGGAGACGACGACAACAAATGTCATCGCGGACGTACACACAGACCCCAGCCTGCTTCTTGAACTTATGTTCCAGAGAGTAGCCCGGGTAGTTGAGGTACGCCACGTCCGACGGGGTTGTTATCTTCGTCTCCGTTAGGAAAAACAGGTGCGGCTTCTCGGTCTCAAGGTGGTGATGGACCGGATCGAGATTTGAGTGTAACCCTCTGATGTTGGTGAGGTGCACTTTGAGTGGGAGGAAGTGCAGCCGTTGTTTACCTTTTTTCCTTTTTGCTTTTGTCATTTTTTTTTTTTTTTTTGAGTCGTCGGGGAGAAAAGTCGAATTGTCGAGGCTCTGCTCAGTGAACCAAGTGGAACACAAAAGCTAAACTAACCTATGGGGAACTCATTTGGAGACTGCGGGGACGCCCGAACCCCCCCGGATATGGCCATCGGGTCCTCCCATCCAGTCGCCGGCTGGCACGGTGGAGCATACCGGGATTTTTCGCTAGTTGGCGGGGCAGCCTTTCACACGTGGCTGGCGTGCTACTTGGGCCCCCTACTAACTGCGGTCGGCCAACGGCTGGCACCGTGCTTCGGATCCCGCTACCCTCCAAAATGAGTTATCCGGAAAGCCCAGCCCAGTGACCAAGACCGGTTCTGAGCAGAGCAACTGACAATCTCCTTCTCTCCCAAAGGCACTGGCACTCCCGCACACCGACGGAACACAGCAAGCTGCTTGGCGCCGGGCTTCGGCGGGATGGTGGTCGCGAGCCAGGCGGCTCCTTGCGGAGCCTACCACCGCTTTAAGTGGGATCGTTCTGCCGTACCACAGGCAAGCCTGTGGTGCCGTTGCCCGGGGTGGACCGCGAGGAGGTAGATCCCAAACCACCCCAAAAGGTATTATAATAATTGTACTATACCATAAAGTTTGCCTCGTTAGACTCAAGTGAACTATAACGTAAACAACAAAGCGGAAACCTAATATATCTAGCAAGTGCCTTTCGAAAGGCGTATTCTACATCCAATACTTAAACTGTTTTTGTGTGCCGGGCCGCTAGTTCGCGTTGTGAAACAACTACATAACAAATACTGTGCCACGCACTGACTTGGCGAGTGTTTATGATAACTGTCCAACGTTGGGTAATATCAAACGTGGAATACGTGGTTTTAGTTTTATTTAAGGCCATTTTCACCAATTCAAACTGATCGCGATCATTTCATCTGAACTGCGTTCAAGATTTATCAATGTCAATGTTCCACAGAAAATAACGATACTGTTACGATCAGTTTGGTTGGTGAAATTTGCCCTTAGGTAGATAAGTCTTACCGAAAGTCCCTAAGGACTTCCCGTATTATTGACAGCGCAGTAAAGGAAAGATTGGATAATTAAGTTAAATAGAAAATAAGCGCCTAGACAAAGGACAGTCCATCAGTAATAAAAACTATTGATTAGGACTTTTATACTTCAAAATGTTCCACACTCGCATTAGCAACCAAAATGCACGTGGGTAATCTCAATAATGTCACACTTTCCCTATTAAAATATATAAAAATATATATTGTTACGCAAAAAACAAAAATAATGCGTTTAAGTAGAGCATAAATTACAATGATACACACACACACAACGTTATATTTTGGTAGCAACTGCAAATAACAACAGTTAACTGCGACGATGGGCAAGTGTGATAGTTAGCGATCGTCATGAGGTAAAATTTTTGTTTCACATAAGATAATGATAATGAAGATGTTAATTTGCACGATCAATCAAATTACCGTTAAATAATAAAAGTTTACAAATAAACTTACAGGTGTTTTACCAACAAAATGTAGGTTTTCTTTCATAAAAACTACGGCTTGATAAATTATTCGTCACACTTGCCTTGGTTGCCCTTATTAAGTTAGTATAGAAATAAAGCATAATAATAGCAACTTAATATTGGTACATAATTGTAGAAATTAAAGCGCCCGTCATCCTGATGAGGTAACATTAGTTGCTTTACGACATCCACCCTAATTAAGTAATGTTTGTAACAACATAATAAAATTAAACAGCATAATTAACACTGCCGGAAGTCAAGCCTCAAAACTATTACCTAAGTAGACAATTACATAATTTATGTATGTCTAATATATTTCTAAATTGTTACATATATTAGATACATGAGCAAAGTTAGGAGCTCGTGGCTAGATAATAACAGCCACACGGATCGACCTACAAGGTTAAGCAACGCTTGCCAAGGTTGGTCTGTGGATGGGTGACCATCTTAATATACCAAGTTTCCTCCTTGCCTCGGAAAGCACGTTAAGCCGTTGGTCCCGGCTGTCATTTGTAGATCTTTGTCAGTCATTACGGATAGTCAGAAGCCAGTTAATCTGACTCCAGTCTTGCCATGAAGTACCGTGTTACCCAGTTAATGGGTTGTGGAGGTCCGGTAGTCAGCCGCTCCTCGTAAAATAATGGTATTCAGGTAAATCCAGCTTGACTGGAAGCCGACCCCAATATAGTTGGGAAAACCGGAAAAGGCTAGGCAGATGATGACATGAGCAACAGTGCAAAATAACTACGTCGTCAATACAACCTAAAATAGTGACGAATTCAATTATCCATATCCGCAATAGGTATACATTTTTAATAATATTTATATGAACAACTTTCCAAGTGATAATAATTTCCAAGTGATAATAAAGGGAATTGTCTGTCACCGTACAATCGATGACAAAAGTCATTCATATTTTTTCTTAAAAAATAGTATTATGGATGATAGACATCTCTATTCAGAAATCCTGTGTAGTCCAAATATTTAAAAAAGATGAGCTACTCAATAAAACAATAAAGAAACTTGGCTTATTTACCTGTATGATAAACAGTGAAATTAAAACACAACCACTTACAAACACACATCCCGACCTACTCAACTTCATTGGAGTGTATAAATTTTGCTGGGCCCGTCCATCAATGAGCGTCCTATCCAATGTCCTTCAAGCATGAGTCCTAGTCTTGTTAATTTAACTTTAAAGTAGGTACGTAAGTGGACGGCCGAAATCTCAAGTGCAACTCAATTTGAAGTCACCACGTGATGTCACATAATCTTATGCTATGAAGATACGTTTTACTACGTTTTACCCTTTTCATTCGCGTTAATATAAATTTTTGGAAAAAAGGTGTTCATGAAAATTGGTTCAGCAATTTAGGCGTGAAAAACAAACTTACTTATCTAATATATAAAGTTCTCGTGTCACGGTGTTTGTTATCGAAATCCTTCCAAACGGCTTGACCGATTTTTATGTTTTTTTTTTTTGTGTAATTATATTTGGTAGGTCTGAGAATAGGTCGTAGGGTATTTTTTGTTTACAATGCAAAACAACGTTTGCCGGATCTGCTAGTACTTTTATATTACAAGTTACGATTAGACAGAGAGCCCTTTCTTGGCCTTGATGTCACTCGATGGAAAGCGAATCCATCGCTTTCTAGCTCTACAATCAAATGTAACGAGCGTTTTTATCATGTATTGAAAGCAAGACAAAGCTTTGCAAATTAAGTGTCCCTTTAAAATTAGTGGTAGACCATTTTGTATGTACCAGTACCAGCTATTTTAAGTCTAAATTCCAAAAGAAACCAATGCGTCAGAGTTAAATCAGTGGAATTCTTAAGCGCATGCCTTCTCGGTTCGACCAGCCTTGGTCGCGGGCAACCACTGACCTTTTGGTGAACACTCGACGCGAACGTGTGATACTTGTCGTAGATTTATATTAATTAGAGCAAGTCTATGCAGAGGTATTGAATTACTTGTTGGTTATGAATATGGCAGTGATTATACCACGTCACGGTCAACCGCTACGTTCAGAAAATTACGTTTTTAAAAATTACTTCAACAGGTTTGAACTTGAAGTTACTCTCAGGAGAGTTAGACTGACGAGTTGCTAAAAAACAAGTTTGTAAGTCTAAATATCTAGAAGTATAAGGAAGGGTATGAGAAAACTAAAGGCTGACAAAGTGAAGGCGGACAAAACAGGGTTTTGAGTAGTTTCACCATATCGACCAATACTGTGCGTCTCACATCCAGCGGATACCTGCGGTTGTCACCAGATCTTCGGTTCACGCTGTGGGAGGCCTTCCAACGCTCAAACGCGTAAAAACGATGGATGGTACAAATCAAGCAGCCAACCCCAAAACATCAGTAATTTATCTCATGATCGTCGTTGTAACCCAAGAGCTCCACGATTTCATCCCACCGATCCCTTTCTATCACGTACAGCTAGACGCACTGCAAGCGACCATCCCAGCCTTGTGGATATTCCACCAATTTGCACTGAGCGTTTCCAAACGTCTTTTAAAATGCGCACATTAAGGAGTAGATCTCTCTGCCTGCGTTTGTGTTTCCAAACGCATTCAACCCTAATCTCTTCTAAGTTAAAGTGAAAGGCTTCTTTTGGGTGAGCTCACTCCGTCGTTGACTTTGTCTCTGTCACGTCCCGACACGACAAGACTAGTCAAGAGCAAACCCATATGAAGCAAAAAAATATCTAAAACTACAAAGACCGTAAATATCCTGGGAATAAGTATCTGGATTTAATCATAACCATTGCATCGTACTTATGTCATCTGAAGGCAAACTAGTCGAGTGCTCAGTACAAGTTATATCACTGTAGATTGCATCTTAATCCACCTAGATTATTACTTGTTTAATAAACACTTAGGTACTTCTCAATTAATCGAATGGGTCTTCAAGCTCAGATATAATTAAATAGACTAGATACTTCTTAGCAAATAAAGACTGATGAAGTGCAAATTTGATTATTTGAAACTGTTATTTTTTCTGATTAAACAGTTAAATTACTCCCTTTTTAAGAAACACTTGGCTTTTGCTAGTGGTTTAACAATAAAATTGTAAATGATATATTTCGTAAATAGATTAAACATTACACTTTTACACGTCAATGTTTTTTGGTAATTTTAAACTAGATGAGGCCGGGGAATAGTAAAAAAAATATACAAAATTCAACCATGTCTACATGAAACATCTAATGATATAAACTTCTAAAGATATAAACTTTTGATATTTACAATATAAGTAGGAGTAGAATTGCATTTTGCATCATACAAACCTACTATTGGTAACAAAGCACTTGCTTTTGAGCACAAGGACCAACATTAAATAGGAAGCTAGAATATTTAAAGCAAACTCAACGGCCAGCGTAAATTACGCAGTCTTACTATTTAAATCCACATCGTCACCATCTTAAGCTAGACTAGAATACATAAACTGCCTCATACTGGTCCAGTTACATAAGTTCCAAGTCATAACTTGAGCACGCAGACAAGGTCGCTATTCACGTGCTAGTGCAGGAAATGTAACTTGTAAAAGAAAGGTAATGCAGGTTTTATGAAATCCTAGCTGATATTATAAATGAGAGTGAGTTTGTTTGTTTGATAATCTTTCATGCCTAAATCGCTAAACAGATTTTGATGAATAACGTAGTTTCATTGATAAAATTGAACGCGAGCGAAGCTGCGGGCAGAAGCTGGTTACAAAGAAACCAGGATACCTATTGGTGGTTTGCATGTCTGGCCTAGTGTTAGATAGTAATTTTATGATTTTATATCTATTAATATGTTATATTTATTATTGTATGTTTAAATTTAATTTTAATATTGGGACATGGTGCAATAAAGAAAATTTTATTGATTATTATTTGTCCTCATCAAACCATGGCTTGTCACAACTGTGTTTGGGTCGGCTTCCAGACTAACCTGCACAACCCAGTTACTGGGTAACACTATACCTACCACTTAGCAAGGCTGGTATTACATTGCCTGGCTTTCAACTATCTACGACTTCCTGCAGCGACTGTCAAATAAGAGTCAATAGCTTCACGTTCATTCCTAGGCACGAAGGAATCTCGCTACGTTAAAATAGTCACCTGCCCACGGACCTACCTCAATTAAGCCACAAATCTAACAATGTTTATCTAGTCTCATTATGTAACTCCCAGACTGTAACTGTTTCAGAACGGAAACACTAAAAGAAAAAAAAATTTAAACTGCCTACGGGGTCAACGATTGCTGGTAGAGTGGTTCCTTAAAATTATAATAGTCGGCGGAGTGACGCTAGCTAATGTAGTTGAATCCTGTATAACATGAAAATCTGCTTCTAATAATAACTTTATTTCATCATTTATCATATATACTAGCTGACCCGCGCGGCTTCGCTCCCGTCAACTGGCTACCCTACCTACCCTACCTACCCTACCTACCCTACCTACCCTACCTACCCTACCTACCCCACCTACCCCACCTACCCTACCTACCCTACCTACCCTACCTACCCTACCTACCCTACCTACCCTACCTACCCTACCTACCCTACCTACCCTACCTACCCTACCTACCCTACCTACCCTACCTACCCTACCTACCCTACCTACCCTACCTACCCTACCTACCCTACCTACCCTACCTACCCTACCTACCCTACCTACCCTACCTACCCTACCTACCCTACCTACCCTACCTACCCTACCTACCCTACCTACCCTACCTACCCTACCTACCCTACCTACCCTACCCGCTGTCAAATAATAACAGACAAATAATTAGCAATAAATTAAAATTGCGACTATAATTTGAGATTTAAACTATCCTATCTCTCAAGTTGGATCGAACTGCACATGGTGTGCGAATTTTATTATAATCGGTTAAGTGGTTTAGGAGTCCATTGAGGACAAACATTGTGACACGAGATTTATATATATTAAGAAAGATAAATGACGTGACATCTTGCTTTCACAATACTAGCATATTCCTTTTTGCAGACGACCTAAAAATGTCAAGACCCATTAGGTCTCAACAGGACGTAAACCTAATGCAAGATGATATCGACAGATTGTCTACATGGTGTGATCATAATAAAATCTCGCTGAATAGTTCGAAATGTAGCCACATAAAATTCACCAGGAAAGTTAATATAGTGAATTCGTCGTACCAAATAAACGGAGTGAGCTTATGCAAGGTGGATGTTGTACGAGATTTGGGAGTTATCTTGGACGCAAAACTCACATTTATACCACATATTGAGAACATAATTAGTCGATCCCAACGTATGCTTGGATTTGTCATTCGTAATGGAAAGATATTTCAAAGCCCACATACTAAATTAATTCTTTACAATAGCCTTGTAAGAAGCATCCTGGATTACTGCAGTGTAATATGGAGGCCTCACCACGCAACCCACTCGCTACGGATAGAACGAGTCCAAAAAAGGTTTGTCCGATACCTAGGGTACTCAAAGGGAAGGCAATTTAAATATCTCTCCTACCTTGATAAACTAGGGTGCTACAAAATGAGTACCCTGGAAGCTCGAAGGGAGCTCTTGGATTTGAAATTCGCATATAAACTGCTTAATAACACCATTGACTGCCCAAAATTGGTATGTAAGTTCAATTTCAGAGTACCCCGTAGACCACCTCGCAAACCTATAACACCCTTAGCTCCACCTCTTCGCCGTACAGTGTTTGGTGCTAATTCGCCTATACCCCGCATGTGCAAACTTATAAACGAACGCAGCGACCTGGTTGAGGTCCACGCAGACTCAATATCGACATTTGTCAAATGTGATTAGTATTAGTATTTAATTTAGTTATCTAAGTATTGTACATAAAGTCTTTGTAATTAATTTTATAATTACAAAGAGCATTTTGCATGTGGTGTTTGCCTGTAATTGGTTGTGCAGTTAGATTTAAGACACAATAACTTATATGTTCCAAACTATGTAATATCTGTAACAACTGTTGGTGCCCCTAAATTAAATAAATAAATGTAAAAAAATGTTCTTGAATAACAACGGTCGTACGGGTCGACGGTGTGCAACCTACCTGCTAAATTCAGCTTTCTATGGCCAGTAGTTTCGGCTGGGCGTTGTCTGTAGTCACTCAGTGAGGGAAGAATTTTATATATATTGATGATTAGACCAATTTACCACTAACTCTTAATAATATAAGTTTTTTTGTTTTTAAGTTATTTTAGTCCATCAATTTTGTTTGGTAGATGTGGAGTCTTTCATGGGGTACTGTGTTAAATGTTACAATAAAATACCTTGTGACATATTAGAACTAAATGAAAGAAAATTTAAAACCTACATTAAACAAGCATATTACAAATTAGAAGATTACATTTAGGATAAGAATGCTTGGAAACATGCTGGTCCTGCTCCATAGGACAATCAATGGTGGAGAAAAGATCAAACTGGTTAGTTTATGTATTTACTTTTGTACCTACTGTTTCATTTTTGGGTTTTTATTTTTGTGTTCACTCACACTCTGCTAATTAATGGTTCCAATATTTGTAAATATGTGAGTACCATGTACTTATGTAGAAATGTGAGTTCCATGTACTTATTTAAAAAAATAATAAGTCTACCTCTGCATACTCTAAGTTCATGGTCCTCACATATATTAACAGAAGTTTTGTATACCACAGCACATGTACATTAATTTGAAAAGAGTAACTATGGAGTTTCTTGTCCGTTCTTCTCCATAAGAATCTACCCTTCTGAATGGACAGTAGAGTCACTATGTTATTTTAAATGTAATGATGACGATCAAAAGTGCCGTTTAATGGCCTAATTGAAATAAACGTTTTTGACTTTGACTTTGACTTTGGATGGGTGACCATCTTAACACACCCAAACTCCTCCGTGCCCAGGAAAGCACGTTAAGCCGTCCGTACCGGCTAGCAATTATAGATCTTTGGAAGTCATTACGTATCTATTATCAGAAGCCAAAAAATCTGCTACCAATCTTGCCGAGAACTACCGTGTTACTCACTCAATGGGTTGTGGAGGGATGGTAGGCAGCTGCTCCACGTAAACTACTGGTATGCAGCTGAATTCGGCTTAATTAGAAGCCGATCCAAATATAAATTTGAAAAGGCCCGGCAGGCAGGCAGATTCTTGAAGAAAGTGGTTTTCCCATATAGTCAAAAAACTGCTTTGTCTCGTATATATACGAAAGTAGGTTTTTTAATAATATGACTACACCTTTCTTTTAGACCAATCTGTGTTCTGAACATTGTAGGCAGAATTTTATTGGTACAATCTATCAAGAAGCCGCAGTTGATTCCGGGAAACAATAATATCGCTGTAGGAAGATCCTTTCTACGTGACTCTCTTTACGTATACCTACGTACGTCACGTACCGATTAGTACAAACGTCAGGTATCGACAATGACGTCACATTTACGTCAGCTGTTGTAAAGACATACATACTCTCTCTAACCTCGTTGTCGATAAAGGGAATTCCTCTGGGCCTTTCAGCACTCATTAATTAGTCACGTATCTAATAGCAATCAGAGGCCATTTCCAAGTTTTGGGAATGTTTGCACGGTGATTTACCTACATTTTAGACAAATTTTACTGTAAAGAAAGAAATAAAACTAATTTATTTGGCACACACCGACACACACAATAAAAGAAACCTTCATTTTAAAAACAATAACAGATTGCGCACCGCGGCTGCGCCAAATAGGTCCAGTTCAGCAAAATCCAGACAACTAGGTGCTGCCTGACGCTGGTTTTCATTTTATTGTCGCACAGATGATATTGGGATATGAGGAAATCCTCATGGCCTTTGTTTTAAAAAGAAAGGAAATAAATAAAAAAGGTTTACTAGTACTGTCACAAAACTGACTTGCAGATAAAGTAAGTTATAATAGAAATCTTTAAAGACGTTGACCCACCGCGGCACACGCAAGAAAATGTATGTGATTGTGTCCACTGCAAACCTCGGACACGCTATGCATCAATTGACGTCATTGGTACAGTACAGCTTGCTAGAATGTGGCGCTTACATAGCTCAACGCTGTCAACACCATGCACGCTGTGCATGCGGTACAAACCATACTCGAATATTAACCCACGACTAGTACAAGTGTCTCGCAGCACAGGGCGCCACGGTAGGCCACTTTACATTTGTACATATTTATGGGTGTGTAGAGTGTACTGCAGTGGAAACGTAGACCCACGTTGTCAAAAAAAAAAATATCCACGCAGTTAAAATGCGCCGCGCGCCCGTGCACAACATGCGCCGCGGTGGGTTTGCACCTTAACTATTGTATTAGTGCCTAATAATAAAATTGTATTAAAATCATCATGTAACTAAAGACCAAGGAAATAAAAATGGAAGGACTAGGCAAATGTAAAACCAAATCTGGTGAGTAGGTTCTTGTAAATAGGTACAAAAAAGCAAACGATAAAAAACGTAACAATTATATTTGGTTTTAATTGAAAGCACGAATTCATAACAAGTGTTCGTATTAATTACTTCAGCACGAATAACATACCTATATTTCAAAAGTATTCCCAACAGACTCATTTGGAAATTTAAAATTTTACTGCTAGATACTACTAGTATTTACAGTTCTCAACGTCAAACATGCTATTTACGCTGTGCGATTACCAATTAATTAATTATTACCCGAATTAATTTTTTACCCGAATGCGCTAGAAGGAGGGTAAAATTCGAGAGTAGGTATTATTGTATCTTTGTAGGGTAGGAAAGGTAACCAGCGGAACCCTATTACTAAGCCTTTGCTGTCCGTTCGTCTGTCGGTCAGCAGGCTGTATCTCATGAACTGTAATAACAGCTGATGTTGTGATAATTTGGTCATGTGGACTAGTCGACAAGGTTGGGTGACTAACCCAGACTAGGCTCACTAAGCTAAACAGCCTACGATTATGATCTCATGAATGAATCTATATTACCAGCGCAGACAGAGGTATTGGGTTGCCATTGCAACATGACAGATACATCTAAGACGACTGAGATTTTATGACTAATCAGATTGGCTCACGATATCAGCCTCAAGGATTCTACATGGTATGCATAACGGCTTCTGATGAGGCTTGTACTAAAAAGTCGCCATCTGCTGGGCCTTTTCCGAACTTCGTTGGTCTTGGTTTCAAGACTGACAGGGTGCAGCTGAATACTAGTATTTGTTTTAGATTAAGCAACTATCTTACCTTATCGTTGGATAAGGTAAGATAGTTACCTATTGGGCAACACGACAACGCTTGGTAAGACTCCTTGATAGATTTTCGGGCATTCGTACGACTGAACTATAACCTCAAACGAACTAAAATAAAAAATAGACCCCATGCTGCAATCCCTACTAATATAATGAAATCAAAAGTAACTTTGTCTGTCCGTGTGTCAGTCTGTCTGTTTGTTACTTCTTCACGTCTTAACGGCTGGATTTATCTGGATGAAACTTGTTACACGGGTAAATCGTGTCCTGGATTAGGACGTAGGATACGGCTCATCGGGGGATCATCATCAACATTATTTCAGCCGAAAGACGTCCACTATTGGACATAGGCCTTCCCCAAGCGTCGCCACACGCGTCGCGTCGCATCCTACGCGTCCCGCATCCATCGGCAACCCGCAACCTTCACCAGGTCATCGGTCCACCTTGTGAGAGGCCGCGCCAACGTTGCGTCTTCCGGTACGCGGTCGCCACTCCAGAAATTTTCGGCCCCATCGACCATCTTTTTGCCACCACTGTCACTTTAGTTAGGCGATCCTTCGAGCACATAGCCCAAAGGATCATCCATAACCTTGGTTCACTTGCGGATATCATCATTCCTGATTCGATCACGCAAAGAATACGCAAGAATTGCCCTCTCCATTTCCGTTTGAGTGACTTTAGCTTTCTGATGAGATCCATTGTGAGCGATCACGGCATTGTGGAGTATGTTCCCTTGGGATAATTTCGAACAGTCCGCGGGCAAACCCATTGGCAAAAGTTATTCTATACTTTAATACCAATATTATACATGCGAAAGTTTGGGTGGATGAATGTCTGTTTCTCAATCACGTCAGAATGGATGAACGGATCTTGAGGAAATTAGGCACAGAGATAGATTATAGTCTGGAATAACACATATAATACTTTTTGTCCCGGGAGTATGTTGCCTTGGTATAATTTTCGAAAATCACGCGGGCGAAGTCACGGGCGACCGCTAGTATGAAATAAATCAGAGCAGTGTATGTAGTTTTTTCAACACACGAGAGTTCTATTACCGATAATCAAAACAATATTAATCTGTACGATCAATTAGAACGATAGTGTTATTGCATTATTTTATCTTCAATCAATGATCATTGCGAGTTATGAATGACTTGCCTACTCCACATTCTATAACGTCTTATATAAGACCAATACTCAAGTTTATAGCTTCACGCTCACTTTCATCAATGGTGTGAGCAGAAAGCAATTAATTTTAACATACCACAAACTATGATGTGACGTAAAAGAATTGCCCATAACTGATGATGCAAAAAGCGTAAGTTCAGTAATAGAACACAGATAACCTATATTTTTGTACTGAATTATACTGTACTGTGCTGTACACATTTGAAGTGCATAGGTATAATAAGGCCACCAGTAACAGCCACACCTCATTGGCTAGTTGGTATTGTATTACAGTGAGATATGCGTAAAGCGAAGCCACAAAATAACTACATTTAAACAGAAATAGGCCGCTAACACCGTAAACAAACTTTTTATACAAAATCTAAAAACTGAGTAACTAACACAGAAAAAAAGCCGCCAAATCATGACATAAAAAAACCGCACGTCCTTGACAGGTCACTTTACGTAAATCTCACAACTATTCAGGTTAAATGTAATAAGCGTTACAATTCAAATTATGTGCCTAATTCGAACAAATTAAAAAAACAACAAAGCACAATAAAGAAGTATATTATTCATATTAACCAACGCGACAGACTTACGTAAACGTGCTGTGAGAACTGTCATAGATTACTGTGGACTAATGCTAAACAGAACAAAAGAATTAAGTAGAGACTTATCATAAGAAGGCTTGGAGGAAATTGCGAAAGTAATGTGCCACTTAGGTACATGTGTTATGTTATCGCTGGCTCGTATCGCTGGTGTGAAATTGAGGGGTTATCGTTCATCGATGATTGCAGAGGCTGCGTTAACACGTTCGTATGTGCTAATCTACTTTAAATGCAAGTGTTCTTCTCTTTATCCTTATCTACTTACTTACATCTTCAAATTCTACAATTCTAGTAGCATAGAGCATGCACTTCTGACAGACAATCATTTTATTGATTGGTTTTATTTAATCAATGTCGTCGGTCGGGAATTCCTCCTCGGTCAACAGAATTTTCTCAAAAATTAAGAATATAATAAACAATTTTTGCAATGTATAAATGCATTCAATTAAATCACATTTATTAATTACCAACTTAATTACTATTAAAGTATAATTGGGTCGACCACAGGTGTGTATTACATGACAGCTATACGACCACCGGATACGCTAATTGTCACGGATCGGCAATTTCATCTGCAACTTGAATTTACAAATATATTTCGACGTTTCAAACTGTACGTTTTGCAATGCAATATTCATTTTGAATATGCAGGCCAAAAGTTATTTCCTAAACACTAAATCATGCAACGATGTATTCAAATATTCAAGAAGCTCGGTTTAAAATCACCGCCAGCCTACTCGTTGACATTTACACACAGGGCCGATACCATTCCGATGGTCGCCACCTGCTCTCTTCACCTTAATATCACTTCCCTGATGTAGAGGTATACCACGCATCTGAGCACGGCTGGAGCGTGTATGAATAAGATTTTCGCGGTCGAACCCGCGAGCCCTTCCAATACACGTCAAGGCCTCTAGTCGCCGTATATAATAAGTTCACCCGCCCGCAACGACACACTTTGTTACTTTCACGCGAGCAGTGCACATTTTGAGCCGTCAAAATGTACAGGCTCATTATATCAGCCTTTGTGATCGCAGCCGCGACGTGCCAGCAGCAGGAGGGAGGTAGGCGCGTCCCTAAGTACGCGGGAGACCCCAAGACTGCAGCCATAGTGCAGGAAGCACGGTACCTCAGCGGAAACGGAGCTTTCGGCGCCGCCTACCAACAGGAAGATGGAATTAACTTCAAAGAGGAAACTGACGCTGACGGCAACAGGAGAGGCAGCTACTCCTACATCGACCCCAGCGGTCAGAGGAAAACAGTGAACTACGTAGCGGGCAAGAACGGCTTCCAGGCCAGCGGTGACCACATCCCGACCGCGCCTCAAGCCGCCGCGCCCACTCCCGGATACACCCCGGACCCGCGATACAACTCCCCGGATTACAAATCTCAACAATACAGTGCTCCCCAACAGTACGTGCAGCCCGAGCCCGCGCGCAACTACGGCGGCAAACCCAACGAGGATGACGGTCAGTACCACCCGGAGCTGTACGAACAGAACTACGAGGCGCCCCAACAACAGTATCAGCCTCAGCAGCAATACCAGACGCAGGCGCGGTACCAGCCGGCTCCCCAACCTCAGTACCAACCCCAGCCTCAGTACCAGTCGGAGCCGCAGTACGAGTCCAACAACATCTACCCGGGCACGCAGCAGGCGCAGTACAGCGGCCTGCCCTCCTCGCAGCAGTACTCGCAGCCCGCACAGTACTCGCAGCCGCAGCCCACTCGCGACCAGTACTACGAGCCCACCACACAGCAACCCAGCCGCTTCTTTCCTCCTGGCAAGTTCAGTCTGAACAGGGCGCCCGACGGCTACAGTTACTCCTTCCACAAAGTATAAATCTAATTTATAAAGAGGGCTCCGGCGATTTGTAAAGGCCGAAACACGTAAAAAGCACGCATCAATTAGCAATCCGCCGAGTCATCGAGGGGCGGCTGTGTGCGTACTCCGCTCAAAAGCATTTCTTAATTGTTGTTTGCTGTGATATTGTGAGTTAATGGACAGGTATACATGTGTGGGACGTTATTGTTGCTAAGGAAGCTTTGCGGGACGAACGCGCGTCATTTGACGACAACTGAACTTTGTAAATAAACTTAGACTTACACAAGAAAACCTGTTTTTTTTCATAAATTGATGTTCACAAACATCTGCCGTCCTTATTCTAATTTACATAGTTGCTTATTTATGAAAGTATCTACCGAATCCCTTGCCTTTACAGCAGAATCGATATCATTATGCAGTCCTTAATAATAATAGTTAAAACCCTTCAATTTTGTGCTTTAATCTCACTCGATGCAATAAAAATAAATTAAACTGAGATAAAAAACGAGAACCGTCGACTTCCTAGTACGCGGGCACAGTACAGGGTGTGGGCCGCGTCCGCATTCTACCGTACTTGCACAAACCACCTCAAGCCTCGACCAACTAGATCACCTTACTGCTAACACAAGGATATTTCGCTACCAAACCGGTCTGGCCCTGCCACGCCTTCCTTTCCATTTACCGACTTTATTATTAGTTCAAATACCGACAGTTCAATAAATACAATGTCCAAAGGCATTTAATAGTAAACGCAACGTTTAATATTAAGCCGAAACAAGCGAGATCAATGAGAAACCTAACATTTGATCTTTCAGCTAAATTAAACATATTAATAGACTTATGAAATGAAAATCGATTCTTGATATTATTGTTTTGGAAAAGACCTTTAAAGATACAAATTAATGATTCTACGTTTAAACCTGCACAAAGCAATTTTGTTAATATTGCTTATGAAATAAAATCAAAATACCGAAACTGGAAGGTATCAATTATTGAATCTGCGCTGACCTAACAATTTGTATCGGCGTAATATTGGAGGAATAATTGCATTGTTTTATATCCGATCCAACCACAATAGAACAATGATGCAATCGCATGTTATTCGAAAACAATTTCGGCGCTATTTCGCTGTCGAAAACGCAATTGACGATCAATTTGTAAAATTGATCGCGGCGGCCACATTGTCTTAAATCACGAGATTGTTAAAATAACATTTATCATTGAATTCAGCGTTGCTAAAACGTAAAAAATGCCTTAATTGGCTTGATTTATTAAGTTTGAAAAGCTTGCAAAATTATACTAATAGCAGTAATGACAATAATTGGTAATAATCTTTTATTAATGAAACTTCTAAAGAAGGTCATTTTGACAGAACCCGCTATGTTACCTCTTCATTACCCTTGGTTGATGGCGGATTAAACGCCTAAGGAAAGAAATCCACCATTGTACTTTTGTGCATGAAGTTTTAAATACATTTCATGCAATTCAGAATGCACCAAGTGACGCATAATCTTAAGAAAGTAATAAAGCATGTAAGGTCAATAAAACGAAATTAAAAGCAACGCTATTATTTTAAAGAGAACTTACGAAACGAGTGTGCAACAAACTCTATTTAAAATATGCGAGCATTTTACAATAATTAATTAAGTTAACTGGCGTGAAGTAAAGACTTATACAGTGTTTAAATGAAGCAACATCATAGAATTAACCGTGTTTTTAATCATTATATACCGGCTTGTCTGGAAGCCGACCACAACATAGTTGGGAAAAGGCTAGGCAGATGACTAGCTTCTGCCAGCGGCTTCGCCCGCGTGGTCCCTAGGGAGCATACTCCCGGGACAAAAAGTAGCCATGTCCTTTCTCAGGCTCTAGACGTTTGTGTACCAAATTTCATTTAAATCGGTTTAGTAGTTTTGTCGTGAAAGCGCGACTGCGAAAGTAACTCTCAGACAAACAGAGTTGGAGAACATGTGACATTTCGGAACTAAATTTCAATCTCATACATTCTACTCTTCTGTAAAATCATAACCACTGATACAATGTCACAATGTCGAGATAGAGCCCAAGTACTACCAATTTCAGTCTTTTGTTTTATTGACCAACCGAATGTGCACTGTACTGACAGACTTCATCTAAAATAATATGACCAAAAAATAGTGAAGTGTTAAAAAATCACCTATTTGCAAAATAAATACAATTTACCTTTCCTATAATTTTTATTACCTCACATCATCACAATCGTGAGTATACAATTGTTATAAAACTGGATCACTCGATTACTACATAAAGTCTCTAATGCTATATCTAATCTATAATATTGCCTCTTCTCGCGATGAATCGAAATAGGGTAATTTCGAAAGACCATTCTTTATACTCTTGAACTAGTTGACCCGGGCAACTTCGTCTGCTCCGCTCCTATTGGTTTTTTTTTTAAGGATGGGAAATCATCAAATGACTCCTTCCGACCTGGGTGAAGTAGAAGGGAGTGTCAGACTCTTACTGACTAAAACCCATCCGTGTTCCTCCTAATGCCCTTTGCGTTCCTGGGCCGCGGCAGGCCTATTGGCCTTAGTGTGATGATAGCTTATAGCCTTCCTCGATAAATGGACTATCTAACACTGAAATAATTTTTTCAAATCGGACCAGTACTTCCTGATTAGCGCGTTTAGCAAACAAATAAACAACCTCTTCAGCTTTATATATCAAAGTTATTTTACATAATAACATTTCCTCCCAACAACCTGGTGAAGGTCAGGGGAACATTTCCACATGCGGAAAGGTAAGATCGGTGTATGTTTATAGTCCTCCTGACCGATTTCATTTCGGCCATGGCAACCAATCCCAACGAAGACTAGCCATCGGCACGGGACGTATCATATTGGACAAGTGTGTGCGCCAACACAGGCGCACACTCTCTTCCAACACTCTCATATTCCGATGGGACGGCAACCCAACACGACCGGAGACGGATCTGGCGCAGGATCAACTGCTTTGCCTGCTGGGGCTGCGGACTTCGTTCGAAAGAGGCACCTTACCCTGGAACGCAAAGGGCACTATGAGGAACACGGATGGGTTTTAATCTGTAAGAGTCTGACCCTCCCTCCTGCTTTACCCAGAGCAGCAGGAGTCATTTGATGATTTCAAATACTAAAAAAAAAAGGATCAACAGCTTAACGTGCTTTCCGAGACACGGGGGTGTCACACCACCATCCCACCAGGGTCGGTCGATATATCGATGTTGAGGATGGCCTTTGTCCAGCAGTCTTTCGGCTGAAATGATAGTGATCCTCATTATGTATATGACAGTGAGTTTGTTCCTTGGTAATGCTTTCACACCTAAACCGTTGAACCGATTTTGTTACAGAGATAGAAAGAACCCTGGAAACAGATATAGGCTAATTTTTTGCAACGCGAAAAGCTTCAATCAAAAACTCATAAATAACTTATACAGTTCATAAAGTAGTTCTTAATCGCAATCAGACTATTAAGAATAATAGCATAATATTAACAGACTCTACACAGTTTAAAACTAACCATCCTCTTTAATCCTTGACTTAATTTTATTTCTGCAGTCCGTGAAAAAATATCGCGACGGAACTACAAGATAACGAAGAACTCTTAGCTACTTCAGCAAACTTGTACAATTTAATTACAATGGGAAATGGAAATCTAAATGCACCAGGTAAGAAATAAAATGCGAAAGTCAATCTAGACTCGCCGTAAAAGCGGAAAGTGGGCCAATCTATAAACTCATTTATTTCAACGGTAACTGGCATAACGGGACATCAAATGCAGTCGCTTTTTAACTCAGTCGTTCTATTTAGTTAATAACATGAAGTGCACTTGTTAACATAGATTGCTAATTAAAAAATGAGCAAATATTTTTTGGTCTTTATTTTCCGTCATTCTCGCTCGTGTATCTGCCGGCCGATTCTGTAAACATTCGAAATAAAGGCTTGGATGAAGTAATCACGAAAAGTGCTGTCATTCTGTCTTGATTTCACGGATTAACAGCTCACCTTGTGATCACTTCACCCAAACCTTCACTTCGAGATTTTTACAGAATCGTCCTGTACATTCAAAAGAATATGTTCAGTATTTACCTGAAAAAAAAAACAAGAAATACCTCTAATTGATACCTTTTATGTAGGTACTTAAATACATAAGTTTATGAGCAATACAAATCATCTGCCTAGCCTTTTCCCAACTATATTGTCGGGTTCTAGTCAAGCCGGATTTAGCTGAATACCAGTATTTTACGTGCAGCGGCTGCCTACCAGATGCCCACAACCCATTAAAAGGGTAACACTGTACATCTTGGCAAGACTGGAGTTAGATTTACTGGCTTCTGACAATCCGTAACGACTGCCAAAGATCTACAAATGACAGTCGGGACCAACGGCTTACCTGTGCGGTTGTTATTATTTAGCCACGAGCTCCTCAAGTTTATGAGCAATACTGTTAATTTAAAATCCATGTTTTAATATCGACGGTACGTCACGTAAAAAAAAAATCCCATCGAACTTTCTTTCAATAATTTTACTGATTTTTCCTTGGCTGCAAAACTTAACGAGCCGACGGTTTAAAGATGCTATAAAAATGATTAAATATTTTATTGAACAGGGCAAGTTTTATAAAAGAATAAAACGAAGTGTGCGATTTTTTGCTTTACATAAGTTACAACTTAGCGATAACATTATAACTGAAAGCAGTTTCAACCGTGCTAAGTGAGCTGTCGAAGGAAAGTTTAATCTATGAGCACTAAGCGCCGCCGGTCAAGTTTCACAACACTTTACCAATTAAGATTTTCTAGAGCAGTTATTTTAAAGCTTTTTATATAAATAGACTATGTTTTAAACTTTTAAGGATAGCTGTAGCCTTTGATCAAACACAAATTAAATATCACTGAAACACAGGCAGGATTCTACAAGAGCACAAAAACATTTACGTCCTGTCCATTTGCCAAAAACATTAATCCAGAGTGGACTGCAGACATACCGACACATTCACGTGTATACAAATATTCGAATGAATCAGTCTTTGTCGCATCCTCGTAACAATCTGAGGCAGGATATACCGAAGGAAGGAAAAATCACGACTGACTGAATCCGCAGTTCACTTTGTATGCATTGTGCATCCCTTTCGATGCATTCGAGTGCAGATCACGACGGCCGGGCGCACACACTCCGCACCAATACGACAAACACTCCCCAATTGGCAACTCTCGCCTCGTGATTTTGTTTTACCCCGTTCGTATTGAATTTAGGAACGAAATTGAGAAAAAAAAATACGACTATGTACCTACTTCAGTTTGCTCATTTCTACGGGGTTTTGAACTGTTAAGGACTTTTCGTCTTCAGTTCTTATTCGATTTGAAGGGAATTTGTGATCTCATTTTTTACTATGCCTTCGTAGTTGATTTCAATTAGCGTTTAATGAAATTTGAATTAAAGTGCCAGTGTAGTAACATATAAGTACTTCTAAGCATATCATTGGCTTAGAATTTACTACATCATCATTATTATGTTCCTATCCTTACCCCATTTTAGAATTTACTACTTACATAGCTTGATAGAAATACATAGGTGAACATAATGGTTGGAACATTTTAGCTGAAACTTAATTAAATATTGTGTCAGTTTTTGAAGGAAATAAATTGATGTCATGTCTCTATTAGACACGACACATTCTTAGTCCAAGAAATACGCCTTAGTAAGTAAGAATTCGCCCCGCTTACTGACATTTCATTGCCCACTCCCCAAGTACAGTCACGATACCTCTTAGAGCAATATCGCAAAAATCAAATTATAGCTAGCTACATTGCAATAAAGATAGCTACTATCGTAAAACGTAAGACCACAAAGCAAGAAAGGTGCAGAAGACATATTGAATGTATACGCAATGGCACATTGATGTAAAGAAAAGATCAGCCTGATCTTACAAGAATGCTTCTCAGCGTACTGACAAAAAAATCCAAATTAATAACAAAACACTATCAATTGATTCCGCAATCAAAAAACTGAGAAAAAAATTGAGACATTCTCCAATACCGTCATTGTTCCAACTAGTGATGTTCCAAATTCGGAATTCCGTTTTATTAGCAGAGGTCCTTCTGTCTCTTTATACAATGGTAATAAGACGTCGGTATCGTGTATCCAGGTCCACGCAACTACCCAGCGCCGGACACCAACTCCCCTGGGACTGTCGGGGTAAGGAGCGGTTTTCCACGGGAATAATAATGCAGAAGCTTGTGCTAGACAAGATCGATAAAATGTTATTCCTTTTATGTAACGTTGTATTAACTGTTTTGTTGGATGAATTATTGGCGATTAGGCTTAGGTTATAGAAAAATAATTGTTAAAGTCATAGAAATATATCAGTTCCTCATGAAAATGTCTAAATTGCTTGACGTTTTTAAGAGTTTTAGATAAATAATAATAATTAATAATACAATAATAAACAATAATTATATATGTTTTCCAGTTTAGAAAATGACACATCTCCGTTCAGTCCCCGGCCGTCCCACATGTGGGGCGAGGCTCTTGTTTTTTATTTTGCGGGGCCTGATGGGATCATGTGTAGCAGAATAAAGATTAACAATACCATATAAATCTACATAATAATATGAATTATCTACCACTAACTACTTTGGCTGTGGACAGATACCACATTGAGCAAAAAGCACACCTACCTACATGTTGCACTTATACGGCATGCAAACTACAAAACATAGGTAAATGAGCGAGACTATCATAGCAAATAGGCATACCATACGCATTATTCATTAATCCGTCACTTCAGTTTCCGAACGAGTCTATTCCCGAAGCCTACTCATTACCCTGCCGTCATTCAACCGAAATGATAGATCACTATCACGGTAACTGCCGATCCGCCATAATTCAGCAGTTAGCGATAGTACCCAGAACTTTAGTACGACAGCCCTCGAACTGCGAATCAACGGTACCTACATCTAAACTTAGTACAAAGTAATCTTCCTAGGAACATAAACGGGCTTTGTTCAATCGAAAACTTAATCTAAAATGTTCTGAGATAGATGAAATTTACGATATTATCTGCCCCAAGTAAGTAGGTACCTATTATTTTATTGAGAAAATTATATCGTAAGTTAAACCATACGTAATCTCTCCGTCTTCCCTTTTCTGTCTCCAGAGAATTATTATTCCCCTGGTGGGATCTGCTTTCCTTATTTGCTCCTTCCGCTTCGTTCGGTCCAACGCTTCATCTTCGCCACTGCAATTTATGAAAACTATTTTGATAAATCGCTCTGAAGTATTACGGAATTGTATTTTCATCAAAATATCAGAGAAATGAGAATCAAACAAATAAGCTTAACATTTCTCATAACATTTACAGAAACTACGATACTCAGGTAAAACAAATAACTAACATACTTGGAAAATCAAAGGAATATGCTTCTGTATTTGCTTGGTGAAATGGGCTTGAATACAAATCAAATACTAAGAAACAGAGGGCTTAGTGTAAGTTTTTTAACGCACTCGATCGCGTTCACGTAAACGTTCGCTTATGTCAAATTGTATAGAAAAAAAAAGTTTTTCCGTTATTTTCACCAGGCGGCGCTTATTCAGTTTCATTACAAATTGACGTTTACGCTAACGCGATCGAGAACGTTAAAAGACTCGCACTAAGGCCACAGCTCTCGACCAATCGTTACACAAAGTTGAGACTCCTAGAACAATTTTAAAACTCGAAGTAAAAGGAACCTCATAATATTTTATTCTAGAATCGAACACAGTAAAGACTGGGTGCACATTATTGAAGCGAGCACAGTTGGGAATCGTTTAGCAGTCGTTAAGTGGAAGTCAGGTTTAGTGGCCGTAAACGCTTGGGCTGTAAAAGGGAGCCTTTCCGTCAGAACATAACTGTCTAACTTCATTACTGACGCACTACTCGACGTAGAAGACGTTTACGCTCTTTTAAATTGTTCTGAAAACATCAAAAGCTTATGTTGTTTAATTCATGACCCGAATAATTTAAAGAGAATTGAAACGGATAGCACTTGCTGTTTATTTTTAAACTGAAGCATTTATTACTTTTGTATTTGCAAACAAAAATGAAATCAGTTCTTAACAGAAGTTTGTTAAAAAAAAAAACTATATAAGTAACATCCTGAAAAGTATGCACGTATGCTTCTGGTTAAGCTCGCTCTATCGTAGACTTTGTCTCTGTCATCTCTGACCTAGACTAGAGTCAAGAGCAAAGCCATCACAAATAAAAAAGGCTTATTTGAAGAATCGATTAAGTCACAATGCCCCATAATTATAACCACTGATAGGCGCCGCACACCTGGCATCTCCATCACGCAGATACGTATCGCTAAGCAAGCTCCGCTATGCAGGTTACAGGATTGGTCTACGAGCGGTCAGTAGAACGTTTTCATTGAGGGGCGTTTGTGTGCGACTCACGACCCGGATATAAATCCGGACGGGACGTGCCTCACCACACGAAAAATTAACTCCGACCAATGTCCCGTTTTTATAGCTGGCCAATAATGCAGTTTAGTGTTCATTCCTCTTTGAACGTGCGAACACTTGTAGTATTCCGAGTTTCCGACTAACTTCGATGGAGTTCATAACTCTTTGGGTTTTTTTCTATGCTGTTTTATGACTGTTTTCTCTTACGATTTTTCGATAGGGCAGTTTTATAGGAAGCTTTTACAGCGGGTTTTTTGTTCAGCGGTGCGTTGAAATAGAACAGTTTTTTTCTATGAACACCTCTGATAGTACAGTGCACTGAACTGATTGCTCGAAGGTGCGAAAGAGTGTGAATAATTGAGTGGCTTGCTTACAGTCAATTGTTTCAAATAAATGGACACTAGAACAAAAATAAGTAGGCATATTGCGAAATCAACAAGGAATTGTACGGTTTCTGAATCAGTAGGAATCATTTGTATACGTTATTCTCACGGCCTAAGGTGAGCCTAGAAGCAATTTCAGTTCTGTTTGCTGAGCTCAGACCGTGAGATAATGTTTGTATGTGAGTTAGGCAAATGCTAACAATCGGAATCCTTGCATAGCTAACCTCGCTACCTGTCATGGTTTTCTACACATTTCCGAGAACAAATTAATAATAGAAGTAGTCATATTGTATGCTTATTGTGGACCATTGTATACCTCAAGAGAATTTAAATCACATACGACAATTTAAAAATCAATAACCCTCCAACAAAGGAAATAACTTGCCGTTACCTTTACATTCTGTAAATAAGGGATTTTTTACTTACCAACATAATATCCCATTGCCCTGTCGATTTGAAAAGAAGAAGAACATCCCGTTCATATTATGTAAATGCACTAAATGCAACGGTAGTTATACATAATGAATGACGCAACCTCGTGCAATCAAAAAATTCCACCAAACCCTAAATCATCTCATCTTCATCATTTCAGCAGAAATAAATAAAGATATATGCTTAGTATATAATATATTTAATGTCTTTGTATATGCTTTTCCCAAGCTTCGCCACATCGACCAGTTCCATGCAAAAACAACTAACATGACTTTACTTTAAACACACAAAACTACACTACACCCTGAACCATCATAACTCTTAAGCTCCATGTAAATATATTTAGTAAAAAGCCGCAAGACTATGGCACCTCCGGTATTCCACAGAATGATGTATGACATATTTAATTAGTATTGAAGAATGGCGGGCGCCGCTTCATTTCCTATGCCTTGAACACGCCGTCTGGTTCATTAATCTAATGGATGCTGACTTATGCAGTTATTTCATTTTATAATAATAAAAACAGCCTGTCATTATTTCACTGCACTGCACTCCACGAAGAACCCCGATGCCCATTTAGAAAAGACATGAGCATCTATAAAATTTATGTCAAATACATTTTTTTTCACAGGTACATGACATTGAAAACTTATATCCATCAAGTGCCAGGTTTAAACGTTTGGTAAAAAAAGGTTCCGCCAAACAACGAGTGTTCTTCCTATAATTTTATTCTGTACTAAAGTTCTTTCTATTATCGATAGGGTTGCGTTTGACCACTACTTATCTCACCTGATGATAAATGATGATACCATTGACGAAGGAGTAAACTTCCCTGGAAGTAACCTATTCACTCTCGACTTAAAGACCCCCAGGTTGTAGGTCTACCTATCAAGAAACACAGACTTTGGTAGATAATTCCTCTCCTTTATGCTGTACCATGAAAACATTCCCAAAACATTTTGTCGTTACTGAAAGAAGGATTTTACTAAACTACATATGAATGATATTCTATTTCGTTGCCCATGTCCGCACGGGTATTTTGACTGTCTTTAAAAGATCGCTTTAGTTATGTTTCCTTTATCTATCTTTTCTTATACTGCATACATGTCCATAATAAAAATTATTTAATTTATCTATATACTTTCCTCAAATCTAACTGTAAGTTATTTGATTAGTATCTTACAAGGTATAATTTTGACAATATCATTATTGCCACAAAATAATGTATTTCCTGAACACTTTTAACGTAGATGAATGTTACAAAATGCGGATATAACATTGAAACAAAAAATAATCACAGTAATTTTTTAATTGTTAAAAACGCGATAGCTTTGAACACCGCTGTCAATTGAACAGATTTACTCCCACAAAGTTGAAAGAAAGAAACCTAATTAGAAGTGGTCCATGGTGCACAATGTGTTGTAAAAATGTCCATCCGATATGGGTACACGAGTTATAGAACTAAATGGAGTTGGGCAGGGCACATCACTATATAGGTACGGTTATGACACGTACCCAAGGACTGGGAAAGGGCTGTAGAAGGAATGTTGGTCGTTCGGCAGTGATATGGGCAAAGGAAATTGTTACCTTTGCGGGTACAGCCCAATAAGCGTAGAACTGCCTTGCACTGGCACAGAAAAGAGAGGCATACTTATGATAAGCAGTGAACAAAATCAGGTGTGGATAATTATAATGAAAAACCTTTTTTTAAAATAGCTTTTTTTTTAAATGCTCTAAAAGAAGAAAATAAAATTTTCTATTAAAATTGATCATAAAAGCTTGTCGCGAGGTTTGATTAATTAAATACTTATATGTACTTACGCAAACCTCGCGACAAACTTTTATGATCGATTAAAAAAAAAAATATTTTCTTCTTTTTAGAGCGTTTAAATAAAAGCTTTTGATAAAACGGTTTTTTGTTTTTAATTTATTTTTTACATATTTCGAGTCACTCTCAACAAGCCCTTTCATTTGATACCCGTATTGTAGAAGTGCATAGAAAATAGCTATTCCGCCATCTTGGATGTTCCGCCATATTGGATTTAGAATAACGTCACATAGCTTATCGAGTATCGTCATCTAAACTAAACGTATATACAGAATTTCAGCCCAATCGGTTGAGGATATCTGTTTCAAAATTGATTAGCTAGATTCCACCCGAACAAACATACATAGGTACATACATACATTGCAAGTTAAATAAAAGCTTTTAAAAATGTATGAAAGCCGAAAACTTTCTCAAAATTTAAATAAAGAACCACAAACCGCAGCTCAAAATGTTCAAAGACCATCTTATAATAAACCAGTAGTCATTGTACAACGGTCCGAAATGCCGGCAGGTAACCGGGATACTGCAGCGATCCCTAACACATCCGGCGCCAGCACGAACCGGGTAACAGGGAAATTAGCGCGCCGCGCCGTCGGATACATTGATGACTCGCGAACCGGATCCGGTTTTTTGTTATATTTCATTTTCAGCAGCGAGAATGTTTATTGTTACGTTAACGTGCTGTTCGAATGTTTGTTTTATGGTCTGTGACCTGTGAACGACTTGAGAAGTTTAAGTGCTCTAATTATTTCATTACCATCTTATCACGCTTAGACTATTGAAATATAAATATATTGAGGAGCTCGTGGTTAGATAACAACAGCCGCACGGGTCGATCTTCAAAGTTAAACAACGCTTGCCAAGGCTGGTCTGTGGATTGGTGACCATCTTAATATACCGAGTTTCCTCCGTGCCTCGGAAAGCACGTTAAGCCGTTGGTCCCGGCTGTCATTTGCAGATCTTTGCAATCGTTATGGACAGTCAGAAACCAGTAAATCTGACTCCAGTCTTGCCTTGAAGTACCGTTTTACCCAGTTAATGGGTTGTGGAGGTCGGATAGGCAGCCGCTCTTCGTAAAATACTGGTATTCAGCTAAATCCGGCTTGAAGCTAAGCAGATGTTGACTATTGAGAATATAAGGCCAGGCACAAAACTAGGCTTTGCTAATGTGGCCTTTTCAGACCCGCTGGGTTGCTACTATGACTTGAAAGAATGGAAACCCAGCAACATTTGGCCCGGCCTGGGAATCGTACTATGGACCTCATGCTTTTTTTTTACTATAGGTAGGCACGCGTTTGACCACTATATCACCTGATGGTAAGCGATGATGTGGTCGAAGATGGAGCACGCTTGCCTAGAAATAACCTATTCACTCTTGACTTAAAGACTCCCAGGTTGTACGAGTAGCTATCAGGAAACACAGACTCCGCCAGGGAATTCCACTCCTTAGCTTTACGCATTATGAATGTGTTACCAAAACGTTTAGTGCATATCCACCGCTCAGTAGTAGCATTAACGGCCATCCACTAACGAGACAATAATTCCGTATACATTATACGTAGATTTAGGGTTCCTGAGCCAAAGGTTGCTTGCAGGACTCGGGCGGACGGAACTAGTGCAAACTTAGATAGAAAATATGAATTGGGACGACTGGTTAATTAATTAACACCAATAATTTTAAACAATTCCGCCAAGCCCGTTCCATCATCGGACCACAAGACGAACGGCGATGCGCCACCGTTACATGGTGGACATCCCACCCACGCGCACAAAACGTTTTGGGAACACATTCATAATGCGTACAGCTAAGGTGTGGAATTCCCTGCCGGAGTCTGTGTTTCCCGATAGCTATAACCTGGGAGTCTTTAAGTCAAGAGTGAATAGGTTACTTCTAGGCAAGCGTGCTCCATCTTCGACCACATCATCGCTTACCATTGAGATCTAAGACAAAACTTTTAAAGTAATCAGTTGCAAAGACAGTAGGTGCGTAATTAATAGCTACAACCTAGCTGGTTAGCAACTACTCTAGTCTATATCGTTAAATTAATAAATTCCACTAATTAAGTCGAAGCTGTAATTTACAAGAATTTATGTAAAGTCAAGTTCGCGCCAATCCTTGGAATTATCGTTTGAGTCAGTAGAATTCACCTTCACTCAGAGAACTTGCCTGCGAGCAATTTTATACTTAGACTTTTAATATCACTTGTATTTAAACAGTTACGTTTATTAAGTACTAGTTGACCCGCGCAACTTCGTCTGCTCGGCTCCTATTGATCTTAGCGTGATGATATATAGCATAGCCTATAGCCTCCTTCGATAAATGGGCTAAAGAATTTTTTAAATCGGACCAGTAGTTCCTGAGATTAGTGCGTTCAAGCAAACAAACAAACTCTTCAGCTTTATATATTAGTATAGATTATTCAACCTTTTTATGTGTGCTATGGATAGCGATTTCGGTATCTTCTTCCGATTGTCAAAAACTAACGAAAAGATTCGCATGCCATTTGCCATATCAATTTTTGCGTTAAATGCAAGTCTCGACTCCTGAGATACCGACCAAATCATGACGTCACGATGTCGGTATGGCTAGCGTAAACCCTATTCATAGTTCAAGCCATTTTAATAAAATTACTACCCAGCAAAAAATCTAGAATATGAGGAAAAATATGGAAACAATAGGTAATTGAAAATGTTTTGATTTTGTCGAGATACGAGAAGATATAAAGTAAATATTATGTTGAAAACAATATTTTTCGTAGAAAGATATACCTAAGTTATGTAAAAGTTTTTCCATTTTATAGAAATTTTCAAAATATTTAAGGGCACATAAGTTGGCCAATCCTACTTCTAATCTTCTACGTTTAATCTTTATTCATGTCGTAATCTATGCAAAATGTATATTTGACTGAAATCCGAATATGAACACTGCTTAAAAATGAGTAGAATTGGCCTCTGTTTTAGTAAGTCTGTCGAAAAACTACATTCTGTCATTGAAAAACTATTGTTGAAAAACATACGGATTAAAACGTGACATTTCGGTAACGCAGGTCCAAGTCGTAGGTACATTATGTACTTTTTGGGATTGTCCAAAAAGTACAAAATCAATAACAACGTACTTTTTATTTATTTTATTTGTGTTAAAAATTTTAAAATGATTTAATTTGTGTTAAAATTTGGAAAATTTGTGTTTGTGTTAAAAATTGTACTGTGACATGACTCAAGACAAAGATATATTTAAAGAATATTAACATTTAGAAGCTTTAGACAACTTTAGAAGCGTTTGCAAGGCAGTTTGACAAGGCAGTTGTGAACTGTCGCAAACACCTTTAATTCCCATACGTTTTGATAAGTCCTTTACATTGATTGTTTTTTTAGAATTAAGTTTCTTTCTTATTTGTACCTACATTGTGTGTATCTGTGAGTGCCAAATAAACTTGTTTTCTTGAATCTGAACGCTTTTTAAGTACAACATTATTTTGGCCTTTTGCTTTTATTTGATTATCAGCCAGTTTCATACCACTGCCTAACAGAACCATTTGCAGTTATAACCGCAATAAGTAAACCCCCATTTCCCAAGCCATAAGTAGGTGCCACATAACTAAGTTCACTTTATATTTAACATAACGCAGTACTACAAGTCAGTGCACGTACACTTCGGTTCAAATAAAGTGCACCGTTTGTTTACTCGGGAAGATTATTTCCTTGCGCACACAGTATCGTCTTACCAGGACACACGTAGCTTCAACCCCAGTGGAATTACCTACTCTTTCCCCTTGCATTTTACTTTCTTGTGGGACGCAATGTACTGCTGGACGGTCAACTGGCTTGGGAACAAGATCAATGATAACAAAATTATACGAACTATAACCGAATGACAATGACATTAACATATCCCTGTATGTAATCTCGTATAACAACTTTTCCATATATATAGTAAAGCACTCTTGCCTTAATCTTTTTAAACTGCTCGCCTTTCAAGCTCGATTCTATCAAAGCTCTCCATAATCCATTTACCTACGAACACCAATAAGTATCTTAGAAATAGATATCACTAAGGAACGGTCGACGTCTAACTGGCAGTAAGCCAGCCACCTAAGAACATCGGAGCATGGCCGCGTGGCAGCGTGGCTAGCACAACGGGCCGCCATATGTGATATCATTTAGTTGCCCCACAAGCGCTGCTCGGATTCCCACACTATTTTGTTTGCACCGACGTCTCACTGCACCTTCTGTTTACTACTTTAATTGCTTCAGCCATTAATCCCCGTCGTTTGGGCCACGTTCAGGCACGGAATGTAGGTAATACGCGATAACATGGAAAATATAACGACAATAAATCATTGGCCCGGTCATAAGCGCTTCGTTAAGCGCAGGTAAGGCGGGTTTTCGTAATTTTAAAGGGAAAACTTACCGTGTTGGGTTAAACTAACAAGTCATTACATGTTCGGTGTAAAATAACGATCGTTAACGCGTCTGCCTGTTCATATTTCCAAACGAATATTTAAAAGAATGGAAGCTCAACTCAATCACACGCACATTTTTTTTTCCTTTTAAAACTCGGCTGGCATAAGTCACACAATTTCTATCTCGCATCCAGTTTGCGATGACACCAAGAATGGAACTGACTTAGATCGGATGTAAGATTATGGAAATTATGAAGTGCAACAACGACTTATCGTAGAACTCAACAGAGCGGAAAATATTGTAGATAAATAACTGCCTTTAGACTACGACGGAATGACCTAACAACCCTATATCATTATGTTCCTCCAATAATTGCACTTTTAAAACGCTACACGTTATTACTCCAAAAGTCAACATAATGTGAACGAACAGAAAGTTTTTTTTATGTTGGTACATTGGAGATCATTATTGTCCCCCATTTATGTAATTTTCCGTTTCCTCTTTCCAAGCATGTTCCGATTTGACGAGGTCGTCTTTACCTACTCCATGGTTACAACGATTTTTACGAAATTACATTGGTAATGTGACTGATAAGGAATTTTAGAATGCAATTGTCAGCTAACTCAACTCTACCCTGTGCTCTAACACCGGTCTTAAATGTTGAAAAGGTAAGGTTCAATATTCAAATAAAAATCTATGAGACATACACCTTGAAGTGACGGTCCAGGTTACTGGTTCCTTGTATGAAACACCGTTTTAAAGGGCTAAGGCCAATTATTGTACTAAAAAAACGTTATATTCAAGTCGACAACGATCAATGTCTACGTATAGGATATTATCTGCAGACACATACAAACAGCATTCCCTTAGTCCGTCCCTGTTGACATGGTCAGCTGTCGCATTCACAGAGTGTTTTTGCACCTTCGGACATACCCCTGCTTGCCTCTTCGCTACCCCTGGCTGCCCCTGGGTGCCCTGACTAGCCCCTCACGTCGCTAAATTGTTTTCTTGCGGCATTTCGGCATTGCACCATTTGCACTAACGACTATTGGAACGCCTGAAATGCGTCTGTGTTACAAACGAGATTTTTAACGTGGAATGGAGCTTCAGTACTGCTAAATTAAGATTTTTCGCTTTCTTGCAACGCTTTTCGTCGCTTGTAGGTACAGAACAAAGAAAGAAAGTAGATAGCAATCAATTGTCTACCCACGATTACTATCACACAGTCTCATGGATCGAAAGTATGGTTTTGGATGACAACAAGAACCCAATCTGCTAATTAGAATTTAAACGAAGTATGTGAATTTTGTTATGAAAATTCCCTGTGTGAAGGTATGTTTCTCATCCTATTCTTCTGGCGCAGGCCTACTGCAAGATGTTTAATATATTCTATTAATTATAAGTGTTTTATGTGAACATAACTAAGTAGACCAAAAAACCCAGCCAAACCAACCCTACTAAATACAGGAAAGATACTAACACAAAGACAAATAATTTCCAAAACTGGAAGTGGCATTCAGAATATAGGAGACGATTACGAGATCCATAGAAATATTTTCGTAAAGCCACCACGCGGTGCAATTAAAGTTTTTGCGCTCTACGGGGAAGTGCATCCGTGGCACGTCCTGGAGTTATGAGGCGCTCGTGACTCTGAACCGCACTGTACAGACCAACAAAGTGATTGGTAGATAGGCACCTTTCCACCTCCAACACCATTGAGCGTATTTGCGTGTAGCAGGTTAAGTGTTAGTTTGATTAAAATGACTCAGAGGCAAGTGTACCTATTACTAAATTTCTCATGTTATTTTATGATTTTTATTTTATTTTGTGATTTTAATTTTGGTTAGGTTTGGTTTCACAATTTCAATTTTATTTATTATTTGTTTATTTATTACTTTTATCTTACTGTGGTTTACATTTTAATTATGAGGTGAATAGATTAAAATAAATGATTATTCAATTCAACTCATTTCAATTTATTTAATAAACGAGTAACCATGACTCATTTTTTAGGAAAACACTTATCCTATGTTAGTAATTTAAATTAAGTGTATTCACAAATATAACATACACACAACAACAACTAACATATACTATTAAAAACGTCCACAGAATCCAGCAGTTCTATGGGGTACATAATCAGCGGCGGCGACCTCTCGCGTCCTGTCCTGGTTCAATCTGTGGTCCGGAGCGAGGAGGTATGGGAAGCGGCCACCTCCTTCTGCGAAGCAGTAATGCTAGCGAAGGAGGAGGTCGAACGTGTTAAAGAGAGGACAACCTCTCGACCCAGCCAACAGAAGAAGACGCCCCGGGCGTCGGGAGTCGCAGGGCGATTTCTGGCCACCGTAGACGAGGGCCTGCGGACGGCGAGCAGAGGGGCTCACCGTCCGATCAGAACCACGCCCGTGTTCATGGCGCGGTGTGTTCCACGCGCGCCTCAAAGAGCTATCAGCATGGGAGTCGGAGCCCGCTAGGGCCAGTGCCTGCCGGGGTTCGGAATTCGTTCGAAAAAGGCACCGTACCCTGGAACGCAAAGGGCATTAGGATGAACACGGATAGATTTTACTCAGTATGAGTCTGACACTCTCGCTCCGCCCAGAGCGGAAGGAGTCATTTGATGATTTCCCACCCTTAAAAAAAAAAAAAATAGGGTAGGTAATGCATAGCAGAAGGTATGCTGGTGTGGTAATTCCATGCTAACTGTTTCACTGATTGCTGTATTTAGTGACTGACTACGTTTTTTTTTTAATTGATAATACTAGCAACCCGCCCCATCTTCATTCGGGTAGCAGAGCATACTGTATGCTAACTTTTTTCAGACATAGTCATATCAGCCTGTCGCGTTGAGCATGTGAGTTCGATTCAAATGTTACTGTTAGTGGAGCGACATTTTTTTTTCCTTTAAACCTAACTTCTTGGTCTACTGTACCGCTGTATCATATACTACGTCGAAACACTCCTTAAGACTGCCTGTCCATTGTCGCGGAGCGAGGTAGTAGAGCGGAGAAACAGAAAAATTTTAATCAATGGAATTGTATAAAACCAGTGACTCACGTGGTGCAGAGATTTTATGTAATTTTATTGGTTAGAATTTCTCCGCTTCTCCGCTCCGCTACCTTGCTCGGCGTCAATGGACAGGTAACCTTACTGTTTACTTCATGAACCTCATTCATTCCGAGTTATTACTGGCCATTTGTAAATGAAGACGGAAGCAAATACTTTCTATAGATATTTCCTTTTATTAAATCGTACACCCACGGACTAAGACCACTTTATTGGGTCTCCTTATACGTTTCAATCATTCACAGCCCGAAAATTTTGATTAGATTTTTCTCTACCTAATTCCTTTATTAACCATGTCTTTTTTAGGGTTCCGTACCCGAAGGGTAACCAATGGAACCCTATTACTAAGCCTCCGCGTCCGTCCGTCCGTCCGTTCATCCGTCCGTCTGTCTGTCAACGGGCTGTATCTCAAGAACCGTAATGGTAGAGAGCTGACATTTTCACAGATTGTGTACTTTTATTGACTCTGTAACAACAAATAATAAAAATTAAGGTTTATGGTACGGAACCCTTCGTGTGCGAGTCCAACTCGTACTTGGCCGGTTTTTTACATAACAGGATTTTTTCGTTTCGCCTTTATTTATTTATTACAATGGCTCTCTACACTTACAGTTGTAGGTATTGTCCACTGATATCATGGTTATAAGTTGATCATACGTGGAGGTCTGGTAGGCAGCCGCTCCATGTAAAATACTGGTATTCAGCTTAATCCGGCTTGACTGGAAGCCGACCCCAACATAGTTGGGAAAAGGCTAGGCAGATGATGATGATCATGGTTATAACTTGCATATTTTCGTGATTATTGATAATAAAAGTTTTAAGGAAATCAAATGACCAACGTTCGTCTTTTAGAATAAAATAAGGACCAAACAACTTTGAATAATTATTACACTTGACGAGACTTGACGAAGGAATAAAATGTTATAAATTCGACTGAGTAAATAATATAAGGGGAAAGAGGAAGATGTCAAATATAATAAAAAGCGCTTTATTTCACGAACCTATAAGTACCGGCGAACAAAAAGCGGACGAATCTAGGCAAAGAGAACGGCGAGGTTTTTATTGAAGAAACTTAAATTGAACTACGGAGGGGACATCCCGTCATCGGTCTCGTTTATTTGGCCAGCGTTTAAAACTCGAGACGTAAGAATTTTTCATAAGTGTCTAGCTAATTAGTGTTGGCACAAATCTTCAGACTCGAAACTTTTAATGACGACGAATGAAAGTTTACACGCTCCTTAAGTTCTACCACTCGGCGCGCACGAATTTTCTTGGCCTCATTAAGAAGTTGCTGTTCAATTTAAAGCAAAGTTGTTGCCATTATTGATAACGATATGTAGCGTTATGTTCGTTAAAAATTACACCGTTATTCTCCCCATTAGTAGATAATAATATTCGTGTATGATGAACAGTTTCCTCCTTTTTGCCTTGTAGCTAACATATCGACATCTAAAATAAAAACGGAGGTCTCTTTGACGGAACAGATGCTCTCGCCTGCTTTAACAAAATGGGCTTTATGTGAAGGAGTTTTTTATTTGGTCATATAAAGAAAGTAGGATAATCTTCGCTAAATATAGAAAGGTAGGCATGATGTTAACTAGGCGGACCCTGGCAATAGCCGGGATTAACGCCAGGTGGAAGAAGAAGGCATTATCTTAACTGAAAATGGAAAGCTATTTAACATGAGTAAAACCTTAACAAAAAAATCAAAAGATTACGAATGTGTAGTGTGTCTCCCTTTAATAATCGCTCATGATCTTTCTCGGCTTTTGGATTTGCTTGATTTTAAAACACCTACACACAGTAAACACGACCCGGTTTATCTACTTTTAACTTTCCAATTTCGTTAATCATTTAATTTTTCCGGCTTAAAAAAATATATACTTCAAAAACAGCAGATCAAAGCTAAGACCATCTCATCTCACTGTATCACTGTATCACTCAGATTACACTGCTATCTACCCACACTCGTGTAAGAGGGGCAATAACGTGTGAAAATATCCCGCGGCACCCCGTGTCAATATCGCGCGATCAAATTCCATTAAGACGTGCGATCTTCGCCTGAGAACTCTATAAAAGCCAGTGGAAATAGCCCGGAATAGCCCCCGATCTCGACTGATTCACGGCCAATGGAGAACAGCTAATAGGAGAGAATATCTATGGGTTTTGCAGCTTAGAAACCAGTCCTTACGTCAATATTATGCTTTTACGCTTACTTACAATATCTTAGGACTCTGGTATGTTCTAATTTACTTGCTCACACCACTGTATCTAAACTTAGGAATAGGTTTAACGCCTGTTCAGATTTCTAATTTATTTTACATAATTATGTTTTAAGGACACACTGCGGTAATAGTAGGATTTCAGGTTAACACAAGATTTCAACTCATTTTGCCTCAGTGAAAATTGTATTCCAATTGTGAATACAGGCTACAGTTAAAATGTTGTACTTTCGAAATAAAACACTTTCGAAAGTACAACAAATTAAAATCTGTCATAAATATTTCTTTAATTTAAGTAACTTTTGTTAAACAGGCGTAACGTAAATTACAGTATCAAGCGACTATTTACGAAGCGTGCAAATAATGTGATTTTCCGTGAAATATATCCTCCGGTAGCAATTTATCAATCCATTAAGCTTTATTGAAGCGCGACTCGAATTACACGTAATTGATAATATTTTGATAATACTATTCACTGGTGCACAATCACATACGTACGGAATTTATCCCTTTAGGCCGAAGATATTTAAATAGAGGCTGATACGAAAATTTATTAGCATGATATTTTTAAAATTAGTGGTCTATTTTTATCTAAAGTCCGTCCAAAAAACCAAAACTATTGAAAAAAAAAATTTTTACAAAGACGAAGTCGGTTCAATTTTTTTGTAAAAAGATTTTTTTTTCAGTTTTTAGTGGTACAGCGTACCGGCGTGATGTTATGTTATGAACTGGTACAGTAAACAGACATGCGATTTCAGCAATCCTGTCCCATTTGCTATCATTTATTGAAGAGTTCCGTTGCCTAGCTCCGAAGTTCTTCATCAGATCTTCACTAAATTAAAAGGGGACCAGTCCGAGAAAATACTCTTCCAAACAAAAAAAAATCATTCAAATAAGTTGTCAATTGGCGAAAATATCGCTGAACAAACATTTTGCATGGGATCCCATCATCAGATCCTAACTTATACCTTCCATCATCAGCTCAGCACCATGAGATATTGTTTATCAGACACAAATCTCTGAGTTGCGTTAGAAAGTATTCGAAAAACATTTTATGTGCCTATATTTGAGGGTTTCCATCGATTTCCATGGGATTCCATCATCAGGTTCTGACTTGGTGACAACGGGACTACCTCAGGAGTAAAGGCTTTCGAATAAAAAGAATTTTGAAATCGGTCCACAATTAGCGGAGAAATCGGTGAACATACATAAAAATAAAATACATTCAGCCGAACATAGAACCTCCTCATTTTTGAAGAAGTCTTTTAAAAAAGACTCGGACCTTGTACGTGCCTAAGGAAGAAGAAATGAAATTTATGCGCTATTAACCTCATTCAAGTAAATCATACAACATATTCGGGACGAAAACGAGAAAATAACACGTAAAAAAATGTATAAACTTTTCCACATTCCGCGTCATATCTCACGATATAACGACAATGTGTTTACGGCCCATAAATTTTCTAATAAACCATAAAATTTCATTGTTTTATTTGTCTCTTTTTTGACACTAGACAAAATAATAATACATGGTTTAATCAGAATTATTCAACAAAGTAGCACCTGCTTCCAATTTGTGGAATTATGTTACAAAACTTCTAAAGCAAAAGTTGTGGCAACGATGACGTAATAAGGTCCTAGATGGCACGCAAATTGAACGTTAAAAGTTTCTGCGGTGCGGCAACAGAAAACGTCAGGCAACTCGCAGAAAGGCTATTAATTATGAGAAAGGAAATTGAAACCCCAGTGGAAATGGGAAAGTAATAAAATGCAACAGCGATTGCAAGATGAGTGCTAGTGCCGCCCGCTTGCGCCGCCCGGTTCAAACTGGGGCAATCTCGCCGTCTGCCTTTACATTTAATAAGTACTTAGTTAGCCATCATTTAACCGGGAGCCGCCTGTGGTTTTGTCTGTCTATGCAAATAATAATTTATGCATGTAAAACGGAACTACAAGCAACATAAACCAGTGTTATCGTCCAACCAATATTAACCAGTGTAATAGTCGGTTGAGTGGACGACGTATTTCGACGCTTTAACAAATTAACACGATTTCTACTAAACCCAAGAACTATTCAAATATATATTTAAAGTAAACAATAGACGCGTAAATTCAAGCACAATGAAAAATTAAACCGCGCGGCAGGTGCGAATAGTCGCGAAACAAAAACAGAGCTCGATTTATGTATTGTCTACCAGTGTGTAGCTATCAGTGATTCGGTTTAGAATTTTTGCAAACAATGGCGCACAAAACAAATGAACAGCGGCATAGACGATGCGTCGGCAAAATGTTCAATGGGAGCATGGAAGCCATTTATTCTTACGAACGATGGCGTTTCATTAGCAATTTGTTATCGTCTACCTCCGCGGTGGCTCTCCTGCGGCCACTGCCCCGTGAACTACGATCTGTGCTTACCTGCTCATGTTCATGTAAGGAATGTTATGTTTTATGAAAGGAATAGCCTAATAACCGTAAGGTTCTAAAAGTAGAAAGCTGATATTCAGTCATCGATGTAAGTTAACGATATAAAAGTTACAAAATTGTGCAAACGATCTTGGAGTGGCATGAAGAAGGACAGTGATGAAAATAAACAATAAATAAACATTCAATTTCCAACACATAACAAGCAAGATAACACTGACCTTATTATAAACCATTGTTATCCGATTTGCCCAACAAAAGTATATTTCGGAAAGAAAGCTTAAAAGATTCAACGATCCGATATTGAGGCTGAACCTATGTAGATCCCTTAATTTCGGGCGTGACAAAAAAGCGCTAAATTTCCCAGTTCACGGCCCAATTTATCGCATATTTCATTACCAAGCAAAAAAATAGATACGGTGCGAAAAAGAATATTTGTAAAAATGTTGTTTTTACGAGCGTGATCCAGGCTGGAGCAGAAATACACATTACGTACGGTATTAACGATTCAGTGATGTAGCAAATACGAAAAACGTTACGTAAAATATTATTGTAACGTGGCGGCTTTGATTCTGAAAGAGACGTCTGATTTCCAAATGTTTAGATTTTTATATCCCTAATGTTTTGGTTACCGTGATTTTTTCTGGATGTTTAATGACAAATTGTGGTTTAAACACCTTTTTTGACACATTTATTTTTATCATACCATCACACACGATATTAAGATAAATGTTTTTTTTTTTACTATAGATAGGCACGCGTTTGACCACTATCTCACCTGATCGAAGATGGAGCACGCTTGCCTAGAAGTAACCTATTCACTCTTGACTTAAATACTCCCAGGTTGTAGCTATCAGGAAACACAGATTCCGGCAGGAAATTCCACACAATGAATGAAATTCAGGCATTAATAAACTTTCAGAATCAGAACTTATATTTATATTAGGCTAGATTCCAGCACTTTTTGAACGTCAAACTTCTACATAAAGACAGCCCCTCAAATGCCCGAGTACATTTCAACACCATTTCATAATCATCCTTCAAATAAGGCGATAATTGAAAAGAAAACAAAAGTGTTCGCAAATCGCAAAGTCCTTGAAAGATAATGGCGTCAAAACGTTAAACAATACAGCAAAATTTTACAAATATAAAGCTCTTGTGAGGATTACGTAAAAGCGTTGTTAAAATTACATCACGTTTTATATTAAATTACAGAACAGAACAGAACAGAATCGCGTAACAAAGCGACAAGACCGCTCCCTAAGGATGAGCCGGCAATTTTCTAGGTCAACATTGCATTTTATTATTTGCTTATTTTATTAAAATCTTCGTCAAGATAGTAAATGTTTTAGTATCGTCTTCGTCAAGTTATCTTATTCATTTTCATGACTTTGTTGGTCCAATCTCGGTTTTCTAGTTTTGTTTTTAATTCTTAATACGCGGATGTTTGTCAGGATGGATAGATGAATGTGTGTGAGCTCTTTCACGCTAAAACTACTGAATAGATGTTGATAAAACAGAAGCTCGTGTCTAAATAATAACAGCCGCACGGGTCGGTCTTTAAGGTTAAGCAACGCTTGCCAAGGTTGGTCTGTGGATGGGTTAACATACCGAGTTTCCTTCGTGCCTCGGAAAGCACGTTAAACCGTTGGTCCCGGCTGTCATTTGTAGATCTTTGGCAGTCGTTACGGATTGTCAGAAGCCAGTAAATCTGACTCCAGTCTTGCCAAGAAGTACCGTGTTACCCAGTTAATGGGTTGTGGAGGTCTGGTAGGCAGCCGCTTCATGTAAAACACTGGTATTTAGCTGAATCTGGTTTGACTGGAAGCCGACCCCAATATATTTTGGAAAAGGCTAGGCAGATGATGATAAGATGTTGATAAAACAGCAATATATGTATTTAGCTTATACATCAGTATAACATAATAATATATCATCTGCCTAGCCTATTTCCCAACTGTATTGTGGTTGGCTTCTGGTGAAACCGGATTCAGTTGAACACAAATATTTTACGTGGAGCGGCTGCCTGCCAGACCTCCGCAACCCAGTAACTAACGTAGTACTTCTTGGCAAGACTGGAATCAGACTTAATGGCTTCTGACAATCCGTATCGACTGCCAAAGATCTACAAATGACAGCCAGGACCAACGGCTTACAAAAAAATACAAATACAAAATATTTTATTGCTTTATAAGTTTACACGATGTTATTAGTATTTGGAGCTTCCCTTTAAGCAAGTAATGCCTGTGTTGGGAAGCCCCGCTCTTCCGTAGCAAAGAAATACAATGCAAATTTGGGTATTTACGCACAAAAAAAAAATATAAAATATATAAAAATTACAGAAGTTACTATTTAAATCTTCTTGCAGGTGTGTTATGTATGTTGTGTATGAAGTATAGTAGTGTTATGTTCTGTGTGTTGTTAGTTTATTTGTTTAGTATTAATTTAACTTGCTTATAGCATTTAGTATTTAGGGATATGTTTATGGTGTGGTTTGTGATTATTACTACTTGTTTATTTAATATTTGTTTAATGTGCTCCAAGAGTGCCTCCGTGTCATTATAAGTTAGTGATTTTATCCATTTTAGTAAAGTTTTTTTACAATCGTAGTAAAATTTTTGATATATGTATATTTTTCTGTTGATTTTATTATAGAGCATAGCTGATCGCTTATTGTACTGTCTCCCGGCGAATACAGTTTTTGTATGGGGAATTTGTGCCACTAGGTCTTTTCGTCTTTGAGCTGTTATGCTTGAGTCATATTTTAAAGATAAATGTGTTTTTAGAATAGTTTGGATCACGTATAGTTTACGAACTGGGAGTAAATCGCTAATCTGATAGAGGTTTTCAGTACGGTGTCTTAAGTTTTTAAAATACATTATTTTAATTAGGGCGCGCTGGGCGCGTTCGACGATGATAAATTTAGTTATTGCAGCCCCACCCCAAATGGGAATGTAATATGTTAGGACTGACTGGACCAGAGCTACGTAGATCTCATTTAAAATATTTCTAGATGGATTTCGGGCACTGTTCGTATTTATTTTCTTTGGTGCGATATTTCTAAGGGTCTTGAATATCCAGCTTAATCTTCTAATTCTATTTGTGACTTGATCAAGGTGGGTATACCAGGACAAACGTTGATCAAGTATCACTCCTAGGTATTTAGTCTGTGAGACCTGATTAATGGGCGAAAAATTACATTGTGTATTATTAATGTCACCGCACACATGTACTTTTATGTTAAAGTCTTCATTAGGTTGTGTACTTTTGCTAATACTAAAACATATATAATTCGTTTTAGACGTGTTAAGTGTGAGTAAGTTATTTTTTAGCCAGTTAGCTACTTGGGCCAAGCCCAACTCTGCTTTTTGTTTCACTTCGTGCCAGGGGTTCCCTGAGAAAACTATAGCGGTATCATCAGCGTATGAGAAGAGCTTTTGCATTATTGATGTTCACGTTGCAAAGGTCATTGACATATACCAGGAAGAGTGTTGGACCCAGTACGCTTCCCTGTGGAACGCCAAATGATACCCCCTCTTTATCACTGATAAACTCACCCACTTTAACTTTCTGTTTTCTCTGTGAGAGATAATCTTTAAATAAATTGAGCGCTGTTTCCCGTATTCCAGCCTTTTCCAGTTTTCTCACTAAGATAGGGACTGAGACGGTGTCAAATGCCTTCTTGAGATCTAAGAATACAGTTAAGCATTTATTTCCAGAGTCAAGTTGCTTTGGTACTAAAGAACTCAAAGCAGTAACTGCATCCTCAGTGGATAATTCTTGCCTAAAACCGAATTGCGAATGGGATAACATATTGAATTTAGTTAAATATTGATTTAATCTATGATTTAATATTTTTTCTATAATTTTTGATATGCGGTAAAACAGATATAGGTCTGTAGTTATTGACATCGTCTCTGTCCCCCCCTTTGTGCACTGGGGTGATAATAGATTGTTTTAACAGATCAGGGAAAACACCCTGTAGAAAACAAAGGTTAGTCAGGTGAGTTATTATGGGAACAATTACAATTCTAGCATATTTTATAAATTTTGTGAGGATATTGTCCCACCCAGGGGCACTGTAAGCTTTAAGGCTCACTAAAATTCTATCAACTTCATCATCGTTGGTTTCTAGAAGAACGAAGGTGTTTTTTTGGGACGGTGAGTTATTTAGTTGATTATTAGGGTTAGATTTATTAAGCTGGATTTCTTGAGCTAATTGTTTACCTATATTAGCAAAATGTTTGTTAATAAAATTTACTGAATCCTGAGGCGACATTCTTATATTTAGTATTTCAGAGTTATGATTTTTACATTTATTAGAATAAGTTAGATGTTTAATATTTTTCCAGAGAAATTTATTGTTTGTAACTGAATTTGTAAGTAAATCTCTTTCATATTGTCGCTTTATTTTTTTTATTAAATAATTGCAATGATTCCGGTATCTAGTGTAGGTTATTTTTAAGATTTCATTGTGTGGGTCAAGTCTAAATTGTTTTTGTAAATTATTTCGATTTCGTATGCAACGTAGAATACCAGTGGTAATCCAAGGCTTAATTATCAGCTTACTATTAGGTACTGTTAGGAAAGTAGTGTTGCTTTTTAAGGTGTTAATTAGTTTATTAATGAGAAGATTGGTCAATAAATTGGGGTCATTACAAAAGAGTTATTCAGATAAATTTTGCTGTTGTAAATCTTTCAAGGCCTGTTCATAATCTAAAGTAGTAGTTTTGTTAGGAATGTGAATATTTTTTAATTTAGTTAGAGACAGAAAGATAGTATAATGGTCAGTAATTGTGGTATGTAATATAGCAATGAATGGTGATACCTTTTTCCTTTGTATTTTTATCATGAAATGATCTAGGCAATTCCGTTCTCTTGTAGGTAGTACATGTCCAGGTAGGATACCATACAGCGACAACATATTGAGATAATAATTATTTATCGTATTGTGCTCGCTCCTCGTCTCTGATTCTATTGGTTTAATATTGATATTTATGTCCCCCGCTACGATGATATTATTGTAAGAAATTAGTGTATCTAAGTGAGCGCTCAGCGAGCTCACGAAGTTATCAGTATTAATATTAGAGGGGGAGCGGTAAATACACAGTACAATATTGTTAAGTATGTCTAACTGAAGACAAGATGCTTGAGATAGCTCGATCTCTTTTACTTTGGGTTTTGAGCCTTGTTTAATAAATACAACCACCCCATCATTCTGGTTTAACTGACGTGACTTAAAGTAGGACTGATGTAGGCTTAACGTGCTTTCCGAGACACGGAAGAGTCTCGGTATGTTAAGATGGTCACCCATCCACAGACCGACACCGACAAGCGTTGCTTAACCTTGGAAATCGATCCATGCTGTTTTTATTTAGCAGCGAGTTCTTCCATCAGTGTAGGTAATATATATGAGGCTATAATTTAAAAAAAATTGGAGAGCGGTTAGCACCGCGACCGGCATCTAATTTCAGGTAGTTAACCTACCGAACTGCTCTTAAGTACGTACTTATATGAAATTTGGCAAAGACTTATTGGTTTGTCAATTCACAATCATAATAAACATGGCAATCAAGTGGACAGTTGTTACCTGGTTCTTAGAAGTTGGAGCCAATTATCTACAGAGGGTTGGCCTAGGTCCAGCCCAAATTTAGATGTATTGTATTTCTTTTGCTGATGAAAAACATAAACCGAAGACAGACAAACATACTCGTGCAGACGCAATTAAATCCAACATCCATATGCTGAAATCGATACAACTCTACACGTGTAAACAAATTCGTCCTCCGTATATACAGCATCAATGTTCATGTTTTTCAAATTTATACGGACACTCCGCATAAAGGTTCAATTAGCTCCCGGAACCATTTAATCCGGATTTGCTTACCAACCAAAGGGACATCGCAAACGTTTATTTCAGGATTTACAGCTCAAGTATTGCTTTACGCCAAAGCTTTAGTAACGAGGACACGTTCGATATATTTTGTTAAAATGTCGCTGAATTTTTGGTATTGAAAAACTTTGAAGAGTGATGAAAGCGATTTTTATCGGTTTTGTAATGTGTTATATAAAATATTTTGTATTTTATTCGTTACATACTAACACTAGCTTACTCGTGTAACTTCGTCTGCATTTATTTTTCCTCCGCTCTTTTTGGTCGCAGCGTGATGTTATATAGCCTTCCTCAATAAATCGGCAGTCTAACACTATAAGATTTTTTTTAATTCAAACCAGTAGTTCTTGATATTAGCGCATTCAGACAAACAAACAAACTCTTCAGCTTTATAATATTAGTATAGACTAGTTGACCCGCGCAACTTCGTCTGCGTCACAATTTTCGTTACTGGTCTTAGCGTGATGATATATATATCCTTCCTCGATAAATGGGCTATCTAACACTGAAAGAATTATTAAAATCGGACCAGTAGTTCCTGATATTAGCGCGTTCAAGTAAACAAACAAACAAACTCTTCAGCTTTATATATTAGTATATATAACAAAGGTGCAATATAGGTAAGCCTAGAGCGTTCATCTTCTTTGTCGCGTTCTTCGAAAAACGCTCATGAAGGACTTGAACTAAACCTGCATTAAACTGATAATCTATTAACATTCTCTTTATCGACGGACTAGTTGACCCTCGCAGCTTCGTCTGCGTCACAATTTTCATTACTGCTCCGCTCCTATTGGTCTTAGCGTGATGATATATAGTCTATAGCCTACCTCGACAAATGGGCTATCTAACACTGAAAGTATTTTTCAAATCGGACCAGAAGTTTATGAGATTAGCGCTTTCAAGCAAACAAACAAACAAACTCTTCAGCTTTGTATATTAGTATATAGATGGTAATATTCTAAGGAGGGACCAGGACACCTCGTATTTTAGCACTATCCCAGTTCCTAGGATAGCTAGTATAAATGCATATGTGTGTGTTCATCTCAGTTCCTTGAATATTTCTTACCCACATTTTACGACGCTCCCGTAAAGAGACATCTTACGAGTTTAAATTATTTATAAATACACCAACGTCACACCTGAACCGGCAATAAAACATAAAATACACACAGAATCCAATGTTCTCTCAATAAATTACATTTATTCATTCTTCATTTCATTCATTCGAACAGAAGTAAACTCCTAAATACCAAAGTAAACATTTCACTCATAAATATATCTAGTAAGCGAGATAATTGACTAGCTACGTATAACTTTAATTTATAACCCCTTAAAATAAGTTTTATCCCTCGGAGAACGGAGCCGCAGTTCAATTTGAAGCTTTAACTTGAAGTTAAACTTCGCCATATCTTCCGCGGCCCCAGATTTAGATTATGGGGTAATTGAAGTAGCTTATATCGTGTCCTCTTTTCTGTAGCAACCAGCTTTTATATTTGTTTCGTAAGGAGTTTTTGTGTCATTATTTTGTTTTATTGCTGCCTCTGTTGGTTAATAAGTGTGCGTTTGTCTTTGGCTTAGATGTTAGACGAATTTTTAGTTGGAATGTTATATTAAATTCTTGGTTTCTGATACTTATTTCATGACAACTGAATTTTAGAGACTTACAAGTCCCGACTAAGCGGCCAAGGCTGCCTAAACACTGCTAAACAAAATTAAAGCAAAGACAATCTAAACTTCTTAATTCTTTTTCATCAAAGGTTTGCCCTTGTACCTTATTACTTGGGATAAGCGCAACAATTCTTCTTCCATTATGTCATTCCAATCACTGTATGCTTTTGTACCAAACTGCCTCCGTCTCTTCATCAATTCACATCTATGTATATTCATAACTCTTGTAGCCATACGTAACCTTCTTTATCCAGAACCTATAAAAACATTCCACAATTTAAGAAAACTAAAGTAAATCTGTAACGAAACACCTTGGAGCGGCACTTATCTGATGAGTCGCACTGTTGCCGAACCTGACCCAAATAAACCAGCGCACTATCCACGACGACGTCGCAGCGGATTTGTTGGCGAGCAAAGAATTTAGTGCTGCCCCCTGTCGGACGCAACCCCGCAACTACTCCGCATCGCCCGCAACCTTCGACGAAATACTGGATTTATTCGGTGAAGTTAGTCTACCTACTCTTGGATGGTAATTGAAAGGTGGATGAACCATATATTTTGTGGTCGTGTATCAAGACATTATATTGTAAAGAGTGTACCTACACTTTTGATAGCAACCCTTGTTTTTTCCTTGTTTGCATCAGCGGTGCGCAGGGTGAGGGGAAGCAGCAATAGCATTCTGAAGGTTTTTGCTGACAGGTTAGAAGGGCCTACAATGGATAGGTTTATCAAGCTACATGTCAGACATGGGACTTGATGAATCTTCTTATAAGTAAGTGGATGTTGTGTTTTTGTACTCATGTGGGCATCTGTGTTACTACTATTAACATAGTTTTTAAGTTTGTTTGGTAATACTAACAAGCTATGGGCCTTCGACGCCTAAAAATAAACGATTTTTACTATTTATTTTTTTTGTCATCTATACCTGATTGTACCTATGTTACCAATAATATAACGGTCACACAACCATAATTCATCAACATCTTAAAAAACAACATTAAAAATACTAAAACTTACTTGAGAAAATGAGTTTCAAAAACTATGCAAGCACCTGACATCAAATACTTTAACGCTTTTTCATGAACAACGCGTGCATGGATTCCTCGGGCTTGTTCTATTCCAAACATGGCGGTATGTTTACTACGTCCGAGTGCGAACATTTAACGGCGTCGCTTGCCCGTAGAACGTGTGACAACATAACTTTTTGTTCACTTTTGTTGGAACACACCTGAAAAACGACAAAAAAGTTCAGCGTCCGCAGCCAGTAATTCACTGCCGTCATGACATGCAAACCCCAGTACTACTCGTAGCTGAGTAATCACATTTCGTGTTATCCTTTTGTTGCTTCGGTTAGGCCCACAACGCTGTGATTTCACCGGTATTATAGACGAAATAAAAGTCAGTCGCGCGCCGGGACGTGTGATAGCGCCGACATTTTGACAAGATTTATTTTTTTATCGTAATTTTCTTTTTTCGCACTTACATATTTTATACTCAAAGCCCGATTGATAGAATGCTTTAACGTGTGAGAATTTCTAATGTAACTCTTGAAGAAAACGTGAGAATTTTAATTTTGCGGTGTCGAGTTAGCCGAATAGAATTAACAGCAAGTTACTCAATAAACTGGGATGCAATTTGCGGATATAGGTATTCCAAGAACATTCCTGATAGGACACAAACTCTTGGATTATCGCCAGTGGCCTGACGTGGATTTGTTACACGAGTAGAAAATTCAGTGTTCACCCGCCTTAAGACTTGCCTTTCGGGAACACAGAGGCACGGAGTTTCCTTATCTTTATTTATTTACGTTCAGAATAGAGGAAGCACGTAACCGAAAGTGATCTTAGATACTAAGGACTTTTGGCGATAGTTTATTAATTTTACTATTCAAGTGGCGCCATTCAAGTATTCGAGAAGTAGTTTAGTCTTATTAGTAAGACATATAATGGTTTATTTATTTATAGCACTTAGGAACTTAACTTAATCATTAACCTACACACAACTTCCTTATTACTTACAATCACCTAAATTGCTTGTGTTTGGTACGAAAATGCAAATGAGCGACTCCATAGTTTCCGGTGCGCACTATTCGGCATAGAGAGGGGGCACCTACATCGGGAAACTGTCGGATTACGCGCTCCTGCCTCAAACGAAAACTTTTATCCTTCACTGTTTTTATATGCCCCAACTTGTGCCTACATTACAGTCCTATTTGAAAAATTAAGCAAGTTCCCGGGTTATTTACGATGTCTTGTATATTCTGTGTCCCTGCATACGGAATAAGCTGGCTTTCTGAAGACGTTTAATGACGTATTTAACGACCCCTTGCTCTTCAGACTCACGGCCCAGACAACATCAACATTTAATCCAGTCTGGAAATCGCCCAGCCTACGCTACTCTCATATACTCTACTCTTTCTTTTCTGAATAAAAACTGACATAATGCTTTATAACATTTACGAGAAAAAAAAAATAACGCGCGAGCTGTTATTTTGGATAATTAAAAAATAAAATCCTTATAAACTCAAAGGCACTTTTCTGCTTGACGTGAATGTAAAAGAACGTAATTTCTGCTGTAAAAAGGGGTTAAAAAGACTTTATAATACATGGAAGGGTCATTACACGGCTGTTGAGTTCACAGCACACGTGCAAAAATAACCTCAAAATGTTGGTATGAAACGTAGGCACGTGTTTAGTACCCATAGGGGTGTGAGAGCCACTCGGCTCCGCTCAGGGTTGCCGCACCGCGCTTCTTGAGATAGTTAATTTCCTTAGGTAGGAGGTGCGTTTAATTACAAAATGTTTCGACAGTAGGTACCTACTACACACACAAGATCTTGCACCTATTTTCACAACGTTGTGAGGAATTGAATCTGCTTTATAAAGCTTTATTTGTCACAAGCACTTCATGTAAAAAAACATCGTAGAGTTCTATCAATTTTTTTGTTACCTCAAACCGTGGCTAAAATACTGTGATTTCCGATGGAAACATCAATGGAAACGAGAATTTTCAATGGGAATCACATGCGGACTTTCTATATATAAAATTACAGTTACACCTACTCCTACTGTGTTACAAAACAAAAAGCTATCACGTTTGCATAATCAACCCCAAAAAACATCATAAAAACGTCGCCACGTCCCTCACGACGCGACACAATTCAAACAAATATTCACCCGACCATTCATACGCACCAAATAGGTCAGCTAGCTCCGAAACTAATCGTCACAATGCAAAACAAAGGTATTACTGGCATGTCCAATTATTCCCCGACACGTTCGCTCTACGCATAGTAAAATATTGAAGGACTGGGCCCAATCCGTCTGCGTCCACAACCCCTGCTCTCTGACTAGGATTAATGGGAAACATAATTAAAGTAGTTACCAGCAGGTGTGCCTATTGCTCGCATTGAGCTTAATGCGCCTGTAAACGGTGTGGCTGGGAAAGTATTCATTTGTAAACCAAGTGAATGAATGTATGTGATGGTAAGAAATTATTTTTTAAAGGTTTTTAATGTTTTTTAAACGTATTTTACATCAAGTTATGACGTGTTTAAGTTTAAGTCTTAAAATTCAAATTATTTCTATAAAAACGAAGCTAAAATACTGAATGGATACCGCATTAATGACTGCAATATGATATCGCATGATATTCTTCTGATAAGGTTAAAACATTTAAACCTTTAAGTATATCTACAGACTTGTGATTATATACACGATAACCGTGTTAGTAATCGTACCTACTAATCAACAACATTAATTATCAGATATTAGTATAGCAGTCCTGCTGACCGGGAAATACCACTGAGGTTAAAAACATGTCAACGTAATTCTTATGACGGCCTTTATCAGATGTGGAAAGTCCAAAATCGGTGAAAGATACGCACATAACCCAATAATTGGGACAGATTGCAATCGCCCCCAGATAATTTAATAATGACTGATTTTCAGATATGGACTCAAAATCGAAATGATTCAAAACAGGATGGTATGATGATAATGGTAAATGTCAAAAAAAACCAAAAAGGCTCTGACTAACATAATTATGTCAACAAGTATGTTTATTCACTAACATCACAAATGTGAAGCACAGATAGATTAGATTGGCTACTTTAATTTAATTCAGTTATCAGCATAATTATCGCACTGGATCAAATAACACACATTTAATCAAACAGAAAAGATTACTGACTAACGTTTTATTGACACGGCACGCGCCGTTCAGTATTTTGAACCTTGTCAAAACCAAGAATAAAGATTAACAACAGTTTCATGAAATTCATGACTGTTCTGCACCCGCGGGAAAATATTTTGAATAACAATATGTACCTGCACTCATTAAATAAAATGTAAATACCACTTAAGCACAAAATAATAACAATGATACAACACACACACAGAGCACCAGTATATAAAAAATTGATCGTATTTTCAAAACTAAAGCCAACCCATAAAACAATACATAAATGTAAATCATGAATTTTCCATAGGTAAGAAAATTTCTTCACGAAAACAAGCCGAGAGAAAAAGCTAGTGAAGCCATAATTCATTGTACAGTGACTACTGAAGTTGTACATGTAAATAAAGCGGAAAGATTATCGTAGAGAATTTATTAGGCAATTATGTAGCTTCCTGGCTAAAGCAAGCAAACAAAAATGTTGGCCACTTTAAACAAATACTTAGCTTTAATTCAAGTTAACGCTAGAACAGATATCGTTCCTACTTTCTACTTGAAATATTTAGGGATACCAGTTTTTGCAGATTCTACGAAGATATTAATGCCAACCAGTCTCTTATGGTGTTCTTGCCTTCATTTTCTCAGTAAAAAAGAATGATAATAATTACTGAAATACTAGGTGGTTTTAGACGTCATTATTTTTACACACTACTTCACTGAAAACAGCAAAAAACATGTCTGTATTCAAAGGACACAGCACACATTAAAATATTTTGTTCAAAAGGAGTTCCATTTTGTTGATGTAAGCTTCCGTGAACTTTGTCTATGGCAACGAAATACACACACCCACTTACGAAAGTTTTAATTACAATTTACAGAATATAGATACAAGTTTTTCGATAACCCGTATTATTAAACTTTTGTTGAGGAATTAGTTGAAAATTTCGTCTCATATTATGGATTAAATCCACTTCTGTAAGCGTTTACGGGACAGAAATAAGGGCCGAGGGTTTTGGCCGAGATTCATTTTGATTACGAACTGGATTAAGGCTTAAGATCCGTGGGACAGGACACACGATGACACGGGCGCTCGTTTAATCTACTACGATTAAGCACATGACCTCACTCAAAGGGAAATTGATAGACTTTTAGTAATTATTGGAAGCTGTGCCCGAGAGTCTCGGCTAGCAATAAGGCAAAGTTTCGTGTAATTGATTTCGATATATTTCTTTAAAAATATTCGCAGCTTTACTAACAAACTTTTCTAGTTGTTCTTCGCTCAATGCGAACATTCCCGATATTGCAATGTACAACGATACTTTTAAACCATATATGTACCTATTTTTCTTTTTGTTCTGCGCTCCGTGCACTAAGGCGAAATCCACATTGGTTTAGCTACTAGGTGCCGTAAAAATCGTTACTTTAATAGATTTCTAACAATTCTAAGACATGCAATTTGAATTTCTCGCCCGTGACAAACAATGTAGAAAAAGATCGCGCGTCGTGAGAAAACACAATCAATATCCAAAGCATGTGTATTTGGGTATTGCTTGGAGAAAAACTGTTGACAGTACCAGCTGTCACTTTCAGGAGCAATATGTATAAAGTACTCGCATTATCGATTGGCTGGCAAACCTTAATGCGTTACTGCGTAGGCAATTTTAATTAATCAATTTATTATTTTGCTACGCTTGCAGAAGATAGTGTATAATCTGTTGCAAATAGCTTATATAGGTATTTTCAATGAAAAGGCAAATATTAACAAACAAAAACAACAGGCAAGATTTATATTACAGAACTCTTAGTTCTGATTTATGCGCAAACACAGATATTTTGACGTGACAACGTCTTATAAATTGGTTTGCCGGGTGACACTTCAAGAAACTGCGTTACGCTCCGCTCACGTTATGCGCTCACAATGAGAGCGAGTGAGAGGCACGCGTCCCTTCCACTCGGGCATGGTTAGCCTGCCTAAGAGCGAGAGAGACAGACATAAAAAGTCGTTGTCACGTAAAACTTTCGCCCGTATACCGACTTTACAGGCAACCAATTTTTTTTTGCTAACCCAAGTCTAAGTCATAAAACAAATAGTTAACGCTTTGCTTCTGATGGCACCCATTGGCCACGGCTTTCACAAAATGGCCACCACCCCAACAGTAACAAAATATATAGTAACATATGTATACGCTAAGCAGTAAATTTAGTCAACGGCTATAAAACACTCGCGAGTCAAAGACACACGGAGTGGAACACATCCCAGTGGACGAATTTACCGACGAGGGGTGTAAACTACCCTGCACTCCATGAAAATGCAGCGTGAACATGTCCAGTTAAAATATACAAACACAGCAGGCTATACATTTAACACCACCGAGAACGTGGTATTCTTTCGATTTTATAGACACATTTCCTTGTAGAAATGGGAATCGCAGATAGACTTGATGTCGGTCGACTAGAAAATGAGTGTCAACAGGCCAAAGGCTTGTCGAATTTTATATTAAGATGGTTTTGAATTTAGGGGAACACTGGGGGAGATTTTATTTTTATTCACAATGAGGACATGCAAAATGCTGAGGTGTGGCTGTGCACTAAAATGTACCTAGACTGTTTTCATATACATAATCATATTCGATCATTACTCAGAATTTGTCTTTTTAGGGTTCCGTACGTACCAAATGGTAAAACTAACACTTATGGTGTGTTTAAGTCTGTCCGTCTGTTACAGCTGGATATCTCAAGAACAACTAATGCTATAAACTTGAATTATATTATTATATTTTTTTTTACAACAGCGACTGAAAAGGGTTCTTAAAAATTCGAAGTGGGGCAAATAGGGCGTGTGGAGTATCATTATGAAAGAACGCTATTTGCACATTCTCAAAAAAAAATATTAGGCCTCTTGGTTTTCGAATGTTGACGAAAGATGTAAAAAAATTGACCTCCTTTAGTCTCCGAAGGTTGCATATAGAAAAATCTGAAATTATTGCATGGGATAGAACTTTATGTAATACAGAGTACAGTAAAAACAAAACGATGTCTTTAAATAGCGCACTTTTTCAGAAATCATGACCTTTTGATCAAGAGATGGCGCTGATCTAAAACTGCAATAAACACAGCAGTATTAAAATTCTCTGACGAATATTGGCCTCACCGATTTTAAAAACAATTCACCTTTTATATGATGGTACGGAACTCTAGATGCTCGAGTCCGACTCGCTCTTGACCGGTTTTTTATATCGCAACTCTTTCTATAAGTAGGTATGATGGCGTTTGGGTCTCATTATTACTACCTATCACTGTCAAATTTTCCCAATCAACCTTGAACCTAATGCGTTAGCGATAAAGATGAAAATGAATTTGACAGACTGTTGTGTGTTTAATATTATGATTCTACTAAACTGGCCTTTATTAAAACTTTTTAGCCGATTTGGATGATTCTTTTTTTGTTTGAAAGAGTATTTTCCTGGACTGGTCCTGTTTCAATTTGGTGATGATCTGACGAAGAACTTCGGAGGTGGGCAACGGAACTCTTCAATAAATGATAGCAAAGGGATCGAGATTGCTAAAATCGCATGTTTTTTAGTGTTTACACCATTTCTTAACATAACATTGCGCCAGTAAGCTGTTAATGGGTACGCAGGTACCTAGGTACTACTAAAAAATGAAAAATAAAAAACTTTTTTACAAAAAATACAACCGACTTCCAAAAACAAAACTGAAAATTTCTGAAGTCGGTGTTTTTGGTTATTTTTTAATTTTTTGACACCGACTTCAGAAATTAAAGTTTTTTCTTTCTTCCGAAGTTATTTTGTACCTTGTAGTGTTAAGAACTGGTGTAAACACTAAAAAAACATGCGATTTTAGCAATCCCGATCCCTTTGCTATCATTTATTGAAGAGTTTCGTTGCCTACCTCCGAAGTTCTTCGTCAGATCATCACCAAATTGAAACAGGACCAGTCCAGGAAAATACTCTTTCAAACAAAAAAAGAATCATCCAAATCGGCCAACAATTGGCTAAAGTATCGCTGAACAAACATTTTTCATGGGATGTCATCATCAGATCCTAATTTATACCTTTCATCAGCAGCTCAGCAACCTGAAATGATAATTACCAGGCACAAATATCTAAATTGCGTTAGAAAGTTCATGAAAAACATTGTATGTGCCTATAAAATTTGAGGGTTGCCCTCGATTTTCGTGGGATCCCATGATCAAATTCTGACATGGTGACAATAGGACCAATCGACAAGTATACCCTTTCAGATGAAACAAAAATTTTTCAAATCGGTTCATAAATGACGGAGTTATGAGGTAACAAACATAAAAAAAAAAAAAAAAATACCAGCCGAATTGAGAACCTCCTCCTTTTTTTGAAGTCGGTTAAAAAAGAGCGATAAAAAAAACCATCATCGATCGTGGTTTATTTTTTAGGTTAACCTGTGGTTATTAATTCTAACGTATTTTTTTAATAGTCATTTTTTACGAGACAAAAATAAAGGATTAAAACGTTTAAAGCGTTAAAATAACTTCAAAAGCACCATAAAAGATCGTGAATCTTCGTGGTGATAGTTAAAAAGTTTTCTTTCCTTTGTTCCAGCGATTCGTACCAAAGTAAAAAGTCCCACTTTTGCAACAATACCAACAATAGTGGTCCAGTATTTCGCCGTAGATTTGTCGTTGGAGTCGAAAATTTAGTGCAACCTCTTTTAAACTTGACCTGTTACCGGGATTAGTGATGTCTATAGAGTAGCATTTAGCTCATTTTTTTTTTTAACCTTACCAACTTTCTTAGTCGAGTAATTGTTTTTGTTTTCTGTATATATTTTTTTTCATAACTTGTTAAGGTGAATGTTACGGGTTGCTCATTGCCATTTTCCCGCGAGATGGCGCTGAAGTCAACATTTTCAGTTTTATTTTGTTTCGAGTGTAATTGGAACAATATTAAGTCGCAGAAATAATGGTGCGACAATCGGATATTCCACTTTATCGAAATTAGTCAAAATACGGCATAAAAACCCTTCTGATTCGCCATACTTCAAATCATACTTTCAATCATGTCTATGTGTGTGTAAACGGTACTATAAGCGAGTTAGATATTATTTTCGTGAAGTAGTTAGGAGGCAGTAGAGCGGCGAAACGTAATAATTTAACCAATGGAATTGTATAAAATGACAGTGACTGACACGGACCGGAGATTTTACGCAATTCCATTGGTTGTTATTTCTCCGCTCCTCTCCTCTCCGTTCCAGTGGACAGTCAGCCTAAACACCAACAGACAGAGAAATCATCAATACAAAAAATATTACAACAAGGAAATCCCCATTGCTTTCGAGAGGAAGTGTCGGGTGCTACGTCCTCTAGGGCGGATTACTTGCCGCCCGCCCGCCGCAGCCCGCGCACGCCCTCGCACCGCTTTGTATTATCTCCTACAAGATTTCGCTTTGTAAAAACAACCAGTATAACTTTGCCTTTTTAAAATTCCTGCAATTCCGTGCATCCGTTAATTTCACGCGATAACATTAGCTAGGGAAAATGAACGAAGTATTTATTGCCTCTAACGAAGTCTTTAAAAGATTGGTTTGATTGCTACACCACCGTTTCTATTCTAAGCAATTACCAAGGTGCGAATTAATTTTAAATTCTTTTTTATGGTTCCGTGCCCAAAGAGTAACCAAAGGAACCCTATTACTAAGCCTCCGCTGTTCGTCCGTCTGTCTGTCAGCGGGCTGTATCTCAAGGATCGTAATAGGTAGACAGTTGAAATATTTACAGATTGTGTATTTCTATTGAGACTTTTTTTTACTATTGATAGCCACAAGTTTGACCATTATCACATCTGAAGGTAAGCTGTGATCAAAGATGGAGCACGCTTGCCTAGAAGTAACCTATTCACTCTTGACCTAAAGACTCCCAGGACTAAAAATAGTAACAATTTAGTTACATAAAAATTAAAGGGGGCTCATGGGAGCCCCCTTTAATTTTTATGTAACTAAATTGTGTGTAAATTGTGTTTATTTTTGTGTTGTGTTTAATTGTGTTTGTGTCTAAATTGTGTTGTGTGTAATTGTGTATGTGTTTTTTTTCGGGTTATGGTACGGAACCCTTCGTATGCGTATACGACTCGCACTTGGGCGGTTTTTTTGACCGGCCGGAGAAAAATTTAATATACATAGCTGGCTACATATACAAAATTTTTCTTTCTTGCAAATGTGCATTTCCTATCTGCCTCAATGCAAATATTGATTCATACACTTAACCATAAAGATAATGAAGTGTTGTATCTAAATAGCATTGTGTACTACAGTCACCAAACGATAAACAAAACATTAAATAACGATGAAGAATGGAGCACAAGAACCATTTTAAAACCATTCAACAACAACACAAACGTTGAACAAGCTTATTACAAAAATCTATAAATCACACGCTCCGAAGCAAACTTCAGCGAGCACAAAGTTCCAAATGGAAACGGAACTTTCCACCTATTCACTTCTAAAGGAATGTAAAGTAAAAACCTAGTTACTAGTTCAGTACCATATGATAGGTGTTGCAGTTAGCATAAGCCACTGAGAGGACTTCCCGCCTCGTAAGTTCCCCCCCCTCTCCAGGGCTGCAGGGGTGCCTTAGATGCCTTCGTGACCCACTTCCAAGTTCACACTTACACTTCACATTTCTATTCACATGATTATTCGCGCGAAAACTGCAGCTTTTAGAAAAACATCGGTCGCTTGAAATTGGGTTGTGTGAGTTGTGACACATTTTGTCCGCTTAGTTTTGAGATGTCTTTTTTAATTTTTCTCTTAATGTTAGGTACAATGCTACATAGTTTTTGTTCCATATCTTAAACGGTAATGAGATTATCAGGTTAAGTATCTAGGATGTCAAAACCAATTAATTTATTTAATTAATAAGATAAATAAAAGGCACTTTTAAATGTCAATATTTATAGTTTAAAAATAATATAATATTTAGTATATAGTTGCCCATTCGCAAAGGTGCATTCTTATAGAGTAGAACGGATAAGGAACTAATGGACGGTAATAAAGACAATCTTTTTACTCCTAAAGTGCATCTAACTTTACCAACTATGACTTAGCAGCGCCATTATTACTCTAATACAATTATGGAATATAATCAGCTGCAGCAGAGGCCGCCTCCGTCCCACGAGTTAAAACTTTAATCCTATCTGTATTCACAGGCCGGGAACTCCGACTACACCGCAACACTCTAATGAACTCTCTTTGATTTCAATCTCTTTGTGAGTACATGCACCATCCACAAGCCCGGCTTATATTGAACAAGTTCTTGATTTCCGCTAATTGAAATTATCAAGTCACTTCATTTGTCCTTTTATTTATTGTTGGGTAAAAACGCCTGATAGTATCAGCTAGGAACGTATTTTCCGAAGACATGTACAACGGAAAATACGTCCAAATGTTTATTAATTATTATTTGTATTTAGATCTAATCACCATGTTGTCATGATAAGAATATCTAGAGGTAATTGGGTAAAACACAAATTATGTAGATATAGTAGGCACCACAACCAGTAATACGATAATCTCTTATTCTATTCAGTTCAAGGTGATTTTCGAACTAATTGTCGAACATGAAGACAGTAAAAAAATCAAGGTAAGTTTAATATCCAAGGCCGTACGGCCTTGGATATTAAACTTATTCATATATTATTCGTCCAGTACAAATCTCACTATTGAGATTTGTACTAGGTTTAGGCACTTGTCTCACCGCCGGCGATCAGCGAGTAGCGAGTTAAAACTTTCGATAGTTTTAACGCTCGGCTTTCAGCGAGTACTTTAGTGCGACGGGCTTTTACTCGTGATACTCGCTCCGCCCCGCATTATAGGTAGAAATTACCGCAGTATGGTTGTTCTGACCGCCAAGCGAGCATCGCCAAGCGAGTGTCGCTGAGCGAGTACAATCTTTAATAGCTCTTGTCGCTGCGATCAACTAGCTAGAGGTAAGAGCCGCTCGCCGGCAGTGTGTCAACAGCGAGCTATTGACTATGAATGTATGTGTCTCTTTTGCTCACAAGTGCCTTAGGTTAAACAGGAATAATGCAACACCTGAAAAGGGGACATTGTACTCACCATTACATCATCATTATCAATAATCCTAAAAGCGTCGCCACAACGACCGGTCCTGCGCGTCTCGTATCCATCGGCTACCCGCGACCTTCACCAGATCATCGGTCCACCTTGTGGGAAGCCACGCCAACGTTGCGTCTTCCGGTAAGCGGTCGCCACTCCAGAACTTTTCGGCCCCATCAACCATCTGTTTGCCACCACTGCCACTTTAGTTTGGCGATCCTTCGGGCTATGTCGGTAACCTTTGTTTCTTTTGCGGATATCATCATTCCTAATTCGATCACGCAAGCATTGCCCTCTCAATTGCCCTTTGAGTACCTTCTGATGAGGCCCATTGCGACCACGTTTCAATTCCATCTGGCTTCATATGCACCATTATATATATTATGCCACCATTATATACCAAGAACTTTTACTATGGGTTCAACTATGAAATGCAAAATGAATTCCAGATGATCAGGAGTGCCTTCCACCTACGGACATTTACAATATCAGAGGCATCGCAAATTAGGGTCGTCATGCCAGATTGTCAGCTGAACTTTTTGGTTTGTAAAATTCCTAAAAAATTATCGTATGTACGTTGTCTCTGTAGATTTTTTTCTTATCGTGTAGGGTCGTTAGACCTTACTGCCCGCAGGCAGTAAGGTTTAACGACCCCACACACGTCAGAGCTTCTAAACCGCCTCAAGGGCCTCTGACATGGTTTATTTGACGACCGCCATTTGGCGGCCCGGACCATTGGCTTATACGTGCCTTCCGAAGCAATCATCTTTTTATCAGAAAATCAGCTGATTCAGGCCTGCAATGTTCTAGTTAAACTGGAAAACAACTTTACAAATTATGCTTTCCTGTGGGAACCGAACCCATGACCACCGGATCACAAGGTAAACACCTAAACCACTCGACCACGGAGGCAGTTTTCCTCGAGGGAGGGAGAGTCTCTGTAGATGACAAATAAATATAATTGATCTCACACTTTTGTTGACTATACTAATAAAAAGATTTCCACACTGAATAGAATTATTTATCGTTGATAATATAATCAGCACAGATTTAGATTGTACGTAATGAAATAGATTGATAAGATGGTAATTATACTATAAATAATACTTCCCTTAATGAAGAAGTCACTGGTCAGTCTGATTTGTATCAAAAATGAAACTGTTTATCGGAGTGTGCTTGGCTTTGGCCGTAGCTGTATCTGGAGTGAAAATCCGCGTTCCTGAACCCAACAGCCCTGTATTTGGTTACCACGCCCGGTTTGGTATTCCTGAGGCATCAAGGATCAAGAAGTTGGAAGAAGCTTCAGCAAAAGATACAGATCTCAGCGGCCAAAGAATCGTCGGTGGATCCGTAACTGGCATCGAAGCCACTCCTTACCAGGTAATATTTTGTTTTGATTTCAGCATGTATTTTATTTATTTTTTTATATTTGTGTCTCTTAAACATACAAACAATTTATATGCCTCCACAATTCGCCAAAGAACTATTAATGTAAAAGTTTAAATAGCATATTAGGAGAACTTAACACACAGTAGGCAATAATTAAATACATAGCATTAGGCTGAATATATTAAAAAAACTGGCCAAGTGCGGCAAAATTGCTTTATATAAAGACTATAATTTTTATGATTTAATTAAAAATGTATAGTTTTCAGACTTTTTCCTATACTTCTAGTAATACTTGCAAAATTTCATAGTTCTAAGTCAACGGGAAATACCTTATAAATTTTGATTCCCTTGATAGTGTCGAAATATACGTTGTTTGCAGCATAAACGACCGTATCTTCTTTACGTTAACTTGAAGTTTATTTTTTCACAGCTGGAAGGGGCCATAGACCTGAGTATATAGTTTTAATTGCATTAAACATTTACATTTTAGGTTTAAATTAATCACAAAAATGAACCAAAGTTGCTTCAATATATCATGATTTCTCTTTTTTTGTTTCAGGCTGGACTCGTCATCCAAGTTCTGGTGATCTTCCAGTCGGTGTGCGGCGCCTCCCTAATCTCTGCCAACCGTCTAGTGACAGCTGCTCATTGTAACGGTGATGGTCTCATGACCGCCAACTCATTCACTGTTGTCCTTGGCTCCAACACTCTCTTCACCGGCGGTACCCGCACCGTCACCAGCGACATCGTCATCCACCCCAACTGGACTCCTTCCACTGCTGCTAATGACATCGCCATCCTTCGCATCAACTCAGTTACTTTCAGCAGTAAGTTTTTTATCTATTTAATATATATTTAGGAATAAGCTTAGTAACATGCTTTGAAGAATTTTATTTCTATTATTGTTCTTTAGATATTAAAGTTAGTAATAATATTTTTTGACGGAAATGAAGACAATTTCATGTTGATTTTAAGAGCCTAAATGCAGAAGCTGTGGGTCTAAAACGGTCGCTTTAGAAGGAACAGAAAGCAAATCACGCCGCTACCCGTCACTGTAAAATTTTTCTAATCAACCTTGAACCTAATGCGTTATCGATAGAGATGAAAATTAAATTTGACAGATTGTTGTGTGATTAATATTATGATTCTAATATGATTCTCCTTTAAACTGGCCTTTTTAGCCCTCCTGAGCTCCTGCTGAGAAATTACACAAAATAGATCATAACCTGTCAATTTATTCATTTTTATTTACTTGCTTGTTTCTAGATGTCATCCAGCCTATCGCTCTTCCCAGCGGCAGCGAGCTATCCAACAACTTTTACGGCGAGAGCGCTCTAGCTTCAGGATATGGCCTTACTGTTGACGGTAAGTGATCCAAGTCACAGTTACATGTTAAAAAACATTTTAATATGTAGATTATTTGTTACCATTTTATTCAAATATGTACAATTCCTGCATCAAAGTTATCCCTGTATAAATTATGACAGATTTAAAGATAGCTAGCTTAGAGAACCATTCAAAAAACTTTACTATATCTGTTGCAAAATAAAACCCTGTTCGTCATTTGATGGCCGAAAGATAAAAGCGTTGTATGTAATTTAATAAAATCTTCACTTAGTTATTGTTACCATAAATGTAGGATAGTTGATTTAGATAGAGATCGAAAATGTTTAAATAACAAAATTGTTATACCTCTATTTCCCAGGTGGTAGCATTAGTGTTCTCCAACGTCTGAGCTCCGTGACTCTGCCCGTCATTTCCAACCAAGAGTGCTTCGATGTGTATGGTCCCTGGGTGCACGACTCCAACATTTGCACCAGCGGCGCCGGCGGTAGGGGTACCTGCAGTGGTGACTCCGGCGGTCCTCTAGTTGTTACCAGCAATGACCAGCAGATCTTGGTAAGGATCCCAAACTATTAATGTTGCAATATTTCAGTAACTTTCAGAAGCTCATAGCTAAATAGTAACAACGGCACGGGTCGATGTTCAAGGTTAAGGAACGCTTGCCGAGGTTGGTCTGTGGATGGGTGACCATGTTTACATACCGAAACTCCTCGGTGCCTTGGAAAGCACGTTAAGCCGTTGGTCCTGCCTGGATGTCATTTGCACGTCTTTGGCACTCGTTACGGATTATCAAAATCCAGTAAAAATCTGACACCAGTCTTGCCAAGAAGTACCGTGTTACCCAGTAACTGGGTTGTGGAAGCCAGAAAGGTTGGATATAATTTGTCTGCAAGCTGACCCCAAAATAGTTAATAATTTAATAATAATAATTTATTTATTTCCAAAACTTCAGTTGTACATTACATCAATGTGGTCTCGACCCCTGAACTAGGACAACCTGTATGACAGGAGTCAAAACAGTTGGGAAGAGGTTGTGCAATTGATGATGATTTCAGTAACATCGTTGTTATTAAAACTGCTAAAACCCTAAACCCCGAAATATGCGAACTAATAAGGCTCTATTTAATAAGATCTTATTTCATAACATTTCCGTACTTTACTTACAGATCGGTGTTACTTCGTTCGGAGCCCAGGCTGGCTGCGCTGCTGGTTTCCCCGCTGCTTTCGCCAGAGTCACCTCATACGTCAGCTGGATCCAAGAACAATTGTAATCTCCTTCTACACTTTCATGAAGAAAATGCTTTAAATTGATTGTTTTTCACTAACATACATTAACTTTATTGTGAATACAAAATAATCTAGTCTATTACTGAATACATGTATCACTTTTTCAATCGAAAACTGTGTTTCAATTTCTATTAACTTCAACAAACTTGAATGCCTACTTCTATAATAATACCAACAAGTAGTATGACAATACTGGGCTACCGTAGGTTTGTTCCTGAAGTCGAAAATAGAGTGCAACCTCTTACGCTAAGTGGTTCTGAACCAATTTTATTTTTGTAACTTTAAAATTTAATATGAACACCTAAGACTCCTTATAGGTCTTCCTGTAATCTGTAGGTCAAGAACTATTTATTATCGGTTTTTTTTTTTTGTAATGGATGTTGGTAATTGTTGATCTAATTTCTTGAATAACTTCTAAACTATTTCTATTAAAATTATGAAAAAAATACAATTAAATTATTCATGTAAACCTTATTATTATAAATGTAAAACCCTTACAATAAGTTCTTTTATTTGATTCTAGTTGACCCACGCAACTTCATCTGCTCCGCTCCTATTGGTCATAGCTTGATGATATACAGGGTTATTTGTAAAACATCAACAACCCATTAACACCCCCGTCCCCGCGCGCTTAAAACTGGTACGTCTTTAAAGACCTTGCATTATTGTAATAGAGATTAAAACCTTGCGAGCGCACCGTCCCAGATGTAGGACGCCGGTACCGGACGGGTTAAGCAGTGCCAATAACCCCTTTATATAGCCTATATAGCCTTCCTTGATAAATGGGCTATCTAACATTGAAAGAATTTTCCAAATTAGACTATTAGCACCTGAGATTAGCGCATTCAAGCAAACAAACAAACTCTTCAGCTTACTAGTGCATCAAGTTTTTATAAATAAATAAATAAATGTCAAACAATACAGTTTAAAACTTTATTTTTTCTAGGTTAGCCCCCAAAAGTGACCCACCCCCATGCTACAATTTTATTTATTTACGTAACGGGTACACAAAAATCCAAATGTGTACCAAATTTCAAAAGAATACATCTCCAGTACATCTGGAAAAAACTGAGGGCCTAGCACGAATATTTTGATGTATAGTAGAACGTAGTTTTAATTAATTAACATGCTTGATTTTTCCTTACAAAATGAATCAAATATGAAGACATTGTCTCAGTGTGTAATTGACGGCAAGCGTTGCTAACCTTGAAAATCGACCCATGCGACTGTTATTACGAGTACTTAGTCACAACTTCAGAAAACCCTCCTCAATTTCGCTGTCTAACACATTTATATATTGCCTTAAGTTTTTCTTCAGACGAAGTAAGGAAAAGTTATTTTTCACCCACTCAGGAAGGTGGATAGCAGAACTTTTTATTTGTATCTAAAAATAGAAACACATTGTGTTCGGGCTCCTTTTTTTGTTTTTTCATTATAGGACCTATGACCTAAAAACCTATATTCTATAGCTATGGTATAGTTTTGGCATCAGCGTCGCTACCTAACAGAATCTAAATAGAATCTATCAGGAAATTAAAATAGTTCATAAATACTGCGGTGCGATTCCGTAAACCACTCAATGCCAAAAATGCTCAAGCTTAGCTGGTGAAGTGAAGTGAGCTATCGATCATACAAACAAGATGAAGTGACAGTTCAGTTCATGATTACTGCACCCATGTTTACACGTTGAGACGTATGACGACATGTTTGACGTTGATGTTGACTTTGGCTTTGACTTTTTAATCATTTTGTTTTATTAATTTTTTTTTGAAGTGAAAGCTTCTTTAGAGGCGTTGTGACTTTTTTTGATTTGGGTAAAAAAAAATAAACTCGCGTCAGGACACATGACCCTGATGAACTTCTTTAGCGGCGTTGTGCACTTTTTTTGTAATGGGTATAAAATGTTGAACTCGCGTCAGGATACCTAATCGAAAATTCGTAAGACGGTCACGTGTCCTGACAACTTGTTTAGCAGCGTTGTGCACTTTTTTTGTAATGGGTAAAAATGTTAAATTCGCGTCAGGATACGTGACCTAATCGAGTATTTTACGAGGAGCGGCTGCCTACCAGACCTCCACAACCCAGTAACTGAGTAACACGGTGATTCATGGCAAGACTGGAGTCAGATTAACTGGCTTCTTACTATCCGTAACGACTGCCAAAGATCTACAAATGACAGTCGGAACCAACGGCTTAACGTGCTTTTCGAGGCACGGAGGAAACTAGCTATGTTAAGATGGTCACCCATCCAACAGACCAGCCTTGGCAAGTGTTTCTTAACCTTGAAGATCGACCCGTGCGGCTGTTATTATCTAGCCACGAGCTCCTCCTCCACCATATGTCATGCTCGTGTACTAAGACCAATTACGTATGAAGACCACTAATATTTTAGAAAATAAATAATTCTGATCCTATCATTGACGTGTAGTCGATCCTTTTTTTGTGCGGACTTTGTCATTGTTTAATCCAGTTAATTAACTGAAGATATCTTGACAACATAATCCTTTATAGATTAGATCTAGACAGAATTGTTTAATGTCAAAATAGTAATAATTTAAAGAAATAGCGAAGTAACTACCACGACAACAATGGGAAATGTCAGCCACTTTTGCGACATGCTTGTGAACCGATGAAATAACAATTTTAGGAAGGTATTGGTGAGTTAACAACTTTTGATATGATTAACGATTATACTAAGTCAAATATTATAATGAATCATAACGAAATACCTTTTATAATCAAAACAGATTTAGATTGGACTAATTAACCAGACGATAAGGTGGTAATTATACTATAAATAATGCTTCTTTTTGGGGAAAAAGTCACTGGCTAGTCTGATTGATATCAAAATGAAACTGTTCCTGGGAGTGTGCTTGGCTTTGGCCGTAGCTGTATCTGCAGTGGAGATTGGTTCTCCTGAAGCCGACAGCCCTGTGTTTGGCTACCACACCCGTTTTGGTATTGTTGAGGCTGCCAGGATCAAGAAGTTGGAAGAAGCTTCAGTAGAAGATGCAGGTCTCAGCGGCCAAAGAATCGTTGGAGGATCCGTAACTGACATCTCTGCCACTCCGTACCAGGTAATATTTGGTTTTAGTAACATACTTTTCACTCTCTGGGAGATATTCAGTTCCAATATGTAAGTACGCAGTGCGCAGTACTGCACATACTGCCTTGTCGCTTATACTTTCGTCAGATTTCATTTTTCTTCTTTATTGAGTCGTAGAATGCGTTTATTGAGATTTTACTGAGTACGTACAGAATTGAAAGCTTGAAGCTTTCCTTTGAAGCTTTATTGAACAAAATATTAATCAGAGAATCAATCAAAATATTAAAACCTTTAAAATGAGATTTTTTATTTAAATAGAGTTTTATATTGGCTACTTCCTATGCTATCACAACCCCAATTCGTCAACATGTCATTTTTTTTTAATAACTGATGAAAAGGCGCGTTTCGTCAAGATTTTGATCTTCAAAAATCCGTTCCCAAATCGTCACCCTTTACCTCACAAGGTTTAGTCAGCTACAAAAGCTACCAAACTCCATTTTGACGCTCTTTTTATCACCTGATTTTCTCAGAAGGGGGCAGTTTTGATTTAGATTAGATTCCTAAATTATGTGCATATTCTGCAATAGAGTATTTTACTAATTAGTCCGACTGATAGATTTTCAAAAAATATTCGACACGTATATTTTCTTTTTTCACGTAAACAAATAATAAAGAATTAATTAATTAGATTTTTTAGTAAAATACACCATAATAATAATCCTGCACATAGTGATAATCGTCGGTTGGTGCGCTTTTCCATTTAAAATGTCTAAGGGGGGGCTCTGTGAGTTTGATTTTGATTTTTTTTCCTTTGCATTGTCCTCACATGCAGAAGCAACAAGTATATGTAACTTGAAATTTTGTAAAACCAGAACATAATTTAAAAGAGTGTCCGTGGAGTTTCTTGCACGTTCTTCTCCATAGAGATCTACGCTTTGGAACGTGCAAATAGCTTCCATGTTTTTGACTGACCGACCTTGACGTTTCAAAAGTGCCTGTGAATGGTTTATTTGAAATAAAATGCTTTGAATTTGAATTTGAATTTGATTCGGCCCCTCGTACTAGATTACGAGAGGCCAAACGCCAAAACAAAAAGAGACAAAAATCTTGGACCCCACGGTACCAATATTATATAATCTGCTGCTAATCTGAACCAGTATAATCTCCAGCTGGAATTATGTAGAGACTCACAAACTACGAAGATACCAGACTCATGAAGATATATTTCCGAGACTGGAAGTATGAGCGGTAAAGGCTCAAAATTACCAGGAGAATTATGAAGATGTTTTTTTGGGTCACCATAAATATTTAACACTGCAAAATAGTCAGAATCACGCCAAAAAAAAAGAAAAAACGCACCAGGCTGCGCAATCACCAGAAATTACCGAATGTCGAAACTATTTTATGTTTCACATTTATAATATTAGTAGGATTACCCATTTTGCTGCGATTTAATTATTTTTCATTTGGTGCTAGTTCTAAATTTCACGCTGACGTCGCTAAATATAAGAGTTCATAGGGATAACAATATTCTGGTATCATGAAATTAAAATCGATCTAGAGAACATGCCAGAAAAGTTGCGAAGTGATAATCAAAACACTTTCACGCGAGCAAAACCGCGGGTAAACCTAGTTAGTAGACATAACATGAACAGTGGTATTTCTTTTTACTCCTGATTGTACTTGCCAAACAAAAGGTTGACCAAACGGGCATGAATATAGGCATTCTCAAAAGTTGACAAATCGGAAATGAATGTATGACGATCAAAATCTAGACGAAATGTCAATTGTGTTCATTTGTATTTTTATACTTTTGACATGTTGTTGAATCGGGAATGTGACGATTTGGGAAAAAGCCTATAAATTAAATATGTATTACATTGTCATCACATTTTTTTCATTTGCAGCAGAGTATAATTCTGTGACATTGGCATTATGATAAGCCTGTCGGAAGAGCAGAAAAACAGATTTTTTTGTTTGTGGAACATGCTAAAATTAACCTTACGGTGGTGAACCTATTTTTGCTGTAACTAAAAGCAGCATTCGGGTGGTGTCAGCAGGGTGTGCATGCTGACACTAAACCATTGCGTTCACTGAAACAAGCAATACGTTCATTTAATATTTGTATACTATACAACGCTCGCTCCCATACGAGTACAACAACAAAAAGAGTAACACTGGCAATTTGTGGTCTCGTCTAATATTATTCTTGAGCCATTTTGTAAGCACCTATTATAACAACTAATGTTTCTTCTGTTTGGTCTAGGCTGGCCTTGTCATCCAAATTATGATCATCTTCCAATCCGTCTGCGGTGCATCCCTAATCTCTCACAACCGCCTTGTGACCGCTGCTCACTGTGACAACGACGGTTCGATCTCCGCTAACTCCTTCACTGTTGTCCTCGGCTCCAACACTCTCTTCTCGGGTGGTACTCGCATCGTTACCAGGGACGTCGTCCCGCACCCCAACTGGACTCCTTCCACCGACGCTGCCAATGACATCGCCGTACTCCGCATCTCCTCTGTCAGTTTCACCAGTAAGTGTCCCTTGACTGTTCTCAATTTAAATTATTCTGATGATTACAGATGATTAAGGACGTAATTTAATTTTTTTTTTGTTTTTGTTTTTTTCTAGACGTGATCCAGTCTATCGCTCTTCCTAGTGGTAATGAGCTCTCTAACAACTTTAACGGCGTGAACGCTGTGGCTTCAGGATACGGCCTCACTTCCGATGGTAAGTTAGTTGTTTGCATACATATTGATATAATACTGCTGACCAGAATTCCAGAGGAGATCGTGGTTAAGCAACGCTTGCCTAGGTTGGTCTGTGGATGGGTTACCATCTTAACGTAACGAGTTTCCTCCGTGCCTCGGAAAGCACGTTAAGCCGTTGGTCCCGGCTGTCATTTGTAGATCTTTGACAGTCGTTACGGATAGTCAAAAGCCAGTAAATCTGACTCCAGTCTTGCCATGAAGTACCGTGTTACCCAGTTAATGGGTTGTGGAGGTCTGGTAGGCAGCCGCTCCTCGTAAAATACTAGTATTCAGCTAAATCCGGCTTTACTGGAAGCCGACCCCAATATAGTTGGGAAAAGGCTAGGCAGATGATGATGACTGCTGTCCAGAATTCCAAATTTTAACCGACTTTCAAAAAGGAGGTTTATATGTATGTACACCGATTACTAGGTTGTTTTTATGTATGTACACCGATTACTAGGTTGTTTTTATGTATGTACACCGATTACTCCGAGGTTTCTGATCCGATTTCTATGATGATAATTTTTTAATTCGGTCCCGTTTTTTGCTTATTTCGATTTTTCCGTAGACGAAGACTAGGTAAGTCCAAGTATCACCACTTAAAAATGAAAAATAAAAAACTATTTTCAAAAAAATTTACTTAACCAAGTTCCAAACAAAACACTACAAAGTATAAAATAACCTTAATTTCGGAAGTCGGTGTTAAAAAAAAAACAAAACAAAAAACACCGACTTTCGAATTTAAGGTTATTTATTCTAACTATACGGTTATATTTTTTGTAAAAAGCTTTTTTATTCAAATTTCTTTAAAAATATTCTACAGAAAAAAAAACAACAGAAATAAGTGTGACGGTCCATGACGCTAATAAAACTACAGTTATATATTAGCAAAAACATGGTTAAACTTGTATCCGATATCGTATCAATTAATGTCTTACTAATTCCTATTCCTATCTATATCTATTCTATACATAAAATAAAATCATAGACTAGCTGTGTCTGTACATTGAATAGTTTTGCATTACAATTACATAGAAAAGTTAAGAAAAAGAAGATATACATAAAACACAAAAATGCAATTTTTAAACTTTTGTCTGTTTGTCTGTGCGTTTGAGGGAGCATCACGCATAAACCTCAGATTGGGTTCCAAATCCCAATGAGTGATAACCCGAGTAACATTTAGCGTTTATTACATCAAAGTCGTCCCACAAAATCAAAAGATATTGATTTTTTAAGTTTAGTAAGAAACTTCCTAATGTATTTGTTTAGTCAGAGCGTCATCTATCGAAGAATAAAATGTGATGTAATATGAAAAATAAAATGCACAAAAGCATGAATAAAACACCAAAAGAAATTGTCGAGTTATGTGTGAAACTACGTGGCAAAATAAAAGTGAACATTTTAATACCTTATCGTTGTATATGGGCTTCTTATTTCACGTTTTTCGCTGCTAAATATTTTGTCAGTTTACGTCTTGGTCGATAGATCGCACTGATGACGCGTTTTTCTGAATCGCGGTGTTAAGATTTTCGACGACCATCACACGATTTGTAACCACACTCTAGGCAGGCATGCTACATCTTCGACCACATCATCGCTTACCAACAGGTGGGATAGTGGTCAAACGCGTACCTATCAATAATAAAGAAAAATATTTGGTGACGGTGACGGGATCCTAGGTATTACTAAGCCTCCGCGATCGATTCTGATTCGTGCGAAGTATCAGACTTGGGAGCCAAGGCGAATTATAGGGTTCCGTACCAAAGGTGCTAACGGGACCCTATTACTTAGCCTTCGCGTACGATTTTGAATCGTACGAACCCTAAGAACCAAATCGATTTTTAGGGTTCCGTATCAAGGTTGCTTATTGGACCCCGTTTATTAATAAGTAACCGCTGTCCGCTAAATTAAAAATGCCTTCTAGAAAACGGTCAAATCTTTATTGTCACCAGTTAATACATTAATTTGGTCTCAATCTAGCATAATTATATGTATCGTATTATGTATTACAGAAAACGTACTGCTACTGATTTCCAAACTAAGTTTGAGCTTGTATTTTGGGAGCACAACTGGACCGATTTACATGATTTTTGTGTTTTTTAATTAGTTTTGTGCGAAATAGCATAACAAGTATTAAAATAAAAGTAAATAGCAGGGTAGGTGGGTAGGTAGGTAGCGAGATAGGTAGGGTAGGTAGCGAAGCCGCGCGGGTCAGCTATTAAATATTATAAATGCGAAAGTTTGTGGGGATGATGGAAGGATTTTTGTCACTCTTTCACGTCAGAACTCCTGTTAGGATCTTCATGAAATTTGACACAGAAGTAGTTTATAGTCTGGAATAACACATAGGCTATATAAATATCTCAGGAGTATGTTCTCTAGGGATCACGCGGGCGAAGCCGCTGGTAGAAGCTAGTATTTAATGTTTTCACTACCATTCTATTATATATTTCTTATTAAACGGCAAATACTCCATTTTCAGGTGGTAGCATCAGTGCCAGCCAACGGCTTAGCTCCGTGACTCTGCCCATCATCACGAACACCCAATGCGCGGCTGTCTACGGCCCATGGGTGCACAGCACCAACATCTGCACCAGCGGCACTGGCGGTAGGGGTACCTGCAGCGGCGACTCCGGCGGCCCTCTGGTCGTCACCAGCAACAATAGGAGGATTTTGGTAAGGACTAACAGTCACATGAGTTCTACACCTTACCATCATCATCATCATCTGCCTAGCCTCTTCCCAACTATATTGGGGTCGGTTTCCAGTCAAACCGGATTCAGCTGAATACCAGTGTTTTACGTGGAGCGGCTGCCTACCAGACCACCACAGCCAATTAACTGGGTAACATGGTACTTCTTGGCAAGACTGGAGTCAGATTTACTGGCTTCTGACAATCAGTAACGACTGCCAAAGATCTACAAATGACAGCCGGGACCAACGGCTTACGTGCTTTCCGAGGCACGGAGGAAACTCGGTATATTAAGATGGTCACCCATCCCCACACCAACCTTGGCAAGCGTTGCTTAACCTTGAAGATCAATCCGTGCGGCTGTTATTATTTAGCCACGAGCTCCTCATACATACAGTTCTACACCTTACCCAAATCCTAAAATGGGTGATATTCTTATGAACATGATGCTTAAATTTTTATTATTTGCTTACAGGTCGGTGTGACTTCATTCGGTGCCGCGGACGGTTGTGCCATTGGCTTGCCCGCTGCTTTTGCCAGAGTCACCTCATACGTCAGCTGGCTCCAGTCCCAATAGTCTCCTTTTATACTTTTAGACACAAATTAATCACAATAAATTATTTTCTATCGATCAGCATAATAATAATTCTGATAATTTTATTTCCTGGTTTACAAATTCTGCAACACAACGCGATTACCCTCCTAGATTTAAATTCCTAGATTTTTCATCATCAATTTTCCGATAGCTAAAGGCGAGTTTTTAACTTGTAACTGTAAATCAAAAGTCTTTCCTTTTCTATAAAGAAATAATCCCCATCCTATCAAAAATACTGATTGCAATGTAATATAGTAACCTCCAAATATTAATATTTTAGCAACAATTTCAGTTCGTGACGCATTGCTATTAATTGAAAAGCAGAGCTTTTTTATGAACGAATAACTTATAATAACTACCGCACAAGAAATTTTGAATAGATGAAGTATTTAATTTTGGAATTCTTTATTAAAAAACTGGCCAAGTGCGAGTCGGACTTGCGTGGAAAGTGTTCCGAACTAATGTAATTTATTAACATTTTAGTTTAACAGGGCACTTCTTATAGGTTTTCCTGTAATCTATGGGTCAAAGATCTATTATCTCCAATTTTTTCTTTCAAAATTTCAGGCTCAGTAGTTTCGGAAATAAGGGGAATGGTCATTTTCCGTCTAATTTCTTGAATAACTTCACAGCCATTAATTTTAAAATTATGAAAAAAATATGAGTAAAACCCTCACAGTAAGCCCTTTCATTTGATGTCATTCAATATTTTTCAAAAAACTTTTTTTTTTTTTTTCTAGTTTGACCCCCAAAAGTGACCTCCACACTAAAATTTCAGTAATTTACGTAACACATCCGTATTTGAGTCACAAAAGTCCATATGTGTATCAAATTTCAACATAATCGGTCCAGTGAATCCGGAGATAACTGGCTGTGTCACCCGAGTGATCCTATAAGGGTTGCGTTTTTTGTTCGGAACCCTAAAAACCCATCAGTTTCGATATTTTAAGCTCGATAACGGAGCCCCGTGCATCAGGGCTCCTGTCTCTGACTGCAAGGTCTTAAAGGAACATAAAACTAATGGCATGACGGGAGCTAGATTCGTATAGATGCATATTTTCGGATTATTTTTAGTACCTACTAGTTTTGTTTTGCCGCACGGGTCGAGCTTTAAGGTTAAGCAACGCTTGCCAAGGTTGGTCTGTGGATGGGTGACCATCTTAACATAACGAGTTTCCTCCGTGCCTCGGAAAGCACGTTAAGCCGTTAGTCCCGGCTGTCAATTGTAGATTTTTGGCAGTCGTTACGGATTGTCAGAAGCCTGTAAATCTGACTCCAGTCTTGCCAAGAAGTGCCGTGTTACCCAATTAATGGGTTGAGGAGGTCTGGTAGGCAGCCGCTCCACGTAAAACACTGGTATTCAGCTGATGATGATGACTAGTTTTGTTTTGAGATTTGGTTGGTTTGCACTACAAAAATAAATTATTTTGATGTAAAAAATGTTTAATTGATGTAAATAAATTAACGAGTGATAAGTTTTTTGATATGCATTTCAAATTAGTCTCATTTTAATTGTTTTGTAAATATGTCAATCAATACGTTATATTGATTTTCTTTGATACTAAATAATAGGTCTTTACCTATGAAATTGCCGATTTGTGTGAAAAAAATGAAACGAATTTTTTTTATGTATTTTTTATTTATATTAATCGAAGTAATCTCCCATGCAATCAATGCATCTTTGCCAACGCAGTGGCAGTTTATTGATGCCCTTCTTAAAGAAATCAGCTGGACGGGAGGCAATTAACAAATTCTTCAAAGGCATTTTGTACTGCCTCTCGGGTATTGAATTTTTTTCCCGCCAAGAAGTTATCCAAATTCTAGAAAAAGTAGTAGTCTCTAGGCGCAAGGTCTGGTGAGTAGGGCGGATGACGGAGAGCTTCCAACCCCAGTTCTTGCAACTTGGAGACCGTCTGCTGTGCAGTATGAGGTCGCGCGTTGTCGTGCAGGAGAGAGGAGCAGCGGAGACGAGCGATTGACCAATGCTGGTTGGAGATGTGCCAGCTTTTCCATCATTGTGTTCAGTTCTTTACAGTACACATCTGCAGTAATGCTCACCCCGTTTGGTAAGAAGCTGTGATGAATCACACCGGCGCTAGACCACCAAACAGTGACCATCACTTTTCTAGGGGTAAGTTTTCGTTTAGGGCATTGTTTAGGTGCTGAACCAGGATCCAACCAACTTGCTGAGCGCTTGCGGTTGTCAAACAGAATCCATTTTTCATCGCAGGTAACATTGCGGTTCAAAATTCCTTCATTTGTGTGTCTGTTGAGCAGTGCAAGGCACGTCTCGACGCGTACTTCGCGCTGGCGATCATTGAGTTCGTGGGGCACCCATTTGTCAAGCTTTTTTACCTTGCCAATTGGACGCAAATGGACCAATATTGTTTTGACGCTAACGTCGAAAGCTGCTGCTAATTCAGCCGTAGATTGTGTATCATCATCTTCCACAGTCGTCTTTAATTCGTCATTGTCGACCAAAGTCTTCGGACGACCGCGAGGTTCATTTTTCAGGTCGAAATTTCCAGAACGGAAGCGAGCAAACCAATAACAGGTGGTGCGTTGGTTTGTAGTGTTAGCTCCATAAACGTCGTTGATGTTGCGTGCCGCTTGTGCCGCGTTGCTGCCACGACGGTATTCACATTCCATAATTACTCGAATTTTTAACGTTTCCATGATGACGAAAAAGATTGAAATGCGATGAAAATGTAACACTATTCAATAAACAAATGACTACTTTTGGAAAAAAAAAACATGTTTTTAAAATAAAATTAATTTGAAATTAGAATTCTTAGCCAAACAAAAATTATTTTGGTTTAAAATGGCCAGTACTGCAGAACGGCAATTTCCTAGGTAAAGACCTAATATAACACTTGCACTCAAAAACTTGATGTGATGAGGTACTTCAAGTTTTTGTTAATCAGATTAATATCTGAAAATAGCTTAATGAGCCTGAAATAATCAAAAATATATCTTCTTAGTCATTGTGATAGTAAATATATACGCAGTGCGACTGTCAATCGATCAACCGAGTGGGTTTGCAGAAATCCCGGAAAAACCAGAATTTATTTTTGGATTTTAGAAAGATAGATTTAAAATATCTATAACCACAGAGCACGGAAAGCCATTATCTACAAAAAAAGTATTCTGTAATCACGACATTTTGAATGTCATGCCAGCCATAAGGTAAATAACGTAAAGCAAACGGACTGAGAGTCTAAACGAAACGCTGAAACTTTTTCATAGCATATTGACCCCTGTCTCCTCAACATATCCTTGTATATACTACAAATAATTTTAATTCAATATAATGTTCAGTTTACACACAATAATGTATCATTAATTTTATTTAACTGACATTTGAGCTAACCGATAAATGAAGAGCGAGCGAATCGAGCTCAGGAACTTATGGCATCCCGACACGGATAGGCTAGATACAAATGGGATATTGGGAGCTAGAGTAAGCGAGCAAAGCGAGCGATCGAAACTCATATATAGCTGTCTGAGGTACCATTAGATTACATTCGTTCATGATAAGATTTAAAACAATATATAAGTTGAAACATTTTACACCTAATTTAATTTTTGCATCATAATGAGACTGTTTATTGGAGCTGTATACTTGGTTTTGACAGTAGCTGTCTTTGCTACGGAGATAACTCCCAGAGACAATCCTGTCTATGACTATCATAGACGTGTGGGTATACCAGAAGCCAGAAAGATACAAATTTTTGAAGCTAATAAAATCGTCGGAGGTCACGTCAATGATTTCACTGAAACTCCATATCTGGTATGTCTTTTAGATCTACATTTATTTTGTTTGTTTCGATCTTGTTGTGTGTTGTTTAATGTTTGTTTTGTTTGTGTGTGTGTATTGAGTATAAACAAATGATTAAATTATGTAAAACTAACATATCGCCCGCGACTTCGTCCACGCTGCAATTTTCTTAAGAATCCCTAATTTTTTTCTAGACTAATTATATACTGAAACCTTCATTGAGAACCAGTCTATTCATTGGTGAAAACCGCATGAAAATCGGTGCAGCAGTTTTTTAGTTTATCGCGAATAGACAGACAGACAGATGCGGCGGAGCACTTTGTTTTATAATATGTAGTGATAGTGATGTACAGATTTTATAAAATCAATGCAGAATTCTGATTGCTAAAGTTATCAATTTTTGTGTATTTGCTTTGCCTATTTATATTTATTTGTCACACAAATAAATGTGAAAATAAATAAATATATAATTATACTATCCAAGTAAGGTCTAAAAGAAAATAGTTTCCGACGCCATTTTAATTTTTATTACAGTTATCTATTCTATGTTATATCTACAAACTACTCAAACTTCTATGATCCCCAAAAGCTATCGATGACAATATACTAATTATCACTATATTCAATTACCTTTAAACACTTTTTTTTATTAATTGTGTATACCTTTGTCGTCTATCAGGCTGGAATCATTGTCCAAATTTTGCCGATCTTCACATCAGTTTGTGGAGCTAGTCTCATTTCGTCCACTCGCCTGCTGACTGCCGCTCACTGCCAATTCGATGGTGTCTTCAATGCTCAACTGTTCACCGTGGTTCTGGGGTCGAACACCTTGTACAGTGGTGGTCTCCGCATTGTATCTGATAATGTCGTAACACATCCTGAATGGAATCCGTCGAACATTGCTAATGATATTGCTGTTATACGTATCAACGCCGTCACTTTTACTCGTAAGTGTCCAATTTTTTTTTTTTTTTTACATATACATTTCCTCTGAAACACCTCAAACCGACCTTACTTAATGATAAATATTGACATCATAATCTGTTTAAACTTACCCATTTTCTAACACTGTGTTTAAATAATGCTACGTTTTCATTCATTCAATGAATAAGGATAAATCTGGGGGTTAAATATTTTTCAGAATCGATCCTGCCCATCAGTCTCCCGCAAGGTAGTGAGATTAACAACAACTTCGTCGGCTGGACAGCTGTCGCTTCTGGTTTCGGCGTAACTAGCTCTGGTATGTAAGATAATGAATCCTCAAAACTTGCCCTTTCATTTGCAGGTTACTTGTATTTTACAAATATAGAAGCTACCGTTGTTGTATTATTATCTATTAATTTCCTAATATTCGAATAGATGCATAATAATTATGTACAAACTAAATAGTAAACCGTTGCAGCATATATCGGCTAAAAACAGAAATGGATATTTCGAGCCTTAAACTATGTATTTGTCCGGAACAAATGGAAAATACAAAACATGTCAGATGTCCAGCACTACATATCTTAAGCAAATCCTTTTAAAAGTTTTCTTAAGAGAAAAAAGTCGCTGGACGCATCGAAACCCCCTTGACGAGCTTTTGGTTATTGAAGAGATTTCTCTCCAACGGTGCCAAATCGACTATGGGTACGTCGAGGTACTGAAATGTTTGTACAAAAACGCCACCATGTCAGTCCGACTTCAGGATCAAACCTCTAAACCTATCCTCCTACAGCGAGGTGTGAGGCAGGAAGACGTCATTTCTCAGTATCTGTTAACGGCCGCAATGAAGGATTCCTTCAAGGTTTTGGACTGGAGAAGGCTAGACATTGATGTGAATGGCGAGTATATCAGTAACCTTCGATTTGCCGACGATATAGTCGTGACGGCAGAGACTACGGAGGACTTCAGTACAATGCTCGATGACCTCAGTCGAGCTTCCGAAAGAGTGGGTCTCAAAATGAACATGGACCAAACTAAGATCATGGTAAATACCCATATAGCACCCACTCTTGTCAAGATTGGAAACTCTACACTCGAAATTGTAGACGAGTATGTCTACCTGGGACAAACGGTGCAGTTAGGTAAGGCTAAGTTCGAAAAAGAGATCAACCGTTGAATCCGACTCGGCTGG